>LR990533.1:10000000-12418474 GCA_905147745.2 Phlogophora meticulosa | reverse complement strand
GAGAATGTCAATCTGTATCTGTATTTTTTACCGATAGACGACAATGCTATTATATGCAAAAGATACAACAAAACTTATCAACGTTACTATATCAAGAAAAAACTGTCGGTACCATTTCGTTTCCGTGAAACCACTCGCCTACAACCAACTCAACGCAATCTGCCAAGCTTTTACCAACTATGTTGGGCTTGGCTTCCAGTCTAACCGAAACAGCAAACATGCCTACAGCAAACTATGAAAGTAGATTGGGTATGTAGATAATTAGATGTACTCGACTGTCTCATTCGTCTATTGCTTCTCAAGCCCTACTGCCGAGCATGATATCCTGCGTCCGATTCCCACGTTAAGCAAAATGGTATTGGGTTCTTCCATGTTCAACGGCACAGTTAACAGTCCCGCTTTCTTTTTTACTGTAAATCTTCATGACATAAAAATAAAACATCTTTGTTCAACTAACTTTTGGCGCCATGGCTGGCGCAGTAGTGGCTTAGAGATTGACAGCTGTGCCGTGTGTCGTGTGATCGATTCCTGCACGTAACAAATATTTGTATGCCCTACAGATAGTTGTTCCGGGTCTGACTGTTTGTGTATGTGAGTTTGAATGTTTGTAAACGCATCTTCGATAGAGGAGAAATTCCTAGTGTGGGGCAAAGTTAAAAAATAAATCAACTCTCGCCCCCTATTACGTAGGACTTAAACATAACTGGCAAAATGTGGGAAGACTATAGATACACCTCAACCTGATCCTTTGGGGAATACAGCCGTGATGATGATGTAATTAGTGTATCTACGAAGTTTTTAGAAACACCCCACTCATTAAGCGTAATTTGACTTAAATAAGGCATCTCTCTCATAAATTTAGATGGAC
The DNA here is from genome assembly GCA_905147745.2 of Phlogophora meticulosa. NCBI lineage: Eukaryota > Metazoa > Arthropoda > Insecta > Lepidoptera > Noctuidae > Phlogophora > Phlogophora meticulosa. The sequence goes on along the minus strand of LR990533.1, from coordinate 12,417,606 downwards.
GAGTCCGGGCGTGTATAATTAGTTCGTGTTGCTTCAAACGACGCAGCCGATGGGTGAGGGCAGCGCCAAGCGGATCGTTGTAGAAATCTTTGGGGGACGCCTAGGTCGAGCAATGGACGACTTACCTGAAATGATGATGAAGTTGAATGTTTACTATAGGACACTATACTTCTCGACGTTAAGCATTTGTAAGATCACTAATATCGTAAATCATATTCAAATATCTATGGGTTTAAGTTCGCCTCAGTAGATTTGTGTGCTTAAAGTAGATACCAAATAAATAAATAACTCAAAAATACTCAAACGAAGTTAATAACATATATATGGGACCACATGGACCTCAGGCTTCCTCATCATAATGAAAATATAAAAGCGTTAATCGACTCAGTAGCACTTTGTTACCGATTTGTTGCACACTCATGGGCAAAGACTACTTCTCATACAGTGAAGGCACCAGGCTTGCTCAAGGCGGGTTGGCAAATTCAGACTTTTATTCATTATAAGTCCAGGTTTCCTTGACATATGACAGTGTAGGTAAAATAAACTTAGAAAGTACAGACGCCAGTATATCAACCTACCCCGAAGTGTCCAATTTTGCCCATTGAAAATGAGCCTTATGCTTTTGTTGTAATGTTGATAACTTATCAAAAAAAAATAACATATTGGGGTAACTTGATGTGCTGGCCTCTGTACATAATTTGAATTTAAATTTAAAGACTTTATAGTCAGTTATACTATAAAGTACATGTGAATTGTGAAAAGATTCACATCTGTATTTGCCAAATCGACTCTGCTAGCACGGACAAATCGAGATGAGATCGAAAAAATCGAGTTTTTTTATAAATCGGTGCAAAAATTAGTTTGTACCGATTTATAAAAAAACTGACGCATGCATAACCTCCTGCTTATTTTGAAGTCAGCTAAAAACAGGGCCAGATTAGCGCTCGGCATGAGTGCTAAGAATCAGACTAATGAGCTGAGACCACGGCATACAAGTGAAGTGGAGTTGGATTGTCTTCGTTAGTTCCTTGTATGTTAAGAACAGTTCACAAGTGTCTTGCAGCATTACTAGGTCAGTAGTTCCACTGGAAGGTCTAGTAGTTTGAAGTCTGCAGCCAACTGGACTTAGACAAAATTAAAAATCGGTCGGTTGAATCAGAATTTGTACTTAGTATTATGTACGTATGGAATGCCTTTGGATTTGAACAGCGGTCTTATTTTGATTCGTATGGGATCGTAAAACAAAATTGAGTCACTATAAGATCGAATTGCAAAATAATTTTGTTAGTGACTTGATTTATTTATTTTGTTAAATTCATTAATGAATAATGTGTTACTGTTGTGATGATGGTTTAGCCTCGCCTCTCATGTACAGTCGCCAGCAGATCAAGCTACCCCAAACTGTAAATATTCACAGTTGAACATGAACCTAATTTCTTTTACTATAAAGTTGAAAAACTATCAAAGAAATTTGACACATTGGGGTAGCTTGATGTGCTGGCCTCTGTACGAGGTCGTGGGTCCAGGAAGTACCAATGTGACCTTTTTAATTCATATGTATTTTCCAAGTTTATCTACATATATCTCAGAAATCGGTGAAGGAAAACATCGCGAGGAAACCTGAACTTTAAATTTATATAAGTGAACTGAAATCGCCAACCCTGTTTGAGCAAACGTAATTAGTGCTTTTGCCTTTTCTATGTAAGACGCCTTTGCCTTGCAGTAGGACAGTGACGATCTGTTATATTTATATATTAATGATGGAGCATCCTGCTCCATCTGCCTGCTTCAAAGTTTTTGAAAACAAAAAAGGTCTAAAACATTCCAGATTTAAAACTGACGAAACACTTCGTACTTGTTTCCAAAAAAGAAATGTCGAGTTTAAAAAACGAAGGAACGTCCATTTTCTTTTCTTTTTTCAACCATAAAGTATTTTAAACTTTACGATGGGCCCGGCATTATAGGAAGTGGCCGGTGGCACAGGTTCACCGAGATTATCTCTGGTTAAACTGTGCCATAACCATAAATATTTTTTTTTTGCGTTACGGAGGGTTTTCCTTATGCATACTTTTTAGAATATTTGGGGTTGAAGAGAAAAATCTTTGAGAATTATGTTTTGAGGCCGGTCTTGGGAAGATATTCGCTTTTAGCGAATTATGTTAGTACTTAATTTTCTTCTAGAGTCACTTACCTTATATCATTTTACGAATAACTCTGACCCTCTGACCTCTTTTGGACCTTGTTTACTTCACAATTGTATAAAATTATTCCTCAGTGTAATACAACTGTTTTTGGATAATTGTCTGCCTAGCTATGCAAGGGTCGCCTTATAGGCGTACTGGATCCAGCTGAATACCTGTATTTTAAATGACTGCCTTCAGACCTCCATAGCCTAAGTCCAGAAAATTTAGTGTTACGTATATTCCAATTTGCCAACCTATCTAGGTTACTAAATTTTTTGAAAGTTTCCGAAGATATGTAACGCATGATCTGAAATTCAATACTTTTTAAACAGACAGACAGATCATTTTTAAGTACATTCGCATCTGACATGTAGGTAAAATAAGATAGAATCATAGACAACAACGATACAGGAGAAATTCCTAGTAAGGGGACGTTTTTTAAAAACAAGAAATAAGATGAAATGAAGAGAGAATTATATTTCATCGGCCGGCCTATTTAGTACAAATCACCCTCAAAATGTAGGTGAAACGAGCGTGAAGTGACCTGTCAACCCCTAGCATTAGTATGGGATGACAGCTCACTTCGCCTTCTTACAGAATAACGCTGCTGGTGAGCCCCTAAGTATAAAGATATACAGCAATAAATAACTACAAACACCGCTTACTCAGCGCCTTGCACCTGCACTTAACAACGTCTTCCATCACCGGCCATAAAACAATGAGCGTGCTTGTATGGGTAGCATTAGTGCTAATGGGCTTATGACGTCACCCTTCCTTCCTGTCTGGACGTCACACCTTATTGTGGACGTTGGGCGTTGGGGCAAGGGATGTCAAAGTTGTAGGAGGTTTCACATTACATTCTACATTATTAAAACCGGCCGAGTACTAAAAACTTCAAAGAAAAAATTTGATTTATCAATTTTGGGTATTTGTTAGTAAAATATACGTTAGCAAAAAACATCACCAAATTTCAAGTTCACAGGTTAATGCGAAGTTAAAAAAATCTTAGGAACAAAGCCTATGTGACAGACGACGGACAGATGGACGGACGTGGACACGTCATTGTGACAGCAATGGGGTTCCGTTTGAACAGTTCGGCTACGGAACCCTAAAAATAAAATAACCTTTAAAAATAGAACAGTTAGATAAAAGTGCGTTCATCTTTTTTCTTGACTTCAGCCTCAAACCACAATTCCATTCTAAGTACTTAACATTTATTCAGGGCCCTGTTTTATATAACTGACAATGCGAGATATTTGTCAAATCACATAATTTTCACTTAAAAAAACCTACTTAGTTAGATTGTCGGTGCTGTGGCTCAAAATATTTAACTATGCTATTTACCAGGTTTTGTTGTTTTTATCTGTAGCTAAACATCGACATAATCCAGAATTAATTGACCAATTGTATCTGGGGCTTTAAAGAGGTCTAACCACAGACACATTATGACCCCCGCGGGGCATGCACGGGCGTACAACACGTTTATGACAAGAGATGATTACGATGGTATGCAAAGGTTTTGTCGCCCAAACTGTGATAAAATGTGTGACTCAAGCTATGTCACAGTAGCCGTGCTCGCTCCGCTGTTAGGTCTGTGCTCGTGTTCAGTAGAACCCTTGCGTATACTCATCAGTTGTCTTACTAATTATAACCTCGTCTAGACCGTACAACGTATAGCCCTTTGAGAACCACTGGAGTAGACACATTAAACACGTCACTAGCGACTTGGCAAAGCGTCCGCTTTGTTCCCTACCTTGTGAAGTTGTGATACAATGCATCGTTGTATACCAATCGATGGTATAGATAAGAAAGGAATGGAAAGGTATGTCTAGTCAATTGAGTCATTATTTATAGAAGAAAGACCGAGAACGTGGGTGGCGGATCATGCACAGGGTTCCAAAGGCGGGATGAATATTTACGCATGTACAGTACTGATTTTTTAAATTGCACAAATGTTTTTATTTAAAGTAAATATACAATTTCTGATGAAGAAACAAACTTATTCCTGCAGTTTTAAGTAAAAATGGTTTGTTTTAATGAGTATGGAAGTTATTACGCTTTTGCCGGGTTTTAGGAACTCATGAAAATTATTAACGCACAACTGGGATAAAAATACTTTGTCCTAGCTCAGATCTTGGTCTATCGAGTGCAATATTTTATTCAAATCCGATTCGCCTTTAAGGTGTGAAATAGTAACACACAGACAGACAGAGATATAGAGTTATTTCAGGATCTGTTCGAAGTCTGATCCAACTTAAATCCAGCATTACCAGCATTTATCAAACTTGGTGATCTGGTTAAATCTGTTTCACTAACAAAACTTCAGACTTTTGACAGTGAAAAAGTCCTACTTGATGACAAAACAATAATATAATATAACCTGCACTACAACTTAGTAAAACACTTTCTATCACAAGTCATATGTTTTAAAAACTTACACTTCATATGTTTTAAACACTTGGCTGGACAATATAATTAACGCAATTAATGTGTTTTGTATTGTACATTGATTGTGTGTGACGTAATCACCCCAAATGACGATTAGGCACGAAACTAGAAAAAATAACAAAAAATCCTGCTAAACTGCTTTATCCATGACCCATGAGAGATTTGGACGAGCGCTGCATACACAATTAGTTCTCGTATGAATATCACGGGTCTTCTCAAATGAGGATGACCTAATTAGGCTGTATGTAATAATATTCAGAATAAAGGGTTCCTGTTCTGGCTTCTGCGCTTAACTGCTAATGACATATTCGACCGTTCTTGGCCAAAAATATAATTGAACCTTTTTCCCGCTCTAAAAACCGCGGCTATCTTGACCAATTAAAAAGTCTTTGGCGTTTCTTTAGACCCCTCTTGTGGCTAAATAGTAAATGCCGAGATCGGTTCGTGGATGGGTGACCATCCATTACATATCGAGACCCCTCAGTGCTTCGAAAGACACGTTCATTGGGGAGTTGGTTTTACCTTTCTTGGATAATGAAGAAGGGTGGGCGTTTTGGGAAACCATCTTACGTAATTCCAAGTCCAAGAATTGCTGATTCTCAGCCTAATTTGAATAAATTAATTTTGATATTTATTTAATTTTGATTTTCATACGTTGGTCTCGGCTGTCAATGTTAGATTTTTGACAGTCCTTACCGATAAACAGTAGCCATTAAGCCTGACGACCAGTCAAACCAAAAGGTATCGCGTTGCCCAGTTACTGCGTTGGACTAGACCCTGACAGAGCTGGGAAATGGCTAGGCAGATAATAATGCAGTTTATGTCTTTATGTTTAGCTTATACACCATGAACTGTTACACACAGTTCATGGTGACGAGCTGGTTAATTTCAAGTTTCCGTTTACCATGGATTTCTATTTAATTCATAATTAATTGTCTGTGATTTATTATTCAGTATGCTTAAACGAATGTTTTTGTTTGTTTCAGGTAAGAAGCGTTTGAAAACTCTTCCGAAAGCGAAGAGCATCTTCAAATAACTTAGCATCCTGACACTCCCGTTCCACTTCCAAAAATCTTGGCAAAGAATAGTAAAAAAGGACGTTCAGTGGGACACTGATCATAGGAAATGGTAAGAAGCTGTAGGTATGCCAGTCACAATCTACTTATTTCTAAACACCCCGACCTACCCCGACCCCGACCCCGCTGCTAGAGCCGGGATCGTCAACAATTTTCGTATAAACCAAATGTGTCAGTGAGTATCTGTGTGTCACCGATTGCCCATAGAAACAGCCCTTGACAATTTTAACTGTGGCCGTGATAACTGGAACCTGCGCTTATGCGAATAACATCAGAAGTGATTTCACTAGTCTCTGCCGGCGCGTTGATTCCGTGCTCGGTATTAATATTAGATAATATTTGGTTTAGTACTCCATATTCATTTGATCCCAGCATATCATGCAGGTGATAGGCTAAGGGCGCAGACAGGAACTCATTTATCATAATTTCGGCCGTAGAGTCGGCCTTCAGTCTAACCATCATCCATCTGCCATCTGCCTAGCCTTTTCCCAACTATGTTGGGTTCGGCTTCCAATCTAACCGAATGCAACTGAATACCAGTATTTTCCATGGAGCGACTGACTATCTGACCTCCACAATCCAGTTTACTGGGCAACACGATACTCCTTGGTAAGACTGGTTGTCAGACTTGCAGGCTTCTGACTACCCGTAACGACTGTCAATGATCTACAAATGACAGCCGGGGTTATGTTAGCCGAGGATATGCTAAAAACGGTCACCCATCCACAGCCTGACCTCGGCTAGCGTAGCTTAACCTTCGATCAACCATAATATGAAGTTGAATACTAGTATTACACTCGTACATGGACCGACTGCATATCTGACCACCACAACCTAGTTGCTGGGTAACAGGATAACCTTTACTAATACATGTTGTCAGATTTTTAACTACCCGTAACGACTGTGAAAGATTTAAAAATTACGGCTGAAACCAACGGCTTAACGTGCTTTCCGAGGCACAGAGGGGTCTTGGTATGCAATAGATAGTCAACCGTCCACGGGCTGACCTCGGCAAGCATAGCTTACCTAACTTTCGTTCAACCTATGTGGCTGTTATAATTAAGCCACAAACACTTCTGATGCTAATCCATCTATATTTTAAAGTTGTGGGTTTTTATTTTAAAATAAATCCGACAATATTGTTAAGAGGGTGAAGATGAATTTCTTCAAGTACCATTTTGTTGTGACTTTAGATAGTGTTTCCTTTTCTATAATGACATTTATTTTATCGTTCGATAACGGTAAATACTGTTGTTTTCATTTAGCAAGTTCAGGTATATGAGGAAGGGAAGGAGGGGTGTAAAGTTCCTCATCCGCCATTGAAAAGGGGAGATCTTCCGAGCAGACGGGTGGCTGGTCAGCTACAGCCCGACGGTTGCTGTTGGGATTCCGTATATTTATTAATTAAAAAGTTATGCAAAATAAAAATTGATCGTACATAGGACTTAATGCCTTAAGCATTTTCTAGCAGTCTATCTAAAGGTTATGTAGAGAGAGACAGTAGATGCAACATGGTAAATTAGTAAAGTATTTTAAGAGTAGACAAAAAATAAATGTATGTTTGTTCATTACACGAGACTTACAAATGGCGCAATACTGTACTATAACCTGTGCCTAACCTCTCGGTCAATACAGGCGTGATGTTTTAATTCGTTTTCATGTTTTAAATAAATGGTTTTTAGTATTAAGGAAAAGTAAAGTCTACGAATTCTTACGCATGCGTTCAATTCCAAAGGTTTCTAACGTCATAATTATTATGAAAAAGTGCTGCTTTGTTTAATTAGTAGAATTTTCCCGTAACATTCCTCAAGTAGAACCGGAGGGAATAAAACAGTTCTTTTTATTTATACATGGACCAGGAACACGCAAGCGCAACCCTAGTTACTGAATAACCAAGTGCGTATTGGCCACAGTCAAGGGTTCCGCACTCGTAATGTATACGCGTGCACAGTATTGATTTTATCGCATGTAAAAATAAGTTAAATTAAATAAATAAGACGGCTCAAAAAGAGCTGGCGAGACGGCCTGGGCGCATATAATGAGGTCTGGCATAAATAAGCGCGGGAATAGAATACTTAGAAGGACTTGTGGAAGCCCTAGCCCAGCAGTGGGACAGTAAAGGCTAACTAAAAAAATAGTAGAAGGTTATTATTTCATATTATTTTTATTATTTTATGAATCCTGAAAAGCCACGTGCGCTTATTTCACTATACCATTGTTTAGCGGTACATAGAATATACCTTTCATCCAAATTTCATCGATATATTGCTAATAGTCTTGGAGTAAAATCGCTGAGTAACGTCCGGCCGGACAGACGGACTGACTGTCTGTGACGGTTCTATTTTGCCGTTTCGTTGCGGAACCCTTAAAAGGGGAAAAACTGTAATTTTAATTAATATACTGCCATGCAGTTTGAATAGCAGAGGCCTAGAGGGACAAATAAACTGGTATTTACTAATTAGATTCACTGGGTCATTTTCCAGTGAAAGCTTTCTGCTCGATACAGAGTGGAAGGGACATGGACGCAAAACGTGATAAGTACCATGAGTTCAGTACATAATTCTGGCCTGACATACATATATATATGTTACAATAACAGCTTGGCACAAGTACGAATACCAGCACATCAAGTTAGTAGTAGAGTGTGTACTTAGTCGTCGAATAAAACCCTGCTTTATAATGAAATCATTTTATACCATCAATTTTGGCAAAGATTAATCAACCCTCAAACTTCTATCATGAAAAAGTCACGCAGCTAATACTTTGATGTCGACTTGACCCTACAATAGCTAGGGCACCTCTAGGTGCGTGCTTATTTATTTAAAACTACATAATATGTAAATGTCTATAACAACCCTAACTGGTGAAGGTCAGATAGGCAGTCGCTTCATGTAAAATACTGGTATTCAGCTGCATCCAGTTGAATTAGAATCCAACTAAGTTGGAAAAATACTGAAGAACTTCGATAATCAAAAATTCACGTAGTTAACACTTTGGTCGCGACTTGACCCGGCTACACCCGGGTCAGCTCTAGCTGCGTGCGACCACACCTCTTGCACTATACGGTTTCTTTATCGGCGGTCACCGGCTCACCCCTAGTGGAGACATAATAGGTCATGGACGATTACCGAGACGTTTGTTATTGAAAGGGTTTTCATGTTTGTATTTGTAGTCCACATACTTGTCATAGTGTAGTGACATGTCGGGGAGGTTGTAGTGACTCAGCAAATAGGTTACTTTGACGGGCCTCATAATACATTACCTAATAACGGCCGATTTTAATAACGTATCTCAATCCGCGATCTTTAACAGCTGCTTCTGATTCGCGCTCGTAAGGTTACAGATTGCAAACTCGGCCATTGATTGGTTACAAACAAAGATCGAACTCTAGATTGGGATTGGGATATGTTATTGAACTCGGCTGTGGATCAAGTAACGAATTAGATAAGTTGTCGTACTTTTGAATAATCTTTTTTGACTTTTATTCCAATAAATGATATAAACGGTCAGGATAGTCGAATGGAATATTTATCTATAATCAGACCAATATAGTCTCATTAACATCAATTCACCAGACTAAGTATCATGGGAGATAGTTAAGGTTAAGTTGTATATAAAAAATACGTTATTTTTTTTTAATTCAACTTTCTTTGGTGCACTTTCTTTTATAAGTGCATTCGTGATTTGATGACTTCCAAGTTTCAGCTTTTGGGAAAAGATGCTGACAAGGTATTTCACAACTGGTGTACATCGCCAGAGCATCAAGCTATCCCTAAATGTAAAATATTCTCAATTGAAAATGAACCTTATTATTTTGGTATAATCTTGAAAAAACTATCAAAGACATCTGACAGATGATAGAACCTACTTACATAAAAATGTTTTTTTTCTCAATGATGCCTATTCCGTAAAATTATCTCATGCATCTCAGCAACTATGTACTTAGTGTTTAAAAACACTTGCTCCAACATCGATTTCAGCAATACAAACAAATCCATTCTTGTGAGAGATTCATACAGTTGATTATCATAAACAATGGGACAGGCTGATAATACTCTCACGAAAACAATGCAAGTGACTGATGTAATCGTGTCCAAATGAATAATTGCATTCTTACATTATTACCTACTTTGTACCATAAACTATATAGAGATTATTTTTACATCAAGTAAAAATGTAGGGACATTCATATTGTATGTATGTACTATGTGGGTACTTTTTTATATTAGAGTTACCGAGAGACCTTAGAAAAATATTTTCTTTTTAGAAAAAAGGCTCTAGGGGTCCAAGAGTATGCGTGTCTAGAAGTTATAAAGTAGATGAATTTATTAAGGTACCATGAGGCAACCGTTAGACCCTAGAGCTTATATACTTTCCTAAATATATGCTGGTTAAATATTTATGTGTGATAAATATATTATTAATATCCGGTGATGCTAGTTTATTTAGGCTCTAAGATCTGCTTCTCCGTCACTATAGTTATTGAATACAAGCTGTGAATGCCTGATAGGATTTCCCATCTTTTAATCTCAGATTCCATACAAAATGGTATCCCCTATCTGAAAATCATTCCTTTTAAATTATTATTTTTCAAGAAAAAAATCTCACAGTGGAAACCGAACGGAAATCATTGTTGAATCTTTTAATTATGTTTTTTCTGTAAGTGAATTCATAATTTAACATACATTACTTAAAATTACGCTTTTACCCATGGGGGTAGGCAGAAACTATAGAACAGTAGCTGCTACGATCTTTACAAACTCCTTTTGCTTCGATTACGTTCATACATTTGGTCATACACGCACGCCGGTTGCGAGTACTACGCACCTAATGTTTCTGAAGAACGGGTCTGTGTAGGACGTCCCATCCTAGCTTATTATTCTTTTGAGAAATAGATATTGTTTACCGTAATTTCAGTACAAATAAAGTCTCATTTTTTTATACATAGATAGTTACAAGTACATCAGCCACAATACAACCTCGAACATAACTCAAATTCGCGCTCATTATTTTTTACTATTTTTTTTTATTTTTTTTAGTTAATCTTGGTAATTTATACAAACATGTCGTGATTTCGCTTCATTATACTGGAGTGCCAGTAATGCGAATGTGAGGCACGCAAAACAAAATGGAGTGAAAACTCAATAGGGTAGTATCCTTAAAAATTCTGATTGGTCCGAAAGTTGGATTACTCAAAAATACTTGACACGTATTTTTTCTTTTGTCACGTAAACCAAAAATGACGACGATATAGTGCGTTGAAATTATACATGATGTCACGCCGTGTTACACTATCAACGTGAAAGTGATGTCACAAGTCCCTTCTCCTGAACTTTGATGTGCAATATCATTGTCATTTTTTATTGATTTGAGTAAGCAAAAAACACGTGTCCAATATTTGTTGGTAATCTTACTGACGGACTAAATAGACTTAATATATTTTTACCTAGGACACATCCCTATTGTTGTGTGAACGCCTTACCCTGGCTTCAACAGCGATTCAGATGCTGATAATTTTTTAGTAGCACTAAAGTTTAAGTTCACTTTAGGGCTACTAAAATGAGCACTTAGCGTAATGAAATTATAAGGGGCACTCCGATTAAAATAACACTGATGAGGTTGATTGTAAGTAATGTTGTGACGTAAGCATTTGAAGTTTTTATAACCTACCATTTTCGGAAATTAAGCATTGCATTGAAAATATGATTCCTATCGGGATTACCAAAACGTATCTAATACGTACTTGGGGACGAAAAATTGTGTGACCTAAACATACCTATCACACACAAACACACACAGTGTTTGTGTGTGATAGGTATGTAGTCAGAAGCGTGTAAGTCTGACAAGGAGTGTTAACAAGGGGTATCGTGTTGCCCAGTAACTGGGTTGTAAAAGTCAGATAGGTCGCTCAATGTAAAATAGTTATACTGGAATAGGTGAGACTGGAAACTGACCCCATCATGGTTGGGGAAAGGCTAGGCAGGTGATGATGATCTTGTGTGTGATAGTAGTGAAATGCGGGCCGATCAATAATAATCAAAATAAAATAATGCTGCATCTGCGACTGCCACGGTATCTATTATCACAAATACTCCTTTAGTTCTCTGCTTGAGTAACTGTTTAGTGGTCGCAAGTGCTGAACGTGAGGTCCTGGGTACGATATCCGGGTCAGGCAAAGTGATATTGGATTTTTCCATTTGGTATTTCTCAGTAGCAGCCCGGGGTATGGATAGTAGTAGTCGGGGATATGGTACTTAAAAATATACCTAATTAGAGAAATGTGGGTGTGTACAGCTCTACCTAAACTTTCAATGAATACAGCCGTGATGTTATGATGTTTTATAAACTGACATGATCGACAGCTCCATTATTATTCAGACTACATTTTTGGAGCTAGTATCATGAAGTAGATATTAACGCCATTAATACTTCTTTTCATAGTTTTTGTTTTTGTATTTTACGTACTTTTTTTTGTAACGTGACTACTGTATTTTTTCTTCTATTTTATTGTAAATGTTGTGCACGTCTATGATTGACGTAAACACTAGTCCATGTCTCTGTACTCTGCTATTTGTAAATGTTGCCTTAATATAATAAATAAATAATGCTGGACAATCCACACAGCATCATCTAGCCCCAAGTTAAGCAGAGCTTGTGTTATGGGTGCTAAATGACTGATATACTTAATACAATACATTACATATACAGATATTTTTTTATTATACATAGAAAATACCCAGAACACCCGGAACAAATCTTTGTAGATCGTACAAACATTTGTCCCAAGGCGGGAATCGAACCCGCAACCTCCTGCGTCGCAAGAGGACCTTCGCCCGCCGCGCCACATAGGTCGTCAAAGAAATATAAGAAATAAAAAATACTTCATGACAACGATGATTTACATTGAACTAAAGGGAGTGAAACTTTCAAAGAGTTTAAATGGTTTGGTCACCAGAAGATGAAGGAAGGTAACTTCAGGTATTATGAGGCAGATAATTATGAGTGGTAACACCGGGAGGGACGCCCTAGAAGTACACACGCTGACCTTATTGACAATGATCTTCAGAAAGGTCAGATGCGGTGAGTATTATATTCTATTCGCAACCGGCACGCGTATGATGTATGAACGTAAACGAAGCAAAAGGAGTATGTAAGGATCAATTCTGTAGTTTCTGCTTCCCCCATGGGAAAATGGTACGAGTATGTATGCGTGCAAAGTTAGTTTGCTGTCATATTCCGTCAAAAAAGAGGTTCGACAACAACCTGGGGGATTATGATGTGACCTTTTTATAACCTTTTTTATACTATTTATGTCTTTATTTTTATTTTTTTGGAGACAGTAGTTACTTACATACTTGTTTTTGGAATATAACAAGTGCTGTGTCAGCGGTTTCGTAGTTTTAAACCGACTTCAAAAAAGTCGGTGGCATACAATTAATCGTTCGAAACAACTTAAGCCACCGACTTCCGAAACTATAGTTATTTTACACCTTTTAGTGGTTTTTTTACACTGTTGTTTTTTTTTTACAAAAAGTTCTTAATTAACTAGTTACTCGATGATACCTTTTACTTAGGTCTGTAAAATTCCTGAACAAATACTTTTACACGTCAACCAAACAAGCAAACAATTTTTAAAACTAAGCGAGGTCACTATTTCGTCCACTCATGCAACATGGTAGAACAAGGTTACTGCTAGATTCGCAATGATTTATAAACGTGAAACTCCGTGCAAAGCCAGTCAAATAGAAACTCTATTGGTCAAAGCCCGAAACCTTTCAGTCTAGGATAGGCAATGCAATACCCGAGAGGACCATTTACTTGTTAGCCTAAAGGCATTTCTGTTACATAGGACGTGTTCCACAGATTCCATTTCGGCAGGTCTTGTTTGTACGTCGTTTGTAGATGTGATATAGATATAAGAAAGAAAGAAAAACATATATTTGTGCCGCGCACAGGATTTGCAAACCAAATAGAAAAACTAAAACTAACAAGTTTAATAATAATAATACCAGTATTTTACGGTCCCAATTCCGTAAGGCAAAGGTTTATTCTCATATAGAGAAGGTACGCGCATTAATCACCATGGTTGCTCTTGGCGATATCAGATTCATATTAATTATAAGTCCAGGTTTCCTCACGATGTTTTACTTCACCGATGTCAATGATCTCCAAGATTCACTTTGAAAGTACAGAATTTGAAAAAGACACATTGGTACTTGCCCAAGTTTGAACCCACAACCTCATGCACAAGAGGCGAGGCCTAAACTACTGGGCCATCATGGCTTACAATTTTAAAAACCTGGAATTGCTAATGCTGTGTTATTTAAAATAAACAAAAAACATGGCGCCTGCGTTCCCCAACAGGTTAGTCAAAAGTATTACTATAGTAAGTCAAATACGCAAAATTATGTTTAAATGTTATGAGACTCTCATTACATGGGATTAGGGATTGCAGTGGCAATAGGCTTGAATCTCATAATGAGATCTGAGTAATTCCAGATGGAATCACCCAATAACGCGTTGCTTGATTCGGTAATCTAACCGACAAATATTTGCTTAGCAGTAAATCAAATCAAGTCATAATAAAGGGTGTCTCAGTAAGAGTGCACTTTTTCATTTTAAAATAAAAACAAGTATTTTATGACAGAGTTGTGATATTTTTATTGTATTGTAATGAAGACATCTTCCGATCAGGTATGGAATAAAATATCCGGCAAATCCGGCAGGCCATTCATCTTTTCATGAAATTTTCCATGACTTTTGCATAGAGTAAATTAGTTTCATCTTATCCTGCCATAACATGGCGTGCAAATGTATTCACAGTAAGCGATGTCAATTAGTCTAACTTATAAATTACAGATTCTATTGACTTGTCGTCTAAATTGTCCTTAAGGGTATAATATCTTCTATAAATAAAATAACTAATTATTTTTTTATTATCAATTTTAGGTAATTGAATTGAATATTGGCGCTTATTACATATTAAGTTAAGTGGCTTATTTTTCTTATTTGTTTTTGTGCATGTGGTGTTTACCTTTAAGTAATTGTTGCGCTGGAACTTAATTTTAAGAATGTATTATGTAACTGTATGCAGTGTGAACAATTGTTGGTAAACCTAATTAAATAAATAAATGTTTCTATAAGCAATAATTTCTGTAAACATACTTACCATATACTTATCAATGTTATTCCAGACACAAATTCTCCTAATGAACCTCTATAGATGTAAGTATACATTCACAAAAAAAATCGTTTGAAAAGCATCCGTATCATGTAGCAATCAAAAGAATCATTAAAAGTAACATGCTCACGTCGAACCCCACACTCATAACGAAGCCAATACGGAATTAAACATTCACTTTTGCATTTTTATAAAAGATACCTTGCTTTTGCATTAAATTCTAAATGATACCGAGGTTTTTTTAATCTTCATGTGAAAAACTTGCAACTCACATTTGTAAGATAATTACAAAAATTGTCGTCAGAGTGGAATAAAACATCTCCTTCGTGCCTCGGAAAGCACGTTAAGCCGTTGGTCCCGACTGTCATTTGTAGATCTTTGACAGTCGTTACGGGTAGTCAGAAAACCGAAAGTCTGACAACCAGTCTTACCAGGGAGTATCGTGTTGCCCAGTAACTGGGTTGTGGAGGTCAGATAGACCATGTAAAATACTGAGCAGCACAACTGAGAACACAGCCGTAATCAACGGCTTAGCTTGCTTTCCGATGCACGAAGGAGTCTCGATAAGAACTGTCACCCATCCATAGACTGACCTCGACCAGCCTAGCTTAACACCTTAAACGCAATGTGACCGACACACAAAACATTTTTTTATTAAGTTAAGGTGTTAAACTTCGATCAAACCGTGCGCCTTTTTTTATTTAGCCATGAGCTTTTATGTTTCCGCGATTGTAAGTGATAATTTAATCTAAAACAACGATAACTTCAGTAAAAACATAGTCAGTAAGCGCTGTACATTTTATGAGCTGCTGATGTGCATCAGACTTTCCACGTCTCGACATATTTAATTGAGTGTGAAACTATTTGGCATCCAAGTATGCGCTTGCACCATTACTCGCTCCATGTAACATCACCCTAACTATCGTCTTTAAATAGTTGACTAGTAGTAGGTACTTGTATCTTTTTATGTCTAACATCAAATGTTGCCTATAAATACCTAGTTGAAATTATATGAAATTATTTATATATATTTATTATTGTAAGCAGATCTTTTAATTCGTTGGTCCCGGCTGTCATTTGTAGATATCTGACACTCGTTACGGGTAGTCAAAAGCCCGAAAGTCTGAGAATCAATCTTACCAAGGGGTATTGTGTTGCCCAGTAACTGGGTTGTGGAGGTGTGACAGGCAGTCGTTATTTAGCTGCATCCGGTTAGACTGAAAGCCAATCCTAAAATAGTTGGGAAAAGGCGTAGGCAGATGATGTCTGTAAGCTGATCTTTTTAGATTCACGTCAATGTTTGGTCAATATTTTAAAACAAGATGGGATAAAAGCAGGAGGATGATGATGGCAAGGGCATTTCCAATCTGACTAATCCTTAAGCACAAACCAACACATTCTAGAAATACAGCCCAAACATTCATCATCATCTGCCTAGCTTTTTCCCAACCTTGTTGGGGTCGGCTTCCAGTCTAACTGTATGCAGCTGAATGCTAGTATTTTACATGAAGCCACTGACTATCTAGCCTCAACAACCCAGTTACTGGGCCACACGATACCCCTTGGTAAGACTGGTTTTCGGATTTTCGGGCTTTTGACTACCCGTAACTTCTGTCAAAGATCTGTAAATGACAGCCTGGACTATCGGCTTAACGTGCTTTCCGAGGCACGGACGGCACCCACCCACAGACTGATCTCGGCAAGCGTAGCTTAACCTTCGATCAAACAGTGCGGCTGTTTTTATTTACACAGCCCAAACATTGTATTAAGATATTTTGTGAATCGTAACAATGCAGGGCTAAGTCTGAAAAGGCATTTTTAAGAAAGAGCACCTAAAACCTAGAACTTTGTCGCTACAAAGTTCTCGCCTAAGTCCTGGACCAAACGAAGTGTGACTTTAGGCTTCAAAATCATCATCATAATTTCTGTAAAAAGACGGAAAGTGAAATAGTTATTTAACTGGATTAACGTGAATATCCCATTCAAAGTACCTATTGTTTGGATTCATCCCTTCGGTTCTATTCACCCCGTTTTACACTGACGGTAATACTGGAAATTCTGAAACTGACAGTGCAATAACAACAGTACATTCACCTATTGGAACCAACTTTAAGACGTAAGATATTTATATATTCCAGAACTTTATCCAGCTTTCGTACACTACCAAGTCTGTTGACATTGCAGACTTGAAAAATAACATAGGAAAATTGTAAGAAGTCAGTGTTTTCGTGGCTTAGATTCGTTATGTAAGTGCCAATAAGGCATTGACCTTAGGATTCATCTCGCGTACACGTCACATGCGGTCTTGTCATTACAATATTGATCGGGCTGCAGGGTTGGCAGATTTTCTTTTGAGTGCATGACATTTTAGTCGGCTGTTCTGTCTCAAGAGAGCAATTTTCTGTGATGCTACTGTTGAGGAAAGGAGGAAAAAGAAAGCAACGAAATGTTTGATAACATGTTTTGAATGATAATATCACGCCTGTAATTTCCTGTAAGGTACGAGAGTACCTACACTACATTTTGCCAGTTACGTTTAAATCCGTATAGTAGGAGCGAGCCACCAACCGGACACTAATCGAGACTCCGGGCTGCTTATGAACAATTCTAGATAGAAAATAAAACTATGCCTGACCCGGGAATCGAATCCAAGACCTCATTATCAAAAGTACATGCGCATGCGACCACTAGTCCAACGAAATAGTCTATGTTTAGTTGACAGACTTTATCGAATTTGGTTTTGAATATCAATTGTTTCAAATACCTACCATTTTTTTAAGTATCCGTCATATCAAGCAACCCCAATCGGTCAAATGTCTATGATGGTTTTTCAACTTTTTTACAAAATCAAAATTTGGCAGTTTGGGATAGCTTGACATCCGTAAACATTTTTTGATGATAGCTTATATTATGAAGCGTAATATTAGAGTTCTCTACCTCGAATGTAAATCAAAAATCTTACACCGAATCGAAATATCGTATCGCCAACCCTATCAATATCGCTTTCACTACGCGTGGGAGATATAAAATTTTAACTGAGCGCTTTGGGACGGTTTCTGAAGCGTCTCCACGGTAGATATGTCGGTAACTCGGGATAACACAGGTTTACATCCGGTATCAACCTCTGTAACGGGAGCACTATTCTTATACTTTTGTGTGTGTTCGAGCCGGGAAGTCCTATTCTAGATTGAATGTTCGACTTTTTTCAGGATTTTACACGTGTTTTTTCACCGAGATTTTTTAATGAGATGTCCTATCGATGTAATGTACATATATAAAGATGTCGTCTAGTGAGGGGATTAGATGACTATCTGGATGTACAGTAATTGTAGAAACCTGTGTCGCGGGTTCGATTCCCGCACGGAAAAAATATGTGCATAGCCTACAGGTAGTTTTTACGGGTCTGGCTGTTTGTGTATGTATAAGACTCAGGAGAAATTCCTAGTGTGAGGCAATTAAAAAAAAAAACAAAAGTTCTTACCTAACTTCAGTAAAATACATGTAATATTCAAAGCACAACCCGCTTATAAAATTGCATATCCCCTAAAAGATAAACGTACCATTCATATTCCAAATATTCCAATTTGAAACTAACCCTGTGCCTCCTGAATGAAAATAAAGTCTCCCAATTTTATACAGGGTTATCTGCAGAAATCTATGTGTATTTTAGGTGTATACATGTCATTTTTATCATCTTAACACAGCGAACCAGTTAGTGTAGTAATAAAAGTAGTAGAAAAAGGAATTAAGAACTAAGTTCAAAAGGTTTTGTTTAGATTCTGAACACTGGGTGTTAATAATTAAATATATTTTTTATATTATATTTACTTACCAGGTTCCGTACGAAAAGTAACCTTTATTGTGCCATTTCGTCTGTCACATGCACGACGAATGCGATTGAGTAGAATCAAATTTCTAGCTAGTAATTAATAAAAATAAACAAACTAAGTGCTTTAGTAGTTAGAGTACGTCATATAGGCAGTCGCTCCATAAAATACTGGTATTTAGCTGCGTCTGGTTAGACTGGAAGCCGACCTCAACATTTCTGGGAAAAGGCTAGGTTGATAATGAGCTTTACCTAGTAGTGCCTGAAATAAGCAGTTGTAATAAACAAACAAACCGACAGAGAGACAAAATCGCGTGGTGAGGGCCCGAAGTTAACCATAAATTAAAATCATTTTCTGAATTCTTCGAAGACGTTCAACAAAATTAAATCAAATATTTGGTCAGGCAAATACTTACTTATCCTAATTATATTTGAACCAACGCGACTTAAAATGGTACAAGTATGTAGGTACAGGAAGGAAATAGCGACGTATGGAAGAAAAAGACATGCTGCGGCGACCCCAAATGAATTGGGATGATGATGAAACCCGAACGCTATAATTGCCTTGGAATGTGAGCATAAGGCGCATTATTGCATGGCAAGACTTGCGATACATTTCACATGCAATTCTATGGATATCGCACGCGTGTAAACATTGTATTACCATTCTTCTTGACCGACCATTGTTGCTCATGAAGAACTTCAAGAACTTTGTATCATGTAAAGAAAGCTAAAAGGGCCCGCCAATGTAAGACGATAAAAATGTCACGCTGTATTCGTGAATTTTCCGTGTGTGTGTGTGCGTGTTCAAGGCGAAAAGCTATGGCTGTAATATTCATTCATTAGTGACGGCCATCCGTCTTTCTTATAGGGATGGGCGTACGTTATCGATAGACCATTTCATCGTACTTATGTCATTCGTTTTTGACATCTTTATTTGATCGTTTGTTTTTTTTAACCAATTCCAAATATTAATATATTTAGGTGGTTTGGTGTTATTGATATTATTTTCATAACGGGGTATTGACTGTTTGCGGATGAATGGATGAGAAATAAAGAATCTAATAACATGTCAGAAGTTCTGTGAGTGTTGTTAAATTATCATGGTTTTGATATTTCTTAAACACATGATTCATTTGTGTCTTTAATTATTTTTGGTAGCCTTTAACCGTAAAGTCACCTTTTATACGGCAGTCGATATAAAAAGTTTAAATTCGTAGAGCATTTTTTTTTTGTTAGCCTGTGTTGACCCACTCCTGGGCAAAGGCCTCCCTCCCCCATTCCTTCCACGCGCCTCCTTCCGCAGGGCATTATAGTTAAATTATAATCTCCAGTCTCAATACACTAGAGCTTAATGTTATCCACTAAAAACCTCATTCACAATTATATATAAATTATAATTAAAAAAGCACCTACATTTCAATTAAAGAACAATGATTAAATAACATCGAAAAATCCAATCAATTTACTTAATTAATTAATTTAAAAAGTTTCCGAATATAAACTCAATTTCTAACGCAAACAGAATAAATGGAACGTTCCGTTTTACCTGATTTACAGCTGCGGCTGAGGCGATGGAATGTTTTCATTCGTTAGCAGGCTCAAGTGCCCAGTGCACTGGGTCATGCGGGCTATGTCCCACTTCCCACTACTAAAATAACTTTGGGGCTCGTATTTTTTTTTATGGAAATGCTCCGTGAAATTGTACAGGGTTCTAGCTGAATACGTTTCGTTTGTTGAAGAGTAGTTCGCATGTGAACCTATTAATGGCGATTCGATGTTTAAGAATTCTAACGTACGGTCCTCACATGTTCTGATAACATTATTAATTATTAATACTGTCTTCCATTTCATATGCTTAGGTTTTAATTAATAATTGTTCAACTCTATGTAGGCTTCTCTCTGTAGGTCCTTATATGTTATAGAAAAACATTTGCAATATAAAATATAAACATACAGAAGATAGACTTTTAGTACCAGAAATTTGTAAGGGTATTAGTAAATATTTTACTTCAATTATGTTTATGAAGACATAACATAAGCTATACGTCGCGACTGTGACAAGAAGGATACCACTCAACGGGGCGTACACGGCTACTGTGATGTGGCACACACGTTTATCATATTTTGGGCGATAAAACTGTAATCATTTCTTGTCACAAACGTCTTATACGCCCGTGCTCACCTCGCAACATGATGCTGTGCTATTGAGGACCCATGCTGCTCATAATTGGCATACGATTTTTTATCGCTATCGAATGTCGAGTAAAATACTACTGAATGTTTTTTGCTATTGATATAGTGAGTACAACATCTGATGTAATAACTATTCGGTAATCCGTGTGTACAACACACAATACAATTACGCAATTACATACTCATCACCTCCCTCCATAATTGCGATGTAACGACATTTACATGACAATGCGTACTAACGAAGCAATCGATAAATAACTCGATTGTGCCCACCACTACTCGTAGTAGTCATCGCGTCGAATATAATCTCACCTTTTATTCCTATCGCGCGACAAGAATGCGTAAACAAAAATTCCCGCTATCCCACCAATTTGTGGAATTGGACCGGGAATACGGGATCATTTGGGGGTATAGCGTGATGGCCTTGCCACGTCCCTAATAGTCCATTCCCTAGGACATTCCAGTCGACCTGAGCTAGATTATGCTGGCATTACACAAGTAATAACTGCTATGTGTAAGTGCCAAATAGTCATGTTATGCAGGATTTTATCGTATGAGAAGATTTTGTCTACAGGTATAACGTTTATTCCTAGTGTTGATCGCTTGGAATTGGAGATTACATAGTAAACTGGTATTTTATTGGCCAATTGGATTTCTTTTACCGTCTAGCTGAAACGTCAGCTTACGTGAGATAATTTTAACACGTACTGTCTTACAAACGAACCGTGTTTTCTGCCACCGTGTTTACTTTCAAAGCTTCGTAAGTATCTTGTAAAATATTCATAGATTTACCCACAAAAACCGCTTATTGTCCTCTGTAGTGTAGGCATAGCCATTTGTTGTTCATGCCATTCAAATAAATCGTTCCGTCATTAGTGGGCCGCTAATGAGGGAAGAAGCCGAGTCGTCTTGAAATATGACATGCTTTCAGAATGTAACACTGCGGACTAGCTAGGGAATAGTGCCCTTTTCTTTAATAATTAACAGGGAATTATGTTTTTTTTTTTTGGAATGGGCATCTCGCAGTTTATCCTTCAGGGATATTTACTGCTCAACCGAACTTTCCTGTGGGCTTAACTAAAATTAAGGCCTCCAGTCAGGCATAAAAACTTATAAGCTAAGCGACTATCGCTAAGGGCACCCCCTGCGGGGTACGAACCTCGGCTTAGGACGTCGCTGAAGAGGACAGCAAGGGACAGGCTGGATCTGATTGTTCCATTATTTAGGGACATTTTAAACATTAATCGGCTCAGCTTCGCGGGCTGGCTCTAGCAAAGGGTCGGGAGGGGGGCATCGACGGGGTCGTCGCGACGGGCCTCGGCGGCGAGGACGGAATGTCCGTTTTTGTTTGCGAACAGTGCTGGTGGCCTTATCGCTCTCCTGGAGGAGAGTGATAGGATCATCAGGGAATTATGAAAGGTTTAAGGTATATTTATAGGCACGAGGTTTGGCTCTATAAAAAGAAGGAGCATTTTACTAAAATAATGTCTTTCATAACATAACTCGGTATTGCTGTTGGTTTCCAAATAGTAAAATGGGTTAAAAGGGCCAAAAAGAAAATGAATGAAACGGCCCACATTTTTGCGCCTAAAAATAGCCGTGTCCATGTTTGGCACAACACGTAAGGCTGGGCTCGTTTGACTCGACACGAAGGGTTTAAAAAATGAATCCATCGGACATTTCACGGCGCATTTTTTTTAAGAGTATAGGTTAGTAACAGCACTCAAAAAGAACTTTTGCCTACGAAGTAACTTTTGCGTTACCTCCTCGTCAATATACTACTATAAGAAAAAAAGTCGTGACTGACCGATAGACAAAGCACAGGCTAAACAATATGGCGAAAATAAAAACCGATGTTCCTCACATGTTGTCAAGTTTAAATGCGAAAATAAATGTATCTACCTTTTTGTGCAAACACGGCCATTGATTGGTTACAAACAAAGATCGATCCCTAGATTGGGATTGAGAAACGTTATTGAAATTGACAGTATGTAGTAAGGGTATGTAAAACTGTTGTATTTTTTCATTTTATATTTTAAATAAAGCCATGTTCAGGCTTTAAAGCTTACCTGTAAGTAACTACATTGCCAACGTTTACGGGACAAGTGTAAGCACTTAGGTATTTCAATTTGCTAACCGCTTAGGTCCCCGATATGGCTTTAACTCTTTTTCAAATAGCTGAGTTCTCCTATTATGTATAGATAGATAGAAAAGTAAGTCAAAACTAACATGGTTATCAGTGAGTTAGAACAGGAAATATAACTCTTCCAAAATTGTAACAAGGGTAGTTATAAATACGTAGAACAACACAGATGTTTGGTCAGCCATATTGGCAAGAGATGTATGCGCGTGCACAAAGTTAAAAGCCGGATATGTCAATAGGAAGCATTGTTATTTGTTACAGATTTATGTTACAAGGAAACACTGTATTTATTAGCGAAGCATTTGCATTTGTAATAGAAACAATATTGATCTTGTTATACTAAACTCTGTGTATTGGTTTTTTTCGGACTAAGTTGTAATTTCAATTGGATTTAAATTGTCTAGTGTCTTTCGCCTGGAGTTTAATTATGATCAAAGACATTTTAGATTTCTACACAATACCTACTTTGTAGTAGGTATATCATTAAGTATTTTAAAGGCCTCAAGAGTGGCGATACCGTAATAATAGACACACAGGACGATCTATGGATAGGTGAAATGCTGAACACGTTCGGCCGCTGCTCCCGTCTGTCATTCTGGCAGTCGTTACAGGCAGTAAGAAGCCCGAAAGTCTGACAACCAATCTTACCAAGGGGTTGTTATATTGATACTGGATTGTGTAGGTCAGATAGGCAGTCGCTTCATGTAACGTACTGGTATTCAGCTGTATTTGCTTAGACTACAATTCTAGCCCAACTAAGTTGGGATAATACTGGGCAGATGACGATAAATGGCTATACTTGAATGTAAGTAACCGCGAAAGTTCCCTGTCGGCTACTTTTCTCCCTTATACTCCTAGTACCAAATAAGGTTGAGAAGTGGGCAATCGGGATCTTTCCGCCCACTGCTTGGTAAGCAGTCAGCTAATACTTTTACTTCGGTATGTGCTGTTTTTATAACATAGCTCGTGTAAGTGCATAAAAAGACGACACAAATAAATCCTACTAGCTGCGCCCCGAGGTGTTTACCTGCGGTTAAAAAGTTAACATGAGACGATTCGAAATTCTCATGGGAATAGTTTTTCGGGATAAAAAGTAGCCTAGTGGTAGTCTAACCTTCATAAGACATTTCTTCCAAATATTATGTTCAGCCGTTTCAGCGTATAGGAGTAACAAACACACACACACACACACTTACCGATGAACTTTCGCAATAAGCTTTCGTAATTTGATTTCGCTATCGTGACTAATTATTATTTTAAAATGAAAAGTATACTAATGGGGTGTTGGTTACTCTTTCACGTAAAATCTAATTTACGGATGCTATATGAAATAATGGAGAATCCAGCCGGTTCATTCTGTAAAAGTTAGGTGAAGTGAGCGTGTGACTCAATTCCTAGCAATAGTTTAGGATGACAACTCACTTTACCTTAATTTTCACGGGGAGATTTTTACTTAATACCACGGCAGATAGCCAAAACGATCGTATTTCTACACTGGACAACCACTAGTTATCACAATAGCGCGATGATAATTTGTTCAGAAAAGATGTCCAGCGCGTTTACTCTTGATTTTAATTCCGATCTATCGATATTGGAATTAAGACGTTTCGTACTCTTGAGTTCGACGCTAGCGCCAAATTCGGGATCGGGCTTGGTGCGCGCTAAACGCTACTCTTTGGTTTATTTTGGTAGCTGTGAATTTCGCCAAATAATGTTATCACAAGACTGCAAAATTCAAATTTGGATCATATTGGCTTCAGATCGGATTTGAAATTGGTTTTAAGGGTAAGGCCCACAGGTGTAGAGACGTGCAATTATATAATTTACATATCAATTCTAGCCAAGTCTCGGCTATGAATAGATCGACCCGTAAGTTTCGTGGGTGGCGTAAATTGTGAGTCAGGAACTGTGACTAAGGACGATGGGCAAACTGCCGCCGCCTCTGTCTAGCAAGCTAACTCATTGTTACGAGAATATCTTTCAAGAATCAGTTTACTACTGACTGGAAAATGTACAAACTAGATAATGAAAATATCGATGGTGAAAAGCATGGCACACGATATTAAGCAAATATCAGTCTTCAAAACCGTTAGTGTTAAGTAATGCTTGCCGAGGACACTCCGTGTATGTGTGAGCATCCAAAACGCATCGAGACCCCTTCGTACCCCGGAAAACATGTATTTACATTTCCACCAACACCTTCATCAGATACGTAAGTTTTATATCTGTATGGCTTAATTAAACCTTGTGGCTATATACGTATACTAACAGCTGCACGTGTAGATCGGAGGTTAAGCTGCCATTGCCGAGGTTGTTTCGTAGATGGGTCAGTATCAATTACGTACCGACATTTCTTTATAAGGCTTCGGAAAGCACGTTAAGCAGTTAGTCCAGTCCGTTACCAGTAGCCGAAACCCGAAAGTCTGACATCTAGTCTGACTCAGGGTAATTGTGTTATCCAGTAACTAGGTCAGAAAAGCTGTCGCTTCATGTAAAATACTGGTGAACAGCTGCATCCAGTTAGACCGGAAGCCAACCCCAGTAGGTGTGTTACTTTTTCTTTTAATCCTTATCGCTCTCACGCTATTAAACAACAAGAAAATCATACCATGCGATACAGTAACAACATTAATGTCCATACGTCACAACCACAACGTTTGTCCCATGAACAAAGTCTATAAATAAATCTGATACTTGCACACATTCCAGCGTTACATGGGAAACTACACTACTTCCTGTGACGTCAGAGAATGAACCCACGTCCTACGGTGCACGTGCAGGACTCCTAATTAAGATAACTGTACTGACGGGAACAGAGCTATGAGAGTGAGCCTGCGTAAATTGCGTCACGAAAAATTTGTCACAGGAATTACGTTGCTTTTATTTTATAGAATAAAAGCAACGCTTTTGTACCATGTATGTGTGAATGGTAACAATTTTTTTAAATTACATTAGAAGTTTGGAGATGGCCCTATACTTTATCATTGTAGTTTCTGCCGCACTCAGCGCAAAATAACTCTGATTGTTACTTTGGTTGAATGTAAATTCGCTGCGCTTATGAGCGACGCATATTACGCCTAACAGCGATGAGTGTGGTAACTTTACGAATATGGCACTTACCACAATATTACATAAAACGGATTCTTATATATAATTTTGGCTGCTCATTTTGAGCGACGCAAATTACGCCGTGATAATCACGCTGCCCCAGCTTAAACGTGGATCAACTGAAACTTTACAACTTTGATGTTTATTCTCAAAGACTTCAAAGAATTAGCACGCTTTCAAAAGTGACAGTTCTTTGTTTAACGAAATCTTTATTTGTCCACAGAAAGGGCTATCAAATTTGTGACAAAGAGGCCCAGTTTTGTTACGTTGAAGTTTTAAAAATAAATATAGCTGCTCATTATGGCCCAATTCGTTGAATGTGTGTTTGGTGTTTTTTTGTATGGTTAGAGACTGTAGCCAAAACATGATTAAGTCGAGTTGATAAATGGATTTCAGGAAACCCGAATTGTTTGAAAGTGACACTGGTTTCAGAGATTTTCAATGTGTGGGTTTTATGCCAACACATTTTTACTCTATCCAATTTAAACATTCGGAAAATCTATTTTTTTTTTGGTAGGGGCATCTACACTATTTCCAACCACTGCATCTGCTGAAATCCAGAATCTTCAGTTACGAGCACCAGAAAAAACACCGATACAATAAGGCTCGACGTGTCCCGGAGAATTGAAGCAACTGTCTTGTATCCCGCTGAGAAGAACTAAGAAAAAGAAAAATAAGTTCTAAGAGAACTTACCACAAAATAAATAAATAATACTGGACAATCCACACAGCATCATCTAGCCCTAAGCTAAGCAGACCTTGTTTTATGGTTACTAGATGACTGATATACTTAATACAATACATTACATAGATAGATATTTTTACTATACATAGCAAATACCCAGAACACCCGGAACAAATCTTTGTAGACCGTACAAACATTTGTACCAGGGCGGGAATCGAACCCGCAAACTCCTGTGTCGCAGGCGGACTTTGCCCGCCGCGCAACATCGGTCGTCAACAAAAAAAGCTAGTCTGAGTATCCAGCAGCATCGAGATCATTGCACAATTTACTGTTCGTTTCTCCATTACTTAAAAGTACCAAGCGATAGAAAACAAAAGTCATGGAAAGTGATAATGCGCTGACACCACAGATAACACCACCGGGGGCTATATTTAACACAACGTTAAGATTGTGGCGCGAATGATAAGCGCTCACAAAAGATTAACTTTCTCTTGTTTGCCAACTTGGTTCAGATTCGGTTCAGTTGTAACTGAAAGTAAAATTAACTTATCTCGCTGTAATCCGTTTTTATCAATAGCTCCTAAATAAAGTCTTTTACTCATCTGTGCTTCAGGTTCTCATTCACAAAAAGTTTAATCAGAAACTTGGTCTTTACTTTGGCCACCGAACTTATAAACTAGAAAGCAGCACAATGAAACGTTTTGTTCGAACTTAGATTGACAGAAAATGACCCAGAAACCACATCAAGTCTTCATCCAAACTTATGAGACTACCATTCAGTATCGACGGTAAAAATAACACAATAAACTTGTGAACAAATGTCAGTCCAGTCCAATACACTTAACTTTATGGAAGCAAGAAACTTCGTAACATTATCATGAAAGGAATCCAGATTGTTGTTTAACTTACTACGAGTTTCAGCACTCACGTATATTAAAACAAAGAAAAAATCTTTCAAACAAGACTCTTCCTAAAGCCATGATCGGTGTTGCCGTCGAAAAAATGAAAAAAAGCAATAAATAAAAGTGGTTTTTGTAACGGAAATGCGTAGTTGTGTGTGACGCTTGTCACTGGGCGGTCGTGTCTATATCTCGGGATCATCAGTTAGGGAAGACGTATTCGTCTTCAAGATGGATTGGTGAATGTTCAAACGGTGATGGTCTTACGGTTCGGAGGAAATATTATTTGGATTTGATCGAATTACTTACACGCACGTTACATTAATGAACGAGGTGGTGCAAGAGAACGAATGAGAGATAGTATTTCAAGGTATAGATGTATGTAGTTCAAAATACTAGATAGACACAGTATGGATATGAAAGGATGAAGCTTTTATGCTGATTTCACAAAGAATGTGAAAATGAATATCACATTCTTCCTCAAATTAGTACTACGAATCAAATCCTCAATCGTAAACAAACATTCAGAGTTGGATGCACCATATATTGTTTTAATTGGACCACTGGCCTCTTTACACTAATGAAACAAGTGTCAAGCAATCTGTGTTCATACATCTAATTCTAAAATACTAGATCAACGACGATCAAACAAAACGTTACATCATAGACTACAGAACAGCTCATCTATTTTTGATCGCGGCCTCAGCTGCAATTACCTGAGCTTGCCTCGACACTCATTTACTCTCTTCTTAAGTATAGGCATTTCTTTTTACTTCCTCAATAAAATTGTTACGAAATTGGGCACCTCGACTAGATGGAATTGGTTCCCAATTTTCTGCAACATTAATTCATTCTTTAGGGTTATATTCGAGATTATGTCCACTGTCAAATAAAATATAAGTCATACAACGATGTTCAATTTTACTCGTTGATTAGAATCACGAAATTAAAATGCTCCACGTAGTCGAAACACACGCCAGATCCTTTGGTTACGAGGGGTTATTAATATGTTTTCTGTTGTAATAACTCGTACAAGTTTTACGCACCACACCCTTACTTCGATTTGATTGCCTTCTGCGGCTCTTTAATTATCCCGACAAGGTATAAATCGGTCCCCAACTCTGTCCTATTTTTAATGGAGTGTATCTGATGCGGTTCTCCCGTACAGCCCCGCCATTTTTCAGGCTTAATTAAATAGTGTCTATTCCAATGGAGTTGTTGGGTTAATTTGTTTAGACGTCAGCCCAAAGTGACGGATACGGAATGAGATCTTAAAAATAACCAATCATTGTTGAACTGAATTAATTAAGCAGAGTCCCATCTAATAAAAAATTAAAAAGGGTTTTAAATTCCTTGTGGAGAATGGGAAAAGGAATTCTATATATCGAGGCGAGCACTTAGACAGAGACATTTGCAGCTAACGTTGCTAGTGTTGGACGCATTCCTTACGATATTGTGTTGTTCGTGATGCATTTTATAGCGAATAAAAGGAACGCAACCGATGCTTCGACACGGCGTATTTTTGGCACAAGAATCGCATTCACAATCGTATGTTTTGGACTACTTCACTGCGGCTTTGGGGGATCGTTTAGCAATACGCCAGGGTAACAAAAAGCTGCATCGTTCGCGCGTTTTGGTCATATACATTCAAAGTAAGTGCTGGCAACAAAACATTTGTGATACTAAATGGATTCCAAACGTTGTATGTAATACGAAATGTTTCGCAGAATTTGCTTTCTTTTGTTGGCATTAGTACGGAAACTTTGCATTTATTTTTCTCCTAAGACCCTTAGGAGAAAAATAAATTCAAAGTTGCCTTTTAACTCCTATTTTATGAAAGTCTATTCCATGCAGTCTTATATCAAAATATCGAGGGATTTCATTGGCTGTTTCTATCTCACTATAGTAATAGGTAACATCAGTTTGGGCAGCAGATTTACTGATCAAAGACCACCAGGCTTCCAGAAATCAGTTATAAGTCTGTTCATAGGAATATCCATCATTGAACTGCTCTCGTTCAATCGTTCAGAACTATTTTGGTCAGTTGTTCGCAGTCGTATATTCGCAGTCTGTCCTATAAATCTCATTGAAGTCTTTACGATCCCAAGATTGATACTTATAGAAACAACACCAACAAAACATAAGTTTTGTATTTACATTTTCAATTTCCTTTTTATTTGCGTACAGAAAAACATGAGTTTTGCAAATGTACTCTAAAACTGTTTCAATATTGAATTTATCATTTCTGAATGTTCAAAACGTAACACATTTTTTAGAAACATCGTTAGTTCATTCATTCAGTTCGTAAATATAAATCATAACTAAAACTCAATGAAATATGGCGGCGCAATCTAAATTAAGATAACCTGCTATTCAGTTTTGATTTCACAACCTATTGCGTTTCGACTAACAGTCAAATTATAAATGTTGCTGCACATACATCAATGGTTCGATACGTAAACAAATTATCGTTAGTCTGTTTTCATGATATCCGCTGTTCTCAAATAGTTGTCTGCTAGCAGTGACCTCGTCTAAATAGCAAACATAGTTAGACCAGCTACTTATACTGAATAGTGTTTCAAAATCAACATCGTGCACTTGACTCAGCCGAGTTATATTTGGATCTCCCTTCGTTGCTTTCTTCACTTCATTTGCTCTCACCTTTTGCAGTAACTGAACTTATTTTGCATTACACTTCACCTATTTAGGAGCGTCAGCTTTAAATAATTTATCATACTACTGTATTTTCAAATTCGATGATTAAGAAATTACGTGTCTTTCGCTATTTCCTTCAGGTATACGATATTTATATCTTTATTGCGTTCCAAATATTTTTATTGATACGATGAAATGTCAAATCAAATCAAATCAAATCAAATCACTTTTATTTGTTAACACAGGTAGAAATACAGATCTTGAGTTTGGTGAACAGAACGCTATGTTATGCCAGGAGGCATACAAATATGGTGTGCATCTATCTAATTATTATGAATTTAAATAAAAATAAAAAGGATGTTTGAAATTCATGCATAATTAAAATTTCAAAATAAATCATAACAATTATATAATATTATTTTAAAAATTGTACGATGTCAGATTTAAATGAGGAATTATTTAGTTATAAATGTCAAAAAATAAAAAAACAAGTCAGAGCAATTAAAAATGTCAAAAATTATTACATGTCAATATTACAACCTCAAATTAATTCGTCATTTAAGTTTTTTCATTTAACATAGATGCAAAACACTATATTGAGTCATCATTTAAAAATTCATCCAGTGTGTAGTAACATTTGTCACTAAGTAAGCTATTAAGACAGTGCCTTTTTGAATTTTATTAATGGCATATTTTTAATGGCATCCGGTATTTTATTATAAATTTTTGGTGCGTTGCCGAAAAGGCTTTTACGCATTAAGGCTGTTTTACATTTGACATTACATAGTTTGTTACAGTATTGAGTACGCAATGGCTTTTTTCTGACCGCCGATAAGCTGACAAATAAATGCGGGTTTTTTTTTACAAACAATGCAGTTTCCATTATATACATTGCTGGCAGTGTCAATATCTTTAGTTTTCTGAAATACGGAAAGCAGCTATCAGTTGTTTTTAGACCACACATGGACCTCACACAACGTTTCTGCATCCTAAATACAACCTCCCTATTAGCTGACTGCCCCCAGAAAATAATACCGTATCGTAAAACAGAAGCTGCAAGTCCATGGTATGCTGCTAACAATGTCTCAATATTAACCTTTTTTGAAAGTTGGAATAGTGCATACGCAGATTTACTTAGTCTTTTACATATTATGTCAGTATGAATGTTCCAAGTCAATTTATTATCAATAGTCATTCCTAAGAATTTAGCACTATCAACTTCCTGAATTTTATGGTCTTTATAGTTGATATTAATGTTATTATTTTCACGACGCTGATGGTATTGCATGATATTGGTCTTACTTAGGTTAATTTTCAAATTATTATCTTCAAGCCAGTTTATTATTTTAGTCAAAGATTCATTAATATCATTTTCATAATTATTTATGTCATTGCATTCTATTATTGCTGTGCTGTCATCCGCAAAAAGAACCATCTTATGCTGAATGATTTTTGGGAGATCATTGATGTAAATCAGAAATAGAGGTGGTGCCAATACGCCACCTTGGGGTACGCCATATTTTATGGGTCTTTGCTTTGAGAAGTATACAGTTTCTAATTTAGTTTTGGGACATAATCGAGTGACTTCAGTGCATTGAACTCTATCAGTTAAATATGATTCTATCAATTTTAGGATATTTCCCCTTACGCCGTAGCCATACAGCTTTTGTAGCAATATCCCATGGTCAACATAGTCGAAAGCTTTCGTCATATCAGTAAAAATAGTACAAATTGGATTATTTTTATCAACTGATGTCATAATACTATTAATTAAATCAAACAGTGCCAAGTTAATATTTATGTTTTTGCGAAAACCTTTCTGTTCATTGCAGAATAGGTTATATTTTTCAAAATATGTGTACATGGAGTTGTATATAACGTTCTCAAAAATTTTGGACAAGACGGAAATTTTTGCAATTGGTCTATAGTTTTTCATATTTGTTTTGTCATCTTTTTTAAGTAAAGGTTTAATAATAACTTTTTTTAAGCTGTTTGGAAATTTGCCATCAGCAATACAAAGGTTAATAATGTGAGCTAATGGCTGTGCTATATTTTCCTTTACGTACTTTAGGACTTTAGTACAGACGCCATCCCAACCAACAGTATTTGTATTTTTTAGATTAGAGATAATTTTTATAATGTCATTTTCCGAAACCGGTGACATAAATAGAGATTGTGATGAAAGATTGTCAAAGACATTACCATTAATCTTGTCAGAATTTATATTATTTTCAATTGTGTCAATAAAGTAATTATTAAATTCATTAGCAATGTCAATAGGGTGTATAAAAGTCAAATTGTCTCTGTTTATAGTCATAATATGTTCCTGTGGTAAGCACGTTTTAGATTTATTAATAACTTGCCAAGCGGCTTTAGATTTATTCTGAGAAGAGCTTATAAAATAATTGTTTTGGGCTTTTTGCGTCAATTTTATAATTTTTTTATAGAGAGTAGAGTATTTTTTTAGATTATTCTTATTTGTTGAGCTAGGGTCAAATCGATATTTCCAAAGTAAATGTCTTTGTTTCTGGCTGCATATCTTTATCCCTCGAGATATCCATTTAGTTTTTCTATTCAATTTGATAGTTACTATCTTTTCTGGAAAGCATAATTTATAAAATAGTAAGAAATCGTCCATGAAGGCTTCAAAAGACACGTTTGCATCTTTAGCATTAAAAACTTCTACAAAAGATAAACTGCCTAGGATATTTTTAAATTTAACCAAATTATCTTCAGAGTACTCTTTCTTTTTACATTTCCAAAGTTGTAATTTGCAAGTTATTTTTATGGGCACTTTCAGTATTTGACATGTGTGATCCGAGAGTGCTAGATCTAAGATTTCAGCTTTGCAGCCCCTTTTGTAACTATGTGCAAAATTATCGATGCAGGAATTACTACTGAGTCTTGTTGGTTTGTTAAGTGCTAGTTTTAAATTATATTGTAAGAGGAAATATTCAAATTCAAGAGTAATTTTATTTCTCTTTATTATGTCAATGTTAAAATCCCCTGCAAGAATAATGTTTTTATTTGCCCCAGAACTAAGCCTTTTGAGTATGTTGTCCAATTTTTCATAAAATAATACATAATTATGTTTAGGTACCCTGTATATAGAAATAATAATAATATTATAAGATATAAGTTCGACAGCGCAACATTCAAATAATCCTGAAATCGATTGTTTGGCTGCGTCAGTGAGTATTCGATATTGCAGTCCTGCTCTGACAAAGATGCATGTACCTCCTCGTTTCGTATTTCTTGAATAGTAAGCAGCTAGATAGAAGTTAGGTATATACATTAGATCCTCATTGCCTGATTCCATAAAATGTTCTGTAATGCATATAACGTCTATAATAGTTCCCTTATTGAATAATTCTTCTAGTTTAACTAAAAGTATATCAGATTTGTTCGTTAGACCTGCTATATTTTGATGGAGAATATTGAGACAGTTATAGAAAAAACTGAGAATCATTTGTTGTCTGTGTGACTGGTAAAGCATTCATTTGATTTTTCTGAGAACAATCAACCTCTAAGGGTGCAGCATTCAGGGCACTTATGTCTAAGACGAGATCTTGAAGATCTGATATGACAGTATTTAAGCCTTTATTGTTCAAAGTTCCATAACGATAGCTGTATGTGTCGGAAGTATAGGGCAGATTTAAATTGGAATCTAAGATATATGCGTAATTATATGTTTCCGCATCCATGCAAAGCAGATTATTGAACATTTCAATTCGGCTGTTATACATTATATTACTGTTTACCATACATTTAAACGTTGGTAGACATATTATAAAGTTTGTGTGTTTCAAAGTAACTAGTTTTCCGCGTATAAGAGATACAAGTTCAATATAGTTATACGTTTTTCTAAAATGTACGTCGCCAATATAAATAATACAATAGTCATTATATGTAAAGTTCCGTACTTTTCCGTCAATATTATCTAATAAAAGGTCCAGACTACAGTTAGGCTTGCGATAATGGCATATTTCAAAATTATATAATTGCGTTCTCTGTGCAATCTTGTATATTCTATTGGAAGTTTCAGAACTAAGTAGACATATTTTGTGTTTTAAAGATGAGACAGTTTGATCCATATGTGGTTTTTTTTTTTGAGAAGTGTTTGAGAGACGTAGTTTGTTATCTTCGCTTTTGTTCGTCAATATTGCGTGTGTAGGTGTACAGTCTGTGCTCATGAATGTGTCCCATGAATGTTTTTCTTAGGTCTCTGATCTTTGACCGAAATACATAGAAAAGTCCGTTAATGTTCGAACCTAGTAATCATAATAACTATCTCCCGCTTCGTGTTATCTTTGAAACCTAATGAACGTCTGTCGACATCTGAGCACGTTATCAATAACATATAAATAAAATAAAATTAATACGAGTCATTCAGTGCTAACGACATTTCCTATACGCACGTCTATTTTCATATCATAACAGTCCAAAAAAACACATCTGAGATTCCTTTCGACACGAGAATTGCATCTAAATAAAAAAAAATGTTGTAAGTGTATAAATAGCTAGATTTGTGGAGCATCGGGCGCCTGTGTTATTATAGCGAAGAAATATAGGATAAGACGCGGATCTGTAGTTGGCCGAAATTATCGCGAGGCGACGCGCGCATCGTTGGCGAGTCGCACGCGCAGCGTCTGCGGTGCGCCCGCGCCACCCAATGCTTCCACTAAATATTTGTTTGTGTCTCTCGTTGTGAGATAATGTAGACATGTTTTTGTGTGTGCCATAATAGTGTTATAATTAGTGTCCCTACAGTAATTACACAGTGTACTGAATTCACAAAGATTTGCAAAATAGACGGGACGAAAATACAATATTACGTGTGGTCGAGTGTTAGTTTTAAGCAATATTTTAGTTCTAATTAAAAGACTAATGACTTTGCTCAAAGACTGAAATAGTAGAACACGGTGGAAGTCTTCAGTGCAATAAATTAATAATAGTATGATACAATCATAATATGTATATTTTGTAGGTGCTAGTGTGTATAATATTGTGTTAAAACATACGGTAGGACTGTCGTGCCAAAACTACGCAAGTGGGAGTGAATATTTGTAAATGTTCTTTAAATAAGTGTTTAATTTATTTTAAAAATATGGTCGCCATGCTTGAAGTTGAGAGGAGAAACAATGAATATTTTAGATCCTTTTTACCTGTAAGTTTCATTTTTATTATTGTAATGACATTCTGCGAGCCCGCTTTTAAAGTCCGCAGTCCACACCTCCTTTGATACTGAACCAATATTTTTTTCACGTACTGACTGACCTTTGAATTCCGAAGCCATGGCCAGTATTTGAAAGTGATTAGGTGGAACGGGTGTAACCCTGGTTTCATAGTCGAGCTTTTGTTTGAGTATCTAGTGGCCGACCTTTCAGTAATATTAGCTATCTTACTGTAGCCAAGGAGATAGATGATGGGTGAGGATGCTTGAAAAATAAAACGGTCTTTTGAGCAAATTTTATGTGGATTAGAAGGATTTATGTCTTATGCAATGACATAGGAGCCGTGCGTGTCCTAAATAAACGTTTTTCTTTCTTTCTTATAACTAAATATCCGGAAGTAATAAAACATAGCTAAGAATTTTCTAGAACGACGCCCAAGCGTAAATATTCAAACCAAGATTTATACTAAATCACCTTCAGAAATAAGCTAAGACAATATTATTAACTGGGTTCACAAAAATCTTCGCAAAACGCAGATGGCGTTAAAATTTGCGATACAGAGTTGCCATAACACATTTAACAGATAAAAACGGACGTAAATGTGACACAAGTTACGCTAAAGATAACCAGCTGATACACTCTGTTTTGTTTTCATTATCAACCGCTAATTAATGAGTTTCGATGCAAAACAAACAGATTAAAAACATTTGGTTTTGGCAAGTAGAGTGTTGAATAATAAATAAATAATGCTGGATAATACAGCATCATCTAGCCCCAAACTAAGCAGAGCTTGTGGAATGGGCACTAGATGACTGATATACTTAATACAATACATTACATAGATATATATTTTTTACTATACATAGCAAATACCCAGAACACCCGGAACAAATATTTGTTGATCGTACAAACATTTTTCCCAGGGCGGGAATCGAACCCGCAACCTCGTGCGTCGCAGGCGGACCTTCGCCTGCCGCGCCACATCGGTCGTCGAATCAATTATAGTTTCCATTACTGGCTTTTGTCTGTTAGTTATTAGGTCATTGTAGAACCAATAACAGTCCTATGCGTTCCTAATTTCGACTGTTTCAAATACTTTGAATTGTCGATCGTAATATTACAGTGTATGTACATACATATGTTGTTGTATGTTTCATCAAACAGTTATATATTGTTGATTTTCATGTTGGTATTTCGTTGTTGTAACAAAATTTGTTTGAATAACTTCGCAGAATTTGACTTCCGTGGAAGATATTAAAATAAAACAGGCTGATTGTTTACCACTGTAGATTTTATCGTTTATTATTTTATTTTAATAATATTTCATTTTATAATTTATCGTTCCCGTTGGTCGAAATTACTCTGGTCTTTGACCTAAGATAAAATAGTAAAAACAATTATAACGTTTCCGTTTTCGAGCCTATAAACAATATGAATTCATAGAATTATTCATAACATTTTACACTTGACACTATGCCAAACTAACGTCCTTGGCAAATTATACTTCTAGACAGCAGGGCGAGGTACTTATTTTCCAATCAACTTTCGTGAGTACATTTAGTACATGCGTTTATTTTTACTGGCCTCACAATAATATTTAGGTTGTATAACGGGTTTTGTAAATTCTGCGAAATAGGGACAAAGGAGGCATTTGAATAAAGTTTTAAATTACAGTGTGGTCTTGTGTTCACATTACCTGTAACATAAAAGTGATTTAGTTTTTATCTCATTTCAGGCTGTCAACTCCCCACCTGTCCCTCACCGAGACTTATCGGCACCAACGGCTACGTACCGTCCCTACACAGAAGAATATGCCACCGTCCAGCGCCGCGCAGAGCGGCCCGCACAACCAGAAGAAACTGAACGAAAGAAAGACAAGAAATGGTCCATTGGAAAACTATTTCGACGAAAAAAGAAAGAAGACGAAAGTGAAGAGTCCTCCGAAAGCGATGAAGGAGTCAGTACGCGCTCCCCATCTAAAAGAAAATCCAAGAAGAAGAAGAAGACTCCAGCCGTTAATAATTTTGACCACATAGTAATAAGGGATTCGAGAAGAGCACAGAGTTTAGCGAAACCGAACCTCAGAGATGTTACCGATGATGGCGTACTATCCGATCCATCGGCTGGCTTCATCAACTATCGTGCTAAAACTCAAGAAATGTACGGAGCTTCCAAAGAATCCCTCAGCTTACGAGAAGACAATTCGAATAGATCCTTAGGACCATCCTTGGAGACACCTTCTAGGAAATCAAGAAAAGGGAGATTGAAAG
The DNA here is from genome assembly GCA_905147745.2 of Phlogophora meticulosa. Classification (NCBI taxonomy): domain Eukaryota; kingdom Metazoa; phylum Arthropoda; class Insecta; order Lepidoptera; family Noctuidae; genus Phlogophora; species Phlogophora meticulosa. Next base: position 12,379,762 of record LR990533.1, on the reverse strand, counting down.
CTAGAGTCGAAGCACTAAGAAATAGTATGAAAGGAGAGTCGAGCAGTGAAGAAGAATCACTCAAGTCATCAAATTCATCATTGATGATTCGATTTAGAAGTGAAGATTCCTTAATGCGTTCACGTGATAGCTCACTAAACAAAAGGTCGAGGAGTGCAAGAAATGAGAGATACATTAAAAGGTTATCACGCGATGAAGAAAATCAACTAAATAAAGAAGCAGAATTATTACAACAAGGGTACACAAAAGCTGAAGTGGAAATGTTGACAAGAACGCCGACGAGTCAAAGTAGCGGCTATGGGACCTGTAAACGTGACCAAACACAAAATATTAAAACTGAACAATTATACGCTAATGATGTTAACCGCCGTCCTATGAAATCCGAATCAATATCATCATTCCCTTCGACACAAAGTTACCCATCATCCATTAACTTTAACGCAAAAGTTAACAATGAACATATTAACTATTCCATACCAACTGGCAACATCAATAGAGAAATGCTTTATGCTAATAATAACCGAGAAAGAAGTGTTAGTAACCAGTATGAGAATCCAGAGAGCGTCATGTGTGTCAAATTTCCTTTGGGAAATGTAACTAATGTTAAGAGAGAGGAGAAAGCGCCTCCCGTGCCACCTCCTCGTGATATGCATCGAAAAGTCGCAACTCCCATATCAATGTACTATGAAAATAACCCTATGGTAGCAGATAGACTAGTTAATACACAGCAAAATGTTATCCATGGCGTACCTAATAACGACTTTGCAAGAGTAATGAGACGCAGTCAGGAAAGGTCACTAAGTCACAGTTTCAATGGATTGCGGCGGCCCATATCAAACTCCGAGGACCACATTGCTATGCAAAATAATGAATATATACAGAACTTCCAAATTAGGAACGACCAGCCTAGAAGGCCAGCTTCAGTGTCAGCAGAACCAAATCATTATGGGCTCTACGTAAATTCACCGCCATGGAGAAAGTCTATTGGTCCCACAAATATAGTGAAACCAGAACCAGTTCCACCAAAACATGATTATCTCTATTATGCGGATCAAAGCCCTAGATCTCGGAGACCTATAAGCGTTAAAACTAGTCAAAATGGTTTTGAAAATCAATACTTAAGTGACTCTCAAGCTTCTCAAAACGTTGCTGAGAGCGTGTATCGTCGACCACGCAACGCATCTGAGTTTTGGAAAAAAATAGACGACGCCGAAAAGCAAAGGCGACAGCAAAATATATACGCAAATTCAAGAAGTAGCAGTGATTTTTCAAACAATACGCAAATGAATAGAGCGGCTCCGTATTTAGAACAAAATAAACTGGGCCAAGAAAACACAGACAACCAAAATAAAAACAAAACTCCTTTTAAGAGCTCTTCTGTGGACACGACTGACGGTGCTAAAGTTTGGAAGGCGACGACAGAGTACAAACGATCTGTTACAGTTGACCCGCCAAAAACTGTTACATCGCCGACTTCAAAAACACACGTAAGACATAAATCTGATACGTATGTTCCCAGTATTTATCAAATGCCGTCTGACGATGAAAAGAGCTCAGAAAGACGAAAATCTACTAACCTGGACGATGCTCTTAATGAATTAGAAGCTATCTACAATAGCTTAGGTTTAGGCGACGAAGATTTATTAGATAGAGCTGAACGTCGTGAGTTAATGACGCCGAAGTTCAACGACTCTTTTAATGATTGGAATGGAAATGACGACGAGATTCAATTGCGAAGTCAGCCAACAACACCTTTGAGACGCGTGCAAAGAAGGTCGACATTACCTGACAAATTGCAAGATGATATGGCATTTAGACGAATGAATTCCTTGACAAAGGAAAAGCCTAATTCAAAAGACGCACAATCGCAAATAAGTTATATGTTAGCTTCGCCTGTGTATGTGCCGTATGCGTCCGACGATGACAGGCAGTCCGAACGAAACGAGCCAGATATAGTTTATGACGACGTTGTTTACAGAAATATAAAACAGACTAATAGTCGGTTAAAAACAATGGACCCTCAACCACCATTTGGCATACCAATAGGGCCTGTATCACCAGCTCCTCAGAGTGACTACCTTCATGCAACGCCAGAAAATAAGAGTCGGTCACGATTTATTCCAAGAAGATCACCGGACATTGTCTCTGATGATTTAGCATATAGAAGTTTGAGGAAGGATAATAGGCATTCCTCACATTTTAATGGTGAAGATTATACAGGCCTCATTAATAATAATCATTCTTATAATGAGTATCCTTATACTAAAGACTCTGCCGCTAATCTTAAAAAGAAGAGAGCTGTCAGATCTCTTTCCGCCAACATATTCACCATGATACAAAAAGAAATTGACGATGCGTTGAACATGAGTAAAATGGCTACGCTGCAGAAAACACATAGCAACAGTGACGTCATGAAACGGCTGCGTAACACATTCGAAAATAACGACAACGAGCAGGACCACTATCCTCGTAATAAGGTAAAACAAAGACACAACACTGTCAGTCTATTTGTCAATAATACTCATGCACCCACCCATCATTTCGCAAAAGACGATTCATTCATTCATAGTGATGATAAGCACCTTGCTAAGCCACCATCTTGTGATAAGTCCAAAAGCTCATCACCATCAAACAGATCTCCCCAAGCAACGAAACGTTCATCAAAGGATGAGTTTCAACAGGTTCTTAGCATGCTGGCGCAGGAAGCCATGGATACAAGCAACAAATTAGGAGTTGCGTTAGCAGAATTGGATAAAAATAGGAATAATAATGAGAAGAAATCAGATGTCCAGAGCCGAATTTCTGATAGTCGGCAATCTTTTTTGAACGGTTTAACATGCAAGTCATCGGAAGATACGTCACCGGAAGTGAAGCATGTCAATGTTCGGTCTGAAGTAATAAGTGAACAGAAAGATGACAAATCAATTACAAATGGAGTCAACGAAGAATCTAAAGGAAAAAAGACTGAAGATAGTCTTTTAGCTATATCAGATCAGTTACACAAAGTCGAAGATCAGCTCAAGCATAGTTACGAAAAAGAACTTAACTTTGAAGATGAAAGTTTAAAACTTGCTACCTATATAACGAAAGCTGAAGAGCAATTAAAGGCTCAAGAAACCACGGTTGTGATACCAGAAAGTAAATTGATACCTGACGTAATCCCTTTGACGATAAAAGAAGATGCGGTAAAAGTAGAGACAGTGAATGAAACAGAAAATAATATGAATCATATGGAACTAAAACCACCAGTTATCAATTCACTGAATCCTTTTTTAAATACTGACGACAAAATAAAAGAAATAAATGAAATAAACGCCTTCAAAGAGCTGAAAGACGGAATATCTGATTTAATCGCTGGTATTTGTCAAGTAAATGAAAAGTTATTTACACAGAATAAAGGAACAAAATTGGATAATTGTAATGCAGAAAAAATGTCTGGAATTACAGAAGCCACCGAAAAGTTAAACCAAGTTTCACAAACTTACTGTAGCCAAGAAGCTCCTAATAGGGCTTCTGTTAATCTGTCTATATACGATGACGATATAGAAACTAAGAAGGATGCTGCTGATTCAACAGAATATAATTCCTCTGAAGAACTCGCGACGATATTTAAATTAGACAGTAGCGCTAAGTCGCGCGCTATAAGCGAAAGCCAGAAAGGCTCTGAAAATAAAGTTCGCGATGATTTAAGTTCGCCTAAATTGGTTCAGAACATGAATCAGCACCTGAGAAGACTGTCTGTAGACCAGACAGATGATTGTACTCCTAGTCAAAGCAACTCACTGCCAACGAACGTAGTTCCGTGGAGAACTAAAAGGCAAACTCACAATTCACAAAAAGAAAATAGAGGTACGTGGTCCATTATCATGCACGGTGTATGGTTTTCACTGTAACCATTTTGCATCCAGCTTTTTGTTGTTCATTTTGTGTTCACAACCCCGTTGTTTTTTAGTTGCCTGTACTAACTTGTTTTTTTTTTATTGTACGCGTTGTTTTTATTGTTTCGACAGACGATAACACGCAGTCGAAGCGCGATTGGCACGACTCTGGCACGTTGATGTTAGCTTGTACCTACACTATGATGTTCTCCCAGCACCTGGCAGATTTGGACTGGCTGACGCTGCTCGGTTTGCTGCTGGCAATGATCACAATTATCGCTATGCTAATAATATAGAAATAACCACAATGTAACCACAAAATTCCTGCGCAGAGATGGACTTATTTGCGATGGAGATATGGGCTATGATTGAGGAGTATCCTTTTGAAGGCGATGTAGATAGTTAAAATGCAGTTGAACTAGTTTATGCGTAGGATGTGTCTTTTATCGGTTATGATGGCGTTACCACAGTTCTGCCTTACGCACCAAAGTTATTTATTGAAACGTTTGGCAATATAAATATCTACTATTACTTTGATTTTAATTTGAGTCTATCACTGTTAATACTCGTATATAAAATTTCGTCTGATCGTTAGTCCATCTCTAAGCAAAACGCATTTAATTGCCTCTTAAAAATACACGTACCTACCATTTATTTTTATTTAGTTTAGTTCATTGACATAAAAAAAATGTATTATATTTTTCTAAACCATTATTATTATTAGAAATTTTAGCTGTGATTTTCATTTTACCTTTAAATTACTGATTTTAAGTCATATTTTTTATTGTACATCTACATTCTACATTAATATTTTTTGTGCCAAAATCTACGATCAATTTGGTTTTAATGTTTTAAAATTAGTATTGCTTTGATTGTTTTAATTCGCATGAATTCAATTTTATTGTATCTTTAAGAACTTGCATGATATTTGTGTTTTTTTTTGTTGTGCTTACAAATATGTAATTTAGCCTTTTAAAAATAAACTTAAGTGTTAATCACAAGATTACCTTTACTATTACAAGAATGAATTAGTTTTAAATGTGCGTTGGCACTTTGGTGCACTCTGTCTAAAATATAACACGCGACATCGAAAAATAATGAACGCACTTTTTTTAAATGAAGTTTTTGGTTTGAAAGTCGAGCGCAGTTCTGGCGCTTGATCCATGCATGTGACTAAGGCTGCGATGACACCAAAACGAATGGATGGGAATCGCGTACGTTTTGGTGTGAATGCGGCCTAAATGTGAAACATAGTGTGCTTGACGTAACCGTAACGTGTTTTCGAACGATTTTAAAATTGAAAATACTCTTTGCGAACCTAAAATTTATTTATTTGTAAGACTATTCATATCTATGGGTGATGATACTACAGAATAAGTAACATTATTAACGTGAGACTTCCTACACCCCAATTAGAGTTTTGAGCTAAAAGCATTATACTATGACCAAACCCTATTTACTTTACAACTAACTATTAATATTAAGAAAATCATGTTGTCCCTAGCATTACTTTATATATTTAAAATTGAGTTTTATTTCTTTGACATAAGAATTAAGTTTCTTTGGCTCAATCGGCGGGCAGTATAGCAAAACACATGCTTTTTGCAAAAACTGCCTATATTAAAAGTTACTGAAATTGATTCAGTAGTCAATTAAGAACAAACTACTTTCAGGGCTTGGGATTATTCTGTTACTCCTTAAAGGTACATATTTCCCTCGTAAATTTTGAAATCGTTTGAATTGACTTTCCGTTTACGTCTATCTGTCTGATTCAAATGGAGACCAGTGTGACTAGCAGATTCCTGCTAGCCACACTGGCTAAAGTTCGTTTCTTTATTGATGTCGTCGTTATGCCCAGTGATATTATAATGCTCCTGGTACACCTGCGTTAGTGAATAATTTGACGTTCGAGTCGTCAAGCTATGCCTTATATAAAAATAACTTATTTCGGCTGGCATGTTCCCATAGAAACCTTAACCTAGTACATAGTTCTTTACATTTTTATTTGCGATGACTCGCCACATCTACACAAGACATGACCCACTGATTTTGAAAAGGACAGTCTCTCATCATCATCTACCTAACCATAAAGAAATTCCCAACTATGTTTGTGTCAGCTTCCTTTTAACCGAAAGCAGCTAAATACCAGTATCTGTCCTTATATAACTGGCGGTAAATTTAGCATGTTATATGACTGGCTACATCAATGTATTTTAAAATTGAGGAGGTCTTTGAAGTCCTTTATACAGGGCGACGCATATAATGAGACAGCGCTAATGTGACCAACGCGATTTAATGCATTACTCAACTCACTACAACCCTATAATATGTCAAAATTAAGTTTAAGTTCTAACGTCATTTACAATGTCACATCTTAAGTTAACGTTTTAAATGTTGCCCACATTTCCGTAAGTTGATAATAATTTTATCCAATCATTTCAAATGTCACAGGTGTGGCAGGAGCATAAGAAAATAATAAATTTAAATAACGATACCTACTTAGAGATTAACAGTATCCATAATCATAAGCATAACCTGCCTGTAGAATAAAAATTATGAAAATTTAGAAGCAGATAAAAAAATGTAATTAATATAATATTGCAAGAGAAAATAGCGCCGGAATGCAAACTAATGAATCCAATTAGTCTATGGTCAGTGAAGAACCTAACTAACCGTTTGTTTTCTAGGTGAACATTGATTGCTTGCAGTGATCTACTGGCTGACTTCGTTCAATAAGCCCTGCGTTTTTCGACAGTACTTTTAAGCTATTTTTAATTTTGTCTAAGCTACTTTCTGTATTTTATTCTGTTCCTAGTTGTATGACATTTAAAAATTTACTATGTTTATGTAGAGGCTTCCAGATACATTTAAAGAGAGCGTTATTTATATGAGGAAAAGAGTTATAATTTAAATAAAATGTTTCAGTTTTATTTGTCGTTTTCATTACCTACCTATCCTATTATCATCAACAACGACCTGGCACGCTAGACCAAACTACGGCACATGCAGACGGATCGGTGATCGCAGTACCTAAGTATGAAACTCTTCTGATAAACCCCAATTCTAAGGGTTGCCTATTTATACTAAAGATAATTCTTTATACAGCGTGAAATTTTAACGGTTGTTTTATGTTTTGGGAAGTACCTAATCTATACATTCACTAACTTGAGGAAACAACTTATTTCCTACTTGGTTACATTTGGTGACGCGACAGTATCACAATAAAAACACATTGTTGTTTACAATATTAACAGTACTTACCCGAAAATAACAATATTCTCGCAGAGAAAAGATTTCATCTTGATAGCACAATCGATTTGCAATATCTTTATTCTAAGTACGAGTATATTTAGAGTCAAAAATGGCAGATTTTTGACTCTAAATATAGAACATGGCAATTCTTGTGAACAACAAAACTCAAAAGTGAACTCGCACCAGTAGTGATCATCCTCCTGGCCTTATCCCAATTTATTTCGGGTCGGCGAAGCATGTAAAACCAATAGTTTTATTTAATACAAGCACATCGCTCGCGACTTCGTCTGCGTGGATTTCGTACTTTTCCCTTCGAACTTTAACATCCCAGAAAATAATAATAGCCTATAGCATCATCATCATCATCAGGCTATACTAGTCCACTGTTGGACATAGCCCTCTCCTAATGAGCGCCATAGCGCCCTGTCTTCAGCAAGCCTATAGCACTCAGGAATAATGTAGTTTTCTGACAGTTATTTTTTTTCAAATTGGATCATCAGTTCCGGGTTCAGCCCCCTACAATCTTACAAACAAATTTTACCTCGTTGTAATATTTACTAATATTACTAATTTGGTGTAGCTAAATATATATTAATTTCAAACCAATTTATTTCTTAAATTTATCTCAAAGGTTAGTAGTAGTATTGATGAGGGCGTGAAAAACATTAAAATTTCACGCGAGAAATTAAAGATGTCCCAAGTGACACATGTTGGAAGCAAGAAATTTGGACATGAAGAAAGGGGAAAATCGTTAGTACCTATTCAAAATATGATTCCTTTCTTAAGTAAACTTGAAACAACACGAAAACATATATGCATTAAGTAAATAACAGTTTGAAATTATATGTTTTCAAAGATTTACCCACCACAAGGGATTTATGGAATGGTTAAATTTATACGAGAGAATCGTGGTTCAATTAATTGGAAACTCAGTATTTTGAATCTTGAGTAAAAGATAGAAAATACGTGTTTCAGGATGGGTGGGCAAACTGGGTGAAACGAAGTAGGTATCTAGTCAAGTTTTTGAGTTAGGAATTCACTGCTTGCTTCGAACATGAACATCAAAATGCAGTCGGCATTTCCCATTGGGTCAGGCAGAGGTGCACCTATGGTAACATCCACATTTGGCTAGTTATATTTTTGAGCCCCATATAACACGGGGCGAGCTTATTGCTACTAATTGAGCACAAATCCAACCTCCGGGCAGCTAACGAGGTAAAATGCTGTAGGAAAAACTCAATAACACTTTGTTAGACCTGGGAATCGAACTTAGGACGTCAAGCGCATTAGTCACGATAACTTAAGTTCAAATAATGAAAACGGAGATACTAAACGAGTTTTCAAGAATCCACTCCTATCCGAGGAAAGGAGATCACAGAGAGAAAAAGGAGATCATTAGGTACATGAGAGATCATATTGCTTCAGTATCGGCCTTCGTATTTTAATTCAAGTAACTGCAAATGCGATACAATTACTGTATACTTTAAGTCTATTTTGCAATGACCATTCCCTACTTTATGATTTATCGACTTAAATGAGCTGAGGCAATCACAAATATAGTGCACAAAAGAGTAGGTAATGTAAAGTAACGTCAAAATCAACTATCTGTTATTGCATTGCAATTCATATCTAATGTACAGACGCCAGCACATCAAACTACCCCAAACTGTCAGATTTTCCCAATTGAACATGAACCTTATTTCTATTAAGATAAAGTTGAAAAACTATCAACGAAATTTGACACATTGGGGTAGCTTGATGTGCGCTTACAGGTGGTAAATAAAAATAAGAATAAATAGAAACAATCATGGACTCCTTTGGGCACAACCATTTTTTAAATAATTAGAGAGAAGAAGAGCTCTTTATTATTTTCCTTGTATATTTCCATTCATTTTTATTTGGGACAAGCCCGACTTCCCAAACCACTGCAACTCCTGAAAACAGAATCAACAGTGGCAACCACCAGAAAGGCGTCGAGACAATGAAGCCCGACGAGTCCCGGAGAAACGATTCAACTGTCTTGGATACCGCAACGAAATAAATCAGAAACGAACAGCGGAGGAGTTAGTTATTATTAGTTATTTCCATTCATATACTTATACTATTAATATAATATTAGGTCTTTACCTATGAAATTGCCGTTCTGCAGTACTGGCCATTTCAAATCAAAATATTTTTTGTTTGGCTAAGAATTCTAATTTCAAATTAATTTTATTTTAAAAACATGGATTTTTTTTTCCAAAAGTAGTCATTTGTTTATTGATTAGTGTTACATTTTCATCGCATTTAAATCTTTTTCGTCATCATGGATACGTTAAAAATTCGAGTAATTATGGAATATGAGTACCGTCGTGGCAGCAACGCGGCACAAGCGGCACGCAACATCAACGACGTTTACGGAACTAACACTACAAACCAACGCACTACCTGTTATTGGTTTGCTCGCTTCCGTTCTGGAAATTTCGACCTGAAAAATGAACCTCGCGGTCGTCCGAAGACTTTGGTCGACAATGACGAATTAAAGGTGATTGTGGAAGCTGATGATACACAATCTACGGCTGAATTAGCAGCAGCTTTCGACGTTAGCGTCAAAACAATATTGGTCCATTTGCGTCAAATTGGCAAGGTAAAAAAGCTTGACAAATGGGTGCCCCACGAACTCAATGATCGCCAGCGCGAAGTACGCGTCGAGACGTGCCTTGCACTGCTCAACAGACACACAAATGAAGGAATTTTGAACCGCATTGTTACCTGCGATGAAAAATGGATTCTGTTTGATAACCGCAAGCGCTCAGCAAGTTGGTTGGATCCTGGTTCAGCACCTAAACAATGCCCTAAACGAAAACTTACCCCAAGAAAAGTGATGGTCACTGTTTGGTGGTCTAGCGCCGGTGTGATTCAACACAGCTTCTTACCAAACGGGGTGAGCATTACTGCAGATGTGTACTGTGAAGAATTGAACACAATGATGGAGAAGCTGGCACATCTCCAACCAGCATTGGTCAATCGCTCGTCTCCGCTGCTCCTGCGCGACAACGCGCGACCTCATACTGCACAGCAGACGGTCTCCAAGTTGCAAGAACTGGGGTTGGAAGCTCTCCGTCATCCGCCCTACTCACCAGACTTTGCGCCTACAGACTACTACTTTTTCCAGAATTTGGATAACTTCTTGGCGGGAAAAAAATTCAATACCCGAGAGGCAGTACAAAATGCCTTTGAAGAATTTGTTGCCTCCCGTCCAGCTGATTTCTTTAAGAAGGGTATCAATAAACTGCCACTGCGTTGGCAAAGATGCATTGATTGCATGGGTGATTACTTCGATTAATACAAATAAAAAATACATGAAAAAAATTCATTTAAATTTTTTCATACAAAACTTCAATTTCATAGGTAAAGACCTATTATATGAAATGAATGAAGTCGTAGTATTTATGAAGTCTATCTATTCCAATCTAGTCTATCTAGTCCAATTATTATTGTCCAAGACGAGGAGATCCTGTCTAGATTTTCAAGACTAGCGCCTGGTAATGCTGCAACAGTTATGGGGACAACAAATTTCGTAATGGGGTTGGGCAGAGGTGCACCTATAGTAACACCCACATTTCGCCAGTTATGTTCAAAGCCCCGTGTAATAGGGGGCGAGCCTATTGCCGCCAACCGCCCACAAATCCAGAGTCCGGGCTGTTAATGAGAAAATTTATATTGAATAATCTTGATAGCACTGTGCCTGACCTGGGAATCAAACCCAGGACCTCACGCTCGGCAGTCCTAAGTATCTACCTAAACTCATGCAACTTTTAGTCTTCAACTTCTGTGCACTTACGTACTAGAAATAAAATAATAACAATGTAGTTTGCTCCAGTGGAAACGGAATATCGTCTATGAGAACGAAGCCGCGAAACACAAAGCTGGTAATTAAAATACCCATCCAAGAAAAAATATAAATAAATTAGTGTCTGATTGTATCTAATATCAAAATAATAACTCTTTACTAAATGCATATGAAAGTTAATACAGTAGTTATACCAAAAAAAAAGCAATTTTTATATTATTTGTCTGTCTGTTTGTCCGTCTGCTTGTCTGTGTGTTTGAGGTAATCTCCAAAATGCCTAGACCGATTTTGACGGGAATTTCACTGGAAAGTAGCTAGGCTACTTTTATTTTAGAAAAATAATTAGGGTTCTCTGTAAAAATGAAAACCCATATTTTATTAAATTACATGCGGACAAAGTCGCGGGCAAAATGAAAATCCCGTTTACTCTCTAACAACGGGTTAATCTATAAGTTTTCTAAATTAATTCAGTTATTGTAGAATACTGTCTAAAACTGAAGTAGGGCCGGGCCTGTCTACGACCGGCCACAGCTGAGTTATCTTTATTTTGTAAGATTGTATAAGAAACTGAAACTAATAGCGCCATCTCTTTTCAGAACTAAAACTAGAAATTATAAATATTGAAACACAGCGCCATCTATTGGGCAATGAATGCATTCATGATAACTTAAGTTTCCGTAATGAATTATAGATGACGCTGTTACAAATTACCCATTGCTACTTGCTAGTCATCGACCATAGGTGGCGCTGTCAGCACGGTTTGTAAAACAAAGAAATTCTTTTTCTTTGTTATATTGTTATAGGATCACAAATAAAATCATTACTTCAATTTATTTACATTTGTAAGTCAAACACTATTTAAATAATAATATTAAATCGTTTACAACATTTAAGTCTTTTGAACATCACAGTTTTGTATCTGTATGTAACCGGTTTCGTGAAATCAAGGAGGAACGAAAAAAAATATCCTAACTGTCACTAACGTCAGATTTTTCGCAATAGTGTATCGTATAGTGATCGTATGGGTGTTGTGAATATTATTTTGCAAGAAAGCCTTTTATTATTTTTGATTAAAATTGTTATAACTAATTTGTGGAATTAAGCTATTGCGATATATTAGTCTTTACTGTTTTACTCTTGTTATTTGGTACCGTTGCACGTGTAAATTCGTACGTACACTGGACGGCAACCTACTTTGTTCCTGTTGACCTGTGCCCGCACTGTGATTGTTTTAAAAGGTAACGGTTTCATTATTTACATTGTTTTGTATAAAAATGATTAGAAAAAGTCTTCTAGAACTTTACACAGCTCTTTTTATATGTGTGGTTAATTTTTACCGGTAAAGTTTAGTGTTTTTTAGTAATGTTTTCCTTAGTTATTCAACGGTTTTGTAGTGTTATCTTTATTCGTTTTGTTTTATTATTACGATACTGGTGACAGTCTGAATTCCACCGCGTTATCGTGATGCAAAATCTTTCCGTTTCGCTTAGTTTATTCGAGAATTATTAAGTGTAATTCTTTGGTGGCGATTACTCATTCCTTAGAATTTGTTTATTTGTTATTACTTACACAAACAATTGTGAACACGTGCTTGATATGGCGGCAAATATTTTCCCTCTAGAAAATAAAATGGTGTCTGATCATACTGTAGGTAATTGATTTATAATCTTGGGTTAGGTAGGTAGGTATATTGATAGAATAGAATTTTTCTTAGAGTTGAACTTAGCTTTATCAAAGTAATGTAAGTATCATGGCTGAACTTCTACAACTAGGTACTTACTTAATAACATGCTTTTCATAATTATCATTATATGCCTAACTTTCTTTTCACTATGTTTGGAGTCCCAGAATTTCCTCCAAGAAGAAGACCTCCAAAGCCTGCTTGTCAGGCTTTTGGGCTTCTTACTACCCATAATAACTGTCAAAAATCTATATCATAATAATGTAATAAATGCATTTTATGTTTATCTGGATGCAGTTGAATAGGAGTATTTTACATGCAGCAACTGCTATCTGACATTCACAACTTAGTTACTGGGCAACACAATACCTCTTGGTAAGACTGGTTGTCAGGCTTTTGGGCTACCTACTTAATACCTGCTAAAACTCTTAAAAAAAAAAAAAAGAATCACAGGGCATTGAACAATTCTTCCACATCACTGTCAATGACAAAAGTACCCAGAAGGCTGGCAGCATTGCCACGTTGAACGGTAATGCTGATTCTTTGGCCAAAAAAAAGGCCAGCACTCTGGTCAGGTGAAAAGTCGACCAAACACATTGCGATGTCTCAAAAAACTAATTTAACAGTTAGTTTAAATGATGACATGTTTTTATAACCTCATGATTCCACTATAATGTATTAACAAAAATTAACTTAAATTCTTCCTGGGTAAGCCAACCTAAACACTAATTTTAAGTTCACTTAGGAAAAACGGAAGTTTTACCTTTCCCTTGATTAACTTAAAACTGTTGTTAGGGTCATCTTCTCCAATGGGCCAGCCTCCTACTATCCGCACAGACCATTAGAGCTCATCATCAGAGTGGTCAACAATGTAAATCTCAAACAATATGACTAAAAGAAACTTAACGTTAATCAACTCAGGCATGGTAAAAGCCAAAGACTTAGTGGAAGGTCACAGGGGGTATTAATTTGGCTATAGAAATCCGAAATGAGATGAATTTGAGACAAAGTTTGTCATTTACAAAAACAATAGTAAATAAATGTCAATTTGTTATCAACGGAGGCGGGGGAGTCGTACGACTCGTGGACTCACCTCAACCCCCCCTCCCCCCTCCCCCGCGCGCCCCCAGACCACCACTGAATCGACACAGTCATTGCAATCTAAAAACAATCGACAACCACAATTCCACTATTTGTTTAACCAGGCAATGTTGAACTACAAACAAGTGGCAGATGTCACAATCAACAAGGTCAGTAAATTGTTGGTTGGAGTGAGGAAATGATAAATCTTGACCGTCACTGGTTTGGACCCTGTTTCTATATTTAGCACCAAATTGACGGCTCGTGTATGGAGATCCTGTTGCACAAGCTATGTTTAAAGGAAATCCTTGGATCCCTTCCTGAATTGTGACTGACTAACATCTATTTTGGTCTCCCTCTAGTTTTTGACTTGTACAAAGTATTGATACATAAACCTATGGTTACTGAATAACATAGGAATTTGTAGAAAGGATTTGTAACTTAAATAAAGAAATAAAGTTTAATATCTTCTGAGGGTGTGTAAACTTTGTTATCAAATATTCATAGTTACCTGAATTAGAATAAATATTAATTAATAATTGTTGGATATGTTAAAAACTTCATCTATAGTTAGGTAGCAACTGAAATCAGTGTTGTATAAACTGCATAACCAACCATTCAGGTACTAAAAAAAATACCAGTACAAGATAAGGACTGTAATACAAGAAAATATTCAAGTATGACATAACTTGGCAGAGGTGTAGGTCTCCACATTTTGCCAGTTATGGTATTAAGTCCTATGTAATAGGGGGCGAGCCTATTGCCATCAACCAAGCACATGTCCAGACTGCTACTCAAGAATCCCAAATTCATTAACCCCACCTGCAAATTGAACCCAGGACATTAAGCTCAGCAGTAGCGATTGCAAATACTGGACCAGCTCCAGTCTGACAATTATTAAAATTTTTGGAACAATAAACTTACTAAAAGTTTTATAAGTTTGGCATGTATGGGGCTCCTAAGTGAGTTGGGTTTGGTCCTGAACTTTCCAGACAATCGGGTACCTCAGAGAAAAGTTATTTTAAAACTTAGTATTTTATAAAACTCTCCACCTGTCCATGTCACACACAACGCATGTAAGTAATTACTTATTTTTATGAATGCCCAAAACTTTTGGTATTGTTTACCAAAGAAATGAAGTGAAAGATAAACATATGATAAAATGTAATCTGTCACTGTCTGCCTCTCCTGTAGAAGGAAAAAGGTCTCTGACTTCATAAGAAATACTTGAGATCACCCTTATGATTGATAACAGGCCAATCTTATCACTTAGTATATTGATTCTAGATATTACTAGTTATACCTATCATGCAACATTGGCAAGCTGGTTCAAAGAACTTGCAGGCAGTATTCCAATAAAAAAATGACTGAGTTAGGCGTCGCCTTTCACTCGTTCTCGTTTACTTAGTAACAGAAAACCTTTAAAATGTCTTAAAGTTGCTCACTAGTAGTCTGGAGTTTTGATTTGTGCCCAGATGGTTGCAATATACTCACTCCCTATTACATGGGACTTAAACATAACTGGTGAAATCGGGAATCAATGGGTAAACTTCTGCCGCGCCCTTTGGTCATACAGGCGTGATGTTGTATTTTTGTATGTTTTATTTTAAAACTAGCTGTGCCCGCGACTTCGTTCGCGCGCATTTTTTTTTTTAATAAATGAATTTTTGTAAAATAAAAGTAGCCTATGTTACTCCTTATTACATCAGCTACCTGCCAATAAAAGTCCCGTCAAAATCGGTCAAGCCATTTCAGAGATTAGCGATTACAAACAGACAGACAGACAGACAAAAATTTTAAAAAATGTTATTTTGGTGTATGTACCGTATATATATTCATATGCAAGTAAGAAAAAACGGTTATTTCAATATTACAGACAGACACTCCAATTTTATTTATATGTATAGATTAAACAAACATGTGTGGTTTCCGACTTATAGTGCTTATTGTGATGTAGACAATAGGTACGTCATTTTTGCATAGATATAAGGTGGGCAATTTAAACTGTAGGGCGATGCGATAAAATAGACGCAAATCCTTGATAAGTTAATGATTTATTACTTGCACTTATTACTGAAATAAATGTTGCTAATTTTTTTATCTAAGTAAGTGACTTACGTAGCTGCAAGCAGCTAAGTCAATTACTTAGATATGTATGTGTTATGATAAGTCATACCTAATAGCAATAATCAAAAAATATTATGTTGCTTAAGTAAGCATATTTTTATGCTTAATATCTATAAATTTGTTGTGTTAGTTAATCACATAATTAAAACTCAAAGATTAGTCTGTTAAAATAAATTAATACATGACATGATAAATAGATGATATTGATCATAAATTGTCTATTATAAACAAAATAACAACACTAAATTAAGGCGATTACAAAAATGACTGTGTAATACAACAATGCACAATTAAAAGTAAAAGATTTCGCCTTATACATAACAACAGATAAAAGTTGTATTGTTGTGTCATAAATACCGGCAAAAATTCACGCAATACGTACGCCAAAACAAAATGGAGAGTACTGAACTGTACATTTTCTTTGAAGTCTTGAGGAAAATGTCCATTTTATGCTGACTTGCTAATAAAAATGTCAATTGTTCGTCGAACTTGACCTAGACCTGGCCTTATTAAGGTTTTACTACTGTTGTCTTCACAATAGTGCCTAGGTAAAGTAAATTGAATATTTTGATAGGAAATCATTTAAAATAAAATCCTTAAACAAAACAAATATCAACGCGCAATGAAGGTATTTAAACATTGGCAGTGTAATGCCTCTAGTTGATGACGTCATGAAAACACGCAGTGCATAAAAAAACGAATAAGTAATAACCACAGACCACAGGAATTCCAAACAGCTCAAGCTCATTTCGTTGTTTATGGCTGAGGCTACCTTCGAAGAAAATTTCGCTGCCGGTGCTTACACGTATAACAATTACTGCAATAAAACTATTCAGAGACATTAAGTATAGATTAAGTGCACTGAACCCATCAAGCATCTTGGCCCAGACGCGTACATAATCAGTCAAAAGAATGTCCTATAAAGCACATATTTAGCCTTTCTTCTCCATACAGATGAGTAGTCAAGATAGCGATAACTCAAGGCCTTATCTAATCATCAGTTCGGTTCCGACGATGACTACGTACACTCGTATGCATGCGACCGTTACGAGACTAAGTACGCCTCCTTGGCGAAGAAACCGTTGTAATGCAGCTGCATTAGCTGTTCCACCAGAATATCGGTGTTTTTAATAACATCATACTAATGTAATAAATGGTATTGTTATGGATTCATCTTAAGACGATTTGCGTAGTTACTGGGTACATTATAGTGCCCATTATTCGTATGTAACGGCATTTTTGGGCTGTGAGCTTTCAATATGGGATTTATTCTTTCTAAGGAGGATTTTTTCGTCTTGACTTAACCGCCTCCTAAACTGGTTTTCGCAACCACAGGCCCGCCAATCCCAAGTTGAGTAATGTAAAGCCTTTGTGACTGGGCAGGTTGTTTTATTTAAAGCACTTTTATATATTACATGCACTTGTACTGTGTTTTCGCCGAAGTTTTGTCATTTGTAAACCAATTATTAAGGTTTCTGTCTAGGCCTTGTGCCCCAAATGGATGTCATTTCGCCTCTGAAACCGGCCAAGAGTTAGTTAGTTAGTCGATCTCGCACTCGAAAGGTTCCGTACCATTCAGCGATTGTTCAATTCGAGCAATAATCACGGAAATATTACATTTTTTTTTTTTTTTTTAATGGCGATATTAATTTCAGAGGCTAAGTAAAAGGGTCTCGTTGGCCTAGAATCAAAAACAAGCTGGTCAAAACATTTATAGAAAAGATTGCCACACTCATAGCGAAATTGCGGCTGAAATTATAGTTGATTTTCTGCGTTTAAATTCACCCGCAAATATCTTTTATCTCACCTCATAGTGTCATCCATCCAAATCATCCAAAGGAATGCCTAGATTGAACAAGATTCTATTTCGTTTGTCATTGGCGTCTTTCATAACAGTCATTAAGTCCCTCCTATTTTTAATTATTGTTCTAAAGCCGTCACAGAAATGGATTTCATCTAAGTTTAGTCGGTCCAGGGTCTCTAGACAATGAAATGTGAATGCTATTAAGCTAACTGGAACACTTTGCGGATTGGGATTAGAGGGATGGCCAACTATAATTTGTGGAATTAGACCTAACTTCGAACATCTGTCGCAACTTTTCTAGAGCAAGAGACATTACTTGTATGTTCTCGAAGAATTGAGCTCGTTTCCTTATTGCCTTTTGCAGAAAGATAAAATCTCTAGCAGTAACTAAAAATAAAACATTAAAATCAGACTGATTTATTTGCCAATGAGGAATTCAAATAACGCGGTTGCATTTTAATAGTCCGTTCATTCCAACATTAATGGGCAGTTGTTTTTTTTTTTAATAATCCTTTTAGAATAAATACGCATCCATGAGTCCATAAACTCAATAACGATCTCACCACAATGTGCTGTTTCGCCTTGCGCCCACGGTCAAACTTTCAGATAATGCAACAATACAACCTCAAAATCAGAACACATACAATTAAGTCAAACAACATCATAAGCCGTCTGTAATTACACCTCCCTGGTAATTCACGATACTTAAAATAACCGATAGATAGCAATATCGATATGCATGCAGTGTTGTAGTGGTCAGTGCAACGATCGCAATGATCGACAGACCGTAAACTCACAACATGTAGGCAATAATAGCTGTTTCCGTTCGAACGTTGCGTTTTCTTAAGTTCTGAGTTGGTGAAATCATGTACCTTTTGATTGTCATGGCAATTGCATCATTAGTTGACGAATGAAGTTATCAAAAGCTGTGAAGCTCGATCGTACTCAAGTCTGGATTTAATTATCAGATAAATATTTGTCTCGCCCCAATTCCCTGAATCTGGCATTTCAACGCAAACATGCTAAGCCCAAGTTTTTGCGAATTGTCACGGTTACTCTCATAAGTCTACAAACCTAGTAACGGAAAAAAGGCGTTACGAACAGCTAGTCAGGAATTTATTTCTGTGCATACGATACACAAACATACATACTCGATAATATCTGTGTCTACCACTTTTCACGGAGCTCTGGTTGCTAGTAATTTGAGGGATACATGTACTTGACTTCTGATTGGTGATGGGCTAATAAAATCTGTCACCTTGCCTTATCGTGATCTTTGAACTTAGTACGCTAGAGGTCAGCGTCTCCGCGAAAGTGATACGAATATTATGTCTCACTGTGAAGTACTGCCAGACGGTTTTACGGTGATCCGGAACGAGAGAAAATGTTATCGTCGTATTGTACTCTGCTAAATATAAAATCCTGTATTGTATGAAGGTGAAGTAAAAAAGTGAAAATACACGTTTTAGTCTTATTATTATTACTATATAATGTCAATGGACAACCTAGACTTATTATTGACTGCATTGGTGATCTCATTGTAAAGATATAGCTATCCATATTGCTAAGCAACCTGTCTTGCAAAGCTCTTCCCTTCCAGCTTCTACATCTCTATCCACTGCTATCTCTGGCTAATCCGTCAAAAATATCATCATATTGGTTCTTTGTTTTCCATAACTTGAGTAAACTAGACAGTTTTATTTTAACCTTAGATAGATGCCTTTCCCACTGTAAGAAGCTCTTTCTTTTTGACTTTTGATGAGTTAACCTTCGTTATTATTATTGAACCACCGCTCTATACATCATTGATCCCGGAATATATACCATGCTGATACTTACTCTCGATATGTGTGCTTTTCTAAACACGTCATACATGCTGTAGTTGTTAAGTTTCGTTATGGTGAGAAGATCAATGTACGTGATAAATGACTGTGTCCATTTATATTTATGTTTCTATGCGTAACTGTCGCTCACCACAAATTGGTGAAATTCCATGTAACGGTAGAAACCTGGCGTTTAGCTTGCTGCTATTAAATTGGATGTCTACTTGATAACTTACACTTAGCGATACCACTTGCGAACAGCCTCTTGAGTTACGGATACAAGAATGAATAATGTAGCGGCTTATCTCTGGATGTTTTCACTCTACTTGTGATTAGAATTTATTGATAGTTTTTGGCCTCGATCCATATCTAATAAACCGGTTGGTGTCACTGCTTACGGGCGTGGAAACTCACTTCATCGTCTCCTATGTATGCACTAATCGCTTAAAACTGCCGTCTATGAACCGAGAACAGTTGGCACGCTACGATGATTACTTGATTCCTTTTAACAATCTAGACTTCAATTGTAAAGTTTCTTCACTAAAGCGTTTATTACGATACAGCTACGAATTGTCCATAACGTGTTTTGTTTTACGAGGAAAAATATATTGTTTCTGTAATTGCTGTGCCCAATAAAAGTGGGCTAGGAGGTCAAATGGATCTTCAAAGGAATAACATAAAAGTTTGATAAAACGTTGAGTAAATGTTTAAAGGTATCAAATGGAAACGTCTTCGTCTCGAGTGGTGAGTCAACAATTCTGGGTCGGCCGACGGCGCGGAGCTATCCCAGACAGCGAAGTTGGCCACGTAATTGACTCCTTGGAAATTGACTAAAAAGTTGATCGCAAAATGAATCGTTATGTTCTTTTCAGGCGCTCTATACTTAGATTACTTTGAAGAGAACTTTGTTGGTTTATTTTACTAAGTCTCAATTCTGTGTCATACAGGATATGGCTTTTTTAAACCAAATAAGTCAGAAGCAGTACCAACATTACAATTTAATGTAGAGTAGAAATCCATGTGTGAATTAATTTATTCGTAGCCCCTTTCTAATTATCATAGAAAGGTAAATTAGTGTGAATTTAAGATGAGAATGCAATCAACTCACGTAGTAAACGACACGACATAACAATCACTAACTAACAATTTCATTCATTGTTATATGTGGGTATAGAGAGGGCCCGTTGTTAGAAAGTAAGAATTCTCAAGGGACCGCCGCACGTAATGGAACAAATTGTCGCGTACCCTCCGGGGATGTTTAGCTAGTTTCACACGGTTTTCTACCAATGCCAATATATGAAGGAGAACATTCCAGAACGACAGGGACGAGTTTGGTTCGTCTAAGGACCGGTTCGAGATAAAATAAATGGATAGAATCATTTAACATGTGAATAATGAATCAAGCAGAAATTGCTGTTTTGGAAAAAGAAAGTAATTCTATGTGATTTTTGTCAGTTTCTACAATTATATTAAAAACTATTAAAGTGGGAATTCCGTTCATAGACGCATGTGCAAACGTCGTTTTAGAGAGTGATTCACTGAGGAAGGTGACACTTATATCAAGTAGCTCTTGATAGGATATGAATATTTAGAAACGTTGCGGCTAATTATAGAATATTGCGAACGACTTGAGTAGGTATTATTCGCCTAAGTCCATATGAATTACCTTAAATTCATTGTCAAAAATTGTGTAGGAAGATTAATTTACTTAGTTAGATTTTTTCATGTGACTTTCTGCAACGTCATCTTCGTCATTGTCATGATCAACTAAGATGTTAGTGAAATGCTTGGTGATTGCCCAAAAGATACATTGAAAAGTCAACATAATATATTATGTCACAATCTGAAACACATTTAAGCATGACATCAGCAGAAAAATCTATTTCAAGTGCACATATCATGTATTGATCGATAAATTTGTTATCATTGTTAAATATGGATATTTGATCGATTAGCTATGATTATAAATGAAAGAGTTTGTTGTTTATACACACTGTCACTGCCCACACAAGCAAAACCTGTCCAGTATGATAATCAATTGGAGTTGAATAAATTTCTACATGTTTATTGGCCAGATGTTGGCAACTGGCTTTCTCCTTTATATGTGTGTTGATATCCTCATTTTCTCCCTCATGTTATGATATCCCAGAGAGCCCTAAACATGTACAGTTAGTGTGTTAGTGCTTCGCTAGGTATATAACATAACATGTCATGTTAAAGTGGTTTACTTTTTCGCTTGGAGTAGACCATTACGTACGACAGAGTGTAATAACGAGTAAAATCGAAAAAAGCTTATCCTCAGGAGTATATGTTATGAATGTGGACTGAAAAAAGGCGTTTGGAAAATATCTTCAGAACAATATATGTATGTCAGTATTTCCTAATGTAAAGCTCCACATGATATAAGCCTTCCATGAGACCGCGTAGAGCAATGCAGCTGAAACTTGTACCAGTATCAAAACCAAAACCATGACACCTAGTCGTTTTGGTT
The DNA here is from genome assembly GCA_905147745.2 of Phlogophora meticulosa. Taxonomy (NCBI): domain Eukaryota; kingdom Metazoa; phylum Arthropoda; class Insecta; order Lepidoptera; family Noctuidae; genus Phlogophora; species Phlogophora meticulosa. Next base: position 12,357,794 of record LR990533.1, on the reverse strand, counting down.
ATCCTTGAGCTGACTGAAATCACAGACCTGGTGGCTTTCAAGGTCTCACGAATAACTAAGAAAAAAAAAATGCTGTAATCATCATTAGCAGATCGAGAAATAACATAACAAATACGACTGTGGATCAATGGATGGAAACAATCAGTCGTGAATTAACAAAAGAGAAATTTTACATCAGACATTGCAGTAACATGTAATAAAGAGTAATAACATTTTTATCATTTATGCAAAAGTGTCTTTATCTTTGAGTATCAGTAACAGATGTATACCGTCAGTTGACTTACTTGATAAGGAGTTGAAATATTCTGTTTTTCTTTAATCTCCGACTTGGTACGGTAACTTTTTCCTTTTATCCGTCGTAAGCTGAGTGTATTTTACTTTTGCGAAATAAATATTCTTTGAGACGAGCAAAGTTTGGTTTCTAAAAGTAAATGTATCTGAAAAAACTCGAAATGTAACACCTCGTGTTAAAATTATGTGTTCACGTTTCATTTGCGCATGTTGATGTTTTCATCATCTTTAAATGGGTGGTGTGTCATTTTTTGCATAGCCGTTGAGTGTAGAATGCATCTTTTATCGCGGTTTTCTTCGAAGGCATCGGTGACCAGCAGAACCGGCTTCCGCATGACGTGTGCCGTGCGACTAATGGACCGCTTCGTGCCAGTAACGCTCCTCGCGTCGCGGTAACAGGTGCGCTCAACCTCCTGCGCTGTTCTGCCTCCCTGGTAGCCTGACGAGTCAACCTTAACCTCAATACGAACTTTGTGCCTGTGTTTTGTGTTATATTGTGTTAATTTTTATGAAAAAGGTACAGTTAGTTTACTTTCTTTGTTATAACTTTTAATTAATCATTAGTTACTTATTTATATGGATCATCAATTCGTATTATCTTTATTTAACTGATTTATTGTTGACCTAATCCGGCCGGCTTTCGAGTGAGAGTTGCAAAAGCTATCTATATTTTGCTCCCCCTTCGTCGATATGTTTTTCTTGGCGAAAACGAGTTGTGTTTGTTTGATAACTTCGAAATTAGCTTAAAGGAGCTTTTACTTGTACTTGTTCAAATTGGTTTATTGAAATAACTTTGGTATCCAGGCTTTTCGCTATTAAGTTAGCAGCAAAGTTTGTAGTTTTTCATTTACTAGAAGTCTAGTTGCTTGCAAGTTGTGAAGGCCATGTGTATATGTTGTGTGTAATGTTATTTAATTTGCAAACATTCCATGTTATCTCCTAGAGTAAACAGTTGGGAATATTCCTTAGTTACTAATGTATAGTTCACGATTATAAATTTCCTCTTAATTTGCTATATCTAAACATGATCTATCTCTAATATATATTATCAGCCGGTTTGTTTTCGTCTTCTACCTTATCAGTTCCTGCATATTCAAGATAATAAATATTCAAATGAAACAGAACATTAAATCTACAGTTTTGTATCAAGTAGCGGCCTTAAAGGTTACAGAGAAAAAAAAGCAAACACGACCAAAAGTGAGATGTCGCGTTGTTACTTAAATAGCCGTGTCGTTGAACCTGATTGTTGCTTGATGAATGCATTAAATAAAACTTACGGTAATATTTATTACATATTGTGCGAAGACAGCTACGCTTGCGTCAAATGTTATGAACTCATTTGATTGTAAAACAGAAATGTTCTACGTCTGTAGTAAGTACTCGAGTTTGGCAGATTATCCGGAACATACAAACAAATGCGGTCGTTGACATGGTTTTTGCATTGAACATCTTAGAAATATTTAGGATCTTCTGAAATGCAGTTTGTCTTGAATATAACATAAACTCGTTTTGAAAAAGTTGTAGATGAGAACTGTTGGTGATTAAAATTTTACATTAAAATTAAGCAAACTCAACAGCCTCTTACCTCTACTTACCTACTGCTTATGACTTTCAGTGCCACTCTACTACGATCTCAGTATGACGTTCCATGTAGCCCCATAAGGGAATACAAGCAAAATGTCGTAAAAGCCACCTCTTATTACCTCGCCTCGACTCTCTCGCCTTATTAGCGTAAATGTACTACGCGACATAAGTGCCCGATAGCACCGCTCTAGCGATAAGGGGTGAGAAAAATTGTATCAGGTGCCTATCTACATGATGGGTTGGGTTTGTTGGCCTTAAGTGCACTTGGAAATACTAAAGATATGGAAAGATATTAGCTGCCTAGGCCAATATTGTGGTTTGTAGTGGGATTTAGATGAATTGATATTGATTTTAAGTAAATCGTCCTATTTATTCGACGGGCCTGTGATAAATGAAGCATTCATGTCTAACCACTGCAATCAATTTTGCGGTAATATTGCCATAAACATCGGACTTGAAGTAGGTACAAGCATTTATTTTATAGCGGAGGTAATATGTCAAAGTGACAACCCTTCACATGTGACATAAGTGGCAGATCCGCTTAACCGATACTGGATTATAGCCCGACCTGTAATACATATTTCGATAATGTTTGTCTAGGTATAGGTATCTAAGAGAGATAAATAGCACTTACCAATGGCTTCCCTTGCCAAGTCAAGTACGCGATATCATGAATGCCACTAATAATAATTATGCCTATCGAAATAATTATTATGAATTGCCAGTATGAAATACGGTTGATAGTGACTTCCTCATGCCAGCTATCGAAGTAGATCAAGTAAAAATTGCTAGTTGAACTGGAAATCAGGTTAATTATAATTTACGTTTGATAGACGGTTTAATAGGCAATAATGTTGAGTTTAAGGCTGTAATTAATATTATAAACATAAAATATTATGTTTATAGTTGTATCGTGTGTTGGTATCGGCTTGAAAATAGGTTCGTGCTCGCTGATTGAGACATCATCATTTTATAAGTTGCTTTTTTGACGATTGTTTCTTTCTCACTAAATCTTTCGGTATCGGTATGGTCTTCCTTATTAACATTATCAAAATATTCAATGAATTCCATTCTCCTGGTTTAGGAGGGTGATCCTACAGGAAGAATGATTATAACTTTAGAAACCTTGGGATATTTTCGTTCAGCTGATCTTGACTAAGAATTAACCACGCTTTCTTGTTTTTTTCTATATATTCCATTCATTCACTGAGTCTCCAATGTATGCGATCTTTTAGTTTTAAACAATTTTCCTGCTTCTTCTTTTTTTCTTTCTAATGAATACGAAGGTGCAATCTTTTATAGCTTCCTTTCAATAGATTGTCCTTTAAATCATCTCCTTTGGCGACAAACAAGTTTACATAGCTAACATGACCTACCTAACGATGCAGCTTCTAAATAATTTGCAACTTCTAAATAATTGTCAACGGTACAAATTCTAAAAATAGACAATGATTCGGGTCGTGCTGAATCATAATGCTGTTTTGAATACATTGTGCTCGACACCGTCTGTTTTACGCCAATTGTTAAATTGGGATGGCATTCATTAATGTAATTTTTGTGGCTATTGAAATGTTTCAATTCCAGATTGTCACTTGCGCTAGCTCAAATATATTTTACTCTGTTGTTATGGTACTTCTTCACTATCTTCATTGCAAGTTTGATAAACACAAGTTTCGTTACATTTCCATCTTGCTGTGATGTAAGTGCACCCACTCGGATTTCCAATTGGATTCTTACAGCGACTAACCAACGTTTATTAAAAAAAAATACTAGCGTAACTATAACTTCAAATGTGGCTCTTCGTATTGGGTAGACTCGGTGCTTTTAAGATGGAATCCAGCCAAAGTACATACACAAAGTTAAAGTTAGTAGTTTTTGGGGATAGAATGTTGTTTCCTACTTATTTTCGTGAAATAGAGTACGTTCATCTTACGTAACTGCTTGATTTTGTATTTTGTATGAGAGTATGAAATCATGTTAGTTTGAAATTTTGCCAACGTCGCAGAACAGTGAAAGCTGGTCTTAAAATATAGGCTTCATAATTTATAGACCTTGAAGAAGACGTGTCGTCTCCTTATGCAATTCTAGGTCTCCAAATTAAGGCGTATCTGGTTTTGGAGACTGTTGTATGTTGCATACAAAAGTAAGGTGTGGAGCACTATCAAGAATAATATTCAAAAGGCTGTTTAAAAAAAATCAAGCAGTCTTCTCGATTATTCACGTTTTATAATTCGATCTGCATTCTGAAAGTTTATCAAAGGACAATTCTCTTAACAATTCAAATAAATTGTATCGTTTCGTAAAGTCGTTTGAAAGACAACATTTTCATATGGAATAAGAAACGAGATTTTTTATTTGTATCAGAATTACCATTTCAAAGCGTTGATTTAGCCCTACTTTGACTAACAAGGGTCTTTACGTGACTTAAATACAGGGTTTAACTGTTTTCTCCTTTCTTTTCTTTTTGTCATGTTTTATTAAAAGTAAGTAAGTACTTAAATTCACTTCACCTGTTACAGTATTGTTTGTGATGTTGGTTGCGTCACTTACACAACTTTTATTATGTGCAATTGTAATGAAAATGCGCATACAATACTTCTTATTTATTTATTGACCATAAGTCGATCATAAAAGTGAGTTGTAGATATTATAACAAATCCAGTCAAAGGATATGCCGATCCAGCATCCTGATGATGTCCAATTACTTATTTCAGATAATTTAGATAACTTCATAGATTTAAGAATCTGTCGAGCATCACTACTTTCTTCTCCATTTATTATCTCTAGATATACGCCATTATATTTTATTATTAAAACATATTTTTAAACGATGGTAGCTTCGATGCCTAATATAGCCAACGGCTGCGCTATTCAATGCCGTGTGCCAAAAAAAGTCGTGCCCACCACTTACTGTAAGTTACCGTATAAATTAAGCGAGATCTTCCAAGGCGAGACTGGCTTTCGATAAAATCCGGTCCGACTTTACTTTTATTTGTGGATGCTGATGTCCACGGTCCAAGCGTATTACACCCGTATTCGACACTCGGGAATAACTGGCTGTACTTAGTTTTACCGCTTTTAAAACAGGCGAAACGACACGAGACGTTTCTCCCGTCTGATTTGCAAAACAAATTCCCCGAAATTATTGCTGTTGTCCTGAAAACAAAAGTAATATGCAGTCTTATTTATGTTTCATTCTGAAAATTATTTCTAGTTTGCTATAAACATTTTACAAAGTTACAAGCATGATTTTTTGCAAACCTTCCAAATGTTGTCTGCTGTTGCTGTCTTGCCTTGTTTAAAGACTGAGCACATTTTAGGTGGGACGAGGTTATTGTTCCCATTAAATTGTCCGCAGATACAAAATTACTTCATTCATTCTTTAAACGGTTGTTTGTTATTTAAACATTATTGTTGTGGCTTCGATTTCAGCTCATTTAGAGCGTTAACACTCGACACCGTTCAAAACGAGATTCGCTCTTAAACGATGTGTAGTACTTTGATCAACATGTTTGGCGCATGTCGCGAAACGAATCTATGTTGCAACGTGCCCAGCATGTTGGCTGTCTTATGCTCTCTGATCTAAGTAATGGTCCTGTTTTCTCTAAGCAAAAAGTCGAGCAACAAGTTTGTCTGACTCATTGGCATCGGTGCGGTTTGCTTAACAACCGCGGTTTCAGCTACGTGATCCACTGACTTGGCTATATGATTTACATTTTCATTCTATATGATATACGATCGGAGAGAATATTGCGTTGTGGGATACTGCCATCTCGTTTAAGCATCGTCGCAATATTGAAGCGAAATTCATGCTTCTAGAAATAGCAGTTCGCTGTGTGGCTTAACAGATTATTGTTGAAATTTATATCATAATTATCGAACAAAGAAAGCAGTGGCGTTACATAAACTTGTTGTTTGTTGTTGTGAACGGGAGAAGAAAGTCCTTAGAGTGGGTAGTTTGCGTCCGTCTTAACTTTTATGAGACGGGCAAATATTGACAAGAAACATTATCACTTGTTTTGTGTCATGTCACCGGCTTGTTAGTCATGTCACAGTTTTAAGTGGAACAGTGATAACAGGTGACATACAAATCTATACAGCTGTGACTCTTATAAATCTGTTGAACAAAGACATTTTTTCTATAAATAACTTCGGTCTACTTAAGTTTCATGAAGCATGCTAAAAGATAATCTTTCGTACTATACATATACGTAGGTATTGGCTTCGTGCATTTAAAATTCTCTGCACGTGATTCTACAGGCAGAATCTAATGCTAAAGACAAATAAAAGTCAATTATGAATGAGAAAGATTGATTTCGCTTTTCAATAGAACACGTTCGTCTATTTACTATCAATATTTGCTTTGATCACATGACTATTGATCTTTATGGCTACCGACGTAATTCCTTGCTTACGTAATAGGGTTTGCTTAAATTTTACTTGGTAGTTAGACTGGGTAGGCTTAACTTCGTCTTTCAGCTACCAAATATATTCGAGCGTATCGTTCGAAATTGATGTGTTTTTTTCCGTACGTTCGTGGTATGAATAGCAATTTATTTCATCAGCCGCTGTTGCTACCTACGCGAGCTTTTTAATCTCTAGGCTTCTTATTATCCTTTAAGTAAGATCAAGTTACTTTTATGTGAACAGTTAATGCCCAAAGATTTATGTTAATATGATTATGTAAACGTTGCGACAATTTCTCTTTGGCTTTATACATTATCGTTAAGTGATTTGACTTTAATGGAATCGAATTAAATGTATTTTGATTGGAAGTGACGTTTACTTTATTCCGGGTGGTCGCTGGCTAACGACAGCCTTTCTCTCCCCGTATATATATCGTGTATTTCAGTAGCATTCACATTTAGATTGATGACATCACCTCTTTGTAAAGTTTTCCTTTCATCCCGATTCCTGATCATTCATCTAGTCTGCTCATTGAGATAAAATTTCTATACTAGTAGTATTGTTGGGTAAAATACCGATCTGGGCCAGATCTTATTTCACTATTATCAAAGAGTTTCTTTCTACTCGAAGGGTTTTGTCCAATTTTGCTAATGCAGTAGACAGCAGTGTTTTTTTGCTATCTCGAAAGTTGTTCAATAAGTGTTTTCTATAGTAAACAGAACTGAGAAAAGTCTTTATTTCAAAAGATTTTGATCCTCAACAGTTCTCAAGTTTATGCTCGAATTGGTGAAAGTTTTTAAGTATTTTATGGCAACAGAGTGTGTTTGCTATTCTTCAAAATTCTACTGTTTGCGTCGGCTTTCATTGGTGACTCTTTTATGCATAAAATCATTTGGCAATATGTAGCAATATGCCTAGGATATTTTATTAAGGGCTACAATTGATTTCATGTCAATGTAGATTTGCGTTGGCAGAACTGAAGGCAAATGCGTGTCTCATTCTAAAAAACTTGACAAATCTTTGCGTACGCATAAGTTTTCTACACTATTAAACATGTAAGTTTTTTTTTTTAAATGTTATGCATTGATGTCATCTTCGTTCACTGGTCTAGCAATGCACATCCGCGTGGTTGATGCCCATTAACTATCTTCATAATACAGTCTTGAGCCGTGTGAATCAGACTGTGAGAACAGCACGCTATATTGATGCTTCGTGCGGGGTTACACTAGTAAAACAGGAATTTTCGCAATTATTGTACTGTACTGTTAGTTCTCCTAAGGTTTGCGAGCTTTTTGTCGTCTTTGGGAAACGAAGGAAAATTTCTAGTAGCTCAAGATGTTTTACTTAACTTTAAGTCTCCAAAGTAACTTTGGCTTTATAACGAGTAAAACTTTACTAGAGAATGTCGTTGTTTTAGTAATGAATGTTAAATAATGCACATAAAGTCACCTTTTTCCCATGAGGTAGGTAGAAACTTAAGAACGCTGCTACGATTCTTACATACTCCTTTTGCTTGTTACGGCTAAGTTAATCTAGTTAATCTAACGCAAAATCAAGGTCTCGCATAACTTTTCAATATAATCTTCACTAAACTGAAGAAACTTCGATAGAATCCATAGGTCTCCTACGGTATCGTAAACTAGTTACAGCAGAATAAATCAAATTAAAATATGTAAATCGGCTTGTTTTCTAATTCGATAGATGACGTCGATTTTGATGGATTGCTGTTAGATATTATCCAATAATGTTTAGTCAAATATAAAAGAAATATTTTAGAAACGGGGCTTCTTAGAAATTGATACCAATTCTCTGTGTGATGACCTCGAAAATAAAATAACATTTTAAGGGCTTTGAGTCTTTGACACAGATCCAATCCATTAGCATCGATTCAAAAAAGTCTTTATTCATTGAAAACTGAACCGCACGGTTGTCTCTGTCGATGTTATTCTGATTATTCGGAAGCGAAAGGGTTCATTGGTATTCAGCAGTGTAGTTGCGTCCTTTCGTATCCGTCAGCAGTTCTCAACTGGGTGATATAGCTTCCTATGTTGGCCGGACGCATACAAACGCTTTCGGTTGAAATCCAAACTTCGAGAGCATACAGGCAATCTTATCTATCCTGAACTTTATGAGAAAAAAACTAACGCACTTAAATGAGAGTTTTTATGTGTCTGATTCCGAACTGCATGTACGTGATACGCCTGTAAATAGTTGGGATAAGAAGACTTATCTGCTTAAGTATAGGGACATCCCCATATTTCATCTAATGATATGTTGACTTACTATAACCTAAGATAATGGATACATGACTAATGGCCGGGCAAACACCGTTAGATATAATTATGTGTCACTCTGTGATGGATGCTGACGATGTGTCCACAGGGTAGTTCGGTGAACTAACACCACTGGCCTGATTAATCTAGATTTTGAATTTCGAGTCGTATCGTCATACCTTTTAATTAACTCCTAATTGATGGTGGGACTTCTCTACTTACAGATTTGATGTCTACTTCGTATTCGTAACAATTCTGGATGAGATTTATTTTTACAAGTGTCCGATAAGTAGTCGATATGAGACTGTTTTAGCTTTCAGCACTCCTCCATATAAACTAACTAAGTATGCCAAATCTCACACTCTTCCCGTGTGCGCAATCGATTAAAAAGCGATCCGAAGTTTTCGCTTCACGTATTAATATATAGATAAGATGCAACAGCATGCCCCTTTTCTTTCATGATATTTCTTTCTCTAAACTTTGTTTTTGTTTTGTTATTCCTCTTGAACAAGACGAGTTCGGAGAACCTTCAGTTTTATATTCAGCAGGAAAAACAATGTTTAATAATAAGGTTTCATCTGACGCAACTTATTTTTTGCCGTTTCTACACCACGTGGCCGGAATACTCTCCGTCTCCCTTATTACAAATATTGTAGCTGACAGATGTTGCTTGTCGTTTACCTATAAAACCTTCCAGAACTTTCCGCGTGTTATGAAGCCATAATGCGAGGACTTTAAAGGCTCTCCCCGGAGATTGTTCCGCTGTAAGTTTGTATACGACAGTTTCTGTCAAACTTTTGCGTTTGCTATTCTTTTCGTTGTTATATGATGACCTTGTTTCCCTTCGGAATTTTTTAAAGCTTTGTGGAGATTTTACAATTTTGTTTGTGATATGTCTAAGTTTGTTAACTGTCAGAAAAGCAAACTACCGGCTTTTAAAACCTTAATTAGTTAAAAGTACTTTTGCTATGAGAGATGAGAAGTGTTTACCTTCAAATAAATACTTGCATTCATTTCACATTTTACTGCTCTTTCACCCGCTACCTCCACCAAATATTCAGTGGGGAGAAGGTCGTTTGCTTTGAAAACAACTGTGTTTAAAATAAAGATACCGTACTATGGTCGATAGTTTCAAAGCTGTCTAGACTACGGAATAGCTCTCGGTAGGAGTATCTGTTCTGCTTAATACAAGGGAGCTTAACTTGAACTAAAGTCATGTAAACATTGGGGATTTGCTGATGCACGCTCTAGCAGCTTAGTGTCACGTATTTAGCAACCCTTGCTTGTTGAAGATTAAATTTTCTGGTCTAAGCTTGTTTAGGGCTTCTTTGAAAGTACGTTGTGGTTTTTGACTGGTGGTGTGGTTTTATGCAAATAAACGATTTGATTTGATTTTCTAAAACACAATATTTGCCATACCTTTTTTAAAGTTTGCGAAGTCGGCTTCAACAAACACAGCGTCTTTTTACGTCGTGTATTGTTATTTTTGGTTGTATTTCTAAAAAACTGTTTGCCGAATGAATATTTGACTTCAGTCTTCGTCATTATCGTCTCAAATAAACGCTGGATCTTTCAGAATTTTTCGCTTTACGTGATTTGAATAGTTTATTTTGCACATTCTGTATATATCTGACAAAGACCATACCATTACGTATTTTATCATAAAAAATGTAGCCATAATACAACTTTATGAGTGATAACAGCTCGTTACTTCGTGCCATTTGTTTACGACTCACGTTAAAGCACAATGTCAATGTCAATTACAGTTTGTCGTGTAGACACTGCCGTTTCTAAGCCTAACCGAGGTCGTGACTAGATACGAGGTATTGCTCAAAGGCTCCACCTGTATCCACCCATTAAAGGAATATAACCTCAAAGCCACCAACCCCAAGAACGAAATTCCCATGAAAGGGAGCATATAAAAATTACTCATCAGTACAGTCACGAGCAGCAATAAGTTATCATTTAAAAATAGGATTAAAGGTTCTGTTTTATGTTACGATAAAAGCTTAACGACATGTAGACAAGTTTGTGTTTTTCTAACAATATTTTTTTGTGAGCGATTGTACTTACTTGTTTTAGGGTCTATTTTTCAATCGTCGATAACTTTTATCAAAAGAATAAATATGGTGCTTCGACAACTTTTCTATACAAAAGCTGTCACGCCACACTTGTTATTCCCTAGATTAAACTTATCTGAAGATTAAAAAGACGGCCTTTACATTCTTTGATATTTTGATAAGTACTGTAAGTGTTTTCGTTTGAAATAAATCTGGATTCGCGTAAAGCTGATTACGGTTAATATAACACGTATCGGCTTTAAGTGTAGGCAGCGCTTTTGGTTTTGTACAGTGTGTAGGAAGATTATATTCCTACCTATTTTTCTGGATACAATATTAGAAATTAACAACAAGGTGGTTCCCTTTCCTGATTATTTCTTTACTTATAATATTATTATCTTCACACATATAATTCTACTGTAAGTGTGTGTCACTGAACTCCTCTTAAACGGCTGGACCGATTTGAATGATTTTTTTTTGTATGTGTTTGCATGGCGCCCTGGATGGTTTAGGTTCACAATTGGACCCGGTAGGTGTCGCTGTACGGGCAGGACGACGTCTGTTTGGTCCGCTAGTTATAAATATTATTCCTCGGTACGTGTTTATGCCACTGAACTCCTCCTTAACGGGTTGAATGAAATTTTTTGTGTGTGTTTGAGTGGGTCCCTGGCATGTTTAGATTCACAAATGGACCCGGTAGGTGACGCTTTTCGGGAAAGTTAACGTCTGTAACGCCTGCCGGGTCTGCTCGGCTAGTGTGATTTTCATATTTTCAGACTGCATAATTGACACAGTCGGTGTGTCTAAAATTCCAAGAAATTTGAAATAATGTCACAAATCCATTGATTCCTTGATTCGCAAGAGCACCGTGAACTTATTGCTTACGTATTTATATTCTACTATTATATTAACATAGTAACGACCGTATACCTAATATTATAAATAGTACTGCAGCAATTTAATTCATGGTTGCTCGCAGATAATGTTGTCCTTTCTGAAAACCAAGGCGATAATAATCATAGTCGATAATAATGTCGAACATATTATTATTTATCAATACAGCCATGAACACTACCTCTTTCTCGACTGCTGTTCGTGGAATTCTTGGTTTGATGGTTGGGTAATAACTTATAACGTTTTTCTATAAGACATTTCGTAGTCGCAGGTCGTTGTCTGAATTTTTGGGTAGGTACTAGTTGGCGGCAATAAGCTCGCCCTCATTTATATGGGTCATTAAATACCATACAAACTTAACAGTCAAAATGTGGGTCTCTAGTTAACTACTAATACGTCTGCTCACACCCTGTGAATAAGAACGTGATGTTATGTTATTAAAACAGCCACATACCGGTGTAACAAACAAACGGTATTTCCCAGATATAGGTAATGTGCCTTCTGTTTTAAATGTCAAAGTCTCCAGTGGGTGGTTGAGGCCTCGATGAGAGTTAGATCTGATAGGAGCCGTTATAAATAAAGCTAACTTGACCCTCATTAATATGATCCTGTTTGGTGGTTTTGAAATACATTCGCCCCTAAATAGGATGAACTGAGGGTCAACTCAATGACTAGTATACATATGCTGTTGGTTTAGCTTGGAGCACTTCTCATTAGCCTTATTATTTTGTAGCCTTCTTTCTCCATGCCTCGGAAAGCATCTTAAGCCATTGATCCCGGCCCCAGCTGGCATACGATCTTGGTAAAAGTCGTTGCGGGTAGTCAAAACCTTAAAAATCTGACATCTAGTCTTAACTTGGGATACTGTGTTCCCGAGTAACTGGGATAGCTAGATTGAGTTAGTAGCCATCTAAGTACTCGCTGCTTTATTAGAGAATGTACATACGTGGGACATTCTTTATTCTTTTATAAATGATCCAGGATATTCTATTGAAGATCGATCCTTGTTAAAGCGCCTGTACTCTGAAGGGTTTAAATTTCACCTCTGGCTAACTTTAAGCAAACCTCCATTATGCCAATTATGCTTATGTCTAATGTAATACGGAGCGAGCCTATTCCCATCAACCCAACCGGGCACGAATTCAGAGTTTTTGTTCCGTGCGGGAATGGAACCCTAGACACGCGGAACAGCAGTCGATCGCTCAGCCGCTGTGCCAACCGTGCCGTCAACTTTACCCGACACGGGAATCCAAACCTGGTACTCACGCTCAGCAGTAGCTCTTGCGACCACTAGACCCACGACCTTGTTGTCTCGTCTTATTTGTGTTTAAGTAGATACAGCCCGAATATCAAGTTTCTATAATTAACCAATGGCTCTATGCGTTGGTGTCAATCATTTATTCAGTCAATCACCTTCTCTTCTTCGAATATCAAATTATACTTTTGTGAGGCGTTTTTTGCTGTTTAAAACAGCATAAATAAATATTCATGAGTAGGTAAGTAAGTTTATATTTTCGGAGGCTTACGTCACAACTGCGTTTATTTGTGGTTTTTTCTCAGTCAGATATGGAAGTTTCCAAATGCGTGCAGATTTAATTGATCATAAATAATTATAAATCCACATCATATACCTACCCATAATTGTGAACAACGTGAAATAACCAATTTTTAGGGAATACACGGACAACACAAACCATTAAAATTAAATCTGTATTCATATTGTAATCATTTAGTAATGATAACATATTAAATTTACTCAAATTTATGAAATACTGATTTTGAAAGGCATATTCTTATGCTAGAGGGGTAGGAGGAAGATGAACTGCGGCAGCACCACAGCCAGTGTACTAGAAGTGTAGTTTTTGCAAGTAAGACCTCCCAGAGCAGCGCGTGTCTAAATAAAAACAGCCGTAACCTTCGAGCGACTCACTCCTAGGTAAGCTAGGATTGCCGAGGTCAGTCTGTGGATGGGTGACCGATCGTTTCATAAATATACTCTTCCGTGTGTTGGAAAACACGTTAAGTCGTTAGTCCCGGCTGTCATTTTGGCTTCGGATATTTGTCAGTCGTTTCGGGTAGTCAGGCTTACCAAGGGGTGTCGTGTTGCCCAGTGGTTGGGTTATGGAGGTCAAGTAAAATACTGGTATTCAGCTGCATCCGGTTAGACTAGAAGCTCTCCCCAACATAGTTGAGAAAAACTTAGGCAGCCGACGACTCTGATAGACCTCTCTGTCCGCCCTGGGGCCGGCAACATTTTCCCACAAATCATAAAGAAATGTACATACTAAGTGTCAGTAGGTTTACATAAATATCTAACTCTAGAATTGTTAGCAAATAAAATATTGGTCTGTGACTGTAATTGCGCAATGGAACAATCATTTGGTTTGGACTGATGATGTAATCTAGTCATGTATATGACACCTTCTGACGAGCGTTGAACGCAAATAAACTCCTTTCAAATCAGATTCCTATTCAGCTTCATTTAGCAAACCGCAATCTAACCAACCGTAATTAGATGTCAAATGCATGTCATATCACAACGTTGCGGTAGAGATAAAGGCGAAGTTCCATTGCTCCTCAAAGACACGCTACGCACGTGTAGGTACTTAAATGCGCTTTGTAGAAAAAAGCAGTCGCGATATTATTCTCTGCAATTCATAGCCACGCTACGTGCAGATCCGTAGCTTGATGTCGAAACCAACACATTCGTGGCCTGCTTTCTTGCATCTCCTGTGCAACCAAACTGCCCAACGTTGCGCACGCAGGTGGTACATACATGCGGGAAGGCTCAAAGCGTCCTCGTTTGTTTATTTCACAAATAGTATGAACTAATCCATATGCCGCATGGACGCACGCATCTAACGTGCATAGCCTATGCGTGCACATCCTAAGCAGCAATGGAACTGCATCTTAATACCGGGGCCGCAAAAACTGTTGCCCAACTATATTGGTTATTAGTTTAATTAACGTAACCCACGTTAGCCGATTCCAGTTAACTGCACTAAGTAGACTTGATGAAACAGTTAATAAGCGGGTTATTTTCAATTTGCTAAAGCATGTCGTATTAGACGTAGATGCATGGTAACGTGCAACTTTGAAACTTCTGCAGTATATCAAGTTAAATTATCTATTTACAATAAATGTAGCAACTTATATTTATTTGTGTGACGTCTTGGCTCATTCGTAGTTCATAATTATATAGTAGTACCTATTGGGTGATTACGTATAGATATCGTCACATACTAAATTATAATTAAATGTAACAGAAGCGGTCTATAGGTGTGTCTGTTAATCCCATAAGACGAATATATATTATACCGTAATTAATAAAACGTGCACCCCTAACTTTGAAGAAAAATAAAAATGGCGATGGGTGACTATGACTATAAACTGGTTCTACACCCTTTGAAAGTAAAAGAGACGAACGAATCCGAAAAACTGAAATGAGGTGACTGTATAATAACGTTTGAAGTAATAAACAAAGAGAAAATTTAAAATTCCACAACACATAAGGTATTCCGTACTGCTACGATTAAGGAGAAAAATGGATGGGTAAAACGCTATTTTGAGTAGTTAAGTACCTAGCGCCTAATCAATACAACATTGTACTAATCAAAACAATAAAAATAATGAAAACCATTTTGTTTCTACTGATGGCACCCAGAGCGCATCTTCGTAGATTTGCAATAGCAACTGTGGCAATCCAACAAAGCCTTTGCTGTTTTTTAAACAAACTGAAATCGTTTCGTTCTCAAAACAAGAATTCTTGGAAGTCTGGAAGTATGTCTTACTTCTCAAGAATAGATATGCCTAGTACCTACGATATCACGCGTCAGTGTACTTTCAGGACAATTGGTAGCTGGTGTAACATTCCCCTATCTTGACAATGGAACAAAGCCTGTAAGCGAGTTCACAAGAATTAAACCAACTGCGATCCAACAAATCAAACATCTTTGTTTTTGTGTTGCCATTTGCCTTCGACCGATTTGATTCACGCCCGATTATGATAACATTTCATTATTTATATAACGACTTATGAATATTCTATTTTCTATTTCCAGGTCACAATAACGTCAGCCTTAGTCTGTATTCATCACTGCCAACTTTTCCGCCCTACAGCGGTGTTAATGCCGCCATGCTAGACAACATTTATAGTAATTATAATAAAGAAGCTCAAGGGTGTAGAAGGTTCGAGAGGTACTGGTGCACGTGACGTCGACGGGAGCGCAAGGAGGCCGACATGAGTCAGTCGCAAGACGAGGCCCGCGCGGCCAGGATACAGAAGTATAAGGAGGAGAGGAGAAAACAGCTGACGGCCAGAACAGCGACGCTGTTTTCTGCTAACGTCACCGAAAGGTGAGTGTCTTCTACTACATAATTCTTCCAATTAAATGTTAATGAAGTTCTTATTAGTATTATTTTAATTGAATGTTTGTTTGGCTAAAATTATTTTGTTGTTAATTCCAGGCGCCCGAAAAGATCACCAGAACTGACCTCTCCGGACGACGTTGCTGCTCATCTTAAGTCTTCCTCGGAGCTAAATCTTAATACAGCTTCAACTTCAGTGCCTATTAGAACAACGCGTACGTCACGTCTCAGAGCTGCTGCTGCTAATCTTTCCGATTCTTCGCCGTCTCCAAGAAAATCGAATAGAAGCTCATCAGTACAATCCTTACTTGAAGACGCCAAAACGAAGTCACCTAAAAATTCAAAGTTACTAGATAGAGATAAAAAATTGAACAAAAGACAAAGCAATGAAAAAGAAAATTTAAAAAGTACGACTTCGACACGCTTCGACAAGGAAATTGGTGCTATTAAGACGAAAACTAAACATTCCATTAATAAAAATATTTTAGAAAAAGACAAAAATAATTTTATAGTTTCTAGTCCTAAAGGAAAGAATGTTGACGAAAAGCGCAGTTCTAAATTAGATGAATGTAGAAACAAGAATTCCACCATCGAAGATAAGAAATCGAATAGTGAGACATACGAAAGAAAAAACGAAAAACCATTACGAGTCAATAGTGAAGAATTTTTTAACGATATTGTAAACGAAAAAGACATGTCTAGTAGTATAGATGAAGAGAAAATCGACGATTTATTTAATAATCTTGTTGTTGATGATTTTGAACACCGGAATGGTATCGAAATTAAGATTAATGATCAAATTGTGGATGATGGGCTCAAATATAGTCACAATGGTTGTATTCCTGCCGCTGATAAAGCAATAGAAGTTAATAATGTTGATTATGTAGAAGATAGTGTAGTGCCAAAAGTGAAAGAGGATATAGGAGGCTTACTAGGGGCTGTGTGTGTGCGCAAAGTGGAAAGGTTCAGTGAATTGCTCAGCAACTTGTGTTCGCCGTGCGAGGCAGACATATTGTTCGAAGACATCTTGGTCGAAAACGGAATTGACGGTGACAATGATCTGGTAAGTTGAATTCCGTACATTAGTTAAGTGTCTCGTGTGGTTTAATTTTATGATATATAATGTAATAACTAAGATAAGAAATTTCTCTCGAGAAGTAAGTGCTATTATGCAATGAGTGATGTTAAACGAATCGTAATCTGTTGTACCTACCAATAACTGGATGTTGATTTAAAATATTCACGTGTACCATTTTTCTTTCATACTTGAGAATATGCAAAAACCGCACTTATAACACTTTTCTTAGTGGCAAAATCTACATAATTTTATCCGTGCCCAGTAGCGGGTGTTTCTAATCAAGCCATTGTTTTAATTCACAACAAATGTAATACATTTCAATTGTGTTTTTCAACTAATACAATATTAGTCATTTCACACGTATTATTTGCGGCTTTTATTATAATATTACTCAATGCCATTGCATATTCATCATCGTAATATACTTGAGGCCTCGACAAGAACAAAATTTAATATTTGAATGACGCACTTTGTAAGAGATTGATCGCGTGCGAAATTGTCTTCATTCATCAATTGTTGTCAGACATCAATCTTATCAATTAGTATCAATCTATGTCTAAAAGGTACATTAGCCTTTTGACCATCAGAAGTTTCCATCATTGCTCTTTTTTCTTCCTTTTTGTTTTATCATTTCTTGGTGTTTGAAAAGTATTTTTTTCTGCCATCGTCTTTATCCCAATTTATTTGTGGTCGGTGCATTGTGTCTTCTTCTTCCGTTCGTATTATTCCTCTTTCATTGCAAAGTTTGCTATGTTAATCTTTTATTCGAGTCTAGCACTCATAATTTTTTATTCGTTTCGCATGTATAATAGTAGTTAAATAGAATAACACCCTGTTTTGGCGTGTTTCAAATGGGCCTATTTATCTTCACTAAAATGGTGTACATTCATCACATTTATTATTTGTATTTATTGATTCTTTACAATTGCGCTAGACTTTTTATGAATAACAAATTCATTGTCAGTTATAAAGCACGTTGATAGTGCAAAGGATAAAAACAGCTGATGATTAATTTCGTTTCATTGCCAAATAACTTTCTTGAAGCTTTTATTGGCTAGTCTACCAACGTCTACAACTAGTTTCTAATCCTAATTAATATTATTCTTACAGTAGTACAGTTACTTTCTCCACTAACAAGTTTATCTAGATTCTACTCAGTTGATTACTTATCATACTCTTTGACTAACTTTATTATACAGTTTCACGGTTAACCGTTGCTACAGTTATCTTATCTCGCTGCTTCGTTTATTCTACATAAGTTAATTTTATCTTGTAGAAAATTGTTGTTTCTTTTGAATAAACAATTGGCTTCCATTAAAATTCACTTCGATATTCAGATATTACTCATCTAAATATTAAACGTATTGCACGTGGGGACCTTACTCATTCGTAGTCATTGTTCTTCTAACAATTGTTTAGCTTAATAGCCTAGCTTGATTAGCTATGTAATATCAACAGAGAACTTGTAAAACTCCACTATGGACAAAAGTCCTGAGGGAGTGTCGGACTTTTTGTTAACGCAAGTCGATCCTAGATCGCATTCTCAATGATTTATTTTATTTAAATAATATCATCCAATTCATTTAGACTTAATTTCATCTTTACCTATTATTACGAAATGTAACCTCTTTATTCTCACAAGCCCATCGATTTTCTTTAGTTTAAGCTTAGATAAGATGCATAATTTGTTTATAACATTTAAGACTTGACATAAAACTACTATGCCACTTAAAATGATCGCAGTACCGCTAATAATACACGTCCAGTCTAGACAGGACTAATAAAAAAAAGGATAGTTAACATACTATTATATGAAAGAGAACCACACCCACAGTGCTGTCATAACAAAAATGGCGATAACACCGACCAACACACCTTAACCTTTTCCTTTGATTATTATTAACTTGATAATCTAGCTATGTGAAAACGTGACTATCATATTAATTCTTTCTCGTTAAACCCAAGGTTTTGTTGGCCGTTCTTATGTAATTGCCTTATTTACTCGAAAGCTTGTTTTTATCTTTCATAATGTTTGTAATATGTTCGGAGCTTTCCTTATTCCTTTGAATCACCATTATTATGTCTTAAAACGCTTTTTGTATGTTAATTTCGATTGGATGGAAAGTACTTACAAGTTATGTGTTAATTTAGTTTTTTTGTTCCTTAAATAAATTCTCATTGAGTAACTGACGCGTTTTTTTTTGTTTTCCGAGTCTTATATCTGAATATATTTGGCAGTTGTAAGGATTTTTGCTTTTGATGTATGCTGAAACTTCAAGATGAAGTGTCAGAAAAATGAAACTTACTTCGGATTCAATATCAAAGTATTTTGCATACATACAGCATCTCCTTGCCCCCGATTTCCATTTCAATTTTCTAAGAAATTCTATTCCGTCCCCACAACCGTTCAAAGATCAAAGAACGATCATTTTGTATGTTTCAATCATTCAACCGTTCTTCTGGCTAAACCCCTCAATGTCTTTGAACGAACTTAATCGTCTTGGTTTAAGGCTACCTGACCATTGCAGCGGGTACTGCGGAGCGAGAAAACATTACCGGACATATAAGTAACATATTTGGGGTGGCAAAGGTACTAGTATACCCACATTACGCCAGTTATGGGTATGCCTATTATAAAGCCACACAAATGCAGACTCTGGGCCGCTACTGGGAAGTTCCTGACGACAAAACCCGCTAAGGTATTCCCTGATTCGGAAATCGAGCCCGTGAATAAGTAATACGCCCTTGTGACGACTTAAACTTCGCAGGGACTCATCCCTCCTTACTACTGGCATTTCATAATACCTAATCAGCATCCGATATACCCACAGCTAAGACAGGCCTGAGATTAGCTACATGATAACATTGGTTTTTTTTCCAAAAAGACCATCTCAAACACTAATCTGCAAGGTCATCACATGATCTTCAAAGATATTGTCTGGAATTGGTGACCTCTGGGTTAGTTTCGGTGGTTCTTCTCAGAGTAGTCATATTGGAAATAACAACATCACCTTAATATTTTTCAAGCTTGTTTGACGTGTAAAAGAGTTTGTAAAATCCTATTTACTTACAGAAATCAATATTATTTTACCCACTCTGTGAAAGGGAACGGGCTGTGATCGACCACTTGGGTTCAGAGCGGGTTGATCGTTAACTCGTTCAGCTCAGATAGACAGGCAGCCTTACTTCGCAATTGGGTCAAGTACCCATGATTACTGCATATGGCGCTGTCGTGAAATTACATGTAAATTATCGACGCTTCATTTTAGCACCATTTATGGGTGACGAGGCCTAGATTGTAAGGCTTGTGAGAAACCGGTGTTTGAGAAGTAACCGTATGACTTGAGCGTGAGATTTACATTGTTTGAAGCTAATACTGATTTGTAGGTAGAGTTAGTTTCTTGTGAGTAATGAAGCCGCCAAAATAAGTAATGTTGTTCTATTAAGCTCAAAATTTGCAATGTTTTGCTTATAGATACAAAACATTTTTTTTTATTTATTGTCTATTTATATGATATAGAAACAAGATAAGTAATAGAAAGCTTGAAGGCTGTTTAAAATAATACAAAGCTGTAATGTAAATAAATATAATATAAAATCAGTACTAAAGTCGCTGCAACGCAATGTGAACTTGCAAAGTTTAAAACTTGGTTCATTACAAATAATGTAATTTGTTTGAACGCCTTATTTTGTCTCCAAATGATCGCATAAGAAGTTACTTGCGAGTCCCTGAATTAGTTTCATGCCTAAAGTTTTCTTTTGAAAATAAGTTACGCAAAGAAATGCTGTTAAATTACGAAAGATATCATTGATGTATTTAATATTTTTTGTGCGTATGTTTCGATTATGTATTGTCAGTTTTTTGTAGCATTGCCAATGAGTATGGCCGACATACCTACCATCATCTTTGTTAAAAACTCGGCTACCTTGATTCAGAATCCCTTAACTTCTTATGTAAGTAATTCCATGGAATACAATTGTTTCTTTTTTCAAAAGTAAGTATTTTTATTACATTACATGGCCTCCCACGCTACCGAATGCACCATCGACCTTAAACGGCGACTTTCGTCCACGGCAAAAAAGTTTTGTCGCTAACATTCGCATCTCTTATTTCATATGATAATAAGGACGTTATCAGCGTGTTACGTAAATAAAGAGGTGTCTTAATAAACTGGTCAAGTGAAACAACACCAATTTTGGTAGCGCCTACAGTGTTAATCGATTGTATTGTGTTGTCTGCAAGGAGTCCGGCTGACATGCCGCCGACCTCGTCACCCCATTGCGAGATCAATTCTTATTTGGTTACGATGCTAAAGCTGACGGACTCTTTCTTGCTTGCAACGATATGTTTAATTCAATTTTGTTTGAGTGACTCTTTACTGAGCATATCCGGATTGTCTGCCGTCAATTTGAAGTGAGAGCTTCTTTGAATAAAACCGCTTAAATGAAATAACGATACATTTACCCTGCATCTCCCGGCGTCAGTTGGTACTTAATGCACTTACTTCATACTTAATTAGCTTTGTACTACTAATGACTCACGCCTATCAGTGTGGCATGAATAAGTACACCTTTACACTGGTGACAGATTCAATTAACTAAGTACTAAGCCAAGTCTACACTTCAACAAATATTTAACTAAGCATTCACATAACCCCGTTATTACTAAACGCGCGAGTAAAGTTATGCCAAACTGAAATCTCAAAAAATGTATGTTAAATCTGGAGATTTTACTAGTCGTCACTTAACTTCTAGTTTATTATAAAGGCGCATGCGCTAGGCTGCGACGAAATAGTTTGCACTTGTTTCTTTTATACAGTTCGTTGGATCCCACACAAGAATTCCTAATGTGATAAGACCCAGCATCGCATAGTTTACAAAAAAACTAGACTTTTCAAACAACATTAGGAAACGGTGTAATCTATTTATTCCATGTTTCCAATTTGATGTTATTCCCAGTGCTTCAAGAAATATTGACTGTGTCCAGTGGAAATTATATTTGTTTTAGAATGAGTACTACAATTGAAAAACTTATCAAGGGGTGTCATGCTGCTCAGTAACTGGGTTGTAGAGGTCAGATAGA
The DNA here is from genome assembly GCA_905147745.2 of Phlogophora meticulosa. NCBI lineage: Eukaryota > Metazoa > Arthropoda > Insecta > Lepidoptera > Noctuidae > Phlogophora > Phlogophora meticulosa. The sequence continues at coordinate 12,335,756 of LR990533.1, read as the reverse complement.
CAGTCGTTTCATGTAATATAATGGTATTAAGCTGCATCTGGTTAGACTGGAAGCCGACCCCAACATGCTTGGGAAAAGGCTAGCCATATGATGACTACTTATTGAAAAAGTCATACACATTTTATGAACTTAAGTAAACTTTATTTGTGGTATTTAATGTTATTTTTCCAAATACACGACATGTAGATATTAAATAGCGAACGCAGCATACTCGTACATTCAATCGCAGTTCGTCTATGGCGCTTTGTGCTAAGACTGGAGCTTTGTGCTCAGAGTTCTGTCCGCTACAAATTGTACATTCCATTTTCACCGGGCCCTCTGCAGGCATAAAGGCATTGCATGCCTTTACAGGCGACTAAGGAACTCGATGACGGCTTTGCAAATTTGCAAGCACTAATCCGCCTGCAGTCATATTGATCGCAATACAGAATGTATGGAACATTGCCGTGTTCGATGTCAAAGGGGTAGGATAGTGATACATCTGTAGTAGAGGATTCATGTTTCATTAGGTATTGATATTTTGCAAGCGTTTTATGGTATGTAAGACGGTCCTTTTCGTACATTTCCTACACAGAAACCAACAATATTTTTTTCTGGCTTTTAATTAACTAGTTAACGATTTGCTTAATTACTTAACTTTAATATATCTATCTAATTATTCTGATGTGATCAACTGCTGGGAAAGCCCTCCCCCTCCTTTTTCTGCACCCGTACATCCTCTGCCAGTGAGGCGCTAGGAGTCAAGTTCGTACCACCATCCACGTCTTGGTCTGCCGCCATGTCGCCTAGCATTGAGTGTGTATAAATAAATGAATATGTAAGATATATTTATGGGCAACGAACTCTTGAACAATAAGCCATCTTAAGAATTAAAACTTGTCTGTCAAACTTTAATGATAGACAGCTAATTGTTGGCCCTTTTAAAAGTTAATTTTACCAGACTCTTAATTAACAAAAACTATCCGACTTTCTCATTAATTAAAACATCACTTGGTGTTAAAAATAACGCATTCCCACATCCATCACGAAAACTGTCACTTCAAATATTTTAATCAAATTCTGCATTTGTGAGTCCGTTGCGTGATTTTATGTGTATTCGCTTGGCTAGACATGTTGGCAGCTTGTCTATAATTGATGTATCGTTATTTCGCACTGATACAGTCGCCCCTTTAGCAGGTTTTTAAAAGAACTTGTGTTTCTAGACGTGTTCATGAATTCTGATCCAGTTCAGATTATATTTTTAGTGCGTGACTAAGTTGGCAAATGATTCCGCAATCCGCATTGTTTCCTAGGTATCTGTTTAATCTTCCGCAATCAACATATTTATAGGATGAGTATAATTATCGTAGAAGTACTAATGCATGTTTAGAACATCATCATCATCATCTGCCTAGCCTTTTCCTAACTATGTTGGGGTCGGCTTCCAGTCTAACTGGATGCAGCTGTATGCCAGTGTTTTACATGGAGCAACTGCCTATCTGACCTCCACAATCCAGTTACTGGGCAAAACGATATCCCTTGGTAAGACTGGTTGTCAGACTTTCGGGTTTCTGGCTACCCGTAACGACTGTCAAAGATCTACAGATGACAACCGGGACCAACTGCTTAACGTGCTTTCCGAGGCACGGAGAAGTCTCGATATGTTACGAACGGTCACCCATCCAGAGACTGACCTCTTCTGATTTTGCCACGAGCTCCTCATGTAATGCATGTCTAGAACAAACTTCGGAATTTGCCCTTGGTGCTTAAACTATTTTTTTGAAGGATCAGTCTGGCCCAACTTTTGAATCATATCTAAAATTAACACTTGCTTAACTAGTCCATCATTCGGTCTTATATTTGCGTTAAACAAAGAAGGTAATAAAGTATCATAAATTTGATACCGTCCATCGCAGATGGAGTTTACTAAATTGCATTTTTATCTCTGACGTTGATCCCTATCATTCCATTAGGTAGGTGAAAATTTTCATTATAATTATCCCTATTTTCGTGCAGCCTGATTTTATTATCAGTAATAATGGTGATAGTTAATCACCATCCAAATTGCAGTAACGAAAAAATCGTTTATTTGTTATGTAACACTCAACTAAAATATTTAGATACGTCATCATCATCATCACACAGGGGAGCTAAAAAACTAAACTTTTCTGGGCAAATCGCGTCCACTTCTCTATATTTGTTGCATAATATTTGTTTCTTTAAAATTGCGTGGTCGTTGAAAATTTGGCAGTATCTATATTACGCTTTCGACTGTAATCTCACAAGTCACAACATTCACGATCAATGCGTTTTTCTCCCAGTTCTATGTAACATTTACTAAAAGGGCCTTCACAGACAAATTCATCGCAATTATTTCTGTTTTAGAAAACCTCTCACATTTTGGCTATGAAAAGGTTTTATTATTATGATACTAGATTACACGTGGATTTGAACAACGTGAAAAAAAGGTTCGTTCTATCATAATCTCCTTGTTTACTTTCATTTCCATTTCTATTCGTTTCTTTTCGACTAGAAATGTTGTATCTAGAATAATATTACATTATGTCATTCTCATTACTTATGCAAGAGATTTTTTCTAATTTGACATGTCTTGGGAATGAAGGTGTTACGCACTTTTACTTTTTTAATCTCTCTTGCTTGAGTTATATCTAGGTAATCATTATAATTAATGATGAGCAGAATGAAGGTAATGCAGTAGATCTTTGGATCTGTGTAGACGTTTTTATCACAACTGCATCTCTTTCTCCTCTACTACGTAACGAAAAACTAAACTAATCTTCATTTCTGCTGTAGATTTAGGTATTGTCTTAAATATCATATTGCATGACCAATGATGAGAATGCTTTTTGAAATTACTCATTCCCTATTACGTTACAAAAACTCTTCGTCAGTTTCCTGTTCTGCATTTTCTCTTTTTTTTTTAACAAAACCACATTCAGTCATCTGCTATTCTTACTATACTAAGTAGCTGAGATCACTCTAATATCACAATGATTTTGTATAATTTATTAGCGTTGAATCATTGTTATTTACGTTGATGATCATTAACGCGTGGGTGAGAATAATATGGACCTTTGTCAATACTTGAGGTAAACCAATTGAAATCTATCTATCCAAGTACGTACTTATGCATACATATATTATACTTGGCTATGGCGCTCATTAGGAGAGGGCTATGTCCAGCAGTGGACTAGTATAGCCTGATGATGATGATGATGATGATATTATACTTGCTTACCTGTATAAAATAAAACGTCATGAACAAATACCAAAGTAGCATGTATCTAATAACATCCTCCTAAGTTTTGCATCCGGCCATCTATCTGACTAATCCAAATAACCGTATCTTATCTAATCCCCCATGTGATAACGTGAAAGTCACTCCGGATATTGGACATTGCGACCTTGATTAGTGAGATGAAATGGCTTTGAAACATTTAGATGTTTCAAAGCCATTTTCTACCTAAGGATGTACCAGACCGGCGTCAGTTGACATCGGCTACCGCCTAAAACATTTATCTCAGTTCATATTATGTATTATAATAATTGAATTGAAAATTATTATTTAAAAAATTCTTTGCGAGCGGATTTTGGTCATGGCAGCCAATCTAGACGGAGATCTGCCAAGTACGTAGAAGATATTATGTACACAAGTTTCTGCACAAACCTGTGTTTGTGCAGAAACTTTGCAAGCCAAGGATCAGAGAGTGCACCTGTGTGCACTCTCTGATCCTTGGCTTGCAAAGCCTGATGGGATTGCGATACGACACGGCTGGGGAGAGTTTTGGCGCAGGACCAATGGAGGCTTTCTAAGACAGTGGGTGTCGTACCACCAACTTCCAAACTACTTCGAGCAGCACTGATAAATTCCTAAAGGATAAACCCAAGAACACTTTGTTCGACCGGAGAATCTGATCCAATAGCTCACGCTCGGTAACTGCACCTGTGATCGCGAGACAGACTGCTCATATACAAAAAACAAAAATATGTCACAAAATAGTCGACCTACTTCCGTCTGGTGGCACCCATATAGCTTTTTCAGAAATAATAGTTTCTAAGGTAGGTCCACCCGCCGATGTGCTTGACCACTAAACCATTAAAACAGTATTAGAAACGTATACTAAGCAAATACGCGTTCCGGATTCCGTGTAAGTATCTTCGCTTCTTTTCACTTGTAAGGAAGTAGTATTTTAATCGCACGCTACATTAGAATAATTAACAGGAGCGTGTATTAAGTTTAGTGTCATTTTCACGAGCTAGTTAATAGCTTACATACACATAGAAATTTAATTAGCATGATGTGTAACTTATTGTTTAGGGACACGTTTAATTATATTCCCAGTATGAAATGTAATACTTTGTGGCTTGTCATGACGAGGTGGGTTCATTAATTAAGCCCGCTCCCATCCTTTATTAGACAAAGGTCTTTCTAAAGTATTAAACTCTAACACCAACATAGCCCTTCCCTTTTCTTGGAGTTCCTAAAGGATATATCCGATGTTTATCATCCGTACGAAGTCGTAAATATTTGTTAAGTTGATTCACTGTAGACTCTTTGTGAGAGACTACCGGCTGCCTCGTCAAACAATTATCTCCTTCTTTATTTTATAGTCTTGTTGAAATTCTATATCAGGACTCTTTGAAATCAATAGTCATCTATCACTTATAACATCGACGCTCCCACGCACGCAAACAAACTAGATTTGTCATTGTCGACCTCATATCTGTTACAATAAAGCATTTTCTGATGAAAGTGGCATTAAAATCATTTCGTTTGGCATCGAAATAGCTGATTGGGAATACCCGGCAATAATAGGTAAACAAAACAAATACCTACACAAGTGTCCTGTATTTGCGTAATGTTCTCTTATCTTAAATACTGGTCTATACGTCACTTGTTGAATTCACTAAATTGTTGTACCAACTCATTTTCTATGTTAGGTATCTCAAATCAAAATGGGTCCTGGCTACTTAACCATGTGAGACCCTTTAATTTTTAAATTGAAACCAGGTGTTCAAATCGAAATACAGACCATACGGCACCTTATGAATGGCCGTACCCAAATCGAAGTGAAAGAAGTTGCGCGGGCGCTGTTCGCGAGTCCATATCGCAGTTGCGAACCCACTTCGCGCGTGTTTACGCGCATCGGCGTCTGCGCATGTCTCTATTGTCGTTTGTATCGTGATTAATGTACGATTTTATTTTCTATTCGGTTTTGTGTAATACTTGTTACATCGTGTTATTGTGATTTGATCCGTTGACGAAACAGTGATTGAAAGTTATGACAGTTTCTAGTTAAATGTTGATGCGAGTTGAAATTGTTTTCATGGCGATTTCTATTTTTACTTACATCTAAATGTTGCTCATAATCTCTGACGATGTCACTATAGTTAACACCCTCATCTCTAATTTACCGGTGTCTAATCTTACCTCCACAAACAGACGTGTGTGGAAACCTAACTATTACAGTTTCAGTTGAATGTTTCCGTTAGTGAGGCGGCATTGAATTAACCGATAACTAAATACGGGCATTGTTGTCGGAAGTAGGAGTTAATCAGTAACCTCGCTAATAGCACCTTGTATGGCGAATTAAGTATGGCGTCGTGACACTCTTGTCACGTCGTTTATATTGATGAAGGAAATTAGATTGATGTTGTAGTCTATCAAATAGATAATCGTGTTTAATTTTCTATTGTGTCTCTCTTTCACTCATTAAGTTCGTTAGGTATTAGAATCACTTCAGAAGAGAGCTTTCAATTAGTTTACAAAAACAGTTAATAATAATGAGGAGTAGTTAGCTAACCATGACCAAACTGTCGTCCTTGCAGTATCGACAAAAAAGGACATCACATCATCATAATATTATTTACCTTCTCTGTACATAAATTTAATTTGTATATTTTCTTCAATATTAACTAGATTTCGTACAACTGTGACGTGACTCAAATTGTAAATGCAATAAGTCGAATGTGGGTTGAATAATATACTTTTCTGCCCACTTGATTCCATTGTGCCTACATCAATCTTCCTATAGAAATAAGGACCTGTACCGGGGGTAAAGGTACTTATTTCTATTGACCAAGTAGATTTTATTTTCAGCGTTGACAATCCTTTCAAAGTCGCCTTTTTAGAATCCTCGGCGGTGTAAGGATTATCTGTTGTAAAAACTTCGTGTAACCCTATATTGAAGTCACAAGTCTCTTATGAATTTAGGTCGTATTCGGTTTCTATGTTACTTGTATTGACCTATATATGTTAATATCCTATGTATTATATGTTCCTGATGTCGTTAAATAAGATCGTGATGAGTCAGTTAGTTTCTCAGGTTTCCCTCGCGCCAATTTGCATGAATTTCGTACATTACCTTCAAACTTTAACATCTCCACCCTTTTAAATCGTTGTTTTGAAAATAAAATAATGGCTATGAACTAACTGATAGTGTAGCTTTCTATAGGTAAAAGAATTTTTAGCATCGCTTTAGTAGTTTTTGAGTTTACCCATTACAAACAATCAAACAAATCTTTCCTCTTTATTTATAATATAAGTTTAGATTACTTCGCATGATGTGCTATTATTGCATTCATTCAAGCTTTTTATGTATCACAAAAACCTAAGTACTACCTAAAATCGTCAAATAAACTGTCAATTTCCTTGCGAATTAAACAGATATGCGTCCAAAACCAAATTACCTAATGAAAGAAAAGTCTGGTTGCTTTTTAATAACACTACATCTTGTGCGATATCTTTAATTATTTCAGAAACTCGGTGTCAGTACACAAGCAATTAATTACCTTCCAAAGTATCTGAATACGATGTCACAGCCCCATAATTTTAGTTCTTAATTATGAAAGTAATTTGTTATGACAGCTACTTAAAAGACTATAGCGTCCTATTCTTCATTCTATTTAATGCTCCATTGGAACATGAAATTAAGGCAATCGTAAGAAATAATTACGGTTTAATGTGCCGATTTATTAACGTATGTATCTGCATGCCAATATTACTCAATGTTTATTTAACTTTAAAGTTTGAAGCAAAAAGAAAGCAACATTTGAAAAAAGTCCATGTCAAATTTCAACGCTGCTGGGTCCAGAAACATGTTCAATGTCCCTCCCACCCAATAGAAAATGTGTTGTCTGTCGGTCATCTGGCGTTTAAAGTTTTAATGTAATTGATATTCAAGCTTCACACTATTTTTTGCTGTATAAAGTAATGAATCGACCTACTCTTACCCTGTCAACTGATGGACATGGGTCTCTCTCAAGTTAAGCACCCTTCATCATATACAATTTTACATCAACTGAGTAGATCCTGATTTAAGTATTCATTTTGATTAAAATTTAGACCACTATGTTGCAACAGTATTTTGCCAAGCTATCACCGTGGCTAAGAGCTCTTAAGAGTTTCATAACTTTATAAAAGTAGGTACATATAACTGCGAAGATGCCTCATTCTTTAGCATCCTTGTTCAAGTTTGTTGAAGTAAGACTGATGTCAGGGAAGAAAAGTCATCCGTCAATTAGTTACGAACTTTTGACAAGGTAAATACCAATATCTTTACCTGATTTAATAAGAAACCTACGACTTTAGAGATAGATAATTATAAGTAGGCGAAATTTAAGAAGTGGATCTCTAGAACCCGCTACTTCAGTGTCATTCATAAGTGAAGGAGTACACCTTCTGAATATCTGATGTTGTCCTGTATTTAAATGTCTTGTATTGTGTACATCTTTTGTTGGAGATCACTCACTAAATAAATAATCATCTGCACTGTGCACATTTTATAGTCTTTCAGAAACCGATACATGGACACAATCGTTCAGCTCAATTCGTATAGACGTGTTCAAACTCCAAGTAATACTTGATATCTAAGTTTAGTATTACAAATTTGCATAGCGCAGATAGTTCGTTGGCTTAGGTTACGTAGATCAGACAATCTATCTAGTTGTTGAAGGTTGTCCTGCCACAGACCGAGATGTAAGCCGTTTCGTAACATCTAGTTGGCGAGCTTATATTGTTCTCTGATCTAGTACTAATTTAACTTGTTTTACACTTATGGATGTAAAAAAGTTAGTACGTTTAGTATAAAATGTACCGACTGCAGCTTTGAATATAAGATACACAGATTTGGAACTTATTTCTGTAATTGTTTCATAAAGGTTAAAAGCGAGTTTTGCGTGACCTCTTTTGTTGCGAAAACTTCTATCTGTAAAGCCCACATCCTCCCACTAGTAAAAGTAAAGTAATTGACATTTCTTGCCTTTTCTGAACGCTAGGCTTTCTACTATTTACAACAATACTTTACTTGGTCATTATTAATTGAACGTCTACTGCCGTCGTGTAGCAGTTAGCAACTATTCAAATGTCTGCATCCATCTTGATCTCGGCTAGCAAAGCGCCTTTGTTCTAATCCACTTCAGCCGTTGCCGCGTTGGCTCGAACTTAGCACTTAAGTCGTCATTTTGACTGCCAATATTCTTTGACAATCAAGAAACGTTCTCTATACCTAAGAAATAAAAGTTGTCAACACTAAAAACAGTGCCTAGAAACAGTGTCTGCGTACTTTGAACCAACGTCCTTGACAAGCCTTGGTCTGGTACTTAGTTAGGAATTTGCCAACTTCAGTGGAAAATTAGTAAACACAACATTGTACTGGCAAATAAGCGCTTGGAACTTTGTCTCAACATAGTTCGGCCTTCAAACTAGTGTATGACTTTGTCAATATAAGGGTCAACTTGTGTTGGTTTAAGAACTCTGTTATATTCGCACATGAAATTTGTTAGTTGGATATATGTAATTTCTATTCTTGTGTGCCTCTTATCTTTTATTCTAAAGCTTTTTTCGTTCTCATCCTTGAGTTCTCGTCAATTACTTAAAAATCGAAGCTGTTCTTAGGTTCTGAATATGTATAAGAGTTCAAGAGAATTAATGGTAAATTCGACAGTGTTCTTAGAATTTCCTCTACTGACAAGAAATTCCTCTCCCACCTCTACAGTAATCTAAGTCCGTTAAACTAAAAGCTTTGTTTATGCTGCAGGCGAATTAACGCCTTTCTGTGGCCAGAGATAAGTAATACAAACATTTCCGAAAAACCCCTAATTACATAAGTTTTTTCAATGTTTTTGTACCGTCTTGGTTGGCGAAGCAATATAGGGGAAACCTTTCGCAGCAAGGACTCTTCTCGGAAGTTTCCGTAAATGGTTGGCTGTTTCAATTGTTTTTTCGGAGTGCCTTTGTGGGTTATGTTTTGTTTTAGCTATTAGCCGTAATAAACACATGCTCTCTCTCTATCTCTGTCTCGCTCGCTCTTTCGCTCTCCTGTTGTAAATTATCTACGAACTTGTATTTTGATACCTTGAACAATCGACGTCTTCCTATTTAATTAGGACACTTGAAGCACTATCTAAGTTCAAGTTTCCAATCAAACACTGTATACACCTTCCTACTCAATTATAGACGCTTTCTATCAAGCGATCCTAACAAGAAACCTATAATGAAGAGTCGCTTCACAGCTGTTACTTTGACTAACTTTTGACGGTACTCAGAAGCGACTCGATAGATATACATTGTAGGATCTCCTTATTATGTAACACAAAGCATTCCTAGTTATCGATGTTCTGAATAATTATTAGTCAGGTATTTGGACTTAGGTAAATCGGTTTTGCTAAGGTACTACCTACTCCTACGGGATCGCATGCAGAATGCAGTCTGTGTGGGCCAACCAGAACGACGAGGCATGCAAAACTGCCAGCCACTACAAGTGACTTGTCACCATATATCTTGGGCAGCCAGCCTTCCTGTTTGACTTTCACGCAATGGACTGTTCACTTATTTTTATTATACCAGCCCATTATCGTCCCACTAAAGAGTTAAAGTCTTCTCATACAAACAAGGCATTGATCACCACGCTAAATGCGGGTTAGCGATTTCAGACGTACATATATTAATTATAATCAAAGTTTTCTTCACGATGTTTTCCCGGATTTCAACCCACAACCTCGTGCATGGGAGGCGAGGCCTTAACCACCAGCCTGTGACGACTTTTTCTTATAGATCGTGCTAAAACGTATAAGCATTATAATCCCATGCCACCTGTTACACACATTAAGGATTATTAAGGTGAAAGCACAAGGATTAGCTGCGAAATTCAAATTTTCCTTAAAATAGGATTTTTGCAATTTGCATCTTAGTGGAAAGTTATTCGCTACCGAAACAAATTTGTGTTCACCGAAGAACATATAATGATAAAAATCATCAATACTACTCTCCAAGTTGGAGTTTAACTTAAGTAAATGACATGATTTCAAGAAATAGTCACTCAGTCGAATAATTTAAACCATCAATACAAATTGATGATTTAAATTAAATTATTGTACTTGCTTCGATTAATACACACTTGTTACGGTCGCGAAGAAGTTTTTTAATTACATACGACCCGAAATGCTGACCTTGTCCATCCCATTAAACTATAGTCTTGTCCTTTTCCCCAAATACTAAAAGCTTAACCTCCAAAGGCTTTTTTATGATATCATTAGGAAGAGTTATGAGCAATTTCAGTCCGATTTTAGGTGAAATCGTACTTTAGCTGAGACGTGAAGTGAATAAGTGAATTTGACTCTTAATTCTATGTGAAGCATACAATTAAAGAGTCGTCCGGATATTCAATATGAGGATTTATTTCAAGGAGTATAAGATCAATAAAATGGTGAGTTATTCTTGCACTATTTCGTCGGAGACCCATTGTGGTGCGTTGAGACGGGTGATAAAAATTGCACAATCCGATTTGAAATTGCCACGGGATTACTTCACTTTATTTGATAAAAAGTAGTATAATTATGTGATAATCAGTATGAGCTGCCATCATAACAAACTTCATCTTAATCCGTTCTGCTGTTTCAGCGTTAAGAAGTAACAAACTTACACACACACATACTGACAAACTTTCGTATTTAGAATATAAGTGTGATTGGTATTGTCGTCAACTGCTTAGTGTTGCCAACACGACATAGTAAACTACAGTTGCTGACAATTGCTCAATATTGTGCAATTAAGTTAGGTAACCGTGTAAGCTCATCTTAATACGGCGTTATCGAGGTGAATGCCACATGTCATTGGCCAAGTTTGAGAATTCGTAACTTAATTAATCCTCGGGCTAACCCAACTAAGGTTAGAACTAAATTGTTGTTGACAGCTCTTTGATTCAATCTATTTGGTAAACGTAAAATTTATTAAAATTTTACTAAGAAATAATATTAGCAAGTAAATGAAAAATTTTGGACAAGACTCAAGGCGAATTTATACTTTGTTCAAAATCCCGTGGTTAGATTGTCTTAGGTCGCGTAACGACTGATAGTCGTGCAGTTTAAAAAGTTGGGACTTGTATATTTAAATAGAAGTGTTCCCCTAATGGAGGACACGATTTAGGTCCATGATTTTTTTTTACTGTGACGAGGGATTGTTAAGACATTGGTAAAAATGGCGAAAAACAGTCGATTTATGGGAACAGCTAGAAACGTCGACAATATTCGTCGGTCAAAGTGGAAACGCGGCCTTAGTATGGAAATATTACGGATTTTGCACACATACTGTTACTGAGGAGTTTCCCAGATTTCCACACATATTGGTCTGTTCTCAGTCATTGAAGTTTAAGCTTTTGTTAAGTTAGCGCAGATTGCTCTAAAAGCTACCTAGTATTCAGTAAAATAGTTCCTAGTATTTACTTACTTACTTACCTACTCGGAGTACCTATTTTGAATTCTGTGGAAATAGTTTTGCATAATGAGTTGAGACCTTCCAAGTTCGTCTTTATTTTCCTAACTTTTTTATATTATCGCAATAATAAGTTTACTCTTGAATGACTTCTTGAACAACGTGTCAGTTGACGCTTGACGATATCGATTACACGGTACTTAAATGATACGCCAAATATCTAAAATTTCCATACTTTGGTCATGCTTATTTTGCATCCGTATTTGTTTAAAAATTGTTTTGTTGAAAGCTAGTGGTTTGACGAGGGAGTGAGATGCACGACGAATTTTGGCAACTAATTACGCGTTATAATAAATATTGAGTAGTCGTTTGGGAAAAGGGTTAAAAAGCAGCTCAATGTTTTTTATCCAAAATTAGCAACCCGTCCCGGCTCCGCACGTGAGCTATTTTATTTTAAGGCGCGTCCCCGTGCAAAACGCAGCGGTAGCCCTTTTTTATGCAGTTTTTAGGAGCCAACTTCTCTTTATCCAATAGAAATACCAACTAATAAAAAATACATTAAAATTCTACGTAATCTTGACTCCAGAATGGTAGTTTTTTTTTTCTATAAATGTAACATAATATTTAATTAAAGGGTCACAACGAAACTACAGAAATGAGAAGTAATGATTTTTAACACGCATCTCCTCGTAAAGTAACCATTATTTTGATTTGATACTTAAACTAATGGATAGGTAATTTAATAAAGAACATAAATTTAAGACATAAAACAAAACAAAATCAGTCAAATTGGACGAGCCATTCTCAAGTCTTTCATACATACGGCAAATGATTTTAATTGATTGATATACTAAGATAAAGTTATGTGTACTCCCAAATAAATACTTACGCCTATTTTGTAATTATTTTGGAGTGTTCAAAGTTTTTACTTACAGTATTTTAAGTATTGTCAAAATGTAAACCTTTCGAGGCTTACAATTTCTTAGTTTTTTTCTTAAAATTTAAAATCAAAGATGTTTCAATTGTATTTAGCAATAAACCTACATCATGAATTTCTTTATTTTTTTTTTATTATTTATTATAATTATATTATTTTTTATTTTTTTTATTAATCGACATTATCCTAAATTATAGACATACGTACAAACACTACTAAGCATGATAAGTTGATATTGAAATATAACCAGCGAAGCTTTAAAACGTGACGCTGCTTTGTCTCAATTCACATAACACCTCTAACCCCAAAGGATTGGGCAGAGGTGAACCTATAGTACCCACATGTCCCCAAGTAATGTTTAAGTCCCAGGTAAATAAAGTGGTGCTATTGCCACCAATCGGGCACAAATCCAGACAACGGGCTGCTACTGACAAATCCCGGATGTCAAAACCCATTAACACCGTACCCGTTCCGGGAATCCCATTAATCTCATAATTATAGAAATACCGAGAATTCGCGTCAACTAAATGGATCACCAAAACAATTTGATTAATTCCGTTTCTGTATCACGCAGCGCGAACATTATTATCATCACCATTTAATTAAAGCCTTTTATCTTTGTTACTCGAAGGCTGTTCAAATTAGTAAGTAGTGCTTCATTAAACTTGAGATTATGTAAAATAATTGATATTCTAACTGTACGTATAAATTTTTCAGTTTAAACTTTCGGGGTCAAGGGTGTTTCAAGTTTGTTGGATTTTATTTTTAGGCTTATTAAAGAAACGTGTCATGAAATGTGAACTGTTAAAATTGTATTGTTCGGAGATGGTACGGTAGGCTGCTTGACCATTCAAACATAACCAGCATATGCTGTCGCCTTATTCCACCGGACCTCCGTACTCAGCGAGGCCAAGTAAAAGTATAACCACCAACGTGTAGCATACTCTACTGCATTAGACATAGGTGGTATAACTCACTAAACAGATGAGAGTGATTAGTTCTTTTACTCCAAAGAGCTATATCACTCTTCTAGCTCACTAGCTCTTGTAACTCAGCCACTCCGACGCCGGCTGTCAGCTCATTTTAACTCACGCCGCACGCGCGTTGAATGAGACAACCCGGCTCGCTCAATTGACTCAAGAGCTCTTTGGAAGTCTGGACGCTGAAGCGGCATGCATGACATTTCTTGAAAACAACCTAAACAGTACTGAGTACCACTGTTTTTTTTTTATTGTGACGTTACACTTAACAGCTGGCAAAATTAAACAATGCGGTTCTGTGAGCTGGTGTCTCGCTCGGTGAGATGTCTGCCGAGACTTACTGAAGTACTGAGCTAGTGAGTCTCAGTGAGCTACTTAGCGATCGAGTGAGTGAGCGATACCTACGGCGATTGAAAAGAACTAGATCACTGGCTCACTCGCTATTCAAGTCTTAATCCTGCATTAAATTTACAGAATAATTTTCTATACAAAATTGACACTATAAATAAAAAGAAAATGTGAAAATTCATTCAAACAGTATTTACCTGTAAATCTCAAGCAACCATACGCAATGTGCAAAATCACGTTTTATAATACCAATTAATGTAATTACTGTAATTGCTGATATTTATAAAGCCCATAAATAATGCGTTAACAACTTCGAAACATGCGATTTATAAACCATCAAGTTATGCCCCCGATCGTAAACTTGCATTTATGTGCAATCCGTTGTTTAATACATTGACTTTAACCACTAGGTTTTGATATAAATAAGCCACAATACTAAGCGACCTCATAAGTATATAAGAGGAAGCCTGAAAGTGGCGCCTGTGACAGAGAAGTTGTGTGGAAATCGGCTGTCATGGTATGGACACGTGATGCGAAGGAATGAGGATCATGTTGTGAGGAAAGTTTTTAGTATGAATGTAGAGGGTTACAAGAGTAGAGGGAGACCCAGGAAACGATGGATGGATTGTGTGAAAGTTGATATGGTTAAGAAGGAGGTGACTTCTGAGATGACGGGAAATAGAGATGTATGGAAGAAGAAGACATGCTGCGCCGACCCCAAATGAAATTGAGATAAGGGCAAGAGGATGATGAGGACTAAGCGACCTCACACATAACGTAACATACAGTAGGTACAACAGTCTGTATTTCTTGGAGCGTTAGACGGAGGTGTACCTGGAGTAGGTATACCCTCATTTCGCCAGTTATGTTTATGTCTCATGTAAGAGATTTTGCGGAGAGTTGTGTCCGTCTCTACACCCGACTTGGAATACTGGCAATAGCAAAACGACAGAGAAGAAGAAGAAGGAGGTGGGCGATCCTACTGCCATCAACCGAGCACAAATCTAATTTCCGGGCTGATACATTCCAAATGGGAAAACCAAATAACACTTTGTCTGATCTGGGAATCGAACCCAAGAGAACCCACTAGACCAACCAGGCAGTCCTACTTTACGTATAACCTCTAAGTATACCTTTTAGTACCTCAACTTATTATTAATTTGTTGATATGTTTGTTTCAGCGTCCAAATGGACCGGAGTGTACCCCTCCGTGCCGGCGCGCGCAGCCATCACCGCGAACAACCAGTACGCCAAAGCGAACTCTTGCGCAGCCAACTGTCAACAATGATGCTGCTGGTAAGTACTTACTGTAATTAGGTACCTTTTTTCATGAAAAATAAACCTTTCTCCACACTAGGAATCGTTCCTGTATCGTGGGTGCGTTTACAGACATTTAAACTCATACTCAGCAAGACCCGGAACAGCGACAGATTGCTCAGCCACTATAAATAAATAATAAGTTGGTTCGATAATTTGGTCAGACTAGACTTTAGTCAAATACGAACACAGATTTATCTATTTTAACTACAATTTACTATTTAAATGTGAAAGTTAAGAATACGACCATCTAATATGTACAAAAGAATACTTTCAGAAACGGCTCTAAATGCGACAAAACAAAAGGTATTAAACAATTCACATTTTCATACATACATTGTGAAATACATAACGATTAACTACAAAGATTATAGACGCATTAACAGCACAATATTCACGCGTTCTCTTTGTGACCATTTGTCTCGCAGTTAATTTGGTTTCGTTTCGACGTAATGGTACTCTTGAAGCTGCACGCCGTAAAGCATTTTGTATATATATAACATAAATTATCACAGAGTTTAACATTCTTTCGTGACAAATCGGCGCCGTGGCGGCTTTTACTGATCACGCTTTTAACCCCCACAGAAATCATTAAGGCCTTCATTTGTTTTAATACTACAATTAGAAAATCTCGTAATTTTTTACTTTCATGTTTCTGTGCGTATTACGGTCCTGTGCTCAGTTTAGGGTTGAGATTATACACGGTTTTCGCTGCTCATTTGCTATAACCGTTGGATTTCATGCGTGTGAAATGCAGTTTATCAGGTTACTTAACCCTTCGCTGGAATAGCAGATAAATGAAGCTCGAATTACCTCGATGATACGGAATTTGTAGTAATGAATTTCGTATCATCAATGTTGATGTGTGTATTTTCAAATGCCCAGTTTCAGTAGCATTAATGTGATATTTCTGGAAAAATAATTATGGCATATAGAAATCATCATCTTGGACATAATAAGGATTATTATTTCTAACTGATCTATATAGCCAGGTGTTTCACTCACGTCTCTCACCAGGTACAATGACATCACAATAACAATGCGTCTCGACCTGTCAAAGATACGCCCTCAGTCTATTTCTGCGTACTACCGTCCGGCCGTGACCGCAGTCACGTTGACACGCCAAACACCCGGTCGGCACACGTAGGGTTGAAAGTGCAAAATTGTCCCTAGAACCCCTTTTAAGTCGAGACCGGGACATGTTGATGTCCGTCCCACACACGGACGGCCTTATATTTCGATCGTAAAACGAATCGGCCCGATTTGCAAATTTTACCGTGCGGATTTTGTTCCCTGAATTTAAAGCAAGTATTTAACAAAAGATCGCTAAACAGTCATGCAGATTCTCTGTTACAGTTTAGCTTTGTGGAATACCTTTAAAACATTCAACAATTCCTGGATATAAATTGCTCGCAATGTTATTTTCCATGTACCTAATTTCGAAGTCATACTATGGACGTCAATTTACATAAAGATATTACTTGTTATCTTTCCCAGATGGCCCAGCTATATCTGGATAAGGCAGCCCTATTGTTACCGTGATTATTGGCACACGTTACTTCAGCCTCGTACCCTTTGCATTTGAATTCGAACCTTACTGAGATGTAATCTACTACAAATACGTTTGGTTCTAAACTAGCCATGTTAATGGAAAGTATCATTCGTTTTCACTTCCAGCATTTCTAGTTTCAGGAATTAGATGTTTGGTTATGGATTCTCAGTATCGTGTTCGTGATTATGTGTAATTGTTGATTGAAGAAACGGTATCTCGAAAAACACATTCCCGGTGGTATTAATTAAATACCATTGTTATGCTCTCTTTCGCGCTCGTTGCAATAATTAAATAGGTATAATAAATACCCAGTTGTATGCTAGTTCCTTATAAGAAATCCTCGATGAGATTTTATTTAAGTAGGTAGTCGTTGAGCACGGAACAATAAATGAAGATGATCTTTCGTAACGATACCAATAGTTCTTGGAAAGTATAGTGTATCGTGTCACTGTATGGATCGAAACAGATTAAAATTGAATAGAAAATTAAACTGCGTGTCCATCAATTTCGCTTCGTTTAACGTATCAATTAGAGCCATCGATTGCCGACGTGAGGTGCGGTTCATTCGCGGTTTTTTACCCTGAAGTGAAAGGGAAACTCGTGTTAAATAATATACTATTTGTAGACGTACGTTTCCACATAGTGCAACGTACAACCACGTTAGCCACTCTTAAAGAATTCCGTGATCGTTGTCTATATTTTATCCATCGGAGACGTTCGTGTAGTCAATTTACTATTCAAATGAGCTCAATTTATAGGCCACAGGTAGAGCTAGCGAGTTGACGTGCAGGCTAGCACCGAGCCTGGAGTCGTACGTGTGAGCTCACCTTACCATGAATTATTTAAAAGCAGTGGAGCGGGAATATTATGATCGTGGTCTCTAGCCTGCCAGCATTATATAGCAGTGTTGTTTGTCTTAGAACTAAGATCGTTTCAAGTTTATGCATTAGTTTGCAACGGGAACAAGAGCTAAGACGTCGCTAAGTATGTTCCGGTGGAGTAAGTAATGTTTCATTAAGGAAACATCGGCCCACAAGTGCTCCGCTTCGTCACATCGATCTTGGTCCCCTATGTGAACAAATTGAATTAACTAAAGTTACCGTCTAGGAATATTTCTAGTATGTCAGAGCAATTTAGTTTTCCAAATATGGAATACACAAATCTACATATTGCCTTGACACAAAAGAGGTTGGAGGAACTTTGTGTGTTTGAAAATAACCGTTTGAGTAAACCTATATCTAACGATGACGCTTTTGAACTTGTAACGGTTTGAGACTTTTATAATAATTTTAACTACGGAAAAGACCTTGATACAGATCAAAGATGTACTAAAAGAAGGAAAACCATCTTTGCAAAACGCTTACGGAGTCTCTTTACTAATTAGAATAAGACAAAAGTTATAGCATTTTTACAGCGCTCGGCAGAAACCCGAGTCAAAAGTAACGGAACATTTTTGCCACGGTAGCATTTCGAAGAGAGAGTGGGTAATATAAAATGGATATATTTTCGCCATAAAATGTGTCCGCCGAGAGTAATTTAATAGCAGTCCTGAGGCATAACGTGGTCCGGTGGATGTTCATGATATTAAATATTATCTTTGGCCCTATGGAAAGATCCCTAGTTACGATATTAGTGAAAATTTTGAACTGTGCAGAAGAAACGAAACAAAACTTATTCTTACGGTTGGTGTCAGGTAAGCTTGTCGCTCTGAATCCAGGCTTGCCGATGCGCACGGCATGTCACACTGCGTTTTGGTATAAGATTTACTACTACACAGTCATTTGCAGCCTACTTCAGAGATGCAAACTTAGATGACACGTGATAAATGAAACTGTCGTTACGACACTTTCATTTATAAATACTAACGAAAAAAATAGTATCGAAAGCCTTAAATTACGAATTGCATGCGTTTGTTAAGCATCGAATCCTGAAGTTAATACAGGACGCTCAGAGAAACGGGGCAAGGTTGTGGCTCTCGATCGAAACATTGAAAACGAAAAATAATGAAATAAAACGTAGCTGGCTAGTCATGTTATGTGAAGATAAAAAGGATCCCCTAAACTTGAACCACGTTTTCGATGGTTATATATTGGTAGGTAAACAAACGAAGCGATGGTCCTTGGCGTGACGAACGTAGATATGTCCTGGCAGCTTTCAACTATTATTGATAGTAGACAAATAAACACGTTCCACCCACAAAACAGGTTGGTGCCAACTGTTTTAAAATTTTCAACTCTAGCTAGCATAAAACACGAGCAGTTAAACTGCCAGACACGTTAAAACAGAAAACCAATCGACTAAAAATACTTTTAAATAACGTAGTCGCTAGCGTATTTTACGTGTTTTAACTATATAGGGGTGTCGCAAAATAAATGCACATAGGTACCAACGGTACACGAACTGGTCAGGCGTTAAAAGTGGGCCAAGGTCGGGACCTTACCTGACTGGTCCTTCATAATAGAATGGTGCATAAGGAACAAAATGAACAACGGAAACTACCTTCACTACGAGGACGGTGGTGTCGCGTTTAGTTTTTGATGAGTCAATAGTGCCTTTAAGGACTCCCTGAGAAAAAAGCTAGTTGATACATGATGATGAGCGCTTTACGATGCCAATGATAGGTATCGTCAGCAGCAAAGTGATGCATCGTGATACCTTAAACTCTCAGCAATGAAGACCACTTCGCGAGTAAAAGTTGAAGAATGACATGTCACATGTAGCGTAAGATTGTCGGAAGTCGAAAACCTCAGAAATAAAGACCGCTGTGTGAGTAAGAGTTGAAGGTAATGCTGTGTCATATTAACCCGTTCAATCATACACAGGGTAGAAGGGACATCGACGTACAACCTGATACCGCCAGTTCAGTACATGATTAAATAATATCCCTAAGTGGCCATCAAGCGTTTGCGTTATGCAACATTTAGTCGGGTTACTCCAATTCTTTTGTTTTTTTTTACTGTTAACTGAATAAATCATGATTTAAGTACTTATATCTAACCCAGTGAGATTTTTAATGAAATAAGTAAATGATTTATCTTTTACTTAAAATTCTGAAAATCGTTTTTTTTAAGGTATAAGTAACAAAAAACAGCAAAATATAAAATTGCAAAAAGTCGACGAAAAATTTCAACGCTTTATGTCTGGAATCGATATTCCTCCCACCCCGTAATCTTAAAACGATGACGTAACTAAATACCCACGTTTCCAACCGTCTGCATTTCCTTTTGCCTCTGTGCAATGATGATTAGAAGCCTTTTCATGTCCAGCTGTCAACGTTAACAGACAGAATGTACTCACAAAGGTCTGACCACAGGAGTCCTGGCAAAATCCAAAAGGTTGACAAGTGGATTTGACAACCAACAGGTAACAGGCTGGCCTTTATATTGGGTCAAGGCGCCGACCTTACCAGTCTCGTCCTTCACATGACTGCATACGTAATACTATAAACGTTAACCACAAGGATAAACCACAAGGCTCGTAAAGATTATGACATTTATTTTAATTTAGAAGCTTATTTCTTTGCAGGGTCGGTTCACACAGTAAAGGATAACAGCTAACTGTACTGTAACTTAACTGAGAAGGGAATATGTATGATATTCTGAAATGTATTTTAAGACCAAGGTTACAAATGATGTGAAACAAGATCGTTTTTTTTAAACACAATCTCTTGCCCACCTCTCCCTCTTACATGTCAAAGAAAAGGATGGCTTCACCGTAATTCTAAAAATCAACATTAACGCTCCTGAATTTCCCTGCTCAATTCTCGTGTTATCATACCAATACATCTCGTGGGTGGTTATAAGTTGTTGGTCCATAGGCAAACTGTTTATCAGCACCTACGCCTGGCATTCACCGGAAAGATCTGTTTAGCTCTGTGGCTACAACAGAGGGTAGTTAGCTTTTTTATCGGTGTTTATATTTCCTTGATGGAAAAGGGGTCGAAGGTACATAAGAAGTGTGAGAAGATTATGACGGGTTTTTAACTATTTTTTGTTAGGTACGAGGAAAGTGTAAGACCTGCAAAGAATGGCAATTGTCTTGTTGAAATATCGCAGCATATGCTGACATAGGAGCCTCGCACAGGTCCTTTTATTTTTTATCGTTTAGATTTTAGTTCCCTTATCCTTTTGTGTATTTTATTTCCTGTGCGTGTCTCAAATAAATGTTTTTCTTTCTTCCTTTTCTTCCAATTGATTAAATTTTACGTTTGGTTCTTAATAACTTCCACAAATAAAGCTTTCATGCTTGTTTTAGTAGAGTCCGGTGATTATTTTTCCGAGAACCGCTGGACGCATTCACGATATTTTTCTGAAGACGTCATACAGATTGTCTAATGTCGTTGATGTGATTAAACGTGGCTGAAGTTGGCTGGCAGGCAAACAATACGGGCTTTATGTACTTTGTGAACACATTTTCACTGACATTTACCTAGTTGTTATTTCAAGTAGCGTGTCAACCAACAGTCTGCCATGTAAGTGAATGTTTACAAGTGATAATTTAGTGTTTAGTCAGTCCTCTTGAAATATTGATGTCTCATTACTTATTGCTTTGAACTCAAGCGCGAAACATTCATACATTATGTTTTTTTTTTGTGATGAAAACATGACGGGTAATAATTCAAAATGTGATATGGATATCCAGATATTATACTTTTATAAAGGTTCTTAATGTACCTCACGACTGCTTTCATCTAAAAGTTATTAGTTTTTTTCGAAGAGAGCTTGTTATATTCAGTAAAGATCGTTTCTGTATTCAAAATAAAATGTAATAAAAATGTACATAAAGACACTTTTATAATCTTTGTAGGTTAAGAAATTAGCACGCTACGACTGTGACCTTTACGTGACTGAATTTAAGGAGTAGGACTAATGGCTTAAACCCTGACAAAAAAATGATTCCCAAGAGGATGTCGAAGTGGCTACGTCATCGTTTATTGTTGAAATAAATTATTTTAGTACAAGAATTTTGTTTCTTTATTATCAGTTCATAGGAAACTAATTATTCGCTGTTTTATATGGACTTCTCTATATACCACTACAAAGGTTAGGGGAATATTCAATATAATATCCAATCACCATTATAAGCTTACAGAGAAGCGACAAAATTCCTAAGTAAATTCTAAGACTGAGAAGAACAACGAGTTTGGTGACAAAATTCCTTTCCCAAAAACCACACGCCTTGTCCTCATTACGGAAACAAATTAAAAAGTTATTTAGCAACACGAATAAAGTTTATCACTACGATCTATTGTTTCGTTCTACACGCCGCAAAACTACACTTAAACATACGTTTTCACAGGGCAATATAAATTTAGTACACCTACGCTCTCATGTGTCTTGTTCATCGATTCTCCACCAGTTTTACTGCTAAAGACCCCTGAGACTCGAGATTCTTTTCTATAATACCTGCACTAAACTATCTAGCTTGAGTGCAGATGATCTTAACAAAAAGTTTATCTTGAGTATAATAGAATATTAAAGTTCCTGGATCGCTTCGAGGTATTAACTTTACGTACCATATAAACTTTACTCCCTATAGGTAAGTAAGATAGGTTCGGTCTACACCGTCATAGTACATAAGTTTGTAAGTCTTGAATGAGCCCTATCCTTACATTGTAGTGTACACTGACGAGTATAAACACCGTCTTAAAGTTACGCAAAATTAATTGTCTTGTATGGATCAGCATGTCGGGCCACAAAAGGGATGAATAAAAGGCAGGGTGCTGGGGAGTACGTGTGTGATGTCGCGCGAATGGACATGTAAGAGGAAGTTGGGTGGAAATCGGTTGTCATGGTTGGACATGTGATGCAAAGGAATAAGGATCATGTAGAAAGGAAAGTTTTTAGTACGAATGTGGAGGGTTACAAAAGTAGGGGAAGACCTAAGAAAATATGTATGGATTGTGTGAAAGTTGATAAATCTAGAAAGGAGGTGACTATTCAGTTGAAAGGAAATATGGATTTATGGAAGAATTAGAAATGCTGCGCCGACTCCAAATGAATAGGGATAGTGGCAGGAAGATGAAGATGACACTTACTCGTAAATTCAAACGCCAGTTTCTCTTAAAATAACGATTGCTACTTTGAGTAAAAACCTCATTCATAGTAGTATGGTTCCGAAAGTACTATGTTCGTTCATCCAATTCATATTAATAATTCAGGAGGAAATTGCTTTTGAATCTTGCGAAACTGTCTGTCTGTCTGTACTTGACTTTCTAAGTAGTTTACCTGTAATGAACCGTGCATGGAAAATTATAATATCTTTAAGCTATGTAAAGATCGCAGACTTACAAATGTTAATATAAATGTTTCGCTTGTATCTCGTATTAAAAAATCAGAGAGAACATCTACTATATTGTGATTTTCTGTGTAATATATTATAGATGTTACAAAGTCAGGATTACAAGGCCTTCTCTTATTTAACTTTTCTTTATTGTCTTTAAACACACTGTGTCTACGTTTCTCATCCAACTCCCCTGTCGCATGTCGGCGGGCAGAAATTTCTGTTGGAATAAGTAGTAAGTACCTTTGTGCTCTTCTATCTTCATATATATTCCCCTATTAAATGTTTTGAGTATAAATACATAAAAAGATAAATGACAACAGTCCATCTGTCTGTCATACCTGTGAGTGTGTAACTTCAAAAACCCGATGTACAGTGGCCAGCACATCAAGCCACCCCAATGTGTCAAATTTCTTTGATAGTTTTTCAACTTTATCGCAAAAGAAATAACGTTCATGTTCAATTGCGAAAATCCGACAGTTTGGGGTAGCTTGATGTGCTGGCGTCTGTACCTTAGTAACTGGCGTGTACTGTAGTACCTTCTCTCTACTAAAAGGCACATTATTAAAAACATCCAACTGACAGACTTTCAAGCCTTTCCCAGAAAATCTATTCCCCACAACTCAGGGAGTCCCAAAGATATCCCTATCGGAACATCAAAAGATCAACCTTATCGTAACTGACGGATATTACTTCCTACGTATTACGTACTGTAGATCGGTGCGGTCCTATCAATGGATTTTGGCTGTCAGGAATAGGTACGCTTCAGCAGGCACAAAGCGAGTTCGTGATACTATATTCATATAAGCAAGCATACATAGTCAACGGTATAATGTTTGTTCCGTTCTATGAATTTTTTAGTTCCTATAAAAAATTAAAACCAAGTCTATAATTTTCCTGCCATTTGTAGTTTGTAAACTTGGTATACAGGATGGAAGGGTCATGACGCACAATCTGATAACGTGAGTTCAGTACATGATTCTGGATCCTCCCATCTCTGAAGATTTTCGTCGGCTTTAAGTTTTTTTTTCAAATGTTTTTTTTTTTACTTTGAACTGTATAAACTCATGAGACACTCAACACTTGTAACACAATGAGATTTTAACTAAAAAGTTATTACCTATCTAAATAATTCACTCAAACATCTCAAAATCACATGATTTTTAACAGTTTAAATTAAAAAAAACATCTGAAAAAGAACGTAGCTAGAAATTAAGAAACAATGACGATTTTTTTATGCTGTAGCGTCGAAAATCGTCTACTGAAACCATGGTTGTGCGTCGATGTATTCCACCCTGTATATCTTGTCTGGATTTTCCTCGTCTTTTCCTTTGTTGTCTGAAGCAAAGGTTTCCTTCAAGGATAAAAATGTTGAAATCATGTCTCGATAAATTGCTTTCTGAGTGTCTTACTTTTGCAACATCACATTTTTCTACTCAATGTATATTTCGTTCTACCTACTGATATCACATATCCTATTACGTAAATAAATACTCCATCAAAATAAACATTCCGACCGATTTCAAAGCTAATAAATAATTACGCTTAGAATAGGTTTGGTAGAACAGAATATTCCAGCTGCCTTGCTCAGGTTGGACTGGAATATTCTGTTTATCAACAAGTCTGCGAGTCCAAAATGGATGTGATTAAAGTAAAAGGCATGCAAAGTTAGTTTACCAGAATGAAAAGCATCGCTTGCCTTTGATGCTCAAAGAGATGGACGTAGACGTAAAAAAGCTTAGTAGCTTTAGTTACTGTTTTTTAGTTTTTAGCGTCCATTTAGTTATTCAACACTTA
Organism: Phlogophora meticulosa; assembly: GCA_905147745.2. Lineage (NCBI taxonomy): Eukaryota > Metazoa > Arthropoda > Insecta > Lepidoptera > Noctuidae > Phlogophora > Phlogophora meticulosa. The sequence continues at coordinate 12,310,833 of LR990533.1, read as the reverse complement.
ATTTGCGTTTAAAAAGGATACTATGTAAAACTAAATTTTCGACTTCAAATTAGCCTTTGGCAGAGCTAGCGTATTTTTCTTGAATAGTATTTGTTGAAATAGCAGCCCTATGTTACCGCAAGGTGTGTGTGTTTAGGAAATAGTACCTACCTATGATTTATACTCCTTCGTGGTCGAACGTTCGCCGTGAATCATAGTACAATCAGCTACCTACTAAGTAGGTACTGGTTATGAATTATGACCCTTGAGACGTAACCATTCATCACAGAAAGGTCAAAAGAAGGGAGTGTTCTGTTTTGTCCTTTTTTAAAAATACAGTCATGATTCATTTGCTCCTTTGATCCTAATTTTAGAAGAAGTTTAGTACAAGCCCGACTTAAAATATCGAGTGTCTTCGCGTGGGGGCTTTAAACTTTAATGTGAGTCTAAAAATATGCAGTCTTTAAAAGGTAATATTTTGTTTTTGTATCAAGTAATACAATAATTTAAAGTTTAAGACTTCTTGTCAAATTAAATGTATGAAAAACTTACTTACTTTCCTGGCTTTCATTCACAACTGATCTAGAATCCTAGATACCTACTTTAGGACCAATAAATTACTCACACGCGAAAGTTAGATTTGTAGCACTAAGGTCAAATAAGTGATTATTGAATTCCCTAACCGTTCTTTTAAGCACATAACAATCAAGATAACCCTATACTAAGTTTTAGATGTTTCCCTAATGACCCTAACTAATATCAGAAAAACGATAAATATGATTCTAACTAATAATCATTACATTACACTTTTTTCAAAATACATCACGTAGAAAAACAATTTTTTATCGACATTCAGAACGGCTCATGGGACCTCTATTTCGTTTCAATTACGCCAGGTATATTTACAAAACTGTACTTATTTACTTCATAAACTTATAGATGCTATTTTATTTTTATTGTTTTTGTACCCCAAAGAGAATACAAAACACATAACGTCTTTTTTCCCCAATGAGTTCGTCTGAGTACCTACTCGTATATACTGTGTTTACTTGGAACTCACTGGCTTATTCTAAAGAAAATAATCATGAGGGAACCTGCACTTTATACCGTAGTCTGAAATAGCTGAAACGCAGTGACAAAATGTGTTCAAAAATAGTTTCAGGTTCTGTTCTTGGAATGAGAAAAAGCTTAGCCATGCAGTGGGACATTTTCTAGGTACTTGGGACTTACATTCATATCAAACGATTACTATAATAGTACACAATCATGTAACTGGGAGTGGTTCTTCCAATTGAATGGTGAGAGAAGGAGGTTTGTTGCTGTTGGACGAAAACTCACGGATAACGAACACCCTTATCACTTTGTCGATCATCTGAAGGACTGATGGATCTCACTCGGGGTGGCCTTCATGTAAAAGACTAAAGCCCAAGGCACAATTTGCGAGAGGTCTTTGTTCAGCAAAGGACTACGATAATCGAATGAATGAAATAGTTGATTTAGTCATCATGACTTTGGTGTAGAATCACGGTGTCGAAGCCCAAGCTCGCAAACCGCGTCTGCCACTAAATAAACGAGTAGGTACGTCAAAACAGCTTTTAAAATACAAATGTTTATTGTATGATTGCATAATTTTAAACGCACGTGTTGAGTTTAACACACGTCTGTCGCTGAAAGTTGATTCGGAATAATATAGAATTCATCTGAAAGTTTAATGTGTCTACAAAGGTGGTCTGTAGGTTGCTCGAATAATGAAAACTTTTCCACCATCATCGTGGGGAATAGGAGAATATGTATCTACATTATAATTGTCTGTTTTGAAATTTCCATGGGAATATAAAATCGTCTCAAATTGACTTTTTAACCGGGGGTAACACTGTGTCGCAGCTATTGCTTATATAACTTTTTTACTAAAAATAACAGGAGACAATAAAAACAAAAAGTAATTAATAAAAATATTCTTTAATATAATAATATTGTGTCTGTTTCTCCCTTATTAATCGCACATCAAGACAACTGAATCTCACGTGAGCCCAGTTTAAGGCGAAATTTACTCAGATAGCTTTTGCCCCAATTGACCTTTTCCTTTGTCGCGAACACTCACGTGGTAATGCTTTATTTCGAATTCTATGTTTTGGGTTTCACACTACTCACGTTTTCAGCGTCAGTAACAGAAATCCTAATACTTATTCAAATTGTAAACTTAGTCAAACTGAAACCGGATAAAAGAAAAGTTAATGTAGCTGTTTTGTTATAATAGTGGTGTAATACACACTTGTTCGGGTCGGCATGATTCGGTAACGCCGGGCGGCACGGTAAAAAATAATCATGTTTGTTGGAAAACAAGTCCCTTGGTTTAGCTAAGCTAGTGCCAAGCTGACCTGGACATGGAAAAGGAAGGGTAGAATTTTTGAATGGATTTTGTTGATCGGACAAAACGAATGAATGTCTACTATTTGAGGGAATTGCTTCGGGTCGGCTAAAATGATCAACAAATAGGTACTGCCGGATAGAATGTGCCGACCCGAACAAGTGTGTAACACCCCTTACTTAGCCACGTCCTATTTTAGTCGGGTTGAGAGGCATAAAAAAGCCACTTCGTCTTATATCTCCATCGATTTTAATGCATCCACCTGTTAGCACTAATTTACATAGGTCACTGACCTGCGAACTTGAACCGCAACTTAAACACGTCTAGAATATCACGACTACTTTTTTCTCTCGCATTTCTCTGCTTGGGAGGTTGGTTTTATTTTAGTTATCATTTACGAGAGTATTGTACCATCGACAAGTCGACATATGTTCGGGTAGAGAGGCGCGTGCGCGGGCGCAGGTCAGTCGACGCGGTTCGTTTGTTGCGCGCGCTTATCTGATCCATTCTGATCGATGATTGGATCACGACGTGTTTAGTATGTTAGATAATTGCAGCATGTGAAGCGAGACATTCTTGCGTTTCTATTCAAGATTTATTAGTTAGAAAAATATTTTAGTAACAACTTTTACAAGAAATTAAATTTATTATTTTTAGCCAAAACAGTTTTATAAAAAATACGATCATTAATCATTGTAGTGTCGAACTTTCCAAAAAAGAAACACTAATTAAATCGTGTAATTTCGCCGGTTATTTGGATCTCGACTCCCGCGCATGTGCCAAGCGTCCGAGGCGCATTTCTTTAGTGTCGACCGATGACACCGTGCCGTGCGTCTACCCCACACACTTTTTTATACTTTTTGTCTAAAATACAAAGAGTTACCTTCAGTCGCATATAGATAGTTTGAAAGTGGACTTTTTGGTCTTTGTGGCTCCGTGTTTTGTTTGTCAACAAGATGGAAATGTTACTGGTGCAAGATGGTCCTATTGTGATATCCTGGATTATTTTCCTGCTACTGATATGTCGGTGTTATTACCAGATTCGTGCGATCAAAGTAACCGGTAAGTGTTTTTACTTTTACTGTTATCGCGTTCTCACGTGTCATTTTTAGTCATTTACACATCGGAATCATTATTTTTTTCTTTGAAAACATGATCGATGGTCACTTGGTGGTAGTTATTATGTGTAAAGTAACGTTTTTTAATTAAAAAAATATGTTCTCTTGGAAAGGTAAGTACATTAACAACGCCGGGAATTAAAGTAGTTTGCAGTTGAAAGAATAATTTACATAAATAAGTTGGAAGCTCTTTAGGGATTATGAAAACAGTAGCTTTGCATTTTCATCATGAAAATAAAATAGGTGTCTTATGTACCTACTTCTATAGAAATAACTTTCATTTAAAATAGGTAAGTAGGTAGGTTAGATAAGTAGAATAATTTACTATGCACATAATGCATTATCATTATGTCTATAAATTATGTAAACATTTTAATAAAAAGTCAGCTTTAAAAGTGAACACTTCAAAGTTTAAATTGAACAGTAATGTAAATACAGAAACTGTTTTAATAAGTAAATAGTTTTATACTTTAATAAAAAAGCTTAAAGAATTAAAAACTACACAAATTATATTCTAGTACTTTACAAGTTTTAAGACTAAACTTAAATTAACCTCAGTGGCATAAATTACAACGTAATCCACCTCTGACACGTTCTCAACCAACCGTGCTCCCATCTGTCTCGGCTTAAAACGAAAACAAGTTTGACAGTTTCTCCTTTTATCTGCCCGTATTCATATAGATATATCTTAGATTTTACTGGCAATTTCTGTCCATTTCAGTTCTAGATATATCTAGCATAAATCGCCATTGTCAATGGGCGGTCAGAAAAACAATACATTACCTCCCAATAATGACTTTTGCGAGTTTAGACGCCATCTTAAATTTTCCCAATTGAACACAAACCTTATCTTCTAAATTCTCGTATCACAATGTTAGTTACCCCATACCACTATACTACCATAGTATAAAATTTCATAAAAATCTGTCAAGCCGTTTCGGAGGAGTACCTCCGAAACGGCTTGACAGATTTTTATGAAATTTTATATTCATATTCAGTAGGTCTGAGAATCGGCTACTATCTATTTTTCATACCCCTAAATGATAAGGGTCCTAACATTTTTTTTTTTTTGGCTTAAAACATGTGGCATTAAAAATGCATACAACGCCAATTCCTACCAAAAATGCCAACTCTTATATGGCAAAACAACGTTTGCTGGGTCAGCTAGTTCTTTTATAATAAAGTTGAAAACATATACCAAAGAAATTTTACAGATTGGGGTAGCTACATGTGTCTCTGTACAAGATTGTATTATTGTGCTTAGATATAAATAAACAAACAATGAATTAAGACAATATGTGAAAAGACCTACCTACACCTACCTATTTATTCAATACTAACAGTTCGCCCGCGACTTCTATCGCTTGGATTTTGTTATTTTCCCTTCGAACTTTTACATCCCTTTCACCTTCTTTAAAAAATAGTTTTGAAATTATAATAGCCTATAGTACTCAGGAATAATGCAGCTTTCTAACCATGAAAAAAAGTTTAGAATCGGATCATCAGTTCCGGAGATAACACTGGTCAACAAAAATACACCTTTTGTATGTAACATGAAAACTTTTGACTAGTTATGTTAGAACAAGAATAAGGATTACGGAAATGGTATTAGAATATTTCAAATACAAATACAAGTTTGATATTAACAATTATGTTATAATTGTTGTATGAACAAAATTAAGTGTCACCTTATGAAGTCCAAATGTAGATGTAGGAAAGACATGTTGTACAACGTAAAGCCTGATAAACATAGCTCCTCGAAAATACTAATGCAGTCATTTGATCAGTGATTTTCGAGGAAATTTGTAGTCACAATCATGTAAGATTCATGTTGATTTTACCAAATTTGTCTGAATTATTTTATTATTATTAAGGAATCATGGAAAACGCCAACAACACAATACCAACAATAACACAGCAACGCGACACATACAACTACGCCTTATTTTTATTAAAAAGTATTAAAAAAATGTAAGTCAGCGATAAAAATTCAATTTTACGGCTAGTAGACCAGCTGTAACACAAAAACTAGACCTGATCAAATCAAAATAAATATGGTGTTGTAATTAGGGTAGGTAGGTAAATCCGAATTAGTAATCACCTTTCTTGTTACAAAATTTAGTTGACCAGTGTTACATACATATATTTTACCTCTTTGTAATATTAGTATAGTATAAACAAGCATCCGAATCAATCGTATTCGAAATATTATTCGCTCCACCACCCAAACAAAACAAGAATATTAATTTGAAACTAATCGGATGATTCGAATGTTGCATCGAATTAATTGAATGTGGCGCAATCGCGTGTCTACTCGTCGTCGGAGGTAAAGCGGGCCATACATCTATAGATTTATTGTTACAACTCTAGTAACAAAGTTATTTGAATCCGTAATGTGCTGAAAATGAGATATATTCATCTTTTGGATGGAATAGCTTTATACCTAACTAGGATTTCGTACATCGATACGATGCGAACTGGAAATCGATATGTCTCTGTGTTTTACGCAAATGTTTGTTGTACACATAATATTTTTTTTAGGCATACTATGTTACCTATCTGAGTATTTTTGTTTGGACTCAGTAGGTAGTGTTTTCAATTGCATTTTCTGTAAGTTATGGACATTACGTTTAGTATATAGTATACTATATACTAAACGTAATGTCCATAACTTACAGAAAATGCAAATGCAAATGAACAAATTCAAATGCATTGAACAGCTTGATGTGCTGGCCTCTGTACTATTGTACAGAGGCCAGCACATCAAGCTGTTCAATTGGTAAAATCTGACAGTTTGGTGTAGCTTGATGTGCTGTTGTCTTTACTTAGTGACGTTTCCATGAGCAAGTAGTAAAAGTAATTACCTACTAAGTAAAAAAAAAAAGTTTAAGCTTTGTTTTACGGTTACTCAAACATACATTTAATAAAAAGCTGATGTTTTGACATTCACACACACATTCATTCACACTTCAATTTTAATTTGTTTCCTGATGCCCAATTTGTAAGTATTAAAAAATACCTTACCAAATTGCTAACCGCACATCAATTTACCACTTCACCATACTTTCTATAAATTGACGTTAAAGTAATGCAATAATAACAGTATCACAGCAATCCGTGTTTACTGCTTTCTCCCATAAATTAGTGCAGAATGACAATATTCAATCTGTTTTATGTATATAAATACCAGTAATTATTATGTTCATATATATCAGCGATGCATATCATGCTCAGATCTATTTATCGTTTTATAACCGCCATTTGGCTGACAACTGGGACGACGCACGGTGGATCGAAAATCGGCTGTAGAAGACATAGGATCTCGATTTCTTAAATGTGATTTTTTTTGCTGGAAATGACTTCTGCTGATCATTACTGTTCTATAAAATGTCATATGAAGTAAATGTGTGCACAAATGGAAGAGTTATAATTTTTATAAGAAAAAAATGTATGGAGCTACTATGAAAAATCGAATTATCTCCTAAACGGCATGTTTAACCGTAATATCCTTGGAGGTGGTCATAGTGCTTATTATTTATAATTTTTTGGTTGCGGATTTGACGAAAAATTTAATGCCGTTTTTTTTTTAAAAATCGTCAAAATATTTTCATTTGTTTTTTCATATGAAACGATTCCTTTTAGTGTTTATGTTGAAGAACACGGACTTTTAACTACACGTAACATAAAATAGCATCACTCCTATATTTCCGAAGGAGTTGGCAGAGGTTTATAGTACACCCACACGTAGACAACTATGTTTGAGCTAGATATTTATCAACACATCATGAGTTTTAAAACTTTTCATACAACCAAATTACCAATTGTTTACTCTTCTAATGAGTTCGAAAAGAAGTGATTAAGTAACTACACTGATTAGGTCTTCTAATGAGTCTTTATCGGTGATTTAATGATTTTCAATATCTCACGACAATGCCAACTATGGATTACATTCAACTTTTCCTGATAAGTAAGCTAATTTGTTAATTAGCAGTGCTATGAGTTCTAAGAATAGTTAGTGACAATTATAAATTTTCATTAGCTAATGAGAAGATAACTAATGAGGGTAGTTACCTAATTATTGGCGTTTTGCAATAAAAGGGCTAAAGTTTTGTTTTATAATTTAGTTTGTTCACAACTGTGTAACTGCTAACACTAAATCTGCGACTATAAAATCTTAGAATGGAAAGTTTAATCACGAATTTAGACTTGTTTGTTCTTCTACGAAGTGAGACTACTTCATTTGATCATGAAGTATTGTTCAGTGCAGTTGTATCCCGCAATCGCATCGCCTATGCGATTGCCTGTCTGACGAAGATCGTGTTGTTCTCAAAGAATTTTGTCGGAGATTTACGCGAGCCGCTTTACAAAGGTGGCAGAAATCCAACCGATTCCTTGATAATTTCAGGAGAAAGTACGAGAATTGGTTGGGAGCAAATATTGATTGGCCGAGTTTTGTGCAAACTTTAGTTAATCAAGAACCAAGTGTTGATGAGATACCAAGAGCGCCCTCAGTCTCTTCAGAACCGTTGACATCAACGTACATTGGAACAATGACGAAAAAATCCCGTAAACCATTCGAAGATCTGGGAAGTAAACAAAAAAAGAGAAGATCTGATGAACACACAGGCGAAGATTCCAGTGAATTGGCATATGCAGCTGCAGCACGTTTAAAAGAAGAAGGGCATGGAGATATCGCCTCTGTCATCGAATACATGATGAAAAATCCTGAAGCAGCCGCTAAATTAAATGAAACGCTTAAGAAACCAGCGAAAACAATCATATTTACGTCAGAAAAGGCGCTTGGATTGCTTCTTTCGCTAAAACTCTCAAAGTGGCAATATATTACGTTGCGAGAGGCTGCCATTCGGGAAGGTGCTAAGGATATTTATCCATCTTACTATAAAGTGCAACAAACTAAGCTTGATTGCTACCCTCCGAAGCAATCAGTGACAGTTACTGATTCATCGGCTAGGATTACACTTCAAGCTTTACTTGATATCACAGTTACAAGAATCCTTCAAAGCCTTTCTAAGGAAGAGCATAACAAGCAGTTGAAGCTGATATCCAAGTGGGGATTTGATGGTGCTTCTAACCAAAGCCGATACAAGCAGAAAATGGAGGGTGAGGAAGATGACTCGAGCATTTTCATGACCTCCTTGGTGCCACTTAAACTGACAGATGGAGACAACATCTTATGGACGAACCCAAAACCATGCTCAGTTTTATATTGTCGTCCAGTTCAGTTTACTTTTGTAAAGGAGAGTGAAGCAGTTGTCCTTGAGCTGAAACAACAAATGGATGAAGAAATTAAGGCCCTTATCCCCACAGAGTGCAATAATAATAATAGGGTGACTCATGAACTAATGATGACGATGATCGACGCTAAAGTTTGCACTTACCTTTCTGAAGCTAGATCAAATGCATCGTGCTACCTGTGCTTAGCAAAGCCTACTGAAATGAACCGCTTAGATGCTGTAACATCAAAAATTGTGTGTTCTGACCTGTATGAATTTGGCTTGTCATCCCTACACGCCCGTATAAATTGTATGGAATGTCTGTTGCACATTGCATACAGGCTCGACTTCAAACGGTGGGCAGCGAGAAGTGATGAGCACAAAGAAATGCTACAGACAAGGAAGAAAATAATTCAAAATAAATTCAAAGATGAGCTCAATCTGTTGATTGATATAGTAAAACAAGGCTCGGGAACCACCAATGACGGGAATACTGCAAGAAAATTCTTTGAGTTTCCTAATAAAACCGCAGCTATAACCGGTCTGGATGAAGACCTCATCAAAAGATTTGCTGTAATTTTACAAGCCATTACATCTGGAGAGCAGGTCGATATAATAAAATTTAGAGATTATGCCCGCAAAACAGCAGAAAAGTACGTATTATTATACGACTGGTACTACATGTCGTCAACCGTTCATAAATTATTAATCCATGGGGCTGACATAATTGAGAAAAATAATATTGTGCCGATTGGGACTCTCTCGGAAGAAGCCTCAGAGTCTCGAAACAAAGATTTTAGGAGGTTTCGAGAACATCATTCGCGGAAAAGAAGCAGGCAGGATTCCAATCAAGACATTTTAAATATGCTTGTTGTTTCTTCGGATCCTTTGCTAAGTGCACAAAGGCCTAAGTTAGATGCCAAGAAATAGCAGAGCTTTTTTGCTGAAACTCTCGACTTAATTCAATTTCAGGAAACTGAGTTCGAGTTTTTGGATATATCCAATCTGGATGCTGACTCAGAATTGGAGTCTGACAACGAGAGTGATAAGGAAAATTTGTAAAAAAATATATATGTACTTATTTGTAAATTTGTATTTGAGTCTGTTTGGGTTTATTTTTGTAATTTAATGATATTTTGTCTTTTTTTTATTTATTTTACTTTATTTTACAAATGCTTAGTATTAATTCCTTAAATTAAATTATTTTGTATATAATATAACTTTATATGTTACTTAAATAAGAGTTTGATAATCTTTTTTTATTTAAATTAGTAAAAATGTGTCAAAAAACAGCAATTTTTTAATTTATTTTTTCTTGTTTTGTGTCTTCTTAATATTTGGGTTAATAACATATCGAACTTTTTAACTTGGACACTAAAAGGGATCGTTTTACATGTAAAAATAAATAAAAATATTTTGACGATTTTTTTAAAAAAAACGGCATTAAATTTTTCGTCAAATCGGCAACCAAAAAATCATAAATAATTAGCACTATAACCACCTCCAAGGATATTACGGTTAAACATGCCGTTTAGGAGATAATTCGATTTTTCATACTAGCTTCATACAAATTTTTCGTAAAAAAAATATATTTCCTTCGTTTTTGGGCAGAATTAACTCGGGTGTCATTTTTGTACATAGTAATGATCAGCAGAAGTCATTTCCAGCAAAAAAAAAAACATTTAAGAAATCGAGATCCTATGTCTTCTACAGCCGATTTTCGATCCACCGTGCGACGGGTTCATCGATGCAAACATGACATACTATTAAAATAGAATGTCCACGTGATGGTCTTATTATTTAATTATATAGTCACATGATAAACAATGCTCTTTTTACTATGCACTATTTGGAGGGAAACCGACAAATTTAAAAATTTTAACGGCGGTTTTCGGTTTTCAAATTATACGATCAACGGATATTATGCGAAATTTTATTATGCAACTTTGTGAATACCAAGCTTTAACCGGGTTACGTTTTGTCACATTTCAGTTGCTCTATCAATAGCAGGCCGTCCGCTAGTCTTCCGTATCAACGGTTTTAATTAAAATTATAGAATGATATAATAATCAGACAAACAGATAATGTCTAGCAGATCTATATTTATAGAGTCTATGAAGGAGCATTTTAAGGGTACTTTGCGCGTTCGGGCTAGTAATAAAAAAAAAATGATATGTAGTTGTCCGTACTGGTCTCGTGGTCGCATACTGCTGACCCGGGAATCGATCCGAGGACCTAACGGTGTTCTTGGGTTTTTCCACCGTGAGTGGGCGGCGTTTCGCACCCTATTATAAGGAACTTCAACATAACTGTCTAAATGTGTGTGTAAGTACCTACTATTGGTAATTGGTTCCTATACCCCTGCCTAACCCTTTGGGTAATACAGTAATGATGTTATGTTAGAATAATAAAGTTGTGACTTTGAGTTCGTTATTCCTAGTAATAATTAGTGCCAGACAAATAAAAAACGGTTCAGTCTACCAATGTAATTAATCATGATTAAATTTTTCATGGGTCGGTGATCTGGAACATTCAATTGTCACCTTTGTCTACATTCAGACGTGACAATGACGATGTGAAAAGACTACAATAAAATTTATGTTGCTCATTGCGGATAAACTTTATTGTACCTACCCTCCGATATTTATTTCTTATTTTTTCCCCTTTTCAAATGTTTCCAACAAGTTTGAGCAGTGTGTACAGTATGCCTTTTAAGTTTACCAAGCTAAATGCTTTCTAGCTACTTGTGTAGATTCACCACATTAAACGCAACGGGTAAACTTTGAACTTTCTGCTTACTATCTTTCCAGTGCCAGTCGTGTGCACAAGCCATTCAGCCAGCGCAAACACTTCTGTTCTTTCAAGCAAAAATATCACTCCAATTCCGAAAGTTCCCGAACTCCTTCGTTGTATTTCACACTCACATAAAGACATTTTAAAGAACAGTGCTTAGGCTATCAAAAGAGTAAGTTTGCACAAGCTGTACTACGTCCAGGACGCCAGACGTCTCGACGTTCCCATACTAGGTACTGTATGTAGGTGACCTGGTTTCAGTCCCCGCCGATGCACCCGTTGTGGATTACGAAATTGCATTCTTTGACGCGGTTTCAGCTGATGCATGTATCTTCAAGTGGCTGTGCATAATTCATGAAGAGTAAATATATGTACAGGTACTTCTTACTATTAAAATTGAAGGACAAAGGAAAACGTACGCTATTCTTCCTAAGGATATTTGTTATATTATTTTCTTTTGTGTTAGCTTTTTGCTTAAATACGAAATTGTTATCGCGAAAGCTCAGCTTTTTCATAGAAATTCCGTCGTTTCGTTTTCATTTCACGATGTCCTGAGCTTGAAAAAGGTTTGAGATAAGCCAGAGCTTTTACACGTGGACGTCTCAAGGACCAACCAAACAGATTTAGAATTTGACACAATATTACAGTTCAATCAGAAAATGTATGCGCTTTGATAATCTTCGAGCAATTAGCACGAACGTCGCGCAAAGCTTTTAAGTTTTGTACTGCTGCGCTTTTTAGCAGTGCAATAACACTTGAATAAATATTTCTATCTGACGGGTTAGTTACCTACTCTGATCAAACCTTGTCATCTATCGCTCCAAAGATTACTAAACCTCTTTTGGATCGTCAAATAGGCCGACACTGGATGTAAAATACTGGCTGCACTCGGTTAGACTGGAAGCCGACCCCAATATTGTAGGAAAAAGCTAAGGCAGATGACGATGGTAATACATACAAAATAGACACGTACATCCATGGTTGTAACAATCTGTATTAAATCTCATCATGGCGCGTTCGTATTTCCGAAAGATAGACGATTATTGCCGAAGCGCATCCTTTTCTTGGCAAATGTTGTTTTTTACTTCACATCAAGCTACGCCAAACTGTCATTTTTTTCCAATTGAATATGAACCTTATACTTTTGTAATAAAGTTGAAAATATATCAAAGAAATTTGACAGATTGGGGTAGCTTGATGTGCTGGCCTCTGTATATAGACTATAGGTACCGAAATACGGGCAAAATTGTAGAACTCAGTTCTCCTCCCACTTATCCCTTAAGTAACCGTGTTAGACGTTCCCATTAGTTGCCTCAATATAGACGATATCTCGAAAAAGGACGAAATATTCCATCTATTACTTATATTTTTTCAACACACAAAAGAAGTAGACGAGCAGTGAGTAGGATTGACACACAATACAATAGTGTTATTGGAGAAGGCTTCGTAATGGCTGGCTGGATTCTAATTAGGAGGGAATTGCCTGTCATTTACTTGGTAACGAGAGTGTTCAATTAATTACACGTAGTTTACCTTTCAGAGGTAATTGACCGATGGTGTGATAGTAACACCGTACCATGATTAACTACAGGTAATATTGATTTATACCTAAACATGTCTATATTGCCTCGTTTTCTCGGTAGGACTCCACAGACATGATTAAATTGCCGCTGTACGTACAACAGCAATTCATAGATGTGATATTCACAATGCCAGCAAAATATTGGATCTTTCTTTACAGAAAACTAATTGGAATATGAGCGCTGCCATTCCGATAACAAAGTAAAGCCCCAGTGAATTTCGTAAAAAAGTCTTTTGTAAGCCACAACTTCAGTAAATGTTGAGCACTATTCTCTGTAAAACCCCGACCATTCATTCTTTATATTATGTAATGCTCCACAGCTCCACAATTTCTGTGTCCACTATTTTCCAATCTGTGACGTAATATTTTATCTGTGTGCCATTAATTTTGTTCACTATAAAATCGTGGCTCAGATCGTATTTAACCCGGTCGAGTCAATAATGCATCGTGTAGTAACTACCGGTATCAAGTAGCCAAACGGCTCGCTAAAAATACTGCCTGCATTCACTATGCATCGTACTGTCGCGAACGAAAATAAATCAATTGCAATGTTTATTTTTATTTCGTGCTTTTATTTAACATGCCATTTTAGTTAGCATGTCTGGGTCAAATCTTGCAATTAAATTTGAAACCAGTTAGGTATCCGCAATCGATTGAGCTGAAAATAACACACGTGACAATTTTATTTTTTTATAAAATCATGCACAAGTAAGAAAAACTGTACAACGTCGGACTGAATGCCTTAGGCACACGCATATTAATACTAGTCTACCTTAGAGTGCTGCAGAAACAGAACATGGTAGATGTAACAAAATGAAAAGACAACCTTAAATTGAAATATATTTTAGTAAAATACTTACAAGAATAAATGCACAGAACAGATATTAAACAAAAAAGAGGTCAAGAGAGTACGTTTCATGTTAAAGCTGGTATTCAAACAAAATAATTTACAGTATATACATGAAGCTCGAATGATTCTAATAAGGATGTTATAAACAGGTTAGTAGGTACTATAGCAAATATATGATGTTATTGGCCCCGTTCAGTACAAAGACAAGCGAAATCTTTTATCTTATGCGACTAAGTATCCTAGTTAAAACATATATTTCGTACAACTATATCCAGTGAATCAATTAAGCCTATAGATAAAACTACCAATTACTATCGTTTTCTAAGTAAACAGACGTTAATAAAAACTTTTAATTGAGCTTTCATCGAATGATTGTAAAAACGTGGCCTATCGTACGCTTTTCTAGGAATACTCCACTGTGTAAAGTGTTTGTTTTCCTAATTGAACCACCGATTCTAAATTAACGAAATGTTTAGACGTAGGTATGTTAGAACGTGGTTTTAGACAAGAAGGTTTAGCATTAGGTAGTTGATAAAATATCCTAAGCTTTTGAAACTTAAACCTTTCGCTGACCAGTTCAAAAATACGATTTAATTTAATTTAATTCTTTAAATTAAACTTGTATGTCTAAATGTTTGGCAAATTACATAATGCGTAGGTACATGGTAGAGGGTGATGGGCATGTTTACATCCCATCTATAGCTTTTTACATGTACGACTCGGGAAGCGAGTTCTGGGACATAAACAAACTCTTTTTCGACCCGGGGGCCGGGTGCTGGGCACTAAAAAAGTTAAATACCTTAATAGCCAGAAAACGAGACACAATAGAAAATCACTTGGCGTTTAACGTGTTAAGGAATACACGGTAAAGCCTTTCAACTCATGTAATTTGGTTCTTAGTGATCGTTATCGCAGATTTTATTGTTGAATACGTAGGTACTAAAAAGTGCACATCTGTAAACAATCCAGTAGGTATTCATGTAAATTCATTATGTACTATGGCACAGTCCATGCGTTTCACTGTTAGATTAAAATCCATTATTTCAATACTATCTAGTATCTATTAAATTGAAGGTCAATAAAGTTTAATGATAATATTCCGTCCTAAAAGCTTATGCACGTGATTGTACATGTCGTTTGCATTAGTCGCCCCACGTTGGGCTACACTATACGCCGCTCGTCACGTGTTCTCGATGGAAACCATTTCGAATGATCCTTTAAACGATTTAATTACCAAGCTAGCTTCGCGTGACCTTTTACATTTAATTAATTGTTTTAAACTTAAGAATGAAAACCAATCTCATATAAACTTAGACTTCACTGAAGTCCGCGACCATGATTAAACTATGGTTTCGTTGGTAGTCTATTATGCCCCTAAACATATCAAATAGTTTTTTTGAAAGCCGACATCGCCGGATCAAGTACGACAGCGGCGCTATTTTTTATAGCCAAGTACGTGTTGCACAACGCACAAAGAAGAGGTTCTGTAGTCGGAATAAATATTTACGCATACACAGATTGCACTGGGTTAATTTTACCGACTCCAAAAATAACTTGCATTTCACAGTATTTCTCACAAAAAAATACAAAAAAACAAAGATATTCCCGCAGTTTTAATTTCAGACACGCATGACACCAACTATTGGCGTGTTCATAAACTTCAAGTCACGTCAAGAAACATCACAGTGACATCCCACCTTACATTTACAGAAAACCTCGTTCATTTCTTCTTGTCCTGGTAACACAAAGTATAATATTCCGTGTTAAGGAAACGCAAGCCAACAACAGTCACGAGATTGGAGGTATCACAAGGAACCCAAAATCGCAAGCAATGTCGTCTGAGGTGGAACGTATCAATTCGTGTCAAGGAACCACAAGATAACTGTCGTTAGAGATGGTAGAGGATAGGAAATAAAGCACTAGAAATCACGGTACGCTACACAAAGGACTGTAGTACTTGAAAGATGTCAGCTGTTGTGACTTGCATGGCGTTCAAAACTATCCGTTTCGTTTTCTTGCCTTCTTTTAGTTAAGAAATGGGTCCGTGACCCATGTATTTTCCGTCCGGGGTTCAGGACTATACAGAAAAAATGCTCATTGCCCAGAAAACAATCACACTAGCAGTGACTATCGCCAAAACACACAGCAATGATTGTGGTACACAGAGAAATAAGAAAAATTTATGTAATAATTTCGTGAAACGGAAAGTATGCGTCAAATAAAGTGCGTCAAAACCCTAATGATTTTGACGACACGCGTTTTTAATAAATAGTTATAATACAGTACAGTTATAACAAATATTCCGTTAATGAACTACTTACTTACTATTTATTTTTGCGTGATATTCATCAACGGTCACTTACTTTATGGGTCAGCGGGGGGTTATTGCGTAACACGTAACAATCAAATGCAATGACTTTCATTATGACAATTTTATTCAACAACATTCATTTTGTTTTTCGCATTGTCGAGAAAACGATTTTTTCTAACATATGAAGCAATGGATTAGGAATTTCCTTTTAGGAACTTGGAATTGTGATGAAAAGTGTAGCTTAATTAAGGTTCTGGTCTTCTTATTTATGCTATAAAATAGTCAAATAGCATTATAATCAGTGATTTAGTTCACATTTAGTTTAGTTTAGTTTTACTTACATATTTAAGTAAATAATTGGTGCCAACTAACTTCGATACTTTAAAAGGGTGCTTTGTATAGTTTGTGCTTGTAAAAAGTTTGAGAAATGGCCCATTCAGAAAATGTTACTAGATATACTGGCACCATTATTTCATTCAGAAATTCGTCTTTATACTTAGTGGTCTTTTGTTTAACTTAAAGTAACTCTGTTAACTTTCAGAAGACTGTTAAAAATTTTACTTTAGTAACTCTGGAGCTTCTAAGGTTAACTTTAAAACATCTAAGGGATCTCATTAAAAGTTTATTTCAAGGTAGGAAGTTACTTCTATGTGTTTAATAACAAAATCGAAATCTTACCGAACTCAGTTTGAAAGCATTAGGTAACTTACCGACATAGATAAGTTAAAGTAACTTCTTGGTTTTATAATATTTTAACATTAATAGTATTCTGGATTTTAATGGGCAAAATATTCTAAGTTTTGTAGCCATTACATTCACGTTTGTGAATCTGTTAAATTTTTCTAAACTAGTATACATTTATTTACATTTAGAAACCGCACATTTTGAACTATTCTCTGCCTTCACCCAATCCATACTAATATTATAAATGTGAAAGTAACTCTGTCCATCTGTTACGCTTTCACGGCTTAACTACTCAACCGATTTTGATGAAATTTGTTTCTACAAATTAAGCTTAAACCACAAGAAAGGATATAGGTGACTTTTTAATCCGCGACTTCGTGCATCCGCGATACCCGACATTTACGCGAACGACGTCGCAGGCAAAAGCTATTACTTAGTACACAAATAAAACGTATCCTCCTTAAGTAAAAATAAACGCAGAGTAGGTAAACTTACGCCAAACTAAAACTTCGAACAATGTTTAATGTTGAATCTGGATATAACACCGGCAGTCAATTTACTTCGCGTTTACTGAAAAGAAGTTCAACATCCGTCTTATTATTTTCCGATTAGGCTGCTGTGTCGTAACAGCCCATCATCGGCGCGGCCTTCGCGGCCGGTCGTTGCCCCCGTCCGCCGCGACGTAACGTTAGCAATGCAAATGGATCGGGATTTGTGTTCTTCCTACGTTTCGTATCGATAAAATGATACACGATATCGTCACTGACGTCAGTTGTTATGAATTTAACCCGCACTATAATACAAGGGTTGCTCTTTATTTGGAAAAGTTGAACGAAATTAGGTAATCGTGCCTTTTATTGCAATTCGATGTTACCGTGAACTTTTGCGGGGTTATGAAGAAATTATATTGCAAATAGTGGCATAATAAGTGTAACACTTTCACTACGATGCGACGCTACTAAATGTAATGTAGAAATATAAACAAAACATAACATTACGCCTTCATTCCTCGAATGGTTAGGTTAGGAGGTGCACCTATAGTAACACATTTCACCAGTTATGCCTAAATATATTACAGAGATAAAGGACAACTAACATTATCTAACATTCTCTGACCCTTTTTGTACACATATATTTAATTGGGAATGAGTTACTTATTATTCTTATGTTGAGGTGAATACCTATTTACCGAATAAACTGGTTCAAAATAACCCTTTACACGTCTGTATTTTTAAACTGTAATAGGTACATTAAGAGTTCGGCGTGAAGAAACACGGAAACAAACTTGGATTTTCAACGCTTGGCGCAGCGCTGGGAGTTAAAAATCCAACAGTGCAAAATATTTAAGCATTACGATGCTTTTAGGTTTGGCCTAAGGAAAAATATTAAGAAAATCTTCTGAATTCACTACATTTTTAGCATCTTCTTTTTTAGTAGGGTGGTATAAGACTTTTTTACGGGAATTATGGAAACATACTAATATATTAATCGTGTTTTCAAACCATCAATAAATAAATTAAAGGTCTAAACAGAGGATAAGCTAATATCATAATAATAATACCAGCCTATCCCACTGCGGGCCAAAAGCCTCTTCTAATTCAGTAGGCGCGAGCAATTATCAATACGCTTGCTCAATGTGGGTTGGGCATTTCATTTTTTTTAAACTATAAGTCCAGGGTACCTCACGATGTTTCCCTTTACCAATGTCATTGATGTCTATATAAACTTGGAAAGTAGTTGAGTACCATAATGTAGCCTACTTAAGTACCAAAAAAGAAAAGATAAAAAAGAGAAAAAGTCTAGATGCATGGATTTGAACCCACAATTTTATGCATGAAAGGCGGGGACATCACGACAAGGCAAGCTTTAGGAAATACCTACCAAAAAAAAATACGACATGACTAGGCCAATTTCACGCTAATTTACCTAGCATTAACAAAAAGATACTAAAAATAGTAACAATGCCAAATAAATATAATGTAATTAAATTGACCTTCATCAAAGCGCGCGTTTTTGCCATTAGTACGCGATTCAATAATAAAATTTGTTCAACAAAAGATCGCGATGTCTATGGTTTACCGTCATAGGTCATTGATAAACGAACTGCGCCCACAAAGATATTTTCATTGTCTTTGTTCATGGTCTCATTGTTTATTAGATTTTCGTTTGAAGTACCGTTTTTCATGCATTAGCAAAAAGAGAAAACAGCATAAAGTCTATCTTCTCCTAAGAACTAGGCAGCTTAGAGGTTGTACCTATTCAACATTATCATCAGGCTATATTAGTCCACTGCTGGATATAGCCCTCTCCTAATGAGCACCATAGCGCCCTGTCTTCAGCTTGCCGCATCCAGCATCTGCCTGCAGTCTTTCGCAGATCGTCATCCCACCTAGTCACCTATTAGTACCACCTGTATGCCGCTGGTTATGTTTAAGTCCCATGTACTAAGAGCCTAGCCATCAGGCACAAACCCTGACTACGGGCTGCTACTGGGAAATTCCAGGTCGAAAAACCCAACAACACTTAGTCCGACTTGGGGTTCGATCTCAGGACCTCAGGAGTCGTGCTCGCGACTACTAGACCAACGAAGCGGGCCACGGGTAAATAAGGATTAGCTTCCAAGCATCCATTCCAGTCCCGGTAATAAACATAATATTCTCTTAGAATTCATAGCTGGCAAAAACGATTCATTTGAATTATTCCAACATAACTAATTGTTAGACTATGTTGTCATGATTAATAACGTGTTCCGGGCCTTTATCCCAATTTATTTGAGGTCGGCGCAGCATGTCCTCTTCTTCCATACATCTCTTTGCCATCATCTCTAAAGTCACCTCCTTTCTAGCCATATCTCATTCCTTCGCATCACATGCCCATACCATGACAACCGATTTCCACACAACTTCTCGATCGCGAACGACAAAAATTACACGGCAAAATAATCTTACATTTTACACATTTCACTACGTTCATGTTAACTCAAACATAAACGCAATGCCTCAGTAGTTATGTTACTTGCATTTCCCAAAGGAATTGTTGTAAGAAAATTAGGTACTCACAAACTTAGATTATTTTGTTGTTGTTGTTTGATAAGGATAACTTTATTCAGTTACGTACTGAAGTAACGTGTCGTGTGTGTGTGTTGATGAATGAAATGCACGATTTTTACCGAAGTCAAAATAATATGTGGGAACCGGGCAAGGTTGCTGCTCATCTCGCCAAGTAATGAAAGACTAGTAGAAGACGGTGAATAGAATAAAGTTAACCGTATCATTTTACACGTGGCATAACCGCCGCGTTGTTATTAATTAGGAAATGCTTTGTCACTTTGTTTAATTAATGGAAAATACTCCTTTTTTAGAAGCCCTTGGCTTTAGCATATTATAAAGGCTGTAAAAATACTGTGTCAATTTACAAGGATCCATCACGTTGTATAATGTTACATATCAAGTAGGTAGACTAATACTAATACACTATATACTATTAATATATGCTACTAATACACTACTACTACTGATATACCTACTACTAATATGCAAGGTGTTTAAAAAACACACATGCACACATACTCTTAAAATTACAATTTAAAACGTCGACACAGGACATAAAATTAAACGTAGGTATTTACCCTTTATTTAGATTAAGATTACACCGAAGTGCCGACTAAATTACTTCGTACGAGTCTTCCTGTTCCCATTCGCTTAATGACCCAGGTTCGATCACGTACATGCAACTAAACTTGTTTAAGATTTCATTAACAGGTATCAGGATGTAGCTTTAGTAGGTACAATTACCAACAGTCGTGATCGGATCGTGTACCTATCTGTAAAATCTAGTATAGTCACATTCACGACTGGCTCGTTTGTAAAGGTTGTTTTTTTTTTAATACTGTAAGACGGTCGCATTCATAATTGAAAATTATTTATGGATGAAAATAAAACCAAAACCATCAGGAATTTTTGACGTCAACATTTACAAAGAACAGTCCCCCAAAACGCCTTACCTAAGGGTAAGACGTTTTGGGGGACTGTCCTTTGTAATTGTAATGTAATTGGAAGTGGTAAGCCACTTCCTAGTGTTTTTGCGGGGAAGATGTCGCGCAACTAACTCCCCAGCAACGTAACATCATGCCTTATATTAACATTCACATTAAGCCATATATCAGCAGCTATCGCAGTTCTTTAAATGTCAATGTGAAAAGTAATCTTTAAAAATTAAACCCTAATACGAATATAGAATACCCTAATATCCACAGACTAAAAATGTACCATCTTATTTTCCTAAATTCCAAAAACGTATCATATAAATATCTAACCACTGAAAACTGCGCTGCATATCAGCATCTAAATTAAACCTAGTTTGCCAGTTATCTAGGAAACCGGAGCATATCATGCTGCATATAAACCGCCAGTTAAAATTAAAGGATTATTATTGTCACAGACCAACTATGATATTTCAGTCGACTCGCCGCGTTGCAGCGAACGGTGCTACTGAAGCTTATATAGGGTATTTGTTTTGTCTGTCTCAACCCCTTACTGCAAGTGTGAACGTTTTAAATTGGCACCTGTCTGGACTGATGTAGTGACGCGTGGGATTGGCTAACAGAAGTGGCTGAGTAAATTCGGTCTGCATTCGTACCGGATTACCAGCAAAGATTCATGTTTAAATATAACTGGCTGATTAACAAAAAATGTTTCGGTGAATGGATGACCTGGCGAAGGTAGCGGGAATCCACTTTGTGCAGGAAGTATAGGATTGGTCTTTTTGCCGACGTTTCGGCGAGACGAATATCCAGCTGTGGACGTATGACAGCTGTAATGACGATGATGAAAATATGATAAGCATCGATCAAGTTTCATAGAAAATAAAATGCATGTCTTCAAGCTTGAAGCACCTTATGAAATCGAATAGCAACATGTCACACGTTCAAGACTAATAACACCCATTTGCGAATTTACGCTTATGAAGATTTGTGACGCATTGCATAGCATAATCAGGCTATGACGTTCCCCATTCTTTTTAGGAAAGGGGGTGGGCTATGATCCACCACGCGAGCCTAGTTTATGGTGGATGTCTGATATTTTCGAATTTACTCGTATGTTTCTCGGAAATTCCGGTTTCGTCACGATGTTTATATTCCCTGTTTTATGAGCAATGATGATGAAATAATTTACACAAAGTAACGTGTCTAGTACCTACCTAGGTTCGAACCCACGACCTGTGACGTAACTAACCTAAATAATTTCTGAAGTTGCGTAGAGCCGGCCAAGAGGCCATCTTAATAAATCAACTTAAACGTCTCGCGTTATTTCAGATAACTTGGCAAACTTTGTCCCTTTGCCCACCAATTTATATAAAACTCTTTTTAATTATTAAGTTAACATGCCAGTACAGTTATTTTAAAGTAAGTTATTTCTAATTAAAGTTTCGGTTGATTTATGAAGACAATGTAGCATATATTATCGTTTAGTTCAAGCAAAGGGGTTAGGCAGCTACGTGTAAATAATGTTGCAGACTTAATGCGGTCTTAAAGTGAGAATTTGATGTAACCTTTAGTTAAGTAAGTATAAGAAAATACAAAAGCTAAAATCTTTTTGGTAACCTTTTTTTACCAAACACTGTTTCAGACAACTTTATTTTGATCGATTACGTATTTTTGAAACAAATATTATTTTTAATGTGATGTATTATCCTCTCTCTACCCTATTCTCCAATCATGAGTAGGTATATTTACTTTCGATTTCAACTTAGGAATCATGACAGACTTCATAATAATAGATCTGCTCTCAATTGGTAAGTAAGTATATACGCTAACTTCTATATAATAAAATCTCTCCTTCTAGAAAAATTCCTTCCCAAAATACCAACAATCACTGGGCCAGTTGAAGTAACTGGAATTTTACTGACAATCCAACGTGGCAAGACGAATTCCTACTTATTTGTTTACGACCCTTCACTACTAAAGGGAATTTTAAGAAGGTAACTTTAGGTAAGTATATATTAAGCTGAATACTTATCAGACTGAGGCTGACAAATTGCGTTTTGAAAATGCCTGAAGTGGAACTGAAAAGACTTACAATCTTATTTTAAGAGCTAGGTACAGTGACTAAAAATAACAGGGTGTTTCATTTCAATAAAACACTTGCTAAAAAGAAAGAGAGCAAAACAATAAACTGGCATGACCATTATTTATACAACAATGGAACACGATGTTAGCTTAGAGTGTAATAATAAAATACTACAAAAGAACGTGATGGGAGTTATTTTAATTGATGGAAATCCCGGGTAAAGTGGTATTGGGAAGTTGCAGTCGTAAGATATCCCTTTGAGTCTAGAATGAACGCGCTGCCCGTTCCCCTTAAAGTTAATATTTAATTAGTCTAGAAATTTCTTCTTCCTTACAAACGGAAATTAGTTGCTGCTTCTCTCGGAATTTGTAAGGTAAGGTCCATGCTACGGAACCATTGGAATTTTCTCCAGTTCTTTAAATTTAATTTTCTAGGTAAGTACCTTAAATGTCTTCTTTCTTTTCTAGGAATAAAGGACACTAATAATAAAAATCCATCGTTCATAACGTTAGTCTTATAATATTTAAAAAAAAATACAAAGTCTATAGGTAAAACGACAACGGTACTTTTTATATTCACTAACGAGAAATTCGTAACATTTCCAATAAAACAATTGTATCGGAAAGTTTTTACATAGGGCCGAAGCATAAAATACTGTAAAAATAAAAGCATAAAATTTTAACGGTTCGGATATTGTGTCTCGTCATAAAAGATAATGAGAGTGGCAGCAAGCATACTCAATGGAATAGTTAATGTCATTTATTATATTTTGTTTTCATGAAAAATAAGTTGGTAGCAATTGAATCAGTACTTCTAACAGAATCGTATTGCAACTTCATTTGAATAAGACATTAGGGTTTGTTAATATTTACCACTTAGTAGCTTATCGATAGTGTTTACTTTTGGATTTCTAAACCTGAAAGCTCACTGAGACGGTCTGTCAGCCATTTTAAAGGGCCGTTTTAAGTACCTATCTAGCTTTTTATATATATGTCGGAGAATCGAAATAGTTTAAACTAAAATAATATTCGGAACGATAAGGCAAAAAAAAAGCTATAAGTATTTAGTATCAAACAAAGCATTAGACCACAATATTGACTCTTGGTGGCAAGTCAGAAAAATATCTTACCCAATTCATAAATAAATTACTTGTGATAGACTCCAAGAGAAGTGAAATAGGCTGCCAAATCAAGTTAAAGGTCACGTAAACAACAAGCCTAAACAATTTACCTACTTCTAATAACACAAATAACATGTCTGCCCATTTCGGATATAAACTGCGAAATGCCCGTCTATTGTCTGCCAATAACTAACAAGGTTCGTGTTTTAGGATAGGACACGACCGTAAACAATGTTATCTTGCCACGTGCTATTTTTAGCCCACTATAGATAATATCACGGCCGTCTTCGGCTTTCTGCGTATTATATTCGATATGAAAGTGTTAAGGGGCGGGCTTGACTCGGCTTTGTGTTCGCCATCAGATTGGACGCGCCTTCAAAGGTTTCTTGCTGAAATAATTGGTCAGAGTTGAAGGTCGGACCGGATAACATCTCGATGTAAACCATTCCTATTCCGCAATGTAATTTACGAGCATTTCTGCTGTCCGATATGTCTGTCCCGTGTAATTCAAGACTCTCGAGTCTCGACTAATCCTTCTATCTGATCCATTTGCCCATTATCACTCGCTCATAAAGCTAAAATGTACAACTGTAAATCTTGTGGCTATTTCCATTATTAGGGCTAATAAATTGCCCCTAGGTTGAATTGCGTCTACGGTCGAGTGCGGGCGGTTCTATTGCGAAGCAACAGAGCGGTTGTGTGCATTCCTTGGGCTACGAACTAGGAATCATGTCCATAATGGCCTTGGAAACTATTATAATTTGCGCTGTTTCTAACCCTGGAAATTTCTGTACACTAGCCTAGAATTCTCTCTTGAGAGTGGCCCGGGGCCATTCCTTTGTTTATGTAACTTCCTGAGATGCTAATGGATATACGGTTCGCGGCCAAAAATGCAGGCTATTTCCTGTGAAAATCTCTCTCTTTTAATAATATCTCTGAAAAGTTTTGTTTTAATCCGGGAAGTGGGAAGTTGAGTGCACCCGAGCAGAAAGTCAAGAATATTTATGAAAATAATGTACTCTAAAAACTCTGGCTAATTTATAATGTTTTCGTCTTGAATTTCATAAAATTGTGTATCATGAAGACGAACAAGATGTCGTCGCGTCTCATCTTTTAAGATCCTTTCAAAACTTTCTCCTGTAAATAAGGAAGGTACTCTTTTTATTTGCGTATTTAGCAATCAATTTTTATGGTTCGCAATCTAAACGAGCACACCCGTTACCATAGTTACAGGCAGAACTGGATGCTGCTCACCTCGCTACAACGTTGTCACGTTTTGATTTTATTGTGTTCGCCTTGTGGAAATTGAATTCGCATTGCAGTTGTGCATTGTCAATAATGGGGGCAAGTACGCCGAACGCAAAACTAGCACAAATGTACCCATAGTAGTCTACCAAGAATAAATGAAAATACATTCTATCAAGTTGAAATAATTCGCTGCGGTGCGGACATAATAATGATGGATGGGAGGATATGAGTATTGGATGTTATCCCACGTCATTTCTGATACCGCATCAATTAACTGTCGCTGAGTCGTACCTCTTGGTCGCACCTGATGGCTTTGCACTCTAACGACACGAGTCCGCCGAGCCAGCCAGTAGTCAGCCGACCGCGTTCGGAGCCGCACGCCCTTCGTCCTCGGGCGCGTCATTGTAAACGCGACCCTTAATCTTTAAATATTTTTAGTTCACGGAAATCGCGTGTCGTCCACGATTTTCGGTGTTGTTCCAATTCGAGAGTGCACAAAGGAAGTTTATACTACTTGAGAATCGAACGTTTTGTACGTCGATGGGATGTAGTGTTTACGATAATACCATAAGGTGAGTTTGTTTATATGAACGTCGTCGATCAGCTGTGAAACATAGGACGGCTCTCGAGTGTGTTTATGATACTGTCATATTTGAGCCGCTGGTATTCAAACATTTGATGAGGTTCAAGTGTTATAGTGAGTGGAGGTTGTTAACTGGTTCAGTTACACGTGTGTTTTGATAGCCTTTCGTGTGTGCGACGTGTTTAGTCAGTAAAAACAGGAAGTTATTGCAGACGAACGTTATCTTACGTCAGTTAGTGAATAAGTTACGACCTGGTTGAAGTGTATCGGTGCGATTGTTGGTTATAAATTGTAATTAAAGTAACTGTTTGGAGAGGAGCTCGAGCACACACAATTGTAATTAACAGTTACATGTTATACCTGTTTCTTAATTATCTTGTTAATTTATCATTATGTTTTTATATATATATTGCATAACTGCCAGTGCATGTCTATGTAAATCTCTGCAGTCATACGTTGAAGTATTTTGTTATTGTTAGTGTATTCGTTCTTACACACCCATTCATTCGATGTCGCGTGCTTTAGTTGCTTACGAATTCAAAGAAACGAACAATGTTGCTATTTCAATAATATTTACATTTAACTCCGTCGTTCTATATGACAAGAATTTAATTCGACCTAACACCGGATTATCTGAAACTGTGATATTTCTTCTATTTTAGATCGGTCGCGTCGTTTATCTCTTATTTCTCGTATCTTAAATTGATATCAGTAACTGATAAAACCAATCACATATGATCACGCACACAAAGTATACTACTACATACCATTGGATTATATCATAGGCTTATCCCAATTTATTTTGGTCGACGCAGCAATTCTTCTTCTTCCATACATCCTCCTCTTTTCTGTCATCTCAGTAGTATCCTCCTTTCTAGCCATATCATCTTTCACACAATCCATCCATCGTTTCTTATATCATAGACTTATTAATTATAAGTACCACGGAAGTGGTTTTTGAAAGGGAGATTGTATCGATTGGGATTCTGATCTCGTTGAGAACAAAGTCGGTGTGTAGTGTTCCCACGTAATTGTCTATGATTGATCTGATAACCTATAACTCTAGTTATGTATGGTTGAACTGGTTGCGGGTTCGTTAAACACTATTTTTTATTATTATCTGTTTTATCGCTTAGTTACACAGCCAGTTGAATTTAAATTTGTTTGTTACTTAAATAGTTATTTCAACACGCTTCATCGATATCTTTTAGGCTCACAATGCAGTGTGTGTGTAACATGCTTTTTATTTTACAATAGTCTCTCTGAACTAGTGCGGGAAAGTGCGCCACAGATTACTATTCAGTCAGAATGTAGTATAATTTAGGACACAGAAAAAAAATACATGGCTGTCGCTAGGGTACCTATGCCAGGAGAGCAATGTCTTTCCGACCCTTAAATTAATTACTAATGTTAAGAATTATACGTTTTTGTGATAACGAATTAATTAATTTCCTCTTTACCTTAAGATAGAAGTCGCTTTTCCGCACCGGCACGTAAAAAACAACTCGTTTTCCTTCACAGTAGTCAAATATATAAAATGTTATTTCCCAAAACTACCTTAAGCCGTTCAAAACACGATATCTTTCATGTTTCAATCTAAATATTGCGGAATCGTATGAAAGGTTACCTAAGTGAACGAAAACTAAATATGATACACCCCCCCATAGCTGTGTAGTCCCAACATCTGTATTTTGCTGACTTGTTGGTATGAGTGCGAGATACATAGATGGGATTAGAATTTATTTATACAATGTGTATCTTTTCGTATTTTTTCTTTGATGGATTGGCTTTAGACGGTATTGGTAGTCGTGTGGTGCAAGGTTGGGGTTAAGTGAAGGACCAACTTAATGTTTGTTCAGGTGTATTGAATGTAATTGCGAAAACATCTGTGTGTTATTTGTACAGTAAGTAACACGGTTATATGACAGAATTTATGCAGAAAGCCTGAAAAATTATGTTCGAGACGTGCTATGATATGCACTGAAATTCACTTCGGTTATTACTTTTTAAGTATTTAGCTTCTACTTACACGTTGATAAATACTCAGTTAGACTATCTGTACACTTTGTAATGGAATTATGAAGTTAGATTTATTTCTGTAAGAATATTTTTCCAGTTTTACATGTCAATATTC
Source organism: Phlogophora meticulosa (assembly GCA_905147745.2). NCBI lineage: Eukaryota > Metazoa > Arthropoda > Insecta > Lepidoptera > Noctuidae > Phlogophora > Phlogophora meticulosa. The sequence goes on along the minus strand of LR990533.1, from coordinate 12,282,761 downwards.
TTAACTAGATGTTAACAATTTCCTATCTGACTGATCCTTGAGAAGAGATGCCGAAACAAAGTCGGAGGTTCATGATCTCTTTTAAATTCCAAACATATTATATTTTAAAATACAGATGCAGAACAAAGTCTGGTAAGATTTTAGTTGATAGTTTCTTCTCTCCAATTTCAAGTAAAACTTAGTTTATAGAAGTGTTTATTCTAGGGGCAAGTCTCCCGCACCGGGAAATAGTTATTAAATCATAGTGGGTAGCGTTTCAAATGGCAAACCAGGAATTCCTGTTATCGTTTCCAATTGCATTGATAACGGAATTTATTAGATAAAGTTACGTTTGAGAGGGTACCTACTAGGTTTTCAATTGCCGTTTTATGGTGACATTTACGATGTAGTGTGTGGTTATTACAAAACAAGTATTTAGTGGGCATACAACATAACATCACGCCTGTAATCCCGAAGGACTTGGCAGAGGCTTATAAGTACCTATATAACACTCACATTTCGCTAGTTGTGTCACAGAATGAATAAACATAATATATATATAATTCTACTGTACGTGTGTATGTCACTGAACTCCTAAACGGCTGGACCGATTTGAATGAATTTTGTGTATGCGTTTGGGTGGGGCCCTGGATGGTTAAGATTCGCAATTGGACCCGGTAGGTGGCGCTATACGGGCAAAACAACGTGTGTTCGGTCCGCTAGTTATTGTGTAAAACAAAGTAAATAAATAATGTAATATAATTATTTAGTACTAACGTGTTGTGTGTTGTCAGTGAGTAGAATACTTACGTTGGAATACTTAATGTGTGTGTGTGTGTGCTTAACTATGAAATGAACTGAGCAATAGATTTTACATTAAATAAACAACTGACAAATGCGGTAACAGCACAAAGAGTTTCAAATAACTCCGTCAGTAAATACGGTCGCCAATTGTCAAGAAAATGCCGGTATGCCAAATAATGCTTTAACATCCCAACTTGTTGCCAAGTCAAATAATCAATAGATTATTATGTATATCAACTGATGTAACATACGTACCGGTGATTAATTTCATTAGAATACCAACTCGTTACTAGATTGAACAAATATTGTAACTTCGTTCTGAAAGCTTTACAACGCTCAGAATTAGAACGAGCAGTTGGTAAATGCAATTACATACTTAGTTTGCCTACCTACCTATAGCAACTATTGTCTATAGATCTGATATTAATATTAAATCAACAAACCGAACGTCTGCATCGAATGATAATTGATTAAATTAATGACAACCTATGTGGCGCAGCGGGCGAAGGTCCGCCTGCGACGCAAGAGGTTGCGGGTTCGATTCCCGCCGCAAATGTTTGTACGATCTACAAAGGTTTGTTCCGGTTCCGGGTATTTGCTATGTATAATAAAAAATATCTATCTATGTAATGTATTGTATTAAGTATATCAGTCATCTAGTACCCATAACACAAGCACTGCTTAGCTTGGGGCTAGATGATGCTTATTCAAATAAACTTCATAAGAGGAAGCTGGAGATGCCATGTAATTTATTCCCCGTGTATTTTTATTTTATTAACGACACCATTCCGTGTAAGTTAGAAGATAAAAGCGTCTGTCGGATGCATTCTTGTAGGAATTATCTATAACGAAACAAAATAGAGAAAACTTTCGATTTCTTTGTTCCACTTGAGACTCTCCGTTTGGTAGATTGATGTTAATTAATTTTATTTGCTTAGCAATTTAGTGCTTCGTTTCATTTGTAGGTTGGAATGTAATGTTGCCTTAACATTGCTTTTGTGCCTTTCGAAATAGTATCGTTTAAATTAAAGTGTTACCATTCAAATAATTGCCACAGATTAACTACTTATAACCAATAACATCGAACAAAAGTACTAGAATATTTTAAAGGTGGTTGTACATCTAGTGTTATTTTAAATACTATGTCGGTAGGTATGTCCAGATTACATAAAAATATCTGAAATTTGTTTTTAAAATATCACAAAGCCATCCATCAATTACTGGAGGACTGGAGGACTCCCAGACATAAAAAAGCTTTATAACAACAACAAAAAAGACGGATTACCAAACAAACGTAACAAACACAAACTCCTACGAAAAACAGCACAAATGTGTTTATTGCATTTTTATGGCTATTATTTTAATCTTATAAGAAGTAAGGACCTACCTGGCTTCAACATCCTCCTGCCCTTATCCCAATGTATTTGTAGTCAGCGCAGCATGTCTTCTTCTTCCATACATGTCTCTTTGATGTCATCTCAAAAGTCACCTTCTTTCTAGCCATATCATCTTTCACACAATCCATCTTTTCTTTGGTGTCCCTCTACTCTTGTAACCCTGCACATTCATGCGCAGAACTTTCCTCACAACATGGTCCTCATTCCTTCGCATACCATGTCGACCTACCTTGCGAAAAACTTGAAATTTGAAAAATAATAATCTTTATGTAACAGAGACTGCGAGGCCAGCTTTATACCTACAGGTTTTGTTACCACTGACGTGCCTACCGTACAATAAAGTCAACTAAGTTATAGTTTAAGTATTATTATTTTATACCGTGTTTTGGCGAAACGGTGTGAACACAAAACCATAAAACACGTAGAAAGTTACTGGTAGAATCAAATCGCCTTTTTGCCGCGGGGTTTGAAACAACAATAATATATTTTGTTAAACAAATCACCACGCCTGTATTCCTCGAAGAGTTAGGCAGAGAATTACCTTTTATAGAAGGTACACACCCATATTTAACCAGTTAAGTAAGTTCAATGTAATAGCCGGCGAGCCTATTGCCATCAACTGGGCACATAACCACACTCCAGGCCACAACTAAGAAGATCCGTATGGACAAACCGAATATCATTTTGGGGGAAATGATATTCGGTTTGTCCATACGGCCCAGGAAACGAACCTAGGGCCTCATGCTTAGCAAAGGCAATAGATACATGCTTAGCAGAGCCATAACATGCTTAGATAGAGGCATGCTTAGCACAGGTATTTCCTAGTATTCTTGTGACCCATGTTCATTACAAAGAATTTGTTTTCATACATCAATGTAACTCAACTCATACAAACCAAATTCGATACAAAGCCATTATTATCAGTACCTATCCTAACCATTCATTAAAACTTCTAACCTCACCATTAACTGTCAGCGGATATTAGATAACGATGCCTTTAATTTTAAAGTCTAATTAAACGACGATTTAGTTTATTCACGTCACCTTAATGACCCTTACTTGGCACGGAGGAAGTTCAGCCCTATTGCGGTAGGTTATGGTATGTCGCTAAATAATTAATGAAATCCAACCTCGATTATGCAGTTAAGTGCACGTTGTGTTGAATGCGGAGCGAGGGCGGGTCAATAGTCGGCGAGCTGCACTCATTTAGTGTTACGTTATGTAATTATTTATGAATCTTATAAGATGAGAGTAGACGCAGTTGGCGCAGTGGCTGAGTAGTTGACTGCCGCGCTGCGTGTCGTGGATTCGATTCCCGCACGGAACAAATTTTCGTATGGCCCACAGGCAGTTGTTCCGGGTCTGGCTGTTGGTGTATGTGAGTTTGAATGTTTGTAAACGCACCCACGACACAGGAGAAATTACTAGTGTGGGGCAACGTTTAAAAAAAAAACCATTCTTGCAGTCAAGCGCGCGTCTCTTTCGAGAAAAGTCGCTATAGGTTTATAGTCTACGAGCTCGGTGAACAAAACACTTTGCGGAATAAAATTGAACACAATATGAAGAGACATACCTAAGTATTTATATTACACTTTTATACTAAAATACTACGCAGGCTGAAATCGACGTACAACCTGATACCATAAGTTCATTAAATAGGTAGGTACATGTTCTTGGATTCCTCAGCGTTGAAAACTCATAAACTGTAAACATGTTTAATGAAAGAAGTGGCATTATTTACTTTTTAACTAAAAATTTCATTAGGTGGGTTTGGATTTTCGAAGGATTACCTAGAAAATCATTATTTCTATCTAACCCATTTTTTAAACCTATTTCACAGTAGAAAACATGAAAAATTTCAACGCTTTTCCAGATACATGTACCTACTGAACTCACGGTATCGAGGTGTGCAACGATGTCGCTTCCACTCTGTGTATCAAATCGTCCTTGCAATTTTATCTCTCGATATCTGTGTAATCAATGCATGTCTCGCCGGTCACCGGTCCTTTGATACAGCTGAGAAAACTTTCCAGACGTACTTCTACTTATTCCTTTGCTCTCAAACGGATACTTATTCACGTTATATGTATCTGAAGAAAGTACCTACGTGTGCGACTTTACACTGCAGTATATTGGATTTTTGTCTCTAACATGGAATGCATAGTAACACTTGATTCTTATTAGAATACTGTGAGAAGAAACCGATTACACCGAGACGAGGTTTTATTAAGAACAAGGGACCCGCCCCGGTTTCGCACGTAATGTAAACTTATTTTTTATTTTTGTTTCATTCAAATTTTCGGTGGATCAAATAGTTTCTTTTATAAATACAACAAAATATAATAAAAACAACATCGAAATCGCATCAGCCGTTGTCAAGTGATCCGTTTAAACATGCGGTAATAATTGTTTTTATTTATATTGATTTTGGATGCTAAACAGTTTCACTTAACCTTTTCTATAGAATTCTGAATCTGTGTCAAGAAATCAGTTAACAAGCCTATTGGGTTCCTTTAAACTTAGTAACTTAGGTAATATGGCTTCGCCACAAGTAGGTTCACCACAATAGTTCAATAGGATTTGAACCCGACCTCTTGATTGCCATGCCAATTAACACGTTAGGGTTAGCGCAGACAGTATAGCTAATGTTACAAGGCGCACGAGTGTGTCCTGCACGAGAAAATTCGCGCGCGCGCTCTAACTGTCTCGAAAAATATCGATAAGTATGACAATTTTTTTTGGAATAAGTAATACATATATACCGATACTAATTATTCCAAAAAAATAATGAAAAACTTTTTGAATACTTAGAACCCTATTTCGTAAGTGCCAGAACGCGCATGCTCGAGAATGCTAGAGCGTGCTCGCTATGCCCCGTGGTGCTGTACGAACATTAGCAAGCGGGTGCCGCGCGAACCTCGGTAAATAAATATAAAGTTCAGAGTTCAGGGTTCAGAGTTTATTTATTTGTTAGAAACATGAGTATGCACACACAAAGCATGCAAGATGTTTAGTACATTACAGAAGAGATTAGTCGTGTTTTACCTTTACGGCTTACAAATATGTATTATAATAACATTCGGTCAATTTAATTCTTCACTATTAAACATAATAGGTCTTTACCTATGAAATTGCCGTTTTGTATGAAAAAATTTAAATGAATTTTTTTCATGTATTTTTTATTTGTATTAATCGAAGTAATCACCCATGCAATCAATGCATCTTTGCCAACGCAGTGGCAGTTTATTGATGCCCTTCTTAAAGAAATCAGCTGGACGGGAGGCAACAAATTCTTCAAAGGCATTTTGTACTGCCTCTCGGGTATTGAATTTTTTTCCCGCCAAGAAGTTATCCAAATTCTGGAAAAAGTAGTAGTCTGTAGGCGCAAGGTCTGGTGAGTAGGGCGGATGACGGAGAGCTTCCAACCCCAGTTCTTGCAACTTGGAGACCGTCTGCTGTGCAGTATGAGGTCGCGCGTTGTCGTGCAGGAGCAGCGGAGACGAGCGATTGACCAATGCTGGTTGATGGAGATGTGCCAGCTTCTCCATCATTGTGTTCAATTCTTCACAGTACACATCTGCAGTAATGCTCACCCCGTTTGGTAAGAAGCTGTGTTGAATCACACCGGCGCTAGACCACCAAACAGTGACCATCACTTTTCTTGGGGTAAGTTTTCGTTTAGGGCATTGTTTAGGTGCTGAACCAGGATCCAACCAACTTGCTGAGCGCTTGCGGTTATCAAACAGAATCCATTTTTCATCGCAGGTAACAATGCGGTTCAAAATTCCTTCATTTGTGTGTCTGTTGAGCAGTGCAAGGCACGTCTCGACGCGTACTTCGCGCTGGCGATCATTGAGTTCGTGGGGCACCTATTTGTCAAGCTTTTTTACCTTGCCAATTTGACGCAAATGGACCAATATTGTTTTGACGCTAACGTCGAAAGCTGCTGCTAATTCAGCCGTAGATTGTGTATCATCAGCTTCCACAATCGCCTTTAATTCGTCATTGTCGACCAAAGTCTTCGGACGACCGCGAGGTTCATTTTTCAGGTCGAAATTTCCAGAACGGAAGCGAGCAAACCAATAACAGGTAGTGCGTTGGTTTGTAGTGTTAGCTCCGTAAACGTCGTTGATGTTGCGTGCCGCTTGTGCCGCGTTGCTGCCACGACGGTACTCATATTCCATAATTACTCGAATTTTTAACGTATCCATGATGACGAAAAAGATTTAAATGCGATGAAAATGTAACACTAATCAATAAACAAATGACTACTTTTGGAAAAAAAAATCCATGTTTTTAAAATAAAATTAATTTGAAATTAGAATTCTTAGCCAAACAAAAAATATTTTGATTTGAAATGGCCAGTACTGCAGAACGGCAATTTCATAGGTAAAGACCTAATATTAAAAAAAAAAAAACAAAAAAAAATACAACTTATTAAAATTAATTTGTTAACGATTACAATAAAAAAAATACCAACCTGTTACTGTCCTACTGCAGGGCAAAGGCCTCTCCTCATACAGAGAAGGCACGAATCACCACGCTTGCTCATGACGGGTTGGAGTTTTCAGACTTATATTAATTATAAGTCCAGGTTTCCACACAATGTGTTTCCTTCACCGATGTAATACACACAGGTGTAATATATAAGTAATTAATTCAAATTGCTTGAGCTTTGCTGTCAGGGCTGACCCCCTTATATAGGTTGTCGTTGTAGATTTATACTCAATGAAAAGTCAATATGTTTGAATTACTTATTTTATTCACGTTATAGCAAAATTTCATTCAAGGTACTTTTACTTTGTTATCTAGATAAAGTGTTCAGAATTACATAAGTGTATTATAATGTTACTGAATAAACGTGTACGCACGAGTTCTTTTAGTCTACCTACAACATAATAATATCATGTTTGTCTATAAAACTGGTGTAAACAGATATTACTTTGTCCTTGATATTTTGTTTGTACAACTCTTATTAAAACGCAGGGAAAACAACGAATTTCATATATTATGTTGATTACGGAACCAGCGTACAGTACGGCCGCATGTAAGTGGTAAGATAGCCAGTATAAATTGGCCTCGCTTTCTTTCGAAATTACGTACTACACTAGGCTAGCTCAAGGCTTGAGTATTAATCCCTGGCTTACTGTACTGTAGTCAGGGTTTACCAAATACCACAGGTATTTTCCATTTCGTACGTCTGAATAGAAAAACTTTAAAAGTACCGGTATCCAACATTAGTACACAGCGCTATCCCACCTGCTTGTCGTAATTAAGCATTTTACCAAATGAACTTACCGGTATCGAGTAAAACCGTTTCCTAAAAATATCGGGTATTCAAAATATCGATACCAATACTACCAACCAGCTTATTTGTAGGTATATCGGTATTAAACCATAGTCATCAATCCGGGTCCTGGAAATACAAATACTAGCGAAATCGGTACCAATTCATGTTCTGGTTTTAAGCCGGTTCACTTGAAAACGTTCCTGTAAATATCGGGATTTCAAGCCCTTAATTCTACTTTAGCTATAATACAAGGCAAAAAAGGTATGTTGAAATGTACTACTAAATTCAATGTGACAAGCGTTATCATGAGCTGTTATAAGATGATAGCCTTTGGCCTCCAAAAACCATTAACAAACTGTAACTTGACACTTCAGGAGATAAATTTAAAAATTTAGAAATTCCAAAGAAAATACTTAAAAACACTGGCTTCTTTAATTTTAGGGTTCCGCCCGCATATGAAAAAGTGAACCGTTGTCCTTCAGAAACCATTAACAACTTGTAACTTGACACTTCAGAAGATAGGTTTAAAAATGTAGAAATACATAACAAAATATATATTAATACTAGCTCCTCTTATTTTAGGGTTCCGCCCTTATAAGGAAAACGGAACCTTTTTAAGATCGTCCGTCTGTCACAAGTGTTTCTCGAGATCTAGGTATTTTAATGTTAACATGAAGGTAGGTTAAGATTCCAAAAATGTGTGTTGAAATGTTTGATACAGTAGTCTTAAGATATAGTAGATAGTAAAATACCGTTCTCCCCCTTATCTACTAGGTCAATACCTAGTAGATAAGGTAGGTAAGAACGGTATTTTTTGCATTATCGCAGCCATAAAAATTTACAAGGAAATTATAACCGTAAGAAGACACTTTTTGCAATAACAAGTGCACAAAGTGTCTGAAAAAGTATAAACAAATACGTGTCTACTTGCGAAGGCCTTATAATCTGTGTAGTGTTAATATTTATCAAATAAAATACGTTACTAAGCTGAATTATATAGTGCAGTTTTTTTTCCCTGGGGACTATGTTATTAAATTACGCTTAAAACGGCAGCCCAGCTGCCACTGGTAGACTGTCCAGTGTAGTTCGGTACGGAACCCGAATGTTTTGAGCCCGCGCGTCTCTCTAGGACAGTTTTATTTGTTATTGCCATTAAATCGATGCAGCAAGAATAAAAACACCTGACACAAAAACACAGTTTAGTGGTAACAACGAAATGAAAGTAAGAAAATACATACATTGTTTACCAAAACTACGGTAATAAAATATTTAAATAAAAACACATTAAAAAGAAAGCTTTTAGCTTATCATATCTTCTTCATAAAGTATACAAACACAATTATGTAAATACACAGTTAATTTTAGTATAATCACCTCACTATCAGCTTGTTTGGCAATTACAACACTATGTCGTGGTTGCGTATCTATTTTTAGATAATTAATACTTGTATTGCTTACGATAAAACATAGTAATGTTATCATTATCACACGCTCTTTCGTTGTATTTATAGTGGAGGCTTTACCTCTTCCATTGCTTCTATCATGTATTTTATTATTATTATAAGTATGTATTTTGTAGGTAGTCTGTTGATTATAAAGATATGACACCTGTCATTATACTCTGTTTCGCCTAACTAAGCCTTTTGATCATAAAGAAAATGAAAAATACTGTATCAAAATCCCATTGATTCCATTAATCGTCGCTAACAGGTCCTATTTTCTCAATATTGACGTTTTAAATACCTACTTACGGTTGTAAACTTGTGGAATTACCTATTTGAACTTGATCTATTTGCTTAAATTAATAAGTTGATGTCCTCAATGTGTAAATTGTTCAATAACGTTTTTGGCCCACTTGATGTATAGGTAGACTTTTAATAATTATTTTATAATGATTTAGATCTGATTTCTCGAACCTAAACCATTAGTAATGCCAAATCGTTACTTCAGTTTCATGGTCAGCAAAAACAATTTGTAGATTCGTGACCCGCAAAGGGTTTGCCCGGACGATGTACCGTTGGCACGGCCAGACGTCTCCGCCACGAGACGAGGGTGGCATGTACCTAAATAAATTTATTACAGGCACACACATTCTTGGGAAAATTATCGTCTTTGAACTTAAGATTGATTTTGAAGTTGTCTTGTATGTAGGTATGGGTAAGGCAATTTCTATTAATTAATTCATTGGTAAAAGCGGTTCTGGCTCGCAAAATAAGGGTTCTGAACCACAGAGCTGTGCATGAGCAGTCTTTAGAATGATCGCTTGTCGGCCGTAAGAAACATATTTCTTCTAATAAATAATCGTGCGCTAGCTCCTAAAGTAGATATACATCTTAATGATACCGTGTTTAAGAAAAAAACAATCTGCTCGATATGTTGCACCTAAGCAATACTACATGGGACAAAATCATTCTTAAGTAGGCACCTGTTTGGTGTCTGTACTAAAAATATTCTTACATATATTGGTTCCTTTAAAAGAACAAAATTGTTAAAACATTTAAGAAAGACCTAAATAACGATGGATGGATTGTGTGAGGAGTATATGATGATATGACGATAGAGGTGTATGGTAGAAGAAGTCATGCTTTACCGACCCCAAATATATTGGGGTATGGGCTGGCAGATAATCTGGATGATGATGATGTTGGTTCCGTTTTCCTTTTAACACGTTGAACGCCAAATGACCGACAAACAATACATTTTCTATTGTGTCTCGTTGTGTGGCAGTTAAGGTGTTAAGGTTGTAACCCTGATAAGCTCATTAATATTATGATTCGTAACTTTAGGAAACTAACCCAAGAATTCAGCATATTCTTACATCTTGAGTGCCTTGTCTTAAGACTACTTCAAATGTCTTCGTTTATTATTATTACCCGACTTCAGAAAAGGAGGAGGTTCTTTGTTATTCGAAGATGGAAGCTGTCTAGTAAGATAACTTGTAGTTAGCAAAACTTTGGCCTCAAATACTCAAGGTTTCGACTCAAAGGGATTCTCATGAAATTGTAATCAATTGCTAACAATAAAATATCTTTATTGAACAACGAATTATTAACATTTCAGTTTTTAGTCGAATTCTAATCTCAGAAGAGGATTAAATGTATCTTCTACTCAAACGATCCTGGCACGCTTTGTTTATTATTTTCTTAATATTTTAAGCTCGTACTTACTTAATGCCATAGGAATTTTCTACCACTTAACCTTTTGGTGATGCAGAATCGAATAGTGGTAGTTGCAAATTCGAAAAAATAAAACTCGATTTCTCGATTCATTTAAATAGGATGATTGCGAATACTTGTACCTATATCTACACTAACATCATAAAGAGGAAAGATTTTTTATGTTGTATGGTACCGAATAATCTCAAAAACAACTGGCTCGATTTCAATTAAGTGAATGCTTCATTATCCCTGAGTAACATAGGCTATATTTTAATAGGTCTTTACCTATGAAATTGCCGTTTTGTATAAAAAAAATTAAATGAATTTTTTTCATGTATTTTTTATTTGTATTAATCGAAGTAATCACCCATGCAATCAATGCATCTTTGCCAACGCAGTGGCAGTTTATTGATGCCCTTCTTAAAGAAATCAGCTGGACGGGAGGCAACAAATTCTTCAAAGGCATTTTGTACTGCCTCTCGGGTATTGAATTTTTTTCCCGCCAAGAAGTTATCCAAATTCTGGAAAAAGTAGTAGTCTGTAGGCGCAAGGTCTGGTGAGTAGGGCGGATGACGGAGAGCTTCCAACCCCAGTTCTTGCAACTTGGAGACCGTCTGCTGTGCAGTATGAGGTCGCGCGTTGTCGTGCAGGAGCAGCGGAGACGAGCGATTGACCAATGCTGGTTGGAGATGTGCCAGCTTCTCCATCATTGTGTTCAATTCTTCACAGTACACATCTGCAGTAATGCTCACCCCGTTTGGTAAGAAGCTGTGTTGAATCACACCGGCGCTAGACCACCAAACAGTGACCATCACTTTTCTTGGGGTAAGTTTTCGTTTAGGGCATTGTTTAGGTGCTGAACCAGGATCCAACCAACTTGCTGAGCGCTTGCGGTTATCAAACAGAATCCATTTTTCATCGCAGGTAACAACGCGGTTCAAAATTCCTTCATTTGTGTGTCTGTTGAGCAGTGCAAGGCACGTCTCGACGCGTACTTCGCGCTGGCGATCATTGAGTTCGTGGGGCACCCATTTGTCAAGCTTTTTTACCTTGCCAATTTGACGCAAATGGACCAATATTGTTTTGACGCTAACGTCGAAAGCTGCTGCTAATTCAGCCGTAGATTGTGTATCATCAGCTTCCACAATCGCCTTTAATTCGTCATTGTCGACCAAAGTCTTCGGACGACCGCGAGGTTCATTTTTCAGGTCGAAATTTCCAGAACGGAAGCGAGCAAATCAATAACAGGTAGTGCGTTGGTTTGTAGTGTTAGCTCCGTAAACGTCGTTGATGTTGCGTGCCGCTTGTGCCGCGTTGCTGCCACGACGGTACTCATATTCCATAATTACTCGAATTTTTAACGTATCCATGATGACGAAAAAGATTTAAATGCGATGAAAATGTAACACTAATCAATAAACAAATGACTACTTTTGGAAAAAAAAACCCATGTTTTTAAAATAAAATTAATTTGAAATTAGAATTCTTAGCCAAACAAAAAATATTTTGATTTGAAATGGCCAGTACTGCAGAACGGCAATTTCATAGGTAAAGACCTAATATTATAAAAACTACGGTTTAAAGACATTCGAGGGGATGTTAAAGTTCGAAGGGAAAAGAACGAACCCCACGCAGGAGAAATGCTAGTATATTATATAAACGTCACGTATGTATATCTTGGACATTATTTTGATATTTCAGATTCATTATTATACAATCAATTTCTAAAGTTATCATGTATCTTATATCTACATAACTTATATCTGTAGATAAAAGGGGTGAATAGAAATATATGTATTTTTCACGCCAATTCAATATTATTTGGTATTGGAGGTGTACTACTAACAAATTGTCGAAATTATAATTTCAATTCATTAAAAAAATACGAGTCCGTGGACGTAAAAACAATGTTAAACTAACCTAAAAATCCCCTTCAAAGTTTTGATTCTATTCACCCCCTGCGTTTCTATTTACCCCGTTTTACAGTACTACTAAAAGCCAAAGGGACTTAAGCCTCTCATTCGGTTAAGCTACTTTACTCTGAATAGTGTTTTATCTACCTGTGTTTGTGACCTTATCTACTGCCATTGAAATTTTGAATAGGAGGTCGCGTTGTTCCCATGTAATTTTGACAGTGCTACACAATTCTTCCAAGGTCATTTTATTGTTCGTCTTAATGTATTTCTGCCTCGTACATTATTACAATCGTATTGTTACGGTATTATTATACACTGTCTTATATTTGACGATGCTCTTCAGAATTTAGCTTCTATTTAAGTCTTACAATATTTGACAGACAATATTAACTCTCGTCTGAAGATAAATTGAAATAAGGGTAAACTTTTTCACTGACTTGGGCGAAGGCACACTGTCTCTGGTCAATGACCGTCTGAAGTACAAACATTGAGTGATGATAGTCTATGAATTAGAATTTTCAAATGATATTCATGGAATTAAAATTCATTTGCTTAGGGTGCCAACGGGGACCTTTTTGTAGTGTTTTCATCGTTCCCCGTCTGTTTACCATTGTAAATGTATATGTGGCTTACCCTTGTCTCCTGTTGAGAGATAAATGAGAATTGTATTATAAGAATATTTCCAGGTCATGTATACCAACCATTTTATAGCTGGATATGGTTAGTTAAATATTACATGAGCCATTTCTCAAAACGTTCGTAGAAAAACAAGCGACATCAGAATAAATATTTGCTTGCGACTTGATTGTTACATAATATATGTATTTGAATTCTTTGAGACATATCTAAGTAGGTTCTAGCTTTTGCTCGCAACTTCGCCCGTCGGAATTTACTACTTACCGGGATAAAGCTATTGCTATATCCTAACCCAGATTATGGTCTATCCGTGTGCCAAATTTCATCCATATGGGTTCAGCCGTTAAGGCGTGAAGGCAAAGCAACCAAATAATCTCACATTCGCATTTAATAATAGGTCTTTACCTATGAAATTGCCGTTTTGAATGAAAAAATTTAAATGATTTTTTTTCATGTATTTTTTATTTGTATTAATCGAAGTAATCACCCATGCAATCAATGCATCTTTGCCAACGCAGTGGCAGTTTATTGATGCCCTTTAAAGAAATCAGCTGGACGGGAGGCAACAAATTCTTCAAAGGCATTTTGTACTGCCTCTCGGGTATTGAATTTTTTTCCCGCCAAGAAGTTATCCAAATTCTGGAAAAAGTAGTAGTCTGTAGGCGCAAGGTCTGGTGAGTAGGGCGGATGACGGAGAGCTTCCAACCCCAGTTCTTGCAACTTGGAGACCGTCTGCTGTGCAGTATGAGGTCGCGCGTTGTCGTGCAGGAGCAGCGGAGACGAGCGATTGACCAATGCTGGTTGGAGATGTGCCAGCTTCTCCATCATTGTGTTCAATTCTTCACAGTACACATCTGCAGTAATGCTCACCCCGTTTGGTAAGAAGCTGTGTTGAATCACACCGGCGCTAGACCACTAAACAGTGACCATCACTTTTCTTGGGGTAAGTTTTCGTTTAGGGCATTGTTTAGGTGCTGAACCAGGATCCAACCAACTTGCTGAGCGCTTGCGGTTATCAAACAGAATCCATTTTTCATCGCAGGTAACAATGCGGTTCAAAATTCCTTCATTTGTGTGTCTGTTGAACAGTGCAAGGCACGTCTCGACGCGTACTTCGCGCTGGCGATCATTGAGTTCGTGGGGCACCCATTTGTCAAGCTTTTTTACCTTGCCAATTTGACGCAAATGGACCAATATTGTTTTGACGCTAACGTCGAAAGCTGCTGCTAATTCAGCCGTAGATTGTGTATCATCAGCTTCCACAATCGCCTTTAATTCGTCATTGTCGCTCAAAGTCTTCGGAAGACCGCGAGGTTCATTTTTCAGGTCGAAATTTCCAGAACGGAAGCGAGCAAACCAATAACAGGTAGTGCGTTGGTTTGTAGTGTTAGCTCCGTAAACGTCGTTGATGTTGCGTGCCGCTTGTGCCGCGTTGCTGCCACGACGGTACTCATATTCCATAATTACTCGAATTTTTAACGTATCCATGATGACGAAAAAGATTTAAATGCGATGAAAATGTAACACTAATCAATAAACAAATGACTACTTTTGGGAAAAAAAAATCCATTTTTTTTAAATAAAATTAATTTAAAAGTAAGTAAAGACCTAATATTAGGTCTTTACCTATGAAATTGCCGTTCTGCAGTACTGGCCATTTCAAATAAAAATATTTTTTGTTTGGCTAAGAATTCTAATTTCAAATTAATTTTATTTTAAAAACATGGATTTTTTTTTCCAAAAGTAGTCATTTGTTTATTGATTAGTGTTACATTTTCATCGCATTTAAATCTTTTTCGTCATCATGGATACGTTAAAAATTCGAGTAATTATGGAATATGAGTACCGTCGTGGCAGCAACGCGGCACAAGCGGCACGCAACATCAACGACGTTTACGGAGCTAACACTACAAACCAACGCACTACCTGTTATTGGTTTGCTCGCTTCCGTTCTGGAAATTTCGACCTGAAAAATGAACCTCGCGGTCGTCCGAAGACTTTGGTCGACAATGACGAATTAAAGGCGATTGTGGAAGCTGATGATACACAATCTACGGCTGAATTAGCAGCAGCTTTCGACGTTAGCGTCAAAACAATATTGGTCCATTTGCGTCAAATTGGCAAGGTAAAAAAGCTTGACAAATGGGTGCCCCACGAACTCAATGATCGCCAGCGCGAAGTACGCGTCGAGACGTGCCTTGCACTGCTCAACAGACACACAAATGAAGGAATTTTGAACCGCATTGTTACCTGCGATGAAAAATGGATTCTGTTTGATAACCGCAAGCGCTCAGCAAGTTGGTTGGATCCTGGTTCAGCACCTAAACAATGCCCTAAACGAAAACTTACCCCAAGAAAAGTGATGGTCACTGTTTGGTGGTCTAGCGCCGGTGTGATTCAACACAGCTTCTTACCAAACGGGGTGAGCATTACTGCAGATGTGTACTGTGAAGAATTGAACACAATGATGGAGAAGCTGGCACATCTCCAACCAGCATTGGTCAATCGCTCGTCTCCGCTGCTCCTGCACGACAACGCGCGACCTCATACTGCACAGCAGACGGTCTCCAAGTTGCAAGAACTGGGGTTGGAAGCTCTCCGTCATCCGCCCTACTCACCAGACCTTGCGCCTACAGACTACTACTTTTTCCAGAATTTGGATAACTTCTTGGCGGGAAAAAAATTCAATACCCGAGAGGCAGTACAAAATGCCTTTGAAGAATTTGTTGCCTCCCGTCCAGCTGATTTCTTTAAGAAGGGCATCAATAAACTGCCACTGCGTTGGCAAAGATGCATTGATTGCATGGGTGATTACTTCGATTAATACAAATAAAAAATACATGAAAAAAATTCATTTAAATTTTTTCATACAAAACGGCAATTTCATAGGTAAAGACCTATTATATTAGTTAGTATTCCTTTAAGTTCTGATACAATCGACCGCGGGGCAGTCGTGCAGAAATCTCTGTTTATTCAACCCTTGTTCTCAATTTTTGTTCTGACGTTATCTGCTATCTTTGTTATTTTACTTCGCGAGAGTATTTTCTCTTTTAATAAATGAGAAATTCTGTGTGAGCTGGTTTAAAAGTGTCCACAGAAAATCTGAAACAATGCGTCTTTACTCCTTCTACGTAATATTTATGGTCAGATATTTATTATTCACTTCAGTCTAGGGTTATGTGAAATCTAAATTTTATATATTGCATTTGAAACATTGAAGTTTACACTTTTAAACTTCATAGGTAACCTGAAGATCCTTTTAAAATACCTCGGTCTCCTAAGTGGAACATGTGTCAGTACAATTTATTGCTCTATTGTCTAGGTACCTACACAGGTTTTATAGCAATTTGGTCTGCAGTTATTTAAAAACAATAAAATCCGTCGTATTCGTATGCTCTCGATTACTACGAATATTTTTTATTCTTATTATTTCTACCTTTCGTATTTTCAAAACTAAAGTATAGAAGCCAGCACATCAAGCTTCCCTATTGTATCAGATTTCTTTGATAGTTTTTCAACTTTATCGCAATAGAAATAAGGTTCATGTTCAATTGGGAAAATTGAATGCCTACCTTATGGGTATTGCAGCCCAGAATTTATTTTTCCTTTGAAATATTTCATCCAAAATAAAACTGCGTACTATGTAGTCGGCTCGTGTTTTTGCCTAGTCCATATTTATTCGTGCATTTGTACTACACATTGTATAATTTTCATCCACGTCTGTGTTTGCACAGCCGGTCTGTTTGTTAACGTCACTATAACCTCAAACAATCCAAAAAGACTCTTATTTTGTTTCGGTTGGGTTTCATAATTGAAAAGCAACATGCAAGGGCTCGATTTTACAGTGTAATAACATGCCTTATTATTTTCTACATTAATGGAATTAATATTAAAAGGCATGGATAATAATTATATTCGTTGTTAGTTCAGTCAGCACTAACAGTGTTTACGTTACATAAAATAAACATTATTATAAACAGGTACCTATGTGGTGACTGGTTATAAGATAATCTTGATAAGTACTTACTCGATATTGGTAATTATGAGCGATAATCCTCATGCTACCATGTTAATTGTAATAAATGAATAGGAAATGTCATAATGTTTTTTTTCCATAGAAATAAACCCGTTCGATATGACAATTGACATCACCGTAAAAGACGCACAATAAAGCGCATTATAAGGTCTATGCAAATCTGCAAACGTTAATGTAAATATTTATACTAGGGTTCGCAACGATCAGATATCCTACTCATATAAAATATATGACAGCATGTGAGGTTATATGGATGTTGGTGGTTGCTCTTCTAACACGTATAAATTTTCTGTACGGATTTTTATGAAACTTCTCAAGTTAACTATATTGCCACCGAAATTTCGTATTAGTGTGTATCACACTAATACGAAATTTCGGTGGCAAGAATGAGAAAACGAAGCAAAAAATTACTAATGGTAAAAGATCTAGGGAATCTCAAATTTTTATTAGCTGATTCATGTAAACTAAACTTTATGATATGGAAAATAGGATTTGAATTTCAATAAAATCATAGTTGTAAAATGAATACCTTAACTATCTACTGTTAGGATTTATATTTCGGGATAAATCATTAACTTATTTGCGAAGTGCTGACGATTTACGTTAGTCTGTCTTAATTTCTAATTCAGAAGTTTAAAAAAAAATGACCAATGTATATAATTATTAATATCAGCGAACCTTGTTATTAGCTAATAAAAATAATTAAAACCAACACTAATGGATGCGCTCTTAATTCGAATAATTTCTCAAATAGGTCATGCACTGTGGAAAACCGCTAGAAAGGTCACGCATTCACCAGTAATTTACTAATATTAGATTGCGTTCTCACGAGACCACTCTACTATGCGAGTGAGCGCGGAAAAATACTCGCTACTAACTAACAAGAATCCTTTGGGAGACGGACTGTTTATACAGGGTCGAAGTGACATCGACAACATGATAGCATCACTTCTTTAATTAAAAATATCTTTGTGATAAACAAATAACAAGCTTTCTTATAGTAAAAAACAAGTTTGAAGTAAAAAATACGTTATACGTACAAAAATGAAAAAACAACAAAAAAATTCAACGGTGAAGGTGTCCAGAATCATGGACTCCACTCATGGTATCAGGTCGTGCATTTATTTGTCTTCCATCCTGTATAAAGGCAAGTTGACCACAAATGTCTTATAAGTAGAGGGCGGCGGCGCGTAAAATTAATTATTTGTCGTAACTCGTAAATAATGTGTCGGATGTGGGCGGGGTTAAGTTCCACATGAAATTCTCCCACTCCGGAAAATTCTCGCAGTTACATTCATTATGCTTAGTGTAACGAGGAATATGAACGCGAAGCCTTAATTAGAAATAACAGTCATAGTTATTATTCACCTATTAATTTTAATTTCTGTAATTACTCTGCCATTTGTCAACTTGTGTTTTATTCATGAAGAGGCGGACGAAATTTGTGTTTCGGCCGAATTATTTTATTCAAAACTTGTCGTCATATTTCACAGAACGCGACATTTTTTTGGCTTCACTTCTATGACGGATTGATGTAAAGCGTAAATAACAGGGTTCGTGCGGTCGTAGACCCACAGGAATCCTTAACTGTATCGAGAGAGAATAAAATAAACCTGCTCTGTTCACACTGGTCGTGTAGAATCAGTACCACAGTCACCTCATCATTGTCTACCGAACCGGTTCTGTCTTTAGGTGTTAACGTCAAGGGTGAATTGAATCAATCACCTCCAAAAATCTATATAAACTAAACACTTTAAAATTAAACACAATTTGATCAAAATCAAATTAATCATTGCAATTATGCGATCGAGTCGCAAATAGCTAAGTTTGCAACCTTTTTGCAATATTACGTTGAGGTTAACGTCCGTCTGAACGGGCTACGAACTTGCGACCCCGCGTCATTGAAGCCATTATTTTTACCCGTGAACAGGGCCGCTTACTTCAGTATCTCTCCCAGTTTTCACTCTAAAATATAGTATTACGTCCTGTTCTAATATACGTTGTTGGATAGAGACAAAATACATTTCGTTGGTAATGAAAATCAGTCGTTCATGGTTATCCAGGCTGACAGGCGAGTTTGTTACGTTAATAGTGAAACTTCTGTCCCGTTAAAATATTGACTTGAGGTTGAGTATCTCAATCTTATAGTTTCTACTAAGATAAAATTATTATTAAGAGGAATCATTTAAATATCAGTAAATTTATGACGGCTTGTAAAGCAAGAAATAAGATTGCAAAACTAGACATATTAAATTATCAAAAATTCGTAGTTACATACAACATACGAAGTAACAAAGCTGCAATTCCCCAAAAAAAATAAGAAATTGCCAACAATGACCGACTTCTCGAGGCTGCTATCTCCCCGTCGCTATTCCCCTACGATACTAGTCTACTACGCCACTAACTTCTCCAGTAAAGAGGAATCAAGGTTAGTCTTTTAATAGTAAAAAGGCTTCAGTCGCTTTCCCAATTGCATTTTAGCTGTTCATCATTAAAAGAAATACAGTGAAACCTTGATCCCTGTCACATAAAAGTGAATGCCGCCAGTTTTACTGCATGGAAATAAATGGTACGAGTATATTCCGTAATTAATTTTATTGTAGAATTTAATCTGCCATTACACAGGTATTGCTTTCAGCGTCATGTCGACCTTCAGTTTTATGGGGCGAAAATTTATGGGTGTCTGCATGGACCCCGAGCTTTAATGTTCTGATGATTTTAATGTTACCGGGAATAAGCTATGTCTATATGTATATAGCGATAAATATAATGTTTTCGGGGCGATTAACGTCACGCCTTCGTCAGTGTAATTAACCTTCATAATCTGAAAACTCGTGAGGGATTTGAATTAAAACGATTTGAAAGACTCGATAATCTAGTTATAATCTTGATTTGCATTTAATTATTCATTAAAATTGGTAGCATTCCGAGGCCCAAGATATTTTTTTATATTATTAATAGGTACTTGATCGGTGATCTCTAATCGCATTGAGCAATTACTTACTCAATTAATAGTAGACGCGAGAATAGAGGAGACTCGATAAAACTCGGTATTGATAGAGTAATAAGTATGTTTGATCATACGTTATCTTCAATGGTTTGCATTTCATTTTACACTTTGCTAGAAATGGTTATATACACAAAGCTAGTGAATACTAGTGATACCTACCTACATTTGTTTGTCCACCCCAAATGGAAAATAACCTTCTAGGACTATTACCTACAGTGCGTTGTCTGGAAATATGGTGAAATAGCCCACAATAAAAGTAATAGCAATTCTCAATACAACGGGGAACGGACAAAATTGATAGACGACGTTATATTTTGCACAGCGGTGGTGGCCCAGGGGTAACGGCACTTTTGTGTAATTTATCGCCACTACTCTCAAAAACGGTGAAGGAAAACATCGGGAGGACACCGGCATGTCCTAGAAGCATAAATTCGAAGATATGTGACATCCACCAACCTACATTTGACCCACTCCCTTTTACAGAGAGGAGGCTTGTCTCCCAGCAGTGGGAACGCTTTAAGTTTATTTTGCGAGACACAGACGGTATTGGCCAGTACAGTACCTTGACAAAGGTTTTCAAAGATTTACTACAAAGATTTCTGCAACCCCGGTCCGGCTTTAGTACGGTACAGCCGTACAATATTAAGGCATCCATAAAGAAGAATGCCACAGAATCAGCTATACATAACTTTTCTGGACAGACGGTCGATATTCTATTTTCAGTTGTCATTTCTGGAAAGATTTAACAATAAAATTGTCATTGTTCATGTAATAAATAGAGAAACAATTCTTTAAGTCAAAGATCATATTGAATTTCCACATCGATCAGTCACGTTTGGGCATTGTTCTTTTATACAATTGTTTACATACACTGA
Organism: Phlogophora meticulosa; assembly: GCA_905147745.2. NCBI lineage: Eukaryota > Metazoa > Arthropoda > Insecta > Lepidoptera > Noctuidae > Phlogophora > Phlogophora meticulosa. The sequence goes on along the minus strand of LR990533.1, from coordinate 12,261,660 downwards.
AGATTCATTAGAAATTGTTTCTTTTGTCTTGCGAACACACGGCCGAGTTTACTAAACGGTGTTCGTGTAACAATCAATTTGGCAACCAATGTTGCCGTGTTATTGTTTGAGTTAAGGAACCATCGTTAATCTTGCCTCGGCGGCCTCATCTAAGTCTACTGCAATACGTAAAGCATGTAGTGGTTGGTTTACGTGCATCCATTCCGGTTTACGACGATTTTATTGTTCTCTCCTTTTATCGTTTATGTAGCTTTTCTTATATGGAGCATGTTTATGAGATTCTATTCAACGTACTAACACTCAGTGCACTTTACGACTTGTGAAAATCGAACGCTTCCTTTTATCTGGATCGGACTAACACGAGCTAGGCTTACATCTTTAGAATAACTCTTTGGATCCCACGTCAACCTCACTCATTGCTTCCCTTCATTCTTTAACGATGTCATCGTCCCTTCAAATATCTGCCTATCAGCGTCCCCAATTCCTTTCGTTCTAAAAACAAGATAAGCATTATTTTATAGAATAACCATTGGAGTAGAATATTTTGCAAAACTTTCTAGTTTTTTATCGCACTAAGAACAGACGCCTTAACACCCTAGTTGCGACAGCTAGAAAAGCTAGATTGTTAGCTTAGCCAGCAGTCTAGTTTATTGCTTCTGGTATCTTTCCGTCCGTTGCTTCTAATTAAATTTACTTTTTATCCCTATCCGTCTGATATTAAGAAAGTGCGTTTCTACCAGAGAATACGCATTGTTGTTAAATAAAACTTTTATATCCTTATAAATTTCAGTCATAAATAATAAATTGTTATCAGTTTAGTATTATACTGATAATTTATAACATCATAAATCTGACGTAATAATTGCCCAGAATCAGGTATTTGGAATGTTGCCAGAAACGCATAGAAAAGATATCTTAGAAACTTGTTCGTAAGAAAGTATATCTATAAATCGAAACTGTTTTACTTTTCAATTATTTCTGGACAAAAATTTACGAGTTTAAATTCGATTCCAATCAAAACAAGCCGGTGGAATTACTGGGTAATGTATCTAAAACGGTGGTTCTAAAACATTGCTTCAGTAAATCGTTCGTGAACGGTACCCTGGTTTGTGAAATAGTTTGACTTGGAGCCAAGTGACTTGATTATGAGTGGTGCTAACCATTGTGTTGATGTTTATGATATGCTGTCTGGCATACATTGGTTCCTGGAAATGTATGTCATAAATACGTCACAATATCAATTTGATGATAATAATATGAAACCTATGCGTACTGAATAAGGTGAACGAGGTGAGTTGACAATATTTTGATATTTATTCATGTCTAGTCATGGCTACTCATGATTTTTGATATCAAACTGCAATGCCAACAAAACATGAAATCAGTGCAGATCTACACAAAAACGATGTTAATAATGGTTTGGTGGAATATGTAAAGTAGAAACTGCGTTGAACTGAATCACGTGTCAATTAGTCGGTACATTTAAAGGCATCTACTATTATCTATTTGTAGTATCACGAAAGGAAGTAACGTACTTGCACTTTTATCGTAGAGCGGATTTGTAGTCTCAATAAGGCCTGAGTTTATTGTTACAACAACCACGTGCAGTATCGGATTAGGGTCAAATCAACGCAGCGTATTGCAGACCACTGTTGTATATAGGCATCTCCCAAAATGTGACACATCACCCTGTCTTCCACTTTCCGCATCTGTTCAGTCTGTTCCAGCCGCTTTTTTAAAGGCCGATGTCTTTAAAAAAGTAGCTCCACCTAGCTTGGGGTAGACCACAAAGGGCGTCTCGATACGCGGTATCCACTTTAAGACTCGTCTAGTCGACTGCTCCATCTTCTAAAAGATTAGGGTTAAAGATTGCACATAGCTGTCTCTCAGCTATCGCAGACTATCGCTAAGGGGATATGATTTTTAATTAAAAGTAAGATTACTACAGACATCGTCTATCTAGCGTTTTCTTTTCACTTTCAGTGTGTGGAAAGTTTGCGTAATCGGAAAAATTCCAGACGTTTAGTTACAGACGTTTTGTAAATATTGAAGTAACTTCATGTGGCTCTGTTTCTACTTTTACTAATACTGTAGTGTTTGGTTTTATTATAGCATTGAATTTTGACGTGGTCCACCTTAGTTTTACCTTACGAAGCATTGGTCCTTAGTGAACCTCTGTGGGGTCCATCCTTTCTAAAACATTGCCTCAACCGAACTGTCTTCTTCATCCTCTGAGTCCCCTTGCCATATAAATTGGAGTCAGCTTGATAGGTTAAATACTTCGCACCCACAATAAGATATTCTGGACCATACATAATTCCTTACTGACCAAACCACAATTGCTTCCCTCCCGTCAAATTATCGTGAAGCGTGAGTCGGGGTCAAGGTATATTGCAATGGATATTGGCGCGGTGACTCCGGGCTGGCGACCTCAAACTCACCCCTGTTGACTCATTGTGGTTATTTGGTTTGCTTACACACAAATCAGTGTTGTTATTACACTAATCTACCTGTATTGATTTAGGATAGTGTTTAATTTTGTTTTAGTGTTGTTCTCTTTTTTTGGAAATACTTACCTGCATCTTTTTGTCTATGTAGTGTATTGTCACTGCTGCTGAGTGGAGATTCACTAACCCATGGTCTTTGTTAAAAATAAGGTTCGTCCTCGTTTTTTTGATAATCGAAAACTTCGGTCACTAACTAATCCGTCCACCAAGAGCGTTGGATACGGTCATTTCCCCTTTGACCTTAATTTTTACGGTCTTTGCTAGGCTCTCAATCTACAGTTGAATTTTGAACTCACCCATATATTGGTACTACCCATATAGATATACAAATGTAAATACGTTATGTTTTACGACACCTAAGTAATGTCGTAACGGGTCTTATGCACACAACCGCGATTATGTAATTACAGGACGTCAATTGAGATTTGTAAATGAACACATCTTGAGGAAACCTGAATGTTTAATTTATTTCACTCTGAAACCTCAAGTCCGCCTTGAGCAAGCGTGGTGATCAATGTCATGCCTTCTATGATTGAAAAGAGGCTTTTGGCTGGTAGGTATTATATAAAGACAGGGTGGCAATCGCGTACGTGACATATTGATATTTATCCATCACTTTGTTTTTGTAATTTTCTTCCGAAGCGTAGCTTTTTTAGGGAATGTTATTTTTATATTATCCTGTAGGCACTGAAATATCGCTGAAAGGGCAACATATTCATAGATTACAACCAATAGGCTGTAGCTCACGGAAGGTTCCACGCGTGTGATTTCTTTACGAACGCTCTTTCGACCTCCTTTTCCTAATGTGTCATTCAGATGCCGAAATACGATTCTGTATTCGCATTTCCCTCATACACAGTGTCGGATCCATACCAAATAACCTAGATGGGATGTCGTCCTATATCATGAATGAGATTACAGAAGCTGTCTGGAGTTAATTCAGTATTGTTTATCTTTATCATGACGTGGTTTCGGGTCTGTCACGTGTTTATATTCAAGCACAGTGGGTAGCTTTAATTAAAGTATTAAGTACAAACTAATTACGTAATGTTCTGAAACATCTGTGTTCTCTTAAATTATTATATTATTTAGGTTTTGTGTGGGCTTCGGTGCTTTAGGCAGATTTACTCGGTCAGATAATATGACCTGTAAACTAAGGCGCGGTGCTATGTTATTTAAAGTTGGTGTTGGTGTTCCCGCATAATGTGCCTACTGCTTTTTAGTTAGATTCGTGTTTTGTAGTTTCGTTTAAATAACATTGATAGTGATATTAGTGTGCTGGGGTATAAGAGTACCTAAAGAAAGAACATAAAAAACGATGGATGTGTGAACGATGATATGGCTAAAAAAGGTGAACAGGAGGATAATGATGATGATGATGATGATGATTGGATACTTTAAAAGGTTTTCTATATGTAGGACCGTTCGAAGGAGCCATCGTTAAGATGTCTACTTACGGCCGATTTCAATTACAAATCTCAATTCAATCCCAATCAAAAGATCGATCAGAAGCAGTAGTTTAAGATCGCAGATTGAGATTGCATGTAAGCACTGAAATCCTTTTTTGACCCTAAATGTGTTTTTGGAAACATGAGCATTTATCGCACTTTCTACTTTCAACAAAACCCCTATTTCGTATTAGATATGTAATTGACGTAATTGGTACTCAAGTCGCTTTTATAAAAATTAAAATAATGTACCTACTACGGACATGCGAACATTGTTATTCGTTACATCATATTTCAACACATTCAATGTACCTACATACACATATATAGGAATTACGTGTCTACTTGAACTTATGAAGTCCCCAATCGATGAAATTGTATTATATTGTAATGTAGTTTCACATTTTTTTGCAATTGACACACCATTTATTCGTTGGCGCTTTTTCATTTTAAGGTAATGAAACGATAATAGCCTCAGATGTATGTGTGACCAAATGTATGAACGTAAACGAAGCAAGGATCGTGGCAGGAAGCGCTCTAGTTTCTGCTTACCCCCATGAGAAACATGTGTTTGTTTATGTATGTACGTTTGTATGCGGGGCAAAGGCGTCTAGTCATACTATAAAGACACGAGCCTGTAAAATCTTCCCGTGGAATAGTTAGGTTAAGGTGAAGTCAAAATGCCATTCTAATACTTAGGATTGACAGTTCACTTCACCCAACTTTACGCGGACGATGTTATCTTTAACCGATCTCAGTGATGTCCAAGATGAACTTATAAAGAACTCTCTCTTTTCATCTCTAGTTGATTTTATAGAGTAACTAGCTGACCCGGCGAGCTTCGTACCGCCTCAAAAGTTAAGTTACACTGCCATCTGTTAGAAAAGTATAGAACTTCTGGAACTTATTATAGGAAAACATTTAATTTGAAAAAAAAAATAGTAAGGTCAATAATCGAAATAAAAACTATCCTATCTTTCAAGTTGGATAAAACTGCACACACTGCAAAATTGTATTACAATCGGTTCAGTAGTTTAGGAGTCCATAGCGGACAAACTACGTGACACGTAATTTATACACATTAAGATTAAGTATTTTTTACGATTACGAATTATTAATTACGTGAAATGTAGTTACATATTATGGCCAGGAGCGGCGGTGTGTTGGAAATTCACAGAAAACGGTAATGTTTTCATAATATTTTATATCCCTCATAGTCATGTTATTATGAAAAGAACACACCAGCGTGTAGGTAATTTAGATAATATTGCTTTTATTATAAGAGGTGTGGCGATTAAATAAAATACTAAATTACTTACGTAGGTACTTAATTACCTTATATCACTTTATCAAATTAATATTGTATTGCGTATCATCAAAATTTAGGCATCTGCATGTCACACGACTTTTACATTTTAGGTAAGCAATTCCTTAATTAAAGATTAACTTAAAATTTCGCTCGAGAAACTATGAAGGCGAATTCTAATCTTCATTTTAACTTCAAGCAGACATTTAATTAGAATTATATTTGTAATTTACTTACGGCAATAAAACGTACTGTAAGCCCTAATATTAACATTGCAAATAGAATTAGCCTATTTACATTTTGTTTTTAATTACATTTCAGTTTATATGGCCCTTAGCTATATTCGCTATATTCGATAAGTATGTGAGTATTCAAAAGAATGAATAAGAACTTTTTTTAAATGTTACTAAAAATAGGAAAAACGTGTCAGTTATTTTTGTGTTTTAGAACTAAAAAAAAATGTCAGATGGCTTTTTTATCTCGATTTCAGGGTTGGTCTCATAGTGTAAGTCGTTTATAATGGATGATCATGATGATGTATTCATGAGTATCTCTTGAACCCCGTGAAAGATCGAATACTAATTAAAGTCAGCCCTGTATAAAGGTTAAACCATAGGTGTTGTAATTAATTAGTTACTATATTAATTAAAAACATTATTATGTATACTTCCTGCTATATGATAAAAAAATGATGATGCTGATAATTTTATCCCTTTTATGTATGCGAAAATATAATTCGCAAATACCTACTGCGAGTAAAATTCTCTCAGCATTCCCTTTCAACCCTGCCAGAAAGTTCTCGTATTTACACTTTATAGTAAAGTGAAGTTGTAACTTTTCAACTTTTTAAAAGCTAAATCTTTTTTCAAGTGGGTGTGTGTAACTGGAGCGAAATATTTCAAGATGCAAAGTTTTCTTTTTTGTAATAAAAAATCCACTGAAATTGGGGCAAGCTAGCGTTAGAGGAGTTTAAGGAAAGTTTATGTTTCTGGTTTCATAATAAATGTGTCGGGCGCTGTAGATAATTCGCCTCATAATGATGGTGGATTTAATTGGTTTAGTCTGGTAACGTCAATCACTGGACTAATTGCATTGTTTCCTGCATCCCAGGTCGATGGCTTGTAGGTATACGTATAATACTCCAAAATACGAATGCTATGTCCCTTTCATAGATGAGAAAGCAAGCATAAAATCATACCGCATTGAAGTGATCGATAATTTTAATTACATAAGTACATAGTGCTCAGTGGTTAGGTCACCTCACATATACTGTTTCAACCTCGTGTATGTTGGGTTCATTTGTCTATGCAAGTACCTACTTATGGTGACTTTTTAATGTACTATAAGTACTTTTTTTGAAGTTTATCAGAGGCATAACTGTATGTTATAGGAGACCATCGTGAGGAAACCTCGACATATAATTAACTAGCTTTAGCCTGAGACTGCGTCTGCGTGAAAGTCGGTTATCGCGGATGCAGACAATGTTGCGGTTTAAAATATGTCTTTCCCAGGGCCTCAAACTATCTCCATACCAAATTTAATTACGATCTGGTCAGCCGTTTAGTCGTGAAAAGGTAACAAACAAACAGAGTCACTTTCGCATTTATAATATTAGTATGGAAATAGGTCTGAAATCGCCAACTCGCCTTGAGCAAGCTTGGTGATTAATGCTCGTGCCTTCTCTGCATGAGAAGCTTATTTTGCTCTGCAGTGGCAGAGTAGCAGGCTGGTATTATTAAGTACACATACTCTGTCTTATTTCGCTGGTGGTAGGCCGAAACTACAGTACGTAAACGTTATGATGAGCTGGTTGAAGTACAGAAAAAATATTCCAACTAATTAGGTCATTACTTGATTAACCTTAGCTGCCAAACAATGAGACACAATAGAAAATTTATTGTTTGTCGGTCATTTGACGTTTAACGTGTTAACTTTCTGATTAAACTTTTTGTTTGTGAATTAATGTTTGTTCCGAAAAATCATTTCGTTATAAAGGTCGAGGGTGACCGATCAAATTGTATTGTGCACTAGCTGCTTCGCGGTTTCACCCGTTCCTAGAGTTACTAAAAAAAGGCCCGCAATGAACGACGATACACATGTGTGGAAAAGGGGAGGAGGGAAGGCTTTTGCCCCGTTGTGGGCTAAGTAGATTAGATGTTCTCTTAAAACAATACTTAGATAAATGTTTGCGAGAGTACTTTACTATTAATGAGATTTAATATTTTTTGAAGTGAATAAGGATTTCTGCCAAGAAGCTGTCTGGAATAAACAAAAGGTAGGCACAAAAGGGTACAGATAACAATGAATTTGCACACTCACCCACCACAACATTAAGCTCACTGAGTCTAGAAAAACAGGCGCTTTCTTATCCTGTGACTAGATGTCTGTTCTGAGGTTTATACCTAAACTACCCTCTTTATTACTGGGCCACATCCCAACGGGGAAATAAACTAGTCCACTAAAGTAGATATTGAGTTCTTAAATAACAAACACTTCGTATCGTCCTTACATCACGCCTCTATTCCCCGGAAGGTTAGGCAGTAATGTAGTAATAAAATATAATTAGTATTAATAAAATGTACTGGTAAGCATGAGGTCTCTTCGCATCTGACATTTCAGCCCAGAGGCTGGATTTATGTGGCGGGTTGGGTTCGCCCCCTATTTGGACTTAAACATAACTGGCAAAATGTGTTTGTGGTTAGTTACATTTCTGCCTAACCCCAGGGAATACAAGCCTTAACGTTAACTTTATGTTGCAAATTAATGCCAATGAAAAAGCAGGTAGCGACATAACGTGCAATAGGCCTTATTTATAAGCATTCTCAATATTACTAATAAAAAAATCGTATATAAGTATATACAAGTATATAACAACATACCTTATTACCTAGTTGTTACGTCGACTTGGGAGCATTGTTAATATTCAAAAGAGCGGAAAATATGGCCTTCGATATTCGAAAAGCATTGACAACGTTTGGCCAATCAGAGAGCTGGTAGCCTGAATATGTAAGTTTAATGAAACTACCGAGAAGGCTGAGTACGAAGATATCTATACAACCTATTTGAATTCTATAGGGTGTATATCTTCCCAAAATCTAGAAAAAATATTCATATTTTTCTTTGATTCGGCTTAAATTCAATTGAGCTAGGTAGCTTTAATAGTAAATAGGTTTTCTCGATGTTCAACAAATAGAAATACTTTTCTTTGATCCGGAATTGGGACAGACGAAACTATGATTATTATTGGAAATAAATAAAAAAAGAGTAAAAATACCGTGTATATTTGTACAATTTATTAGAAATGCGTCCTTTACTAAAATATATGCAAAAGGAAAGTTTGACGAATTTTAACGCTATCCCGAAAAGATGGTTTATGTGTCATGCAGGATGATAAAGTTAATTTAAATAAAATCTTTAAAGATTTTGGCACAAACATTTCAATTTTAATTACTTTTCCGTAATGTCATCTCTCATTGATGACTCAGTCCATGACGCGGATGTAACGTAAAATATTTTATTACTTTTCTTGTGAATGAATCAAATAAATAATGTTTATTTTATAATTTACGACACACTTCTGAAATCATCGTGTTGTTAGTGAGTTTGTTAGTAGCATGTTTGCAATGAAAATCGAATTTGCTTGGTTATCAAGTACTAACTTGGTTGGACAGACTTAAGAACTAAGCCTGTTACTCAAAATTGTAGAACTCCCCCTTTATTATTTATCAACTAATGGAACGGTTCAACTTTATTGTTAGTTGAGTTTACATTTGTTCAGCGTTGAACAGAAATTGTATATATTCGTCTATTTACATGCATACATAAATAAAAAAGGGACTTAATTCGTTGGTAATCTTTTGTCGGGTGAAAATTTATAGGAACAACTTTTACTATCGGACAAACCTTGAAATTACCAAAAACAAATCAGCGCTATTTTCTACATTTTTTCGATTTATGCTAAAATAAATATAGAAATCAACTGATATGTTCACACCGGGGTGAGCATAGCTTACTTTGACAGGCTTAAGTCACATATTTTATCACATTTTGGGCGATAAAACCGTAACATACCACCGTAATCATTTCTTGTCACAAACGTTTTGGGATATGTACGCCGTGCGCGCCCTGCTGGTTTCAGACATTATCCCAGAGTAAAAGATTTGTAAATTCATGAGTACTGAGAGATTGTAAACGTATTCAGTCATCCTGTAAGGCATGATAACCATCTAACCTACTTTTTAAAGATTTGAAGATGAATGAGGCTAAAAAGCTTAAAGGGAAATGTTACCGCTTTTCATAATATCCGATTCAAATGAACCACATGATACCTTAACACATAATTAATAAACCAACCATATGTATATGGTATATGGGTTATTAAAATAACAGAGTAGAACAAAGCACCCGTTACACGTGGCAAAGCTTATCACGCATTCGCTGGCCAAACGTGGTCTATCCTATTTATATAACTAGGTATAAGTATAATATACTTATGTATTATGTTTGTAGGTACATTGTCCAACAAGCGAAAGGTTCGTCATGTGAAATTGATATAATGACTTGAAATTATGGAGTTGTTTGTTTACCTTCACGGTTTGCGTATGTTTTTGTAGATTTTCTCATTTCCTGCCGAAACAACTAGGGACCTTTTTTTACTCATTCCGCGGGGAGTTCTTGTTTTCCTATCAATATTACTCACAGGAGAAACGGATGTATATTTTTGGAATCCCCAGTGGAACAAATCGGCGCCCATTGTTAATTAAAATTAGCTAATGGTAGTTTAAAAAAATATCACACTGTTGCACATCAAGGGTTATTGAAACACGAGTGTCAGTTTATAAACTGAGCCGCTAGCAAGGTTTGTATAAGTAATATTAGTATTGTAAGAGTGTTTTATTTAATCTATTCTACTTAATACAATAAAGACGAAGACTCTGTTTGAACGCACAATCTCTGGTACTACTTAGGCGGATTTTAAAGTTTTTTTTTTTTTAGAAAACGTTGCCCCACGCTAGGAATTTCTCCAGTGTCGTGGGTGCGTTTACAAACATTCAAACTCACATACAAATACAGCCAGACCCGGAACAACTACCTGTAGGCCATACAAATATTTGTTCCGTGCGGGAATCGAACCAACACACGGCGCAGCAGTCGATCGCTCAGCCACTGCGCCAACCGTGCCGTCAATTTTATCATTTAACAACGCGCTACGACCCCAAGGGGTGGGTGAAAACGTGAGGCACATCTAGTACTTTAAACCTATTTACGTATGTCCAGTTCCATACACTGCTTTATCAAAACGTATGCAAATTCAGCAAAAACATAATATAACTGCACTCCTGTATTCCCAGAAGAGTTAGGCAAACGTATACTTATAAGTACCTACGCCCACATGTCGCCGGTTATATTAAGGAAGGGTATGGACAATAGAAAGAGATGGTAGACAGACAGTACTCAGCGCTCGAGAAGTTAGTAGGTATTCACCTGCCTTGGTCGTCACTTTCTTTTCCATCTCTTTCCTTTGTTATTATTTACAATTGTTAGTATTGTCATCTTTGACTTGATGAGTAATTACAAATTACAACTGTTAATATATTTAAGTCCCATGTAATAGGGAATCCAAATTCCTGATGGAATAACCTAATATCAGCTTGCCAGTCCTCAGTCTCAGCAGTAGCTCTTGCGACCACTAATGAGGAAAACAAAACGTACAATATCGTAAACATGGCGTAATTTTTTGCCCTATTTTCACCTCCATTAATTGTTTTACCTCAGCACTAAGTTCAGTCTCTTTAGTATAAAAAGTCTCAGTTACAGACGATTTATAGAAAAGGCTTCTTTGAATAGACCGCTGCATTTATCTTGTACAATCACGTCTGGGAATCGGACTAAATGAGTATCGGAAATGCAATTTCAAAGGCGATGTACGACTCCTGAGCAAGTAGATTTGTAGTAGCTTAAAATTACCTCAATAGTATAGAATAGATTTGCTTTGCATGATAATTAGCATTCATGCATTGTCATTTAACATATGTAAGCCAACAGCTTTGTTTATTTATTACATGAGTACAATAATAAGATTAGTAAATCAATGGAATACTGAAAGGATGATTCTGAAATCAAGTATTATGGAGTAACACTTATTGTCAGTCGAAGTATATAGTTAATGATAGGCACTTGTTAAAATATGTATGTATTGTTTTCATAGAAGTAGTATACCACGAAATACCTGAACATCTTTTCTCCTACTCTATTAAGTCCAACCAAAGTCAGAAAGAGATCGCTTTTAGCGATAATGCCGCCCATCGTAAGACCCTATGTAGCTCTTATTTTTTTTTATGGTGTACAATAAAGAGTATTCTATTATATAATCCGTTCTTAGAAAATAATAATACGTTTCTGTAAGTACTTCGTAGAATCGGGCTTATCGTTTGAAGTAAAAAACCATAATTCATCATCACCTAGTTCCCCCACAGCCTCTCACGACTTGCGTGGAATACAGAATACACATTTTTGCAGAGGTCACCATGGCAACTACGTACCTACGCTATTGTTTCTTGATACATAAATCATTTCTCGATGTATTCATACGTAGTACTACTCACGCTTTTTCCATATAGGGGTAGGCAGAAAAAATCAGAACGCCACCTGCCACGATCCTTACATTTTACTTTTGCTTCGTTTACGTTCATACGTCATACACGCACGCCGGTTGCAAGTACTACGCATCTGACCTTTTTGAAGAAAATTGTATGTCCTTCAAGGGCGTACCCCCCCCCCCCCCGTGTTTTCGCATACATCTGCCTTGTCAACACCTTTTGTTAGACGTCTTTCATTCAATCGATGCAAACAGAACACTATATTATACCTATCAATGTATACAATGTGTACAATGAACCGATAGTGTATTAGTAACCCAGTTGATAGTAATGTTTGTAAAGTGGGGTGCCGCTTAACCCACTAGTTGACACGTTTGCGCTCGCGCACAGTGTCTAAAGTTTCATAACAAGTTCAGTAGTATTGACGTCAACTTATGTGCGAAACAATTGGCATGGCTGATCAAAAAGAACGTCTGGTCAATAAAAAAAGTTTAATGAAAATCACTGTTACGACGGAGAGCGGCAATAAATGGAAAAGTTCGGTTTCCTTTATAGGTCTTCCTAAGTAAAGATTTTTATTGTACTTTTACCGTTAAACGGGATGAATAGTAACAAAACTGAAGGGAATTCTTACGTTTGCTAAACATTGTTTGTTAACAAAAATTGAGTCCATGAAGGACTCAATTTTTAGATGATTTGAAAATAATATTTGCGTCACCGTTGGTACAAACAAATAATATTGAATTAACTTGAAAATCCCATTTAAAATTTTGTTTCGACCTACCCCTGCGTTTCTATTTACCCCGTTTTACCGGGATCTAAATACCTTTAAATAAACTAACACAATGCCGTTACTCCCCGAAGGGTCAGGCAGAGGGGCACCCATATTGTATTTATATTTTATTATTTGATTGGATTTGGATATGCAAAACATTTCAAAATATAAAAAAAATCTTGCTGTCCGGTGTCGGGAGCAGGGTACAAACTACCGGTGGTGGTTGATGGCTCATTATTGTTTCTGCTAGGTATCTTCTTATTTAAGTTTGACAAGTATTACATACAGTACCTGGATGACCGAGCTCTGCTCCGACAAAAGACGTCTTCTAAAAATGGAACCTAGCTAGAACGATATATCACCCCCGAAACTCCCTGCATACAAAACTTCATGGAAATCGTTCGGAGCCGTTTCCGAGATTCAGATTATATACATATATACATACATACATATATGCAAGAATTGCTGTTTGAAAGGTACTAAATACATACTTACGACACTAAAATTTAATATAGGTATCATCATCTATCCCGGCAATCGAATCCCGTTAGAAGACAAAAGACTGCCGCCCTTTGAACATTATACCCTTTTGATACAAACAAGCACCGAGTATTGTTGGGTGCTTGATTAAATTTCTACTAAACAGTTTTAAAAGGAATCTTTGTCATCTTTACAACGAAGTTATGATCATTTGTGAAAAATGTAAGTAAATTTGTGTTCCAATTAATTAATAATTTACCTGCCTGCAAAAATGGACTGAATCTTTTTTAACCTTTTGGTAGCATACATACATATAGAAAGTGTTATGTTGGAAGGGTGAAACGAGTACATATAAGTAGGTACTGAAGAGGTTTTATGCAATAAGAGACCTTAGTGCATACAGGATGGTTAAACACTAGTTCTCTGTGTTCAACCACTCAAGAAAGGTTTGAATACTTTAGAAGATGAAATATGTCGCCCGTCTATTGAAGATTCTTAATTGTTAAGTCCAATTTATATTATGTACCTGGATGACCGAGCTTTGCTCGGATAAAACGACGTTTTCTAAAAATGAAACTTAGCTAGATCGATATATCGCCCCCGAAACCCCCTGCATACTAAGTGCTGTTTCCGAGATTCAAGTTATATATACATACATGTATACAAGAATTGCTCGTTTCAAGGTATAAGATTTAACTGAGAAGTCCTATTATTTACAACAATAAAATAACCCCGTCTATAATAGTAGGTACCTATATAAGTATCTGTCCGTTCAACTTGCACGTTAGTAAGGAGAGTGTAATTATTAAATGCTTTTGTGAGCGTAAATATTGTGTTTTCCTACTTATTGCATGCTACTCTCTTGTACCACAAAGAGTATGCAGAAAATTGTTTGTTTTCTTTGAAATGTGTATGAAGCGCATAATAATGGTAATATAAAAGCAAATAATGGTAATATATTATCGTGAAACTACAACCCGATAACGTCACGGCTGGCTTCGAATTGGGAGGGTATGTACGACGCTAATAATCGCGTGACCCGGTTTGCACAACAAGTATTTGAAAAAGGAACATTATGTAGCTATGGTTGTACTCCTGAGGAATTCGGAATTTCTTCCTTTCGATGTTCGTGACGGGCCAAAGAATACCGGTGATATTTCGTGCCAGGTTGATGACAGGAAAAACTGTGGAATTTTATGCAGGCTATGCAGCTAATGTTTCGATAATTTTCCTTAGCAACTCTCACCCTACTCTGTTTGCCGTCAGTCCAGAAAGTATTTCAGTTCATATATTAGCTAAAAAGAAAAAGGATTTTATTGCTTTTAAAATTACAGGGCTACGCATTGACGGATCCTCTGTCAATATAGACCGCAAAATTTTAAATTTTATGTAGTTTTATTAAAATGAATTTCGCATTCAGTATGGTGACATAGGTACTTAATTAGTAAATTATAACATGGCTCGAGAAATTATATTTGCTGCAAATCGTCATATTTTCAATAAATAGTCTTATTGTCAGCCTATAATTGTAATATAGAACCTATAATTTTACGAGCTCGCATAGTTGTTTTTACAACACTGTTCGACAATGTAAAACAGCGCTGCAATATTGAAGAAATTCACCCAAGAATGACACATTTCTCATCCTATTTTGTGCTTTTCAGCAATCCAATGTTTCACAGTAAAAATATAGTAAAAGCTTTCAAATTAATTCCAACATAATGTACATTTGACGACTGGCGATGATTCAAAACTTGGATAGGTCTACAGTACACAAAAGAAATAAACGCCATATTTCAAGCTTCGTTCCACATTAATAAATACTTATCCGCTCGATTTGTACAAATCAATGTGGAGGCGGGAAATGAAACTTTTCGTATTTTACTTAGTAATAACTTCTGACATGGTGTTATATTTCTGGGAAACTAATGCCCATATTACGTTGGTTTCCTTAAGGCTCAAGCAATACGTAAAACTAGTTTAACCCAAACTTCTAATATGATGTGATATTTCTGGGAAACTATAAGGCTGATATTACAGAGGTCATGAAGGCTCAAGCATTACTTGAAACTAGTGCTAACTAATCAAATTGCTTTTAAAGTAATGCAAAAGTGCTTTAGAGTCTTGGATGAGTCTCTGTTATCGATTCTGCCAAAAGACGTCCTCTGGTGGACATAAACGTCCTCCAAATATTTCCACAACGATCGGTCCTGCACTGCTCTCATCCATCGGCTTCCTGCTATCTTTACCCTACCTTGTGGACGGCGTACCTACGCTGCATCTTCCGATGCGCGGTCACCGCACGAGAACTTGTTCGCCCAAACGACCATTGGTTCTGCGAACAATGTGCCCTACTTAAGTTAAGAAATTCTTCGGGTTACGTCGGTTATTTTGGTACTCTTGCGGATCTCTTCATTCCTGATTCGATTTTGCAAATAATCTTTAAGCATAGCTCTTTTCATTGCGTTTTGGGTTACTTTAAGCTTTCTTATGAGACCCATTGTATGCGACAAGTCTCTGATGCATATGTCATCACTGGGAAACAAAACACACTTTCGTTTTCATACTCTGCGGTAGGTATTTAAGACGCGAAGATGTTGCATTGCTTCCCAAACGCAGCTTAGCGAGTTTTTTTTGACGATTGAACTCTTTCTCGAAGTTGCACTGACCTAGCTGGATTGTTTGTCCAAGCTTCAGTTATATTATTATGGGCCTAAAGATAAAAAAAAACATTATTTTCCTTATAGAATGAAAAGGGTGAATCAGTTATTTGTGGTTCCCATCACTTAATATTTGTGCCCCTACTTTCAATTCCTCACCTCAATTATTTACTGCGGAATAAACGATTTCATTTCCTATTCTTCTTGTGTCGTTATTATTGATTTATAAGTCTGATAGATGTCCTTTGTGGTGGTTTAACTGAGCTGTGTTTAGTTTTTACAGTGTTTGTTTCCTCGTTCTTTTTATTTGGTAAAGCAGTATAATTTAACATTAAATCTTCTTTGAATTATAGCCACCTAAACTGCACGGACGCTTTCCTTTTAGTTATTTATTTTTAAACAAAAGCAGCACGACATTTGAACATTTCGCAACAAAATAAAGTTGTGTTGCTGGAAACATTCTTAAACACAAACTGATGCTTATGAAATATTGCCACCAACAGGCTTACAAAAGCTTAAAGTAAGAGGTACAAATAAAGCCTTGTATCGTGAATAAAAGTTGGAATCGAGCATTGTTTCAGAAACATGTTTGGTGTTACCAACACACATCACAAAAAAAAATGAAGTAAAAACAATAACAATAGAAAAAGAGTAGTTACATGATACCGGAGGTCAAACGTTAAGTGGTCCATACTAAAATAAGTACATATCAGGTATCAACTTACTAATGGACCGACCAAGATAAGCTGGCAGCTTTAATAATGATAGACAAAGCTCTTAATACATATTACGGCGATCTTCCAATCTCGGATAATACCTAGTAATAAGGTACGCTTCAATAGAAACGGTTCGACCCAATATTAGATTCGATCAACTATAAAGATGGCGCCTTGTTATTAACCAATAAGATTCTTAGATACGACAAGAATTCGCTGGATATAAATATCACAGGCCTTTGTTACTTATGACAAGACATTTGTTTATACTATACAAGTCTTTCTCTAATTGTTATTTTCCATTTATTGATTAAACAGTACTTATTTGTTTTGAGTAGGAAATGTGGAATGATTCCAAGAGATTCAGGGGCTATTATTATATCGCTGAATAAAGGGATAATCACCTTTCACCAGCGTTCAGGATATTTATCCGATCCCTGTTCCCTAAATCATCCGCTCCCGACAGAATGGTGTCGGTTTAGAGTTAAGTACCTACTTCGTTAGAATTTGCTGCCGTTCGCTAGGCTTTTATTATGCAGCTACTAGTCTATACTATGCATACTGCTGTACTATCTATACAAATAAATAAAATTGATTTTTCTGTTTGCACTGTCAAAATAAAAAAAAAATCTTTCAGTCTGTTTGTTTGAGGTAATCTCCAAATCAGCTGTACCGATTTTGACGGGAGTTTCACTGAATAGCTGATGTGATAAGGAGTAACTTAGGCTACTTTTATTCTAGGAAAAAAAATAAGGGGTCCGCGCAAAAAATGAAAACCCATGTATTGTTAAATTCTATGCGGACATAAAGCTGAAAAGGTTTTTTGGTTAAATGCGCTATTAGTGGAACTACCAGTCGCAGTAGTTAAACATTTTTGCTTCGGATATCCCAATTCTTGAGTAAGGTATAAGGCTATTTAACATCGCGCCACAAACCCTATTCGCGGATGAAACCGCGATGCACTAGTATACACACTCGCACATAATTATATATTTCTCAAGACACTTCCCCGAATAGTAGCCTTTATTGCACCGCATTTAGGTTAACAATACAGTGTTTTAACGCGCGTGCTTTTTACTTTGCATGCCCGCTCTAGTGCGGCAAAATGCGTCTCATTTAACTACGAGTATAAGTTCTTAATGTACCTAAGGTATTGGAGAACCTTCATGCTTGTTATAATACGTAAAATGTTTCTGAACATACACTGTGTAAACAAATAAAATATCATAAATACATATTAATCAGTGTTCTATAAATAAACATAATTATTCAGTTTACATATTAACGAGTTCAACGTTAGGCTGTTTGGTGGTCTCGATTCAGTGCTCTCTCTGACATGTCATAATAACAAAATTGTAATGTATTCAACCATAGCGTGGGTGATAGTGGGTAGTTTGGTGGCGTTGGTGTGGTCAGAAATCGCTTGATTACAATACCTAGATAAATGTGGTCATAATACCGTAAAATGAAACTGAAAATCTACTTCACATTCTCACACAATAACGATACTGAATGCGGCAATGAAACGAATAATACGATATCGTGTGACTACATCACAGGATCAGAGCAATTTTATTTCACTCTGCAATCGCGATATTGCTAGAAGTTTTCCAATTTCAGCATGCCTAACTCGTACGGTGCATTTCATAAAAAATACATGCGTGAGTACGCTACGGTACACACAACACGTCCCTTAGTATAGCTCGTATAATGGAATTTAATACAGGGATGCTTGCTTAAATATTTCTCACGTTTTACAGGAGTTGCTTTTAGTGAAAGTGATAATACTGAATCATTTTGACTGCAAGCCTTTAAGCCTTCTGGCTTTCTAACCAAAAGGGCACTAGAAAGAAAATTAAAAGAAAAAAGCTATTACACAAATTGATAAGTTCCATAATAATTAATCAGTGACTGATTGGCATGTTATTATGACATAAGTATTCTTAGTACTGTAACCAGACAAAAATACCAACGTGTTACTGTGCCACTGCGGGGTAAAGGCCTCTCCTCATACAGAAGAGGCATGAGCTTTGCTGAAGGCGAGTTGGCCATTTCAGACTATTTATAAGTCCATGTCCCTTTGTGCCTATTAACCTCGCTCTGTTCTGTCTCCTGCTTGATGGATAGAGGGAAGTGGAAATTATGTATTTCTCTAACTCCTCCGCTGTTCTTTTCTGATTAATTTCGTTGCGGGATCCAAGACAGTTGAATCGTTTCTCCGGGACTAGTCGGGCTTCATTGTCTCGACGCTTTTCTGTTGTAGTAGAATAGTGTGGCGGGCCTGTCCCAAAAGTCAATGTTTCCGCACTTTGATTTTCATCAATATCTATCAGTGATATTTAAGATAAACTTAGAAAGTACTTACATGTAAATTGAAGAATTCACATTGGTACTGCCTGGATGAGAACTCACAACCTTGTCCATGAGAAGCGTTGCCTTAAACACGGGTTCATCAAGACATTTTTTTTTGGAATGGGCATCTCGCAGTTTATCCTTGAGGGATATTTACTGCTCAACCGAACTTTTCATCAAGACATCCATACGGATATGATTAATGCGAAAGCAACTGTGTTTATTTCTTTGTTACCTTTTCACGACTAAACGGGTGATTGGATAGCAACGAAATTTGTCCAAGATATAGATTATTTCCTGGGGAAGGACTTAGAAGGAAATAAATGTATTCCCGACATTCATGCGGACGAATTCGCGGACTAAAGCTAGTTTTATTAAAAATGGGACTATTCTATTTTAATTCATAAAATTTTTCATTACTTTTATTTCTCGCATGATACACGCCTCTTAGCATAACATAGCACCCTTTAGCCTTATCGTCAGATCTGCATGTTATGTTCTACAAATGTCCTACAAGTAAATGATTTGACTTGTTATAGAAAACTAGACATATTGTGTTCCATCCACCTAGATATTTTTATACAAACTCGACGTTATTGGATTTTCATGTTTAAACAATGTTAGAAAATACTTATATTGTGGACAAAAGCCACATCGATCAAAGCCTTTGGCATTTCGCACGTGATTGGACGTCGTTCGGCCACGCCACGGCTTTATAGGAAATTACCTATCGGCTTTACCGGCTTTTGTCTGTGAATGTACAGGATTATGGCTGCGGTACGAGATACAAGAAGCTTTTAAAAAATTATACACCGTTTTGTCTGGTATTACTCTGTTTTTCCTGTAAATAGATTAAAATAAAAAGGCATAGCTGGCCATAAACATGTTTAACTAAAAAGAGAAAGCTAATATATTTACCTACTGCCTTATCTCCATCGGAAGAATTTCTCAGTAGCAGCCTGGAGTCTGGAATTGTGACCGGTTGGTGGCAATAGGCGCCCCCTATGAGATTGTACTTAAAAGTGTACTTTAAGTACACCCGCGTAACCTTTTAAAGAATACAGGCGTGAAGTAACGTGTGTTTTACCTAAACGTTAAATATTTAAAGCCGATTAGCTTTTTACTTAACTAAAAATACTTATGTTTATCGTTTAAGAAAATTCGGGTACGTGATGTACCCAGAATAATTTGGTAAATACACAGCATTACTTATTCACGCTTCGATAGCAATCTACTGCGGTCGAGTCTAGAAACATTTCGGATACGTCGAGATAAATATTATATCTACGTGTTTGAATCATCGCACAGGTATGCGTTCGTATCTGATGAATCGTTTTCCGCTTATCATCCGCTGATATTGCATTTCATGTTATTCTCTTACGTGATATCAGTACCGGTCTCTTCATAATGTAGCACGAAACACAATTTAGATCTTCAATTTTACATAATAGCAGTGTCTATATTAAATACAATGCGGCGTGCCTTACCTACTTACGGCAACAATGGCACCGTGCGTCCGTATCGCGCGAAACGACACACGAATCAACGCTTGCGCACAGTCAGTGAACCTCCGTAGAACAATACACACGTGCGGGTCAACAGCTTCCTCTTCCGTCCAAACTCGTTGACCGTGATCAACTTTCTGTACTTTGATAGTAGGTATAGTGAAATTAAAACAGATTGTTATAATATGTGTTTTTCTATTTGTTGCAGGAAGCGTCGCAAAACCTAGAACTCGCCGACCCCTTGAAGCACCACACCCCAAGACTGAAAGCTCACTGCCGTCTTCCAAAGTATCTCCTAAAACTACTTTAAATTTATCTTTTGGAATAAAATCGACTCCGCTTAAGTCTTCGCCTTCAAATAACTCCCCTCAAAAGACTTATGACAGGCGTCGAAGTCCCGAATCAGGTTCTAAACCGAGTTGCATACCTCTTTCCAAGAAATCTGCTGACAGAAATTTACGGACATCTACATCACCGGTTAAGCAGGACTTAACTCGAGATACAATATCTAGCAGATCGAAAGCTGAAACTCCTAGAAGTAGAACAACTCGAAAGAGTCCAGAAAAAGCCAAGAGTGACACAGAAACCAATCGTATCGATCGAAGACATCGAGCTCAAAAAGATAGTGAAAGTCTTAGCGAAAAATATCATTATTCAAAGAAAAGACTGACTAGTTTAGAAAATAATTCTCCAAGAAAATCGAATGAAACTAAAATCGTTTCGCCTAAAAATCTTCTGAATGTTACTTCCCGAGCAAGTCAAGAACCTAATGTAAATGCTGGAAGAATAGAAAATTCGAAAGTTACGAAGATGACGACGCTTCACGAAACTGTCAGACCACATAGTTCTAGACTTTCCCAGGAGATGGACAGCTTAGCTGCGTTGACTAAACAGACATTAGATAGGGTTAACAAATTGTCGAATAACTTAACTAGTAATAAGATAAATTTAGACACGTCTGAGCCTCGTTTCGAGTCCATATTCGCACCGAAATCTGAACTAAAACACACCAATCACGCATATAACTATGGTTTAACTAACGAAAAGCCGGTACATAACAGGGGAGTAACAGAGAGGTTAAGAGATATAGACACGGCAGCACAGAGACTGATTGATTTTGAAAAGCAAAGTGCAATGTTTTCTGATCTCAATAACGATACGTCTAGTCAAAGTCGCCGTCTTGATGCTTCGTCAACGTCTTGTAGTCATACGCCTGTGTCTATCTTAAAACGGAAATCTATTCACGAAGACAGTGCTGCATCTAATAGTACTAATCAAGCCATTGCATCTCCGCCGGTTACATTTTCACCTAGCGTTGACGAACCGCGAAACGGTCGATCTGACAGCAAGCAACGACAAGGTATTTTAAAGAAACGCCGAAGCTTGGACGAGTCTCAAGTAGCTCGGAGGAGGTCCTGTAGCCCAGAAGTGTCCTTCGCTGAGGATGGCTCTTTAGAAACAAACAAGTCCATATTGAAAAATAGGCGATCATCCCTGGAAGATGTCGTGAGGAACAGATCGCCTGATGGACAAATTCAAGGAATACTGAAAAGAAAAATGAGCAGGGAAGAAGATCAGCATCTAACTGACGAATTGTCTCAAAGCTCACCTGAACCCCATGGAATATTGAAACGAAAGTCGAATTCTAGTTCTAGTAGCAGCACTGCCTCATCCCACGTTTCTATTGCTCAAGCTGTGTTATTAGCAGCAGCGGGTGGTGCAGAACTAGTAGAGGACGATAAGGAAACCGTAAGACCAATATTGAAGAAAAAGAGTTTTTCCGAAGAAAGACCATCTGTAGAGGATATCCTATCCGATACACCCAAACCTATACTTAAGAAAAAATCGACCGAATTTGATGATTACGATTTCGACCTGCCCAAAAAACCAATCCTGAAGTCATCGAAAAAGTTGTCTGGAGACGAAGGACATGCTTCTAGTTTCGATTTGAGCGAAGACGACCGAAGCTCGCGAAGGCCTTCACAACACCCACGCTCCAGGACATCTGACCACTCGGGATCGGAATGTGAAGCAGCAGTTAGACCTATTTTAAAGCAGAGAGGTTCGAGTTTGACTAGGGAACGGAGCCAATCCCCGCGCCCACGGCTCTCTTTTTGCGCGGACAACGATGCGAACATTATTAGTGTGACGAATTTCAGTTGCGACGCGAACGACTTGTCGGCGGCTGGACCGCGACGAGTGTCGAATCTCGCGTCTGCGCCCAACCCGGAAGAGTTACCGAGTGCAGTGCTCCGACGGAGGAATCTTCGGCCGAAAGCGAATCCTCGATCGAAGAGCCTCGCGTGTGATGTGAACGATGAGTTACTATCCATATTGAACAACCGCCGGTTAAAGGTTGAAGAGAATTGTGAAAACGGATTTTGTGAACCCTGGAATCGCACGCTCAACAACGCAGCCGGAGAGGATAGCAAACCTAAATCGTTTCCATCAATAGCCTCCAGAATAAAGTCAATGGAACAAGCGTTGACTAAAGATCTCCTGACTCCTAGAGAGCAGCCCTCTACATCCAGGGCAAAATCTCGCGACAAGGAACGCTACAAAACTCAGCCCATCACTGTGGAAGAAATGCGGTCGATAACATCCAGGTAAAACATTGTTTATTTTTACTGTTTTAGCACTCGGTAACTTTTAAATGCGGAATGTATTTAGATCACACATAGTAGATTCAAAGTCATTGCATCTGTCGAGATTCGTCCCACACATCGCAACGTGCACTAGCGTGTACATTCTATTATTTGTGTATGATCACATTTGAATAACACAATGTTTTTGTTTGTCTTGTAAAGTGATGAATGTTCTTCTTGTTTATAGTGCAATGGCTTTCTTTCCGATTGAACTGACATTCTTAAATATGACTTTCTTTGCAAAGGTGATTGTGCTGCCGGTGTTCGAATCTAAAAGTTGGCTCGTCGCCATTATTTTGATGGGTGAGCGGCCCACGCCACACGTGGGTTGTTCATCGAATGTTTTGTTCCGAACACTATACATTTCGCTGTCCAGATGGTTAGTTAGTCATCCTCTGAATGTTTTTATTTTCTTGTTCATGTTTTTATTATCATTTCCTATTACTGCAATTGGAAGTAATCGCTTAACAGTGTAGCATAATAAGAACACATGGTAAAAGCTTGTGATCAGTAAATAAAGAAATTCTAATTTGTTTGCTCAGGCTGTAGATTGTTTCAATATTTGTAAAAGCTTTACCGAAGCGCATATACAAAGTCGGAACTTCATCAAAATACTAACAAATCTACTCGCTTCTCTTAGGTTTCTCTTTTCATCGAGTTCAAGCTTTTGAAGGTTAATCCCTTAACTCTAATGAGAATTCTAGACGTTATTGTCGTAATTAGCTGCTTTATGAAAACCTTACACAAAGTGTGTGTTAATTTGTGTTTTTCTTCGTTCTGACATCATCTCCGTTGCCTCAGTCTTTGATTCACGTTCGCAGTAGACTGCGTAAGAATTAAATTTGAACTGTGCAGACACATTCAATTGTTTGGAAAATTGTTTTCGTACTTCAATTGTGGACATAATTTGTTAGCAGCAATGCATCGTTTCGTTTGGGATTGTCCGTTTGAAAAATTGTAAGTAATCTATTTCTTTATCTATTCACAACTAGGCCATAAGCACTGGTTAGGTCATACATAAATATAGGTCTACCATTAAGGTCAATCAGAATATTCTTATTGTTTTTCTTGGCATAATCATAGTAGGAATTGTTTTTTTAACAAGCTGTTTTAACAATTTGATTGAGGCATTCTATTGCGATGTTTAACTATTAAATGGAATTTATAATACAAAAACCATGCCTGTAAACTGATATAAGTTAACATTTATTTGTATTCTACTCTGCTTGTTATTTTAAATATATTTTCAAACATCATGTCATCCTTCACACAAAATAAACGTCAGGATGACTTTTGAAAAGAGACGTCGTAAAAAAGACTTCCATGAAAATGGCTCTTTGTTATTAAAATCTTTTGAAATTATGGAAGCAATGTGTATTATGCTCCCTTGATTGTTGTTGACAAAACATCTTTTTATAGCGTTGGCATTACCTACTTAACAAATGCTACCGCATTATTCATATCGCGACTTGGCGTTGTCTCGAAGAACTATAATAAGAATAAATCCAAATATGCCATTAGTCGTTGTGAACTGATAGCCTTCATCATCTGTTGCGTTGAATCAACAGTTGTTTCAATCACAAGACACTTTGATTTTCTTTTTGAATTCATTAATTCATTGTAATTAGCATTGGTTCGACATGGTGCTGTAACATTCGCCGACCGAGCGGTGTCTTTATGACGGAAATAAGCTCTCCAGTCGTTAGTGGGTCAAGCACTATTTCGGGCTCTGTTGTGCTTCAAAGCACGCATCAAGAGTTTTATGAGCGACCCGGCTGTGCGCCTGGCTCCACACGCCCTAATACCATCCATTGAAATGCAGCTATCGTCCGAGGTGATCTACTTTTTAAACTGCACTACGAAAGAAAATGTATGCATTCTTTCACTGCGCAGTCTATTTCATAGTAAAATTGCAGATATTAATTGAAGTAAACTATTGAATGACTAATATGGTAAATATGGAAGTAAATATTGTAGTACTATCTTGAAAACTATAAAAACAACTCATAGAAATTTATGACCGTCAGCAACAGTAAATCGCTTCGAGATCGAACCTCGATCTATTACATATAGATCGAGAACAGACATTTATATTTAGATTATATTGCCGATGGTGTCAAACTTCCCTAAAACGATAGATCGGCGACGCCGATCCAATCACTCACGCCATAATTCATCGAAATTTATGAAGGCGAGCTGAAACAGCCACCGTCTCTTTCTTATGTACGGGTGTGTTCTACTTTAAAACGTTTCTTTTCTCATTTCGCAGTTTGGAGCCGGGCCAAGCGCGTTTCCAAGCGTTCGGCCCCGCGGGCTGTAGTTTTCCGAGCCGACCCGTCGAGTCCGGTGTTGCTCCCTCTACCAGGGGCCCTTATCCCCTACCGGGGGAACCCGAACGAGATCCCTTTGCAGACTTCGCGCAAGCAT
Organism: Phlogophora meticulosa; assembly: GCA_905147745.2. NCBI lineage: Eukaryota > Metazoa > Arthropoda > Insecta > Lepidoptera > Noctuidae > Phlogophora > Phlogophora meticulosa. The sequence goes on along the minus strand of LR990533.1, from coordinate 12,236,240 downwards.
TGGATTCGCCACCGTACGGCGTGAGCTCCTTTAGTGCCAAGTCCCCGACAGCCAATGGTTTCTCTGACGGCGGTAGTACCAAGGACGACAGCTACGGTGAAGCCACATTTCTAGACTTCGAAAACATCGACGTGAACGCTGCAAGGAAACAGTCGACGTTGGATGAAATAGAACAAGAAGTGAACAAAGTCCGCGTCGCGCTGGACGAGGACAGTCGCGCGCTGGAGGAGGACGAGAGGCAGCAAGCCGAAGCCGACAACTGGAGTCTGAATGTGTCTTGTGATAGCGGTGTGTACAACCGCGCTTCCTCCAGAGATTCCGGACCACATTCCGGTGAGTGTTTCTCTTAAATTTACAAATGACGTTGGGCAGTTAGTTTATTAAACTCGTAAACTTATTTTTGTCGAAACGGGCGTGCAGACATATAATGTAAAACATCGTTAGGCTTATTTAGTGCGTCCAGCAGTCACAACTGTCAGTGTCATAAAGTATGCATGTGAAAGCGATCAGTTGTGTCCGGCGCGGCCGGCGTTAACTTGCGGTTTGTTTACGTTCTGTTTGGTAAAATTAGATTTACCGAATGCGCTGCTATTCGTATTAGGTTGGTTTTGAAAATAAACACAGTATAACCTTGCAGATGTCTCTCGGCCCACTTATTTGGGTCAATGTAATGCACGTGTTCTTTGTCAAACGTCATTGCATTACTTGAAGGTAGATTAATCGGTTATTAAGCGATTTGTGTCGTTTTTTACGGAATTCGCGGTTGGCATTGAACAAGTGAAATATATTTGAATAGGTACAATTGCACACTTTCGATTGCTTGCTCTAGATATGCGGGCGTATTTCCTGTCTTTAAAAATATTTTTCTCACCATTCCAGGCGAGGAGCTTGGCTTGATCGAGAGCCAGGAGATCAGGGAGAATCACGCGACGAACAGCAGTAGCAACGAGTGGTCGTCTTCGTCTATAGAGCGTGGTCTCATCACTATGGACCGTGAGAGGAAGTCTACTGAAACAGAGGCTCCAAGGAGTCCCGAAGAAGCAGGAAGTGATGATGAGGGAAGGGAGCCAAGTGGGTTCGCACTTGGCCTCGTCAAGAGCAACAGTGTGGTCGCCCGCGCCAGTATGTGGCAACAGCTGCAGCAACAAGCCAAAGGTAATATTTACTCTAAGTCAACCTTAATAAATACACACCGTGAAACAGATGTTCTTAAAAGTAAACTTGGTGTAATGGCTTTTATTCATTCATAATCTCCGAACGGAACATGCATATCGGTAAACCATTAATAGATATCCATTTTATAGAATCGAATATATCCAGATCATTCGAAACTTTATGAGTCACATATTGCCTATTACTAGATTACCCTATAATAATCATGTGTAATGTTCGTTCCAGGAACTCCAAAACCTTTGCTTCGTCACAGTCGCTCCAAGCTAAAGGAGGGACCTTCAGTGGCGGACAGGTTCAAGAGCCAGCCGATCTCCTTCCCGGCGCCCGAGGTCACTCCGACCGAGCCTTCCGACGAGGCCCCCCCTCTCCCTCAATCCAAGAGCACTGCCAACGTGCTAGACAGAGACGAAGATGGTAAGTCTTTAACTTATATGGTAGTCAATAGGCAGATTCAATAAAATTTTATTATTTTGAGTTCGTTATTAAATTCGATATTAAATATTTTAAACAAAAAATTAAAATCTTTCAAAGGCATGTAACATTTGCATTACATTCAAGAGTACCGCTTCCTGTCTTATGTATCGTCGGCTTTTGTTTCTTTTTTGCATGTCCTCGACTACTCTACTATGTGTATGTCCCGGGCTCTATCGTAAAAACACAACTGCACAATGTTATGTAAATACGCACACTCTCACCGGTGGCAGCTAAGTTAGACGAAGACGATCCGGCAAAGATGTCCCTCTCGGAGAAGATGAAGATGTTTAACTCGAAGCTGACGCACAAGCCGCCGGTGGCGGGCGCGGCGCGCGCGCGAGCCGAGCGTGCCGCGCGAGCCGTCCGCCTGCGCACCATGCCGGTGCTCGCGAGCCAGCTGCAGGAGGCCATGGAGCAGAACGAACGCCTCACCAAATCCCTGACCCACGAGGATGTACCCCGTAATAATGATTTTCAATTGAAAATGGAGCTGTTCCGTTCGGCCAGTGCCAAGAATACGTCTTTAGAGTATATTATGAGGCAGAACGCCAAGTTTAGGAGCTTAGGTCTGATTTGTTCATTATTATGAGTTTGATTTTGTCGTTTGCTTGAAGTTCCGCTTCTCTGGGTTCGATTGGTACTAATATCTCCGTAATATTATTGTAGTCGTGTTCTCTTTATCCTGTGCATGTTCAACTTTGCACGATTTATTTGCACGTTCTATTGTAATTATTATTTTAACAATTAATGTTTATTACTATGAGGTTGTTGTGTAGTTTGGTATAATTTAACCGTTATTTGGTCGAGTTATTTTGTTATGTTTCATTATGACTGATTGCAGAATTATTTTGTCTGAAACGTACATAACGTTACGATGCTTGGGTAACAATTACACATCGAGTGCATGCACCGCTGAGCGCGATCCGAATAACACGTCACGTCCACTGAGATATTGACATTAATCAAAATATTTAACAGACCACAGTATGTTGTATTTTGAGCTGAATAATCCAGTTAATCATTGCCTTGCTCAATGTTACTCATCAATATATACTGTGTATTTCGCACAAATACTTTTTATATGATTTTGTGTAGTTACGTCAGCTGGTCATGGTATCTGTCAAAATCCATGAGGTCGCTATGTAAGGTCGTGACATAAATACGTAGGAGGTGGACGGAATAGCGAGATTAATTTTAGATTGTTATTTTGTCTAATTTTACATTGTTTTGTTACATTATTTATTGCCTCACGTTTCTCTTTGTGATGTTTCCAAAACTTCTCAAAGATTATTAAACGTTGAAGCTCAGAAATTCAATTGATGTCGACTTGAAATTTACCAAGATACGATTGTAGCTTATACCACAAAACAAAATCGCAGTGCATTGTAAAATTAATGGTTATATCTTTTAGTCAAATACCGTCCTTCGCCTCGGCTTAACTAATAAACTATTTATGTGACTGTCTTCACCAGCGCTACGGGTGCTTTGTATATAACTACGGGAACATAGTTATAAATACTCGGTTTTTAATTTAAATGTCACTTTTCAGACCTAGACGATGATACCCCGACGGAGCGAGCCCAGAGAATGATTACGCCCGAGGTCAGGGGCATTCTTAAGTCCGGGTCCACTGTAGTGCCCCCGAGACCCAAGACCTTAGCTAAGGGAGAAAGCTCAGAGGTTTGTACAGTTAGTATACAGTTATTTAGTATTTTACTTTAGATATTTCGACTGCGTTTTCTTTTTTAAAATTCCTGACTTTAAGTTAGCGATAGTAACCTTAGCGGACATGCTAAATTTAGTATCGGCGATCGGCGATTATCAACGCGGAATCGCGTGTTGGAGACTGTTTTTTTCTCAGTCTTTTTCCAGCTTCCGAAAAGTGACTAAATCGCTGTGTCGCCGATACTAAAACTATCGTGCTCCCAATGCCCCTAATTAATTTTATCGTTATTTCAAAACCTCGGGACCGAAGACGAGTGTTTACACCTTAACTGCCAAAAAACGAGACACAATAGAAAATGTTTAGTTTTACGGTCACTTGGCGTTTAACGTGTTAAACAACTTTTCTATGGCCTGCGCCGCATTGTACGGAAATTCTGCCGACGACGGAAGATCGGTGTGCGCAGGACGGAACAGACGGAGTGAGAGAGCGGTCAGCCGACCTTCCGTGTAGTGTACCGACGATTACTTTTCTAAAGCAAGTCATTTATAAGCAATAAAAAGTAAAACCGTTCCGCCGCGGATGATCGTCGGCGGAATTTCCGTTCAGTTTGACGTAGGCCTTAGGCATCGTTCACACCAAAGGTATGGTCCGCCGCCGACTGTGAGTATGCTTACTGTCTGCCTAGTGTGAACGTGGACTCAGTCTGCAGTACGCGTTCTCACCAAGCCGACAATACGCTACAGCATACAATGCTTCGTTCGGCACCGAGAGTCAGCGACAACGCACTACGTAATAGCGTATAGTCGGTTCAGTGTGAACAAGAAGTTAAATATATGTATATTTAAAAGCAATAAACTGCGGAACGCGTGCTCAAAGTCAGCGGCGGACAATACGTTTGGTGTGAACGATGCCTTAATGAGAACAGAAATATAAGGAAACAAACGTGCATGCTTCTAGTTTTAAGACATTTCCTTTATCTTTCTAGACAAACTATGTTCACAAGCGATGCAAAATACGTTTTGTTCGATTCTAGATATTCAGGTTAGTGACACATTATACAGGGATAAATTAAATTAGCTAACGAAACTTCGCAGGCGTAATAAAACAAAAAAAAGAAAAACAATAATAAAGTATAATTACTGGCGGCACGGATCTTAAGCGCTGGACGTAGAAGTGGGGGTGAGTTCGTGCATAGGCTTACACACACTAAAATTGACTTGTGCGCAACTCAAGTTTAGCTCTCAAGATCCGTGCCGGTAATTGTACCAGCGGCGGTTGATCCCGAAGTCAGCTGTAGTTACTTGAAATTATGAGTATTTTGAATGCTATTAAATATCGCTAGGGACTATTTTATTTTGATATTTTAATGTAGGATCTGTCAAAGTAAATAGCTGTAGGAATGTGGTCTGTTGTCATCATCATCCCCATACGTAAATATTCAATAAAGGTGCCGCGATTCCCTTGTTCAAAAACTAAATTTGTAGGGTATATCCATCTTTGTTTCTCTTACAAAACAAGAAAGGGATCGACATATAAGGACTGATAATTTTAGTTGAACTAAAGCTTCTCCATGTGTATGATTGATAGTCTAATCGCTTCGACCAAAAATATGGCAAAGTTGGAGAATTCTCTCACTGAGTTCCTAACTGTAACTTTGAGTATCCGTCCTTTTCTAGTGCTGTATGTCAGCAAGAAATGTCGATTAACAAATTTTAATTTAGTTTTTGTACAAACAAATCGGCGCCCTAGTTCATCTTACCGTCTACTCATTCGATATCGTCCCAGTTCAAAACCCATAAAAAGTAACGATGGTATCATAATATATATAGTACAGAAGTCCAGCCCAATATTGATTTGTAAGTACAAAAATAGACCAAAGTACTTTAGCAGTAGTAAATAAAAATAGCTGTAGTAGTACAGTGTAGTGCGTAACACTCGTGGTATGCATCCGTTATTTTGGCTCGGTCATGCATTATGGCGTTTTCAATGTAACCTGTTATTACTAAGTGCCAAAGGTCTTGATATGATTCATTATATTTGTAGGACATCCGTCTCTTGAGCAATACTAATCAGTAAACATACTGGTAATACGAAAACCGCCTTTATTGAGTCGTTGTTAAGGGTTTTTAGAGCCAAATTGTTACCACGGGTGTTTCTGTGCGGCTATGGTGGTCAAAACACTCGCTAGATTGTTGAACATATTAATATTATTTAGATTAAAACTAGATTAGCCTTTTGTAGTGTCTCTGGGCCAAAAAAATCAGTTTCTCTTACCTTATTTGGTCTTCTTACAGGGCCTAAAAGACGAGGGCATCGACAGCTCCTCAGACGAAGAATCAGTCTCAGCTTCAAGCGTGTCATCATCCGAGAAAAGCTGTTCATCATCAGACAGTTCCGACGAGTTACCAGATCCTAAACCTCGAAGGTTCCAACGTAAGCCCAACAAACTGAAAGCCTCCAGAACAGAGTCCGACATTCCTAGACATCCTGAACCATTTCCCTGTAAAATCAAACTACCAGGAGCGAATGAGTTGAAAGAACGTCTGATACAAGCGAAAAACCCAGACGTGAAAATCCCAATGCTTGGTAAACTAGGTAAAAAACCGTCTGAGGAAGTAAAAAATGAAGATGACCAAACTAGGTATAGGAGGTTTGTTAAAAAGATGGATGAGCCCATACAACTGGGCAAGTTACGAAGGCCTGCGGAAAAGGTGGCGTCGCCCCCCCAAGAAGTGTTACCTCCTCAAATTCTCAAGATTTCTGCCCTGAATCAAGCAGCGAAGGCCAAATTCTTCGGCTTAGATCCGGGGAAGAAGGAGAAGACCATCGATGAGTTGGCAGCGGCTGTTAGAAAATACATTCCACCAGTAAGTGGCACTTCAGTCCTTCCTTATGTAAAGAGATTGAAATCAATTCTGTTGTCCAAACATGGTTTTGAATCACTTGTAAGTTTTTTGTGCTTACAAAATGTTTGGTGTTTGGTGATTGCTGTTTTCGTCAATTTACGTAATTCATAGAGGGTTGACTCGATTTTAGTGAAGGCGTTGTTATGATGGGGCATGTGAACTATGTTACCCTTTTCGGGAACTGCACAAAGTCAAATATTTTATTTCAATTAGTCCATTAAAAGGCAATTTTGAACGTCAACTTTAAAATAAAAATAAACTACTAATTATATTCTAGTTGCCCCTTCCAAAAGGTAGTTTCGTGTGGAGAAGAACGGGCAAGAAACTCCACACTTACTCCTTTAAATAAGCTTTATATAATATTTTGAATACATTAATGAAAGTGTTTATCTAAACCTACCTCTGTAGGCGGAAAGGACTTGCTAGCTACCTCTGACAATACTCTCGGATTCATAAGTGCCCATTTTCACTAACAATAGGGGAAACCTCGCGCACTATTGGATTTTGAGCATTTTCACAAAAAGTTGTACCCTCTTCGAAATAATCATGATTTTACGAATGTTGATATTGAGGTTATATTTTTATGAAATATTAGAACTTGAATTCCTATTACATGAATATATCATTTATTTAAAAAAATATTTAGTATTAATTGAGATATTTGACAAAATATGAGTGCAAGTCATCACATCTAGTCCATTTTGTTACCAACTTTGGAACACGATTCTATTTCGCCAGAAATATAAAATAATTATTGGGTTTGATTTTAATAAAGTATTTACTAAAAATAAATGTAGTTTTCTAATAAAAACCTCTATAAAAAGATAGTTCTTTCTATAAAACAGCCTGAGTGTCCGTTTTGTTACCTTGGAATTTAATTCCGACCAAAACTTTTTATTTTTTAATATTTTATCGCAGTTATGTGATAAAAACAATAAACTCTTATGAATTTATGTAAAAACTTCCCATATTAATTTAAAAAGTGTAACAATACAGTATTTTAATGTCAAAAACAACCCAAATAAGGTAACGAAAGTAACAAAACTGACCGTAACAAAATTGTAAGGGTTGGGTTACATGTCATAAATTTTAGTCATGGTTCTTTAATAAAGTGAATGCACCTTGTAATGTAACTAAGAAAACAATTCAAAATTTAAAAATAGAATTTAATCAAATCAGTCTAAAGATTCCAGAAGAGATCAATTTAGTTATCACAAAATAACATGATTAATTATATCTAAACTTAAACCCAAACAAACAATTCCAAAAACAAAAACGTTATTAAGTAATAAACATCAAAATGCGTTTTCTTTGAATCATTGAGAAAAAGAAGATAATAATATTCATGTTAAACAATTACTAATATTACTTTTATAAAATAGGTACATCTTGAGCACTATCAACATATGTTTTAACCAGGTTACTTTAGTAGAATTAAAAATTAACATAAAAAAAAACTTTTTTTAACAATGGAGATCCTTATAAAATAATGACAAAAAATAATAATTATATAATAATAACAATTCGGCGCATTATTTCTGCATTATTATGAGCATACTTCACATTCATCAGTAGTATAATGACAAAAAACTGCAGCCTCACAATAATCACACCAAAAAAAGCAACAATTCAACAAAATACGCATATCGTTGGCATTCATATCCAAAGAAAAATGAAGAGGTCGTTTATTATAATCATGCACAACATTCTTGCATAAAAAACACTCTTCAATGAGTATAAAATGTGTCTTCTGCCAGGGCCAGTTCAATCCATGATTTAAGCATTGTAGGAAATCCAACTTTGTAAGAAATTTATCTACGTCCATTTTGCATCAATCCGAATCACTGCAAAATAAAATAAAAAAAGCATTATAATAATAACAATAATAATAAAAATTGTAGCTACAGTCTTACTTTACCTTTTTTCCAAACAAGTATCGCATATGTAATCTATAGCAAAAGCAGAATCTATGTTGTCTACTCCTACACATTCGCAACAATACAGTTTCTTGCATGCAATGCATCGATTTTTTTTGCCAAGTATTGAAATATCACATTTAGTGCATGAAACAAATGTTTCGTAATTAGTCTAATTTGATTTCATAGGATTTTTAGATGATGCAACATTCTTATTGGTCTGCTTGGGCAATATTATAAATGGCATTTTATTTAAATTACGTGAATTGCTTTTATTTTTAGAAACATTCTCAAAAATAGCGCGTTGCTTTGTATCATGACTCGTTTCGGGCATATCTGAAGTCAAGTTGAGATCCTTCTTGTGTAATTTTAAAGAGGCGTCAGATTTAGAATTGATGGCCCTCTTTCTTAGGACACGTTTCGAGTTTTTCTGAGGCGTAATAGTATTGTACGGTTGAAGGATGCGTGATTTTTGGGAACACATGAATATTGTTCTATCATCATCTGAGGGCAAAGAACTCTAATTCCATTATTGTATTTAGAAAATAATTGCTCATTAGAAACATAAAAAAATACATATTTTTAAGCAAATAGTAATTATTAATAAAATAGCTAAAATAGTACCTTATTTTGAAACAAGGGTTCACCTGAAACAAAAGTATTTTTATTTTTAAATATAACACCATGTAAACCCAGCTTTATGGTGTCAGTTTTGTTACTTTGCTGGTCAGCATATACGTTACTACAAAAAAAGTAACAAAATGGAAGTAACGTAAGATTATGTATCGGAATTTAAAAATATCTTAAAATTTAAATACTTAATATAAATATATCATTGTAATGACTTTGTTATGTTTATAAAACAATAAAGCAGATGTAAAAAGCTTGAAGTTCTACAATAAACCAGTGATTGATCATATTGGTAACTTACCGGAATTCAATTTTTGTCCTCTGTGCGAGTCTCAACCTGTCCGTCACCTTTCACGATCCCGAAGCAAATGGGAGAGTCAAAGTGCAAAATGGCGGCGGTGTACTCTAATTAATTTTGCCATTTTCACCAAAATTTTGCGAATTCGCTTAATATTTTTATAAGAAATCATGGTAACAAAACAGACATGTCCGGAATTACGGAAAACTGGGGACAGATTTTGAAAATAATTTTAAATTTTGTGGCAACACAAATAAGGACCACAATAAAAAAAATATAAAGAACGATTTATTGCTATTTTAAGGAAAGAAAAACTTTACAACATTTTTAAGGAACACATTGAAAAAAATAGGCCTAATTCCACTGAACAAGGGTGGGGACACCACATAATTCTAGTAGTTTGCGGCGTATTTTATTTTGAAATAAAAATTATTTATCGATATTTTAAATTATTTTAGTTTGAAACTGAAATTTATTATCTTTTTTAATTTTATAAAAAAATTAGAACCCGAAACACAAGCTCGTAGTTCCAAAAAAAACGTATATTTTACAGGGACAAGTGAAAATGCGAGGGTACAACTTTTTGTGAAAATGCTCTTTTACACTTTCGGCGTTGGGCAGAGCGTTGGAAATCCAACAGTGCAGTTTTGTGTGTTGTGTTTGAAAAAAAGCATTTGTTTATCTTTTTAACATCAGTATGTCTTACACTCTCTTTTATTTTAGGTAAGCAAGTCAATATCGACGCACACGATGGAGGTGCCGGGCTCCGGCAGCGACGGCGAGAGCAGCGGCGGCCGGGAGGTGCGGCACATTAACAGCAGAGTTAGACACAGGTTAGTGACGGTTTTGTACGTTTTAGTTTTAAACGACGCTAATAGATCAATGCACTATTTCATTAACACTTGGCGACATGCAAATGTAATCCATACTTATATTAATAATATTATAAATGGGAAAGTGTGTGTGTCTGTTTGTCTGTCTTTCACGGCAAAACTGAGCGACGAATTGACGTGATTTTTTAAGTGGAGATAGTTGAAGGGATAGAAAGTGACATAGGCTACTTTTTGTCTCTTTCTAACCCCCCACTTTCTAACGCGACCGAAGCCGTGGGCAAAAGCTAGTCTATACTAATAATAATGACGCTGAAGGGTTTGTTTGGTTTTGCCGCCAATCTCTGGAACCGTCAGTTGGATGTAAAATAATCTTTTTTGAACTTAAAATGCTGTTAAACATTACGCTACGAACCTAATAGGCGGGGTCTAGTGTCCTTATAAAAGAGCAATTAATGCACTGTGCAACAATACAAAAAGAATTAGGTGAACATACGTACATTACGTCACATTTAGGTGTCCGGCCAATAGCTATATTGACGGCTAGTAGCAGTAATATTTCATATCCGTATTTGGTTTTCGAGAAATACACTTTCGAATTTCACGTCTTTTAAAAGGAGAAGAAGAGGTGAAATTAATCTAGAAGTTCCTCTGAGCATACATCATTTTTTGCATGTATTGCAAAAGTATAAAACAAAATACATAAATACTTGCTAGTTAAATAAAGCAGCTATAATATGGAAGTTTCAAATTATTATTTCCTTACTTCAATGAGACACGAATTTATTTCGACAGTTAGGATGTATTGGCACTACGCCGTCCATATTTAATTTCTTTATAAAAGTTAGTCACATATTTCAGTGTCTTTTTTTTTAAACCAATTAATAATACGATGATTCTTCTCTGATCATTTTCTAAGCTGACATTGACTATTCCGGTGAACTAAAAAAAATAATCTTTTTTGGCATAATCAAGCATAATATTACAGGGACCAATGCCTTCTCCCATTTACGAGTATATGAGCCTAATTTTATGCAACTAAAATCGCTTAAAAAATCTAACGTCATCTCCACTCACCTGTCCTAACTACTAATTCTGCTGTTGACAAGTCTCTGTTGTGTCAACACAGCAAAACTAGTTTCTTGACAGGCTAGGTATCATAGTACTGTGGATTAAGGACCGATGTCGCCACTGTGCCATCTTTCATCAGTTTCAAATTAGCGTTTTCCCCTTATGTAGGTCATATTCGCTCAAAGTCTTTTAGAAATGTTAAAAATAATTCATCGTATATTCTTTATCTGTCGACACGGTATTTCTATCGGCTTGTCGTTGAATACTGCTATCGGGGTTAATGCAGAATTTTAAATAAGGCCTGTCTATTCATACACGAGGTTGTTTAAGAGGTAGGTTCTCATCGAATACGAAAAACTTTCATCATTTAACCATTAACGAACACTATGGATCAAACCTGAAATATGAAAAAATTCTGTTCAGTAAGTATTTTATGATCGGGGTATTAAACTTTACTAAGGGATAGCAGGCTTTTTTTTTTCAAATTTTAGAGTTGATCCCGTAGCGAAAGTTGTTCGTATTTATGTGTCCTACATATATGATACATCTTATACACACGTTCTCACATTAAAATTACACGAACATCACGCCTGTTATTCTATAGAATAAGGCATACTAAGTACATTAACATTTCAAGTTACATGGAGCTTCCAGTATGAGCGTATGAGAAAACAAAAGATACCTAGTTATTAAACATATTATTACAAATTCGTAACTTACAATACATGCAAACAAAGGCACTATGCCGCAACTTTAAATTGCAACTAGATATGCAAATTCTCCTCATGCGATAATAATCATTGTGTGCAAATTCTCACGCGTATACATGAGATATATATCAAATATATCATACGATACATCACACCTGTAACACAAACATCCATGTAACGATAGCCAGAAAGATAGTACATACATGTACATACTAGACTGAATCATAATAAAACAAAATGTCACCACACAATAGATAGGTACAGAAGGTTAGCTCTCCGTAAAAAAACGGGCCATATGCGAGTCTGGACCGTGCATCAGTTTCATACATTATTAAAACAATTTATAACAAAAGTTCATAAACTATGAGAGCATCGAATATTACTGCGACGATAAGTGGGAGGAGCAAAAACAGGTGAACGCATTTACGCGTTAGTCAAACTATCTTAAATGAAAGCAATAGTAATATAGATAGGCAATCCACCGGGCTTAAACCCGGTTGCACCCGATTAACTCCATTAAAATCGGGTGTTTATCGAGTGTTTACCAAAGCAGTTCAACATCTTTACATTGGAGTATAGGCCTAATGCTTAACTGAGACGATGGCTGAGGTAGCTGCGCGCTGCGGGGGATTATGTTCACGTGCTGCGAGAGCTCAGTCATTGGCCCGCTGACGGACGTCAACTCCCCTGCCTCACACACAGCTACCGCAAGCAACGTCTAAACTAAGCGGTCGGCCTATAGTCGGAAGTGCGGATGCACTCACTGTACGTGAAACGAATCAATGTGTGCGTGCCTTTTGCTCGTTGTGTTCAGCCGACCTTCTGCACGTCTATCTATCTTGTGATATTACACAAAAAATGAGGTAACAGAGTTTGTACTACTTTACGTAATAATGAGTTATTAGACAATTTACACACATATATGTGTGGTTTTACGTAATTAATTTATTAAAATGATGTTGGTATTATAATGAGGTTTGGGCCATCTGTTGCGTATCAAGGTCGTTGGATTTTGCAAAGTTAAACATGTGAAATATATAGTTTTGGAAATAAATAATCAGGTGATTCATTCATTTATAGACTAATGTCTATAAATGTATGAATCAGCTGATTCAGGTAATCCTGTATTCCCCGTAGTGTTAGGCAAAGGTGTACCTATATGGTAGGTACACCCACATTTCTCTAGTTATGTTTAAGTACCATGTGTAACGCTCCGGCCCCTATGGTCCGGATCAGCAAAAGATAGGTAGGAAGTTCGAACCTCACACGTTCCACTATTGACTTGGACCCACATACCTTGCTTTGCCAATTAAGCGTATATGGACTACAAATGTGTACAACCCACTAAACAAATGTAAAAAAAAGATTTTGCAAAAATTTCCTGCTTGCCTTAAAATATCTTAGCCTAATTAATTTGATTGATTAGGTCTGGTCTATTTGTTTTTAAGTGGTGGAATGCACAGGAGTCTTTAATATGCATATTTTCTTAAACTGTGAGGTATATCCGTACAGGAGTTATAGATACAGGCAGACCATAACAACACGCGTGTATTCGCCTAAGGGTTAAGCAGAGTTTCACTCTATTGTACACCCATATTTCGCCAGATATATTTAACACCGAATGACCTTCAAACAATACATTTTCTATTGTGTCTCGTTGTTTGGCAGTTAAGGTGTTAAGTCTCATGTAAAAGGACCTCATGCTTGCGCAGTGCGCCTGCTACCAGTACCGCAACGAGGAACAATGTAAATAGAAATGAGAAATATACTAATTAAGACACAACTTAAATAATTCTAAAAACAAATCTTTTACAAGGTCATCATAACGTAAGTAGTACGTACTAACGTATAATGAACTCGAAATTATGAATTGCTAAAATAATATTACATTAGTTGCTATAATAAATGCAAATGTAAGTTACCGGTTTGTTACTGTATGTTAGTGTCTACGAATATATGAAGCGAAAACTTTGGACATCTTTCAAGAATATTGCGCGCACAGAGGGTTTTTTAATTTGACATGAGGAGTTAAAATTTAAACGTAGAAGAAGTGTTAAAAGTAAAAACGGTTAAAATTCGAATACTGAGAGACCACTAAGTAGTAATTTTAAATCTGTCCTGTAACCGATATAGTTCAATGCCTATAATTACTTTGTTTGTTAAATGTTGTTATGATATTCATTCTGGTTAAAAATACAGATTTTGAATATATTTATTTGTTGGTTGTCCTTCAATTAACTTTGTTTGAGTTCACATGACTGGTTACGTAGATAACAACCCTCAACTGAATTAATTTTATAAGTAAGTAAATAAAATAAACAACAAGTAATATTATCACCATTGGATTGACTTCCAGTCTAACGTGGTGGACGTTAGACTGGAAGTCAATCCAATACTTAATACAATACATTACATAGATAGATATTTTTTATTATACATAGTAAATACCCAGAACACCCGAAACAAATATTTGTAGATCGTACAAACATTTGTTCCAGGGCGGGAATCGAACCCGCAACCTCCTGCGTCGCAGGCGGACCTTCGCCCACCGCGCCACATCGATTGACCACAAAACCCTCTGCGCCTCTTCCCCTCTTATATAAAAACGTTTCCACGAACGGCACGAACTAAAGACAAAACAAAACTTATGAAACTGTGTGCCTATTTACACAATAACGCAACCACATTTATTCATATCGCACATTCCCATAAAACTATTCGCAGGAATATAAATTATTATGTAAACATCAAACGGTATTGATATAAAGTATTTCGATCTCACATGTGGCCGGGCTAGTCTCCCATTTTAATGAGTTTCTTGATTGGTTCCATTTAGATCTAACGCAACGTATTAGAAGAACGCACTATGACGTCTATGAGTATAAATAAGACAAGCTGTATGTCACTGGTACCTACCAAATGTCATACAAATACCAGTGTGGCTATTTAGGACGGACATTTTTTGAATAAGTGCGCACGGTCTTAAGATATTACTAGTTGTGTCCCTTGGTTTCACCCGCTACCCTTAGTACGAGTAGCTTTAGCGTGAAATTTAAATCGCCTATACTCTCGGCCAAGCATTGGGCTATCAAATACAAAAACATATTTTTTCATGTCCAAATGGTAGAGAATGGTAGTTTGTTCAAACAATAAGCCAGCCAAGTAGGTATTGTTGTCAGTATTGATTTAACTACTCGAGGCTGCTCAGGACACCTTAGGAAACGGGTTGCAGTTGTTCTGTTGTGAGAAATGATTTTATTGCTATGCTATCTGAATCACTAACGGCTGATTTTAATAACGTATATCAATCCCAATCTAGAAATCGACCTTTATTTGTAACCAATCAATGGCCGAGTTTGTAATCTGTAACCTTGGCGGAAGGCTTGAAGGCTTGAAGGCGAATCTGAAGCAGCAGTTGAAAATCGCGGATTGAAATTGGCCGTTAATCGTCATTAACTTCACTGTTACTTAGGGGAAAAGCTGTCCATAGCTGATCAATGGACACTGGTTTATTATCAAGTGTGTCCTTAGATAATTTTATTTTCCTCCAAGTCCTCGTCATCACAATATATTCAAACCTGAATAACCACAGGATTCGCGGCATGTTATAACCTCGCCTCGCCTGCTTGCGTACGTTCCCACTAGTGGTTAGGTTGGTGCGCTCTTAAACTTATCAATACTCTTACGCATTGGCAACCGGTTCGATTCCCGCTTATACGAAGCCGCTTTGATGGGCTTTAAGCCTCATGTGATATCATTTAGTTGCTTAGGCTTCGCTAGGGTCGTTATCCTGTGCCAACATAAGAGTACCTTCATACCTTGTAGTTAGGGTTTGATGACAGGCATTACTAGTACCTAGGTACCCAAGCGAGGTATGTAATTTGTATCCTTAGGTTTATCTATGAAATAATATTATGATGCAATGATTCGAGATTGTACGAAGGGCCTTTGTACTAAGTGAATATTCTTCTATAATCAAATTTGCGTTATTGTGTATTCTAGAGATACAATTCACAGATTAGTACTTAAGTACTTTAGTGTAAATCTGTTTGTGAAACTGTCTTATTAAATTAAATATACACATCCCATAGTAGCCATACACATCTCACTGAACTTTTCCCATTCAGCTAACAGAAAACTATGTACATTCTAAGTCATGAATTTAACATATTAATAAATAAATAATGCTGGGCAATCCACACAGCATCATCTAGCCCCAAGCTAAGCAGAGTTTGTGCTATGGGTACTAGATGACTGATATACTTAATACAATACAATACATTACATAGATAGATATTTTTTATTATACATAGCAAATACCCAAAACACCCAGAACAAATATTTGTAGATCGTACAAACATTTGTCCCAGGGCGGGAATCGAACCCGCAACCTCTTTCTGTGTCGCAGGCGGACCATCGCCCGCCGCGCCACATCGGTCGTCAAAATATGGAAAGAGAATTCCGTCAGGCCCTAATCAAACTAGTTCAGGGGTATGAGGAACAGGGTGTATAGTTCCTCATCCTCTCATTTATATGGAGGATGAAGAACCTCCAACCAGACGGGTATTCTGTCAGGTGGGCTACTGATCAACAGTTATTGTCGCGTTCTCAACTTTAACATCTCGACCTAAGACTAACTAAACCGACGTGTCTTAAAACTGTGTCTGTTCTAGAAAAGGGGTTTGTAATGTAGCTTTATCTATACCTATAGATAAACCTACTTTAGAAACCCCTTTTCTTGACACGCAGTTAACCCGACCGGTGACCATGAGCGAAATCACTCATCCAACCGATTGATCGATAATCATAATCGTCAGTTACCAACTCGGGTTAAGGAAAGTTATCAATTACACCGACCGGCGACGCAGGCGGGAAATCGTGTGTAACAGTGCATAAAATTAATGTGACTTACTAACATTTTCTAAGCTGACAAATAAGATTTCACTTTTCTTTTGTTTTATTTACGTAATTTCTTGCATTGAGATTTGTCGCGTGAAATTACACGAAGATACTGTTGTGAAACTGGCCCTTATTACCACTTAAGTAGTTGTCTTGTTTGCCTCGTGATTGTAAGCGCGACTGCTGAGCGTCGGGTTCGATTCCTTGGACGGGCAAAGCGTTCGGGATTTTTCCATTAGGAATTCCTCAGTAGCGATGTTGGTGTTCATTATATTGCATTATCATCTGCATAGCCTTTTCCCGGACCAACGTCTTAATATGCTTTCCGAGGCACGGAGGAGTCTCGATATGTTACGAACGGTCACTCATCCACAGACTGACCTCGGCAAGCGTACCTTAACCTTCGATCAACCCTTTTGATGATTTTGTTTAGCCACGAGCTCCTCCTCATTATATTGCAATAGCGTTTAAAATATTGAAATAACGTCTTTTCAGCATAGAATTACGTAAGTGCTTTAGTACCAATTTTTTGTTCATCACTGAACTAAATTGTAGGTATACTGAATACCTACCATAGTTAAATTATTTCCTCCAGTAACATTTATTTTCACCATCCACTTATATTCCTCGCTAGTTTTCACCGGTGCGCGGGCGCAAAGCTTTCCATCGAAAGCGCTTTACGCTCGTTTGGCTTTAAATATCGTAAGCGCTTCGCTGGTTTGAGTGGCGGATAGAAAATTAAGTGGTAACTTTGTATAGCAATTAATTTGTGTTGAACTGATGTTGTGGTTGCTTCTCTTGTGATGATGCGTACCCATCTTGTGTTTGCTATGATGTTTCCAAATATGTAAACAAATACCTACTATGTGTTTTTGTAAAATAATACTTTGGCAGGCACACATAAAATTCAGTTTAGGCCACCACATCTTTTATACTTTTTATGACTTTTTCAATAGTATTTAGCTATTGTGAAATCGACTTAATTTGGACTCGAATAAACTTGAAATTCTATAAGTGCAAATTGTATCAATTGTAGATATGAATTTGAATGTAGAATTCATCAGATGCATCATGCATGAATGTATCAGCAATTCGCTCTGTTTCAAGGTTGCTGACTGGCAATATTTTTCATAACCTACCTATTTCCGTTTAGGTACTGATAAAAATAGTTAATTTTTGATTACCTACTTCAAAACATTACTTTAATCTACCTTGCTGAAGCTGTCTTGTGAAGCATTATCAAGCAATCAAAGATCTGCAGAGAATCACTGGAAAAATAATTATTTTTATCCTTGGCCAAACTGAGACTAAAAATAGTTGTTTTTTAATTCATTTCAGTCTTTATTATGCCCGGAGTTCCACATGTGCGTTACTAAAATTGTGATGCCGTAATCACTGATCTACTAAACTTACATCATTGTTTATAAATATAACACAAACCACAACACGAATATCGTTATTTCCAAATCAATTTCGTTATTGCTACTGTTATCTTACTGCCACCCAACGAACACAAATACTCTTAACGTCATAATTGCACGATACTCCCGCATTCTTGTAAAAAGCGTACAATTTACAACATAATAACAAAGTAAGTAGTTATAACGGCTACCGTGCATTTATTATCAGTTACCACGAAACGCTAAGCGTAATCGGTTTATTACCAAAAATGGGCATTGTCTAACATAGCACGCGTTCAAACTCCCCGACAGTTATCACACGCAATTCTATAACTTACCACGTTGACTTAAAGTTTAGTTTTCAAAGTGCCGGAAGCAGGCCGAGTGGCACAGTTGCTTCCTTGCGAAATGGCTAGGAAGTTGGCTCGAACCGGCCATGTATGGTGAAACAGATCGCGACTCAAGTACAGGTAGACTTTGCCTTAATGTTTATAGAGTTGATTCAGAACGGTCCTCCTTATTGACTAAATTGTTAAGGATCTAACACGCTTCACCTTTTGTAGAGCTTCTTGGAACTTGCAGCACTAAGCTATGAACGACTACTGGATTTTAGGTAGCAAATATGATTGAAAGTACTCCCATCTAAGGTTACTAGATCTAAATTGAGGGATGCCTGATTAACCAGCAAAATAGTGAAAGCAATGACTAAGGTCTAACATTTTTTAAAAACAATAGCTAATAATGAAGATAGATATATGACAATCAAGAGTTGCAGTTAGAACCGAGCTAGGTTAGACCCGAAATATAAATATGCCTGTTTCAGACCAATGTCGCCCGTCAATCTTAACTTTAAAATGCTTGTCAAATGCGGTAAACTGTACAACGCCTATCGTATGGTAACTCTAGTCGCAAGTGAACAGTTTAAGGTCGTAATCGTTACCAAAATAAAACTACGCTCAGCAGCCTGCAGTAATTATCAAATTTCTCGCCATTTTTTCTGATTTGTCGAAAATTTAAGAAACCATGTAAAACAAATCTATACACCGACTAAAGTGGACTCGTTTCTTACATCGGGCAGACAATTCTCGATGTTTCCTTGTATAAAAATCTCAGTAAAAGCTCGGAATTTATGCGTGATTGCGCTCATTTGGCTCACTGCATGCTACGTGGAATCGATTACCTGTGGTCATTAACGAACTGTGGGCTTCTCTAGCTACCGACATCACCAGCCGAACCTTCAGGGAATACCATTAGGGAAGTTTTGAAGAAATTGAATAATTCGAGCCAATTTTGGTTTTGGAGGACAATGTTAAGGGCGTATACGCAAAATAACCAAACAAAGATTTACAAGAAACAGGTTGCAGGTAGAAAATAGACTTACTATGAATTAAAGCATGGTATTTTCAAGTATTTTGTGGAACAGAAACATAAAAACGTCGCTACGTCGCTACTATAAAAATCGCAAAGTTAGTGTAATTCTTGTCCAGTTTGGTCTAGTTGCCTGTTTCAAAATGTCGATAATTATATAGAAAGATCTGGCAAGAAAGCCCAGGATGGTTCAGCGGGCCCCGATCGCGTAATACACTTTCTATCACAATTTTTGTATAATAAATAAATAAATGCTGAATTTTCAGAATGCCATTCATTGCCATTAATTGTGTGTAACGCATGAACCCTGTAGGACACTCATAATACCAGCCTGTTATTGTCCCACTACAGGTCAAAGGCCTCTTCTAACACAGAGAAGGCACGAGCATTATCACCACGCTTGCTCAAGGCGGGTTACAAATTTAGACTAATCATAATATTATAAGTTCAGGTTTTCCCACGATGTTTCCTTCATCGATGTCAGTACCTAATGTTAAAGACAAACTTAGAAAGTACACATGAATTGAAAAATTAACACTGATACTCGCCCGGTTTTCGACCCATAACCTCGTGTATGATAGGCCAAGCCCTATATTCCGCCTTTTTCCTATAGACCCAGGTAGTAACTACTAAACACCAACTGCTACTATCCTTACATGCTTTGTTGATTTATCTGGTCATAAAGCACGCTGGTTCTATTTACCCTTTACCAAGATATTTCAATTAATATATACGCACAGAGGTTACATGAAGCTACCCCAATATGTCAAAATGTCTTTGATAGTTTTTCAACTTTATTGCAAAAGAATAAGGTTCATGTTCAATTGGGCAAATTTGACAGTTCGAGATAGCTTGATGTGCTGGCGTCTGTACGTGTACATGTCATTTAGACTTCATTCTTCACTATTCCATAAAAGTAACAGTCACTGCAGTACGCAACGCACATTATCTCGGATACCTCCATACGTAATTCGAGGTAGATCCAGCATCCGGGCTCCCAGTTACCTCACATTTATCTGCGGTCTTTGCACATTATTTACTGCATCGGAGCACACTGTATTAGTTTAATAGTGTAGAACGATATATGTTTGCACTGTACCAGTAGCAAGTAAACGTTTGAGACTTGTCTTGTCGCAAACGTCAGTCCGAGTGCCAAACGTATTGACGTTTTCTTTTTTAATTTTTTTAAACTTGGCCCACACTGGGAATTTCTCCTGTGTCGTGGATGCCTGTACAAACATTTAAAGTCACATACAAGAACAGCCTGACCCGGAACAACTACCCGTAGGCAAAACGAATATTTTGTTCCGTGCGAGTATCGAACCACGACACACGGCGCACGGCTATCAATTGCGAGAATATTTTCTTAAATCCTTCTGAAGTTATTAGTTTCAGAGATTATCAGGCAAAAACAAAAATAAAAACAAATGCGCTCAATGTATTAGTATATATGATGTTAATGGTTTAAATGATTGGTTACAGGATATATGTGAAATTTTGTTGTAAAATATTACCTACGTGATTCGTTGATAAGAACTTGCGCGTCGTAAGCGCAATTGCTTAACGATTGATTACCAGGTCTGCCTGTTTATTTATTTATTTTCTCTGCAGAAATGTCTCAGTAGTAACCCAGATTTGTGCAAGGAAAAACGGCTCTGGAGTAGACCTTCTCAACCCCTCCCTCCCAAAAATTCAACCATAATGTTATCGTTTATTGTTGGTGCTTGTTCTGTAGTATCTACTTACGTAATAATTAGCTAAGTACACGTGATAAATAAACAAACAAACGAATCCATACTAATAAAATACTGATCATCAATTTTAAAACAGAAGCATAGATCTACGCATCAACTTGTAAGTGTAGCATAAATCTTGCGCCACAGATAAAACGCAATTCATGTAGGTCAAGTATGTTCCTGGCTGAACAATAAGCATATGCGTCTGCGCATCCAATGTTTTGCAACAAATCACCGGTTACTGCCGGAGTACTGACTGTTCTTGGTACTTTGCAGTTGCACGCACAAAATATACGAATGTTTGAACTGAATATAAATAATATGCCTTCTGCCTAATGGCCAGTCAACGGTGTGATAAAGCAAGGCTAAGTACCTTCCTTAGACGTATATAAAAGTGACGCCACTTATAAAGGTTGTTTTTTTTTATTATTTTGAGGCACCCCGATACTTTGTTTACACTCATGGAAATGCTCACAGCTACTTCTTACTGCGCCCACACGAAAATTTTAAGTGGATGCTCTTGTAGTTATGAAGACCACACGTTCATGTTAGTTCATTGTTTGGTAATGTAAAGAGCAACACAAACATTAGTTTTAAGTTCCCTGTACAGCAAACGAAGCGGAAGAAAGCCAATACATTCTCGAATTGGGATATTTACTCAAATCAAGGATTAAGTAGAATATAAAGAACTTTCGTCACGTCTCTACGTAGGTTTAAGTCAGCTTTTACCGAGGCAGTTGATTCTAGATGATAAACAGAAATCTTATAACTACCATAATCGATATCTGATCCTCAAGGCACTTTCCTTCAATCAGCGTCTAATGACATAACTAATGCCAGTTCATCCATCAACTTTATAATATACTTCCTACTTATAATAAGTCTTGGTTTTGAAAGCCTACAAATAATTAACGGCGATCGCGGCCATATTGTGTGGGGAGTCAATCAAAATCTCGTCGGTAGGTGACACAGCGACGAGCTTTCACTCCTGCGCATACATTAACTTGGGTGTCGTTAGGGGGCGCAGTTTTATAGTCAGGGAGTTTCGTTGAGATGTGCTAAATTTGTTTTTGTTCTATGCTCGTATATTTTGATTAAATTTTGTGATTGCCTTACAGTCATTTTTCCAACTCTTGTCTTAGATCGCTGCTGTTAGTTTTTATAAAGTTTTTATTAGGCTCGAAAACAAAAAAAAATGATTTAAGAGAAATAAGATTAGTAGCTCTAAAAAACCTATAAGTAATCATAATTTATTTAGAACATTTATTTTTATTGTTTTTTTTTCATCTTTTTAAAGTTACCAAAATTCTATTCGCAAAGGCGACAGCCCTAATCCGGTTTACCTTCTTGATAATCTCAAGATAATATGGATTTCATGAGTCATACTTAACAAGAAGCGGTAGCCTTTCCTCGTTCCCAGAGACGAATTGGACAGGTTTCACTTCTTTGTTCAGCCCTAATGGCTCCTTCAATTGTTTCAACCCATTTTGTGTTAGAACGCGTCGTTTGTCATAAATGTGAGTTATTTCTCGCTATCTGTCATAATCAGCTGCATTGTAATATTCGGGCATTGTTACTTACTAACTAGCTCAGTGTGCCAGAACCTCATTTTTTGTTACAATTACGAAACTAACGTCTCAAGTTTACGTGTTTAATTAGAGTAAATGCCTGAAATCGGAGATTTCGCGATGTGGTCAGTTTGCAACGTTGTGGACTGATTTTTGATGATTTCCTACTTACTATAGTGTAGAATTTAACTCGCTGTATTTTAACTGTGTCGATATATGAATAGCGTTGGCAAAATTTAATTTACCACCCATCGCGCATATTTATTACCCACTTTCCAATCATTCTCTGTTCCCAAAAGAGAAACCTAGAGCTGCTGCCTGCTGCCCCATTCCCTATAAAGTGTGACACACCGATAGAAGCAATTTGCCACCCATTTGTACAAAGTAGGTGCACGCACCTACATGCAATTATTCATTACACAATAGCACCGCACAATGGGCGTGACGGTCGACTGCTGCGCGCGAGTGCCCCACAAACCCAGCTCCAAAGACCGCATGCGCGAACGCGCGTGCAGCCACCACTCTCGCTTGAAATGATTTTTGTTTATATCAAACACCTTTTTTTTCTTAGGTACTTAAAATACCAAAATTAAAAAGACCTAACAAAATAATACTGTGAGTCTCGCAAAATTAGGATTCCAATCTATGCTTGGTTTAGTAGTTTTACTGTTTTACGCGTAATTAATAAACAAACATGCGCCAGTTCCTAAACACCAAATAACTCAAGTAACAGGACAAGGGTTCAGTTTTTGCCGTTTTGCTGGGGAACCCTAAAAGCACCATCGGATTATACTATGACAGATAAATTGTTACGACATTTTGCGGGTCGCCCTTTGTCGATTAGTTCATTCAGCCGAAAAAGCTAACTTACTATAGCGTATTACGACTGTCAATAATTTGAATTGCTGAATTCTAGATTTTGAATAAAGAAATTGCCATTTGTAGTTGCTTTCTAGATTTTAAATAATTCAAAACATAAATCTTATTTTTATATCCCGACGATTTTGAGATGCAAAAAAATGCAAAAGAAAAATAAATTCACTTTTTAATTATATTTCGAAAGCTCTTGGCTACTTATTTAAAGCTATACAAACGGTCAGAAGTAAAATCTAATCAATTTCGTGTATACTTTCTTAATGCAAATTAAAATGATCATCTTATTTTTCCTTTTTTGGGTATAGTAACATTATAATTATTCTAAAACTTAACCATAGAATCCACTCGTTTTTTCTTGTTTCTGTCTTTGTTTATGGTTGCATATCTTAAGAGGATGCAGTCCACCTACAAACTCGTTTGTCGGTGTATAAACTTGATAAGTGAGTGCGATCTCCAACGGAAATATCATTTAGCAAGTGCAAAGGGAAAGGTTTTATTATTGTTAGTCTGGGCAGAAGCTTAAAATTAACACAAACGCTCCGTGAGTCACCGGCTTTATCGTGGATTGAGATAATTCCCTACAACACAGTTTTTTGTTGATGTAGGGTTTTTTTAACACTCCGATGACATCACAGTATGTTGTCAGTTATATTATGAGCTATGGTTAGCTTGTAACATTCCGGTTTTATTCAAACCAAACGGCAAGAAATATACAATGCGAATTATTTACAAGATCTTGGACAAGGTTAATTATTATTGAGACATTCAAGAAAAATTAAGAGTGAGTCACAGCAGAAATATTTGCACAATATAATAATATCTACTTTTAAAATAGCCCAGCCAAAAAAGCGCGTCGAAGCGATTTAAATCGAATAATAAATTCAGTGTTATAGTTCAATGCTCTTGAACTAAGACAAATGCGAGGTCGATATTCCATTGACCGGCTTGCAAAAAGCCTCGTATTCAAAGTTAAAAAAGAGTGAAGTTAACTCATTTAAACTTTATCAGTTTCGTAATTTAATCTACTTACCAAGTTAAAAAGTCCTTGGTTTTTTTTAAGTATTCGTCCCTTTTTATTCATTTTATTTTGTTTTTGTACATACGAGTATGCGTGGGAGTAGGTACTTTTAGTATAAACACTAGCTGTGTACTGCAATTTTACCCGTTCCTTAGAGTCGTAGAGTGATGCTAAATAGCCTAACTTTCCTCAGGAAATGGGTTATAGAAGTTCCATAGATTACCGCTTTCAAACAAAGGAACAAAACAAAGTCTTCAACCTTGACTACATTATAAGTATAGATTGAATTATTTTGCTATCATATAATTCGCAAAGTTAAACTAATGTATGATAGATTAAATTATAAACAACACCAAAGTAATAAGAGATAAAATCTAAGTTTTATTTCAATTTATTTCAGCACATAATATAGTACCAACAGTTGTCAGACATTACCATTTACGTATCTACACATGGGTCTTGTCGAGTCGGTCTCTTCCGTTATGACCATAATTATTTGCAGGAAACAAATACATAATCCAGCCGCTGTTATACATTTCTAGCACAGAAATAAAATGCACGAGATTTCGATTTACTAAAATTACGTTAATTTCTTAATAGTCGTATGTTATTTCTTCACGCCAGTATTACACAAATCAGTTATTTCAAAGCACGTAATATAACTGAAATATTACAATATAATTTCTCGTATCTAACTAGGAAACAGAAAACGGTGCAAACTGAATGTATAATAGTACTGCGATGGTAGTACAGTGAGTATGTATAAAACTTTTGCAATTTTGATGCAACGCGGTAGCGCCAGACTGCACCTGATGCATTTTTTATACCACTGCGGCAAAGGCATTGCGCTCCCTAAGCACTCCCGCCTAGTCAAGCCAGACATTTCGACCACCACGAGATTTTAATTATCCCCTTCTCACTACTTAAACTCCAGAAGGGATAGACGTTGTTAGGTTCACTCCCCAGACATTACTATTGATTCCGACGGCGTCATAAACTCAAAACCCTAAGCTCACCCACCCTCAGTCTAGACCAAGTCTAGACTAACCTTATTTAAAATACAACGGCACCCAGGACATTCGTTCCGCGTATCCTGTTTAGTTTGCTACCAAAATCACGTTCGGGAAACAGTCTAAATAACTTAATTTATATCCGCAGTCGTGCCGCAGACGTTTCGCATATAAGGAAAGCTAATTTTCTCGTCAAGACTGCATTTAGTTGAGTTACGGTTACAATACCACTTTCCTATGTAAATTCTGAAAGCGATACTGATAACTTTTACTAATTTATCTTTGCCTTTACCTAAATACGTAAACGAGCTTTTTCACCAAATGACAATAACCATCATCATCATCTGCCTAGCCTTTGTCAACTATGTTGAGGTCGGCTTCCAGTCTAATCGAATCCAGCTGAATACCAGTGTTTAACAGGAAAGACTGCCTATCTGACCTCTACAACCTAGTTACTGGGCAACACGACACCCCTTGGTTAGACCAGTTTTCAGACTTTCGGGCTTCTGACTACCCGTAACAACTGTCAAAGATCTACAAATGACAAAACCGTGTCGGTTGCTATTTAGTTTTGCACTTCCGTACAAATAAATGGATTCGTCAAAACCAACAAGCAACCGCTATTCGACCGTATCTAAAGTTACGTCACATTCGATAATACTAACGAGTAACTAAGCGTGATTTTTATTTTCCGCATCATAAGTGTCGTGAATGTCGTAATTAGAAACAACACTTTCGATTTCTACAGAATTGTGTGAAACGTTAATGGCGATCCAGTGCGCAATACTAGGTACTCGTAAATTTTTGATGTAGGTTAATGTACGAGATAGTAGTCACGGTTGATGGGATACCCGCGCGTTATGCGTTTTGATTCTCGAATTAGGACTACTACTACTTAACGACTCAGTGTATTGATTTATGTGTTTATTGTTTCAGGTATGTTCCTCCAATTCCTTCAACCATGCCAAGTAAGTAAGAACGAGTTATCCAGTTCTTCTATCGTGGGAATATCGACGTGTTTCGAAATTCTCCGGCATTCTAAACAGCTATATAAAAGTGTACCATTTTGAATGTTCACTGCAGTCAGTGTATCTTTGGGAGTCATTGATTCCGTAACATCGATAAAAACTGGATCGTGATGCCCGTCTCGCTCTTCTGGGTCGGAATCACGCATTTTTCCCACGTTTCCGTCACTATAAGTCACGACCCTTTTTTCTAAACCGATATGCTATTTATGGAGATAGGGTTTTGTTTATGAGTGGTTCCAAGACTGTTTTTTCTAGGGTTCGATATATGTTCGGGTCAGAAACGCGAAAAAATTAAAGTAAGCACGCACGGTTCTTTAAGAAATTAAGGCAACACTACCAATAGAAATCAAACTGTCTCATATTTTTATCGAATAAAACGCCAATCGTGATGCGCAATAAAGGTCAAAGAGCAAAACCAGAGATACCTAGTTGCGAACCCATCCACGGCCCAATCAGGTAAAGACATTTCCAATAGCAGTAAATGTCGAAGCGTCATGGTATTTAAAGTGGCATGTTTTGCGAGCGCACGTGTACAAGACGGCGACGGGAAAGGGCAGCCGGTGAATAGACACGCTCCGGCAGATGCTAAGCACACAATACACATCTTATACAATAATGACACATTCGTAAATCATTATCATTTATTTTTCAGAACATTTTTGTTCATACAGATTGTCCCATCATATGGACCTACAAATGTTAAATGGGTTACATTAACAATAATGATATATTCAAAAATTGAAGTTAAAATTCAAAAAGGAACGGCAGTTATGAATAGAATAATACAAATAATAATTAAATTAAATGATTAAATCAGGAAGAAAGAGACAAAACAACAGGGAAACTTGCAATATTGAATGAGAGCCATCTGACAGACTCAATCCAGAAATTTCTATTGTTACTTATAAATTATCAATTGAAATCGAGAAACGTGTTAAAGTGGCGTTTTGGAACGATAATTAGCCTGAAGCGTTATT
Organism: Phlogophora meticulosa; assembly: GCA_905147745.2. Classification (NCBI taxonomy): domain Eukaryota; kingdom Metazoa; phylum Arthropoda; class Insecta; order Lepidoptera; family Noctuidae; genus Phlogophora; species Phlogophora meticulosa. Next base: position 12,208,686 of record LR990533.1, on the reverse strand, counting down.
ATTATCGTTGTTATCTTCTGATTTTGTGAAACTTCAAAGATATATCCGAAACATTTCATCACATAATACTCAGAATTTCACAGCAGCAATCATTTACAACTATGTCCTTCGTATAATATGTACGAGTATCTTCGTTTTGCACGGAATTTGGTCCATCTATGCATGGTTGTTCTTAGCCATTGTATTCCACCCGGCTATCCCTATTATCCTACATCGATAGCCTCTGTGGCGAGGTCTTCATTGTTTATTCATTACAATAAGGCGCCTTTGTTTATTGCTAATGTTATATCAGAGGATGCAACTCCACTTGTTTTCATTACGTACGATTGTTTGGTCACGTGCCTTATTTTGGAATTCCACGCGTTATATTTACCTACACGATTGTGTTAATGAAGTTTGTTGTTAGTGTCGTGCTATTACAAACAGTTCTGGTTTCATTTTTTTATCAACATTGATTCGAATGTAGTCTGCGACTACGCAATTGCAGTGACACAACTGATTGCGTCTTGCTCTACGGAAGCTCGTGAGCTTTGGGCATTGTTTTCATTGTTCCCTAATTCACAGTTCTGTAATTTAACATGGACCTATATTTCTTCTTGAAATTTCTTTACTCCGTTTAATTTTTAACGTTACACAATCACTGCAGTCTTTATTACTTCATATCTTTTCAAATAAAATATTTATTACGACAGTGATAAGTTACTTACAACACGAAGTATTTGGCAGAGAACTCGTATTTAAATAATTCATAATACAGTTAATAGTAATGCAGTTAGTTTACACAAATGATAAAAAGAACCGTTTATTTAATGTTCAAACAAATTTTAAGGTAAAAAAAATTAATGAAATACATAAACATAACTAAAGACTTAATAAAATTCGAACGATCTCCCAAAGTAGAAAAATATTTCTGATACGTTTGTACAACCGCATGAGGAGATTTAAGGCGTGTTGTTTGTTTACATATCTTCGTAGTACGTCCATGTGTAGGTAACGGGCCGTTAAGCTGCCGTGGAGCGCCCTCACCGTACTAACAGCGGTGGCCGAGGCAAGACTGAGCTTGAGTCTCGCAGTCAGTCGCGCGCGGCACTCTCGCACGCTCGCACATCGCACCCGGAGCCGGCTCCGCAAGCAACAGCTGATCGCGACCTCTACGACCACATAAACAAACATAATAACACAAACTGTACTAAAGCACTAGCCCACGAACACATTTAAGAGTGAGCTTTAACCAAATCCAAGCAAGAGACAGTGTGGCAACTGCAGCGCCCCGAAATCAGATCGATATCCCGAAAACGGTCCTGCGACCTCCTGCGATAGAGCTCAGCAATACTTCCGTGCAATAATAACCTGCAATATTAATGTTAATTTTTATTATTAGAGACGTTGAATTCAGTGATCTCATTGATAAATAAAAGACTGTGAAAACCGCAAGAGTTCGTCTTACAAGTGATGTGTCCGTGAGAATGGATTTCCTCCACTGACTTTGATATCAGGAGGTTTTGCTGCATCTTCCACATCATTGTTCAACCTGAGTGAGTACGTTGAATATTTACTTTGTCAGTTCCGTTTACTGGTACGTACTATTGTTTACCGTATATATTAAACAATCGAGTTAAATCTACACATGTCTTGCATGTTCGTTATCAGTTTCTCAGTGTTCTTGGCAATACAAATGTTGGCATTTATTGGTAGATTAGCGATTATCCGTTCCAAGCATAGATTAGCAACGATTATCAAAATATTTGTATTAGCTATGGGTAAATTCGTTATGGGATACAACTACAAGCAAATCGATTTTGAATTTGGGCATCTAAATTTTGTGGAATGCAAAATATCTACACCAAGTTAGTTTCCTATTTAGTCAAATTACATCCTCGACATAAAATTATCAACAGATACTGGCTAGCTGCGATATAATTGATACGCAAACCACTATCTATAGGCAACATCGGCTCGAAGTTTTGCGCAATTTTCTGTCCCTTTCGACTGTGTTGTATTGTTGTGCTGTGTGTGTGACTGCAGTGCACCCTTGGGCGGTCTCCGTCGCGTCCCGACTCCCGTCCTATTATTCCCGGGGTGACTGTGAACTTGAGGGGTGCGTTACCCTCTAGCCGCCGGAACCGACGGCACTGCGCGGTCGTCCAACCCAATCACGAAATGTATTCGTAAAAACAAATCGATTGCAATGATTATCAAACTGAAAGTGATCTAAAAAACGAATAATCGTTCACGTGTTCATTCCATATCGATCTGTCTTGTTTTGTTGTTACTTCAGTAACTGCTGTGATTAATAGCCATACAACTATCGTAATCGACTATTTTGTTTTGTTTATGACTCAATGATTTGACGCCTATCGAAACACTACTACTATATTGTTTACAACAGATATATTATTGGCAAATTGACAGGTGACCTTTTGCAACTTTCACTTGTGCCAATTTTCGCTTGAATTGAAACTTCCTTAGCTAGAGGGGGTCCTTAGCATTGAGTATGAATTTGTCATGGTGGTATTGTTTTCGACAAAAACATTGTCATTGTTTTATAATCTAAACACTCGACACCCGGCCTCGAACAAGATCAAGAACTTTCACTACCAACGTGAATTATGCATCAGGAACTGGCATTGTTAATACAAAACTGATATCGCACTACTGGTTGTTATTAGGATCAACCGGCTTAATGTCAAACGATGAAAGTTTATTAATAAATTCGAAATCTTCTTTAACAAATTTTATTTTTTAATCATAGTGACATAGTTTCGTAGCCAAAATGATTTTAAAAATATGCAAGAATTTTTATATTGTCTTGATAAATTATGAATCTATATTTTGGTTATTGAGATAGTAAAGTATTATTTAAAAGTCTGATCTCGAATGAACATGGCTTTCTAATAAACCTATAAATTACTTTGAATAGTTTAAATTAACCAAAATTCAATGGAACCGATGCGTAGAATCAATTGGATGTTAATATATCAATATAAACTTAAATTGATTGTCATTCAGCGCACGTAGCCGCGTACGATGGAGACTCAACGTCTGGCGGAAAGCGGTCAGATGTGTCTTAGTTATCATTAAGTTTCACCTTCTTTTGTATTCCAGGAAGTGTTCTCAGGTGTGTAAGAAAGCACATTTCCCGTAAATCGTACACACATTATTCGCATGTCACTCATCTCTACTCCTTTGACCCAAAAGGGTTCCGCAAGTTTACCTAATAGTTTTATCAGTAGGTACTTTATATAGCGTTTGGTTTGAGATAACGCTAGTTAAATGGTCGTGGGCGACTATCTTGTAATGTAACTTGTAATCTGTCGGTAAACCTCCAAACTTGCACGTTACTGCTATACACGAATCATGCATTAGTTGCATATGTTAAGGTTTTATAGTTTTTAGGGAAAGGTTTCTTTTTGAAACTAAAATGGATAATTGGTTTGGTAAACAGGTCCTGATGAGCAATACTTTTTGCCCTGCGCATAAATCACCTGTTACCAACAATCGTTGCACAGTATTATATCGTGTTCGTGTTTTCTTTAGCGTGACCCCGTTTTTTCCTCCTCTTTACAGGGCTTAATTAACTGTGTTCTTTATTTGCATTGCACTCAAGTTCAAAATCCCATCACCGTGGCTTAGAATAATTGGACACCATTTTGAATTTTAAATTATATCGATGTTTAGTTACTACTATTATCATTTATTGTTTTTGTTACGGTTTCTTTATCTTTATTCTCGCTTGTGTTTACATTGTAAACAACTAGTAATTTTGCAGGAGTTATTATTACTAATTGAAGTTCATCGCATCCAAGGTTTTCCACATTTATTGTTTGTTCAATGGATTGAGACTCATTACTCAGTAGTGTTATCTATCACGTTGTCCAAGACAGTAGTAGTGTTATTTATCTGGTTCGGTAGGTATAAGATATTTTTGCTAAAACCAAATTTGTAAATTCTTTTTGGGTTTTCCCACAATATGTAATAACAGTAATATTCTGTGGTTGAATGTGTCTTTGTTACCAGTAATAGTCCACGTAGCAGAATTAGTCACGTCGTCGTCCGCGATTTGCAGACCGATTGTATTTATTAACCTTCGCGTGTCCCAACTCTAGCTGTCTTTTCGTCTCATCTTCATGTCTAGTAAATTTACATCGATTGGTATAACTAAGAGATTCGTTCCACATTGTTAATCTGTCATCATTTGCTTTATTGATTCGTCAAATTAGTTTTTGCCGCAGTTGATCATGAACGGCTAATATTAGTCTAACTAAGATGTCATTTAGTTTGAAATTACACCTGATTTCGTACAATTTACCTCATTTTTGTTTGCCAAGACAAGTTGTTTGAGACGATGGGACGGAGGAGTATGGACGTGCGAAACATTCTCAAATACGTTGTCCTTGTTTAAAGCCCCTTTCAGTTTCGTATGTTGTATTACATCCTCAATGCTTTCTCTCGATCCAGACGTGAGAAACATTGTCAAATAGATGTCAGATCCTTTTCCTTTCCATCTCGCTTTTGTCGTGTTCTATTTTCTCGATATACGACTCGTACTTGATAATGTTATCGTCAACATGAATTGCTCCATAGCATTCGTTAACATCACGTAACAAAATGGAATGAGTGATGACCTATTTCTATTTTTATGCTACTCCACTTTAGAATCATTGATGTAAAAAAAGATTACTTCTTCATTGAAATTGTCCACTCGAAACCTCAAGTATCACCCTGAAGCGTCTTAGTCATCTCCAGTAGCATCCATTAGTAGATAGGTGTGGTCCAAATTTAGGATAATGAGCTCTGGTGTTATTGTCGCGGCAATTAACTGCTAGGCCGGGGTTCGCTTCCGGGCAGACTATTTTCAGATCGTTGATTGATAGGTGCAGCGAACACTATGAGGGGTTTTATTTCTATTTCAGTTTTTGTCGAGTTCCTTACTAGAAGAGTGTCACTCAGCTGTTGGAAGTTAATTACGAAACTGTTTTTCTATAACAAGACGAGTTTATTATCTCTTTCAAACATCTAATAGATCACAAATAGTTTTATACCGTTCCGAGAATCTTATCTAACAAAAGAAAAACAGTTGATTGAAACCAAAGTGCAGTCGATTAGTCGAGACATTAATTATAAACCGCTGATATACACTGATTACTATCCACTGTTCAAACTAACCTGTTAGAACATAATCAATCAACATTGTGTGTGTTTTTGTCGTGTAGAGTAATTGGTGCGATAGTTGTGCCATTAAAATGTCGTTAATATATGTGGATAGCTCGGAGAAATGGCTCGACTCACCGATGTTGCCACGCCCATGTTCCAAGCGCGCGCGCCGGCTAAATGTCGTAATAAATATCTAGATGCATGGTTTCTATACGACTGTTTTTTTTCCCAAGTGTATTGGGTATTCTGACTACCTACTGATTTTGTTCCTTTAGAAGTTCAGTAAATATTGATTTAGTTATTTAGAAACACTGATTTAAGGCATAATACGCGCAAAGTCGTTGAGTCGCGTGTATCGGCCCGTCAAACAATAAATACTGAGTAGAAGCATTGTGAATATTTAATTTAATTTAAGTTAGTCACAGTTTATTGTCATTTTTATATATATATATATATAAGTTTATGAATTCTGCACTTAGATCAAGGAAAATAAATTGTCCTTTTCATGGAGTCCACAATTCTAATGTTAATCTTCAACCGTCCACAAATGGAGGTTAATTACCGTAAAATTGCTTGCATCGTTATTGATCCTACGCGTAATGTCTCATGTCTGTCAACAAGTATTAGATTCAGGTGTATATTTGATCAGCTTTTATAAAATATTAATTATATTCTTGACGAGTTCATTATCTGGGTTACTGTGAATTGATTTTGTATGTAGATAGCAGCACTAATCTGTTTTAATTTCACATGTACCTACTACAATTTCTCACACACGTCGTTGTTAAGCAAATAATGTCAGATTCTGTGCCTTGTGGTATTATTCAATTTCGTTCGCATTTAATAGTTCTAAAATCCATGCGTTACATTTTGATTTGTGCTACACTTGAGCACATAAACTTCTTTACGTCACAAATCCCCAACTGTCAAACAAATTGTTTTTCATGGTGAAAGATATTGTTTAAATTTGTGACGTTGACCGAATATTTAGGGTCAAATCATTCACAACATATTATATAGCGTGAGTTTATTTTCCATTGAAATGTCTTAAATTTTTATAATAAGTACTTGATCAAGGTATGGTTGAACGGTAAAATGTTCTAAACGACCATTGTTATGTATGCTTTGTGGACTTATTTATTTGTTAATGCCATAGGTGCTCACGGTATATTATGCTATAGACTATGAATGGTAATGACAAGTAATTACGACCTTGTCAGAGACCATGACTTTTGCAATACATCACTTGACAACTAACTTGGTCTTCATACAATTAAATGAGGAAGTATCTATCTAGGTAATTCGCTAAGCTATAGGTAGGCTATCATCCGGTATTTACAAACCAAAACTCAATTAAATAGTACCTAACTCATCAATCAATATTTTTCTTGCTTCCTTTATTTGCACAATTTCCATTTGCAACATACAATATTACAAAAGACTGGACAAAGCGGAATAGTTAACATGCATTTTATACCAACAAAGCAATGTATGCTGCATGCTTATTCCAATCGGCCAGTAACGGTGTACGTGTGAACGGGGTCAATTAGGGTCGTCCGTAATTACTGTTTGCAGAACCGAATCCAGTGTAAGTGAACAATGTTACCGTTTGGCTAATATTATAGTGATGTGCCATCCATACGGGCTGCGGATCAATCTACTAATGTGGTTTATGGACCACCATTTACCGTTCTTTTACCCATACCAACTATGAAGTTTGCAGTTGCAGTTTTTATGGTATTTGGTTCTGACCTATCATCAATTTGGTAGATAAATAAGGCCATAAGAACCAGAGTGGTCTTACTAACATTTTTGTTTTTAAATAGAGTTTTGGCATGTTTCGTATTGCTAGGGGTGCGTGGGGTGGTTTATAAAAAAACAGAGTAATACCTTAACTGCCAGAAAACGAGACTCAATGGTCGTTTAAGGTGTTAAGAAAAAAAAAATAAGTTAGGCCACTCTGGTTCTCATTGCCAGAAATATAATATGTACTGTAATGTAGATTCCCATAACTAAATCTGAACTGTTTGAGTTCTTGTAAATCAGTGATCAATCGCCACAAAATATTTGCCTTCGTGATATATTGACTCGACCAATAAATTGAGTGCTTGTTAAAATAATTTACAAATGCAGTACCTAGGCACTATTTACCAAAAGTTTAACTATTTGCACTAGCATTTATCACTCCAGACCAATTGGACAATATTTATGAAGTTAACAACGCAATTAATACTAATTATGTTAATTAATCGTATAATTAGTTAAAGTGAGCGAGTAGCTGTCAGGTTTGCAATCGATTTAATTGGAACATCCCTACTTAACTCGATTGCAACTGTACGTGCTCTGATAACAAAACTACTGTTTTTGCTACATTTCATTGAATTCTAAAAGCAACCCTGAACTGTTTTAATTGTACCTATATGCGTATTTGGAGCTGCAGTTCCATTGCCTATGTTTGACAATTTAATACACTGGGTCAGGAAAACGGTTACTTGCTGTGGTATAATTAGAAGCGGAAGAATAGTGTAGAGAAATATAGGCATCCAATTCATTTCCCAACTTGAAGTCAAAACCTATTTGTCTTTTCCATTGGTTGTTAAGGAAACAACCAAAACACACAAAGGCAGAAAATCAAATAATCAATCAATTTGCTTCGGCACTAAATATTTCAACAACAAAAGCCTCTTTTTACTGGATTCGCACAAATATACAAAAACCTTTCATAACAGTCGCTCGATTGTAGTACAAATTGCCTTTTTTTATCGCTCACCAAAATGTAGAACATAAAAGTGAGTCATGTGCCAATAGCTGTTGATTTTAGATTTGTTTGCTGACACACACCTACACATATAGATAGATTAATCAAACATTACAATGGTCTAAACAATAACTTCGTTAATGTCCCACGGCGTACGAACGAACACTGTTAATTGAATCATTTTGTTTTAGCACTCTTGATGAAATTCTATTGACGGCCTGGCTCTACTACAGTAATGTTATGAATGAGGACTAAATGAAGTCTCGTAATGAAAGCTTCATTTTGCTGCTCACATTCATTCAACACAACATTGAAATAGTTTGTGAATGGAAGATCTAAAACAAATGGCTTCTCTTGAAAGGAAAAGAAGCCTAAGTACAGTTGATTCCAATTCATTAATAGTAGATAGTAGGAAGTATTAATTGTTTTAATAACCATTACCAATTAGTAGTCATTTGACATCCTACCACAGGTTATAATATTAACAGGATGTAGAACATACGCTTTCCATTTTAATGGTCGTGCACACTTTGATTTGGTCATAAGTAAGAGCTAAATCTCTGCGTTTATGTCAGATAAGTTCAAATTTACCGGTTATTTTCAAGGTGCTTAAAACATAAAATTGCTCATAATAACATGCCGTTAATTTTATAGGAGATATCTGCATAAAATTCTAGTCTTCTATAAGCTTGTCCCATGAGAACCAGCTCGGGTTTATCAGCTAGATAGCACGAAAACATCACTGATCCTAGAAACATTTACTTATCAATATGATAAACTATATTAAAATTAACAAATAAACCAACATCTTAAAACTAAAACTCTCCCTATTGAATTTCCTTTTCTTCTTGATAATGCTAACGATGTCAGATCGTAGCATCATGATGGTTCCATTAAGATAGTTAGCATACTTATGCCAAATGTCATAATTGCCATAGCTGCTAGCTATGCCTGGCACGTCAACACACATTGTATTGGGATGCGTATGAGTTACTCACATTGTGATGTACTCAAGAAGTGCAGCGTGTTTTATTAATGCTTGGTTGCATAATGATATGGCTTCTAGGGATTGACTTTACGATTGTTGAAGTGGGTTAGGCATCACTATACATATCCCTGTTGGTGGCCAGTATTTTTTATCTTAGCTTGTCCTCTCTGCTACCAATCTGGTGACTGTGTGACTAGCTTATATGTAAACCTTAAGCTATTTTCAAATAAATCGTGCCGTTAAGAGAATACCAAAGCCTAAATAAACCGCCCATATAAAATCTATCATCGCACCCACAGTTAAATTGGTCACAATAATATTCCAATTTTCTCACATCCATACGTGTACCATTGTGCCTATCTAGCCGGGGTCAATGTGAATAAAAGAGTCGTGCCTTTTGTCTGTCCGTTTGTGTACGCTTCCGTCGTGAAAGCGGCTTTCACTCAATAATATAGTGCAGTTATGAGTCTGACAGGTCAAAGGGTCCACGTTATGGTCAACGTTTTATATTTATTGGTGCTAGGAGCGTAGGAACTAGGCTCAAGATATTAGTACACGGTATTTCGTTTAGCACACCTACGTACTAAAATGTATTGTCATACAAACTAAGAACCTATTTGATGATATGTTGCTTATGTCGGTATATGTGATAGAGGTAGACCAAAGAAACGATGGATGGATTTTGTGGAAGATAATTCGGTTAGAAAAGAGGTGACTATTGAGATGACGGCAAATAGACATGTATGGAAGAAGACAGTGTGCCTTGACCCCAAATAAATGGTGATAGGTGCCGGAGGATGATGAATGTCGGTTTGTAAAAGTAAAAAAAAAAACACATCCTCTCTGACGGACGATTTTGTAACAAGATGTTCAATCACTTGGGAGACTTTTACTACAGATTTTCACTTCTTCTTAGCATATCACTCAATGTTAACGGTCTATAAAGTATACTGTTCAAAAGTTGTAAACATAGATACGTAGTATCTGTCCATCGGACGTAGACTTGGAGAAGTAATTACTGTCATAAAGACCAGACATACTGCATTATGTTAATTGACAAAAGATTTAATCTCTGTTCGACTTGGGAACATGATAAATATAAATATTTTACTAAACAATATTTAAATGGTAAGGCTCCTTTACACGTACCACGGAAACAACGAACTAACTTACTGACTTATAACTTTTGAACGACTGAACACATTTTCATCAAACATAGCTAAGAACACTCCCGACTAATTCACCTTTCATCATCATCCGCCTAGCCTTTTCCCAACTATGTTGGGGTCGGTTTCCAGTCTAACCGGATGCAGCTTAATACCAGTGTTTTACATGGGCCGACTGCCTGTCTGACCTCCACAACCCAGTTACTGGGCAACACGATAGTCCTTGGTAGGACTGGTTGTCAGACTATCGGGTTCCTGACTACCCGTAACGACTGTCAAAGATCTACAAATGACAACCGGGACCAACAGCTTAACGTGCTTTCCGAGGCACGGAGGAGTCTGGATATGTTACGAATGGTCACCCATCCACAGACTGACCTCGGCAAGTCTAACAAAAACAAATAAAATCAAAATCGGTTCTTTCTTTCGGGAGCTATGATGCCACAGACAGACACGTCAAACTTATAACACCCCGTCGTTTTTGCGTCGGGGGTTAAAATCAGGTGTGCGTGTATGACTAGATGTGTGAACGTAAATGAAATAAATGGGACATGTAAGGATCGTAGCAGTTGGCGTTCTGTAGTTTCTGTCTATCCCAATGGGTTAAAGGGGAAAGCGGGAAAAATTTAATGTTTGTATAAAATCAACTGTAGCGTCTAAACAGTAATATGTTTAGAATTTCGAAGAAGCAACTTTTAATTTTGCTTCAAATAATTTCATTCATCGCGCTACTAAATTACTTCTTGTTAATGGGCCTTAAAAGTTTTACTTGATAGATTTAACGTGCCGCTATAAGATTTTCTATCTTATAGAATTTTCTGTACTGTGAGAGATTTATGGCATCGTTTATGAGGCATTACGTGAAGCGAAACTTGAGAGAGTGTTCCGATGTGGCTTACTAAGGATATTTTAAATATCGTCCATCCTTTGTAGATTTTATGAGAAAATCTTTCATAATCATTATTTAGGAGGGGAAAGATGTCCTGGAAAGACTTGAGGGTAGCCTTTTACCAGCAACCAGCAGTCTTATAAAGATGATGAAGAAAGTCACCTTACCTAAGAGTCCATGAAAGTGTTTCCGACACAAAGGCAGTAGCCAATAAATGTCGTTAACATTAAAAGCGCCGTCTTTTCTATTCACAACCAACTTACGCTTTCATGACTACGCGTACTCATTATCACTTGACACCGATGCAGTGGTGTCTACTTAATGATTCATGTTATCTAATACATGATATTGTTTGTGTTCTTGCGTATTATTATGGCGTAATCAGACCGAGAATTTGTTGTGCCGTAGTGTTGGAAATGATACCGGTTGTCACCCTCATTTGTAAACTAAGTTGACGACGGCCGTGTCAATAATTAATAATTTTACGTGTTTATACAAAGATTTTTTAATTAAAAATTATAATCATTATCTTCTTCTTTCTTAATAATTATCTTGCTAAATGAGAGTCGTTTATAAGAAGGGGAAACCAAGGAAAGGATCGATGGATGAGCTCTATCATACGGCTACTAGACATCATCATGTCAGCTGAAAGTCGTCCACTGCTGGGTTGAGGACTCCCCCAAGTGATCGGTCATGTGCTTTTCATCACATCGCATCCAGCTAATAAACACGTAATGAACACACATACACAACTAACATGAAGGGAATCAAATCAATTAGAATAAGGAGTATGATGGTAAAATCCTACGGGACGAGCATGGGCATACAAGACTGTGAGAAGAAATTATTACGGTGGTACCTATGCTACAGTTTTATCGCCCAAACTGTGATATAATGTATGACTAAAGCCATCTCACAGTAGCCATGGTTGCATCAACGCACTGACATATAACTTAAATATGCTAGTCTGGCTTCTGGCGTCAGGGACTTGGCTGCCCAGTCAGCTCATTCGCATATCTGCTATTAAAGGAAACATCAGTTTGCATATTCACAACCTGAGCATATGGGCATCTACTTTAAATATCATTCATCTATGTCAATAATAATACAAGCCATGTAAAAATGACGTCATGTTATAATCATAAGTTTGCATTAAAAATTGTATCGCTACTGTAAAGGTTAGAGATAAGAATTCTAAGATAAACTCTATTACGAATCCAAGCTACCTGAAGATATTACAAGCTTATGTTAATATATACAAATAATCTTCCTGGCGGCATTTTAATTAAACTTTGCAAATTCCATGGTTATTTCTATTGCATGGTCTATCGCATGTTTTTAGTGCATTAACCGATCAATGAACTAATGTTAATCTGTTGGGTACTGTAGTTAGTACATAGACCTTTTGATTATTAGCTATGAACTTCTATAATTTAATCGGCTTAAAGTCTGTTGAATTGGTTCTATATGTGATTATGGTGTGGTGTTTTAACTCCATTTAAGACAAAGGGAGCCCGTAATGCCTTTCTTTCGTTTCCGCTATAATATTTTGCATTAGTCGTTCACTAAGACTTTCTGTTATCATAAAAGATTAATACACCATTATCAGCGTTATAAAATTAAACATAGTTTAAGAGCCTACTTTGTAACAGATGGGAAAGTTTAGTATAATTTGTTAACGTTGAATAAAAAACATCCTCTCATTACTCAAAGAGTATTAGTTCCCGTTAAAACAAGGTACGTAACATGAGCCGTAAGTCGGTCGAAGAGGACGAAGTGTTAATTGGAAATGCCTGTTACAGTGTATTCTCTTTATTTGTACTTACTCGTTGAAGGAAATTACCGAGTCACCGCTTGAGCTAAATGGCTGATGCTTTGTTATAATCTGTGTGTGTCTGGAACGATTTATTTTCTCTTGTTAAGTAGTTATTACTAAGACGAGCCCGTGGCTTAATAAAAACAACCGCACGGGTCGGTCGAAGGTTAAGCTACGCTTTCCGAGGTCAGTCTGTAGATGGGTGACCGTTCATTACATATTGAGACTCCTTGATGCCTCGGAAAGCACGTTAAGCCATTGGTCCTGGCTGTAATTTGTAGTTTTTTAACAGTTGTTACGGGTAGTTAGTAGCCCGGAAGTCTGACAACTAGTCTTACCAGGGATACCGTGATGCCCAGGCAGTGTCTGGGTTGTGGAGGTCAGATCCATGTAAAATACAGCCGGCCCCAACATAGTTGGGAAAGGGCTAGGCAGATGATGAAGTAGTAGTGACTAATTATTGCTTCGTACATACCTCGATAGTCTAAGTCAATTTCAAATTAATTACTGTCCCCCAATTAATAAAGATGGAATAAAGTGACAACCAGTAAAATAACAATTTAAACTGTACTTAGTAGTTTTGTACAATTTTTGATTAATTTCGTGTTTTCTTTTCCTCGGAATTTTTTTTTCGATTAACTCAAACTGTTCCTCAATCTTTAACGAAATGCAAAATAACTTAATTGATCAATAGATGACTATTATCACCATTATAACCTTCAGATTTACTTGTATTATTAATAAAGTTTGTTCCTTATATTTAATGTAATATTTTGCTAGGACAAATTAAACATTTACGTACCTAACTATAAATGTCTAATCGTGCTGCGTGAATAATTAAAATACATCCATCTTCATTTATATGCTGATTCGATAGCAAATCGCAGTTCGTGGAAACTGAATACTTAATAGTAGTTTGTACAGATGCCAGCACATCAAGCTACCCCAATCTGTCAAGTTACTTTGATAGTATTTCAACTTAATGACAAAAGAATAAGGTTCATGTTCAATTGGAAAAATTTGAAAATTTGGTATACTTGAATGAAAAACCCAGATGACAAAAAACTAGCACTAGATTTTATTGCAAGAAACTGTGTTAATCAATAAGCGGTTATTCACCTCAGGCTTACTTTGGACTACAAAAAGTGTTGCCATTAAAACTTACTGAGAAGGGGTATTTTTATAGTAATAATTCGGCCTGTTTTTTCCTCAAGCTATTTTCGTGTGTGGGCCACACAAAGGAAAAAGCAACACACAGGAAAGAATGGAAGACTATGGAGGGACCTTTTGTCCAACAGTGGACAATACTGGTTATAAAAAAAGAAGTATAAATACTTAAGTAGTGTTAGGCATGTATTTTTCTACTTCGCTGAGCCCAGAAAGACCATAATTTTAAATAGTTAGGTAACTTTTATGTAAGGAATAAATATGGCGGTTTTACAACCCGTTTATATATACAAAATACTTATGTCAATTCGCTATATTTATTCCTCAGTAAACAGTTAAACTTGTGACTAGCAAATTCAATTGACAAACGCCTATTTGCGTATCAACAACAACAGTCAAAACAAAGCACGCTTTCAAATACAAACATGTCATTAAATACAATCGCTAACCCTACCGCAACCGGCAGGTTGTCGTGCCTGATTGGTTAAGTAACAGGTCCCGACTGTGGGTGGCGGATGTGCCACTAACGGGTTGACTGCAACCAAACATTATTGTATACATTTACCGTTGCTCCAGTGTAATAACAACAAGACCTGGCCGTAAATATAGTGCAGCTTTTGAAAAATATCGGGGTTGTAGAGCGGCGTCTCTCTCACTCATAATAACTGCATGACAGTCTCTTTCTACTTATATATCGATAATTAATTATGTCTTAATAACCCCCGGGTGCTGTTTATCTATACTTAAAATATTATAACGAGGAAAGATTTGTTAGTACCGAAAAGTCTCCGGATCTACTGGACCGTTTTAAACCATTTTTTCGCCAATAGAAAGCTAAACTAACTACTATTTATAAGAGGGTGGAGGAGACATCAAATTTCGAAAAGGAAAGTATAAAATCAACGCAGACGTAGTCGCGGGCGATGTGCTAGTTTAGGATATAAACAAAAGTATAAATGAAATGACTGAAACCCTAAGCGGTCTCATCTAATAATTATGAACAACTTTTTCTATTGGACCAACATTGATATCGCGAAGTATAACAGCCGCAATTTCAGGGTACAATGACCCCTTACAGAGTTTCAATTATTTTGCATTACACCTTGTATATAGCAGTACCTTTACGTAGAAGTTCTAGCTTCAGTAAATACTAAATTAATGAGCACAGGAAAAACGTATAGGAAAATTATAGGAGGAATGATCGTAATGTCCACGTAAGGCGGTACATCATGTACCTACCATATTTAATATGGATAAGTTTTGATAGTTGATTCATGACGTGACGAAGAGCAATAAGTAATCAATTGTTACTAGTGATCGAAATTCGATCATTTTCGCTATCTGTACGTCTCCTTCATGCGATCTTTAAGTAACTACCAATGCCTTATCCCACACTTCTCCGTGCAATTTTCTTAAATCCGAAGTTTTAGCTTCACGTACATAATAATAATAATAGTACGTACTGATTAAATTGTCTTAACCAATTATATTATTTAATCAACCACTTAACTTTCTCTTTCCATCTTAAAGGTCAAAAGTTAAAGCTTAGACAAACAACAACTACTGAAGGTAATAGATTCTCATTACGAATCACAAAGGTATTGATACTGTCTAGAATGTGACATTGAATCAAAGGTCACGGCGTGATACACCCGCTCTTGACCATTCTCTCAGCGTTAGGTCATAATCACCTGATGTGATTAATGCGTCGTGATAAAGATTGATGCAGAAAGTTAAGTGTATACAGTGAATATAAGAGGAAAAAGAAAGAGGAACAAAACATAATATGGGAATATTATGTAGGTTCCTCTTTGTACGGGATCGATACATGTCAAATAGACAGTATTTAGAAGCTTGACTCCACGCTTGAAATAACAGGGCTCCACTAACCTGTATATGAGGGAGTAAGTATTTCCATTAGCACCTCGTACAGAAGAATCTTTCTACCGCTACCCAAACGTCCGTTCTATTTTTGAAACAATTCAAATATTGCTTGACTGTTTGAAACCAGAGAGAACTAATGATCTACCAGCCTGTATGCAGTAAGTTCTGCTATTGTATACGACCTTTGCCGTATTCTCATCTGCAGAGTTGTGAAGAGCTCATAAGTTGATATAAGTAACATTATTAATGCACTAGCTGCCACACGCCACTCCGTCTGCGTATGTATATAAATTATATATATTATAATACTGTAAAGTTTCATCATAATCCGAATTGTAGTTTTTACGTGCAAGAGCAACAAACATCCATGCGCCTTCCCTAGATTTTACACTTACAATATTTGTAGGAACTGTAGGATAATATTATACTGTGCGTGTAATACAAACAAGCCCAACGGAAAAGCGAAGTGAACGAAAATATGTCGACTGATCATTTAATGACTTATCAACGATGTAACAACGTACATATGGAAGATATGGCCAAATGGGGCTTTTTCTCATCATCCTCATTTTCACAACTAACATCATTGAGTAAGATCTGAAATCAAAAGTATTTCTGTTCGTTGTAAAGCGCGATTCAGACTAAGTTGTAAATTCAATAATATATAGCACAATATAGCTCGTTATACATTTTATATGGACACCACACAACGCTATGCTATAAAATATTGATTAATAAAGAAATGACGCAATATGCTATTCTTCATAGCGAAATAGTATACCTAGTGTAGTCTGAACTGCGCTTTAGATCTACGATCTTACTTACTATAGGTACCTTCTATTATATTTTGTGGCTCCATCGTGATTCATAATCACGGGAACTTTATTTCTTCTTGAACCGGTACTCGCCAAGGAAAATACAATCGTAACATTTACGAGAGTCTGAGTCACTTGTGTTTGTTATGCTAAAATTTCGCGAAATAAAAGATTATGTGATAACTTGGCCTGGTCATGCGTTTCTTTTTATCTTCTTATCAGACAATCGTATGCTAATTGTGATAATGACATTGAAATTGCGACTTCGCGGGGTATACTTAAAACATTACTTACCTACTTTTGTTATTTTTGACTAAACACACTGCATTGAATAATTCAATACCGTACTTATATAAGCCTTGTACTATGAAAATGATGCAGATTCCCTAGTTCACATGCTAAGCCTAACCTAGGCTATCTCCATCTTTTCTTCTCTTATAAAACAGCTGTCGATTTTTGTTGAACTAAAACTTCCATGAAAAAAAAGTATTACGAAGTTCAAGGCACAAACTAAACCGACATCTGTAATCTATGGAAGACTCTTTATTTCTAACCTGTTACCGTCAGATGCCATCCTTTTCTCGAACTGTCTGTCAGTCAGAGATGTCAATTCTGAAATTGTAATATACTTACCTAGATTTGTAATATACTTACCTAGATTTGAATAAGGGAATATACTTAGTTTTTTAATATAGTTTTTGAGTAATAATTAACACCCGTAGTATTGTGATGTGTAAAAAACAATATTAAGCATATCTATCTACTGTCCGAGATTGCGTAATTATGTGAGTATCAACTAATCAAATTTAATCTTTTCTGTTCACTGTTCACAAAAAATAAATCCCTTCCTCGCATTTTAAGTTATTAAAAATCTCTTTAGCCATTGTAAATTAATAGTTGCTTCATAGAAACAGACGATTCGATGTCATAAATTAATGGCGTACAGATTAACTGACCATAAATATACGAGTCCTGTTAACGGATGATGTAGGGCCGTGTGTGGAGGTAATCAGCTGGGGGCCTAGCACCTGCTGGTTGCAGGAATTGATTGCCTAGCCGCAGTGGTCATCGACCTTGGGTTGCGGATTTTCCTATTTGTGTAGTGGCGATTTTCGTTTTAGAATTATCTTCACAAGCGCCCTATGTATCTTTGATTATGGTAATCCTTACAACATATTGGTTATGTATTTAATAAATATATAATAATAGTCAGACAAACAGCAATACGTCTATCTTCCAAATCAAAGTAACGTGGTTAAATGGTGAATGCGTGACTGCGTGACTGCATTTGCTTCTGAGCTTCGATGCTACTACACGGCTATATACTAATTGGACATATCCATGGTATTATAAACCATATGCCTTCTGAATGCACAAAACAAACAGCTCACTTTCGCCTTTGATAACATCATAAACCACGGACGCCCCCAACTCGTGAGGCACGGCGAGGCTGCGACAATCTAAGTTTATTTCAAACCCAAGCGGATTTCGCAACCAACCGTCAAGATTCCGGTGTGCCTACAACACACCGACTGTTCAACATTTATCGCCTATTAAGACATCTGTTCATTTAGGGCTCGTAGGTGCCTTATAGAATTGCTAATAGTTGAAAGGTGAGTTATGAAACTGCGTGGGAGCATGACAGGTTGTTATTACGCAACCTGGCCCTTCTATACCCGAGAGTATTGGCAGCTACCTGTACATGTTTGTACCATTTCATAATCCGCGACATATTGGTATTTTTATGTACCACATTATCCGAAAGAATGTAGCCAATGATTTCTAGAGAAAGCGTACGTAATCTGTCTCCTAATCAGTCTTGCAGTATTTTAATTGGACCCCACCAATGAGCGATTCGTTATGCACATGTAACACATTGAAGAAATATGTACAATACATTAATATTATAAGTTGATTGACTTTCAGTGCATATGTAATTAGAGAGTTAGGATAAGGTATTTCTCGATTACATAGGTCTAGATTTAAGCCGAGAGATATTTCTTGATTACCTAGGTCGATATTTAAGCCGATTCTATATATCTTTCCTTGATTGACGTGTCCTAAGTGCTACGTCTGTAGGTAATAGTTCCAATGTTTAGAGTCGCGGTCAGAGCCTTTGCAAACTTGACAGGCGGAGGCCTAGTTTCCATTACTTATTATGCATATTAGATAATGCAGCATTACCCGTATTCGTGACCGAGTGGGCGCCTAGAGTGAACAGAATCGTTTATTCACCACCTGTTACCGTCAACTTGTAGGTAAGTAATAGATGTTATCAGTCCTCTTACAAATAAATATTTATAGGCCATTGACCATTAGCAACTGATGACGCAACGTCTCAATCAATGAGGCAATTAAGGACACGCTGTTCTGTTATATTAGAAGTACTTAGTGCTTTTAGGGAAGGGCTTGCAGTCATTATGTACTGACACGTTTGTTTAACCTAAGTTTGACATTGTTCGGGGTTTAAACAGCTCATAAAACAGACGTGTAATCAAAGGAAATTAAACTTAAAGAACATCTTTAGTTTATATACTTGTACCTCGATGCAAAAGATTTGGATATCGACAATATTGCTTGGCACTTGTTAAGATTTACATACTCATTTAAATTCTGATTCCACGAAGGCTAATCCAATCTAAAACTACTTAAGAATCATAAATAACTCTTATATATCTATTATTTAATAGCTGAGTTATAACTTTGGACCAATGTTATAACAGGCTTCATCAATACGTCATCTGTGCATCGTTACTTGCAGCGATTCAAGGCCGTGTACTCAATACTTATCGGCTTTGTGCATCCGAACGTTTTTGTACCATAGGATCCAAATGGATTCTCTTATTTATGCCCCACCTCACTACAGACATGGCCACGTACAAAAACTAATGGACTGACAAATTTGACTCCAAACTGGATTTTAAAAATACCAGTCACGATTCGAATAGATTTTTAACGAGATCCGATAGTAATACGATTTTCATTTTTGATCTTATCAAGATTACAGATAAGCGGTTTCCTCAATTACGTTTTAAACTGCAGCTGGTTTCCGATTCCTATATCGATAATTAAGTTGTAAAATAAATATCGAT
Source organism: Phlogophora meticulosa (assembly GCA_905147745.2). Lineage (NCBI taxonomy): Eukaryota > Metazoa > Arthropoda > Insecta > Lepidoptera > Noctuidae > Phlogophora > Phlogophora meticulosa. Next base: position 12,188,957 of record LR990533.1, on the reverse strand, counting down.
TGGTTTATTTCGCAGTCACTTTCCAATATGAGACAATTAGGCCGAAACGTGGACTCGATTTTCCATCGGCCACCGCTCTGATAGCCAATCGAGAGGCCTGCTAATTCACTTTGCGGTAGCATGGAGCACGGTTCGCTTGCGGCTATGGGAAAACGGCTGGAAAATGATCGGAATCGTATCGCGTCCCTGTGGTCTGCCGTGCCCGGAAATCGCCGAGGGGCAGACGAGACCGGACGGTTGATAAACTAATTATGTATTACAATAGTTGTGTTAGTGTTTGCAGGATGTGTTATGTATTTTTTTAATCCACTAGTCGTAGCTGCGGTTTCACCTGCTCCTAAGTATCGTAGCGTAATTCAATAAAAAAAATTGCCTGCCTTTATTGCTTCCTCAAGAATAGGGCTATCAAATTCAAAAATATTTCTTCAAATCCGATTGTAAGTTCCAGAGATTACCGCGTTCAAACTATAAAACAAAGAAACTATTCAGCTTTACTATTATATCAGATTTTAGAAAGAATCCAATATCTGCGAGGTTCTTTCCTCAAAAGATCATCTCAGACACTTATCCGCATGGTCCTCACAATAGTTATAATCTCTTTTAAACATTATCTTTAAAAGATACTATGATCTCTGAGTTTCTTTCGTTGTTTCTTCTTAGAAACACCGGCCTAGTTTAAATATAAATACAATTTACTTGTTGACATGTCAAAGTGTTTGTAAAAACCAATTCAGACAAGAAACAAAAATCTTAATACTTTTACTTCATCGCCATTTGCAAAATCTTTGTTTCTGCATCTAAACGCGTTTTATCTAAGTAGGTCTCCATTTGAATAGCTAAGTAGTACCTACCTAGTCGTGGTTCGACTGAATCGTACACCTGCATCACCTGCATGTAACCGTCTCATGTTATTTATTATGAAACGTATAATAACTATAAAAAGTTTCCCTATGTCGCGCTCAATAAAAATATATTGTGTACGATATTTTGTATTAGCTTCTCCGATTTCTGAGTATGATGTAACATTTAAGCTACCTGTTTTCTAACGCCCTGGACAGAGGATATTGAGAGAGCGTATTATATTATATAGGGTTTGCTGATATTTATCAGCGGATATATAAATCAGCCAATTATATCGAGTCAGCCCGCGTAGCTGAGCCAGTAGTAGTTTAAATTAGTCCCTAAATAATATATCTCTTAGATCCAGCCCGTCCCTTTGCTGTCCTAACGACGTCCTAAGCCGAGGTTCGTATCCCGCAGGGGGTGCCCTTAGCGATTGATCGCTTAGCTTTAATGTTTTCACGCCCTGGCTGGAGGCCTTAATTTCTAATTAAGTCCCCACAGGAAAGTTCGGTTAAGCAGTAGATATCCCTGAAGGATCAACTGCGAGATGTCCATCTCAAAAAAGAAAAAAAATCAGCCAATTAAATCACGATATACATACATCGTTTGATTTATAAGCAGATAAAATTATAAATTGATATTTTATTATCTTCTGAATTAGAAATTTAGGAGTTTGATGTTACATTTGGCACACAACAACCACAATTTAGATAACCAAAATGACAATCTTATCAGAAGTTGGGGACTCACCTGTAACTTCGTAGACGGTTACCTTTTTATTGAAATTCAAACCTTATATCCATACAATAAGGTTTAGTAAGTTCTCCTACCGGTTATAACTTTCTGGTACTTTTTCTTATTCCCGATTAATATCAAATATAGATATATGATATTCAATATTATAAGTATCTGATTTGTATGAACCCTACAAAAAGATAAGTACAAAAAGAATCATTGCCTGTAGCAGATGTAATGACAGCTTAAAATCACATAGACAACCAAATTATTTCTGCCTTTTTTTATATCTCCGTAATTTGATAGTCCAGTTCACAAACAAAGGTAATTGTCTAACCGCAAGACGAGGATAGTTTGATATTGAATTACAGAACCATCATTATTTGACCTTCACGGTACAAATATCATACTATAGTTAGGTAGGTATACTGTTTGTTGTTCCGTCTAAATGTCGTGATTGTTTTTGAGATTAAATCTGTAAAACGGAATAGACGTTGATCTATACTTACAACAGAAGTTTCTACGCTTCTAGAAGAGATTTTTATCGACCTTGACCAGCTAATCTCGACCTTCAATCTATCAACCTCTCTTGTATTATATTCCATAGTGCTTTCAAAAGGCCTTCAACTTACATAATGCCCAACTTATTTATTTACTCTTTGACCCCCTTATAAATAAACTTAAACGTAAATCATGGAAATCTATAGTTAATCTGGAGATTGTAACCTTAATCCACGTTTATGCACAGGGGTCGGAAGGTAAATAAAATACTTGGGACGTATCCTTAATATACTCTTTCTACATAGTGGGTTTTTCTTTATTAAAAACGTTGCTACGCCTGTATCGTGAGTGCATTTACAATCATTCAAACTTACGAACACAAACAGTCAGACCAGGGACAACTAACCACAATTATTTGAATGGCCCACCATTCAAATAATTGTTCCGTGCGAGTATTGAACCCGTGAAATGCAGCGCAGCAGCCAATCACTCAGCCACTGCGCCAAACGTGTTGTAAAAAAATCCAAAATTGGAGAAAGATCTATTGCCCCTTGTAAACAAAATGTCGTCTGATGTCTTTTTATTGTAGCATTCCAAGAAGTAAAAGGCCAGATAACTTCAGTCTAGGCTGAGACGAACAATGTGCTTAAGAATTTCTGCGTGACTACCTACGGAGATTGCTCGACTAAGGTCAATACGGTATTAGGAGCGAGCTAACAGAGCAATGAGGCCGAATCACTCAGGAACGATATATTTTTCCTTTGTATTTTCTTTCTTACGCCAAATGCAAGACATAGTCAGATGTACCAACAGAGATGATTCGGAATAGTTAGATATTGAGTTAGAGCTAGTTTCGCAGAGTGAATGTCTATTTTTTTATTATTCTTGTATAATAATTGGCATTCGCGTTACAAAGGGCATAGCTCGCAATTTGTACTTTAGGCTGCACGTCATTGGGAACAAAACCAGTATATAGTGGCCTCTTTTCTATTGATACTTTGTACTATGCCATAAGTCCAGGTTTCCTCACGATGTTTTCCTTTACCAACTAAAATAACCTTAGAAAGTACATAGAAGTCGAAAAAGCCACTTTAGCTCGGATTGGAACCCACAACCTCATGCATAAGAAGCGATTCCTTAACCACTGGCTTGCAACATCTATCTCCTTAACACGCATTTATTATTCAAACAGAGTTTAGAAGCAAGAACAGCCATAACTCTACTAAACCCGCATAAAATAATTCTGATTTTACTTCTACCGGTTCTAAAACCCGCAGCTACAAGTTGCATCAAAACCGATTCTTCCGTAACATTACCCATACAACAATGTGACACTCCACTAACGACTTCCCAACATTTTCTCCTTACTGAAATTACATACTGTGAAGGTATCGTTACTCAGCGTATCTCGAGGGTGTCGTTTACTCAGTTGCAAACATCACCGTTTGGCTTCGCCATGAAACCTGCACGGTGCAACGGGAAATGCCTTTGTTGGCAAGTTGGCAGTTGCTCTTGTTCCGTTGAAAAATTGCACCGTTTTTTTTAATGGCGAAGGTTTGGTGTGAGGCTGCGTTTGTTTTTGCTTCGAGTAAGTACTTTTCTTGCAGGTTTGTCACTAGGATCGTGTTGCGTTGAGCGTTATTTTAGTAGGGTCATGCATGTCTTTCCCTTTATATTTATAATAAATGTTGTTTACTTAGTCAAGGTTAACCAACGCTTGCCGGTCTTGCAAGTCAGTCCGTGGATGGGTGACCATCCATTACATACCGAGACGCCTCTGAAAGCATGTGTCTCCGCTGTCAGACGTACATTATTGACAGTCTTACGGGGTAGTTGGAAACCCGAAAGTCTGACAACTAGTCTGGACATAGGACTTCGTGCTACCCAGTAAATGGGCAGTGGAGGTCGGATAGGCTGTCGCTCCTTGTAAACTTCTCCTTGTTCTGGTATTCAAGTGCATATGGTTAGACTGGAATCTGACCCAAACACAGTCTAGGCACGTGATGAAGATATCAAGGTATCTTCATACGATACGTATTTGACGACCTATGTGGCGCAGCGGACGAAGGTCGGCCTGCGACGCAGGATGTTGCGGGTTCGATTCCCGCCTTGGCACAAAAAAAAATTGTACGATCTACAAAGATTTGTTTCGGGTGTTCTGGGTATTTGCTATGTATAATAAAAAATATCTACCTATGTTATGTATTGTATTAAGCATATCAGTCATCTAGTACCCATAACACAAGCTCTGCTTAGCTTGGAGCTAGATGATGCTGTGTGGATTGTCCAGCATTATTTATTTATTATTTATTTATTTATCTATAACTAGACATGATTCTCCCTGGGAAACTTCCTTGACAATCGTTTCGGAGAAGCACTTCTTGAAATATGTTAAGAACTCGACAATTATAGGTACCTACTGGATGTAATAAGTTTCTATATCTGTAATAAACTAATTGATGAGTAATGACGTGCGGATAACAAATGAAGAATTCCTTATAGTTTTCCTGTTATGATGGCAGGAATGTAGGCAATGTTATGATAATTTTGTATTATTCCTTTTAAAGTAAAAATTACCGCAAGGCATTTGGACGGATTTCCTGAGATTTAGTTAGTATTAATAATAGAAACGACATTTTTTTTCATACTTGTCGTACCGTGAATATTATTTGATATACACATGTATAAGAAATAACTGAGATTTATGTTAGAAGTTGTATTAAGTACTCAGTGATGGATAGATAGAGCTGGGACACATATAAAAATCTCCATATAGTATGTCGAAATTATTATAGGTTGCAATCTCATGTAATCCAGTCTCATATAATTAAAATCTCTCACGCATCATATCGTTTTGAATGCGGAACACGGAAGGTAATTCATACGTTGTTATAATTGAATGCGTGTGCGATGTTTCAGTGCTGATGTTCTCTTGTTTTTGTTGCAGGTACGTATCCATTGGCATGGCGGCACTCACTTGTCCCTCCGATCTCAGGTACAGTATAAAATAAACAGTTTAAAAAAATATTCTTACCAACTTACATATTCTTCTCACTAAACTCCAGTATTCAAGTCTTTAGTTAATCCCCCTTGAACGCTAAGTAAAACTTTTACGCTAGGCGGAATATCTCAAGTTTTATTAAGAGGAAGTTTATTAAAAAGAAATGTATTTTTCTTTTTCTCGACGTCTCGAATCTGCAGCATTCGTGATCACGAACTTGGTATTTTTTTTTTTACAAACACTTTGAAACGTCGGGCAAAGCGTTATTAGGTTCGAGTAAGAAATATTTATTTACACGAATGGCGTTTGCATAATATATTAAGATATAAACCTGCTTCAAGACTTAAACAACTAGACAGAAATGCATTTTCAACCAATGGAGTTCCTCAAGGAACAATATTAGGCCCTACTAAGAATCATGGTCGAACATTTTTAGTTTAAATTAACGTAAAAGCCTCAAACATTATTTTGTCTATTAGTACATTTGTTAACAAACCGGTCCGTGGACCAAAAACGTGTATAGTTACGTCACGACATTAACATACGGCATACATGCCTATGATAATGTTCTCGTTGTGCCTTTAGGAGTCGGACTTCGGTGCAAGTATCGTCTTCATTATGTATTCTTTAGGAACAATATTTAGTAGTTCGTGTTATGCTGTTGTGGGTACTTCATATTTTGTATGGATTCCACGTGTATTACTCCCCTACTCTATAATCTACTCTAAAAATTTAACGATGCAATAGCGTGTTAAAGAATACAAGTAACTAGGAATAGTTACTTTGTATTCTGTAACACGCTACTGTATTGTTAAATTTAACCAGAAAGCTAATTTATTTCTTAATTTTTCTGCCTCGTTGGTTTAGTGGTGGCAAGCTTTACTGCAGAACATAAAATCCTGGGTTCAATTCCCGGGTCGGGCAGTCTTATTGGGTTTATTGAATTTGTCAGAAGCAGGGTGGAGTGTGCCCGATTGATGGCAATAGTGTCGCCCCCTATTACATGGGACTTTAATATTACCCACTGGTGATATGTGTGGTACATCTCTGCGTACCTCTCCGGGAATACAGACGTGATGCTACGTTATTTTATCCGTAAAATCTGTGTTTTTTTAATTAATCGTTTCTAACTTAATCGAAATTCCTATCATCATCTGCCTAGCCTTTTCCCAAATATGTTAGGGTCGGCTACCAGTCTAACCGGATGCAGCTGAATAACAGTATTTTACATGTAGCGACTGCCTATCTGACCTCCACAACCCAAGTACTGGGCAACACGGTACCCCTTGGTAAGACTGGTTATCAGACTTTCAGGTTTCTGACTACCCGTAACGACTGTCAAAGATCAACAAATGACAGTATAGTATTAATCGAAATTCCTATACAGTTCCATAAAGCTAAACCGCTATCTAAGCCCGGTCTTCAAGTATTTGTCAGTCGGCTCTTGGTTAACAAACTCAGCCATTCGTGTTTTATACGCTCATATAACAAAATGAATCTAATTTAATTGATAGCGGCTTTCATTAATATCTGATTGCGATCTAAAGTATTGGCTTTATAGTTGATAGGTAAGTCTTTGAGAAGACTTCTTTGGACTATGATTGGGTTACGGCTCATTGAAAATCAATTCTCTAAGATTTCTCGTTTGCTCCCAATTAATTGACAATTTATCATGCCTTTGTGAAATTATTTCTAGCTTCGGTACTGAGGGTTACAAAGGGCTTTCACCTTCTTGTCAAAGTAGAGCGAATCTTTCGTTTTTTTCAACTTATTTCTTGGAGTTTTAAAGTTAAATTACAGAATGGTTTGGGATTACAGAAGGGAAAGTATTTTCATCGTTTTCTATCCATACAGATAGAAAACGATGAAAATACTTTCCCGTATTACAATAGCATTATTAAAACAAAATAACATCCAAATATTTAATTTCCTACACGATACCGTCCATAATTACCAGCCTAAAATATATTAATAAAAAATAAATAGGCCTTCCGTAAGCACAAGTAGCGCCAATCGCATTTCAAGTGGGACAGGATGAAAAAACCACACGAACCGTTTCCTCCACACGCATGCAGGCGAATATCCTGTAATATACATATCGTGCCTTATTGCGCAAACTGACATTCCATCTATTGAGGCCAAAACCAAAATAAATTAGGAATCAATATTTACCTATATGTGCTTAACACTTTTAGTGCCCAGCAGTCCTCCTGGGTCGAAAAATAGTTTGTTCATGTATCCAGAACTCGCTTCCCGAATCGTACAGGTAAAAATCTATAGATGAGATGTGAACATGCCCATCACACCCTACCATGTACCTACGCATTATGTAATTTGCCAAATATTTAGACATACAGAATACAAGTAACTAGCAATACTTTTACTTGTTAAATCGATAACAAGCTAAATCGTATTTTTGAACTGGGTAGCGAAAGTGTTAAAGAGCAAAGTGATAACAGTCATGACGATCTGGATGTCTAAAGCGTATGTCCTACTTAGCAGAGGTCGCATACAATTGTGGCTTCGTGCTGTGATAGTGCGGTACACCAAGACAACGACTTGGTACTTCAGAAGATATTCTAAACAAATGAATTCCCATGATTGTAGCTTAGATATCACAGACCACACCTTAGTTCTGTATCTTGACATGGAGGGAAGCGAAAGAGGAGGCTTCTTTGCCTTGCTTTCTTTGGCGATCTTCTGGTGTTCGCTAGTGATCATTCTGGTTTTAAAGAGTTGCAATTCTTGGATACAGCTGATCTCGCAGTTGTCCTTTTTGATATTCTATCCTCAACATTGAATAGAAAACTAAGTCTTCTAGCATTACCTACAAAAAGCCGTGCTATCTACGCGCGTCCCTAATTTACCTCTCCATAACATTATGTACCTATTACATGATCTGGTTATACGGTAACCGTGTTGTTTTAATGGCTGCATATAATTTCGCCGCGGCCGTGCTCATCCGGTGTGGCGGGTACTGTGTTTTATCTCATGGCATCCGGGCAGCTAGTGCGTTGCGTGTGTGTGTGTGTGTGTGTGTGTGTGTGTGTGTGTGTGATGCCATTTTCGCGTTTTCCTATGTCGCTTTTCACGAGAATTTGTCGGTTTTGAGAAGATTTGCTGAAGTACCTAAATGTTGAGGTGTTTGCCTTTTTATGCGAGATTGACAAAACTACTTGGATAGCACGTACACTTTGGTAGGGGAATTCAAAGGTCTTTTGATCATAAACTGCAAGAAAATTGTAGGTAGTCGTAAACTTCAACGTTGTTATATTTCGCAAAATCCTGTACCCTTTCTAACAAAAGATTTGAAGTATTAGCACAATATGTCTGTAGGTACCTTTGCTTGATATTATGGGGTAGCCATAATACAAATTTTATTATGGAAACACGTTTTAATTAGCGGGCTTTTAATAAAGCTTACCTGACCACTAAACTTGCATATTTACGCGAAAATTCCAGAACATGAGGCAGAAAATAAATAGATTCAGAAGGTCCACTTCTTGCGATGAGCTATTCAATATTTAGCCATACATATATAGCCGCTGAACGGAACTGAATAAAAGTGACTTGATACTAGCTTACCCTGAACCCATACATATCAGAACTTGGGTAGTATTGATGATATTAGTTCGATAATTACATATTTGTTATGGACGCGGATCGTATAGCTTTTTAAACGAAAGAGAAAATGATTAGCAGCCCGGAGTCTGGATTTGTCAATAAGCTCCCCCCTATAACATAGGCTTAAACCTTACTGGTGAAATGTGGGTGTTATTGGTGCACCTCTGCCCAATGGCGCTTTCGCCTTCTACCCTACTTCTACAGGCATGATCATCCTTTTCTATGAATCTGTCATTTATGCCACTTCGCCTTTTAATGGCAGTGCCGCCTTGCACAGAATAACTAATGCTTACCTTAACAGTAGACTTCATAAGGATATAAAATGGCCCTTCTGAACCTCGTTTAGATATGCATAGACAGCACAAAATGTAATCTTGCAGCAAGAGTGCGGTGCATCCGGGCGTATACTTCCGGTCCGGTGCGCGGGAAATCAACTTATCCGTGTAGCACCTGCTTACATGGTGTCAGTGTCGTTTGTGCTCAAATAGCTTCCTAAATAATAGTGACTTTACGAGGAAATTTTAGGGATAAACTTTGGTCCTGTCCCTATAGTAAGATATTGGTGTATATTGCTTTGTTATTTTTTTTCTGCGTTTCGCACCACAGTGAGTAACCAAAACATTTGGCGTAGTTCTTGAAACTCTGATGTTCTTATGTGTGTGATTGCGTCATGTTTTGAGCTAATCTGAGTACAATACAAGCTGGAACATTACACATTCGTTCAGGGATGGTTTTCTGAGAGACTTAAATAATCCTGCAGGACCAAAATAGCCCGCTAAATACACATTAATTTTCGTTTCCCCGCTGCATATTTAAACACGGGCCTGTCGAGTTAATTTTGGCTTTTACACTCACAAATTGTAACTCAATTTGACCCGTCAGGTATCATTAGCTTGGTTAAACCCGTATGACGCACGTTACGCACCAGTTATCCGAGTTATTTGTGCCTACGTGCTAGTAGGGAGTAATGTTTCTAACTAAATGGTGGAATATCGTTGGAAACCGCAACTTTGAACGAACCACAATGGTAGGACAGCTCGAATAATAGCATGGCGTTCCACCATGCCTTTCACAAGATACTCATTCAAATACGTCTTTCTACCATTTTTGGTGCTTACCAAAAAACGGTAAAATACGTATTTATGAGCAATCTTCGTATAAAGATATCAATCTAAGTACTAATGAATAATATTTGTAAGCGTAAAACTCGACGTAAATTAAATTGACGCACAGAAGACAGATGTATTCTCAGAGAGCAGTAATCAGCATCAATCATGTACAACGATGCCCCATGAAGTTTTAATCTGGAGTCGTGTAAGTCCTTTACGCAAACATTAATTACACAGCAAACAAAAGATAAAATTCCCATCGAAATACAAAAACAGCAGCGTCTTTTTGCCGCACAGCACATCCTATTCAGACATCTTCTCTTTAAACATCCCTTCCTTTAGTAATTACTCACAAAAACTCCCTCTAATAACTCCGACATTTTCTATAGGCTGAGTTCGTATAAGCAAGCTTGCAAGCTAAAAGATATAGCTACGGAACCACGAAGTCTGAAGATTTTTTAATCTTGAATTTCCCCCCATGGCGAGACAAGATGAGACTGCTGTCTTCATAACACTCCTGAAATGTATTCAGAGACTATTCAGATGAACATTTGTAAGCGTCTGATGTATAAGACGTTGTGTTTTTCGTATTTTGCATCCATGTGTGGTTTCAACGTAGTAGTTAGCGGTCATATGGTGAGTGAGACCGAGTTTAACGGCTTACGTATTCGTTTAAACTGTTTAGCGGATAGAATTCAAAATTCTAGTACGTAATGGTGTCACATTTTCTTATACGAGTACTTATTCAAGAAAAATATAGTGTAAGTGAAAAATAAAGCATGAGGAATCTCAGGAAAACCTTATGAAATAGTTAACGACTTTTCCCCTTGAATAAACGGCTATGTAATATAGTTATGGTCTCCTTCACCTTTCAGATTTTTGACTTACGAAGGCTGTATATCGGTTCACAAAACAAATTAAACACCAACATTAATTTACCACATGAGCGCCTGCCAAAAAGCTTATAGCAACAAATCACGTTCCTAATCTACCGTGCGTTGGCCGTCAGGCGCGTCATCACTCATTAGTCTCGCGGACCGTCTACCAATCACACACGTAATTTGTAGTAATGAGATGAAACTCAACTGAATACGGCATTGCTAATGTTGTTTTAATATTATCTCTCTTTGTGAGAATATTATAGATACTGTTTTTAAAGAACACATTGCAGTGTTTATTTATAACTGTGTTTTAAGCGGATGCCGCTTTTCAAAGTCTGAAACACTTACAACGATACTCTTCTGTTTAAACTATTGTTACAATACTGGTATCATTTTCGGGCATACAGCGCTAAGCGCTTTGAGCGAACTTTGCATATTTCAGAAAGCGCTTACAGAGCAATCCTTGACACATGTTTCACGCTTGTCATAAGTAGTCCTGTCTCCTTCCCAGGGGTAGCAAAGCGCAATGCAGCTGTCGTTCTCATGCATAGTCTCAGAACAAACCTACAGGGAAATCAGCAGAAAACATTTTTAACCAGAAAGCATTTTCACTCACAGTCACTCTGAAATAAAAACTAAATTGTATCCTGTACGTACACAAGTCCATTATGTTCCCTTGTTTTACTTACAATGTAATCATAACAAGGCTTTGTGACGGCTGCGGGTCTCATAAAGTTCATATTTTTCTCTTACAGCACACAAAGAACGGAGGGCTTTTAAGATTTTCACTACCCCTTAGTCTAGACGGTGGGGGGTTTACATTTAGCTGAGCTCGCAGTTCTGCGTCTTATTATTTTTCCGAAATAAAATGTTTTTGTTCTGCTATTTTGCTGTTACTTTTTTAGTTGATTGAACTTGTTGTTGGTAGAAGATTGGTAAAGTTTATTGAAATCCATGTAACTATGCAAATACAGTACCACATGTGTAGTACTGTATTTGCACATGCATTTCTGGAAATGAAAACTTCAATTGGTGGTCTTTTACTGTCGTCAATTGCTTCAACACAACTAGCTTTGGTAAAGTGTGGTAGTCAAGTCTGACTTCGGAATGATGCCTACTGATTCTCAAGATTGCTCATGTCTCCATAAAAAGGCATTAAAATGGTATACTTAATCACGATCGTAGATAGCGCACCCACTCTGGAAATACGGCATTATTTGATGTTATGTATTTGGTCAAACAACTTTGTAGCGTTGTACTTACGAGAGTTTACAAGTTGTCCTTCTTTACTACTTTTCATTTTAAGAAGACTGGTTGGTAATGCCATAAGAAGGGCTTTGTACCTTTTATTTTTTTAGTCCATATACCTTTTTATTTCACTAGCTTTTGCCCGCTGCTTCGCTCGCGTTACGGAGTGGGGGGTTAGAAAGAGACAAAAAGTAGCCTATGTCACTCTCCATCCATTCAACTATCTCCAATTACAAAATCACGTCAATTCGTCGCTCCGTTTTGTCCTGAAAGGCGGACATCAGACACACACACTTTCCCATTTATAATATTAAGTATGGATTAGATTAATGAATCCGTGGGTCTCAGGAAAGGATATTGAGGGCGAAGAACTAGTACCTTACCAAGGTACCTTTCCAAGTCGTCTCGTCAATTTTTTCTGACCCGGTCCATGTTCAGGCACCTATTGTGTGAAGAATTATGCCTAGCGGTCATTGTGCTTGCATGACATGATCCGCCCAATTCCATTTGGGCCTGGCAGCCTTTAGTATTTAAAATAACCTTTTATCTATCTTGTTATTCTTGAAATAGTTTGTAGGCCTCTACATTAAAAACCACTACGTATAAAAGTTATCGATCTAACAAGAAACCTACATATTTCGATGAAGTAACTAATCGCTGTGAATTTCAACACATGTGCCGGAAAGCCGAGAGCTCTCGAGATAAAGTGCACCTTTCTAAATCATTGGCTATACGGAGGGCGAGACGCCGTGGTGCTTGCTCACCTTACCTAGTAATTATTGTACCATACTCTAACGCACGAGTGATGCACTGTAATGAAAGGATAGCTTGGATATACATAAAATGAGGATGGTAGGAGCCTATACTTAGATGTAGACTTTGAAATCATCATTATTTACCTGACCTTATGAGTTATGATGGCCCAGTGGTTTAGGCCTCGCCTCTTGTACGCGAGGTTGTGGGTTCAAACCTGGCAAGTACCAATGTGAGTATTTCAATGAATATGTACTTTCTAAGTTTATCTTGGACATCACTGACATCGGTGAAGGAAAACATCGTGAGGAAACCTGGACTTATATAATTAATATAAGTCTGAAATCGCCAACCCGTCTTGAGCAAGCGTGGTGATTAATGCTCATGCCTTCTCTGTATGAGATGAGGCTTTTGCCCTGCACTGGGACAGTAATAGGCTGATACTTTACCTGACCTTTACCCAACTATGTTCGGCTTCCTGTCTAACCGAATGCAGCTGTATATTAGTACCTATTTAACATGACTTCCTCATCAAATCTGCAACAGGGTAACACGATATACTTTTTCAGACTGGTCGTCAGACTCTTGGGCCTCTGTCTACCTGTAAGGTTTGTCAGAGACCTACGAATAACAGTAGGGATTACAGTGCTTTTCGAGACGGAGGAGTCGCGGTATGTACTGGTTGTTCACCCATCCACGGACTTTAGCAAACGTAGCTTAACCATCCATCGACACGTGCGGCTGTTATTATAAACCATAATATGTGAATTTTGTTATACTTATTCGTATCTTAAAAGATTGGCGTAATAATACATACCTACAATTTTGGTGGTTCTGCATGAGTGGTAAGTACTTACTTATATGGTACTAGAACATACTAGAGTAAACAAAATACTATCTTTTGTTTTGCAAAGCCATGACGAATAAAAAGGTATTAGTATTCAAACCCACTAAAATTGAATGATCAACGAAAGCCGTTTTTTGATTACACGCCCTAGGTGTATCTATACCTACCATAGCTATCACAAAAACAGTAACATTTCCATAACTATTGGAAGTATACGTAAATACATGTGACGTCATACGCTGTCAACTGGGACGCGACTCCTTCCGTTTCCTGTGCTCGATGTAAACGACATTTCCATATTCAGGAGACATTTCTAACTGAAACGATGTCATGTCTATGGCGATTCCTGTGTTAAATATATCGAGTATTTGAAATAGAAAAGATAGTTCCTTAACACAATTCTTGCTCTTTCAAAGTTCCTATGTGAACTTCATGATTACTTTTGTGTATCTTTTTGTACTACGTAGCCCCCTCGTCTTCTAAAAGTGAGGTTTGTAAAAAAAACCATCAGAAAGTAACTTAGAATTAGGAAAATCTGACAAAAAATTTGCGTCAAGCTGAAGACAGGACGCTATGGCGCTCATTAGGAGAGGGCTTTGTCCAGCAGTGGACTAATATAGCCTGATGATGATGAAGACGAAAAATTTCAACTCTGGGGTTCCAGAACCATGTACTAATCTCATGGTATCATGTTGTGCGCCGATGTCCCTTCCACCTTGTCATTCTTTTTTTACACTCTGATCATCCCAAATAGTACGTACCTACCATTTGGTCACCACTGAAATAACTTCAAAACTAAATTTCCCTCAACTGTCATTCGCAATCCCGAATCACTCAGTCCGAAAAGTTTCGCTTCCAACAGTTCCGTCCGGAAGCGTCCCATCCGCTTGTCAAACATCAAAACTGAAAGCCCAGCCACCTACATCATTACAAGGCTATATAGATCTGGTTGGCTGGTTGAATGAGTCAGATAACAAAGCTTTGCCAGCACGTACCACGGTATCGCGTTGTCTTTTCATCTCGTCGCCTTTGTTACGCGGGGATATCAGAGCAAACTGACGCGTATGAGTGTCGCCTGCTTCCTATAGACATATTCAGCTGCCATCTTTTCTTGTTATGTATTTGAACAATAGGGGTTTTAGTTGGATTAGTACAGATGGGATCACGAGAGATTGTTCTGTGATAGTTTCACTAATCTAGTGTTAAAGCTAGTCTCAATGGTATCCAACGGACTAAGTATAATTTTTGTTCTATTTTTGAAGTTCTGCAATTTACGCCTTATAGCTTGTGTAAACATTAAAAGCTCCCTAGTAATTGTTTATTTTAGTCAATCATGTCGTCTACATTGAATTATTTAAAGGTTTCAACCCCTATCGTCAACATATTTTCATAATATGCAGTCTATTTAAGGGTATACTGGTATTTCGTGGGGTTATTTTTGTGGCAGTTTATCACGTGGGTGGGGGAACAAGCAACATATTGGAAATTTCCGAACCATAAAACACGGTCAATTTATCTTACCTTAATTTGATGTGTAGGTAAACGGTGTGGCGCCATGGTAGTGGGGAATGACATTTAGAAATTACAGTCAACACATTTTATAAAGACACACAGAAATAATTTCCATTGTTGTGTGTTACGTTTTACCTGTTTACTATATTATGTATAAATAAACAAACAATACCTTTCAATAAATGGATCAATAGCCCAGATATAATTTAGTTTATGTTATCAACAATGCGTCAGTATCTACATAATTACATGTAACATGAATCTGTTAGCTCTTGTAATGCGTAGACCTGGGAATTGGATAACTTCTGCTGGAACTTATTTGTGTAAAAGTCATTTTTTTGGACAAATATTTTAACGTTAAACCGCTGGTCCCGGCTGTCATTTATAGATCTTTGACAGTCGTTACGGGTAAATAGAGGCCTAAAAGTCTGAGAACTAGTCTTACCAAGGGGTATCGTTTGTCAGGTAAGCTGTCGCTGCATGTAACGTTGTTGATTCCTTTTGTCAAAATATAGATTTTTGCATGCTATGAAACATGTTGAGCTACTGTAATAATATTAACATCAATGTATACCATGTTTTACGCAAATAAATGATTTACTTACTTACCTACTTACTTACTTACTAAAATACTGGTATTGAGCTGCATCCGGTTAGACTAGAATACGACCCCAACGTAGTAGGTAAAAGCTAAGCAGATGATGATGTTTTAAACAAAGATTTAAAAAGACCATATTCTTTTAGACGCTTCCTGCTAAAACGGAATTTGCCAAAAAAAAAGTACTATCGCGCATAAATGTATTTTGCTCATTTGTTGCTCAATTATTTGTCTGTCCATAATACCCAAAATTATATCATACGTTTTTGATAACGATTTCTTTAGTGTCGTATTCAAACAGTTGATTTTATTCAATCATCAACAATGCACACCTCTTATCATATTTCCTAAAATCATATCAATTAATAATAAGGTTTATTTATCACATAATGGCATGATATCATTGTGTTACAGTTATCGATAAATTCGTTGTTTTATTGCGCAACGTATAGCCGTTGTGGTTTCGTGATAGTTGCAATTGTTCATGAATTATGGGAGTCGCTTTGTGTTGGTTGTCAATTTGGTGTCATGAATCACAGAGGTTATACGGGAACAGCTAGATTGAGCCTTGGTATGTCCATATACATGAAATATGTAATAGATTTTACACCTAGACTGGGTAGAAACGTATGCATAATATGTAGACGACAGAGACAGCTGGCAAATGGTTTTTGTAGGTGGTCTAGTTTCGCTGTTTCCTATACTCTTTGTTACATCTCTTTGCATATTGCAAGTCTGTTCGTAAATGGTACTTTTATAGCTAGCAATCGTATTTGTGTGTCATTTTTCAGTCACGGAAGAGTATAACATAATATAAAGTAAGTAGGCATATGCGCTTTTATCTATAAGGCCACCCATTGTAACACCAAACGTAACTCGTAAAGTTATTATTTGTACGTTTTGTATGGTGTTAGGTAAAGAGTTTTATATTCTACTAGTCGTGCCCCGCGGTGTTACCCGCGGTAAAAATTCACATTCATCAAACGTGTGTGAACTGTCAAACGCGCGAAATTAAAATAGTCGTTTAGTTTACTTTAATTTTCTAATGCTTTCTTATTTTTTTCTTTTATGAGAACCTTCTTCTTACAATAAAAACACAACAAAAAGTATTTGCGAGATTGGTCCAGCCGTTCACGCGTGATGCCGTGACTAAGGGAAATAGGAAATAAACAAAGATTTAATTGATTATTTATTTCGAAGGATTTAAACAAATATATTATTCAAGTCAATACCGTTTGTTACAGCAACTGGTAGCAATCGCTGTGATACACACAGAGATAACCCAGTTCGTATATCTTTTGATTCGGAAACTACATTGCAATTTAAAACAGATAAAACCTTATCTGTAAGTTTAGTTTGTATTTATTAATTTAATTGTTTTAACGTGTGTATAACGTTTTCATAAAATTGATTTTAAAATAATAGAGTGTGAACTACCAGTTGTGTCGTTATTTTCGTGAAATAGTGATGTATTTATCTCAGTACATACTTATGTGATTAAACTATGTATTTCTGAAAGTAATATTGAATTAGCCTAAATAATTATCTTAGTACTTGACAGCAGCAATTCCCGATATAACGTTTGATATGCCAAAATGACTATTTAATTAAATTATGTCACCGAAATTGATTGATATATCACACTATACGCTTACTCCTCTTAAATTATCTTCACTAAAGACACTGCCCTACCAATAAGAACATTTCAATTGAAATAAATGACACTGCACACGACAAATGCGGCTAACCAAGCATGCATCATATCTCTATAGCACAATTTATCATCATAATGTTACCGACGACCTTTATTTCTTGGCCTATAGTCCGATAGAGATTTTCGGTACGTCCGAGTCAACACGAAATGGTGTTAGTAAACTTCAGTTCTACACTTAAAAGTATAGTTGCTTGACCAATCATCGTTGATCTGTCGTGTTAAGAATATTGTGGTTAGTGAGGGCGAAAGGTACAGGCCAAGATACGTTGGGTTTTCATGCTCTGTATTTAATTTTCGAATTGTAGCGATGACACCCACAAACGGCTATTCGATTCAATTACCTACGTACTCTGTTCAATGAGCATGACACACGATTTTGAACTCTGTAGCAGTAAGTAAAGTATGTAGTTTTATTGCGACTTTGATAGGATTTGTCGCGACCCTCGTTGATGGAATCTGTATTGATCAACATGGAGTATTTTCCGTCTGTCTCTTTCCATTTATTATTTGCGTCTGTTCCCTTTTAGCGCAAATATTTTGAATTCGCTTTTCAAAATATAATTGAAAACCACATATGTACTTATTTTGAACCACGCTTGCTTTAATATCGTACCGCGACTTCGTCCTCGGAATTTTACAAAATTTCATGGGTTTAATTTATTTTGTGCGGAACCCTAATTTTTTTCTTAAATAAAAATAGCCAACTTACTCTTAGTAACACCAGCTATGTGCCGTCAAAATTAGTCCAGCCTTTTCGGAGATTAGCCGAACAAACACACAAACAGACCGACAAACAAAAATTTTGAATAAGTTCTGTGCTTATTTTCATATGCATTTAGTAAAAGCTGTTATTTTAACATTACAAACAGACACTTCAATTCCATTTATTGGTAGAGAAATGTTCACAATAACACTGCAACGTAAAATGCAGGGAATGGCATAAATTCGCGTCCAGAGATAGTACAGTCGCAATGCCATCACTCGTCGGCTTCAGTACCTATCGCATTTTCTGCGAAACTGCGGAAAAGCCGCTCGATGGCTGTATTTCAGCCACTAGAGAGAGGCTTTCTCGCCATTGCACACACACATGAGTATAATTCATTTCTAAAAGCTTCGTGTGTTGGTAAAACTTGCTGCACGCTACGATACGATTTAATTGGTTTAGGCAATTAGATTCTAAAAAGGGTCCCCCTATTTGTAGCTACATGTTTAGCATTTGATCCGTCTGGAAAGTTTTGTCCATGTCTACGGGCGCTTGTTGAGTTTAACACGAATTCTTTTACTAGACCATAACGTACATAAGTAAGTCAATCATTTTCATACAAGTAATAAGCGCTTGTAACAGATTCAAAATACTCCCAAAATGTGTGAAAACACTAAGTTTGATGTCGGCTTCCCAATCCGACTTGGTTAAACATTAATTTGACTAGATCCAAAAGTATAACAATATAATGAGTCACTTGAACAGTCTCCTGAAGCCAATATATCCTCACTTCCCCTCACTAACCAACAGTCTATAAAACCGTTACTTATTCCCTAATTTATTCAAAACAAACGTATCGTATATCGAGCCCTAACTGCGACTAAGGACGACACAACAGGCGATGTCCTAACATTTCCTACACACGTCTATGTGTGCGTGGAAACGTGTCTACATTGCGCCGACCCCTTTCTATGTCTACGTAGCTATGGGAAATTCACGTCAGGAAATTGATATCCTGCCTACCTTCGTTACTTACTATGGTGGTCGAAATCCATTTAGTATAGCTGGCTAGGCCGTTAGATTATGATGAATAACTCGGTAGTTTGAGAATGCTTAATCGGTACAGGTGATTTGTGATGGGTTCATTATTCATGCATGATTGTTTGAGTTGGAACTGATAAATTATTTCGATGCCAAGTGATATTTTCGTGCGTGGTGCATATTTAATATATAATAATAATAATAATATTTATTTAATTTGATAAGCCTAGCTTCGAATGATTTTTGTCAAACAATAGCTAAAAAGACACACACATAAGTATGTTTCTGGCGCAATGTGGGTGTGCTATAGGTACACCTCTGCCTAAACCTTCGAGGAATACAGGCGTGATGTTATGTGTTATGCACAGTTGAAAAGAAAACCAAGTCGTGGTTTTCATGAATTGAACATAGATAATGTACAATAACAAAAGTACACACATTAGTAAATCATGCCAAAATACCATAACAACAGTAACCATGAAGAAAAAAACTGGCCAAGTGCGAGTCGGATTCACGCACGAAGGGTTCCGTGCCATTATAATATAAAAACGGCAAAAAATCACGTTTGTTGCATGGGAGACCAATTCAGTATTTATTTTATTCTATTTTTTAGTATTTTTTGTTATAGCGGCAACAGAAACATTTTTAATAATTTCAACTGTCTAACTATCACGGTTCATGAGATACAGCCTGGTGACAGACGGACGGACAGCGTAGTCTTAGTAATAGGATCCCGTTTAACCCTTCGGGTAAGGAACCCTAAAAACTACTAAAACATTTTGCTTCATTTCTCGATGAAGCTTTCTTGTTCCGCTGCTTGAAACATTACCATAGACATTTGGTACATAACGCATAGTGACGCCATAGTACGTTTAACCAGTGTTGTGCTAATGAACGTCGCGTCTCTACCCCCTTTGTTTATATCCACGCAGAATAGCGTCAGACTCGGAGCTGTACACCCGGCAGACAAAGTTTCGTTGTTTAATATCCTGTGATATGTGTCCGCCTTGTTAGTAGTTGTGTTCTGTGCTGTATTAAGAGGTTTTCGATAGTTTCGAAGTATTTGCAGTTAGTTTGGTGCGAGACAAAGCGGCTTGCTTCGAGTATTTATTGTTGTTTTGACTTTACATGTGTAAGGTTAATAAGTAAATAATACCAGCCTGTAAATGGTCCACTGCGGGGTAGATGCCTGTCCTCTTACAGAGAAGGCATGAGCATAAATCACCACACTTGCTTTGTCGCTGCGCCAACGTACCTCCAGACTTTAATTTTAAGTCCAGGCTTCGTCACGATGTTTTCCTTCACCGACGCAAGTTTGTGACGTCTAAGATTAACTTAAATTGTAGATATGAATGTAAAAAGTCACATTGGCACTTGCCCAGATTTAAACCCATAATCTCGTGCACGAAAGGTGGACCTTTTCCCATCTCGACATTTTTTTAGAGGGTAGTGTCAATTTTTTCCGAAAGCTAAAATTAAGTCGTTTTCATAGTCGAGTTTATTGCATTCCGAAGGCTAGTTTCCCGTTTACACTATTGATTCCTTTGGTTTTCCCATTTTACTACACACCGCCCCTCTTTTTTCTATAAAGTCCGCGATCGAGCACAGATTTCCCACAAATTACCGATGTCATTTGCATACCCATTGCTCGCTCAAATTACATTATGCATAAAACTTCACTAGCGCTACATAGGTGTTGAAATTAATTCGTGCACCCCGTAAAGTGCATTGCGTCGCACTTCCTTTAGTGAAGCACTAAAAATTACAATTAATTAATCGGTGTGCTTGTATATTGCAAACAATGTAAACATACTTAGTGTTTAAGCTCATTCCACACGATCAGGTTGTCGGCAACCAATGGATGGGCAAACCGGGTGAAAACTGTCATGCTTATCTGGCTAGCCGGCAGCAGGAACATGTGAAAAGAGCCTTAGCTTCGCGCTGGCATACCCACTGTCTACAGGCACAGAATTGACTTTGAACTTTACTAAGGGTAACTCGAATCAATATTTATTGGCAGAACCTCGAACGCTCCGTCGTCGACCAGTAGTTGTGAATGTTTATGAGTGCTCCAAATTTATAGTTTGGTATTTGTTGCGGTAGTGCAGTATTGTGATGTTGTAAGGAATATGCTGTAGAGTAAAGTTTATATGGAGGTTTGTCAGTTTTAGCGATGGAAAGTCACAATTCAATAGTACCAACTAAAAACTTGTTACATCCATGATCTTCACATTCCTGTAAACTTTCAATCCCAATCTTAATGTTAACGAGGCTTGTTCGAGTTACAATAGTAACAAGCTTAGGCCTCGAAGGCAGAAAGCTCCCGCCCGCCCACCAGTCGCACAACACACCGCGTAGGGCGCGCTCGCGTGGCTATTCCACACCTGAATATACGTTCACGTGAATCTATGTACAACGTGAATTTACGTCGCGTGTTCTAGGCTTTGTTTTCAAACAAACAGGGTTTGTATTACCTAACTTTCATTAATGTTATAGTGTGCATGTTTCAGAACTAGTTAATTGATTTCTGAGTTTGATTTTCGCTTAATGAAACGCTGTAAGAAATACGTGTAGTAATCATTAATTAAGAAATTGTATGAACTTTTACCCAGGTGGTTGCTTCCTTTTTTTTAAAGTACTTTTTCATCCAAATGTTTCATGCTATTGAAGCTTTTAACGGTAATTACAAAAAAATATTAAATTCTAGTATTTTATGCAGTTCAGTTTGAACAAAACCTGAAAATGCTATTTTGTTTTTATAAAAATTGTTATTCGAATATTTATGATGGATGGGTATTTTTTCCGTTTTATTCGTAGTTCGACAAAAATACAATAATGGCTTTGTAGCGTGACTTGTGTTGATTCTGATTAAATTTTAAGCTTGTTAGTTAAACTGCAGTTGAGGGTTTTTTTTTAGGTTGGAGATATTTAGTAGCATTAGGGCACGTAACAGGGTTTCCCAGGTCTTTTATAAAATGTTTTTTCAAGTAAGAAACTATTTCAAAATATTTGTTTGTTTATTGCAAAACCGGATTTGGATATTTTATTATTATATTACCCTTGTGAATAAGGAGAATAAAATACCGACATAAAACTTCTTGAGGATTCTAGTGAACGTTTCGGTTTCGCGGTAATAAAATAACAAAGTGGAGCAAAAAACTTGCTTTTCGCGATGAAATCCAATAGATAGAGATGGTCCGCTTTTATATTTAGTTTACGATCGCATGTAGATACAACATTTGATAAAAAATTGTCTGAAAATCTTTTTAGAAGTATATAGCCATTACTTTATTTACTTTTGCTTTCGTAGTTTCTTGGCCCTAGCCATTCTACAAGGATTCTTCGTTCCCAGTAGTCGTACAAAAATCTTACTTAACTATACTTCTAAAACTCTACGTTTTATAAAGACGGCGTTTCCAAAGCTATGTGACGAAATTTTACAAACGTATAATGATCGTTTCAATACTTTATTGAAAACATTTCAATTAAACTATCTATTTCAATTTAATTAACCGCATTGTTTACCTCCATAAGTAACAATACTGCAAAGAGGATAACGTCCGCGTGTCACGTCGACATATTGTAATAAATAGTTCCGTTGTTATCTGAACGCTTCTGAACGCGTTCGTACAAACGACATTATTTTTCCTGCTGTCAGTCTGTCACTATCCCTTCAGGGCGTCAAACAGACGTCCTTACATTTTAAATTACAAAAATGTTTAAATATAGTGCATACAAAATCTTTTTCTAGGAGTAATGTGATTAGTTTATATTCATATTATAGTTTTTTTACGTGTAAAGTTACTGTGTAAGCCTCCAAAATGTTAACTTCGGTACGCTCGAGTTCGTTCGAGGATAGACTCTTCAATTTCAAGTCTCTCAAAGAAAAGTTTGAGAAGACCAGGTAATTTTTTGCATATTTTTGTTCCTTTATTATTATTGTGCTGTCTGTGAAAATACTATCGGATTTTTTTATGCCAAATTGATAATAATACTAGACCAGTCCAATAAACAATTTGGATAATCTCTTGTCTACAAAGTTTAATGAATATTTATGAATTCTTTTATCGAAATATTTCTTTGTCTGAATTTTATAATCACGTAGTTTACAGATTAATTATAAACAACAGGAAACTTAGCATTGTTCTGTTTATGTTAATTATACTGCCATAATATACCGCCTCGGTGGTCTTGTGCTTGCTAGCGCTAATGCTGCGCATGAGGTCCTGAGTTCGATTCTCGGGTGCCAAGTGTTATTGGGTTTTTCCTTAAGGAGTATCTCAGTAGCAACCGATCGGTGTCTACTCAGACACCGATCTAGGCTTAACATACCAAGTTCTCGACTAAAAATGCACTCAAAAAGTCCCTATGTAATGTCCATTAAAGTATATAATAAACTACCCGGATCAATAAAAAACGAAGAAAAAACTCACACATTTCTAAAAAAACTAAGAAATTTTTTGTTAAAGAAAAGCTACTACTCATTAAATGAATATTTAAGTGATATACATATCAAGTCATAATTTTAGTAGTCAAAATTAAATATTTATATTATCTTTATTAATTATTACAAGATCTCCCAATAGATACCTATTTATATTCTATATTATAAATACCTATCTACTATTAGTTTATCTTAGAAATTACCTACCTACTGTATAATAATTATAATTTACAAGTGCTTCCTCTCTCCTAACTCACTTATTTGCTGTGCCCGACAGGGTCCATGTGATCTAATTTTAAGTTTTACCACCTAAGTACTACATGTGGAATGCAATAAAGTATTGAGTATTGAGTAACCCGGAGTCTAGATTTGTGTCCAGCTGGTGGCAATAGGCTTGCCTACTATTACAATGGTAAAATGTGGACACTACAGTACAGTACAGTACAGTAATCATAATATTACTGTATCTTAGAACAAAGGTCTGTATATCGTTACTTATCTAACGTAATCTCAAACGCTACGATCCTTACTACCTACTTCGTTTACGTTCATACATCGGGATAACCAGATCAGAAAAAAGGTCGCCACATTTCGCCAGATATGTTTAAGTCCCATGTAATAGAGCGACGTGTGATACACATCACAGGGCCTATGGGGAATACAGGCATAATGTGATAAATGTTTTTTGTTAATAATATTAACGTGTTTTAATGTTTATTGTTTATTTACAGGGTGGGCGGTGGTGTGCAGCGCAGCGCCACACATGCCGAAATGCCGCACAAGGGAGGAGGCACCATTGCCGAAAGGTAAACACTTTGATTTTGTCTTTACCTTTAACCTTAAACTGTTGTCTGAGAAAGGAAAGATTTGCACCACTTGCTGTTCATCATCATCATCCTCCTGCCCTTATCCCAATTCATTTGGGGTCGGCGCAGCATGTTTTCTTTTTCCATACATCTCTATTTGCCGTCACCTCAAGAGTCACCGTTTTTCTAGCCTTATTATCATTCACACAATATCCTAAGTATTAATCTTGAACTTTTGTGCTATCTTACTTGTTGTAGTGTTGTCTTTCTTGGGAGGTAATCAGAGAAATAGTACCGTCGAAGTTCTGTCACTTTCCGTGTCTCTTACTTCCTCAACTATAGAAGTTGTCCTGCTTAGAACAGTTCCCGTAACTTGGATTATCTGACGAGGATATTAATAAAAAAAGTTGTAGTATACTTAATCAAGTAGATAGTTCGATGTTCTTATAATATAAAGATAATCTAGGATTTAGGAAGAAAATAGATTTTTTTGATATGCTGTTCAAGAGACAGATTAAAACTATCTTACAAAAACTCTCTCAAGATACTTAAGTGAATTAATCCTTTGAAACAATAGGGAATTTGACTGTTTTTAGAAAACCATATCTAATGATCTGTAGTGTTATAATACTTATTATGAAGTAAATCTAATTTCCATTCTGTTATCGTATTTTCAGTAGTTCTTTATCAAACTCAGAAAAATAAAAACCACTTCAGTTATTTATTACAGTTCTGTGAGCGTAACTCTGCAAAATAAATACTGCTTAATTCTTCGCGATTTCACGGTTCGTTCCGTAGTAAAATATACACCTATTCATGCGTACTCACCCCTAAAAGATTGCCAACGAAAAACCCACCCCGTACTAAAGAGGAGCAAAATCCAATAGAAAAAAATTGTCCAACTGTTTCAATAAGTATCAGTGCATACAGAAGCAGAGGATGAAATATTATAACAACAGTGCCATAATTACTTTAATCTGCACAAGTGCACAGCACATCCTCTCGCTCGTTGTGCTAACCAACTAGAATTAGATTCGATTACAATACTTAGAAGGCAGGAACTCAGCGATAAGGGCTCGGAGTATAATAGATACCTTTTTTTGTTGAGAAAGTGAAGAACAATTTTTTTTTATGTGCTTTGGCAGACTGCTATGTCGCTCAGTGAGAAATAAGTTTGAAAAGAAATACAACTTACTTAAATATACTCATAATAGGGTAGTGTCCTTAAAAATTCTGATTGGTCCGAAAGTTGGATTACTCAAAAATACTGGACACGTATTTTTTCTTTTGTCACGTAAACCAAAAATGACGACGATATAGTGCGTTTAAATTGCGCGTGACGTCACGCCGTGCTACACTTTTAACCTAACAGTGACGTCACAAACCCCTTCTCCTAAACTTTGATGTGCTATATATCATTGTCACTTTTTATTTATTTGAGTAAGCTAAAAATCCGTGTCCAATATTTTTTGCTAATCTTACTCACGGACTAAATGGAGTTAATATATTTTTACCCAGGACACATCCCTATTGTTAATAAAAGTTAAGAATTTGCCTCGGAGAGCACGTTACACCGTTGGTCCCGGCTGTCATTTGTAGATCTTTGACAGTCGTTACTGGTAGTCAGAAGCCCGAAAGTGTGACAACTAGTCTTACCAAGGGGTAACGTGATGCCCAGTTACTGGGTTGTGGAGGTTAGCTTGGCAGTCGCTCCATGTAAAGTACTGGTATTCAGCTGCATCCGGTTAGACTGGAAGCCGACCCCAACATAGTTGGGAAAGGCTACGCAGATGATTATGTTAATAACGGTAATTGCCATTGAACTACGAATAGTTAAGCAATATTATTACCTAAGTGGGTTTACCAGGCTTAAATGTGACGGGACGCAGTCTGTGCATGATCGTGTGTCCAATTCTAGTGGCCAATAATAGTGAGTTATTTCCTTTGAGGAAATTAGGATCCGCATATCAAAATTGTTTAGGTAAGCTAAATTAAGCCGTACACAAATAGAAATAGAGTGTGGAACAGTTTAGGGCACGTGGCATGTATATTTGCGGTGTGTGTTGCTTGTAAAGCAAAATCGCTTCACATAATGAAGTTAAGTGAACATATTGACATTCCGCGCAAATAAATTGATAAGTACCACCATTCAATTGTGATCAAAATCCGATTATTTATTATTTATTTATTTAAGTGTATATTTAATTCATAAATACCAGTATTTTACATAGAGCGACTGCCTATCTGACCTCCACAACCCAGTTACTGGGCAATACGATACCCCTTGGTAAGACTGGTTGTCAGACGTTCGGGCTTCTGACTACCCGTAACGACTGTCAAAGATCTACAAATGACAGCCGGGACCAACGGCTTAACGTGCTTTTCGAGGCACGGAGGAGTCTCGATATGTTACGAACGGCCACCCATCCTCAGACTGACCAGATTTACCTACTGAAAAACTTGTATTTTAGAGTTGTTTTTGTTTTGATCTAGCTGTGCCGTATGGTCATTATTTCAACAATTTGTTTACGCAAGTAGATAATATACTATCAAGTAATGCGTGTGCCTCTTACCGGTTAATTAAAGTTAATGAGTTTTAGATAAAGGGCTTCCATAGGTCAGCGGCCATCGTGGGCACTTCCAGAAAGTACATATTTAATTGTTTAGTAAGGGAACGCAATGTTATCTATTTGTCTTATTGTATGTTTACCAACAATGTGTAGAGTGATAACAGATATATAATTGATGCATCCGTGTTCAATATAATCATTGAAATTTGAGTTTCTATATAATATCGAATCTGATTATTTTGAAGTGAAGATATTTCTATTAGTCATAGTTTATTAAAATTCTTTGTTAAAATTGATAATCCATACTGCCATATTAATATTATACTGCTGATGAGTTTAATGTTTTTTTTTGTTTTCAACTTTTTGCATTTGATATCCTGATTCTTTATCAAGGTTACTGATAGGTTATTTGACATCATGCTTATGACCCTTAGGAGCGGGTAATAACCCTGGGGCACAGTTAGTTGTAAATATGTCCACCGATTTGGCATGGCTGGAGTACAGAACAAATTTTCATGTTATTTTGAAAACCAGTAACGTGGATTATGAAATCAATCCTGGGAAAAAAACACCCCACTAAATAATGGGTTTTTTTACGAAAACCCTAGCACATACACTGGCCGGCCAAAAGTTTAAGACCGCACTTAAACAACATAATTATCTATCAATTGTAATAAAATCCCATAAGATAAATAAAAGAAATGCACATCTGCATATTCTATTGTTAATATCGAATATTTAATGAAGTCATTATTTTGTTTACTTTCAAGTTATTGGACAATAAACATCTATTGTTTGCAAAAACCGACAAACGCTGCGCTAGAGCCAGGTGGTAGAGTCCTAATAATACTTTAGCAGCAGTGAAGTGCGTTCTACCATCGTTGTTTTACATAATGAAGGCAAATCTGAAAGATTCTGATGAAGATGAATCTGTGAGATTGCTACACACCTGAAGTATTCGAAGACTTTGTTCATGGCACGATTTTTGGACAAAATTCCCGACATATTACAGGAACTAGCTAACGACTTGAAATTTTATAAACAATGTTTGACTGACCGCTTAAATAGCAAGACGAAGATAAAAAATTACGTTCAAGTCAACTTCTATTATACTTAGGTGGTTTATTAAATGTAAATAGTACAGGAAAACAAAGTTATGAATTTAACAAGCACATTTATTTTAGTAATGAGCAAAAACCCTTAACAAACCAACTTAGTTTTATTATATAAATGTAACTTTGAAAATGGAGAAATATTTTTCTCGGTTGGCAGAACCATCGGTAGGCGAGACCGACTTGCTCTTTGCCAGTTCTATTTCAATCATCCTGGTCTATTGTTTCATAAAGACTTCTTTGATACGTATTATGTAGTTACTCGTTAGAATTATAGAAACCTTTAGAAGTCCTCACAAAGAGAAAACCGTCTCATTCTATAGAGCCCTATACAGGTTGCAAGAGATTAAATTCTCACACCGATTGTGTATGAAATAAGGCCAACACAGTAGGTTAATCATCTTTTATTTGTTTGTACCTAAATAAGTAGGATTATCCTGCGCGTGCCTATTATGTTTATTGTTTTGTTTCAGCGGTATTTGTTATAATGCGGACGTGATGTTAATCTTTAAGCATTATGGGATTATTTACTTAGTGTAAACGCTGAGTTTTTAGAATAGAATTATAGGCTCAACATTAAACACCCCTGTATTCCCCGAAGGACTGGGCAAAAGTGTACGTACAGTACGCCCACATTTCACCTGGTTTTTTTATGTCCTGTGTATTAGGGGGTGAGCCTATTGCCATCGACTGGGCACACATCCAGACTCTTGGCTGCTACTGAGAAATTCTTAATAAAAATCCCAATAAAACATAACTCGACCCGGGAATTGAAATCAGGCTTAACCAGGACCTCATATTTAGCAGTCACGTTTGTGACCACTAGACCGGCGAGGCAGTCAACAACTCGAAAAAAGAGAGACTTCTCCTACCCAATGTATCAGACAAGTTACCATGTCTTGATGGTGTTTCTCTAACTTAAAGAAACATATCTAACTTCAAGACATAAAATAAAATAAATAATCATAGGGCATCAAAAAATTCATCCGCATCGTTGTCAACGGGAAAAGTGCCCAGAAGGCTGGCAGCATTGCCACGTTGAATGGCAATGCTGATTCTTTGGCCAAAAAGAAGGCCAGCCCTCTGGTCACGTGAAGAGTCGACCAAACGTTTCGCGATTTCTCGAAAAACTAAATGGGCACACGGACCCCATGGCCCTAGTGTTTCAACCCCAAACGGCTCAAACATATAACTTCCAGTTAGGTTGTTGTATTTTCGCCGTTTGAGGTTTTCTGCACCTGCAGCAGCCGCACCTGCACAATCCACCGTACTAGGAAGATGGGATGGCGCAAGGGTGTCGACACATGTTGCATCCCACACCAAAGGCCTACCCATCTTCCAAGGTATTATGGTCATTCCATCTACTTCAAGACTGTTTTTAATGATAATCTGCGTGTGAGCACTGCTACTGCGACATGGCTTGACTCACATATTTTATCACAGTTTGGACGATAAAACCGTAGCATGCAAGTAATCATTTCTCGTGTCAAACGTCTTGTACGCCCAGTGTGCTGGCCCCGTTGTATAGAAATGCGTTGCAAGGAGCCATTAGTTCTATTTTGGAGAAATAATCTGGTTGTAATAGTGTTGAGTGTAGGTATATCTTGCAGAACTACCTATGTTCTCTATTTTAAATACCTACCTACTTCAAATTATCAACACCTTTTTATAAATAACGTTGATTGTTTACTTACAGGCTGGCGGCTCTTCAGGCAGCCGGTGCGAACGACTGGCGCGCGCGCGTCTGTCGACTGAGCCCCGAGAGAGAAGACTCCAAGGCTATCGAGCGGGCCAAGAATAGGATCAATGTAAGTAAACACCCCTTTTTATTAATAATTGAGGCTTTATTTTGTGTCGTGTGAGTGATTAGGAAGCAGGCTGTCGACTGAACCCCGAGTGAGGAGACTCTTTACGCCATCGAACGAGACAAGATCCGGACCAACAAATACCCCATTTTATTACAAAGTAGCTGACCTGAGACGTTGTCGAACTGTTAAAACTGCGAAGTAAAAATAATAGTTTCCTAACATTTTCTGCGCAATTGTCTTGATTTGTCTATCCGTAGAACCTTATTCAAAGTATGAGAAAACTAAAATGAAATCGGTACAGTCATATTAAAGTTACGGCGTGCCTAAAGGAAACAAGAACTAATTTTTATACAGACAGACTGTCTAAGTAAAGTTGGAAAATATTGGAAAATCAGAGTAGGTAAGGTACAAACGGTTTCTTTTTGTTTTTTCACGTGAATATAACAACACTCTACAATGTACAGTGTCTCCAAACCGTAACTTAAACTAACAACTTGTGTTGTGATTGGTGTATGTCACAAAAAAAATATACCCAAACTTCTCCAGGAAAAAATATGTAACTCGCAGGCAAACATTTGATGAAATTACGGGGCAACGTTCACAATAAGTCATCCAGTCCATTTTGAGACAATGCTCGCAACATAGTCGGACAGTTTAATTATTCTTTCACATTCTAAGGCATCATAAAGTTTGGCTTTGCCTATCAGATCCAAAACGCCACCATGCAAAACCAGCCTCCTGGCAAGCAAGTTAGCTTGCGAACAAAAGAGCTCCTCTTCAAAAAGATTCACATTCCGCTACACGACGATCCTACTTGCAATCTCCATCAAGCTTCCCATCTATTTAAAACCCATGCCTAGAGGCAACTAGCTTACCATTCAAGGGTCCTACACTCGCGCTAACCTTGCAGCCTTGCATAGGCATCACTTTGACGGTCCCCCTTTAATAAGCAGAGCCCTTCAAGACAACCCTTCACATCTATTGTGATACTGTAGCACCCAGTCTGCTGCCATGGTGACTGTGTTGTTTGGCGAAAATGAAGTGTAAATTAAGGTAGTAAGGTTGAAAGTAAATTGGTGAGGTTTTGATGGTGAGGAATTGGCTTTTAGGTCCTCTTTCAATTGTTGCTAGAGTTACGCATGTTTTGATGTAGGTAAGTCTCTTTTATTGGGAAAAGATTTACATAATTTTGATACTTATTGCAGTTTTTGGTGCACAAAAGTTTAATTTCAAACCTTAATTTTGTATAGTTGTGGTCGCCTAGTAGATACTCTAAGTTCAACTGCTTTAGCTTCCTGCACTCTTTCTCTATATAATCTTCAGTCATATCGAACATTAAAATCGCAAACTAACGGCTAGTACGGATTTTTTTAATATTTTACTAGGACCACTTCCAGTAGCGTATATCCAAGTTTGATTTTAGCGTTTTCTAGTGTTTAGATATCGACTGGCCTATATGCCAAATCTCAAACTCCAGCGTTCGCGCAATATTCTTAAAAAAAGCATCCGAAGTTTTCGCTGCACGTGTTATTATTTAGAGATTCTATAGACGAAATAAACAAGTAATGTGATTATTGGGGTCTTATTCTAAATTCTTATAATATTAAAAGTTGTATTGACTAAAGCCACCTTTATTAGGTATTCCAACAGTAGTTTATTTATTAACTAAAACAGTTGAAATTTAGGCATAAAAGTGAAAATTATGTTGACATTTTGATGATGTAAGGTCGTTTATAAAATGTAAGTAATTACTTAAACTCGTGTGTGTATTTTCATTACTTGAAAAGTGTTGCCATCGAATTAATAAGGCAGTAAAGTAAAGGCAGTATCGATTTTAGTAGTATTGTCAAGGTCGGTCGTTTGTGCTAGGCGGAGATGTCTCCCCACCCACTGCACCAAATGTTAACATTGATTGAGACCACGCACTGTTTTGAACAAATATTACGTAGCATAACATCATGCTTGTGATCCCCGGAGGGTTAGGCAGACGTGTAGGTACTGTAGACTGGGTTATTTCGCCCGGTAATAGGGATCCGCTAATTTTATTACTTTTGTTTAGTTAGCGAACCTTTAATCACTATTTTACAATAGAGAATCCTTCTACGAGACAAGTGACGGTTTCTAGCTTCTAAGCTTTTCTTATATTATAAATTAATACATTTTTAATAGTATACAATAAGGTCTGTCATTGTATATAACCTCTACGGTACTGACGTTTAGTACATCCACATTTCGCCAATTATGTTTAAGTCACAAATCCAGAAGTATGGGCACAAATCCAGACTGGGTTCCTATTGAGAAAATCCTGATGGTAAAACCCAATAACACTCTGTCCAGTGTGGAAGTAAATTAAAAAAAAATAGTACTTACAGGACCAACTTTGGGATAGCAAAAAATCCTCTGTTTCATTCTCACTGGCTCTTTACAGAAGCTGTTAATACTTTCACACCTAAAAAGATTGCCAACAAAGTCAAAGAGATCCTGATACACGATTAAGTATAGTATAGTATATTTGTACATTTAACTACATCAAACACGACATTTCCGGCGTATTACTAACAGTCAATTAATTTTATTAATTTTACGCCGCAAGGGCGCGGCATTTAGAAATTATTACGAGCAAATATTTTTGCGCTACCCGGTAAAAATATTTGGTTACGATTTGCTACGTACGTTTTTTTACTACGTATTCATTTTATGATCTATATCTAAATTAACATGGATTTCCAAGAACTACTAACTAATATGAATTGTAAAGGAAAATATATCATCATCTGCTTAGCCTTTTCCCAACTATGTTGGGGTCGGCTGCCAGTCTAACCGGATGCAGCTGAATACCAGTGTTTTACATAGAGACTGCCTGTCTGACCTTCACAACCCAATTACTGGGCAACAATATACCCCTTGGTAGGACTGGTTGTCAGACTTTCGGGTTTCTGGCTACCCGTAACGACTGTAGATCTACAAATGACAACCGGGACCAACGGCTTAACGTGCTTTCCGAGGCACGGAGGAGTCTCCTATCCACAGACTGACCTCGGCAAGCGTAGCTTAACCTTCGATCAACCCTTGCGGCTGTTTTTATTTAGCCACGAGCTCCTCTGTAAAGGAAAATATATATATATATATGAGGGCTAATTTTTCAACAGTCAAGACAACTTTTATCTGAAGAATAAAAATGGCGGTTAGACATTTATTTTTTGTGCATAAACTGCGAGACCGTCATATTTATCACTCAGTAAAGTAAGGACTGTTGAAAATCAGTAGAATTTTTCTGTAGTAATATTGAAAAATCAGCCCACAATGCACAATGAAATCATCTGAACAAGGATCAATGTTTATGATGTAATCGGCATAGAATTCAATATTTTATTGTTATTTAATTCGCAAGCTATTTCGAAATTGCACTCAAGATTTTGTTTTTCACAATTGCTCTACTTTTTATCCTTTGTTTCCTGTTAACTAAAATACAAGCGAAAAGTGTCATTGACCTCTTGCCAATGTCACGCATGTTTAAAACCACGCCTCTCGTGAACTTTTGACTAAACGAGCTCAAATCGCGTGTCACCTCCGAAATTGCTTCACGCACGACCTTTCCTTAGGTCACACCATTATCGACCTAATTTTGTGACCAATAAGGATTTTATTTAGCTGTGGGACGGTCGCAGTTTCCGCTCCCAACAAAAGGTATGTTGACAGGTCACGGTACAGTTTCCTAGCTGGTAAAGTAAAACGTTAACCTAAATCTCCCCTTATTTAACTTCCTATCCGTCACATTACATTCACGTTTAAATTGACAACTGACTGATTTATGAAGGTAAGATGATCAACTTGGAAACGCAAATGGCTTTTAAAAGGCTTGTCTGAATATCCCAGGGTTGGTTATCGATCTGCGAAACATTCTCTTTTTAAGAAGAAATTGTCCAGTTTCTGTTTTAATTTACTGCTTTGAGTGTAAGAGGGGTGCTAAAGAGGGTTCCTGGTAATGACAGGTTGATTGGTGTGGAATTTTGGCTAGGAATTACTGCAGACATTTTAGGAGAGTTTATACGTTATGACAAGGCGTAAAGATTTCGAGAGACTCTTTGCTATGCTTCTGCTAGTAAGTTTGCTGCACCACTTCCTCTGTCCATTAAAATAATAGAAAGTGGTGAAGGGCGGGCGTTTTAAGACATTTTTTTTTGGTGTTCAAAAAGTGCTGACTCTACCTAAAATATATATATCAAAACGCGAAGAGAAAACTTTACACCCCTTTTTAAGCATATTGTGGGCACCGAAAAGTGTGAGATTTGGCTTATTTAAAGTGTATATGGAGCAGGAGTGCACCACCAAAGCTAAAACTGAAGTTTTTAATTCACTTTGTGATTATGCACAGCGATCTTTAAGTTTTATTAAGGATTTAAGAATTACCTACTAATAAACCAACATTCATACTTTACCATCCTTTTAGACTATGAATATGTCTTAGAACCTAGTTATATATGTATATTTTTCCTTATAAAAGACCAGCAGACTGCTCCTTTATCAAATTGTGGAATAAAAAACCCCACCAAATACGAGTATTAACGAAACATGATTCGTCTTAAATCAATATCACGTTGCTGAACGATCCAATATTGTCCTTTTCCCGTACAAATAGAATTTCCTATCCGACGGCGCTTTTCCATTTCTCGATATAGCATAAATAATGTCGAACACACATTCACATCGACATTTCTAATGTAATGGTGGGTATTGGTAAGGTGTCGGATGCCGTAATAAAGAAAAATGGTATATGGCGCTCTTAAATAAAAAGTAAGGTGATGTAAAATGATAAAATGGTTGGGGAATTAAGTACTAACAACAATAACATAGCATGTAAGCACAGTTTGTTACTAACTACGTATGGACTGCTTAGGTCTGAAATAAAGATATTTTATTTTATTTATAAGTGGAATTTTACGATGCACCTATGACGAGATGAGATTATGTAAATTATTGAGTAGAATATTTTTATTTGAGATCTGTGAGCACGGGACGATGTTTGAGGATAAGCTTCTTTTGCGGAGGTCGGTCCGTGAATGGCTGTCCACCCATTATATACCAAGTCCCTCAGAGCTTTGGAAAGCATGTGAATCCGTTTATCCGGGCTTTAATTTGTAGATTTTTGACGGTTGATACCTCGGTAAGACTCGGTACTCAGACTACCCAGTCAGAGTACCGTCAGATAGGCAGTCTCTCCATGGAAAATACTAGTATTCAGCTGCATCCGGTCACACTGGAAGCTGACCTTAATATAGTTTGGTGAGCGGTAGGTAATTAATTTTCAGCAATTAATTCTCCAGAAAACGTTTGTATCAAATTTGTATCCAGTTTTTTTTTTCGTAATTATTTTTAAAGGCGAAATTTAAGAACAGTTTCCCTGAATTCTGAAATTCGCTCAACAATTTTCGTTTCCGTGTCGTAAAATCGGCAAATGGAAAGCTTTTTCTCTCATGAAAACTGCGCTGTCATCATCGCACCCCTATTTTCCGCCCAGCCGGTCTCCATTCGTTACTAATAGTAGTAATAAAATCTACTACCACCCGCATTTATATAGGAAGCCTTCATAGGATTGAACCCGTGGTAATATTCTTATTCACTAACCAAGTCTCAAATCCGAAGGATATAACGTATAGGAAACAGCGTGACTTGACCTTACACCTGAATAATTATTTAAAATGTTATTTAAATAGTTGTATTTTTTTTAATTATATGTTTATGAGTTACTGCACTGTAATTACTAAAACTAAGGTTATTTAAAAAATTGTCATAGCTGTTGACCTTACACTTTCTCGAGCCTTGTTTTCACTAAAGATAAGTCTTTTGCACGACTTTTTCATGTGAAGTTCTGGAATTCACTCTGCCTCCATCATAACCTTTACTTCTCATAAAATCTTTATCAGGACGTCAGGGGTGATTATCGTGTCATCCTCATCAGTAGTTCCCCCATTAAGGTCACCAAGCAAAGTTCATGCTATTTTTGGCTAAACGACAATACTATTTATACTTAGTAATAGCGAGCTTCAAATGACGCCATGACCTTTCATGGGCTTTGTTTCAAGCCTTGCCCGTCATTCTGTACTGGCTTTGTGCAGAAACAATGATAATGCCCCGTTGAGAAGTTCTTGTTATACAAGATGGAAGGGATATTGACACACAACCTAATACCATAAATTCAGTTGCCAGGCGTCCGGATAAAGCCGGACATAGGTAGGCTTTTTGATTAGGTGTTCGGCCAAAATAAACGGTGTACGGCTTGTCCGGCCTTTGTAAGACTAAGCTTAGCATACTTAGACCGTTTCTTAACTGTCCAACACGATAAGACAGTTATTTCGTTTTTATTGTACAACAAACCATACGAACAATTTTTTTGTCATTTTTTTGTCGTACCTATTAATACAGATACAAAATCCTCAATAATGTAGGGTGTCCGGCCTTTCTACTCAAATGTCCGGCCAAACTGGCTGGTCTGTCCGGCTATTAGGTTTGGCAACCTGGCAACCCTAAACTCAGTAGATACGAGTACATGAACTGCAAAACATCACGAGAAAATCATTATTTATTTGTAACCCAATAAGATTCTTAAAGTAAATAATCCACTTCTTTCGTTAAAAATAAGAAAAAAGTTAGATAGACATCACGTAAACAGTTAAGTAAAAAAAACTTCGATAAAAAGTTTTGAAATTAGAAAAGGCCAACGAAAAATTAAGTCCATGTTGTTTCCAGACTGTACGGTGGTATATTTCCATTGGAAGAGGGTGCCCTTTCTGCTTTTGTTTTATATTCATGTCCAGGAGCTCAATCTGCGCTGTGCCACAAATAGAAATTACTCCTGTAATTTCTCGCAAGAATTGATTTTCTTAATGCCAAAATATTTTCCACGAATCCTGTTTTGCTGGAGAATTTATCCTGTATTTGCTGAGGCGACAAATTGGATTTGTCCCGTAGCGTAACGTGTTTTTTATTAGATCACGTGTCAGCGCCATCTATGTTTGGCGGCGGAAATTAAATGTGCGCTAGTGGCGCTGCTTGCAGAACGGGAGCGTCGGTAATCACGTTAAGAAGCGCGGGAAAGCGTTATCCGTTTATTTTGTAATTAAAATTTATTTAATGCGACATGCTACCAAAACATTTTTGCAATTTATATTACACAAAACTCGTGTGTTAACACAGTTCAATGAATCATTTACTGTCATGGTCTACTAGCCTTATTGGATAGAATATTAATCAACGGCATATCGAATTATCTTATCAACAAACCTCTTCAGTGATTTCCGCACCAAAACATACTGCTATCACATTGACATTTTTCATTAATTGAAATAAACAAACATATTCTAGCATTCTAGGTCGCATTTGCCTGCATAATTGAAAGGGTATCGCGTCCTCACATCCATTTATGGTACATTGTAACACTCGGCATAACCCTACCTTATAGGGCGGTATTAAAAGAAGGTCGCACTTCATACGTCCCAGACGTCTATATGTATTTATACAAACACCAATAAACGACTAGACATGATACGGAACTTAACTTGTAAGACAAGAAAATAAATGAAAGACAAGTTTACCCTTACCACAACCCAGCTACTGGGTAACACGGTACCCCTTGTACCGTGTTACCCAGTAGCTGGGTTGTGGAGGTAAGATAAGCAGTCGCTCCATGTAAATTAGAAAGAAATTCGTCAGGCGTTCTGTAGTTTCTGCCTACCTGATTGGGAAAAAGGCGTGAGTTTATGTGTGTATACGTTCATATTGTTCACTATTAGTTGTACTTATACCCATTGTCTAGTATCCATATTTATAAAGTTTCTAGAACAAAAAGAACTAAGGTTTACTGTAAAAAAATATCATTTAACATACCAAAATGATCTTGTTATAGTGTGCCACTAATTGATTACCCATTGTAAGTAGTTGGTCCATGTTTACAAACCAGAAAGAATAAAGTAATGTTTAAAAAACACGTCATTTGATCCAGATATCGCCTGCATCCAATATTTGCATTCCTATTTCCGCTATATCAATAAGTACAATCGACCCGTTGGTAGTTACACTGTGACCTTGATTTGACTCAGTGTGGTGCCGTGTTTCAATACAAAAAGAGTCCAACTTATGATGGTTTTGCTACCATTTACGTGCGGCCTGCTGTATATAAGCTCCTACAGTTGCAATGATCATTGCTTGGCCGCAAGCTGTAATCCTACCCGCGTCGGTTACCGGCCCTGCGCGCATGCGCGGTCGTGATGCAACGCGTGCGCCGCGTGGACCCACTCAACGATTGTATACTGCATTGAGAATTCACAAATTCTAAACACGTATAAACTTCATGTTATACTTTTCTTCTAATCCTAGTTATTTTGAAACTTAATTTGAAACAACTTAATTTGAACTGTTTTAAAGTTGATATTTGTTTTAAGTTAAAATAATATCAATTAGAAACAAAGATTGGAACAGAGTTTAAATTGCTGTAAGTATTTAGTCAATTATATTATAGGTTTATTAATATTCATCGGAGACTTGTTCTGTGGTATTTGTAGTATGCGATTAATGTTTTACGGTTTGTAAATGTTTTGCATCAAGATACATATTTACTTGAATCTATGATTGATATGCAAATTTTAATGCGTTTGCTTGAGACGTATTTTCGAGAATGTTCCTGGCCTGAAGGACCTCTTCTCAAGATACTCGTTATTTGCCAAAAATGTCTGGCGACACCTAGAGATTCTTAACAATTCCTTGAACTTTAGAAAAAATCACGGTCTTCTTACAGAAATTGTGGACACATTTAGATCATATCTATATTTAAATATTTAGCAAACAACCCATTGAAATCCATCAACACGCGTTACATCAGCGGCACAAACGTCCTCTACGAGCTACGTTTTAATAAACTGCATCAGATTCTAAATTAATGGCGTCGCTAAGACCTAACCTAATATGTACAATCTGATTCATCCTTACCTCTCATACTACCTTTTTTGTTCAAAATAAAAAGACGTCTAAGATATGAATTCCTGCATTCATTCCATATAACATTCTGAATTCTAAAAATCCGTATATAGGGAAACTTGTTTCTAAAGTTATTTTATTGTCTTTGAGAGTATTGAGTTTTCTTGTTATACAAAAGGGAAAAAATCAGTTAACTCAAGGATATGTGCCGTAGTTTTAAAAAATCGACAAATATTTAATTTCTTCACAAATTGTTGCTCCGAATTCAATGAGTAAAAACTAATACCATGTCGGAATATTTATTTAATTACCGAAACATCTCAAGAACATCTGTCAGTATTCGCTTTATAGTTTTGTGTTACACTCATTAGTCAAACAGTGCCAACGAAACTGTTATGAAAGTGCTCCACATAAGTTTTGGCGTTAGAAGCTAAATCTAATTATAAATTTTGGCCACTGCAAAGTTATGATGAACCCAATGACGGCCGGCGGCGCGACTAAAGTTTGCTTTTTAGAGCAGAAAATCGTAAATTGTGAGTATGTGAAGGGATAATTAATTGTAATGTAAGCAAAAGTGCATTAAAGTGTTTCAAATGCTTATGCTCAGACTGAAAACAAAAACTTGTGCTTAAAGCATGGGGCCGAGAATACAACCATGTGGCACGCCTATAAATACAAACAGTGAATAAATAATATATGAAGAAATATTCAAACTATCAACATATTATGCTAATAAAGTTGTTACTGAAGTTACGAATACGCATTTATGTTATAAAACAGAGCTCTTGTGTGAATACAAAACAAAGTAAAGCTTTGTTTAAACAATATGGTGGTACTTTCCAACCAAAATACTGTTATTTCTCACGAAATTCGACTCCCGTGTCGATTTACTTTGTACACAGTCGCATATGTAACCAGATATCGTTAGAAAGTGTGGAACGAGTATTAGTTGACTGTTTATCAGATAGAATTAAACTCACTCTAATAAGTATTTCGAGGAACCTGGGATTATGAAATAAATCATAATTATCATGATTTGCTCCGTCGTAAATACTTCGAGAACCCTTAGTTACTCCGTTATTTATACGCGAGGTTGACTCATATTCGTATATTAACTCCAAAAGCCTTGTAAATAATTTCCGGGAAACTTGCCGGATCGTTGAGCAAACAAAAAGCGAATCTTAATTTCCATGTACCAAAAAGCGGTGTTTGCGTTGCACATGCGTCGACAATGACCCGGCTGGCTGGCTGGCGAGACGTACTGGCACCGTCAGTTGTTTTGGACAAGTCGGCCTATGTGCGCGCGCGCTGCCTTCGACGTCTTTCACGGATTTTTGCCTTCAAAATTCGCGTTCAATAAGACGCGCCAAAATATATATAACAGTGCCTTTGAGATTGTGTATCGGATTTAATCGGTCGGGTTTAAAACACTGTGCAGTTTTGTGTAATTAAAATTTATTTTTATTATAGCATCCTTATTTCTATTATCAAATTCAATTTGTTTATCTTGCTTCATATAAATTTCAATAAGCTTGAGATACTAAGGATCGATTCAACTGTTGTGTTCGTGTTGTTAATTAACATAAATGGCAATTTGCACAATTTAATATCGAGGTGAATTTTGTTATTGGTTGCGTGAGCAACGCGCTCTTCATTATCGTTGCTATCAGACTTATCTTTGCTATCTTTGGTTTCAACCTTGTAATCTGTTGTAGGTTAACATAACACTGTTTATAGCATCTAATGTGTACGTACTTTCATGTAGCGTGCCAATCAGGAGACAGTCATTGTAATTTAAATCTTTATTCATACCGACACTTTCGCCCCTTAACCTAGGTTTCTATTTCTGTTAAACTTCAATCATTCTTTGTGTCCGCTAAAGGCGTGTAAACATTCAAATTCTCTGCGTCTTGTAATTTGTATTCAATGCGAGTTAAGGATTTCAATTTGGCCGCATATTTGTGTGTCGTTTGTTGATAGTGTAATTGTGATGGATTCGTCCTATATTGCCCACACCATTGTCTCTATTGACGTTTATTAAGCCAGCGTTGACGGGATTGAAGTGTCATTACAATTCTACTCCATGACTAAAATATGGGTTATTACATCTTCCTGTTTACTACAAAATATTCATATTGTGTTTTTGCCCGTTACCATCCTCAAAGTTGGGTTAATTTAAATATGTATATTCGATAGCTAGCGTGCGCAGTTTTTGCTCGTTTCCACATTAGGTCGGGGCAAGTTAGCTTATTTGGTGCAAGCTCGGCGTCGACAACGTTATTGCGTACCTTGTGGTGTTTAGATGGATTCTTGTCTGTCGCAGCCTAGTTTTAAACAACTTTATGATTTTCCTGTTTTGTGTAATTGGTTAGCAATAGGAGAATCGGTTAATATCCAACACTGTTATTATCAACCATTCGACAAAGGACAACATAATAGAGTATCTTGTTTACTTCAAGTTCTGATTAAACAGCTGTTTACATTTGCATTGTAATCCATTTGACTTTTACATCGACATGCGGTGAAGATGTCGTCGCCTCTTTTCTAATTGTTTCTTTTTTGTGTCGAGATCTTTATGTTTACATAATTTAAAATCGTTTGCGTATTTGGGTGTGGTGCTGTCTTGGGTCAAGGTTTCCCTCAAGTTGATAAAACTGGCTTCGACGCACCTGTAGTATGGTCATTTTTCATTACATGTTGATGCGTCATTGTTGCTGCTACTGGTCGTATACAATGTTTACACACGTTCTAGGACCTGCGCATGAGTCACACGTGCCGTGTCCGCTGCCAGATGATAATGACGACTGATCTCAGTGATCAGTTCGATTCTGACCGTCACAGCGCGCGCATTGTTTACTCAGTTTCTGTTGATGTTTATTTATTTTTCGTAAGCCTTCTAATCTTCTTATGCCACAGTGACCTCATAGTGAATTAGTCAAGTGTAATTGAACGATGTGGTTTGTTCGATGCCAATAAAAATAAAGTGTTGCTCTTGTGTGTAAAAAATTATTGCTCAATTGACTCCTCATTACAAATGGAGCGAGAAGCCTTCAAGGATTTTTAGTGGCGCTATCAATATCGCATATCAATCTCATTCTAGTCAGTCAGTGAAGTGATTGGAAAATCAATAACAATGTTACTAGAAACGCTCATTGGACTTGGAGTCTTTATTTATATACTGTGGAAGTTTTTGTTGCCATCAAAACAAGAACAACTTCAATATGAACATCCAGGGGATATTCAAGCAACAAGAATTGAAAAGGATTTAGATAGTACTGTGAACGAAACCATACTCAAAGAACCTACTACACTTGAAAATGTTGAAACAAAACGACAAATATTTGAACCTATCAAAAGTGATCAAAAACTCGAGATCCAAAATAATATATCTTTCAAAACTGAACCATTTATAACACCGAGTGTTTTACTGAAACAACGTAATGAAAAACTACTCGGTGAAAAAGTGGTCAGACGTGAAAGCCCGCCAAAAGAAAGACTTGCGGAATTTCTTGAGAAAACTATTTTGAGCGACGACAAAATACAGTCGATTATACAAAACTTGTCGTTGGATAAAAATGAATTACTAATACACGATGAACCAGCGAAGGTGTTTTACTCCACTTCTGAAGTGATAGAACCTCTTACTAAGCACGAAGGATGCACTATAAGTGAAAAGGCTGCAGAACTAAAAAATACGATAGATGCTGTAGCAGATAGAATAAAACGATTTAATGAAAGTAATATCGTAAAAGATAGTGAGCAACCTGCCGACGAGGTTGTTGAAAATAAAACAGATGAAAACAAACCAGTTTTGAGGCGTCTTCAAAAGCAGCCAGGATTTCCACAGGGTCTTAACTTTGGCTCGGTTATTGGAGAACTGAAAAATAAAACGAAGAATGCTAGCAACGGAGGTCTTAAACCCGTTTTTAAGAAGTTCGATGTTGATTCCGTGGACAATGTTCAGGCAGGTTTCTTTTTTAATCAGTTCGAAAATAAAATATGCTAGTTTTAAAACCAGGGTTACCGGATACATACAACTTGATTGCCAAAATTAATCAATTCTATTACTGTTTGTATCCGTTAACTTCTTTCAATGACGATTCGTTTCGTACATCGTTTTTACCAAATTATATTAATAATTTATTACTAGCAGATTTCCTCTTTACTTTTGACATCATACCTTCCAATTATTAAATTGCGTACATTAAAATTTTCTGATTGTAATTAACCACTCATCAGCGTCATAGTTATTAAAAACAGACTTGCCAAAGGTTTTGCACAATTAAAAGCTATGGTTTCGAGAGACACTATATACGATGTTATGTAAGGTGGCGTGACAATAAATTATCAGTCCGTGAATGTGGATCAAATGCAACATAATTATCTGTTTACGCAACAAAGGGGGTTCTCGATACACAATAGAAGGAAGATGCCATAATTATAACGTTTCGCACTTTTTTCTTTCCATTAATCTAATGTCTTCATCTGACTCAAATGTGATTACCTATATACATTTCAACTGATAAAATTAAGAAAACAGTAGTAGTTTTGTTGCTTCATTTGTTAAGCTACATAA
Organism: Phlogophora meticulosa; assembly: GCA_905147745.2. Lineage (NCBI taxonomy): Eukaryota > Metazoa > Arthropoda > Insecta > Lepidoptera > Noctuidae > Phlogophora > Phlogophora meticulosa. The sequence continues at coordinate 12,145,561 of LR990533.1, read as the reverse complement.
ATCTCTTTTTTTGTTACGAGTGAAGTCTTGAACCTTAAAAAATGTTTACCAACAAATTAAAGTTGACCGTGAAAGAGGACTTATCAAACGATGATTTTTCAATGCATTCTTGTTTGTTCCAGGAATCTCTAAATTCGGTAGACGACAAGAATAAGAGCATCGACGACAACGAAATAGCAACAACAAACATCTTAGCAGATAGAAGAAACAAATTAGAAACGGCTGCACAAGTAAGTAATCGTAACCACATACGGATTTGAATGCAAGATTAGTATTTTATAGACCCTAAGAAAATTTCTCTTGTTAACAACTAAAGCTTTATTACAACAATACGTGACCACTTGAATCAAGTAGCATTTATTACTAAATATTACTTAATTAATGATGTGTAAAATGTCGTGAGAAAACCCACACATTCATATAAAATCTCTGACATGCTTGATGACCTAAGAAAGGCAATAGGTCACTTGTTTTAACTAGCACATGAGACATAGGCATTACGAATACTTGGACATACAATAAATAATACAAAAGGATCCAAACATTCATTCGGAACTTTATCGCTCCATTATCCTGCCGCCAGATAAAAACTCGAGGCCCTTGTCAATTTATATTATGTTTTAAATATTTATGCTTTTAATTTTAGTGCGGCTCGTTCTTACAACTTCATATTTATTGCTCTCTTCCTCTTGACATTCTCTTTCTAGGTCATAAAGCGATGGTCTTATAATTTTTTGCACATGTGCGATTGCATTACTCGTCGTGATTGCACGATTTTTACCAGTAACCGCATATTTTTTATCAGTGTCGTCAACTGCCGTCTCAACGTCTATCATTACACCACAACATTTTTTTGTTTGCTCATCAGGTGAAACGTATAAATCAACTTTCGATGCACTTATAAATGTTAAAGTTCAGACCTTGCTTACTGTTTAAACAATTCTGTGTTGCGTAAAATCGCGTTTAACTTCGTCCAACGATTCGGTTGATATACGGAATGCGGTTTACAACAATTGCTCGACCTCTAGGGCCTTTCCAATGTGAGCATTTAATGTAAAACAAAACAATTTGTAATTGTGTTAATAAATGTATCCTTTGACTGCTAAGGATATTTAAAGATCAAGGGCTTAATGGTGTTGGAGCGGATAAGGCCAGTTTGCTATAACTTTAAGATGCGGTCTGCAAATACAGCATGAAGTGCGAATATTCGGAATTATGAGTAAGTGACCACAATTATGATTCACTGCCGATAAAATTTGCAGTGGTCACTGGGCCTAATGAATTCTAGCTTGGTGACATATTGCGGTTATTTGCAGTTATTTCTTTTGTGTAATTTATTTTCATAAAATATTGATTCAGTGGCCATAAAACCCAATTATGATTTACCTACTGATCTTTGAATTAAGTAGACATAAAGGTGCCTATGATAAAATATCCGACTTATAGCAAAACAAGTGACAATCAAAAATACATTGAGCGTTTCGCTTTCGGCAAGACCGGAAGAACGCTATTTGCTAGGTATCTATTGGTAAATAGCCAATGTCCATGTACGCGTACCCAATTCATTCACAATGATCCTTACGTTTTCTTTTAGTCTTCAGGATATATGAATAAGATAGAGGAATGATTCACCACGCTCGTCTTTTGTTTCAGGGTTGGCGCAAGCGTGTACCACAGACGGATGCCTCTCTATTCACGGTAGCTGGTCGGTTAGAGAGAGACAAAGTGGTTTCCGCGACACCGCCCCTCACTCCACCGCCTACAGCCACCGCACCTGTGATAGCTTCGCCTGGAATACCTCCGCCTAATACGTTTAAGTAAGAACATTTTAAGATGTTGAAAATCGAATCCCCGTCATGACCAGACTGAACTTCAGTTTTGGACTGGTCTTCATTACAGAAGACCGTCATTTTGAATAAAACTGACAGATTACAAGCTGCGAGTTTTTTAGTTAAAAGGCGAATCAGAAGCAGCAGTTTAACACGGATAGAGATTAGGATTGAGATACTTCATTGAATTTGGCAGCAAATAGGATCTGTCGCGAAAATGTGACAATTAAGTATTTTTGACAAATAAATAGCACTGTCAGTAAAACAACAACTGACCACAGAAGTGCGTAGTTTACAGCTCTTGGGTTGCTGCCAAGCTCGCCAGTAATAGTAACTGTTTACTTGAGAGACATTTCAAAAATCTGACACCCGTAGGAGTCTGTCCCGTTTCTTACTTCAGGTGAATGCGTACTGGCAGCCCGCAAAATTCAAATGTTCAAAGGATCTTTGCAAATTTCAGCTCAGTATTAGACCGTATGTTATTAAAAGAGTAATTCGCGACCGTAACAAACATACATACGGTATGACCCTTACGAGCGAGTGAAACCGCGGAGCACAGCCAGTCAAACATGCTACAAAACCTATCGACATACATACATTATTTGTCCAATTACATATTCTACAATCTCTTCAGGTCTCGCAAGCAAGCGTCCCCTACGAACGGATTCGCTTCGGGCCCGCTTCGGTCAGCGTCGTGTGCCGTCGTAAGCGCAGCGGCCGTCGACAACAAGCCTAAGAGCAACAGAATTGACAGGGAGTCCTTCAAACGAAGTCACTCTGTCAGTGAGAGTATCAGCAGGGTTGATGAGAGTGAGTATTTTTATAATTATATTTCAAAAACGATACATATTTGTATGATATCATCATCATCTTCCTACCCTTATCCCAATTTATTTAGGGTCGTCGCAATGTGTTTTATATATATTGCTTCTTAATAAAGAGTATGTTGCGCCATTTCTTCCCAGCTTAAACAAAAACGAACAAGTGGTAGAGTAGAGAGTATGCGCTTCATAGTTTTCTATAGTAACTTTTGAATTTCATGAAATCAATTCGAATACTACGAGTAACTCATGTTCAATCGAAATTCAGTTCAACCCGAGGAAGTATTACTTTGGGTAATACCCAGCATACTGTTTTCCCTGTGGTAACAGTTGAAATCAGAAAAAAATAATAATATAACATTTATAAATTAAATTGGACAAAAATGAAAAAAAAAAATATTTTAGAATTCCTTCCTTCTTTTATTTATTTTGTCTTTATTTAACATTTCATAATCATTATTTAAAAGATATTGTTTATACGGCAGCTAATGAGTAACTTTTCTATTAGTCATTAAAAAAACCTATGTTCCTTCAAGTTTTCATTTGTTTTATCAATATGGAGGTCAGAAGTTATCACTATTGCATGTTAGGTCAATCGCAGAACACTGCGATGGTTAATTATATTTTGTTTACAAATATTAGTGAACTGTTATCGTAATCGACCTCTCGATTTTTCTCCTGCTATATGGCGTTTACCTTTAAGGCAAAATGTATTAAATACAGTCCGACAGGGGTATACATGAATATGGCGAGAACAGAATTAATGTGAAATGTATTGGATTTATTGTTAGACATCTCACAGTTCATTATCATGTAAAACGATGGCATTATCCTGAGTTTGAGAACGTGAATATTTGCGAAGTACCATAAAAAAAAATCATTTTTTGACAACTTTCATTCGGTAGGTATCCCTAAACTATAGTCCATTCACAGTTATGTTACTATCTGATATAATGGTCTTTATTCTTGTTGCAATAAGTTTGATGATGGGATGCTGTCAGAGGCAAAATAACTACGACAGGGCTGTAAAACGCCACCACGAACGAACCGCGAACTAATTCAATAATGTCCCCATTATAACACTCTGACAATCATTTGATGCATTTCGATAAAACTAATCAACAATGTTATCATTTTTATTTTTTGGAATGGGCATCTCGCAGTTTATCCTTCAGGGATAACTACAGCTTAACCGAACTTTCCTGTGGGGGCTTAATTAGAAATTAAGGCCTCCAGCCAGGGCGTGAAGGCTTAAAAGCTAAGCGACCAATCGCTAAGGGCATCCCCTGCGGGATGCTACGAGCCTCGGCTTAGGACGTCGCTAGGAGAGGACAGCAAGGGACGGGCTGGGTTACCAATTTTTTAATGAAAGCCGTATATAATAAAGGATGTAGGTAGTTTCAGTTATGTGGACAAATATTTTATTGGGCTATGTTATCACACTTATCAATTTTACACGTAATATAAGTATTTAATAATTAGAAGATACCACCACTTTTATAACCTAGTACTTGATAGATATCGAGTCAACTGTCATTAACTCATTACCTACATTCCATTTACTTAGCATGTTTGTAAAGCTGGTAAATTGTAATTCCTGTTTGGAAGGATTAAGTCTTGCAGTATCTTCAATTAAAAAATTAATGATTCTTGTAACACTTCTTATATAACACATAACATCACTAGGCAGTTTACCCACATTTCGCCATTTATTGTTTTGTGAGTCACATGCAATAGGAGGCGAGCTTATTGCCATCGACCGGGCACAGATCCAGATTCTTGGCGGACTGAGAAATACCAGACGGAAAAATCCAATAAAGTTTTGCGCGACTCGTGAATCGAACCCAGGACCTCATTCTTCTTATTTTCGTTGAATTTTGCACTGAAGATTAATCCTCCCTTACACTTCAATCTACCAGCTCTTTAAATACTAATTTAACAACTCCCTTTCCAGATGATGAAGCATCAGGCGCTGAACGGACAGGCCAGCCGGTGCAAGTGCCACGAGCTGACGATGAAACCTTCCAGGCATTCTTCACGCCAGCCATTCAGCAAGAGAGGCTGGCAGACACCGAGGGGGTTGATGTTGATCTAGATGCCATTGATAGCGGATCTAGGCAAATGTGAGTAGAAGTTTATTAAGATGATGAAACACACCAGGAATTTCTTCTGTATCGTGGTTGCGTTCACAAACATTTAAACTCACATACACAAACAGCCAGACCCGGAACAACTATCTGCAGGCCATACATATATTTTTGTTCCGTGCGGGGACCGTACCCGCGACAGACACCCAGCGCAGCAAACAATCGCTCAGCCACTTGCCCAAAAGTGTCGTTATTTTTTAGGTACATCAATCAATTTGTAATAAATCGCAGTACATTGGGATAGGGATGGATATGCCTTGAATGCAGATTTAGGCAGAGCACGTCCAGCTTGCCTCACACCACGTTTGCGGCTACGTGGACACAGTGCAAGGATTGGCCAGCTCCAACTACTAACGCTCCTTCGATGGGAATGTTCCTTCTGTAGCCAGGTCCTGAGCTGTGAGACCACTTCCCATGCTTGACTACTTATTTCACCCATATTCACTTCTAAAGTTGCTGTAACTCGGAAGGCTCGTTATTTTGTTGGTCTGCGCTATCTTTCGTAGCTCTTCGACAGTCCTTACAGGGTAAAAAAAAGCTTGAAAGTCTGACAACCAGTCTTACTAAAGTGTATCGTGTTACTCCGTTGTAGAGGTTAGATAGACAGTCGCTCTATCTAAATACTGCTCTTCACCTGCATCCGATTACACTGGTAGTCGACCCCATTTAAGTTGGGGAAAGGCTAGATGATAGATGGTTCTCATGTGAAGTTCGATGTGTAAAGTGCGTGTCCCCCCGCAGGCTGGCCGGCGAGTGGTCCCGGCGCGCGCGCGTGGCGCGGCGCCACGTGACGTCCCGCAACCCGCTGCGGGCGCTGGCCGCGCGCACCGACCTGCGGGACGAGTACGTGCCGCCGCCACCCACTGTCAAACAGAACTATGTTATTGAGAAGCGTGAGTATTCTTTTATAATATCAAAAAAAAATGCTCAAGAAAACCAAGCGATTCCAGCATACACCGTTACATACATCCTGGAATCACAATCTGCACCGCTGCCCAGTTCGGAAGTTATCATCGCTGCAAACTTTACTTTTCTATTCCGCTTTTTCTGTTAATTATTTCATATAGTTGATAGAGATAGACATCTGTCTATCTTTTATCTAATTAATATCTATGTAGGTTATCATTCTCAAGGACCAACTGTCGATATAAAAGGCATTTAACTAATTTTCAAAACGCATTGTTCAACGACGATTAAAACATATGTCCATACATTACATTTAAATAATAATCCCAGCGTGTTACTGCCCCACTGCAGGGCAAAGGCCTCTTCTCATACAGAGAAGGCGCGTGCATTAATCACAAAATAAATACATAATTATGTCCAGTGGCGAGTAACGGCGGGCTGGCCGCCGAAGCCCTGGCGGCGCTGGCCAGCAAGGAGGACTTCGCGGCCGTCGCGCTGCGCAGCGCGGCCGCCGCGCCCGCCGCACTCCCCGCGCGCCCCACCATGCTGCTGCACGTCAAGGGCCGCCGGAGGGTGCAGGTGAGACACACACTTTATAAATAATATATATCAATAAAATAAATAATGCTGGACAATCCACACAGCATCATCTAGCCCCAAGCTAAGCAGAAGTTGTTATGGGTACTAGATGACTGATATGCTTAATACAATAAATTATATAGATAGATATTTTTAATAATACATAGCCTATGGAATGGCCACGCTCCAGCTTAGCCTAAATAGACGCTCTCTCTTTCCCTCTGTCAAAATTATAGACGGTGACCACTTACCATGAAACTGGTCACCAGCTTCTCCAGGATTGTATTCATAAACTCACTCACGACTTTGTTTCGGGATGTATTTTGGTCTTTTTTTGTTACATGTTTTAGCTACATTAGCTCTTATCAGCTTTTAAATGAACCATTATTAGGGAAAAGCGCTGCTGTCTGAGCCACGGATAAGTATTAATATAGTTCAGACACAGATGCCTTGTTGATTTATTGGAATAAACTTATTTGATCATGTTAACACACTTGATTCATGAAATAAATAAATTATTATATACCGTGCTATAATTTTCTATCTAAAGACTAATCTTTAGATAGAAAATTATAGCTCACGTTGCAAAAAAAAGCATTATGCTGTTAGCAGCATAATCCTTTTTTTTTGCAACGTAGCACTGTTGACTTCAATCTGTTTTACGGCCATTAGGTATTCTGCTTTTTAGCCTCTAGGCTCCAACACGATAATATTTTGTGGTCCTTTTATGGTAGTCCATTATTTAATCATTATTCAATTGTTGACAGACTCGTCTGGTTGAGCCTGTCCACACAAGCGTGAACCGCGGGGACTGCTTCATTCTCATCACGTCCGACCAGCTGTTCTTATACATAGGACTGTATGCCAACGTCATTGAGAAGTAAGTACGCAACGATAGTCTACAATATTAACTTATATTTACCTTATTCTGAGTTTCGTTAAATATTAATACGTGAAGTGAAACTTGCAAGCACCCCTTTTAGCATATTGGGCACATGGGGGAGTGTGAGATTTGGCATAGTTAAAGTTTAGTACCTGGATGAGCGAGCTCTGCTCGATTTGAGATCGATTTATCGCCCCCTGCATACTAAATTTCATGATAATCGTTGGAGCTGTGTCCGAGATTCAGATGATATATACACATAGACAAGAATTGCTCGTTTAAAGGTATAAGATATGGAGAAGAAGTGCAGAAAGTTAAAACGGTCCAACAAAGAATGGCACTAAAGAAATATGTTTTCCTTTTTCAGGAACCGCAGCACAGACATCGCCCTCCACATCCAGAACACAAAAGACTTAGGTTGCAAAAACTCTGCCGGGATCATCAAAATAGACGAACAAATCAAAAATTTCAGCAACAAACACTGGAATCAGTTCTGGGCACTTCTTGGCGTTACCGAAGGCGTAGAAAACTACAAGCCCATTGAGACTGGACATGCCGATGAAGATGAGATCTTCGAGTCTTGCATCCTTCAAACCAACATGTGCTACGAAGTCATGGACGATGAACTGGTACCTATCAAGGAGTACTGGGGACAAGTACCTAAAATCGCGATGCTCAACCAAACCAAAGTGATTGTCTTTGATTTTGGCTCAGAAATGTATATCTGGTACGGGAAGAATGTACCCCTTGAAAGTCGACGCCGAGCGGCGCAGTTAGCACAAGAAATGTTCGACGAAGGATACAACTATGAGGAGTGCCACATCAACCCATTAAACGCGGCATTATACCAGGGAGCGAGGGAAGCATCCGAACCCCCAACTAAGGCCTCAAACAGCCGACCAGAATGGGCCATCCTATCCAAAATCACCCAACACATGGAAACCATTCTATTCAAAGAAAAATTCATCGACTGGCCCGACTATTCACGAGTCATCAAAGTCAAATCACCCGAAAATAAATCCAATAGTATCGAAATCAACCCTTGCGACGCCGAGGAGATGTGGTCGAACGAGTACCAGGATCCAGATCTCATATTAGAAGGATCCCACGTCGGCCGCGGCACGCACTACTACGACAAACAAAACATGAGGCATTACGACATCAAAACAAAATCCGTCTGCAAATGGGTCATACAAGAATACGATTATCAAAAAGTGGAGAACGAGTCCGAAATAGGGGAGTTCTTCTCCGCTGATAGTTATATAATTAGATGGGAGTACCAGATCACAATGACTGGTCGAGAACTGAACGGGAAACCATCGAAGCACAACGTCACTGGTAGAGATAGATGCACGTACTTCTGTTGGCAAGGGCGAGACGCCAGTTCGAACGAGAAAGGCGCTGCGGCTTTACTAACCGTCGAGTTGGACAGAGAGAAGGGACCCCAAGTTCGCGTAGCACAAGGGAACGAACCACCAGCCTTCCTGAACCAGTTCCATGGCAACCTAGTCATCCACCAAGGGAAGCGGGACACGGACAAGAGCAGATACAGGCTGTTTGTGACCCGAGGCAACTTATCCAACGAAGCTTACCTGCTCCAAGTTCCATGTTCAGTCCGTCAGCTTAGAAGCCGCGGTTCCTTACTCCTCGTCGACACCGAAAAGGGGTGTCTATACATCTGGCACGGTGCGCGAAGCATGAAGCATACCAAGAACATAGCTATCGAGCTAGCGAACAAACTCATAGCTAGGAAATCCGTGTACTTGTTCGGGGACAACGTGTCGGACGTGAAGATCACGGAGGTGAGCGAGGGCTCGGAGCCGGCCGGCGTGCTGGCGGCGCTGGGCGTGGCGCACAAGCAGCACTACACGTCGGCGCTGGGCGGTGCGCGCGCGGGCGTGTGGGCCAGTCCGCGCCTGTACCACTTCACGGACCTGGGCGGCCAGTTCGAGGCCAACGAGGTGTTGTCGCCGCTGCGGCACGACCATCTAGCGACACCCTTCCCTTTTGATCAAAAGGAGTTGTATTCGGCTTCGCAACCAGGTAAGAACACTTTCATTTCTGTTCAAACTGTAGCACTACTTTCCTATCAAGGTTGCCTCGTCATTCTAGTAGTCGAAGAATGCATGACCTGGGGTCTTGCGTTTGATTCCCAATTAGCAAAAGTGATCCCGTAGATTCCAAATTCTCATCGTTCGTAGTTATAAATCTTACCCATATGCTGACCTAAGAGTTCCTCAGGGTTCTCACCTCGCAACAGTTCTGTTTTCGCTCTTCATCAAAGACTTATTGTTATTTATTCACACACTATAACGTGAATATTTACAGAAGAACCCGTTTTATTATTTGGAGAGTAATTATGTAGGACCTTTCTTAACTGGCGAAATTTGAGTGTATATTATCAGCTGATTTTATATAATTTTTTGTATTTTTGTTGCACTTTGCCTGTAACGCTCAAACCTGCGCTAGCAGAACAAGACAAATGGTTTTACATTATATATTTCGGGTCACCAAGATACAGGCTGTGCCTAGTTTGGGACCCGCTGTCACTCCTGCTGAATTGTCTCGTGTATGCTCATTTATCAATGTGTATCATTAGTTTGCATAATATGAACTTTGTGTTAGGCAAATAAAGAATTTATTTATATATACCTATACCTTCAGAAAAGCCATGAATTTATAGTAAGTACATTCTGTTGAACAGTGCTTTATCCTCGCACGCTATAAACTTATTCTTGGATGTGTTGTGTTTCTAGCTCTGTTCTTATTGGACGACGGCGCGTGTGTGTGGCTATGGCAAGGCTGGTGGCCGCGCGGAGAGGACGGAGAACTCGAACCTGCCGAGAGGAATGCTGGTCAGTACATACCTTCTATCACACAGTACCTGCATCGTAATAATTATTTGTTAGTTAATCTGTGCAATGAGGGTTTTTATTTTAATAATAAATAAATAAATATCGCTGGACAATCCACACAGCATCATCTAGCCCTAAGCTAAGCAGAGCTTGTGTTATGGGTACTAGATGACTGATATACTTAATATAATACATTACATAGATAGTATAATATAATGATGCCCTTCGAGTCACGTTGAGTAACTACTCAACGTGACTCGAAGCGGTCATTCTAGTTTTCAACTAGTTTCGATTGCTCAGGATCAAACTGATGTTGATATGCATTGTTCAATTGATCATTGTTCATTGATCAATTGAAAATATTGATATTTCAGTCACGAAGCTTCGTTTGTCGTAATTGTGTGTAGATAAGGTCATTGTTTTTAAGTGCTTAAATTCGGGATAGTTGAGCATTTTAGCCATGACGCGGAAGACGCAAATAGAAGTTCACGTACATTTACAATTCTACAAAAAATGAAGTCCGACAAGGCTTCGTGAGATAAAACATCTATAAAAAAATAATATTCAAAAATATAAGGTATAACATAAACACGAAGGAAATAGAAAGTGTGCAAGTAACAGAATAGAAAAGAATCATAGGGCACCGAAAATTCGCCCGCATCGCTGTCATCGGTATAAGTGCCCAAAAAGATGGCAGCATTGCAACTTTGAATGGCAATGCTGATTCTTTGGCCAAAAAAGGCCAGTCCTCTCAGCTCACATGAAGAGCCTAACAACCGCTTGGCGATGTTTCAAAAAGTAGATGGGCACACGGACCTCATGACCCCAAACAGTTCAAATATAAAACTCCCAGTAAGGTCGTTATATATTCTCGGATTGAGGTTCTCTGAACCTGCAGCAGCCGCATTGGCACGAGGAAGATGAAGTTTTTTGTATTAAAATGATTGCTTATTTGTTCCCGCTCGCAGGAGTGGGTGCATTCGCAGCCCGCTGGCAAGCCATGCGCGTGGCCGCGCTGCGCACGTGCGACGCCTACTGGCGCGTGTCGCGGGCGGCCGGTGACGTCAGCGGGGGCGGCAGTGACGTCAGCGGGGGCGGCAGTGACGTCAGCGGGGGCGGCAGTGACGTCAGCACGCGGCCCGACGTGCGCCTGGTGGCGGCCGGGCTCGAGCCGCAGGCCTTCACCGACCTGTTCGACACCTGGACCGACCATGATCAAGCTGCAGATGCTAATATCAACGTGAGTACGCTTTACTATTACTTATAAACTGTTGGTTATTCTGGTCTCTTGGTATTTAAAATTATTTATAAAATTGTAGATATTGCTGGAAAATCTACAGGTTGACTGTTTATTTGTTGGCTATCTTATAGGGGATAGCCGTACACGAGAATGTGAGCAAGATTCACTACGGGATAAACCAAGTCAATTGCGAAAGAATATCAGCTGTTCCCTTCACTTTGATTACTTACGTGAACACACATAATATACGGAACAACTGTTCTCTTTTTCATATTTCACTACTGATCCAATAGTAAAAAACGTTTATATCATGAGTACTTAAACCCCCTGAAAGATTGTCAATGAATAAAAAGTCACCTGGTATAGTGATAAGGCTCTCACCACTTGTTCTGGCTGTCAGATAGCTGGTGACTATCCAGCCCAAATGCGGCGTAAATGTGTTATGGGCTTGGGGTGTTTAATTATATTCTTCTTCGATCGTATTCACAGCCAACTTTGATCTGTCTGCCATAAGGTAAATGGTTCAATGTTCAGTATACAGAATTATACAACTTCTTTGCATTTTAAACCTCTTATGGAATCATGTCTACCCATCATTCTGAACAACTTTTACTGAAGGGCAAACACTAAAATCTCGAGCCTAGTCATGGACGCAACGTCAGATATTTTTTCAAGATTTTTATGTAGCCTTCTCTAAAAATGGTTCATATTAATGAGTACAATGACCCCTTCGGGGGTTTAATATGAAGAAAAACCTAAAATATCTTTTTCTACAACTTCAGCTTTTTATTATGCTATGCTGTATACGCATTGGGGTACATTTACGCTACGGGAACTGGCTATAGAGCCTGATAAGTATTGAATGAATGTAAGGCTCCCAGTCAGGCACTGTATACTAGGGGTACTGGGGTACTGGGGTACTGGGGTACTGGGGGTGCTAGGCACGGCTATCCCCCGCTTGGTCTCACGCACTGTCCATACGCACGCTAGCACGGCCACAAGGCGGGCGCGGCGGTGCCGGGCGCGCAGGAGCTGTCCCGCCTGACCAGCGTGGCGGCCGTGCTGCCGCTGGCCGCGCTGCAGCGCCGCCCGCTGCCCGACCACGTGGACCCGCACCACCTGGAGCGCCATCTGGCGGCGCCGGACTTCCTGGTACGTACGGGGAACTTGCTATTACACTACTAACTGAAATAAACAAAAATAATGGTTATTTGTTGCGTAATTGCCGCATTCAGAGATGTCACTTGAAAATAATAAGTCCTTTACTTTCACTGAACAACATTAATAAATAAATTCGTTTGTTTCAGAACTACTCCATACATTGTTAAATTTAAAAATATCATGAATTAATTAAGTTTTATAATTACAAAAATATATACTATATGTTTCATCTAAGTCTAAATTAATTTTAAATATTATCAACAAGATTTTATTATTGAACTTTGATGTTGTTTTAACTGACTTTGTTCCAAAATATCCTTGTTAATAGTTGATCATCCAGTAATTCTAAGTTACAACTCTTGAGTGCCAAGTAATTATGTTGTATGACAAAATTTCTTTTGTCATCTGTCTATTGTCCAAACTATTCAATGTTCAATGTCACTCTCAACGGGAATTGATGAAGTAATAAACTAAATTATTTAGTAGGTGTGTATGTACTAAATTATTTAGTCATCAAGGAAAAAATTATTACACCTAAAAAAAGTAAATATACGTGTTGACATGTTATTATCAAGAACCTCCTACTTTTTATCGTGGGTAAAAAGTGAAGCCTGTGAAACAACCATTCAAACTCTTATTGTAAATATTGAAAAGAAGAAAAAAACAAGCACTATAAATAATTTGCACGGAAGTGGGAATTTCGGTGAAGGTGATCAACATTTTGCTCCATTATTGGATTCCAATGTGTAGTTGACCATACATATAGTTAAAAATACGTACTTATAGAATACCTTGTTCGGTTCCCAGGAGGCTTTCGGCATGACCAAAGAAGAGTTCTCGGTGCTCCCAGCGTGGAAGCAGACCAACATGAAGAAGGACGTCGGTCTGTTCTGACGCGCCCTCGGCTCTCCCGCGCCCCCGCGCCCTCCGCGCCTTCCGCGCCCCCTACATTACATATTACACACATTTTGTACAACCGCAGCTCTTTCGTACTTTTTTACTGAACGATGTCGTGAAAGGATTTGATACAATTAATGTTAAGAGCACGCTTATATTCTATAGTAAAATAAAAATAAAAACGTTTGTACTAACGGTATGTGTATACCTAACGAAGTATTCGCGCTCGTGATATTTTCATGTAACCGCCGTAGACGATAGGCAAGTAGTTGAACTGAAGGATTTGTAGGATGGAATTGTTAATGGAGTTGATAAGTTAGCCACATCCACACGGACATACCAACTAAATGTTTGTATATAGTCGTTTTATTTGATTATTTATTTCTTACCTACCATTTTGTCTCACCCTTTTAATATAGATATTTTAACTGCAATCCTAATAATGATTTTATTGATGTAATATTTTTCTAGTTTTAGAGATACCTTTTCTTAGTGTGCATTGTCCGCGCGGATGTGATGGACTAACTGACTATGATAATGCTGGTGATATTTTTCGATTCGACTGTGCGACACGACCGGGTGCTGCGTCTCTAAGAGAGTAGTTTTGCTAATGCTGAAAAATGTTTTATCAATGGACGCCCAGCCCGGCAGTGTCGTTCGCGGAACGTTTTAGCAAATGTCTGGTCATAGTATGGTTATATGTTATAAACCGCTAGATTTACACATGTACTTTACTACTATTGTATTCGCTTTAGGGGTAGGCTTATATAGCTCTGTGGCGGTTGGAATTGCGTGCTGACCTAAACCTTGTGATATTGTTCATTTGCGTTAACTCGCTAAAAGTAACAGTGCTTTACGTAGCAGACTGTTGTTGAAATTGTAAGTGAGTAATTCCAATGCCGCAGAGCAAATAATATGTATATTTTAACACATCACATATCTTATCTACTCATTGCATCTTTTTATACTGTGCGTTAGGTGGACCATGATAAAGTTTTAATATATATTCAAACGGTATTCCGTAAGGTGTGGCTTGGCTGCGGGCCACTGTACTCGAACGCGCACTTTGATAAGGATATTTGTAAAGGAACTTTTGTTGCTAACAGGACCATTTGACTTTATAAATTGTTTAGTGGGGCCCGTGTCTACTGGCAGCGGTGCTCCCACTCACCCAGTCTATTTGTAATTTAATTTTGAAGCTGTTGGTATGTTTGTACAATTTTAGAAGTTTATTTTTATATTCTACCTTATTGCTTCCAGTGTGGAACGTCGTGTACCAATGTCTGGTTCGCGAAGGAGAAATTGCCAGTATTGTAAGAAGTTTACTGCCAATGAGTAGAATAACTCTAACAAAACAGTCATACTTTAGTTACTAAATACCAATATAAACTTATTTTATGTCCTAAATGCATTTACGGCCGCCATTATCGTAGGCCTACGGTGACATGAACATCTCAAATCCAATTTTTAATATTTTGCTTTGGTTGTGTTACTTATACCTAAATAATTATTGTATTTGAGGATTATTTTGTACTATAATAAATGATGTAATAAATTCTTAAAATTGATTTTGGTACTTTTATTGATACTGACTACTTCCCCCGTGGTTATGATTTAGATATAGAAAGTGGAGATCGGTTCTCACCAATAATTACTGACAGCCCAGGATCGCACCAACAATCTCGTGGCTCAGCTAACGACTGTCGCCGACAATCGTTGACAAACAACGACTATAATATTAATAAGCCGTCGGGTCGGGCGAGAGACGTCGCGACGCGAGCTTCCTGCTATCAACTGCTTAGCGACAAGGGTCAGCGCTGATAGAGGAGTTAAACCTTCCAGCAATGAGATTCCTAAATAAATAATCACTACTAATATAGGATCGATAAAGCGTGCAACAGCCTTTGGCTTGGCTGTGTTAGGAAATAGGTACAGCCGGAAAACTGATACTATTTAGGTGTACCGTTTCTACTGAGAACCCTCTCAGGAGTAGAGGACGAGTATTTAACGGCAAATTTAAACTCCGAGCTGTTAACGAAGGCATACAAAAGTCCACTAGCTCCACCATCTAAAATCCAGTTGCCGCTTGATCATACGTGACCGCAAAACTAATGAAGTTTCAAACGTTTGATAAAATTAGAAGTATATTTTAGATTAATTATCACCATCTGCACAGCTTTTTACCCAACTATGTTGGTGTTGGCTTCCAGTATAACTGGATGCGACTGAATATCAGTCTTTTACATGGAGCGAATACCTAATATGTCTTCTAAAACCCAGTAACTACTCGTAGCTAACATTACACTAACAAAATGCATAGTGCAAATAAAGTTACTATTCTTCTGTTTTATTCTTCTATTCTTGGTTGACTGGAATTTTCAAGCCTCTGACTACCCTACTGATATTTTAAATTCAACATCTTTAGTGAATTGTGGTGCACATTAAAAGTGGGCTTTAGAGTGTCTCAAATCAGGTCTTACATGCACAATAGGACTGACTTCAACTTATAGCATTATAGTCTCGTTTTTATGGGACCTTCAAGGAAACGGCTCCAACAAATTGGTTTCCTTCTTACGTGTGTCCTCCATAGTATCCTAGGTCGACTTATCGGGCTACATAACATTTTATTGGTAAATTAAACAAAAACAGACAGTAAAATAAATAATTTAGTAACAACAGTAATATTTACAAAATTGCACAAAGTGATTCTAAACTTACTTAAATTAAAACTAATTACATCTAAGTTACTCGAGGTTTTACAAAGAAGCATTTTCCAATGCTACTGAAGCCTCTTAGTTTAATACTCTGAACACATTTCTGAAGAACTTCTTTGCTCTAGACTCTAAGGAATCATTCTACTTCTGTTTCGTCTTCCACGTCATTTTCATCAACGGCTTGTTCATCGTCGTCGTCTTCTTGGCTTCTCTTGGATTCTTCGTCATCAGCTTCGCCGTCATTAGCCTCCTCTTCAACAGCCTCATCATCATCGTTTTCCTCTTGCCTCTTCCTGGGTTCTAAGGCATCTTCGGTTTCTTCGTCATCTTCAACTTCTTCTTGGCGTTTTTTAGCTTCCTCTAGGTCATCGTCTTCAGATTCTGCCTGGCGTTTCATACGTTTAAGCTGATCCTCTGGTTCTTCATCGTCTTCAACTTCTTCTTGACGTTTCTTAGCTTCTTCTACTTCTTCCTCCTCTTCGATTTCTTCTTGCCTTCTCTTTGCTTCTTCTATTTTTTCGTCGTCACCTACCTCCTCTTGGCGTTTTTTGGCTTCCTCGAGGTCATCGTCATCAGATTCTTCTTGGCGTTTCTTAGTTTCTTCTTCTTCTTCTTCTTCGATTTCTTCTTGCCTTCTCTTAGCTTCTTCTACTTCCTCATCACCGACCTCCTCTTGACGTTTTTTAGCTTCTTCTTCGTCATCCTCAGATTCTTCTTCCTGGCGTCTCTTAACTTTCACATCTTCATCGGTTTCTTCGACATCATCAACCTCTTCTTGCCTTTTTTTGGCCTCTTCTACCTCATCCTCTAATTCTACCTCCTCTTGGCGTTTTTTAACTTCTTCAACTTCTTCTTCATCATTGATCTCCTCTTGACGTTTCTTGGTTTCTTCTAATTCATCCTCTATTTCTATCTCCTCTTGACGTTTCTTAGCTTCTTCATCGTCGGCAACCTGTTCACCCTCAGTTTCTTCTTGACATTTCGCCTTCCTTGTCTCTCCATCCTCTGATTCTTCTTCATCGGCTTCAGTTTCTTCTTGCCTCATTCCTTTCTTAGCTTTCTCCAATAAATCCTCTTCAGCTTCTTCAAGATTTTCCTCCTGAGCTCTACGGTTTTCTTCTAAAAACTCTCCATCTAATTCTTCAACATCACTTACTTCTTCCTGTTTTAGCTTTTTAGCTTCTGCATCTTCATCATCTTCTACTTCGATTTCTTCCTGTTTGATGCCTTTGAAAGCTTGCACGTATTTCCTAATTGCGTCTTCCTGCCATTCTTCACCAGAGCCTTCGACAAGTGCCTGAACAGGTTCAGCTTCTTCTTCTTGTTCTGGTTCGTCTTCTTGTTCTGGTTCTTCTTCTGGCTCTGGCTCTTCTTCTGGCTCTACTTCTTCTGGTTCTGGCTCAGGTTCTGGCTCAGGCTCCGGTTCTGGCTCAGGTTCAGGTTCCGGTTCAGGAACAACACAATGGCCGGGTGCGCTGGACCAGTCACATACCTGGAAAATTATTTATCTGATATATAAAATTCTCGTGTTACAATGTAAGGTACCATACTCCTCCGAAACGGCTTGACCGATTTTTATGAAATTTTATATGCATATTCAGTAGGTCTGAGAATCGGCTACTATCTATTTTTCATACCCCCAAGTGACAAGGGTTGTCCACCCCTAACAAATTTTTTTTTTTGGCAATACGCCGTCGGGGTCAGCTAGTGTTCAATAAATTTTGTAATTAGGTACTTTTAAGACTTGCACTCTACCTTATTTTTTTTCCACAAAGAATAATATTAGACTATAAATGTTTTCAAGAAATAAAACGACGCATTATCCAATTTGAATATGGGTTTTTTTTTTTATAAAAACTTAACATGCAAGATCATTCATCACGTGTTTATGCGGATATCGTTGCATAGTTTTGTTTATCAATTGTTTATCGGTACATGACAAATAGATAAAATAATGTCATACTACTGTTGAGATGTTGTGATAATAGATAACACTACAAAATACTAGCAAAACTCTCTCGATTTAATGAATTGATAACCGCGTATCATCTTTAGAACATCTGAATTTAAAATTGTACAGACTTGGGATCTCTTCTGGCCTTCTGGAAATTTCTCGTAGAATCAACGTGGAAGTGATCATGTTGAGTTGTTTCTCTGACTAGATAATTAAGTATGAACCTAGGGTGGAAGACGTCGCTTTGAAATTTATCTTAGGCTTTTTCTAATTTAAATAATTTTTTTCTAATGTTGTTTTAACATCCAAAAAAAATTGGAGGTCATGGTATCAGGTTGTGCAACGATATTATGTCTTCCAACATGTAAATATAGTAGATATAACCCTACCAAATTATTACGCTGTTCAAAAAGCCTATAGACATCTCAATTTTGTGATCCTCATAACTTATTTCCTCTGAGATAGATTATCTAACAACCTATCACGAAATTTGAGCTACAATTTTTACTTAGCAAATCTTATTTAAGTATACCTACGTACGTTTATTTTTATTTTAGACGTAAATATCTACTAATTCTACTGAAGTGTACAAAACCCACTATGGACTTAAGCAGAAAAGGTACTCAAATCGAGATAATGTTACTCTTAAAGAAATTCCAAAGCTTTACCTGCTCCTGCTCATTAAACCAGGTGTCAGTAGGGCACTGCATGAGGTAGGAGTTGCCGGCATAGCACTGGTAGTAGTGGAAGCAGGACTCGACGCTGGCGATCCTGAGGAAGTTCTCCTGGCCACGGCACAGAGTCTCCGGATTTTGTCTCAAGGAGATTGAGATTCCGGAGCAGGAGGCCACGGCCGCCGCGCAACAAAGAAGCCAGAGGGCTGCTGGAAAATTAATAAGACAATCAGATTTAAGGGCCCTAAAACTTTGTGTTTCCTCTTTTCTAAAACCGGCCTAGTGCGTGTTATGGATGAATAATTGTAAAATAAATGAAGCCGGGATGAATATTTACGCATGTCCAGTATTGTATTTATCGATTGAAAAAGAAGTTTTTGTTTTAAGTATGTATATCCTCTATCGAAGAAACTACAAAAACAAATTATTCCTGCAGTTTTAACTTTAGAAACGCATATCTCTCGAACTGATTTTCAATAGATTTTCAAGAGATTTTCCTTATTAGGTACTTCGTCAGTGGACTAACGTTGGTGGTGGTGTAACTCGATAACTCGTTAAGCCTAGTTAGCTGTGATATTTTTCCTTTTAACTTTGTTATAAATACTACTGGCGTGATTTTTTTCACATGTCCAAAAACTACTATTTAGCTGTGGCTGGTGGAGGGGGGTACACTTGAGTCTACTAAAATCAGTACTTTAAAGCCCAATATATCGCAAATGGATCTGTTTTTTTCGTTTCCCACGCCCACATATACACACATATTTGAAAATATTTGTTTAATACGCATACCAAATTACAGCTTTCTAGTACCTACTAATAGACCCTGTGTTAAGCCGGGGACAAACGAATGGACACGGCGAGACTATAAGGGTTCCCTATTTACTACGGAACCCCTTAAATTGGTGAAAAATCATCGACAAAAATGATCTTCTAACCTTCGACACACATGATACTTTTTTAATTTACGTCACCATAAAACCAGAATCAGGAAAGAGATTTCGATTAATCACCACACTATTTCGACAAAGACATTTCTATTCTGGTCTTTTCTGGTATTTACATAAGTAATTTCATCAACCAGTCTGTATTCTATAACAATAGTCAATGTGCTATGGGCAATTGAATCTATATACAATCTACATACCAAGATCGTTGCTAACTTTGCTTACAACAAGATAGGGTGGGACGTTAAGTCAATTTCAATTTGAATGTAAAATTAGTTTTATTTAATTCATCGTCAAACAATGTATATCTAAAGTTAGGTTTAGGATTTGAGAGTTGTTCTAAAGAGGGTAAGAGAAGTCCACGGCTAGCTTTTGCAGCGAGGCATACGCGCGTGTCAATAACGTCTGCATCGCTTCTCTTGGCCATTTGTCGCATTTGCAATGTGCGACAGAAGCAACACAGCATCGCTACATACGCGCGACTGTTTCAGGCATCATCGGGTAAGGAAGAGTAGGTGCCGTGATTCGACGACGATCATGTGACCAGCGACAGCACTGCGAATGTATCGCGGTCTTTTTGCGAGATATCGCTACTGAATGGCTTGAAAATCGCCTTGAGCGACCTCACATTCATGATTCATCTTTCAGTATATCAAGTAATAAAAATATTTATACGAATCTTAAAATAATTTCTTCTTCGTCCTTTCTCTATCTAAATGAAACCTTCAAAAGGCGCTCGGACTTTGCGAGAAGAGTGTTTGGGCATGTGGGATTCTTACCTCACCAAAACCACCCAAATAGTGACTATCAGCACACAGCCTACATGAATATTTGAGAATTGAATGGTATAATATCAAGGTAGGTAGTTCATATTTATTATCCATAGAAAATATAACCCCCTTGACTAACATTCAGATGTTTTGCATGTAAAAGTGCTCTAATAATAATTTTATTTGCTGATTATTTTATTATCCTTAATAATTATCTTCTTTTTTTTTTGGAAAAAAAAACGTTGCCCCACACTAGGAATTTCTCCTGTATCGTGGGTGCGTTTACAAACATTTAAACTCACATTTACATACAGCCAGACCCGGAACAATTACCTGTAGATCATACAAATATTTGTTCCGTGCGGGGATCGAACCCACAACACGCGGCGCAGCAGCCGATGGCTCAACCTCTGCGACAACCGTGTCGATCTTATTAGCCGATTTCAGAGATTTTTTTCCATATAACATAGTTTCTTTTAGTTATAATACTCCTTCAATCTCTTATAGTAGCATTATTTATATTGAAAAAAGGCACACGCGGTAAACGATATATTTAACAGTTTTCAATTCACATGTACAGACGCCAGCATATCAAGCTATCCCAAACTGTCAAATTTTCCCAATTGAACATGAACCTTATTCTTTTGTTATTAAGTCGACAAACTATCAAAGAAATTAGACGGATTGGGATAGATGGATGTGCTGGCCTCTGTACTTTCTTAGTTTATCTATGACACATATACAGACATTGAAGGAAAATGTCGTGGGAAAACCCGGACTTATATGTAATATTGTATAGTTAAGTCAGAAATCACCGACCCGCCATTAGCAAGCTTGGCGATTAATATTCATGCCTTCTAAGTATGAGTTTGCCCTGCAGTGGGTCAGTAACGCGCTGTTAGTATAAGTATCGAAAATGAACGATCTTTGCTAGACTCGAAATCATAATTTACTTATCTTGAACTTTGGTTACATAATCGTAGTGCACCTGCTTAAGTGTCTGTTTACTATTACAAACTAATCTTGGAAAAAACCAGCTAACATTGACGTAGCATTGAAAATAGACTACTTATAACCATATTATTCAAAATTCACTGACAAGAAATTATAAATATTACTTACTGTTCATTTTGACCGCACTGTCTTGCTACTGTTGCGATCTGGTACAAAAGTAAGATAAACTAGCTAAAGCCTTCAATTTTATCGAGAGCATAGTATCAGAGGCACCGATAATGTCAGCTGATACCGTAAGATATAGACAAGAGATATCGTCCATCAAACGTTTATCCACGGTTAAAGCGGGGTGTCACTGCGGCGACTGACGAATAGATAAAAGTCGCTTATTGAAATTATGAGACAATACAGAGATATTTTATGGGATAATTATTAATAGGAACTTATGTTGTTGGTCTAGTAGTGGTTGCAAGTCCTACTGCTGAGCTTGAGGTGGTCTTGGCTTCGATTCCAGGTCGGGCAAAGTATTGTTGGGTTTTCCCGTTTGGATTTTGGATTTTTGTACGGTTGATGGCAATAGGCTCGCTCTCTTTAGGACATGAGACTCAAACATAACTGGCGAAATGTGGGTGTACTTAGTAGTACACCTCTGGCTAATCCTTTGGGGAATACAGTCAATGGGGCGTTGTCTGAATTCTGTTAATATTATTCTGGTTCCTGCAAGCAAGTAAACCACAAATTTACTCTAAATACCTAAACTAAAAGATTCTGAGACATTGGTCATAGTGAGATGGGAAACTTACTCTTATCAACGGGACTTGATAAATACATATTAATATTACAAATTTGTATTTTAAGGCAATGTGATGCAGATAAATGAGGATCATGAGTATGAATGGGAAGAAGAAGAAGTTACAAGTAAAAAAGAATAAAGAAACGATGCCGATTCATGGATTGTGTGAAAGGTGGCTTTTATTTTAATTGAGAAAATATCGGTAACGGTTGATGATATAGCTAGAACATAGGTGAGTAATGGCAAATAAAGACACATATATCTATACAAGAAGAAGGCAAACTGTGGCGACCCCAAAATAAATTGTGAATAGGGGCGAAGGATGATGATGATGATTAGTATTTAATTTATTATCTTAATATAGAAAACAACCAATACATACACGCATACATTAATTCACAGTAAAAGAACCTGGTACGAACCTTACATACTCCTTTTGCTTCGTTACATTTGGTCATACACTGATGAAACGAACTATATTAGCAATGAATACTTAACAGTTCGTTTTAACTGATAAAAGCTACATACTAGTAAGTAATAAAAAAGAGCCTCAATGTTGTTATTGGTTAACCAATATTTTCCTCTACCACATGCAAAGGAAACTCTAATAAACTCCATATTATCTTTTCATTTTCTTGTTTCGCCCTATCAGCGCCTTTGTACGCCATTTTGTTCGAGCAGCAATATTTTGTGAGCCGGCGAGGGGCACTGAATATTTACGAGATACCTTTTACACAGTTATTATGAAACGTGAAGTGACCGGAAGTAAAGTTTGTTGAGTTCAAAAAGGATTTAATTTTGCTCGTAAATGCTGACTTAGGATTTTCATAATGTCTACTACAACTGAATCATATTACCATTTATTTGGAAGTCTGTCAGTGGCGCCTGTTACCGAGAAGTTCTGTGGAAAATCGGTTGTCATGGTATGGGCATGTGATGCGAAAGAATGAGGATTATGCTGTGCCGAAAGTTTGGAGTATGAATGTGGAGGGTTAGAAAAGTAAAGGAACACTATAGAAACGATAGGTAAATTGTGTGAAAGATAATATGGCTAATAAGGAGGTGTCTTTTGAGATGACGGGAAATAGAAATGTACGAAAAAGGATGAAATGCTGCGCGACCCCAAGTATATTGGGAGACGGGCAGGAGCATGACGATGATTATGATTTATCTGCTACTGTATATTAAGAATAGTGAGTAATGAAAAGTCATGGCGTACTTGAACTTAATATTGTATGGTATGTAATTTAAATTAAGGTAATATTGGTATACACAGACATGGCTTTTTAATGAGGTAGTTATAGAAGGTGGCGGTCGCTCAGTGGTAGAAATTCAACCTTTTTATCTTTCTGCCCTCCTTCTACAAATCACACAAACGTTAAAGAAGTTCAAAGATTATCTATGCCAAATCTCGCACTCCTTTGTGCGCGCAACATTCTTAAAAAGGGATCTGATATTTTCGCTTTCCATTTTAATATAAGAATAGGTGAACGGTGAGCGTTTTGGAGGACTGTCTTATGTAATTTTTGACGTTCAAAAAGTGCTGATTATCACTATACTGTGATCGTTTTACAACTACTGCTAATGTTCAACTCATAGGCGAGGACGCTGGCACCCCAAACACAAGTTAAATGTAAGATTTAACTGGCACCCAATCTTACATTGGGTGCCAGAGCTCATCGAAAACACTTTTTTCTCTAGTTGTAATGCTGTCTAGATAACATTGTATTGTACAAGTATTGAAGGTAATGAAGAAATTTTTTTTTTTTTTGGTTTGAATGAAAAATGAATTTTGATTAAATTTCATCTTTGAGATTTCTGGAATAAAAAAATATATGTTACAAAAAACAAAGAAGAAAATAAAACAACTACATATAATGGCTCACAATCTGCAACTTCCAATAATCTTACTAAATAAATATATCGTGCACCATCAGTCGCAGCAGTGAAAACCCACACTAACCAATTGTTTTAAGTATTGGCGTCTGCCATTATCTGGAATCTAGTCATGTAAGATGTGTGATGTCCACATGACCTTCCGACACTGTCACGCGAATGCAAACACGTTCACTTGAAGGCCATTTTATTTATTTTTAACCGACTTCAGAAAAAAGGAGGAGGTATATGGTCAGTTTTTTTTTTCATGTTCCTTTTTGTTGTTTACTAGATTGAGTTGCGTTATTCTTTATTCATTTGGTAGATGCCTGCCATTATAATATTTGGTTCCATAAACATACATTGTATAAACTTTGCAGGAGTTTAGCCATTTATATTTAATTAGATTTTAAACTCGCGTCATCTTTGAGGGGCTTGATTATAAGTAATTACAGCCTCGCGGGCCGATCACAGATAAAGCTACGCTTGCCGTGGTAGTGAAAGCATTTAAAAGCTTCAAATCTTGTTGAAGCTTTTAAATGCTTTATTTTCTAGATCTTTCTAGAAAATAAAGCTGGGATCAACATCAGCTTTCTTTTCTAGATCTTGTACATACGTTATGGCTAGTCAGAACTCGAGTCGAGGAGTCGAACTTCGAATGTGTGACAGCCGTACCGTATCGTATAACGCCAAAGATTAGTATTTCCCAGTACTTAAATGGGTTTTGGAATGCAGATAAGCATTCGATTCATGTAAAATACCGGTAGGTACTTACTTGTTTATGGTTTGAGGAAATGCTAGGCAGATGATGATAATTCAGGTCATCTATGTTGATTATGGTATTGTGTGGAAATCGGTTGTCATGGTATGGGCATGTGATGCGAAGGAATGAGGACCATGTTGTGAGGAAAGTTTTGAGTATGAATGTGCAGGGTTACATGAGTAGAGGAAGACCAAAGAAAAGATGGATGGATTGTGTGAAAGATGATATGGCAAGAAAAGAGGTGACCCATGAGATGACGGCAAATAGAGATGTATGGAAGAAGAAAACATGCTGCGCCGACCCCAAATAAATTGGGATAAGGGCAGGAGGATGATGATGATGATGTTGATTATGGTACAGTGTCCAAATACTACAAGTACTGCCTCGATGTCATATTGGTCGCAAGCGCTACTGCTGAGCGTGACGTCCTTGGTTCGATTCCCGGGTAGGGCAAAGTGATATAAGGTTTTTTTATCTGTTTTTTTTCTTAGTAGCAGTCTGGAGTCTAGATCTGTGTCCGGTTGATGGCAATAGGCAAGTAGTTGATGCAAAAGAACATGATATATAACTGACTTCAAACCATTACGGTGAAAAAGCTTCAGTTTCGGAAGTCGGTGGTTCAAGAAATTACACAAAAGACGGATATCAAGAAGATTGAACCGTTGTTATGCGGAAAAATAGCTAGATTGCCTCTCGTGTCAGACTAAAAACTACAAATATGTCGTGATGGTGTAGCGGTCAAGGCCTCACCTCTCATACACAAGTTGTAGGTTCGAATCTGGACAAGTAGAAATGTGTCTTCTTCAATTCATGTGTAGATTCTAAGTTTATCGTAGACATCACTTAAAATATCGGTGAAGGTAAACATCGTGGGGTAGCCTCGACTTAATATCAATATACTCGTAAGTCTGAAATCACCAATTTTAGCACCCAACTTGAGCAACCGTGGTGATTAATGCTCATGCCTTCTGTGTATGAGAAGAGGCCTTTGCCCTGCAGTGGGACATTCATATGCAGGTATTATTACTATTATAATATATTAAAACTCTTAACTTAAGTAACTTAATATTTCGCCGAGTTGAAGACGAAGAAACGGAAATATTGTTATTTATTAAAATAAAAAATAACCGGGTACCTAGGCTTTTCATTCGACCATAACACCAAGCCTGTATTACCCGGGGGGTTATGCAGAGGTGTTCCTGTAGTACACCAACATATCGCCGGTTATGTTTAAGTCCCATATAATAGGGGCCGTGCCTATTGCCATCAACAATTATCTGACATAATGTTGCAATTGTAAAAAATGTTGGTTCGGCTGGTTCTAAAAACTACTTGATACATCTACTTATCAATGACCGTTTCTTTGATACCTCTTAGGGTTTTTTAGCGAATGGCCAAATGGAATGTCGTATGTAAGTACAAAAGGAAATATTTCAGAAATCTATGTTATCGTATATTATTACGTCATGGAAACATCGCACGATATGACCTAGTATTTTGAATACAACCAAGTTCATCTTTAACCTTCCATAGAATACACCTTACTGTTTACCTGCATCATCCCACAACTGGGCAATATCCTCACTCTAGACTTGCAGCTGTTTTAAACCAGACAGTACTTATAACAACACGCCGGTTATTCCCCAACGGGTTAGACAGAAGTGTGCCATATAGTACATATATAGTACACCCACATTTCGAAAGTTTCGTTTGAGTGGATGCAAAAGGGGGCGAGCCTATTGCCATCAATCGGTCACAGATACAAACTCCAGGCCTACAAGCCACTTAGAAATTCTAGATGGAAAAACATTTTGCTTGACCTGGAAATCGAACCCGGGATGGCATGCCCAGTGCTCAGTAGTAGCGATAAGTACCAGTAGACCAAGGCGGCTGTTCATACTTATCTCAGTTTTAACAAATGATTTGTGAATTCTCGAGCAAAATGGCGGATTTTTTTTATCCCGATAAACATTCTTGGCAATTACTTACATTAGTCTACTACACCCAGTGGAAGCACAAATGCATTGAATGAGTTCAGTATATGATGAAGTTGTTTGTCTCGTTGAAGTTGTTTGTCGGATTTTTATCATATTTACGTTTTTTTGTTTGTGCTTTTTACTTTAAACTGTTTAATATCACGAGATAATCGTTATTTCTATCTAATCCAATGAGGTTTTAATTTAAAAAGTAAATAATTTACGTCTTTCATTAAAAAAAATCGTATTTAAATTGTTGTTTTTTAATTAAAAAGTAAATAATTTACGACTTTCATTAAAAAAATCGTATTTAAATTGTTGTTTTTTAATTAAAAAGTAAATAATTTACGTCTTTCATTAAAAAATTCCTTGGGATAAATAAAAAAAATAAAAAAGTAAAAATTAGGTAAACGCAATAAGCAGTCGAAGATTTCAAGGCATGAACGTGACTTGGTTTCAGAAACATGTACCGTGTACCCATGGTATCAATTTGTACGCCAGTATCCCTTCCCCACTGTGTACGGGGTGTCCGGCTATCGACTGCACAAAATTTTACAGAACTCTGTACTCATGAAAATGAACGAATCTTACACTGAAAACGACACTGAAATAGTGAAAAAGAAAACAGCGGCTTAAAACAAATGTGCAATTTCAACACGACCTTGTGCAAATGGCACATTTTTGAAGTGAAAAGTGCATTAGACGCCTCGTGCTATCTTTTGGTAGGAGTTTGGGGGTATGAGGAACAGGGTGTAAAGTTCCTCATCTGTCATAGAAATAGGAGGTCCTCCAACGAGACGGGTGTTGTCTGGTGGGCTACTGCCCGACGGTTGTTGTCGGGTTCTTGTATATATTAGGTCTTTACCTATGAAATTGCCGTTCTGCAGTACTGGCCATTTCAAATCAAAATATTTTTTGTTTGGCTAAGAATTCTAATTTCAAATTAATTTTATTTTAAAAACATGGATTTTTTTTTCCAAAAGTAGTCATTTGTTTATTGATTAGTGTCACATTTTCATCGCATTTAAATCTTTTTCGTCATCATGGATACGTTAAAAATTCGAGTAATTATGGAATATGAGTACCGTCGTGGCAGCAACGCGGCACAAGCGGCACGCAACATCAACGACGTTTACGGAGCTAACACTACAAACCAACGCACTACCTGTTATTGGTTTGCTCGCTTCCGTTCTGGAAATTTCGACCTGAAAAATGAACCTCGCGGTCGTCCGAAGACTTTGGTCGACAATGACGAATTAAAGGCGATTGTGGAAGCTGATGATACACAATCTACGGCTGAATTAGCAGCAGCTTTCGACGTTAGCGTCAAAACAATATTGGTCCATTTGCGTCAAATTGGCAAGGTAAAAAAGCTTGACAAATGGGTGCCCCACGAACTCAATGATCGCCAGCGCGAAGTACGCGTCGAGACGTGCCTTGCACTGCTCAACAGACACACAAATTAAGGAATTTTGAACCGCATTGTTACCTGCGATGAAAAATGGATTCTGTTTGATAACCGCAAGCGCTCAGCAAATTGGTTGGATCCTGGTTCAGCACCTAAACAATGCCCTAAACGAAAACTTACCCCAAGAAAAGTGATGGTCACTGTTTGGTGGTCTAGCGCCGGTGTGATTCAACACAGCTTCTTACCAAACGGGGTGAGCATTACTGCAGATGTGTACTGTGAAGAATTGAACACAATGATGGAGAAGCTGGCACATCTCCAACCAGCATTGGTCAATCGCTCGTCTCCGCTGCTCCTGCACGACAACGCGCGACCTCATACTGCACAGCAGACGGTCTCCAAGTTGGAAGAACTGGGGTTGGAAGCTCTCCGTCATCCGCCCTACTCACCAGACCTTGCGCCTACAGACTACTACTTTTTCCAGAATTTGGATAACTTCTTGGCGGGAAAAAAATTCAATACCCGAGAGGCAGTACAAAATGCCTTTGAAGAATTTGTTGCCTCCCGTCCAGCTGATTTCTTTAAGAAGGGCATCAATAAACTGCCACTGCGTTGGCAAAGATGCATTGATTGCATGGGTGATTACTTCGATTAATACAAATAAAAAATACATGAAAAAAAAACATTTAAATTTTTTCATACAAAACGGCAATTTCATAGGTAAAGACCTATTATGTTCAATCGCTCGGATAACTTTAATATCGTGATGTAGAATATGTCAGATTTAGTTCGTATGTGGCGAGATAGATGTCGCTACAGGAGAAAAATTATGGTGTTGCGTCACCAACATGCTAATGTGATGTGTGTCAAAAACACAGTTATTACAAAGTTTTAGGAATTGACTTCTGTCGGCAGTCCCCGTGACTGCCCTTTTGTCTATCTTCTAATATATACAATTCTCGTGGCGCAATGTTTGTTACCAAACTCCCCCAAAACGGCTGCACCGATTTGTATGATATTTTTTGTACATATATGGATTGAGATGTTGGCTGATTTTCAGACCGGGTAGGTCTGAAACTCGGTCATCATCTATTTTTCATAGGTACCCCTAAATGAAAAGGGTGATCCACCCCAAACATTATATATGGCAACACAACGTTTGCTGGTTCAGCTACGTTCATTATAATTTCGAAACACGAAATATAAATGAAAGAGGTGCATGCTCAACAATCGTAGCTATTTTATTCACAGTTTATATGGCAGACGTGTTGTCACTTTACAAAACAGGACGCACGACCTTTCAACACGAATTCGTATAAATTTTCATGTTCCAAATGTTGGAAACGAGGACGTTGTAGAATGTAACGTTGCAATATAAGGAATATAAGGATTTGTGTAGTCAATATTACGTGATTTTCTTTGTGATTACATGGTTTTTTTTTTCTTAATGTAATCCTGGAACTTTACCAAGAGTATAAAAGAGTGAGTAGTATGGGACACGATGGATACTTGCTAGATTACTATTTACGTTAAGAAGTTTGTTTCCATATTACATATTTCATGTCACTTACATACTCGTATCAAACACGAATGTAGGTACACATTTTTTACAAAATTAATTTGGTACAAAACAGAAAATAATAATAATAAAGGAACAAAGAGAAATAAAATAAAAGAAAAATAAGAAAGGAAAGAAT
Source organism: Phlogophora meticulosa (assembly GCA_905147745.2). Classification (NCBI taxonomy): domain Eukaryota; kingdom Metazoa; phylum Arthropoda; class Insecta; order Lepidoptera; family Noctuidae; genus Phlogophora; species Phlogophora meticulosa. The sequence goes on along the minus strand of LR990533.1, from coordinate 12,115,721 downwards.
AAATAAAAGAATATAAAGAAAGAAAGAAACCATTTAGTAGGCAAACTGATGATGAAACATGTCGAAAAAACAGACCGAAAAATAATCTACCCAATACTTTTTAAAACAGGCTTTAAAAGTTATAGTGTCTTGCCTACTCTAGAAAGTTCCACTCCAGCGGAAATGCCACACAGATGCTTTAAATTGTCTGTTTGTTTGTGTCTGTTAAAAATAAAGGAAAGCATTAAGTACCCTATTAGCGCACATAAATACCTATAGTATTTTTATAAAATAGGTACCTAGGTACCTATAATAAACGCAGGTCGTGGATAACAAGATTTATGTTAGTACTTAGTTCTTTCATACTGGGCACGAGTACAAAATTAATCATCTCATGAATTTTCAACCTATTGTATTTAGGGTCCAGTTTTGATAAAGTTCTACAGGCTCTCTCCATTAACTATGATAACAGTTCAACTAATGTACTTATTAGTACTTTCATAACTAATTTCTAAGTTATACTGGGCAGCACGAAACTTATTTGTTCAAATTGAAGCGAAATATTAAGTTTAAGAATTGGAATTGACACATAACTTAATACCATGAGTTCAGTAGGTACATGATTTCAAAATTTTATTGTAGGTTTGTATGTATATTTTGTCGGCGCACATTAGAATGACACTGTCAAGAGTGACAGGTTGTCAACGTCACTCTAGCGGAGCTTCGAGTCTATGGTAGCGGGGCGGCCATCTTAGGATTCCCTTCTTGGAGAGCGGTCGCCAGCGCACCACGTTTTCGACAAATCACTATCCATCGCTTTAAACATAGTGTACTTAAAATGATAAGTTTGTGAAGAATATATATATATACGCAATTGTAGAATTATTTTAGTGTTATGGAAGTAAAATCGTTTAAGTTTCGAAGACGTTTAATTTTAAATTACCGTGTTTGGACTACCTACATACCCACGTGGCAAGATGGATTCAGATGAAGGCCGTCCTGAGCCTACATGTATATTTAAAAGGTTGTCGATATTACCTACATATAAATTACATGTGCCATCTGGATGTACTATAGGTATAAGTCAGCCAAACCTTTCAGAGGATACAGGCTTGATATTATGTTTAGCACAATGATCAATCACAGACACACTATGGTTGATAAGGCGTCTGGGTTCTATTTGAAATAAATAACAAATCTCAAGTTTATCACACATTTCTGCCCCGTGGTCTGTCGGGAAGCCATTAATTTATGAGATATGTCAGGCAATATTTCTCCGGAGACTGGACCCATGTTGTCTTGTGTTCACATCAAATACAATGTCAATATGAGAAGTAATAGGTACAACCTACAGGCTTGATTAAGATCATTACTTAGATGCATACAACATAATTTTTGTGTGTGGATAACCTTACTGCTCACTTTAGATCATTGGTCCCAATCTGTAGTGGTCCACAAGAGCTGGAATACGGTCAGCAAAAAGACACAATTACTATATGTTTAACTGGAAAATCACATATGAAACACACAAAATTTAATTTTCTGTTAGATATTATGTGTTTTCTGTTATTATAGTTTTTTTTTATAGAAAAAAAAAGGGGGACCTTTGGTTGCACCAGTTATTGTAACCATCAAACTACCAGCACTAGGAAGTGGTGAAGGGCGTTTTAAGGGACTGTCTTATGTCATTTTTGATGTTCAGAATGTGTTGATTTTCAGCCTAATTTGAATAAATATTTTTTGATTTATTTGATTTGACTTCTGGAACCGGGCAACAAAATGTTTAAAGAAGCTGGTAGGTTAGGTAATCTAAGTTTTTCATAACACCGCGTAAGTACCAAGTATCTCAGTTCTGTCTGTTAGGGATCTATTTAAGTGATGCCTTGTCTTTCAATGATAAACAGCGATAAATAAGATTGGGGTACCGACCACGCAATGCTTATCCCTAAGACAGATCCCAGTCATGTTGTTCCCTCGAGTCAGACAAATATTAACAAGCTAATATAAAGCTTGTAATTATAATAAAAGTTCATTGCAGACTTCGTAAAGTCTGAAACGAACTGTTGAACTGAATGAACTGTTTGGTACTAGGCTAAGAAACCGAGTTGATTGCTCTAACGTGTAGGTCTATCCAGCGCGCCATCCGTACCAAGTACCATCAACCGGAGTACACAGCCAAGTTGGCGCTGAGGCTGCCGCGCACCCGCGCCGTTATTGATGCAAATCGCTTAAGTATGATCCTCTGGACGCCGTCCAAGTGGACGCATGTCTGGTTTAACAATGTAACCGTTTCTTCCCATTACTTTGATACCTAATAATTTGTTGAGTACTTCGTAAATATAACCTTGACTGTCGCGGTCACTGAAAAAAGTTCAAAAACAAACATTTTTCAAAGCAGTGTGAACTCAATGTACACACCGTCCTGGAACCTCCCACCTTCAAATTCCTGGAACTGTACCACGTCACACCTTCATCGAGTTTATATTTTGTGCAACAAGATGGTTCTGAGAAATATACGCCTTTGAAGGCAAGGGACAGACCTTGGGACTTTTAGTAACTTCTTTTAGACTAGACTTTAAGCTAGTCTACACCAAGCTTTGATTATTGAACTTAGTTATACAATTATCTGGTTTCTGAACCACCTGTCAAGATTTCACTTTAATACAAGACTTGATCTTTTAAAATTAGGTCAGAGATACGTAGGTATCTCTGAAAAAAATAAAATTCGTACTCGTACAGATATATGTAAAATAAATAAATAAAGATATGTGTGTGAATTTTATTTTTAACAAAGAGAAAACCGTAGAAAAGTAATAAGTGTTTCGTTTAGAAAATAATTTACGACTCACTAAAGAGCTATTGATCGTTAATATTGGTACAATTCTGCAAGATTGCGCAGTTATGCAAGAGTTCAACCACTAACTGCTTTTCTATGTCCTCTTAAGAAATCAGAGGGTAGAGTTTGAGAGTATTTTTATAAATTAGCTATAAACATTACCTGCGTCGTGGCTTGGGTCATTTATGTAAAACCTTTTTTGACTGAAAAAAAACTGTGTGTAGAAATAAAAAAGATAAAGAGAGAAAGTAGGTAATAGAAAGAGTCAGAGAGAGAGAGAGAGGAAGATAAAGAGATAAAGCCGCGTGAGGATTTCTACCAACGAACTTCGTTCTAAAAAGGTTGTCTAGCAATGTGAGTTACTTGTGTCCTTAGAAACCCGTTAAACTCAGCTGATTTTACCTGTGCTAGACCTAGGAGTGGCTTCACATCAATAATTTAAATAATGGGAATGAAAATCACGACGAATTCTGTGCCTTGTCTGCATCACAGAAAACTACTCCACCTTCGAAATTCCTCAAAAGTCTACCAGATTTTTAAAACACACTTCAGAATTTATTAAGATATTCATGGTTCGTGAAATTTAAACAAACTGATCGACTTACAATGTTAGTTGGTATGACTTAAGCAGCCATACAAAATCAAATCGTAAACTGTATGAAACTTGGTCGGCGACCAGCTGCTTATGCGGGGTTTACACGGGTCAAGATTTTCCTTGCACGGCGAAAATCGACCGCCTAAAATGGCAATTCGATGTGAACATATATACATAAATTAATGATCATAACATCATGTCTGTGCCTATTCCCCGAAGTTAGGCAAAGGTGCACCTATACTAATACCCACATTTTGCTAGTTATGTTGAAGTCCCATGAATTAGAGGGCGAGCCTATTGCCATCAACCGGGCACAAATCCGTACTCCGGGCTGCTAATGAGAATATTCATATTGTACAATCTCAATATCACTTTGCCCAACCTAGGAATGGAACCCAAGACCTCCCGCTCTGCGGTCGCGCTTTAGACCACTAGACTATTGAGGTAATTCATAAATAAATGAATGAAATAAGTAAAATAAAAATGAATTAGTCCCTTGCGATTTCAGTCAACTGTGTAAATGGGGTGGCGATGCGGCAAAAATCAACCCGTGTAAATCCCCTATTGATTCCTTTTTATTTCAATACGTTCCAATAAGATTGTGTGACGCTTATCGTTCTCCTTACATACACCATTTTTAGAAGTTACTTTTGTTTCGATAGCCCTTTGTTTATTTTATTGATTGACCTGATTAATTTATTAATTGGAATATTGAGATGGTTCTTTCTTTTACGAGAAAAAGGGGAAGGGCGGGGGACTTGTACTAACAATTAATATAAGCCTTTAATCTCAATAAATTCTCGTGCATTATGTGTATGAGATGAAGCCTTTGCCATACAGTGGGACAGTAACAGTGGTATAATTAGTTATTATCAGCACAGTTAGCGCAGTGGCTGAGCGATTGACTGCTACGCCGCGTGTCGTAGATTCGATTCCCGCCTGGAAAAAATATTTGTAGGGCCTACAGGTAGTTGTTCCGGGTCTCGTTGTTTCTGTATGTGAGTTTGTAAACGCACCCACGATACAGGAGAAGTTCCTAGTGCGGGGCAACATCTTAAAAAATAAAACAATAAAATGCACGGCGGGGGTTCTTTAGGGGTTCCTACGACCAGATGGGTGACGGGTGCTTGTTCAATTGCGCTGATAGCTTTGAAATTTTGATGTAGGATTCGTCAGTTTTAGTTCGTTTGTGACGGGATAGATGTCGCTACATCACTCCCCTCCAAGACTGGAGGTCGATAGCAGATTGAGTCGTCCACAGGGTGATCTCATGATGCTTGCCGGGCCAGTGGAATATTCCAGTGAGTCTGACTGTATACCGCATAGTTCATAGTGAGTCGGAACTGAATACTACTGTCAGAGGAGTGGCTGCGTCGACTAAGATAGAAGTGCGGTTCTGCTTGCTGACCGCTTGAGGAAGTGATGATAACGTCACGATGACATAACTATGCACGTATGCTGCGCTGACGATCATGTCGGGGTCACCAGATTAGGGGTTTCAGGGACAGGCTGCAAATTTCCTGGTGCAGCATCTGGTGCGCAATCTTCAGACGGTTGCTGTCGGGTGCGTGTGTATAATTATGTGAAAGTGCGCGGATAACATTGATATCCCGATGTAGGACACGTCAGTTTTAGTTCGTATGTAACGGGATAGATGTCGCTGCAAGTTTATTTATGTACGATTGTACGTATAATCTAATGTAGCGCTTAAAGTCCTTGTTTGATGAATGAGGTAACAATCGATATATTATAGCACATGTTGCATAATAATACCAGCCTGTTACTGTCCCACTACAGGGCAAAGGCCTCTTCTCATACAGTGAAGGTACGAGCATTAATCACCACGCTTGCTCCAGACGGGTTGGCGAGTTCAGACTTATATTAATTGTACTCATATTAAGTCCAGGTTTCCTCACGATGTTTTCCTTCACCGATGTCAGTGATGTCCAAGATAAACTTAGAACGTACATATGAATTGGAAAAGTCACATATTTACCTGCCCATGTTTGAGCCCATAACCTCGTGCATAAGAGGCGAGGCCTAAACCACTGGGCCATCATGACATTTTTGCATATTTGGCATAGGCTACTTTTATAAAGCATCCTTTACTCACGCTATAATTATTATTAAATAAGATATTGTCTGATTCGTTTTTTTTAGTAGTCGTTAGCGTGACTGGTAGGCATGGAGTACTGAGAAATGCGTGCACTGACTGGTCCACTTAAATCTGTGTAGTTCTTTCCTCAAAAGATAATAAATAAAATAATAAATAAATAATGCTGGACAATCCACACAGCATCATCTAGCCCCAAGCTAAGCAGAGCTTGTGTTATGGGTACTAGATGACTGATATACTTAATACAATACATGGATAGATATTTTTTTTTACTATACATAGCAAATACCCAGAATACCCGGAACAAATCTTTGTAGATCGTACAAACATTTGTCCCAGGGCGGGAATCGAACCCGCAACCTCCTGCGTCGCAGGCGGACCTTCGCCCGCTGCGCCAAATAGGTCGTCAAAAATCTCAGATATTAATCTCAGACATTAATCTGTATGATCCTCTTTTAATCTGGTAATACCTGGACTTTTAATTAGACCACTGAGTTAGTTTCGATGTTTCTTATCAGATTAGTCAACTAGGCAACACCGACCATACCTAGATGTTTATATAATCTATTATTTTTGCGTTCAATCCCAAAGTTGAGCAGAGTTATTGGGATTATCAATAATGGGATTTCTCGTATAGGAACTTTTGAAGAACGTATTTCTTTTTCTTGATGAAATCTAGTGTTACATTTAATGTTACTTCTGCCAAACTGTGCAGCAGTTTATTGGCAGATGTAGCTCCCGTATACAAAAGTTCTTCCCGTCTTTAAAGTTCAAAGTTCCATCAATAACAAAAAAAAACAATAAATTTGATTTAATTAAGGCAAGGACGTAGTACTTCAGGATTTTTTCTTGACCCCGAGTTAAATAACTAATTTCAGTCAGTAAGGATGGATAATTGGAGAAGTGAGGAACTACCGATTGATTACGGCGTTCCGCAAGGCAGTATTCTTGGCCCGACTCTGTTCTTGGTCTATATAAATAACCTGTGTAAGGCAGATCTGACTAATGGCAGGATAATCACATTCGCAGATGATACCGCTTTACTTTTTTATGGAGATACCTGGAAAGAAGTATTTACACACGCCCAAAATGGGTTTGACCAGGTGTCTAGGTGGCTTAATAAGAACATCCTTACAATAAATATAGAAAAAACTAAGTACATGACTTATACACTCAAAAATCAAAAACAATTAAACCTCTCAATTATGTCACACAAATGCAACTCACCATCCACAAATTCATGCTGCTGTCCGCAATTATCAAAAACCGATACAATCAAATACCTAGGTGTTGTAATTGATAATAAAGTAAATTTCCTACCACACATTGAGGCTTTAGTCCCAAGAATTCGTAAACTGATCTATATTTTTAAATCCCTCCGGCATATTGCAGACATATCAGTTATTAGAATGGTTTATCTTGCTTTGTGTCAATCTTTACTGACCTATTGTTTAACTTCCTGGGGTGGCGCAGCTAAAACGCATCTACTAAAACTAGAGAGAGCACAAAGAGCTATTCTGAAAGTAAGTTCGTTTCTTCCTATACGTTATCCTACATATGACCTATACCAACGTTGTAAAGTACTCACAGTTCGACAACTTTTTATTTTAGGTACAGTAGCAAAGAAACATTCGGAACTATCATTTGATCCTAAAACAGCCTCAACTAAGAGAAGAACCACCGCGATCTGTACTACCCATAGATGTAGGAGTAGTTTGGCACATAATTTTTACATTTTCTTGGGCCCCTACCTATATAACAAAATTAATAAAGAACTCCTAATCTATCCTCTCTCCAAAAGCGAATGCAAGAAAAAGGTTTGTGCTTGGCTTCAAGGTGTTGACTACAGTACTACAGAATCTCTTTTGAAACCTATGAAGTAACATTATTATCCTAAAGAATTAAAGCTTTCGCACACACTCACTCACACACACAAACACATACTCACACACACACACACACACATGCATGTTCTCGCACTTTCACACTCGTCGATTGTATAGCCTGCCAACCTATCACTTTGTTATTTTGTTACTTGTCTAAACTAAATATTTGATTTCCTTCTCTTTTCACTCCATTGTTTTTGTTTTTTTTTGTTTTTGTGTGTACTATTTAGCAAAGTATAATAAGCATAGCTCGAAAGTTCTATTTTCTATTTTTAACTAGAATATTTAATATCTTGTCTCTAATGTTATTGATTATCTTTTTGTCATTAAATACAGTCATTGTTCACAAATTGTTTGTCCGACGGAGGGTAAGCCTGGTGATCTGTAACACAGGTTCTACCTAAAACAGACACCAGTCTCTATGTATTGCATATTTGACTTTGTACTGTGTCTTGATGATGAGAAATAAATAAATATTATTATTATTATTATTTCAGTGGGTAGGCACGTGTTCTCATTCTGAATGTTATATAAATAATGGTGCAACGTCGTTTCCCCTTCAAAACTATTATCACAAATTGTTTATTACTTTATGACGTCAGAAGATACCAGAACTAACCAGCTGTGACATTTGGAACTTTGTACTGAAATAAACAAAGAGCAGTTACTCAAAGGTTTTAAAATTACACTTTTTTTCTAGGAAGCAAAAAACATGCACCAACAATATGAAATTCTGACTACCTCCATACTTTTAGTTTTTCGATATTTGACGTTATTGTGTTCCGTTAATAAATACAATTTTGACATTACTTATCGGTAGTTAAGCACAGTTTGTTTTAGCACAATAGAACTCTTAAATACATATAGATAAAACATATTTCCGTTTATTACTGATGTGAAGGTCCGCCTGCGACGCAGGAGGTTGCGGGTTCGATTCCCCTTGGGACAAATGTTTGTACGATCTACAAATATTTGTTCCGGGTGTTCTGGGTATTTGCTATGTATAATAAAAAATATCTATCTATGTAATGTATTGTATTAGGTATATCAGTCATCTAGTACCCATAACACAAGCTCTGCTTAGCTTGGGGCTTGATGATGCTGTGTGTATTGTCCAGCATTATTTATTTATTTATAACTAGTTGACCCAGCAAACGTTGTTTTGCCATATAAAATGTTTGGGGTGGACCACCCTTATCATTTAGGGGTATGAAAAATAGATGTTGTCTGATTCTCAGACCTACCTGTTGTGCACACAAAATTTCATACAAATCGGTCCAGCCGTTTCGGAGGAGTATGGGAACGAACATTGTGACACGAGAATTTTATATATTAGGTCTTTACCTATGAAATTGCCGTTCTGCAGTACTGGCCATTTCAAATCAAAATATTTTTTGTTTGGCTAAGAATTCTAATTTCAAATTAATTTTATTTTAAAAACATGGATTTTTTTTTCCAAAAGTAGTCATTTGTTTATTGATTAGTGTTACATTTTCATCGCATTTAAATCTTTTTCGTCATCATGGATACGTTAAAAATTCGAGTAATTATGGAATATGAGTACCGTCGTGGCAGCAACGCGGCACAAGCGGCACGCAACATCAACGACGTTTACGGAGCTAACACTACAAACCAACGCACTACCTGTTATTGGTTTGCTCGCTTCCGTTCTGGAAATTTCGACCTGAAAAATGAACCTCGCGGTCGTCCGAAGACTTTGGTCGACAATGACGAATTAAAGGCGATTGTGGAAGCTGATGATACACAATCTACGGCTGAATTAGCAGCAGCTTTCGACGTTAGCGTCAAAACAATATTGGTCCATTTGCGTCAAATTGGCAAGGTAAAAAAGCTTGACAAATGGGTGCCCCACGAACTCAATGATCGCCAGCGCGAAGTACGCGTCGAGACGTGCCTTGCACTGCTCAACAGACACACAAATGAAGGAATTTTGAACCGCATTGTTACCTGCGATGAAAAATGGATTCTGTTTGATAACCGCAAGCGCTCAGCAAGTTGGTTGGATCCTGGTTCAGCACCTAAACAATGCCCTAAACGAAAACTTACCCCAAGAAAAGTGATGGTCACTGTTTGGTGGTCTAGCGCCGGTGTGATTCAACACAGCTTCTTACCAAACGGGGTGAGCATTACTGCAGATGTGTACTGTGAAGAATTGAACACAATGATGGAGAAGCTGGCACATCTCCAACCAGCATTGGTCAATCGCTCGTCTCCGCTGCTCCTGCACGACAACGCGCGACCTCATACTGCACAGCAGACGGTCTCCAAGTTGCAAGAACTGGGGTTGGAAGCTCTCCGTCATCCGCCCTACTCACCAGACCTTGCGCCTACAGACTACTACTTTTTCCAGAATTTAGATAACTTCTTGGCGGGAAAAAAATTCAATACCCGAGAGGCAGTACAAAATGCCTTTGAAGAATTTGTTGCCTCCCGTCCAGCTGATATCGTTAAGAAGGGCATCAATAAACTGCCATTGCGTTGGCAAAGATGCATTGATTGCATGGGTGATTACTTCGATTAATACAAATAAAAAATACATGAAAAAAATTCATTTAAATTTTTTCATACAAAACGGCAATTTCATAGGTAAAGACCTATTATAAGATGTAGTTGAACAGCAAGTACCAAACAAGAAAACATATCAAACAGTCAGAATTTATGATCTATACCATCCGCTCCTCCCACGCCCTCCGTCAGTGCGAGTTGAGAATAATACCGTCGGATTTCAGCGAGGAGATTAGTAGCACCAAATATGTAGATATGAACAGAAGTTCTACTCAATATCATATGGAGCCGAGCTACTACGGGCTCTAGTAATTTTTTTATTCTTTCGAATTCCTACACTGGAATTTCACTTGCATCGTTGCTTCGTTTACCAACTTTTAAATTCACATATTATACTTACTCTAGCGCTGTTCTTTTCTGATTAATTTCGTTGCGGGATCCAAAACAGTTGAATCGTTTCTCCGGGAAGTCCCGAAATGAAAAAGAACAATGAAGCCTGAGGAGTCTCCGGCTTCATTGTTCGGGTTTTCAGGAGTTGGAGTGGTTTGGGAATAGTGTGGCCGGCTTGTCCCAATTAATAAGAAAATACAAACAGCCAAACCCCTAACAACTACCTGTAGGCCATACAAATATCTACTCCGTGCGGCTATCGAACCCGCGACAGGCAACGACAACGCAGCAGCCTATCGTGCATCCAAAAAATAATAATACCAACATGTTAAACTGTCAAAGCCACTACAGACAAAGGCCTCTCTCCCGAGAGAAGATCCCTACAGAGAAGACATGAGTAATTAATCACCACTCTTGTTCAAGACGAATTGGTGATATCAGACTTATATTCATTACAAGTCCAGGTTTCCTCACGCTATTTTCTTTCACCGATATCAGTAATGTCTAAGACAAACTTAAAAAGTACATGTGAATTGAAAAAGTCACATTGGTACTTGTTCGGATTGGAACTAACGATCTCGTGCGTAAAATGCGAGGCCTTCACAGCTGGGCCATCGCGGCATGGTGTTATTGCAATAACTCGAAACCTGGAATCTTGTGACGTAAAAAAAACATCACCTTCAACTTGGTACCAACTTCATCTTGGTAATTTCCATGAAATTTGTATGATATTTTCTCTGTTTACTTCGTTAGTAGACGATTAATTACTCTCTAACTTGTAGAGCATGCTTAGCTGTGATAGTTTTTCAGCACTTTAAAACTTAATTTTTCTAAATCGAAAAATGGGTTTCACACACCTGCAAATATTTTTAATAATATGAACTAATAATATGAACCACTTTGTTGGCGTGATTGATATGTACGTATACCCATGTTAAATTACAACTTTCTAGTACTGATGGTCGCTGTGCTAAGCTGCAGATACCGACGGATATGTGTTTAATATGGAACCCCAGAAAAATTGTCATCAATCTTTCTTCTATTACAATATAAAAAATGACACTGACTGACTGTCTGACTATCATATCAGCACAAATCTGAAATTACTAGGACTAAAAACGTAAATTTTGAGGCTAACACTAAAGAGGTTTATGCAAATTCAACCTTTAAGGGGTGAAAGGGGGACTGAATAAGAAAAATAAAATCTTATTCCTTGGCCTAATAAAGTTAAAACTTGGCAAGAATACTAACCTAAGTAAATAATAAAAGTGGGTGGTAAAGTTTTGACAGAAGAGAGAGTCTAACGATTTTTTGGACTTTGCAAAAATCTACCACCTCCTCTAATTAGTTTTTATGATAGGATGTTACTTCGTGACTTATTTAATTCAAAAAGTGATACATGTTTTGATGAAATGTGCGTTGGTGCTAGTGAAACACTTTTTCATAATAATAAAATAAATAAACCCGTTTTAGGTTTGGCGTTATTTTAATTACACCTTGTATACGTCATCATCATTTCAGACAAAGGACATCCATTGCTGGGCCTAGGCCTCCCCCAAAGATTTCAGCAACGATCGGTCCAGCCATACCTTCATCCATCAGCTTCCTGTGATCTTCACCAGATCGTTGGTCCATCTTGTGGGGGGCCTACCCAAGCTGCTAAATCATCCAAATATGAGAGTCTACCAGTCGCAAAGGCGAAGGTTGGTATAAAACCAGACCTTCTGTGTCTGTTTTGTGTCATAAACCTGATAATTCACACACAGGTACATTTGACTAATGATTTTTATGTTATATTAATGGCGAGGTAGTGTTTGATTAATCATTTCATGTTACTACACAATACACATGTAACAACTACAGTAAATTAATGCGTAAGGGCCTACCTACCCTTATCCACTTCAACTCAGCATTTGGTCCATAGAAAACATACACAGTTTTGTATGGAGATGTGTCCAGCATGCGTTCATGCTGAACGAATTAATGGTTTCCAATGGACAAAAGCTGAACAGCACGCCTAGGCAACAAAATTTTCTGAAACGTAAAACGGGAGACGATTACGTCAAAATGTTTGGCAATGACATTACAAATGTGGAGAGGACTCACGTAACGTAAAGTAATATTGACTCCATAAAATTTGATCTTTCCGTTGGCGTTAACGATTGCAGAAAAGTGATTTTATCTAGGCCCCCTGAGCGAAATATCTACCAGACCGTAGCCTTAGGATGCTTTACAATCTTAGATAAAAAACATGTTATAAAATATTGGCTGTAGAAAAAAAAGCAACTCAGAAAGTACATTTTTTAAAATAAATTCTAACAGTGAATTGTGCTTTCCTTTAAAAAAGGGACTGTCTTTTGTAAACGTTTTGACGTTCAAAAAGTGGTGATTCTCAGCCTTATTTGGATTAACGGATTTTAGATTTAGATTTTGATTTTAATGCTATTAACTTATGAACAAGACACGCTACTCTGAATATATTACGTAGATATATAATTGTAGGTAAGATGTAAAAGTAATAAAGTAATGTAAAATAGCGTAGACGCTATTTTTTATCGTGTGTGGGAGTATAGTTCTAATTAAAGAAGTGGCTCTGACGTCACTGCACATAGGTACATGACCTATCCACTGCGCTTCGATGTGGCTCAAACATTAACATAAACGGTCTATAATAAAATTCACGCTTTCCGGCTACGAACGATTTATTGAGAGTTGACTGACTTTCTTCTTGTACAAAGGGGAGTTATCCTAGGTTTGTTTATGTAATAGCTTACTTATAGGTACATTACGTAACTTGACGCTCCGGAAAGTAGCACTATGAATGTGTCTACGATCCATACAGTACGAACATACATACATACATACATAAACTTTTGACGACCTTCGTCTTCTTCGTCTTCGTCTTTAAAATTTTGACGACCGATGTGGCGCGGCGGGCGATGGTCCGCCTGCGACGCAAGAGGTTGCGGGTTCGATTCCCGCCTTGGGACAAATGTTTGTACGATCTACAAATATTTGTTCCGGGTGTTCTGGGTATTTGCTATATAAAATAAAAAATATCTATCTATGTAATGTATTGTATTAAGTATATCAGTCATCTAGTACCCATAACACAAGCTCTGCTTAGCTTGGGGCTAGGTGATGTTGTGTGGATTGTCCAGCTATATTTATTTTTTATTTTTTAAACTCACGCTTTTATCCCATGTGGGTTAGAAGAAACTACAGAACGCCACCTGCTACGATCCTAACATACTCCTCTTGCTTCGTTTACGTTCTTACATGGTCGTACATGCACGCCGGTTGCGAGTACTACGTATTGTTAGTCGTCTTTCATTCATCCTATCAACGTGATCAAACCATCTGAGCATACCTTTTCTTTCGTGTTATAGTAATACGCGTGTAACGTGTAATACCGCCTAATACTGGCATCCTACAAGGTAAGCAAGGGCCTCTCAAGGGCCTCTTGTAATACAGAGAAGGCGCGAGCATTTATCACAATGCTTGTTCAACAAATATTGGCGATTCCAAACTTATAGCTTCTTCCGTATAAGTACATCAAAATCTCGCGTCACGATTTTTGTCGGGGATAAACTCCGGAACAGCGAAACCATATAAAAAAATATATAGGCTTACTGTGTGTAATTTGGTCAAAATTAAAAGATAGGACTGTTTTTAACTCGATTATTGACCTCAATATTTTTCAATGCATATTAATGTTATTAAGTTCCATACGTTTCTAACAGATGGCAGGGTAAGTTAAATTCTGTGATGGTACGAAGTAGCTGGCCATAAATGAATGTTTTCTTTTACCGATGTTAGTGATGTCTAAGATCAACTAAGAAAGCACATGTACATAGTACTGTATATATTGTACGATTTCGAATCTGCAACCTCGTGCGTAAGAGGCGGTCTGTTCCACTATTGGGCCATCACGTCTATCTTGTAGGTATGATTACTTCATAATTTTAGCTGGTTAACTGTTAGATTTTCGTGTCGTTTCATGAAATTTACAACAATTCGCAAACTTTGAAAATAATGGATGATGACAGTTACATACGAGTTCTAAACATTTCACAGATAAATTCATTAAAATATTTCTAAAAGCTGATAGAGGTCTTGGGCTGTCTATTATGAAACTGTAAGTTTTTTTTTTATAGTCTCATATGTCTGTACTTACGTCTAGTGCATCATATATTGTGTCAGTCCCGTGATGGCGCAGTGGGTGAGCGATTGACTGCTGCGCTGCGTGTCGTGGGTTCGATTAACACACGGAACAAATATTTGTATGGCCTACAGGTAGTTGTTCCGGGTCTGGCTGTTTGTGTATGTTAATTTGAATGTTTTTAAAAGCACCCACGATATTGGAGATAGCAGCAGAGTTTTACACGCGATAAAATATAATTACTGGGTGCCTTTTAATTAATTGGAAATCTTTCGAAGAGTGCATGCATTCTTTTTTTAAACGCTGAATTTAAATTTAAAAGGATGAATTAGATTACGTTTGCTCTCATTCTCTTTGATGATGACGTTGCTGTAACTGGTGAGAAGTTCTCCACCACCATCTAGGCTGCCAGCGTTGATGTTGAGCCATGCTGGTCGGGTGTGTTCGCGAAGGTGCTGGAAGAAGAGATAAACGAGGGTGACTTGATCACGAACATCGCCGCCATCGCAGCAGCACCCGCTGGCGAGGTGAAGGAGAAGAAGGACCTGAGAACAGACTCCTCAGGTTTCTTAGTGCACGTTAATGGGGCTGCGCGGCAGTAAGTGATGGTTCATTTGCCGACATTACTTTATTACATTGGTATATTCCATTGTTCTCTGAGTGAGTTCACACAAAAATGCTTTGTTTGTAATCAGTTACAAAATTTAATATTGTTTTAGTGCACTATCGCATTAGGTAACCCTATAAAGATAGTCGTAAGTTGGATAAAATAAATTAAAAATAAATTTTATTTTAACAAAAGAAGTTACAATAAAATAAAGAAATTTCATTTTAAGTATAGTGTGCCAGGAATAAAAGAGTGTTTGAGAAAAAAAAATCCTTATACCTCTGGCATAGCACCCAACAACGTATTATAATTGAATGTCAAATTAATTTGTAAATCAAACCATACCAAAACATTATTAAACATTATATTGAAACTTCCAAGTCACCTTAATGAACAAGATGTGTTTTACCAAGTTTCCACGGAGAACAGTCCGTTTTCATCGGCGTTTACCTAATACCGGCAGAAAGTAAAGTGTACCTTTATAAATTATTACAAATCCTATAAATTTTACTCGAGAACCTGTTCGTTTGCGTTAATTATGCGTCCCAAAAGTATTTAACGTACCGTACTTCTTTCTAGAAATTTTACTGTTTAAACAAAAGTACTTCGATTCTGGATATTTTTTACAGCAATAAAAAGACTTAAATAAAGTTTGTTTAGTATTTTTAGAACGAGAGATTGTCGACACGCAGTCTTGTGTGCTCGAATGTTTGACGTAAACGCAACGGCAAATCTAATTTACGTTCTTGTTTTGAATATAATATTAATTTACTTTTTAATACTTTTTCATATTTTTGGGTGATAATAATTGTGTTAACCTCATAAATCTTTCATCTTTAATCTACATACATATATGCTACAGAGTAGTTATATATGTTAAGATCGTTCTAATTGACAAGCGGTTTACTTACGTTAAACAGTCGTGCTGGGCACACTGGTGCCGATAGTCGTTCCATTCACTTACAAGGGCTCCGGGCAATACTCCCGTAGGCTCTTATTCCGAGGCTGGATGAAGGTAAAAGCAATTCTCCAGGTACAGTGAACTGGCTTGGCAGGCGGTTTCAGCATGACGCGTGATCTTGCCGGTGCCTAAGTACAATGCAATGGAAAGCCCACAAAATGAAAAGTTCTGCACCACACTTATCATCTGCCTAGCCTTTTCCCAACTATGTTGGGGTCGTTTTTCAGTTTAAACGGATGCTACTGAATACCAGTATTTTACATGAAGCGGCTGCCTATCTTACCCCCGGAACCCAGTTCCTGGGTAACATGATACCCCTTGGTAACACCAGTAATTGTCAGACTGTCGGGCTCCTGACTACCCGTAACGACTGTCAAAGGTCTAGAAATTACTGCCGGCAACAACGGCATTCCATGCTTTCCGAGGCACGGATTTGGGGATAACTAATGGACGGTCACCCATCCACAGACTGGTTTCGACAAGCGTAGTTTGAGCACGTGCTCTGCACCACAATATTTCACGAAATCAGTTAGTAGAAAATTCCGTCGAAAAACAGGTGCAGCTATACTTATACAACCCTTGGCCTCGTGCAGTCGTATAAAAATAGTAGTACTCTGAACGCTTTTGTACCATCATCTACCTAGCCTTTCCCAACTATGTTGGGGTCGGCTTCCAGTGTAACCGGATGCAGCTGAATACCAGTATTTTACACGCAGCGACTGCCTGTCTGACCTCCACAACCCAGTGACTGGGCAACACGATACCCCTTGATAACACCAGTTGTCAGACTGTCAGGCTCCAGATTATCCGTAACGACTATCAAAGATCTACAAATGACAGTCGGGACCAACGGCTTTTCTGTTCTAGTGAAGAACATAATTGTAACATTGCTTTGAATGATATAAATATACAAGATAACTAAGGAGCTGTGAAGTGCGTCTTATCAAATTAACCTAAACTCAAAGGGCAAGTGTACAAGGGCGGTTTATTTTGTGAATAACTATTGTTTGCCCATTCAACCTTTGAAGTTTGTTGTTTGTGCCAGCCCGAAGATCACTGGAGATGAACTTCGTTGTTCTTCGTTTTGTTTAATTTTTACTTTGGTGTGTAGGCAGCTTAGTATCTCTATATACAAAAGATAAAATTGTAACAGGCCTGTACGCAACGGGACTAAGGGTTGTTACGTCCGTTGTTCCTAATGCGCACAGTGTGGCTACATTCAAACCAATTGAGCCTGGTACCGTGAATTACCTAAGACTCTACTGTTTCGACCTAGCCCAATCGCGATACCCTAATTACCCTAGTTCCCTAACCTACCATACAAACCACATACAAACCATACCAATTTACCAGAAGGAAGTCTGTTACAAGGAGTCCTACGGTAACAGACGGAATTTGGGTAGGAATAGGGTGTGTGTACGTAGTGCAATGTACACAGGAAATGGTTTTCACTGCCAATCCCACAGACTCACAGGATTGCTCGCGGCTAAAGGAGTCTTGGCCACAGTGAGGGAGTAACGGAAGATGAATCAAACTCGGCTCCAACTTGATGACTACTTTATTACAATTATTATTCTTATTATATACAGATGTTTTGGTCAATACACATTGATGCCTATATACATGTGTGTTGTATGTGTATTGAGCCGATGAGGCGGAGATCTAGTAGGTCACTTCTTAGTGCTGACGGTGTGTCGGTGTTGCCGGTGCACGGAGCGAATGTATGTCGCTGATGCTGCACTGCTGTTGCTAGTGACCTGCATGTTCAAGGTTGAACAAGGCCGAAGTCTGTACATTATAGACATTGAATAAAAACTAATATTGGGGGACTTTATTAGGGCAACAGCAGCCAAAATATAGTTTATTTTTATTTTTTGTCAGTCTGTCTGTATGTAACAATACGTGTCGTGTACAAAACACGCATCACGCCAAAAATACTGCTTGGCATATATTGCAGTTCTCATCGATGTATTGCTAGAAGACAAACTTACAAAATTTTTGAAGACACAAAATTAATGAATATAAAACAAATGTACATGTATAACACCTCCATTTTGATCAGAAAGATTATAGATGGGACCATTCACACTACCATAACTTTTATAAAAAAGTGTCAAATTTCTACTCGCAGTCTTCGTCGACCTAGCTCACTTGTCCTACCAAGGACAAGAACAAACTATGCCAAAAAAAACATAACTTATGAAGGAGCACAATTTTATAATAACTTAACGTCTTATATAAAAAATATACGCTCTTTCAGCGGTTTTAAATCCCAACTCTCAAATTACATTTTAGGAACTCCTTGTTAACTTTGCAATCTTGCTAGTCAAGAAATAGAATGACCAATACGTGACCAATTATGTAATACCAAATTTTTTAATTGTTTTGTGTCGGTGACCTTAGAATAAGTTTATCTTGTATTCTCATGTAAGTGGCTTTTGTGTCTTTATGAGAATAAACTATTTAAACCTTAAACCTTAAATTTCACGAAGCAAAAGCTAGTATGAAATAAAATAAGAAAACTATCGCCCATTTTAGACAAATAGAGGAACGTCCGAGGTGCGAACTTTTTATTTTTCAAAACCATTTCTGTTTTTTTACTTACATTACCATTTTGAAACAAAAACCGAATTAAACGACTTCACCCAGAGGTAAATTGTAATGTCCAGTTTGGAACACGTCACGACTGTAGTCCTCGAAGGGTAAGGCAGATCCATACCGTTTATTAACTAACACTATCACTATCTACCTTCTTTTTTCAAGTTTATTTTAATATGCTCGTCCTCTGTGGCAAATAAACCGGGCGGGCACAATACCATACTCTGGGCTACTACTAAGAAATTTGTGATAAAGAAATCCAACACTTTTTCCGACTAGGAACTCCAACCGATAGTATTTAAAGAACTTTATACTCTGCAGTAGCGCTTCTGGCTACTAATCTAACGAGGCACACCTACCTAGTTCAGTTTACAAAGTTTAAATATTCAGTACACATTTCCACACATTTATCTATTTACGAAAACCGTCAAGTATTTAATAATCGTTGAAGTACAACTTCACCGTACCGACTCGAACAGTCCGCACTAGATGCAGTGGAACTAAGTTTTTCTTTGTCATCCACACCCTTTGAGACAACTGATAAACTTGTAAATGTCGCCTTCAACAGTTCGAAGGCTGTCTGATCGATACGACTAACTAGGTCATGAGAAATGATGTCATAAGATACGGCTTTTCATTTAGAATTTTAATCATATCTAGAAAACATGTGAGTACATATGTGAGGGTATACTTACCATATTATGGTGGTCTGCTGAACGCAGGAATCTAGTTAACTCGCAGTTCAAGTCTAAAAGAATATTGAAATTAGACCATTAAGTAGTTATACACATGAAATTCTCAAAAATAAGTAAATAAGTAGATTCTATAAGTAGTTTCGTATCGAGAATAATGGGCTGTAAACTCCATATTTTAAAATAAATGTTTTACATTTTATCATTTGTAGGCATTATATAAACAAATAATTATGTATGTGAACACGATGTACAGAGGCCGCAAGCACATCAAGCTACCTCAATCTGTGAAATTTCTTTGATAGTTACTCAACTTTATTACAAAAGCATAGGTTTCATGTTCAATTGAGAAAATTTGACAGTTTGGTGTAGCTTGATGTGGCGTCTGTACCTAGAATAAAACAACAGTATAAAAATAGGTACAAAGTATTGCAAATGAATATACCTAATAGTAATTAAGCAATGTAGTAGATAAGTTAATTATTATGTTAATAGATACGTGGTGCTTACATACGGGTATTTCATTATTCTCAAAATGTTTTTAAACAATACAAAAATGTGTGGTTAGAGTAAAAAAATATTACGGCGTTAGGTACATACTTTGTCTATAACGGCTCGACCCGTGTAAGTTATGCAACCATTTAAGTGCAATCGGACAAGCATAATTTATACTTCGTTGTTCATACGCGTTCTAAAACTGATTTTGGAATAAGAACTTTTCCATCTGTCAAATACGTCTAAAAAAATAAATAAAAATATGAATAAATTGTTCTTTTCTTGTATGTTGTTTATTTTTTTGTATGTTGGCTTGCTTCTTTAAGCAGGTTTCAATTTCAAAAATTGATTCTAATTTTAAACCGAAAGTGTTTTTTTTTTTTTAGTGACCGCTTTCAACTTATTAGAGATCACTTAAATCGTAAAGTGTTTCCACTTTTGTTTCTACGATATTAATTACACTTTTTCACCAAAAAAGTATTTATGGTCGTCCGCTAATAAGAAATTGGGCTTTTTTGTAGATCAAGAGTTACGACGGGTGCGAATAAAATGAAGTGAAATTAAATTCACTGGACATCACAATGGAGCGTTTGGATTTCCTTTGCGTAATAAAAAGAGATTAAAAAATGCGTTCTCTTTTTAAAAAACCACGGTGTTTTAGAAAATTGCAATTTTGAAACAAGAGGATATTAAGTTATCCGTGCTGACCCAGCTTTCTTATTAAAGTAATTTGAGGCTCATTTCACTTGGAGTCATATTGTCAACCTTACTTTTTTAAATTAAATAATGTACTTTTGAGGAGGTATTTGCAATTGACAATCATGAACTAATAATGTGGTATTTTGAGGTTTAATTTCACGATGCTTTCATTATTCTATTTCTAAAAGCTTTTATCAATCTAAGAGTAGGCACCTGCATACAGAAATCTGATTTGAATAACTTTAACCCTATATTCGAGTAACTAAATTGAATCAGGAAATTTAAAATCCCTATGTAATCGCATTCCTGATAAGTTCAATTCACTTAAAAGGCAGTTTCAATGTGCAGTCAGAGCTAAGCGCCGTTGGCCGCTCGTAAAGGCTTGAGGTAGTAGAACACGGAGTAGTGAGCAAATGGAATAAAAATATGAAAACTAACGTCGCTCGTCGCGTTCGACAGGAATATACATGGCGTCTATTATCAGTATGACAGGACATCCCTTAGTTTCATCCTTTGTTATGATAATTGCTTATGTTGAGTTCAGAGTGGGTGGGGAGTGGAGTTTAGGTGCTTCTTCTATGAAAGGGATAAGTAATACATACAACTAGGTGTTAGTAAGTTTAGTGGCTCTCAAGCAATTTTTGATCTGGGACCACATCGAATGTTTCGTTGTTGTTGTAGAACTGAATGAAAACTTTTTGTACTTTCCTTAAACTCAAAAGTAACTTGGTTAATAGTAGCTTAACCGGTAATTGAAAAGATAACATTCGAAAATAGAAAATTGAATTTAGTATAATCATCATTGTAGTATATTTTCAGGTGACAGTATTGCGAAATCTTGGTTGGGAGCCAATATACTACATAATTTTATTTAGTTGATTTCCTAGAAAGACGCAGATACCAAAGGCATACATTAATGTGCTTAATCTTAGTTCAATTTGATTCTTTAACTCAAATTGAAAATCATAGTCTTACTATGGTTTACAATAATTATTGCCATAATGCGCGGTACGATGACTTCGGTCGCAGCTAGTTCGACTCAAAGAGGATTCGAACGGGCATTCCATTTGTTACTTATCCATGTCCAATCATCTAATTAGATTGCAAAGGCGCCCACAAGCCGCTCTACGACTGGTTAGACATTCAACTGTGCTGTTCAAATTAAGTACCAAGTAATATCTCTAATAAGTTAGTAGTGATAGTGATGGTCTCGCCTCTCATGTACTACGATGTTTGTTAAAATCCTGGCGAGTGTAAATATATATATAATACGACTTTGTCACTTAATATATACCTACTTTTAAGTTCAGTTAACATATGTCTGAAATCACGACTTAATCCTTCTCTGTACGAGAAGAGATATGTGTCCTGCAGTGGGTCAGTAACAGGCTGGTATTACTATTCATTTAAAACTCTAACTAAACTGTCCATTCGTTTTCAAAACAGTCTTAGCCAGATCCTATTTAGACAGATAATAAGGTATTATGAGGGATTATAACATGACATCAAATACACCTATCGGTGTTTTGTTTTTTACAGGTAAGGTTTGACAGCAGATAGGTTGATGTTAGAAGCTGCAATCGTGGAGGCGATGAAGCTCCTGAGACACCGAAGTTTTCTGTTAATTAGGAGACAACAGAAAAATAGGGGGGGGGGGTAAAGAACAACCATGCAGTATGACAATACTGCTAAGCAAACGTTGTTTTGCCATATAAGATGTTGGGGTGGACCACCCTCATCACTTAGGGGTATGAAAAATAGATGTTGGCCGATTCTCAGACCTACCCAATATGCACACAAAATTTCATAAAAATCTGTCAAGCCGTTTCGGAGGAGTGTGGTAACTAACATTGTGACACGGGAATTTTATATAAGATTCTTTTGACAAAAGACGTTAGACCTATCGCTGTCATTGAAAACAAGCACCTCTGTCTTGCACATGAGCTTCAGCATCAGATGCTGAGCCATGGTCGTACCTATTGAGCTGATAATACGAACATTTACCCCATTTGTATATATTTTTTTATTTTCATTCCTCATGTTGGGCGTACATAAATCTAAATAAGATTAAAGCGATATTAGCTCCTGCTCGGCGCTTTGGGCGGGTAAGGAAGAACGAATGAGTGCGTGTAAGTTATTCGCACTGTTCATACAAATATCCTACGGAATACCGCTTAATATTTCTTATGCCGCCAGTGATATTCGAATATCGTCTATTTCTGAATAGGCCTTAAGTCGGCTTTTGGGAAAGGCCAATTTTTGCCGAGCATTACCAACTAGTACTATTTTATGTAAATGTAGGAAGGTAGTGAACATTTGTGATGTGTATTGTGTAAAATATCTTGGATTAAGTTTGTCTGACGGGTGACGATAAATGTCCGTTTTTGATGCAATCTGACAGCGGATTTAGGTTTCTTTGAGACGTATCAGTAGCGAATCAGACTTCAATAGTTACGTCTCAACGCTACTGTCAACATGCATTTTGCTTTGTGGATCATTGGGTGTGCACGAAGAGGTTTGCTAAGTTAGCTGCCCGGTTCATTTGTTTCCAGTATGTATGTACATACATACATATATTAACTCATGCCTTTTCCCACGGGGGTAGGCAGAAACTACAGAAACGCCACCTGTCACGATCCTTACATACTCCTTGCTTCGTTTACGTTCATAAATCTGGTCATACACGCACGCCAGTATTTATTTATTTAATTTAATACTTTAAACACACACATGTACAGAGGCGGACTTAATGCCATAAACAGTTTCTACAAGACAATAAAGTGATGGTGAAAAAAGTTAAAATGGGGATAAAGACGATATATTTTTTTATGCTGGGGATTCAGAATCATGTATGTATGTGTTGTGTGTATGTGTGTGTGTGTGTGTGTGTGTGTGTGTGTGTGCGTGCGTGTGTGTGTGGGTGTGCTGTGTGGGTGTGCTGTGTGTGTGTGCGTGTGTGGTTTTTTGTCTCTTCCACCCTGTGTACATCGAACTAAAGTGTGATTTAGAAATTGTGACGTCAGTATCGGACATGTTGTGTGCATGCAGCGTACAGCTGGTTTGCAGCCTCAAAATCTTTTTATTTCTTTCATTTATCCATTATTTTAATGCGATTTAGAATAATAAATAACAAAACCGAGCTAAAACATCATCATCCTCCTGCCCTTATACCAATTTATTTAGGGTGTGAGCAGCATGTCTTCTTTAAATTCTTATTTGCCGTCATCTCAAAAGTCACCTCCTTTCTAGCCATATCATCTTTCACACAATCCATCCATCTTTTCTTTGGTCTCACTCACATTTAAACTCATAAACTTTCCTTCGTATTCGTTCCTCATTCGTTCGTATCACATGACCATAGCATGACAGCCGATAAAGATGTAATAATAATAATGACAAGCAAAACAAAAGCTAAATACTTGTAGATAAAGATACCTACTGAGAACTCTTGCCTAGTAAGTATGTACGAGTGTCAACAAAACTTCTGAGCAAAATAATCAGTTCAAGTGCACCAAAATCTTGCGAAGCCATATCTACCTACTTTTCGAGATTCGCCTTTATCCGCTATCTGCATCTTTAGGCATTTTTTACATAATACCTACCTGGCAACTGTTTCACGTGCATTTTGATCATTCGTGGTATAAGATAAGGTATTAACTCTAAGTATGTTTGGTAGCAATCTTTTTTTTAAGTAACTTTGTCCTACTAATAATACTATGGTTTTCTCCTGTATCGTGTCCTTGGGTGCATTTACAAACGCACGACGACACGTTTGGCTGCAGTGGCTGAGCGATCGGCTGCTGCGCTGCGTGTTTTCGCTGGGTTCGATTCCTGCACGGGACAAACATTTTTATGGCCTACAGGTAGTTGTTCCGGGTCTAGCTGTTTGTGTATGTGAGTTTAAATGTTTGTAAACACCCCACGATACAGGAGAAATTTTTAGTGTGGGGCAACGTTTTTTAAAAAGAGAAAAATGTATGTGAAACACTAAAAGGTGTAAAATAACATTGATTTCAGAAGTCATTGGCTTGAGTTGATTTGTTAGATAATTTTTTTCCACCGACTTCCGGAATTAAACTTAATTTGGCAGCTTTTAGTTCTTTTTTTATCAAGTTGTTTTCCTTAGAAAATAAAAGTAGCCTCAGCCTTTACTGCTTTTAACATCAGCTTCCAAGGCTATCAAGGCTTTCAATGACATCTGTCATTGAAAGTTGATATCTAAATAAAACTGCAGTGTGTGTGTTTAATGTCAAAATAACAGCTTTTACTAAATGCATAACAAAGTATGTCATGTATTTACAGTAGTTAGTTATACCAAGAAATATTTTATTACATTTTTGTTTGTCCGTTGGTTTTGGCTAATCTTCGAAACGGTTTCGAAGATTAGGCGAATTATATTCGAATTTTAAGCGCAACCATCTAAGCGCAACTAAATGATTCCTCAAATTGACCATGATTTAAAATAAGACTATCAGGCAAACATAAATTAACTGAAACTAAGTGTTTCAATAATTGCGCTTAGTTAGTTGCTTATAAAATAGTTGCGCTTTGAGGAGTACCCCGTTTCTGGACCCGTTAAGTCGTTTCTGGCTGTAAAAAATGTATTTTTCTTCAGCTACCACGTGCGTTGAAAAGTCTCTTCTATCAACACGTAAGTGTGTTGAGAAAATAGGACGTTAAGTCCACGTGGTGTCGGCAAGTGTCGTTTAATTGAACCATTTGTATCTATCGGCGACGTCACGGGCGCTACAGTAACACCGACGTTCAATATTGTGGGGCAGGGCTGCCAACATCACGACTAGTACAACTATCAGCCGAAATATTAATTTGAAAATGGAACTTTTTATTTTTTTATAAAAAAACGTTGCCTCGCACTAGGAATTTCTCCTGTATCGTGGGTCGTAAAGAAACATTAATTTCACATACACCAACAGCCATACCCGGAACAATTATCTGTAGACCATACAAATATTTGTTCCATACCGGAATCGAACCTACGACACGCAACAGCCAATCGTTCAGCCACTGCGCCAACCGTATCGTCAAACCACTGCAATGGCACACCTCCTCAAGTTGTCTCTTCAATTCTCGGTCGTCAAAGTCCCTATTTGGTTTTTCCACACCAAGCTCTTAACAGCTAAGCAGACTGAGTTGATTATTTGTAAATATTATGTATATTAGTATATTTACAAGAGTGTATAGCAATAATTAAGCTCAACCGAAAAAGGATTTGTTTTTACGGCCACAAATGAAAAGGTGATTCGGCGGGATTCGCATCATCAGCCGAAAACAAAAACGAAAAAATCGAGTTGTGCTTTTAATCAGTGTATTGTTTGTTAAAGGTAAAATAAATACAGGTTCTATTTTTAATTACTGATCGAGAATATTATTAGCTGCATTTGTTCATTTGTTGTTCATTAATTTTCAGTAACAATACATTTTCTCTGAAAAAAACTAATTGATTTGGCAAATCTAATTATTTTCGGCCGAAAATAAAAATGGACGATAATAACGATAATACTAAATTATACTGTAAAACTATTGAAGACACTATCTATCTTCTCTCTAGTTTATTTTTAAACAACCATTTGTCATTATTTGACGTCGTACACGGGAAAAACTAGAAACAAACCTTCGTTTCACAACTGTTACTCGGAATCTGATCAATCAAATCTATTATAGGGCTACACGACACTAGTAAAGTTATAAATAGACTACTAAAAAAGGAACTACACACCGATATCGTATATTTAAGGTGCCTACGGGCAGCGACGAAATCTATAGTAAATGTACTGACGATTTACAAGCTGGGCGCTGGAGGAACGGTAAGTGATATAAAATCAGGCGGATAAAAGGTTCAATAATTACAACGAAACAATAAGTGATGTATTCTTTTTAAATTTTAACCCTTCCAGCCTCTCGCATAAACCTAGGTTGTAATGAAGGATCGACATTATAAACTTTTGGATCCCATAATATTATTTGTAATGAGACCACTGTAGCAGATATTATTATGATAATATTGTTGTATCCGAGAGGGCCTACATCAGAATATTTCCATTAAAATATCAGACGCTTATCACAAAGAGATAAGACCAGTGTAGTATGATAAAGATCTCAATTTGAGAGCAATGATTTGAGATTTGCAAATATGCTTGTTTCTCCTGTCTCGTTGGTCTAGTGGTTGCAACCACTACTGCTGAGCATGAGGTCGTGGGGTCGATTGCGAGATCGGGCAAATTGGCACTTAAACATGACTGGCGAAATATGGGTGTAATAATATGGGTACACGTTACCTCTGCTTAATCTTTCAGGAATACAGGCGTGATGTCATATCATGTTTAATATATTTAAGGTACTCATACCTTTGGCCTTCAGGTATCTCACTCAGGTGACAGGTAGACGGTAATACAAATAACAGGTTTGCACCAGCTCCATCGGCACTCCGTCAGTCAGTCAGTCAATCAGTCATGATGGCCCAGTGGTTTAGGTTTAATGTACAAGGTTGTGGGTTCAAACCTGGGCAAGTACCAATGTTTGTTTTTCAATTCATATGTACTTTCTAAGTTTATCTTGGACATCACTGACATCGGTGAAGGAAAACATCGTAAGGAAACCTGGATTTATATAATTAATATAAGTCTGAAATCGCCAACCCGTCTTGAGCAAGCGTGGTGATTAATGCTCATGCCTTTTCTGTATGAGAATAGGCCTTTGCCCTGCAGTGGGATAGTAATAGGCTGGTACTTTTTACTACATCGGCACTCCAAGGGCAATCGCTGCGGCTTGATTGTCGATACCGGAACTATTGTGTGTGAGGTCTATCTCGACTGCTTGTGATGTTGTTTTAAATTTAATGAAGTTTGTTTTAAGTTTTATAAAAAAAAGACAAAAAAAGGAGGAGGTTCTCAATTCCACTGGTAGTTTATTTTTTATTCATTTTTTTCTTTTGTGAGACCATGCATTACTTTTTACAGTGTTGGCCGATTTCGATGATTCTTTTTTTTATAGAATTAGTCCCATTTCGATCAATTTGAAAAGAAAAATCCACCCCTAAGTGTAGAAAATACGTGTGTAATAGGTGCAAGTGTTTTGTATTGATAAATATAATATATAAGCGACTAACTGAAAGATGAGAAACAAAACTTTTTACAAAGAAAAACGACAGAATAAAAAAAAATACTAAAAGGTGTAAAATATCTTTGATTTTGGAAGCCTATGGCTCTAGTTGTTTTGTATAATTAAATAAAAGCCTACTCCGAAATTAAACCTTTTTCATTTAATTTCTGTGTGTTTTCTGTGTGTGTGTGTGTTTTTTTTCATGTTTGTTATAAGTCGTTGTTGGCCAAATGAAATAATTTATTATTATTACTTTAACGTGTTTTTGTATATTTATTAATATTATATTAAATAAATGTACCTGTATATTTTAAACTGTACTAACTTTTGTACTTAACATTCTAATTAAAGGTCAGATAGGCATTCGCTCCGTATAAAACACTGGTATTCTGCTAGTATTCCCCAAACATAGTATAATGTACATTTTATGATGCAAGGTACTGGTGTCCAAGGTATTAAGTCCGCCAATGTACATTTTATGATCCATGAACTTTCTATAAATGAAAATATAAAAGTCTTAGACATCGAAATAACCTATTTTAAGCATCTTATTATCACGGAATGGTCGTAGTTGTAGGGAGAGCAAAGAAACGATGGATGGAACGTGTGATCTTTCAGAAGAGAGAGAGAAGTCACCTTCATTCTATTCATACCATCTTTGATATGGTTAGGAAGGTGGTAACTTCTGAGATGACGGCAAATATAAATATATGGAAAAAGAAGAAATGCTGGTCTGACTCAAAATAAATTGTCATAAGGGGAGGAGTATGATGATGAGTCGTAGTTGTATAAAAACGTAGAACCTAAGTAATGTCTTAATAATGATTTTTGTACAAAATGAAATGTCAGTTGTGGCAACCCTAGATTGAGGTAGGAAGTGAATGTAAGACATGGACTGTGCAGCTAATAACATACACTCTATTGAAAGACTTCAGATAGCCTGGATTATTAACTGTTGTACTAAAGCTCAAGTGTTTCCTATTATACTTTATTTCATAATAAGTGCAACCTTAATTACAAGGGACTTTGACAACTGATGAAATGTAGTCGCACTGTAGTTAGGTATACCTGGTGACGGGTGGGCGATTTGGGGGGCAGTCTTATGGAAATTTTGACGTTCAAAAGGTGGTAATTCTCAACCTAATTAGATTTAGTGCTTTTTTTTTTAAATTAACCTCTTATCTGCCTAATATTTCGAACTAAACAGGCTAGGCGTGGCGATAAATCATGTGTGGAGAGTGGAGTGGATAGTGTACAAATTTCTTAAAAAAAACTTATAGATAATTCAAATTCAAATTCAAAGTCATTTATCTAAATTATCAAATACCAATAGCGTAGTTCAACCAAATTACGTCTTCAAGCATGCAAATATCAAGTTCTGCCTGTATCACAACATTATTATATAATTACTTGCAACAAAAATTAAATTAGTATCTATACAATTCCGATTGATCGACACTTCACGTGACCAGAGGGCTGGCTCATTCTTTGCCCAAAGAATTAGTATTACTATCCAACGTAGCAACGCTGCCAGTCTTTTGGGCACGTTTCCAGATGATAGCGATGCGGAGGAGTACTTTGACGACTGTGTGTCTTGGTCGGTTTTTTATTTTATTTTGTTAATTTTATGTTACAAAAATTGATAATTAATAGGTAACAAAATATTGGTAATTTCACCGTGGAAAATAATAATAATAAATAAATTCAGCCGAGTTTTTTTTTAATAGGCCTGTTGATTGTGTGTACAATCAGGGAAATGAGTGATTTAACAAAGTACATTAAATTTCACTTGTACGTCATAATATTAAAACGATAAGGTGAAACAGGGCTATTCTATTCTACAACAACACTGGTAATTGTAAACACCTTGATTGCTGCTTGCAAGCTAGACTTACTAACTAGTCTAGCTGAACGACTATCTACCTAGTCGTTCAGGGTACTAGACGGACAAGAATTGAAAAAAATGGTGCTTTTTTTAACTCCCACAAAAATTTTCATTTTGACGACCGATGTGGCGCGGCGGGCGAAGGTCCGCCTGCGACGCAGGAGGTTGCGGGTTCGATTCCCGCCTTGGGACAAATGTTTGTGCGATCTACAAAGATTTGCTCCGGGTGTTCTGGGTATTCGCAATAATAATAATAATAAAAAACTTTTATTAAGATAACTAGGATCCAATTGGTTAGTAGTACAATAACTTATAACTAGTGTTAGTAACAATACAACCTTAATCTACTCGCCCCCTGCCCGACCCATGAATCGATGTATCAATAGTCATGTGAGCAGTAATACATCGATTCATGTACCGACAGTCAAGTCTACCGGCTATCATACTTAAAACGCTGTTGCGACTAGCCCGCACTCTGCTCAGCATCGACGCGCACCGCTTGCGCAGAGTAGCGTAGAAGCAATCGATGCGCGCCTCAGCAAACATACGTGAAGCACTACAGTGGCGAGGCAGCCGCAACATCGTTCTAAGCGCATTATTGTACTGTACGCGCAGGGCACTGTACGCTCTTTGAGTATAGACTGCCCACAGGCTGCAGGTGTAAAAGGATGTACAGAAAGCTCTGAAGAGAGTGATTTTTACCTCATTAGTACATCTCGCAAACCTGCGAGCAATCATGTTTGCTCTAACGGACAGTGCCCTACGTTCACGTTCAATATCCGTGTCGTCCTTAAGGTCTTCGGTAATAAGATGTCCCAAGTATCTGAACTGATGTACTCTAGCCAACTCATTTCCATTCAGTTTTATAGGGGGCACTCTAGAGGGACACTCGCAATGTATAATAAAAAATATCTATCTACGTAATGTATTATATTAAGTATATCAGTCATCTAGTACCCATAACACAAGCTCTGCTTAGCTTGGGGCTAGATGATGCTGTGTGGACTATCCAGCATTATTTATTTATTTACTAAGCATTTAGTAAAATCTATTATTTTGACATTTCACACATTCATTTCAATGTTATTTATTTGTATAATAGGCAGCACTTCCAATTGATTTGCTAATAAATATTCAGTTGCTACTCTTCAAATAATAATAGAAAATAATAAATCTTTATTGAAGTATCTCGATCTTGCTCACGAGGTTACCAGCATGTGGAATATGAACTCAACAATTATAGTGCCGATAGTCATATCAGTCAACGGTTTGATAGCGAAGAAACTTTCGCTAAACAGTTGGGACAAGAGCCACATGCAGAAGGCGGTCGTCATGGACACGGCACGCATTGTTAGGAGGTTCCTCTCTCTGGATCCCTAACCACCGTAAGCTTGGGTTTTACCACCTTGCTGCGGGCGAAGCACTATTTTAATACATATTTGATCAAAAATTGTTATTTTTTGTTTTATTTTTGCTTTGAAATATTTAAAAATGTAATTTATATTTCTAAAAAAGAATAGAGGAAATAATAATAATAAATCTTTATTGAACCATTGTTACAATTGTTACCTTAACTTAATGTCTATCTGTAAAACTATAAGTGACGTTCATTCAGTCTATACGGTGGTTCCTAAACTAGGCATCTGTTTCATGGGAACCGGAATATAGAGTATACTTGTTGCTCCACAAAGATTAAAAGGCAACTCTATCACTCATGCAAGTATTCGGCCACACTTCAGCAGCATCTGTTGCTTGATGTACGAGTACATATTTACCGCGTCAATGGCGCCTAAATATGTGTAATTTCGACGCCATTACTGTTAGGGAGCCTGTACACGTGTCGGGAAATTATTGTATTTAGTTAAATGAGTTAGTGTCTTGACAGTTTGTGAAGTTGCTTTTCAACTTGTCAAATGATGAATAAGATAACTTAAAGGCCCTGCTATCGCGTTAGGTACCCACCCGTAATTATATTTTAAGGAGTTTGTACAGAAATCAATAAAATACTAAAACACGTCTGTATTTCGCAAAGGGTTAGACGGAGATGGACTTTTAGAATTAAATCTCAAGTAGGCGAACCTTTTGCTATGAACCGGGCACACATCCAGACTCCGGAATGGTATTGATAAATTCCAGATGGAAAAGCATACACACACACTTTCCCCGACTCGGAAATCGAATCCAGTACCTCTGCGCTGTAGTAGCACTTGCGACCGCTAGACCAACGAGACTTTCAAGTCAGTGATTTGATAGTTATAAATATTAGGTCTTTACCTATGAAATTGCCGTTCTGCAGTACTGGCCATTTCAAATCAAAATATTTTTTGTTTGGCTAAGAATTCTAATTTCAAATTAATTTTATTTTAAAAACATGGATTTTTTTTTCCAAAAGTAGTCATTTGTTTATTGATTAGTGTTACATTTTCATCGCATTTAAATCTTTTTCGTCATCATGGATACGTTAAAAATTCGAGTAATTATGGAATATGAGTACCGTCGTGGCAGCAACGCGGCACAAGCGGCACGCAACATCAACGACGTTTACGGAGCTGACACTACAAACCAACGCACTACCTGTTATTGGTTTGCTCGCTTCCGTTCTGGAAATTTCGACCTGAAAAATGAACCTCGCGGTCGTCCGAAGACTTTGGTCGACAATGACGAATTAAAGGTGATTGTGGAAGCTGATGATACAAAA
Source organism: Phlogophora meticulosa (assembly GCA_905147745.2). NCBI lineage: Eukaryota > Metazoa > Arthropoda > Insecta > Lepidoptera > Noctuidae > Phlogophora > Phlogophora meticulosa. Next base: position 12,083,477 of record LR990533.1, on the reverse strand, counting down.
TCTACGGCTGAATTAGCAGCAGCTTTCGACGTTAGCGTCAAAACAATATTGGTCCATTTGCGTCAAATTGGCAAGGTAAAAAAGCTTGACAAATGGGTGCCCCACGAACTCAATGATCGCCAGCGCGAAGTACGCGTCGAGACGTGCCTTGCACTGCTCAACAGACACACAAATGAAGGAATTTTGAACCGCATTGTTACCTGCGATGAAAAATGGATTCTGTTTGATAACCGCAAGCGCTCAGCAAGTTGGTTGGATCCTGGTTCAGCACCTAAACAATGCCCTAAACGAAAACTTACCCCAAGAAAAGTGATGGTCACTGTTTGGTGGTCTAGCGCCGGTGTGATTCAACACAGCTTCTTACCAAACGGGGTGAGCATTACTGCAGATGTGTACTGTGAAGAATTGAACACAATGATGGAGAAGCTGGCACATCTCCAACCAGCATTGGTCAATCGCTCGTCTCCGCTGCTCCTGCACGACAACGCGCGACCTCATACTGCACAGCAGACGGTCTCCAAGTTGCAAGAACTGGGGTTGGAAGCTCTCCGTCATCCGCCCTACTCACCAGACCTTGCGCCTACAGACTACTACTTTTTCCAGAATTTGGATAACTTCTTGGCGGGAAAAAAATTCAATACCCGAGAGGCAGTACAAAATGCCTTTGAAGAATTTGTTGCCTCCCGTCCAGCTGATTTCTTTAAGAAGGGCATCAATAAACTGCCACTGCGTTGGCAAAGATGCATTGATTGCATGGGTGATTACTTCGATTAATACAAATAAAAAATACATGAAAAAAATTCATTTAATTTTTTTCATACAAAATGGCAATTTCATAGGTAAAGACCTATTATTATTATTATTATCTGTTCTAGAAACTTTATGAATACAATATCTCCCTGTTACATATTACTAGAAATCAGTATTGTAGACCGGGTTATTTGACTGTTATAAAATAATTTTGCTTAACTTAACTTAACTTTATCCAATCACTTTACAATCAAGAATCTTCCCTAGACAGGCGACATGTTTCATCTACTAAACTATTCTAATCTTTCTTGAGTGGTTGAAACCATAGAGAACCAAGGTTTACCAGCCTGTACGCAACAAGGTCTGTTATTGCATGAAACCTCTACAGAATAAACAACTAAGCTAAATTATGCTCATGGTACTGGTGGGTAAAATAAAAAAAATGGACAATCCACACAGCATCATCTAGCCCCAAGCTAAGCAGAGCTTGTGTTATGGGTACTAGATGACTGATATACTTAATACAATACAATACAATACAATACATAGATAGATATTATTTTTTTATTAACATAGCAAATACCCAGAACATCCGGAACAAATCTTTGTAGATCGTACAAACATTTGTCCCAAGGCGGGAATCGAACCCGCAACCTCCTGCGCTGCAGGCGGACCTTCGCCCGTCGCGCCACATCGGTCGCCAAAAATTCTAACATCGAGGTAACATAACAAAAATCTGCCACTTCTATAAAGTAAAATACCTTTCCTTCACTGTCTCAACATCACAAAACCATACTCTTTGTCACTTCATCTTCACATAAAATAATCTTAGCAAGAAATTCTACAAGCGATGTGCATACATTCAACAAACCGGCGCCGCGGCGATGCAACTTATGTTAACACAACTTGACGGGCTGCCGCACCGTTCAAAGGAAATAGAGCGTAAAGATACCTCACCGTGTTTCTAAATGTAATTCCCACCTTCACTGAGGACACACAATGTCTTTCCGTTCCCTCATTTTAATAGCTAGCGGCTTTGGTAGGTTTTATGATAGAAATAAAACTTACAAATTCTTTATATTTGTGTAACTAGTGGTTCGTAGTAGGCTGGTAGTCGGGATAATGTTTTTGTATTCTAGGAAGGTACATCGTCTTCACAAATAATTATCTTATTAATGTGCGATACATTAATGAGATATTTATTTGTGAAGATGACAATGCAGAAACAGCTATGACAATAGATCTAAGCTACATCCATTATCAATATCTGATGTCTATGAAGTAGTTGAATAAATGGGTGTCTAAAGTATTGTTATTTTATCAGAACAGGGAGTATAATAGCATGTCGTGATTGCCCAGTGGTAGAGGCCTCGCCTCTCCTAGGTTGTGGGTTCCAATCTGGGCGCTTGCCCAGATTCCAGATAGAAATAAGTCACATTGGCACTTGCCAATGTGACTTATTTCAATATACAAATGTACTTTTTAATTGAATCTTAAATATTACTGATATCGGTGAAGGCAAACATTGTGAGGAAACCTGGGCTTATAATTAATATAAGTATTAATTCACCAACCCGTCTTGAGCAAGCGTGGTGATTAATCCTCGTACATTCTCTGTATGAGAAGAGGCCTTTGCCCTGCAGTGGGACAGTAACAGGCTGGTATTATGTTTATTTATTTATGTATATAAAATTGTAATGCTTATGAATTCTTGATCGTACAACTACATTCCACGATTCTCACAGTAATAAACCTGTTATCGTCTTAATAATGCTACACCCAAGATCTTCCCTGAGGATTGTGCATTTGTATCCTTGCATACAAATAGCCCGAGCGATTCTCTGGGGATATTTCCATAATTATTGCATAATTGGAAATTTAGACAGCATACCTACATGACTTAGATTCAGGTGGTATCTAAAGGATATATACATACTCGTGTATAAAATTAAATCGTGAAAACAAATTTAACCATTTATAATATGCTTGTAACTGTTGAAATGTGGGTGTACCTCTTACCCCAAAGGGTTGTTTGGCTTTGTTGTTTGTTTGGTTGAGTATAGGCGTGAAGCGTGGTTCTCAAAAAGTAAATTATTAATTATTAACTAATAATTATTAATTATTAATATTTATTAATAATTATTAGTCAATTAGCATTAATTATTATTAAGTAATTTAATTAATAATTATTATTAGTAATACCTATATAGTTATTATGCAGTACATTGTTATTATGCAGTACAGGCACCCGGACTTTCTATCGCATCGTGACCGTGCTAAGATCTCTAGACTATTTATAACTCAGCCTGATGTCTGCGAGGTACTTTTATCCGAATGGCAATGTAGGTGGGAAAATTCTATTAAAGGACGACACCTCTACTAGTCCTTTCCATCCGTTCGTGAGCGGCTGGATAAACTTGGCTGGAGGTAGATCACTGTGTTTCCCATTTTCTCATAGGCAATGGCAACTTTAAAAGTGAATCATTTTCTTTCAAGCTTGTTCCATCACTTTTGTGTCAATGTTCTACATCAGACTGTGAATTCCAACAATCTGCTCATCATGTCTTATGGGAGTGTACTCTTTGGCAGAACGATCGCAATATAATATTAGATAGTGTGCATGTTGCATCCGGAGTTGCTTGCTATACGGACCTTGTAAAAACTCGATCAAATTTTCGTGCGTTCAAGCTTTATGCCATGACAAAATTAACAAATGTAGGAAACGTAGATTTAGTTCGTATGTGGCGAGATAGATGTCGCTACAAGCTCATCATTTAGGACCCATAACATCAGTTTTAATTTTAAACCTTGGTGCTATGCAACTGGGTCTTACGCAGTTGTAAAGGTCCCTTTGTGCCTATTGGCCTAGCTCTGGTCTTTCTCCTGCTTGATATGGAGGGCAGTGGAAATTATTTATTTTTCTAACTCGGAGTAGTTAGAAAAATAAATAATTGTTGTTGTTCTTTTCTGATTGTTCGTTTCGTCGTTCGTTTTTCTTTCGTTTCGTGGATTCTAAGACAGTTGAATTGTTTCTCCGGGACTCGCCACTGTTGATTCTGGTTTTCAGGAGTTGCAGTGGTTTGGGAATAACGTGGCTTGCCCAATAAAAAAAAAAGTATAGGTACCCTAATTTATATTGGTTTAGCAACTTTAGTTTTATATAGTCAGTGTATTTACAAAACATTACCTGACCCCTCTACCCCTCATTATCTTTCTGAGTGGGTTCAGATTATGCAGAAGATTGACAGTACTACAAATGAAAAAAAAACAAACATAATATATTATGACAACGGGAGGCACCGCCCTTACAGGACATACCTACACTGACCTTATTGTTGATGTACTTCAATAAGGTCAGGTGCGTCGTACTTGCAACCGACGTGCGTGTATGACCTTGACCGTGCATGAACGTAAACGAAGCAAAAGGAAGTATATGTAAGGAACGTAGGAGATGGCGTTCTGTACTTTCTGCCTATCCCCATCAGGAAAAGGCGTGAATTTATGTATGTAAAATCATAACAGAGGAGTTCTTGCAGCACACCCACATTTTACCAGTTCTGTTTAAGTACCATGTAGTGGGGGGTGAGCCTGATGCCAACAACCAGGCATACATCCAGACTCCGTATTACTACTGAAAAAATCCTTATAAATAATCCCAATAACACATTGCTCGACCCGGGAATCAAACCCTCATGCGTAGCAGTAGCAGTTTATGTTTGTATGTATGTATATAATATTGATCAGTAGATACTAAGGAAACTAAAACAAATGGTTCGGTCTAACCTCGCCAAAGCTTTGTTTATATAATGAAACAGCGATATACTCGTTATATCTCTCCTTGTAGTGTGTATGAGAACAAATTAAAACTTTATGACCTTTTAAAAGCAAGTACGTGTACTTAAGAGTATTTATTCAATTTTAATGTTTAGCAGCTCTTTCATTATTTAAATTACAGCTTGTCTGAACGGTATTTTCAACGATGCGCCATTTAAACACACAAATTATACCAATTTGGGTTCAGACGCACAATTTACATATTTTCACTTTTGTATGTAGATAAATCATTTTTATTTGTGACGAATGAAAATTGACGTCATTCAACGTGGCAATGGTGCGAGCCTTTTGTACATTTTCCTGTAGACAGCGATGATTATGATTTTTTTGTTGCCCTATAGGTAATTCAGTCCATCTTTTTATTTATCTAGGTAAATAAAAAATGAAAAAAACCTAACTTACAAGTATACACTGTGACTCAGGTAAACGTGAGGTCCCAGGAACAATTCCTGGGTCGGGCACAGAGTTGTATTCTTATATTGGATACAATAAAGATTGGTTTGATTCGGCATTTTCTTTATATTACCGTGCAACCTAATACACAAATTACAGAAAATATAATATGGCACCGCAAATTGAATTAAAATACGTAATAAAATAAAACAGCCAAACGTAATTAATAACAATTAATTATACTGCCTTGGTCTTGGTATTTTTAAGATGCTTTTATTCACTGATGCCTAAGAAGATATTTAAGAAAATAAAGACAATATAAATAAATAAAGAAATTATACAATAATTTATACCTAAAAAGAAAGAAAACGTAAGATAATTTGAAGTTCCACGGCCTCGTATCGTTAAAAATATTCTTGAGGCGTCAAAAAAACCAGTGGCTCACATTAGTCCTAGATCGAAAAAACTGGAATTCAGAGGGAGAGGCCTTTGCCCAGCAGTTGGATGACGCAGGATAACAGTATCAGTTTCAGCCAAGTAAATTTCCTTTGTACTGTGAATGCCAACATGGCTTGCCGCCTATGCCATTGAAGTACTTGTAATAACAAAACTGATATTTATTTCGGTACAACTATTAATGCATGAAGAAATGAAATAAAATAAACAATCACAGGGCATCGAAAAATTCGTCTGCATCCCTGTCAAAAAAAAGTGAAAAAAAAGGAAAAGTGCCCAGAAGGCTGGCAGCATTGCCACGTTAAATGGCAATGCTGATTCTTTGGCCAACAAAAAGGCCAGCCCTCTGGTCACGAAATAACAAAAGTAGTAAACTATGTATTAGGTATGTCTCTATAAAATTATGTCAAACTTTAACATATCATCAAAAGTAAGTTTTTGCTCTGCCAGTGTATCAGGCCTCCTAACCTTAATGTTCTTATCTTGCCAACCTGTTGCCTAAGATTAATTAATATACATTTGGACTAATAAAATGAGATCCGTCACTCTTTGAGTTGGTTACAGGTGCCACTGTCACCATGAGTTATAATTTAACCTCTCTGAAAGATGAAAACGATGTAACGCCTTACATAATTTTCGAGTAGTTACTTTTTATTTTTTTATATATATAACGCTGCCCCACACTAGGAATTTCTCCTGTCTCGTGGTTGCGTTTACAAACATTTAAAGTCACATACACGATCAGCCAGACCCGGAATGTTCCGTGCGGGAATCGAACCCACATCCACAGCAGCAGTCGATCACTCAGCCACTGCGCCAACCGTGCCGTCTTTTTTTAATTGAAGTCGAATCCAACATAGTTGAAAAAGTCATGTTGGTATGATGTTCTACAGCATTTTTTTATCGTTTTCTTCGCGGCTTTTTTTTCATTTTGCTGTGCCGGAATTATGCCACTACATACACTTTCTACGAATTGTCACTCAACCAACATAGCCTTTTCCCAACTATGAATAATAAATAATAAATAAATACAAATAAGGGCGATACGATACCTCTTAGTGACACTGGTTATCTGACTTTCGGGCTTGTGACTACCAGTAACGATTCGCAAAGATCTACAAAAGACAGCCGGGACCAACGGCTTAACCTGCTTTCCAAGGTACGGAAGAGTTTTGATATCTTACAAACGATCACACATCTGCAGACTGACCTCGGCAAGCGTACCTTAACTTTCGACCAACCCGTGAGACTGTTTTTATTCAGCCAGGAGCTCCTTATATCTTTATTGGTCAAACCTTGTTTGATGGCGCCATATATTTAAACTCCAACTTCCAAAGACCAAAGATAAGTGTAACCCATAACCAAATAAAAACAACTGACAACACCAGGTATACATAAACAGCTTAAAAATACAGCGGGCAGCCAACCTTTGGTCAGCAATCATACACTTTTCTTCGCTTTAAAGTTTTCTTTCAAACAATTTACATTTAAAACGGTACGGTACAGCAATCTTAGACACGCGACCAAGTATTTTGTACATAATTGTACCACCCCATGGCCTCAAGCACTTTGAAAATTAACTTCATGACATTTCATTGCATAAATAACGAAACATTTGGACGAACCTTTTTGTCAATATATTTACATCTAGTTATGAAGACAGTAATTAATTTGCCTCTTTCTAAGTGTACAAAACCGTGTAACGAGCTATGTTAATACTTGTGAAACATTTTTGAACTGTTTTCCGTTTCGTAAGTTATAAATAATGCTGGACAATCCACACAGCATCATCTCGCTCCAAGCTAAGCAGAGCTTGTGTTATGGGTACTTGATGATTGATATACTTAATACAATACATTACATAGATAGGTATTTTTAACTATACATAGAAAATACCCAGAACACCCGGAATAAATCTTTGTACATCGTACAAACATTTGTCCCAGGGCGGGAATCGAACCCGCAATCTCCAGCGTCGCAGGTGGACCTTCGCCCGCCGCGCCACTACGGTCGTCGAGTTAGATATTTGTTGACTGTTTCAGGGAAAATAGTCGTAAATAGGTACTCTAGGTACAGACGCCTGCACATCAAGCTGTCCCAAACTGTGAAATTTTCCCTTAAAGTTTAATATCATGTCAGACTTTCTTTACTAAATCTTCTTTTTGTTAAAAAAAAGAATCTACTATTATTATGCCTTCTACAGGTTAACAAATTATATTTGCTGATTTAAATATGTAACCAATAATATGCCCAAAATTTAAAAACGTCAGGCAAGAAGTACAACTTTAATTTAAAAATAATCAATTGGATAACACACTTACGAACAAAATCCAATACTTACCTTATTTATTTAGAAGAAAAAACACATTTAAATTTTATTGAACTACTCCTGTCTTGTTTATAATTTCGTCATTTATCCTATTACCACCGAATTACGCCACGGGGAACTTCCCATGTTAATTAAATTAATAAAGACAATACTGATGCGTACCACGGCAACACAGTAAATTAAATAGAACTTAGACATGTACGTATAATGGCAACATAGACGAGCTCCCTTGCATTGAGATTCCCAAACCTTTTAGAGTAACACGAATCCTCTATTTTGGTAAACGGAGTCTTTGTAATTAAATTTGCGAGTGTTGCCTTATTGTAAAGTTTTTTAGCTAACATGCAGAAAGCACTGCTTCCCATGCGAATAAATGCATTAAAAATGTTTTTCATTTTTCTAGTTTATTTGAATGGTGTTTTGTAGTTACTCGTAGTTTTTTTTAATTATGTCAACAATATAATTTTCTATTCGTAGCTTTTCAATTTTTTTATTTAGATTTTTTTAAATTTATGTTTCAACATTTTGCCAATAAACTATTTTCTTTCTTTCTTTCTTTCAATACCATCACTGGAATGGGGTATCTTATAACTTTTCGAGGACTCATTGTCTCTTGACTTCTCATTACAGATACTTGCTAGCGTACCTAACTGAAAACTTACAATACAATGTGTGTTTAACGAAACGAAAAACTGAAAAAGAGAATGTGGAAAAGTACGTCCGTTTCTGCACACATAGGAACGACTTCAACAGAAGCCGTTTTAAACAAAAGCTGTTAAACTTTTTAGCTTTATACAGGACGGAAAAGCAATCAGTGGAGGAAAATGTAATTGCGTTTTTAATATAAGATGTTAATTAACGGAAGTGGGCGGGTCATATTATTTTTTAGGACGCATCAGGACATATGGACCAGGGTCGTCACGGAATGGGTACCTGAAGACAGATGTCGTCACATTTCATTTGTCACTTTTCTTTGGAAAAGAAAAGATGGATAGAGATCTTTTTCCCTCTACTCTTTTAACCCTGCACATTCATACTCAAAACCTTCCTCACAGCATGGTCCTCATTCATTCGCATTACCTGCCCCTACCATGACAACCGATTTCCACACAACTTCTCGGTCACAGGCACCACTTTCATACTTCCTCTTACACACTCATTTCTTATTCCATCCATTCGCGTAACACCTCATATCCCCCTCAGTATTCTCATCTAAACTGACTGCCTTTCAATCATCCCTTTTGTGGCCCAACATTAATTTCGACGACCTATGTGGCGCAGTGGGCGAAGGTCCGCCTGTGACGCAGGAGGTTGCGGGTTCGATTCCCGCCTTGGGACAAATGTTTGTACGATCTACAAATATTTGTTTCAGGTGTTCTGGGTATTTCCTATGTATAATAAAAAATATCTATCTATGTAATGTATTGTATTAAGTATATCAGTCATCTAGTACCCATAACACAAGCTCTGCTTAGCTTGGGGCTAGATGATGCTGTGTGGATTGTCCAGGATTATTTATTTATTTATTAATGAGCACTTATGTTTAAAAAAAACCAAGGGGCATATAGTTTAACTGTCAAAATGACATCAAAGGGCCGCATTGAAACCGCAGTTGACTCACTCATAGTTTTCCCGTGCCTAATACGCCAATGAATTTTAAAACTAAAAATAAATAAATTCATTACTAAAAGGTCACGTCCTAAAATAATGACACAGTGAATTCTTAATTTAAATTAAGAAGACATCAATCATTCGCCTTCATGTTGCCTTTTGTTTAGAAAACTAAATGTTTTTTGCTGCCAAAGGTCTATTATATCCCTACTACTTTTCATTTTCTTAAGTACCTTTTAATGAGTTTATTTTCTATGTTCCTTATCCATTATTATGTATTTAATTTAAAATCTAAATATATACAATTATAATATAAAACTAACTATTTACGTAGGCCAAAAGACTGGCAGCAGTGCCACGTTGGATAGTAATACTAATTCTTTGGGCAAATAATGAGCCAGCCCTCTGGTCTCGTGCAGTTTCGATCAGTCGTCGAGAATGTTGCCTTATCAATTATATTATAGTCACCGGCACGTAACTTGGCAAGAGTCGTTAGATGCGCACAAGTCGTTTTTTAGGTCTCTTTGGTAGTCAAGCGGGACGCGGGGTATGAGGTACGTCAATCCGAGCGCGCGATTGGTACAACAGTAGACTGTTGCCTCCCGAACTCCCGATTACACTTGCGTGCACGAAAGTTGTACCCTTTGTTTTTGTTGTGTTTATTTTAAAGAGTTATTGTTATTGTTTTTAAATTTAGTTTTTGTTACGAGTTGTTATTATTGTTGTTGTTTTAAATTAAAAGAAAAAAGGTATGCCTTTTTTCGCATACTTTTTGAGCATACTTTCCTCGTATGCATATTATTTATAACTCCCAATAAACTTTACGAATTCCAATCCCTTCTTCAACTTTCTTCTAATCAGATATTATTAAGCATAAATGATGGCAATAACCATAAAATAATGACGATCAATCAAAGTCACCACTTTTTTGTTCCACTAAGTGCACGATGCGCGAACTTACCCCCACTACGCCAAAACCTTGCCAACTTACGTGCCGGTGACTATATCTTATGTTTATTAATTTGTATTACTTTAGCTTCCCATTTTAGTATTTTATTGGTAATAAGTATGTTAAAGTCAAGTGAAGATACTTCAAAGGATTCCTTCACAAGTTTTCTCGAGCAATATTTGAAACGAAATGTTGTGTTCTCATTTCGAAAAAGACTCGTTTTAATTAAATATTTCTGTTGGAGTTCTCCATTGCGAATTGAATTGTTATATTTCATATTCATCTTTAGCTACCGTGCTTTTTCAACGTAGTTTCATATAAACGTGATTTATGACGTCAGACCTGGAAAACGTTTATGGTTATCAAGATCTACATTGAGTGCAACTGTATCGATCGAAGATTTCTTTTTTTTTTTACATACACACTTGCGTTCTCAGTTCACTTTGACTTTTGCAAAATGGTCGACAACGGCTTTGTTTGCTGTATATTATTATGCAATAGAATGGAACAGAAATAGGGTAAAAAAAAGCAGATGGTAGCTCCTACTAAGTAAGTTTTGAGTATGAATGTGGAGGGTTACTAGTGTAGACAAAAGAACGATGATGAAAGATTATGTAGCCACATCATCGAAGGGAAGGGATGACTTTTGAGATGACGGCAAATAGAGATGTATAGAAGAGGAAGACCTGCTGCGCCGACCCTAAATAAATTGGGATAAGGGCAAGAGGATGATAGTGACGAATTTCTACTAAGTGACAAACAATAACTTTTAATAAAATAATACAATAAGATGAAGAGAAATTAAAAATTAATTTTGCATTTGGTAGCCAAATTTTCAAAGACGAAGGTTACATACTTCTAAAAATTAGACTACGAGCCTAAGGAGGTGTAACCTCGGGACATGACTAGGCATACAATTAGAAAAAAAAAACAGTTTTAATAATTAAGGCTCAGAGTTCAAGAGTTCAGAAATTCACCGTTATGAAAGTGCTCTTCAGTGTCAGTTTCAACAAAAACTGATAAACGGGTGGTTTTGTGGCAGCTAAGGTGTCTGAAAACGCCAATACGTGTTTTGCCTATTGTCAAAAACCCGAACTATACAAATGTCTAGATACGTACAGTCTATCCAAAAGAGAATATCCCCAAAGCCTAGCATACAAAATAGACTGACTCCCGTCATTTTTCCGCTCACCTATTTATTCTTTCAACGCGCAAGATATTTCAAAATAGCTCGGAGAACAACAGGGAACACGAAGTAGGTGCATAGAGGGACAGACAGAGAACACAGAGACACGGGGAACAAAGAGCAAGACTTATTGTCTCGTAACAATGGAACAAGTCCATTACCTGCCAGTTATTTGCGCCTTATTTGTGGCGTATTTGTCGCGAATCAGTGTAGGCGATGTGTCGGTGCTGTCGGTCTGCGGTGATGTTTATTCTAGTGTTTTTGTTTGGCTTTTGTTCGAGTGGCTGGGCTATCGTGTGTACTGATTTTGAGGGTTCCGCAGTAAACGAGGAACCAATTACATATTTATATATGTAAATAAATAAATAAATATAAATATTTCTGGACAATCCACACAGCATCACCTAGCCCCAAGCTAAGCAGAGCTTGTGTTATGGGTACTAGATGACTGATATACAATACATTACATAGATAGATATTTTTATTATTCATAGGAAATACCCAGAACACCCGGAACAAATATTTGTAGATCGTACAAACATTTGACCCAAGGCGGGAATCGAACCCGCAACCTCTTGCATCGCAGGTGGATCTTCACCCAACACGCCACAACGGTCGTCAAATATTTATAATATATTCGCCAACATTTTCGCCATTTCCGTCCCTCCGTCGATCAGTCCGTCGATAAATTAGTAGGTACTTCGAAGCTGTAATTTGGCGTACGTGATCAAACACGGTCTTGGCCAGTTTTGAACTTCAACACCTTAAACGCCAGTTGACAGACAAACAATACATTTTCTATTGTGTCTCATTTTCTGGCAGTAAAGGTTGAGTTGAGTTGAGTTATATTGAGCGTATTTTTTTTTGACTTCGGGCTGTCTTTTCACAAACTTTCATTTAACTTGCCGTGTTAGTTAGTAAACGAGGATCAAATCTTGCAACTGAATTTATACCAATAATCACCAACCGATTCAGATGAAATTTTGTATACACGTTTTGTTTGGATGACACTGCATAGTAGCTAAAGCATATTTCAAAATGACTATTGCAATTATAACTTAAAAAACTTTAGCGAAGTGGTATGTAACGTTGTTGCATATTGATTAATCGATATAATATATGGGTTTTAAACAAACACGCAGTTTTTCGAGTGAAGTTTGTATTTTAATCTATACATAATAAATTGATGATGTGAACATCAAAATATATTAGTTATTTATAGATGAAAATAGATTAGCAGAGATTATTTCAGGATAGCTTGATTCATAATGTATAAGTTTTTTTCATCGAAAATATAGGTCAGCATCATAGGGATTGACCTTGAATTCCGTTATAACAATCATAATCGAGAATCGAGATTACCTTATACAGTTTTTTTAAGGAATTACTATGGATAATTTTATATTGTTTCAAAGCTAGTATTCAACCTCTTTATGCTACGCAAGCTATGCTACGCACCCTATGCTACGTATCCTTAAACGTGTGTGTAAAGTTACAACAGGTATAATCTTAACATTAAAATCTACATATTATAATTGCATTTTTCGGGGTGTTAGACATATCATATATACATATATAATATATATCTTTACTTTGCGTGTTTTAAATAAGGGTGAGTTTAAACTTTACTACTTCACTTGGGTGACACTGACAGCTCACTTAACCGCTCATTTCCCCCAAGTTTTCTCCAAGAGATTTTTACAGAATTGATCGGCAAATCTTTAATAAATAACACCTACTATGCCTATTTCTCGCTCACTTACTTTTTATTACTTTTTATAAATACAGGGAAATAACAAAGGTCAGGTAAAGATTTGTGAGTTTGGATTCATAAATAAATAGAAGCCGTTAAAAGCTTTTTAGATTAATCCGTTAAGTTGTCGTTCTAGCAATTAACCTACCCTGAAACATTAAGATATTTTCGTAACCGTTTCAATGAAATTGGATAAAATTGCTGAACAAACGATACGTATTATATAATGAAACAACACTCATGTTATCAATAATAATACCAGCCTAACTGTCCCACAGCAGGGCAAAAGCCTCTTCTCATACACAGAAGGTACGAGAATTAATAACCACCAGGGTTGGTCTTAGACAATGCGAGGCTCCGGGAGGTAGATCTTTGCGAGTCATTTGTCTTTGTGGAATTGAAAATATTTTTAATGATAATTCTCGACTTACTTGAGAAAGTTATAGAATAAAATTATGCATTGCATGGATTAGTATGCGTAGCATGGCATACATAGCATAGCCTACGTACCATAGGAAGTGTAGCATAGCATGCGTAGCATAGAATGTGTAGGATAACATACCTTGGCATTAATGACATAATTGTCACATTTACGCGACAAATACCTACTATGTAACAAAGCAGAAAACCTATGGAAAAACCTTTAAAACTCTTGGACGTCTTGTGTGATTGCCGCCTGTTCGGTTTTTTAAACAGGCTACTGGATGAGATCTATTAAGTATGACAAAAACACACACAGCAGCGAAAAAAATAGATGAAAACAGAGATATATTCCATATAATAGTTAGGTACCTACTGTCACGGCATAGTACCTAACTGCCTATGTATTTTCAATTTTCCAAGTACAAGTTAATAATAAGTAGAAAACATGCAGTAGAAATGGGATCCTTACGAAGTATGTGTGGTCAGTGGCGGATTAAGACTACTTGATGCCCTAAGCAATCCACGCCTGTGGGTCCCCCTATCCGTATGTCAACTAGAATCGATCTTTAAACCTTACTGCCTAAAACATTAGTGTTTAATAATTAAATTTAAAATTAATTTTAACTAAAAAAATTAAAATATACTTTATTTAAAACAATTAGTCCTAGAAACTTTTTTGGTGATGTGAGAGTGAGACATAGTGACCTAAGGACGGATTTGATTTGTGCTTCTTCTGGTGCCACCCCATACATGATGCCCTCGGCAATTGCTTAATTTGATTAAGTGTTAATCAAATTAAGATGTGTGTGGTGTAACTGTTCTGTGAATGATGATTAAGATTGAGATGTTATAAAACAACCTTGTGGTTTAAAAGAAGATGCAGTGAAAAAAAATCCCGTTAATGTTGTATGTTTATTTGTGTATATATTCTATGTACATAGGTATTATATTTATAGTTTATAATCCATTTAAATTTCTGTTTTTCTGTTTACTTTTCTTTTAAGAAATTTCATCCACCACTGTTTGTCTCTGCATCACTCAAAGGTTGACTGGTAGAAAATGCCTATGGCATTAAGTCCGCCTCTTTTTTTTGTGCTTAAAGTATTAAATAAATAAATAAATAAAAATTGAAAAGAGTAAGTATGGTACTTAGATGATTCATTCACGTAGAGAACATGAATGAAAGACAACTAAGAAAAAGCAGATGGAAGCGGAAACACCGGGAAAAACACGTCCTAGAAAGACATATACTGACCTTGTTGGTGACGTTCTTCAGAAAGGTCATCTGCGGTCAACCGGCGAGCGTGTATGACAAGATGAATGAACGTAAACGAAGCAAAAGGGTCGTAGCAGGTGGCGTTCCTTAGATTCTGCCTACCCCTTTGGGAAAAACGCGGTAGTTAATATACAAATCTATGTATGTCAGTAAGTACTTCACGAGTATGAAAACAACTTCGTATTATATCTTCCTACATATAGGAGGTGTCATGACCTACATAAGGTACCAGGTACGTTATTGTCTCCTGCGTTACTGTCCTAGGGCAACAGTCGCCGAGTGGGCGTCTGAAGTTCTTTGAAAGACTTTGAAATAGATATGACTTTAATGCAGGTGCCGTGTCCATTCTGTTTACATAGTGAGCTCTTCACATAGTGTATTCTTGACATGCGTGGGCTTTTGATGTTCCCGGCGATTTTTATTATGTCAAGTATAAAGGTATAAGGATAATTTGAACAGACAATGGCAATATTTGAGCCCCATATTCTTGGGAAATGGGTAGGCAGATGATGATTATTCTGTTGGGTACAAACTCATTGTCTCGTATATGAAATTAAACACATAGGGGATAATATTAAGATTGAAAGATTACTAATGGACAAAACACAATCAAATTTTACCCTTAAAAACCGGAAAAGTGCGAGTCCGACTCGCGCACAGAGGGTTCCGTTCGTCTACATTCACTGAAATAATCAACATTAGGTACCTACTGAAGTTCATGAACTATTCTAAGCAGCGAACATTCTAGCGAAAGGACTAACTTAACGTTATAGTTGTTTTTCTCTCTCTCTTACATCTCAATCGTTAATTCTCAATCTGCATGTAAATTAGTAAACGATTTTTTTCAAAAATTATATCGGAAATATTTTTTTTCCCAATATAACTCTTAAACAAATCCACGATTTATTTTCCCATTACTTGTGCAGTGAAACCTTGATTCTTGCTGAATTTCATGATTCTAGTGCAGCGGGAAGTATCTAATCGGTTTTAACTTTCTTGCGCGTTTCTAAACATGTTTTGCAAAATAGCCGTATTTTTATATTGCGTTGACTTAGAAGTTTGATTATTTTATTTATTTATGTATTTGGTCTAAATTTCAACTTGATACCTACACGCTTTCCTGAGATAAGGGGCCTTGACAGACAGGGGTTCCTAAAAAAAAAAATAGATAGTTAAAAAGTAGGTACATTAAAACAAAGAAAAATAACGGTATGTACAAGCTAGAATCACTTCACAATAATTATTTTTAAACTCATTGGCTTTTAGTTTTCGTTTGACTACCTCTTTGCTCTTGTGGTTGCAAGCGCTTCTGCAGAGCACGACGTCCTAGGATCGATTCCCGGGTCAGCCAAAGTGTTTTAGGGATTTTCCATATGGAATTTCTCAGTAGCAGCCCTGAGTCTGGATGTGTGCCCTGTCGGTGCCAATTACATGGGACTTAAACAAAACTGACGAAATCTCTGCTTAAGCCTTCGAGAAATATACCTAAGCGTGATGTTTGTTGGTGTAACACAGAGACCCAGATGGATTGCGAAGCAGGGGTAGGTCGCTAACAACAGTAGTAACCCCCCTGCCCTTTGCGCGAGTATTGTATAACTTGTTCAAGTAAATCACGTAATACCGAGACTTCCTGTTTCTGTTTTGATTGAAATTAGACGCAACAAATTAGCTATCGATTACTCTGTTTTATACATAACTTTGTATAGGTACCTATGCACTGATTAAATAGTTGTACCACCACGTTCACGTAAAGGTGAAAATTCCTTTTTGGATCTGTTTTCGAGCAAATTACAATGGTCCGAAATTACGGCGCCCACATTCGTATCTGTAATTAGTTCGAAAACACAGAAATTTTCATTCAATTCAGTAGGCTGCAGGTCGGTGGTATACTGATTTTGCGCTGGCATTGCTTAGTACGGGGTTTGTAGAATAAGAGACACGCGCAGTGTGTTGCGTGTTCGGTTCCCGCACTGAGCAAATATTTGTATGGCCTACAGGTAGTTGTTCCGGGTCTGGCTGTTTGTGTATATGAGTTGGAATGTTTGTAAACGCACCCACGATACAGGAGAAATTCCTAGTGTCGGGAAAAGTTTCATTTTAAAAAAGGCCAGGCCAGGTCAGGCCAAGGCTTGATGTGGTACTACTGACGTGCCTGCCTACCGTACCATGTGAGCATTTGCTTCTGAATACTGGCGGAAGAATAATAAATAAATAAATAAATAATGCTGGACAATCCACACAGCATCATCTAGCCCCAAGCTAAGCAGAGCTTGTGTTATGGGTACTAGATGATTGATATACTTAATACAATACATTACATAGATAGATATTTTTTATTATACATAGAAAATATTTTTATTTATTTTTTTTATTTGGGAAAAACAAACAATTGTACAATGTGTGATCCAATAAAACATAGTTATACAAATGCTTAAATGTACAATCCACAACGTTTCCACAGATTACTTGTGTACAATATTAATTAGGTAGGTTAGTACAAATTCTACTTAAATATTATCTTAGACATTTAGCTTAAGTGTTAATCAATTTTTTTATTTTTTTGTTCATCGCACAATCTATCAACAATTTTTTTCTTAAAACTACTTTGAGACAGAAAGAAGATATCCAAATTATGAAAATGGTTATTGTAGGTTTTTACTAATCGACAGAGTGGAGCTCGCTCGCCAGCATTTGTTCGGCTAGCAGTCGTTGCAAAAAGCGGGTAAGCGCGCACCTCTCGTCTTATTACAGTTCTAGGCACAACATAAGAGATATTATTCATAAGTTCGATACAATTAAACTTGTTATGAACCAATCCGTGAAGCATCATAGTTTGAAGCAGTAGGCGTCTGGATTGTAAAGTGAGCAATTCAAACTTCGTTAGTGACTCCAGGTAAGACAGGCATAAGAGATGACACTTATGCTGCATAGCTCGTATATATTTTCGTTGAACGCTTTCAATTGCTTTAACATATTTGTCATAGTAGGGGTCCCAAATTATGCAACCGTATTCAAGCTGCGGGCGCACCAAAGACTTTAACAGTTGCAAGTATGTGGTTGGACGTTTGAAATCGGTAGAAGATCTCATAACAAGACTGTACATTTGGTATGCCTTTGAAATAATCTTATCTATGTGTAGGTTTAAATGTAATTTACAATCCAAAAGTATTCCCAAGTCACATATTTGAGTTTCGTTTGCAAGGCATTCTGTACAGAGACTATAACAAAATCGAATTACTTTTTTATTTTTCGTAAAGTTTAAAAATTTACATTTAGATATATTCAATGCAAGTTTATTACTATCACAATATACAGTCAATCTGTTTAAGTCTTCCTGGAGTAAGGCACAATCGTTAAAAGTCTTAATTGATTTAAATATTTTCAGGTCGTCAGCATACAATAAGAAATTGCTATTATGGAAACAGTGACCAATATCGTTAATATAGATGATAAATAACAAAGGCCCAAGGATTGATCCCTGTGGTACCCCAGAGGAGGCGATAAATGTGTCGGAGTGATATCCATGGGTTACTACTGTTTGAATACGATTACTTATATAAGAATGGAACCAGCGCAATAAATTACCTCTAATCCCATTGAAGGCTATTTTATTTAATAATATTTCATGGTCCACCCTATCAAACGCCTTTTTAAAGTCCGTGTAAATAGCATCCGTAATGTGTCTGTTTGTCCATATGATTAAATAAAAAGTTAGTAAAAATCATTAAATTCGTAATAGTTGATTTTCGTTTAACAAAACCATGTTGTTCTGATTTAAAATTTTGTTGAGTGAAAGGATAAAGCTTGAGGTGAATAAGTTTTTCAAACAGTTTAGCAATTGCACATAATATTGAAATCGGCCGATAATTCTCAACTTTCTGCCTAGAGCCGTTCTTATAAACTGGTATTAAGTTAGCTGTCTTCCAGATTGTAGGAAATGTACCTGCGTTAATGCTCTTATTGAAGATTAAGTGAATTGGCACGCATATTGTGACAGCTGTATTCTTAAGAAAACTAGGAGGTATACCATCTGGACCTTGTCCTTTAGTACTATCCAATAATTTTAATTGGTTAAGGACTAATGAGAGGCTGAAGTACATACTGTCTAGGGCAACATTATTGTCATGAATATGATCAAGTGTAGGACACCAACGATCAGTTAGTGTCGAGGTTTCGTATACGGATTGAAAGAATGCTGAAAAAAAGTTACATATTTTATGTGGATCATTAGAAGACTGACTACTATAATACATTTGGGATGGAATACCAGACTTTCCTTGTCGGTTAGCTATATAGGTCCAGAAGTATTTGATATTTTTGGGGATGCTGTCTTCTACAGTTTTCATATACTTACGATAACATTTATTACACTCATCACTAAAACGGGTGCGATATAAAGAAAATACCTCGTAATCTGAAATGTTTCCATATTTTTTCCATTTGGTCCATTTTTTTTTTTATACTTAAATATGTGAATAAGGGCAGGTGAAAACCAGATTGGGAATTTAGCGTTTTTAGGTTTTGACAGTGGAATACGGCTTTTGATTATGCCATATATGATATTGTAGAATATTTCAATTGAGGATTCGGTCGGTTCATTAGCCAAAGTTAACTTCCAGTCAACTTCTTCGATATCTTTATTAATTAAATTGTAATCTGCTTTGTGATAACTATATCTAGGTGTGGCTAGAGATCTCATTTGGGTCAATCTTATCGCTATTGACACAATAGTGTAAAATGGAGGGTGATGGGTGTCCACTTGTAATAAGTTCTGATGAGGTGGATAAACATAGCAAATAGTGTTGGAGATACAGAGGTCAAGTATGCGATTGTTGAGATTATTGAGATGGTTAAATTGTTTGACATCATGTATGATCATAAAGTCCCTTAATAAGTTACAAGTAGGTGTCAGACTGGAGCAAGTAAGGTAACTGTGATAAGACTTTAGTTTTAACCAGTTAGCCTCAGGTATATTATAATCACCTAGTAGTAATAAATTGTCAATACATATTGAATTGATAATATCATTTAATGATTCAAAGTGTACTTTGTATGCTAAACTCGATGAGCTGATAGGAATATAGGCGGCACTAATTAGATTTTGTTTTGAATTATTAGAGCTAGGAATAGTGACTATTACATGTTCATAAAATTTACTTAGATCTAAGGTATCACGGGACAATGAGACACAAACGGGGTTCAATTCACGTAATACTGCGATAAGTACACGCCCCCCCGTCCGATTTATCAGTGGCAACACGGTTACGGTCACACCGAAAAACTACGTAGCGATTATCTATAAACTCGCTGTCGAATATGGAAGGGGTAAGCCAGGTCTCGATTAATATGATCACATCATAACAGTTTGATAGGATGTTCATGTAAAGAGTATTGAGTTTTGTACGTATACCTCTACAATTCTGATAATAAATACTTATCTCATTTTTATTTACATTATTGTTGGCCTTAGTAGATATTACGAGTAAATAAATTAAGTGTTTAACTGAAGGAGTAGTGTGTGTAATTATTGAGGATTAGCGCTAACGCTTTGGAATTTACTTAGATCATTGGTGCATTTTATAGAAAATGTTGCAGAATTTTCGGATTGTTTAGCGAGAATTGTGCAGGCAGATGCTGGATGCGGCAAGCTGAAGACAGGGCGCTATGGCGCTCATTAGGAGAGGGCTATGTCCAGCAGTGGACTAGTATAGCCTGATGATGATGATGATGATGATGTGGAGTGCTTGACCCATACAAACTTGTAGCCGTGCTTCTTAGCCGCTTCACGCGTTTCTCTCAAAAGGTGTTTGTTTTTGAGAGTCAGATGTTCATTGATGAAGATAGAATAAGATACGCCCGGAATGCCCAGCTGAGTAGAGCTAAGTCCTTTTTTCAATCGCCAGGCACTTATGACGTTGTCCCGCAAGATACGAGTTTTTAGTTTTGCAATTATATTTTTAGGTCTTGTGCTCGACATAGCATGTGGAACACGATGCACTGAGATCACTTCTTCTCGTGGGATTGAGCAGTCAATGTGCCTGCCAATGTCGTTCAGTATATTTAGAAGATTTTCTCCTCGCCTTTCCGGAATATTGGAGATTTCAAGGTTACATTGCCGGGCTTGTTGTTCTAAACTATCGACTTTTGCTTCCAGGGCCAGTATAGCATTCTGACTCGCTGAGTGGTCTTTTAAGTTACCTATGTTTCTCGCAATATCATCGTACTGTTTGGAGATAAAATTGGCTGAATTAGTCACCTCACTAACCTCTTCCGATAATTCAGCGACGCGTAACTTAAGTGATGTGTTTTCTCTTCGAAGAAAATCCAGTCCCTTTTTAGTTTCAATGACATATGACTCCAAATCTGTTTTGATGGATTTTATGCTATCATTTATGTTAACCAGGTTGGAATCTAGACTCAACTTCCACTCATCGAGTGTTTTTTTTAGGTCCCTTTGAACAGAGGCAAGCAAGTCACTATGATCGCACTCAGGTTGTTTACGTTTCCTGAAAGAAATGTTGCTCTCGGAGTCAGCAAGCGATGGTATGTCTGGATTAGAAGCATGACTTCTAGGTGGTGATCGAAGTACGCTTGCCATATTTCTTGACAGCCGTAGATGAATCAATAACAAATAATATATTATTGAAAATGCGTGTGCAGAAGTGCCGGTATACAATCTACTAATTAGCTAATTAGTAGCGACCAGTACTGAGTGTTAGAATGCGAAACGATATTGATAATACCACTGTCGCTAAACTGTCGCTGTGACTTGGTACCGGCCGTAAGCTTGAGGTGAAGGTTAATTTCGCTGCGCGCTGCCTATGTTGTGTTGGCTCGGAGGCGCACGCCGCCACTCAAACACGGCAACGACGCTGGTTCGTATCTCGGTAAGTGCGCTCACGACTTTTAGTCGCAATAAAGTTTCTCACCCACAGCAGTCCGATGAGCGAGAAAGCACCATCCAGGTCCAATACAGAATTCAATATGGCGCCCACGGCTTATGGATATGACAGTAAGATGAAACGAGAGGGGCCGATAAAAGGCGCCAACCCGTCAAAAAGCACCAACAATCACACCAAATCACTCGTAGAAGCACAAAAATGACGTCCGTACACGGCGATACCGAATGACCGAAAAATACCCAGAACACCCGGAACAAATGTTTGTAGATCGTACAAACATTTGTCCCAAGGCGGGAATCGAACCCGCAACCTCCTGCGTCGCAGGCGGACCTTTGCCCGCTGCGCCACATAGGTCGTCTAGAATGCTCACACTGTGAGCCTAATCTAATGGAAAGTAGTTGTTGTTGCTTATATAACGGGCGAGCGGTTAACTTGAGAAGAGTCAAAACTTTCATTTCGCCTAGGGCTTCTACGCACTAAATCAGATTCAAAATGGTAAGATAAGATAAGATATATATATATTTGCTAAAACATGTGCAATACATACAGGAAAATACTTGCATGTAAGATGGTTACAACATTAGGTACAGACATGTTTGCCAAATGTTAAGAAATAATAATAATGATATAATAAAATCAATACTTTAACAAATAAAGTAGTTAAATAATATTAATAACATTGTAAGAAATCTAAATAAAAATAATAATGAAACTACGTCATTGTCAAAAAAACACAAAAATTATACTATATATTTGTAAACTAAGGTAAAGTTACGATACTATGTGACTTTACAATATTATGTAGATCATTAATAAAATTTATCAAGGTGCGTTCATTGTTAATTTTTTTGCTTAATTTACTTTAATATTTGTTTTGTGTGTGTAGTTAGCATTAAAATTTACTTGAAATAAATTGTCCATATAAGATGTTATAGGTATTATTGACAAAATTATCCAGAATGTTTAGCTCAGAAAATGTCGAAAGCTCTAAAATTGATTTTGGCTCGCAGAAAATTTTGTACATAAAGAGTTCTCGTAATTTTTTTTTTTTTTTAACCCCGGGGTCGCTTTTCTTTTTTTGAATGTATGCGATCGCTTAATCCTTTGTTACGTGTTCGTTTTCACCTTTACAGGGTTTGATAACATTTTCGTAGTTTCTCAAAAATGATTCTGTTTTATTTTGAGTTTCATATTAATAAGTTACAATATTTATATTGTTCAAATGCATACTTCCTGGGGTGTATTTATGCATAGAGCAAGGAAACATTATACATCATTATTAAAGTTAATAATAAATAAATAAATAAATATTGCTGGACAATATTCTTGGATTTCTAAAAAATCAAGTATCTAAGTCAACGCAATAAAAATTCGCCTATTTATGCGACATGTTTTGACACTCGTAAATAAACTCGGGTTGACCTAGAATCATGAAATTTGACAAGAAACAAAGAAAATGTTTAAAAATCGTTAATTTTTACTTTTATCGCTAAATAAAAATTGTGATTGCAAACTTACATATGCTATTGGAAAATTGACCATGTCGTACATACATATGTATGAGAGAACATTTTGTCAACTACAAAGTTCAGTTTATCCTTTAATCCAATTAATTTTTAGTAGATAATGTTCATGTTAGGCAAGCTGAAGACAGGGCGCTATGGCGATCATTAGGAGAGGGCTATGTCCAGCAGTGGACTAGTATAGCCTGATGATGATGATGATGAGGTAATGTTCAGTGCTTTCATAATTTAAGAACTTCAATAGGTACCTAATATTAACTTTGATTGTCAAAGTAGCTGTACAATTACCCAACGTTATATACAGAACTCTCGGTCCGTGAGTCAGGCTCGCACTTGTCTGATGTATTTTTCAACTGTGCTGGGGTCGGCTGCCAGTGTAACCGAGTCAGTTAAAAACCTGTATTTTACGTGGAGTGACTGCTTATCATTATCTCATCATTTAAGTAAAAGTAGCAACAGTAATCATCACTGCGGTTCTATAAAATTGACGACACGGTTGGCGCAGTGGTTGAGCCATCGGCTGCTGCGCCGCGTGTTGTGGGTTCGATCCCCGCACGAAACAAATATTTTTATGACCTACAGGTAGTTGTTCCGGGTCTGGCTGTTTGTGTATGTGAATTTAAATGTTTGTATACGCACCCACAATACAGGAGAAATTCCTAGTGTGGGGCAACGTTTTTAAAAAAAGAAAGAAGAAAGAAAAAATCCAGCCCGTCCCTGGCTACCCTCTCCCAGCGACGCGACATCCTAATACAAGGCTCGTACCTCGCAGGGGGTGACTTAGTGATTGGTCACTTAGCTTTTAAGTTTTTTACGCCTTGGCTGGCCTTAATTTCTAATTAAGTCCCAACAGGAAAGTTCGGTTAAGCAGTAGATATACCTGAAGGATAAACTACGAGATGCCCATTCCAAAAAAAAGAAAAAAAAAACACTACTACGGACGGGCAGAATCAAAATCATTTTAGGGTTAAGAGCTATATATATAATACTAAAAGCCCAGCAGTAGTTGCGTTACTGAGTTTAGGTCAGTAACAGACTAAAGACATTACAATTGGTAACGTGACGTCAATATCTCACATCTCGATACACTGAAACGACACGACAGGCGACAATCGAATCAGTCGAGCGCGACAAATATCCGGCGTGTTCCAGCTAGCACAACTAGACACAGTGTATTACAGTGTACATATTTAACCTGACACGGCTTAATTGTTATACAAACACGTTTCGGAAGTGACTAGTTTCATGCATCATCTTAAAGTTGGAACAATATCGATTTTAGCTTATTATTTACATTATAATCTATTTATTTATACACGCTTATTACGTTTTGATGACTGTAGAAAAGTTTTAATGGTATTAAATAAAAATGATTGTGTGGTTTTATGAAACCACACAAAAATAAGTAAAACTTTTTTTCGCATAAATAAATAAATAAAAATAAATAAAATGAGCTTTATTTCAGACAATCTTTACACCGTCCATATTATGCGTACAATCAAATGGAAAAACATTATCAAATAACCCTCTTAACCAACGATCTCCATAAGGGGGATGATATCCTATTCGCTACCGTCTTCAGGATTTCATTGCGGCTGCCACGCACCCTGTTGATTAGGGATACGGTTTTCTTGCGCATGATGGCATGGAAGCCATCAGTATGGTAAATTGCGAACATCCCAGACGCACTACAAAAACGTGGCATCCCCAACATCATCCTGAAGACGTTATTATACTGGATGCGCAGATTATCCAGCGATCTAGCATAGTAGACATTTAACTAACTACACGGTCAGCTGATGCGAACCATAGGCGCCGCCTTATTGGCCTAGGCTGTTCTGTCGAGCGCCTTTCATTTTACCCCTACTCCGCGGCCGACCGTCACGCGACATGCAATAGATAGACGAAAAAGTTTCAGGCGATGTAAGAAAAGTTTCGCTTTAATAAAGTAGGTGAAAAATGGAGAAGACACTCTTGGAACACAGGTTACACCCTAGCCACCACTATTACTAGATCTTCGCCCGCGACTTCGTTCTCGTAGATTTCTGATTCTTCCTTTCGAAATGCAAGTTAAATTAAGTTTGCATACTTTATTTTTAAGCAAAACATGTAGATCTAATTTAATATAACACCTTGTATACCATAAATATAAATAAATATTGCTGGACAATCCACACAGCATCATCTAGCCCCAAGGTAAGCAGAGCTTGTGTTATGGGTACTAGATGACTGATATACTTAATATAATACATTACATATATAGATATTTTTATTATACATAGGAAATACCCAGAACACCCGGAACAAATATTTGTAGATCGTACAAACATTTGTCCCAAGGCGGGAATCGAACCCGCTACCTCTTGCGTCGCAGGCGGACCTTCGCCCGCCGCGCCACATCGGTCGTCAAAATGTTTTAAGCAAATAAAAATATCTTATCTTATCTTAAATTTAGCATTTCATCCACCCCTTTAAAGCGTATATACAATATAGGCACGCTCCCATTAGTTGAAATGACTTAAATAGGTAAAGTTCTTTTTGAGTTTATCCATTACGTACAAACAACCATAACTTACACACTTATGTACAAACAAACAAATCTTTCCTCTTTATAATATTAGTTTAGATTAGATTTAGATTATTCACTACCCGCTCCTGCATCGTACGGGTGCAATGGTGATATGTCGAAACATCGACAATCCTGTACTAAATCTAAGTTGAAACCTTTCGGAATACATTTTCTCAATTATAGTAACTGAAAACCATTGTGAAGTTTAGAGATAGATCTAAACGGCCACACAGGCAAACAAAATGGCGACTACATAGATTAAATTTATTACTTTACGCACAAAAGAGTAACAGAGGCGGACTTAATGTTTAGGCATTCTTTATCAGGCAACCGAGTATGGTGGAGAGATAACATTGGAAAGTGAAAATAGAATTTACCTAACTAAAAAGTTATCAAAAAGGTTTGAACGGCATAATCATCCTCTAACCTAGCCTTTTTCTGATGATTTTGGGATTAGTTTCTAGTTGAACCGGATGCAGCTGAATACCAGCATTTTACATGGAGGGACTGCCTATCTGACCCCTCAATAACCCAGTTATGTCGCATGTCAAGAATCTACCAATGACAACCGAGTGCAACTGGCTAAGGTACTTACCACGGCACGAAGGTGTCTCGGTATGTAATGAATGGTCACCCATCCACGGAACAACCTCGGTAGGCGTAGCTTGACCTTCTATCGACCCGTGCAGCTGTTAATATTTAGCCACCAGCCCTTCAGTTTGACCACCATGGTCTTTGTAACGAACACGAAAAACAGCTTACCACATCATACGTACTCGTATTTTGAAAATCGAATCTTAGTTCCAACGCCATATTTGTTTACTGCTAATTTAATATCGTATCTCAATCCATGATCTTACGATCTGCTGCTTCTGACTCGCCCTCTCAAGGTTACCAAATGCATTGATTGGTAACAAACAACGATCGATCCCTAGATTTGGATTGGGATACGCTATTGAAATTGGCAGTTCACAAAAAAAAAATTAAAAAAATCTCTCTTTTGATGTGCGACACATGTAGGGATTACGTCCACTAGGCGCTATCAAATGTTACTGGTTCTGTTCTGGTTAATGAAGCATCGTGTTGTGGATGGTCGCAACTGGACATGTTTCCTGTCCAAGACGTTGGACAGAATCCGACTTAGGATGTCTATCCTAAGTCGGATTCTGATTGTCTAGTGATACAAGCCGACCCACGCTTGGTTTGTCTTGTAACACTAGACAATGTGATCGTACGTCATTGATGTATTATGTCAATGGGTTTAACCTCATTACCCTAGTGGTTAGCAGGAGATCCTGGATTCAATTACCAGGTGATATTCATAATAATATTCGGTTTTTCTCCTTTGCAAATTAGGTTGTGGATTTTGTATCCGTTTGAAGTTGCCCCTGACTGAATATCTCACCTCAGACGAGTTTCAGCAAAGTAATTCCTTCGAAGTAATACTTTGAATGAGTTTCTTTGAATAATATAATTGCAAACAGACTTTTAAACAGCATTATTTAAAATTGTAGTTCCTAAACATTGCTTAATTACGAGTATCAATGACTAACTATATATTTAAACATTAAAAAAGAAGCAAACAAAATATATTTCAAATAACTAAATCTATATAAAAACAAACTAGAATATGACATCCTATAAGTTTAATAATATTCGTTGTTTTATCTATACAAAGAGATTTGAAAAGTTTTATTGTAACTTAATTGCGTTGTTTCTTCATTTAAAATAACGATACTAAGCAAACTTTCAAACTATTTTTTTTTGGGTGGGCGTCTCGCAGTTTATCTTTCAGGGATATCTACTGCTTAACCGAACTTTCCTGTGTGGACTTAATTAGGAATTAAGGCCTCCAGCCAGGGCGTAAAAAAAGTTAAAAGCTAAGCAACTAATCGCTAAGGGCATCCGCTGCGGGGTACGAGCCTCGGCTTAGGGTGTCGCTGGGTGAGGACAGCAAGGGACGGGCTGGATCTAATAGATACATTTTTTAGGGACTAATTTAAAAAACTACTGGCTAAACGCGCTGTTCACGTAGCTTTTAGAACACTGACATACGTGGTGGTTTTATTATTGAGATAATGCGTTCCTATTGGCTCTAACCATTGATAATGATTGGCCAAACGATGCGTCTTTCGATGCATTATTGAATGACGAGCGTAAAATTTAAAAATTTTGAGTTACGCGGTGTTAGATTCTAACCGTCGAAATGTTAAATTAAATTCTATCAGGATTGGAAAGTAAAAATAAGATAACTACTCGTATTTGAAATACGGGAACCCATAAACATGATGAATGCGTTTAATATGTGGACGCACATATCTCATGCGGATCTGTGGTTTTGTTTTCTTAAACAGATATTAAAACGAGAAGACATGTTGGTTTGGTAGTTAAAAATCAAACTGGTTGGTAGACCATACAACAAGAGCTGGTTAAACACTAGTAGAATAAAAATAAAACAAAGAAGAATATATTGTTGCCTGATTTATGTTTTAAAATTTATTTTATTTCTTTAAAAATGATAAAACTATCTATACATGAAACTCCTCCGAGCCTCGGAGAGCATGTTAAGCCGTTGGTCCCTACTATCATTTGTAGATCTTTGACAGTCCTTACGGGCAGTCAGAAGCCCGAAAGTCGGACAACCAGTCTTACCAAGGGTATCGTATTGCCCAGTAACTGGGTTTTGGAGGTCAGATAGGCAGTCGCTCCATGAAAAATACTGGTATTCAGCTGCATCCGGTTAGACTGGAAGCCGATCCCAACATAGTTGGGAAAAATACTAGGCTGATGATGATGACATGAAAAAAAAAAAAAAAAAATCACAGGGCGTCGAAAAATTCATCCGCACTGTCAACGGGAAAAGTGCCCAGAAGACTGGCAGCATTGCCACTTTGAATAGCAATGCTGATTCTTTGGCCAAAAAAAGGGCCAGCCCTCTGGTCACGTGACGAGTCAACCAAACGCTTACCTACAATATAATTTTTTTTTTTTTTTTTTTTAAAAAACGTTGCCCCACACTAGGAATTTCTCCTGTATCGTGGGTGCGTTTACAAACATTTAAACTCACATACACAAACAGCCAGACCCGGAACAACTACCTGTAGGTCATACAAATATTTGTTACGTGCGGGGATCGAACCCACAACACGCGGCGCAGCAGCCGATGGCTCAACCACTGCGCCAATCGTGTCGTCAAATTATATATACATGATTGGTTTTTACAAACACGTCAACATGTGACATAACATAACATCACGCCTGCGTACCCCGAAGGGTTGAGCAGAGGTGTTCCTACAGCACACCCACATTTCACCAGTTATGTTTTAGTTCCATGTAATAGGGGGTGAGCCTATTGCCATTATTATATATTTTTTTTAAATACATGTGATTGAACTAGTTCGGTGTTACGCTGTTTGAGTACTCTGAGAAAAAATTCAGAGCCCACAATCTATTTTTAAGTCCAGTCATTATCTTGGTCAGATCATGTGTTATCTATCATAATTATAAGAATTAGGTCGAACATTGTTCTTTTTTGGTATTATCTGTACTGTGTATAAATAGTATTTTCTGTATAACCTACCATAAGGTAGATAGTATTACCCCGAACGACGTCCATTTTAATTTTACGAAAATGTGATTTTTTTTGCAGAAATTAGTCAAGTTTAAGACCAAATTGCAAGGAAATCGGCATAACATTGATTACATATAATCACGTGTGAGAAAGAAATTTCGTCTTCTACCTGACCGTAATCGGAACGAGAACAATACGATGTTCAATTCTTAGGCTAAACAAATAAGAACTTCATGTACAAAGTAATTAAGGTCCAAAATGCTATGCACACTTAGTTATTTCGTAAGAAAAGTGAAGGTGGTGACATGAAAAGTTCTTGTTTCGTGATACTTACGGTATTAACTTTGTAAAATGATACCGCTGTGCTAGCTTTATTAAACTTGAACATCTAACATCTGATCCTTGGGTACTTGCCTAAGTGTTATCTAGTATCACAGGTTATATTGACGAATAGGAATAGATTTCAGGAGGTGTTTCACGGGAGTTTCTTCGGCCAAGTCCACACTTGTGTACTAAATTACTACGTGAATTCTTGAGGTGTCTGTTACCGCCTGTAAAGTTTAGAATTGGTAGGAAACTTATTTCTCGAGTCCTCCTGGATACCCTCCGTCTAAGGAGGATGGAGAGTTATGTTGAACTCCTACCGACACGTATCACTTGTCTGGTATCAGCTTGCCATGCCTAGCGGGCCCCATCACCAAGTGCGGCTGATCCCACGACCACAAATCCCCACATAAAGTAGCGCATGGAACTCTGCGTGGCGCCTCTTTGGCCCGGCTGGTTGAGCGACGACTCAGCCCAAGTAAGGCGTCGCAGACAGGTTGGGTCTGCGACGCCTTACTTGGGCTTTGGTGTTCGGAGATCGTAAAAAGAAATTTATTCCCTAATTAGTGTGGTAAAGGGTGTTTTAAAATTAAGGTCATTTAGCTTCGGAAAAAAGTACTGTAGAAGCTAGACTTCTACGGGACTGGATCAGGAGATTATTGTTACAAATCGTATGACTCCGCCGATTTAATAACGTTTATTAAGAAGAGGGTTCGATTCGCGCGCGGAAAAAGTATTTATATGGCCTACAGGTAGTTGTTCCGGATCTAGCTGCTGTGTTTGTGAGTTTAAATGTTTGTGAACGCACTCATGATACAGGAGAAATTCCTAGTGTAACGTTTTGAAAAAAAAGTAAGAGAAGAAAGTGAGATCTTTATACAATCACGTCACACATCAGAACCCTTCTATGATTCTGGTGTGTGACGAGATGTCCGTTCTATATTTTGAACAATTTGAATATTGCTTGACTGTTTGAACCCAGAGAGAATTAATATTCTACCAGCCTGTATACAATAAGTATTGCTATTGTATACGACCTTTGCAGTATCAATGCGATTGGAGATCCAATCTTCTCTTAAAAACCCCTGATTAAAATACCAATAATAACACACGACCTACCTGATGACAATAACACACGACCAAATTTTATGAAATTAAACAAACTGAAGAACTATGGTTTAGTGTTTAACGACACGGTTGGCGCAGTAGTTAAGCGATTGGCTGTTGCGCTGCGTGTCGCGGGTTCGATCCCCGCACGGAACAAATATTTGTATGTCCTACAGGTAGTTGTACCGGGTCTGGTTGTTTGTGTATGTGAGTTTAAATGTTTGTAAACGCACCCACAATACAGGAGAAATTCCTAGTGTGGGGCAACTTTTTTTTTCTGAGAGAAAAAAAAAGTGTTTTGTATTTGAGTAGATATTTCTCAAACCGTCATCATCTACTTAGCCTTTTCCAACTTCGTGAGGGTCGGCTTCGTGTCTAACCGCATTTAGCTGAATACCAGTATTTACATGGAGCTACTGCTTATCTGACCTCCACAACCCAGTTACAGGGCAACACGAGACCCCTTTTGTCCTCTCAACTACTAACATTTATCTACCACAGAGTACAACTTTCGACGGCTAACCTCGTCTGCCTACGACAACCCAGTAACTGAGGTAACATGACCCCTTGTGAACCCATGTCGAACCAGTTTTACTAGTTGTCAGACTTTCGGGCTACTGACTGATCAGTAAACCACTGACAAAGATTTGGATTAGCAGCTGCAAGCAACAGCTTAACGTGCTTTCCCAGGCTCGGAGGAGTCCCGTTATACAGTGGGCGGTCATCTATCCATGGACCGACCTCGGCAACATTCAATTCAAATATAAGGCTGGTATTATTTAACCACGAGTACTTCCTGTGTCTACTATACTTAAAATTTCCCTAACATAATCCATAATCCAGGTCGGGCAGTGTTATTGAGATTTTCCATCTGGGATTACTCAGTAGCAGCCTGGACTCTGGATTTGTGCCCGGCTGGTGGCAATATGCACGCCCCCTATTAAATAGGTCTCAAACATACTGGCGAAATGTGGCTGCACTTAAAGTACACCTCTACCTTACACTTCGAAAATACAGGCGTGATGTTATGTGTTATATATATAAAACACACTTTGCTAAACACACGATGCAAATCTCATTTACCAAACACTATAGAAACCAATTTAGGGCCACAAAATCCGCGATACAGTCAAACGTTTCGCGTAAAACAAACTGTACACACGCGGGCGGATTAAAGCCAAATACTTCCGTATATTCAGCCTACAGCTGTTCCAACCGGTACCGGTTTATTGCCTCTGATGGCCAGTGAACCGTAACGACTAAAATCGCGAGTATACATATCCCGCGTAAAATATGCGCATATATAAAATGAGAAGTAGCGATTCAGGTATCCTTTTACAATTTAGGTCGGTTAAAAACTGGTGAAGGTTTTTGACCTGGTTTTTCTTTTTGGTATAACCTAATGTAAGTATATTATTTGTCGTCAATACTTCACGAAAGAGACGGACAGAAATGCCAAAGCGGTAGACTGTGACTTTGACATATAAAAGGGTTGCATCTATAATGGCCGGAGTACGTTAGAGCCTGCACACTATATTGAGGGTTATCGGGGTCATCAGTGCGGAGAAACTGGACAGTTTAAATTTGGAATATTAACACAACTGAACAATGTAATAATGTTTAGGTAAAAATTGACAGTCGCTGGTTAAAAGTACGATTGGATTAGAGAGAAATATTTAGGAACGGGCGCTTGCGAATTGATGTCAAGTTATAGCTGTATTAAGGAATGAAGGCGTGATGTAATACACGCCTGTATTCCCCAAAGGGTTGGGCAGAGATACACCTATGGTGATGATGATGATGTCATGATGGCCCAGTGGTTTAGGCCTCGCCTCTTGTGCACGAGGTTGTGGGTTCAAACCAGGGCAAGTACCAATGTGAGTTTTAAATTCATATGTACTTTCTAAGTTTATTTTAGACATTATTGACATCGGTGAAGGAAAACATCGTGAGGAAACCTGGACCTTATAGAATTAATATAAGTCTGAAATCGCCAATCCGTATTGAGCAAGCGTGGTGATTAATGCTCGTGCCTTCTCTGTATGAGAAGAGGTAATTGCCCTGCAGTGGGACAGTAATAGGCTGGTACTGGTACTGATACACCTATGGTAACACCCACATTTTTCCAGTTATATTGAAGTTCCATGTAATCATGCATGTAATCAACCGGGTACAAATCCAGACTTCGGGCTGCTAATGAGAAAACTCCTATTGGAGATACTCAATAAAACTTTGCTCGACCTGGGAATCAAACCCAGGACCTCACGCTCAGCAGTCATGCTTGGGACCACTAGACCAACAAGGCTACAAGTCAAGTTGTCTCGAAATTTAGGACGATATAGATATCATTCTTGTCACCTAGTGTTAGTGAACAACTTCAAAATAATAATGAGAAGGTCGAAGGAACATAACGTTATCCTCTGACATACTTAGATATGACTCTGGTAGGTCCACGTTGCAGTTAAGTCCGAAAAAAATAAGTTTGTACAGTGTTTTTTTTTGTGTTTTTCTTCGTAAATCGCTTTTTTGTGAATCAAGTTGGGGTAAAACAGTAAAGGAAGGATACATAGAATTGTTATAACTAATTTATTTTAGGATCAAAATTAAACAACTTCAGCCAGCTAAATTTCAAAGAAAATCAAATGATTAATTTTTTATTCATATTTTATATCTTTAGGTACCTATATACTCTCATAAAGAACGAAGAGTAGTTTGATTTTTGGTTGAAGGAACAATCTTTGGAAGTACCAATAGGATACGATAAAATATTTTTTTTATTCCGACTGGTTAAAAGTTACCGTCCTCGCCGTGGAAGCCCGAATCAATGCCTCCGTTGATGCCCACCCCGATCCTCGCTCGAGCCAGCCCTCACCACTGGGCCTTACGATCAGTACGAGAAGTGGTGATCCTTTTCTGGCTACATTTACCCCCACGATTAAATGAGACGAAACATCACATTTTTTTATAATTGTCGCGTGTTGCCGCTTATTAAAAACAATAACAATGATACCAGCAGTAATAACAAATAAAAACCCCTAAAGAAAACAAATGATTCGCTCAAATTTTATTTATTTATTTAATAGAACCTGGAAGACGTACTGCTAAAAAAAACAAAATAAAAGGTAAACATAGTCGACATGAAGCCAATGACACGTCCTCACGTGTAGAAATAGACTGGATATTCTAAAGTGAGCAAACAAAGTAAAATAAAACGTATTCATTTAAATTAATCGTACTAAATATAACATAAATAAGGGCACTATATATTATAATTTGGCCACCTACTGTAGTAGTGGTATTTCTGACGTTTTTAGTCAATAGGAGCCCGTATACACATAGCATAACTATGCAAATTAAGCTGTGTATGTCAGTAACTAAGCAAGCATATTAATTGACTATGAGTCATTTCGATACATCTATTCTATACATATAATAAGTATGTAGATGTGGGGTTTCTGTACATTATAATTATTAAAAGAACATAGTTAGAACGATAAAAGGTAATCAATAAAAGCCCATTCTTACCACTTTTAGATGTATCTGTTCAACTGTGAGCCAGATTGGTTTTGATGCATCACGTTAAAAGTACAAAACCAATGCAGATAACATTTATACACAAGCTTTTTACGCCCTGTCTGGAGGTCTTAATTTCTAATTAAGTCCCCACAGGAAAGTTCGGTTATTACGTAGTAGATATCCCTGAAGGATAAACGGCGAGATGCCAATACCAAAAAAATAAATAAACCATAAATGTAGTTTGTTACTAGTAGGTTTACTAAAACCTTGTTTCATCGTAATTAGGTCACTAGACAGGACTTTTTTTTGCAAAAAACCACTAATCGATTCCAATTAAAACAGTAAAAGGTATAAAATGACTAGTTTCGGAAGTCGGTGGCGATGCTTCGTTGGATTCATTTTATGCCAAGGTTTTTTGTAAAAACGTTTTTTAGTTCTTTTAGTAGCTTTAGTAGGTCGGTTTGTAATTTATCCTGCTCAACACCTTTTAGAAAAATGGCTTTTCCCGATGCAGGGATGTTAATATTGTTGGGGAGATCTCGTGGTATTTCACCATCAGCTCCATTTCACCATCATTGTGATGAGAATAACTTGCTTAGCAATTTGTATTCAGTAGTTCCGGTGGTCATCAGCTGTGGTCTTCATCATCAGTTCAACTTCACCAAATGGTGCTTTCCGAGAACAAAGAAGGAGTGAGTAAAAAAAAACCCAAATCATTATCGTTGTGCGTATAATATCTGAAGAGTTGCCACAATTTAAATTAAAACCAAATAAAAAATTCAATGTATTCAGGATCCTGTCAACAAATTCTGACTTGCTGACACTGGGACTACCTGGAGAGACTACCAAACACAAAAAAAAAGATTTTTATAAATCATACATAATAAAAGTACATAGAATCGAACATAGAAACTTGTTCCTTTTTTGAAGTCGGGTAGAAATACGATAAATAGCCAGTGATGCGATGCGACATGGTGCATGATCAGGTAGGGATTTGTGTTTTTCTTACATGTCTAAGTATGTGAATTTTATGTTTATATCGTGGTGCAAAGTGCTATTTTCCGACTTCCGCGCGAACGAAGTCGCGAGCAGAAGCTAGTATTTGTTAAGCATAGTTAGTATTATGAGTTTTGAATCGTGGACGCCACACGTTAGCTTTATTTTTATTATTCGGCATTGTGGTTTCTTAGTCCACTATATTTAATTTTTATTGGTGTCAATATCTTTTTACTCAATATTTTTTGTGTCAAATTCTAGATTTAATTTCTTTAATTTAGTGAGAAAATTTTAGTATTATATTTGGTGAGTTTTGAGCTTTTTTTTTGTATTTCTTGTAACGTTTCTTTTTAATCTATTTAAATAAAGTATAAAATAGGCTCTATTTAGACTAAAAGGCATTTTATTTATTTATTTTTCTCCATCTTACGACTACCTTGACAGGGTAACTTAATGCGATATTGTACACAATACAAATATAAAATATGTAAGTAATCCCAAACTATGCATTTTTTGGGAACTCACTCAGAGAACAGTGGAATAAATCAATGTCAATGAGGTTGAGAATTCCGAGTCCACGCGTCAGTGGCGCCTCACCTACGAGTAACAGATAGCAAACCGTGGCTGTCAACGTAAAACATATACTTGAGGGTCTAAACAAAGCGACATTTTATCAGCGATAGCTGTGCCCCGCGGTTTCTCCCGCTCCTAATGGTCATTGCGTGGTGTTTAATAGACAATTCCGGCACAGATAATTAATAAATGTTCAACATAGAGATGTTATATGATATTCATATTAGGAATATTATTCGAGTTGTTAAGTTCTTAGTACTCTGTGGCAGATTGAGCAGCATATTCTGTCTGTGCAGTTATTCTCGATATCTGGCCGATAAAGTATGACCCAAAATATTATGACCTGTTGTGATCTGTGGACCGATGTGAGTTTCTTATTACTCTGTGGCAGTTTGAGCGGTAGGTACTTTCGCGCGTCGCTTCCAAACAAAATTTCTTCGTATTGTAAAACGAAAAGTCAGCTGCAAACATTGTTTATAAAAATATTCTAAAATCAAATGCACTTCACATTTTTCACTTATTTATTTTCTAAATTTACAAAAACAAAAATATCCTAATTTTTTCGATTAAAATTTGAACCGTTTTTAGTGGATTTTGTGTGTGTGTGTGTGTTGAGTGGTTCCCTGGATGATTAAGCTTTACGATTGAACCCGGTAGGTGGGGCTGTTTGGGCAGGATAACGTCTATAGATCTGGTCTCGTACATTTGTAGCTAATTATTGTTCGTATGCGTCCGCTTTTTATTTTATTTAACACTATTTTTGTTTTTTTATCTGTGCGTAACACACACTTTATAGACATCACAATATTACCTTCGTTTTAATAATATGAAACATTAAATTACATTAATAATTAATAATTTAACGTACTCGTCACATCATCTTACTATACCTACAACTGATTTACGCCCGTTCCATCTCGCAATTTCAGGTCCACTTGAAAACCAGCGTCAGACACTAGATGTCTGGATTTTTTGCTGAACTGGACCTATTCGGAGCAGGTTTAAGGCACATAATTAATATTATTTTTTGTAACTACTTCTGTCATCATTTTTATTATTTCTTTTTTTGTTTCTGATATTCAGTATTGTCGTTGTATGCCTGAGTCTGTGCTAAATAAATACTTTTTCTTTCTCCTTTCTTTCTAGGACGACGATACGACACCAAACTCCTTCTTAGCGGTTGAACCGAATTTAGTGATTTTTTTCAGTAAATTAGTAGTGAATTTAAAGTATATGTGCTGGACACAGACATAGGCTACACACACAATTTTGACAACCTATGTGGCGCGGCTTGATTCCCGCCTCTGGACAAATGTTTGTACGATCTACAAAGATTCGTTCCGGGTGTTCTGGGTATTTGCTATGAATAATAAAAAATATCTAACTATGTAATATATTGTATTAAGTATATTAGTCATGTAGTACCCATAACACGAGCTCTGCTTAGCTTGGGGCTAGATGGTGCTGTGTGG
The DNA here is from genome assembly GCA_905147745.2 of Phlogophora meticulosa. Taxonomy (NCBI): domain Eukaryota; kingdom Metazoa; phylum Arthropoda; class Insecta; order Lepidoptera; family Noctuidae; genus Phlogophora; species Phlogophora meticulosa. The sequence goes on along the minus strand of LR990533.1, from coordinate 12,045,964 downwards.
ATGGTCCAGCATTATTATATTATATTATTATTATTACTTTAAATAATTATAAATAATAATAACAATAATTCGTTCCATATTTACCTTTATTTATCAAGAAATATTTCAATACACGAATTAATTATGTGCTTCTGGAAAAATATCTTGTTCAATAGCACCATAGTCATTCTGAAATCAACTTTATTTTTACGCAAATAAAGTTGATATTTCTTATTGTGGTAATAATGTCAATTAGAAAACAAGATTTGAATTTAGAACCAGTTAGGTAGTAATGTTTCAAAAATAGCATATTATTATACATTAGACGGCAATTTTTAATATGAGTGGGTGAAGCTAGCATTATATTTTTATATATTCAATACAAATAAATGAAATGGAAGTGTGTTTGTAATTTCGTTATTTTTATATTTATTAATCATATTAAGCATATCAGTCATCTAGTACCCATAACACAAGCTCTGCTTAGCTTGGGGCTAGATGATGCTGTGTGGATTATCCAGCATTATTTATTTATTATTTTTACGGGACTGTAACCGGCAGATAGCTGATGTGTTAAGGAATCATCATCCTTTTGCCCTTTTCCCAAGATTAAATGATTAAATAACCTATGTTATTCCTTATCTTAAGGAATAACGTAGGTTATTTAGAAAGGAGTGCCGCGCAAAAAAAAACATGAAATTCTGTCAATTTCCGTATGGATTAAGTCGCGGGCAAAGCCAGTTTATCATTATGGCTCATAACAATTGATTGTAACATTATAATAATTGGCACAGACAATTTTTTTTTTAAACGTTGCCCCACACTAGGAATTTCTCCTGTATCGTGGGCACGTTTACAAACATTCAAACTCACAAACACAAACAGCCAGACCTGGAACAACCTGTGTGACAATATTTCTAGTCTAATTTTTTTTAATGCTATTTCTTTCAGATGATGCGGCGACTTAGCGTTTACACAATATGTCTAATATGTGGTCTCAGTGTTCTTGTTATTATTAATATTATGAGTCAGTATGCAGATAAAATTTATTATGTCAAAGAAGACGAGAATGGCTTAACAGACGTGGACAAAATACCCGTTACAATGAATGAAAACCATGTCTATGATCAACCACATACCAAGGATATACACAGAAACGTGCTCAACGAGATCTCCATCTCCGCAGACATCTATAAAATATTAGAAAAGGCACGAAAAAATATAAAGAATGAACTCTCCAATTACAATTATTCATATTCTGATGCTAATCGTTTAGAAGATTTAGTTATGGAATACGGTGGACAGCCCTTGCGAAGTCTTGTAATATCACAATGGAGGTCCGGGTCTACGTTTCTTGGAAACCTGTTGAATGCTGTTCCTAGTACTTACTATCACTATGAACCCCTTCTTATGTTTGGAACTAAGCAGATCAGGGTGCCGGGAAAGGCAATCGAAGCCCTAAGAATGGTCAAGCAAATGTTTAAATGTAATTTTTCTAGCTTAGAAGATTACTTTGGATTTGAAAGTAAAATCTTTAACCGATTCTCCCATAACACCAAGTTATTTGATTATTGTAAGGGCGAGTTTGAGAATGAGCTATGTTTTAATGCTGGATTCAGTACACGCTTATGTAAGCTGTTTCCTTTCCAAACTATGAAACTTACACGACTACGGTTACGGGTCGTTGAGGACATATTGAACGATAAAGAGTAAGTAGCGGTCTTTTAAAATATTTCAAGACTTATGAAATCGGTTTGTAGCAAGAACAAATTGGTCCTGTTGCTGTTATTTTTTAAATTAAAATGTTTAAATTTATTGCAAGTATGGGTAGTTTTACAGGTGGGTTTAAAAACGTTATCCCACACTAGGAATTTCTCCTGAATCGTGGGTGCGTTTACAAACATTTAAACTTACATACCTACATAAACAGGCAGAACTGGAACCTTCAGGGAATACAAATATTTGTTTCGTATGGGAATCGACCCCGCGTCACGCAGGGCAGCAGCCGATCGACCAACAAGTTGTCAATACATGTGAAATTGTCCTATTGCTGTTAATCAACCTTCTATACTTATACAATTGTTGGTCCTGGCTTTTATCAACGCACTGCTAAAACTATTTAGTCTCTGAAGCTGCTTGGAATAACGGTTTATTATATAACGCTAGCGTCCTATTTTTGATTATTTCAACTTCAAGGGGGGGGAGGGGTAATGGTAGGGGAAGCTATGTATGAAAATCTCAATCAAAAAATGAATGCACCACAAATAGAAAATCCAACTTAAACCACTCAATACTTGTAGAGCCGCAATTATTTTAAATAAAGTTACCGGCACGGTTCATACCTTGTGCTGCACAGACGTTGATTTTAGTATAATGTTCCTATGCGTAAATTTACCCCCACTACTGTGTCAAGTGCTCAAGATCCGTGCTTATACAGATAACATAATGAAACAAAGATCAGATATACCTAACAATATTCTGTAAAATGGTTTGCAAATTATGTTGCAATTTTCTATTTTGAAGAATTGAATGATTTTCAGGCTCAATGTGAAAGTGATACTATTGGTCCGTGACCCTCGGGGCATGTTGCAGTCGAGGCAGCACGCGAACTTCTGCAAGCTTTCTCCAGATTGCTGGGAGCCCCAACTTGTCTGTGCCGACTTGGTCAGCGATTATGTGATAGCTAGTCAGATACTGCAGAAGTATCCGGACAGACTGATGTAAGTTTAAATTAATCCTTTTTCTGAGATTTCATTGAAATTTAACTTAAGGCCCGCAGGTACCACACGTATTTAATAGCGTTTACGTAACGTAAAGGTATTTGAAAAAATACGCTTTTTTTTCTTTCGTTTTTGGCAGCTGAGCCGATGTCGACTTTTCTGCCTGCATCATGTATTGACTTTATCGCGACGAGGTTGGCCGACGAATTTTTCACTCTGAGGTTTATAAATATTAGTAGCTGAAAGGACAAAGGGGCCTCTTGTTGCCCCGTAACTGGGTTGTGGAGGTCATATAGGCAGTCGATCCATGTAAAACACTGGTATTCAGCTACATCCGGCTAAATTGGAAGCTGAGTCAAACATAGTTGGGAAAAGGGTAGACAGATGATGATGAGTTGAAAGGACAAAATAATTTTTTGTTAGTAAATATGTTTTTTTTTAATCTTTCGTTCGTTCTTTTTCTGTCATTTTTTTTAAATGTCATAGACAGGATGGTGAGCCCTATTGTCTGTTGGTAAAATTGATGAATATACAACTAACTCGAGTTTGACTGTAGGTTTTTCTATCATGTTTTATTATAAATCTCTATTTAAATAAACCTTAACGCCGGCCAATACTCAATCATAAACATATCATCATGCCTGCGATCCCCAAATGGTTAGGCAGAGATTCATTATGTAGTACACGCACATCTCGCTTAATATGTTTAAGTCTCATATAAAAGGAGGCGACCCTATTGCCATCAACCGGGCACTGATCCAGACTCCTGGCTGTGATTGAGAAATTCCTGACCAACCCGTGAATCAAACCCAGGACCTCAAGCTCAGCAATAGCGCTTGCAACAACTACACCAATACAACTCTCAATCACGTGTTTAGAAACCGGATATCACAAAATAAATTGCATATTTGTTACTGATGACGTTCGATGTTCTATTACAGGGTGATCCGGTTTGAAGATTTGGCATTGAAGTCTAATATTACTGCAGATAGAATTATAAAGTTCCTAAAACTGGATGGAAGGAAAGTATTTCACAAGTTCTTGCAGTCACACACTACTGTGGAGATGGCTGGCTTCCACTCCACCTTCAAAGTTTCTAGGAACATTCCTTTTAAATGGAAGACTTCTTTGGCCTACAGTTACGTAAATGACCTACAAGTAAGTCATAATTTTGATGTTTCAAGCCTTTGGTACGAGTATGTTGTGTGTTGTTTTTATTTATTACTTAATGTTATTTTTATTGAGTACTTACATTATTAGGATTCCGTACCTAACGGCCACCACCGGGCCGGGACCCTATTGGGTACTAGGCCTCCTTTGTCAATCCGCCCGTCTGTCTGTGTGTCACCGGGTTGTAACTCATGAATGTATGTAGACAGTTGAAATATTCAGATATTGTGAGTTTATATTACCACTATAGCAAGAAATAATAAAATTAAACTGTGCCCCATACAAGATACCCGTATGTGATTTTTTAGGCGGTTTTTGCCCGACCTGTAATCTTGTACAGTGGTATGAAATCCTTCTACAGTAGAATAGTACCTAGTTAAAATAGGTACATAATGTATGTACATGTTATAATGATGTTAATATCGATCAGAATGCTGAGCCACAAAAGGGATAAGTAAAAGGTACATAGTTGAGCTAAAAATGGTAACAGGGATGTCTTATCCTAATATGTAATGAGTATGTAAGAGTAAGTCTGATGAGAAGTTGTTTGAAAATCTGTTGCCATAGTATAGGAATATGAGGCGAAGGTATGAGGATCATGCCATACTAAGTTTTGAGTATGAAAGTGAAGGGTTACAAGAAGAGATAGAGACCGATGACGCGGTGGAAGGACGGTATGAAACACGATATAGCTGTAAAGAATGTGAGTATTGAGACGACGCTAAGTAGAGATGTATGAGAGAAGAAAGATTTGAGGATCTATATCCTGCAAAAGAGGATGATGATGATTAAATGGTAAAGGCATTTATATAACCGAGTAGAAGATTTAGAGATACTAGCAAGTGAAACGAATGAGATGGGTAGGCACCACGGAGAATAATAAAAAAATAAATAAAATAAATATTGGGGTTTGTATGTTGGGGTTCGCCCATGGTTATTTAATAATGGGCACCGTGCAAGCAATAAACGACCAGCATTTATTGCTTGAAGAAAAGTAATGAAAACTGTCCTTAGCCATCGTTTTACCATTTTTCATGCAAATCAATACTGTTCTTATTTATTTTTAAGATCTCATGTATAATGTACCAAAAATCACACCAATAAATGAATTTGACTTTGAATTCTTACGAATTAAATGACATTTCAGATGGCGTGTAAAGAAGCCATGTATTTATGGGGATACAGAATGGCACACAACGCTACCCACATGACAAGCAAAGACTTCAATCCCATTGGGGAATATTCAATATGAGAGTGAACGTAATTCCGTCAACATTTTGAGACATCTAATGCTGAAGGTGCAGGCCATAAAAGAAAGAAATAAATTTATTTGCTGATTATGTAAATATACATACTAATTGGACTATTTGTATATCATCCCGATACATTTTACAGTCCAGCAAGCAAAATATTAGATGTAATTTAAGCATATCATTATAAGCTAAGCTAAATAAATAAAGAATAAAATAAAAATAATTTATTTTCAGACGTCGATGACCCATAGCGCGTTAGTTTTGCCAAAAAACTATGTTATTAGTAACACTCAGGCACACATGAGTACAGAAACAAAACACAGCATCAGGAAGATTTATCAAGGCCTATGCCTGACATGTAGCTTGATAAACTTATCCATTGTAGGCCCTTTTAGCCTTACTGAAAAAAAAGCTGGCAAACTAAGCTGCTGTAATATTAGCGGTTTGACCAAAACAAAATGGGAGCTCCACCTATGTCCGTTCATCCATGAATAGGATGCGGGCGTCGATTGTACCGTCAATTAAATTTGAATGCTTTGGATGGAATGAGACTGGATCCCGCAACACACGGCCCTGTATCCTGAGGTATATGAGTAAACTAACTGTATACATACTCGTATGTATATACAAAACAAAATAAAATAAAAAGCCGACCAAGACACTCAGACGTCACAGTACACCTCCGCATCACTGTCATCTGGAAACGTGTCCATTAGAATGTGGCAGCATGTACGTTGGATGGCAATACTAATTCTTTGGGCAAAGAATGAGCCAGCCCTATAGTCACGCGAAGTGTCAATCAGTTTAGTATTACTAGTAGTAGTAGTATTACTGTCCCACTGCAGCAAAGGTCTCTTCTCATACAGAGAAGGCACGAACATTAATCGCCACGCTTGCTCAAGACGGGTTGGCAATTTCAGACTTATATTAATTATATAAGTGCAGGTTTCCTCACGATGTTTTCCTTCACCGATATCAGTGATGTCTAAGATAAACTAAGAAAGTACATATGAATTGAAAAACTCACATTGGTACTTGCCCGGGTTTGAACTCACAACCTCGTGTACAAGGAGCGAGGCCTAATCCACTGGGCCAACATGACATTTACTGACAATTTCCTTGAATTTTATAAAAATAAAAATTTATTTCATGACAGTGGGAGCTACAAGTTAGCTATTGTTTTATATGTGAGTACGTCATTGTTTCTACGAACACTATTTTGTGACAGATCTAGAAGTATTTAACCCCCGACGCAAAAACGACGGGGTGTCATAAGTTTGACGTGTCTGTGCATGTGTGTGTCTGTCTTTGGCATCGTAGCTCACGAACGGATAAACCGATTTTGATTTGGTTTCTTTTTGCTTGAAAGGTGAATTAGTCGAAAGCAACGGACGACGGCTAAACCAATTTTCATCAAACATACTCGTAGCTATATGTTTGATGAAAATCGGTTTGGCCGTTCAAAAGTTATCCATTATTTATTCTTTGAATCTGGATTTTTAGCAAGATAACGTGTCATAATTACGTGTTTCGATAGATTGTCGATTGAAGCGTGGCTACTGCTGCATATTATAAGTATTTTAAAAGCATGAAATAAAATAAATTTTATAATCCCCCGGCACGAAAACCTCGCGAGTACGATTTAGAAGTTTTTATTTTTGTAATTCTTGTTTTATGTCAGTTTCTTTTGTCAGGAGTACATTATTTATCTCTTGTATATATTTATATAATTTGGTGCATATATCCGTTGCAATTTGTCTGCTCTTAAATGGACGGCATACATAGTTTTAAAGAACGAACATAACTTAACATTACGCCTGTCTTCCCCCAAGAGTTGGGTAGAGGTGCTCTTATAGTATCACCCACATTTCGTTATTTATTTTTTATTTATTTATCCATTTATTTCAGGCATCAAGGCCCATATAAATATATGCAATACTATATTAACAATATAAAACTTAAAAATACTATAAATATATATTACATAATAACTAGTGTGATGTCCTTCAGCAGCCTGGTGACATCTACGTGGTCGAAAGTGACGGGAGGCAGCTTGTGCAGATCCTTCGCCACGAATTCAGGCACGTCGTCCGGGTCGGTCTCCTTCAACAACGTAATGATGTCTTGGAGACTCTTCTCTGTGCCATCCCTTCGCCGAGACGGCATTTGGCTGAGTTTGCCGAGCGTCGTGAACAGCAGCAACTTGGCACTGCTGATGTCCTCCTCGTTAAAAGATGACTTGCAGATCTGCAAGATGCTGACTTCGTCCATGTAATCGATGGCATGCTTAATGAATGCCAGAACTTCATTGGCTATGAGAGTTTGAGTACTCATAGCAGAATCCGGGCAGCGGCTAAAGCCGCGCAATTCGCGAATATAATATTCAGTCGGAGCAGCGAAAACGCGACCGTACTCGACCGCGCATCGCAACCGAATTATGTTAATTATGTTATGTTTCACTCCCATGAACAGGGGGGAGCCTATTATCATCAACGGGGCACAGACCATCAACCGGTTTATTGTTTTAAGAAGAAACTCCGCGTATAATAGTTTTACGTCCATACTGATCTATCTCATCAGATCACCAGGTACCTAAACTTGTCTAGCTTGTTGAGGCCCCACGCGCCTGCTGCGTGCGTCTTTATAAGATAGTGGAACAAGTTATTATCAAGTCTAAAGTAATTTTATTCTTCCTTATAAGTAGAAATTACGTTATTGGCGTATAAATTATTCATTAATATTTAACGATCGTGGCGTATACATGTTCACTTTTAATTGTTTCAGATAAAAACATGGAACACTAAGTAATAGTGCTAATTCGTCTATACAGACTGACGAAGTGGTACTATTAACGATCAATTTTTTACCATCACTGTGTCACAGCTGCTCAGAAACTGTTAATGACTTGAAATAATTGTAATCGATGCTTGTTCTGTGTGATTCTTCATTGCTGTTGGAGCCAAAATGAGATAGTTGAAATTTTAAAGTGAGACACAGTTTTTATAGTACCTGATGCAAACATAAATATAACATCACGCCTGTGTTCCCTGGAGGGGTGGGCAGAAGTGTACCTACAGTACACCTACATGTCACCAGTTGTGCAAGAACCCTTTAAAAACCATTTAGATTTGTGATCCTAAAAATGGTAAAGCATTTTTTCTACCTTCGGAGGGCGATGATGACTCTCAGTTGGCCGGTTTCACCATTTTTTATTACCACATAACATCACGCCTGTAAATTCCACAGGGTTAGGCAAAGGCGTACCTATAGTACACCCACATTTCGCGATTTATGTTTAAGTCCCAAGTAATAGGGGGCGAGCCTATTACCATCAACCGGGCACAAATCTAGACTCTGAGCTGCCACCGAGAAATTCCAGATGAAAAACACTTTGCTCGACCCGGCAATCGATTCCAAGACCTCGTGCGCAACAAGACAGTCCACCAATTATATCAATCAAAATAATTATAAGCTGAACAAACTAGTATGTACTACAAAGTAATACCAACGAATCAACGTTAAACTTTTCAATCAGTGAACGTTTTAGTCCAGGTTCCGGTAGTGTGTAAACTAAATCTCATTTCAGTGTAACTAAAGTCTAGTTCGACTTGTTCCTGCCTCACTGCCTAGCTAACTAAGCTGCTAACTTCAATGTTAGTCGGTAACATTTATGTTTGATCCTGTCCAATACGGTCGGAAACATTATAATATTTATCTTTAGTCAGTGAGCTATAAACAAAACAGCAGCGCTACTATGTACTAATCTATGTGAAGTGAGTTATCATCTCATACTAATCCTAGGGATTCAAAGTTTCCTTCACGCTCACTCTACATAATATTTTCACGGGGATTTTTTTATAGAATAGATTATCTACTTCTTTCGTCGCCGCGTCGGCTGAGATTTATTTTACGACTTTACACTCAAACTTTAGCATCCCCTTCAACCCGTTTGAAGCGTTGATTTTAAAATAGAATATAGCTTTTGTTACTCGCTGATAATGCAGGTTTCTTTAAGTGAAAGAATTTTATTATATTGGTTAAGTAGTTTTTGAGTTTATCCATTACAAACAGACATACAAACAATATAATCTTCCTTATTTATTCTATTACATAGTTGCTTTTAAAACTAGAGCACAAGGGTAGTGTCCTTAAAAATTCTGATTGGTCCGAAAGTTGGATTACCTACTCAAAAATACTGGACACGTATTTTTTCTTTTGTGACGTAAACCAAAAATGACTACGATATATTGCGTTGAAATTACGCGTGACGTCACACCGTGCTACACTTTTAACGTAAAAGTGACGTTACAAGCTCCTTCTCCTGAACTTTGATGATCAATAAAGAGTGACAAAGATATATCTTTGTCACTTTTTATTGATTTGAGTAAGCAAAAAATACATGTCCTATATTTTTTGGTATTCTTACTGACGCACTAATTAGACTTAATATACTTATACCTAGGACACATCCCTACTCCCGCATTTTAAAGAACTTCCGCATTCTAATCTCAGTGTCAATCTGTCAAAAATACACTTAATTTACCTACATTTTAAAAGTGTTTGACTTTGATTGTCGCTTAGAAGAGATGAGACTGGATTTTGAATATCTTTAATTACGGAAATTAGCTTTCAGATTTTCTCCGGGGTCATTTTCCTTAGATACCAATGTCTAAGATGAACTTAATGTATTATGGACTAAGTTCTGGTTAACACAAACAAAATAAATTATTAACCCGCGGTCTGATGAAGTGCTTCCCATAGGATGCGAGTGAAATAGCGGGTAAGAGCTAGTAATCAATATATTATGAAGTTTAGTTAGTAATGATCAAGTATAGTATTGAGTGGGTAGAATAACTTCTAGACTGCGTCGTTGGTGTTGTGGCTAAATGCGCCACTGCTGAGTATGAGGTCCCCGATTCTGAGGTCGAGGAAAGTCTCATCTGGAATATCTCAGTAGCAGCCCGGAGTCTGGATTTGTGTCTGGTAGATGGCAATAGGCTCGCCCCCTATTATACGAGACTTAAACATAACCGACGAAATGTGGGTGTACTATAATTACTGATCCACCTGACTCTTCGGAGACTACTACAGGCGTAGTGCTATGTCATAAAGGATTTCTATTAAAAAGAGACATAGAATTTACATTATCTCACGGTATCTAATGCTAAGGCAATAATATCCAAAATCGTCTGATAGCTCGATAGGTGGTGTTGGTGGAAACATGTAAGCTCGCTATGGTTCCAAGTTAAAAAGTCACACAACGAAGTCAAGTCAGACGCCAGCACATCAAGCTATCTCAAACTGTCAAACTTTTATAATTGAACATGAGTTTGAGATATCTTTATTTCTCATAAGAATAAATTAATTTACATGAGAAAATTATAACTAAAATTAAAATCGAACACTAGCGAACATAAACCTTTTTCTTTTGTAATAAAGTTTAAAAACTATCTAATCGATTTAACAGATTGGGGTAGCTTGATGTGCTGGCCACAGTACATGACCATACCTCCTAGTTATATATTGAAGCCATAATGGAAGTTTTCTTACGAAAATCAGTTTGAAATTTTATAATTTAACTTTAAATACTCGGGGTATTTAAAGTTCAATTATAAAATTTAAAACTCCTCTACCGTTAAGCCGTTGGTCCCGGCTGTCATTTGTAAAACTTTAACAGTCGTTATGGGTAGTCAGAAGCCTGAAATTCTGACAGCCAGTCTTACCAAGGGAAATCGTGTTGCCCAGTACCTGGATTGTGGATGTCAGATAGGCAGTCGGTCCATGTAAAATACTGGTACTCAGCTGTAATAAGCTAGACAAGCAGCTGACCCCAACATTGTTGGGAAAAGGCCAAGCAGAAGATGACGGCCTCTGTACCGTTTCATGCACCCATAACCACAATGTTTTGCGTGCTAAACATTTCGCGCTGCCGCAGCGCTTTTTCGCACTAAAAATAAAAGTCGTTTTCCAGTAAACATTTTTGTACACTGTACATTAGTACAGTGTACAAAAATGTATACTGGACTGTGTGAGATTAATATCTAACAAATTATTTGAGTTTTTTAACTTGATCACAAAAAAATAAGGTTCATGTTTAATTGGGATAATTTGACACTTTGGGACAGCTCTACATTATGTTGGTGTTTGTACAATGTTACTTGGTTTGACATAAATAATGCTTAGATGAGGGCTTTGTGATAGTTACTTTTACACCCCCTATACCTGAGGGTTAAAGAGTATAATTCCTTTCGATCGTTAAGCCGCAAACTTGTGTTTTTCTTGGCAAATAAAAAGAATGACGCGCTATAGTTTGCATTTGTTCAGGTAATCCTATTGTCACTGACAATTTAAATGGATTAATTAATTGTGAACTTACTAAGTTACTAAGACTGTTTACCCTTTCTCTATTTTATCCTGCAATTAGTAAATTACTCGATATTAAGTAACTTATCGCTTTTTTCTTTTTAGTTCATGTGTTTTGGGGTTTCGTAGCTTAATAGCAAAAACGGATGCCTTGTAATGCTGTGTTGACGGCCGCTTCACAAAGCAGACTCTCGCAGAGTCACAGCTGCCGTTACCGGTCATGGGTCGTTTAACAAACACCTCTCTGCGATAGGAGTTACAGAAAGCCCGCTATGCAGAGCCTTCATGGAGGAGGACGAGACGGCAGCCCACGTGCCCACAGGTTACTACATACAGGGCAAAATACTTCGGTAACCCAGTTACTCTCCGAGAGATCGCCAGCAACGTCAGATCGCTGCGGGCCTTTCTTGAGGAACTGGGGTGGATCGAATAAGGTATTGTCCCACCCGTTACGCAAAATACGCGCAGAGTCGTGGAGTTGCGGATATGGCCCCGTCAAACTATACAAAACAATACAATGCTGTCCTGTCCAGATGTCACACTATTAGCACTGTATCGATGGAATTTCGTCGTCTTGAGCAAGCTCGATGATTAATGCTCGTGGGTCCTTTGTATGAGAAGAGTTATTTGCCCAGCAGTGGGACAGAAACTGGCTGGCATTATTACTATTACTACAAGCCTTTTTTCGTCAAAATGTTATCTTTACCCAACTAATGCCTATTTATAACACTTTCGAGAATAACTCATGCTTATTTATAAGACTTTCTTACACACCTCATGAACAGTTTCAAAAGAAGCAAAGTAATACTTTTATTTTATTTTCATGAGCTCATAATTGTTGTAAACAAACTCAGATGACATAAGCGATGTTTGCAAGTTCCTTTGTTGCCCTAAACTCTCTGATTATGAGGGCATTATATTTAGCGACTTGTTTTAACACTTTGTTAAGCAAAAATAACTTGTTTACGAACTTGTTATTTGTTTTATTTATAATTCAACAACAATCGTTCAAGAAAGCATAAATTATATTATTTAACTAGCTGTGCCCGCGACTTTGTCTGTGTGAGTCAAAACATGGGTTTTCATTTTTATTGCGGAACTATAATGATTTTTCTAAAATAAAAATAGTTTTAGTTACCTTATAACATTAGCTATCTGCCAGTGAAAGTCACGTTGAAATCGGTCGAGCCATTTCGGAGAATACCTCAAATAAACAGACTTTTTTTTTTATTGGTTTTTTGATATACATATCTACCGTATAAAATTTCATGTGAAATTAGTATAGAGCTGTTATTTAGACATTACAAGCAGACACTTCAATTTCATTTACTTGTATAGATCATAAATAGATTATGAAAATTTGGCTATCACAACAACCTCCGCGACTTAGATACACAGTGCGTCCAATGTTTTACACGTGAATTAGTGATTAAGTTTTGTTCACGTTTCTTAGAACTACGAGTACACTACTAATTATATCAATCCTTATTGTATTTCGTTCAAGATTCAGCCATCAAAATTCGATGTAAAGAAGACGTAGGTAATTAAATTTATGTTTGATATTAACATTAAAAACTGAAACTTCAATTTCAATCATTTGTATAGATGTCCCATGTTGGCGCACTGTAGTTCGATATACCGTAGTACCACCGTAGTATCAACTCCCCTGTACCGCGTATGTTGATGCAGCCAGCAGGGCTAATTAATTGTCAACATTTGGCAACAGACTGTAGCTAGACATCATAACTACTCCTACGTGTATTTATTTTCAAGTAAGTAAGTACCTAAGTTCTGTTTAGGTTAAATAATATGATACTATGTTTACGAGTAGTAATGACGACCTGTGTGGCGCGGCGGGCGAAGGTCAGGAGGAGTCAGGAGGTTGCGGATTTGATCCCCGCCTTGGGACAAATGATTGTATGATCTACAAAGAATGGTTCCAGGTGTTCTGGGTATTTGCTATGAATAATAAAAAAAATGTCTATATATACGATGTATTGTATTGAGTATATCGGTCATCTATTACACATAACACAAACTCTGCTTAGCTTGGGGCTAGATGATGCTGTGTGGATTGTCGAGAATTGTTATTATTATTACAAATACAAGTGTATCTCTTGGAGTATCAATACACGAGTATGATACTATTTAACCTGTTGTAACTAAGTAAGTTTTAACTGATTTACGTCCGTGTCATTTTACAAACTCAGGTCTAGTTAAAACCAGCGTCAGGCACTACTTGTCTGGCATTTTTGCTGAACTGAACCGGGTTTCCGCAGCCGTAAGGCACATAATAATATTGTTTTTCCTCGCTTTCTAAATATTTTAGTTTAGTTGTGCCAAAGTAAGAGTCAAGAGTGAAGGTATTTTATGAAAACAGATTATTGAAAAAGGTCTATGGGTCGATCTTCAAAGTAAAGTAAGCTACGCTTGTTGACGTCATTCCGTGGATGGGGGCCCAAACACCGTGACCTCTCCGTTCATTGGAAAGCACGTTAAGTCTTTAGTCCCGAATGTGATTCGCTTATCTTTAAGCAGTCGATACGGTTGGTCAGAAACCCGAAAGTCTGACCAGTATTGTCATGGAGCGGGTCAGCGAGGCAGTCCTGAATCGAAAAATACTTCAAACATATGATGCAATGGATTAAGAATTTCCTTCTTCATCTTTCAGATTGTGATGGAAAGAGTATTCCACAATTGGGGTTCCCCACATAAAAGTCCCCGCTTAGTTTAGTGACGCATTTAACAAAATAAAGTAAGCTAACAGACACACACTTAACATGTACTTAGGTTTTAATTGCAACAAAGTTTCAAGTATTCATTCATTATTCAAAACTTAACTCATCAACCGCCCTTAAGTCCAAATATTATAATAGCACTCATTATTTTTTAAATATAAAACGTTGCCCCACACTAGGAGTTTCCCCTGTATCGTAGGTGCTTTAACAAACATTCAGACTCACATACACAAACAGCCGTACAAAATTAAACCTTAATCAAATATAAATACAGTGTAAAACAGTACACAAGTGTGCCCACGGTTCTTGACCGGCGGTGTGTCAACAAAGGCCAACCATTTTCTATTTCTCCACAATTGACTAAAATGTGTGGTTCATCCATTTCAGTCTCTCATGGACACCCATATATTAGAAGGGACGCGACACGGAACGCCACTCTTGTCTCAAATAGTTTCGATCTTACGGTTATCCTACACGACTTCTGTTTTGCCGGGACTACTATTAAATTAGTGTTTATTTGCCTACTTATGATGGTGTATGGGAGTTCTTTGTAGGTGTCAGTAGGAAGTCTGTTTTCTGAAATTGTAGTGCAGTAAACTACCTACCTAGTACTTTGTTAGACTTGACTTGATCATGGATATTGATTTGACGATAGGGTTGGCAGTCGCAATGGCTGAGCGATTGGCTGCTGTTCTGCGTGTCGCGGGTTCGATTCCCACACAGATTAAATATTTTTGTGACCTGCAGGTAGTTGTTCCCGGTCTGGCTGTTTGTGTATGTGAGTTTTTGTACTTTGTTTGTGTAGGAGAAATTTCTATTATGGGGCAACGTTTGAAAAAAATAATTGGTGTTATTATTACTATCATTCGCTTGTTGGCCAATGAAGAATAATGCAGAACTAACCGGCGGACGATACATGTGCGAACTTACCGTTATGACGTCACCGGCACGCAACGTATTTCTTGTTTGGCTGCCACTCGGACTGTCCCAACATCATGCTCAAAGCGATAGGCTCGGCAGACAGCCCGCTAGTGTAGGCGCAAACGATCTGTTTACCTTTTTTAGTACTAAGTAAGTAGCCTAAGTTTTATCACCAGCACAGTGGGCCATAAATATATAAATAAGAATAAATAATGCTGGACAATCCACACAGCATCATCCAGCCCCAAGCTAAGCAGAGCTTGTGTTATGGGTACTAGATGACTGATATACTTAATACAATACATTACATAGATAGATATTTTTATTATACATAGGAAATACCCAGAACACCCGGAACAAATATTTGTAGATCGTACAAACATTTGTCCCAAGGCGGGAATCGATCCGCAACCTCTTGCGTCCCAGGCGGACTTTCGCCCGCCGCGCTACATCCGTCTTCCATAAATATGAAGTCTGTTCATTTGTTTTTAAATTATGATTGAACCGAGCACCAAAAGCCACCAAAATCCTCTCACACAGGGAATGAACCAAAGGTAATCACCACATTTGCCTACAGTGTGTAGCCTATGTGTGAAACCAGCGGTTACAATTTAAAAGCGTTCGAATTTACCTACGTTACGTTTACGTCACGATTTTTTCATTCGTTTCACACATGGTGGTTATTTAGTTTTAAGCCTTTATTCAAAATTATAAGTGATACTAGTAGGGTAGTTTCCTTAAAAAATCTGATTGGTCCGAAAGTTGTATTACTCAAAAATACAGCAAGAATTTACCTACCGAAAACGTCAAATTACCTACTTATTTGTCAAATGAAAATAGTATCACGTGTGTAGTGTGATTGTTTTTGGTTGGTAAACTTTGGACGGAGTCTGGATGTGTGCCCGGTTGATGGCAATATGCTGTTCCCTATTAAACATAACTGGTGGTATGTGGGTGTACTGCGTACCTGCAGTACGCCCACATTTTACCAGCCTCTGCCGAACCCTTTAGGGATTACAGGCGTGTTATTATGAGTAAATTTCGTGCTAAGGATACTATCATAATAATAATTTATTTATTGTTTACAAGGACCAGATTACAAAGTGGATAGGTACAATTTTGACGACGCAAGAGGTTGCGGTTTCGATTCCCGCCTTGGGACAAATGTTTGTACGATCTACAAATATTTGTCCCGGGTGTTCTGGGTATTTACTATGTATAATAAAAATAACTATCGACGTAATGTATTGTATTAAGTATATCAGTCATCGAGTACCCATAACACAAGCTCTGCTTAGCTTGGGGCTAGATGATGCTGTGTGGATTGCCCAGCATTATTTATTATTATTTATTTAATTGGCACATAGGAGTAAAACAAAATCTAGTAAGCGGGTGAAGCGCTGTACTCCTAAATAGGCAACTGAGTAACCTGAGCTTAGGAGAAACAGGACCGATCCCGATTATACAATATACATGTGGAGTTTTTATATGGCAAATGACGTGGTACAATATATAATTAATTATATTATCCCAGTAACAATAACATGAATGCAGAAAATAAAGAAAAATGAAATATGTACATTACAAATTTTATAGGTGAATTTGTGTGTGTGTTTGTGTGAATGTGCGCGTGAGCGCGTGTGTGTGTGTGTTTGTTTATGTGTGTGTATACTGTTCTATCCTCCGTCACGATGTTTACTGTCTGTTTACGACTGTGATTTCCAAGATTACAAACAAAACACTACGCTTGTAGACCACGTTTAACAAGATTATCTACAGGTAATCAATCTCCTATAATAAAACAACAATATGGTACCTTCCCTGTATGCGGTGGATAGATTGGTGAAAATTAGTCTATTATTCCTAAACTTTTACTTAGCGTAGGATGTTCTGCGAAGTTCGTACACTGTGGTTGGATAAAGGTTAATCTGTAAGTAGGTACTTGTGCGTAATAACATGATATTTCTGATAGATTAATTTTCATTAACATATTTCTAACTTCGATCGCCCTGTGACCGATTGGAGCATGAATAGGGATTTTATTTGCGGGTAAGGGTAAGATTGAGAGATATTATATCACAGTTGACCAAAGTATACCAATTTTTCTAGTATTTACATAAAGGCAGAAGCCTTGATTGCCTGCTCTGTATGAGAAGAGGCCTTTGCCCTGCAGTGGGACAGTAACAGGCTGGTACTATACTATACATAAAGGCATACATAAACTCACGGCTCCCATAGGGGTAGGCAGAAACTACAGAACGCCACCTGCTACGATCCATACTCTTTCTGCTTCGTTTACGTTCATTTATATGGTTATACGCATGCCACGCATCACGCCATCTTCGTGCACTGCGCTCGAATACTTCATGATGACTTTAGTACCAAACTGTTTTTATGTGTTGATGCAAAATAAAGCTCTATTGCAATGTCTAATTGAATTTATATTATTATATCACATAAACTAAGATCTGAAACAACATATTATAAACTATTAGCTTTTGCCCGCAGCTTCAGCAATTCGGGGCCCCCATTTTAGGGAAGTGGGGGGTTAGAAAGAAACAAAAAGTAGTCTATGTCACTTTCCATCCCTTCAAATATCTCCACTTAAAAAATCACGTCAATTCGTCGTTACGTTTGGGCGTGAAAGACGGACAAACAGACACACACACTTTCCCATTTATAATATTAAGTATGGATTGTATGCCTAGCATGGTAGAGCAGTGCATACGCACACCAATTTGCCTAATAACAACTCTGTCACCACTGTCTCACAATAAAGATCTTTGACTTTTGCTTTGACTTTGATATTTTTGTAATGGAAATGAATAAGTAGGTATACGCTCTGATTATTAATTCTTACTGAATAAAGACGAATTCTAGGCCAGAACTCAATCTTTTGAAATAAGTGATCAAACTAAAACTTCTATGACTTATAACTGACTATGTATAGAGCTATTTTTAATCGAAAGGAATTTCTAACTTCCCAGTTAAATAACCTTTTAATATCAAACATAAATTTGATTACCTACATCTTCTTTACATCCAATTTTGATAGCTAAATCTTGAAAGACATACAAAAAGGATCGATTTAATTATTTTAGTTCTAAGAAACGTGAACAAAACTTAATCACTAATTCACGTCTAAAATATTGGACGCACTGGGTATCTAAGTCGCGGCGGCAGTTGTGTAAGTCGAAATTTCATAATCAATATTGATACAAATTAATAAAATTGAAATGTCTGCTTGTAATTTCTACATAACAGATTATTGCTAAATGCATATGTTAGTTTAAAAAAAATGTCTGTCTGTCTGTTTGTTTTAGGTAATCTCCGTCGGTCGTCGGTCGTCGGGCTCGTCGGTCTTGATTCACTATTATCATTTCTTGTCTTTCCAAAAAGTAATATAAAATACTTATCTATTGATACTACCATCAGTGATTTCTAAAGATAAAGATAAAGAATATGTAATAAACATGACATTTTTCGTTTCAACAGTCTACCCAAGTCGGATATGCAATAGTATTTTAGAAATTAGAATTATTAAACTCACAAATATTATTTTGTCACAAATATTAATTAAAAAAAAATCCTATTTAATTGCTTAATAGATTGTACACACGAATAGCAGTAACAAAGGTACTTTAATAATACATCAAATTGCTGATAACTGGTAAATTAATGTCATATTTGTATTGTTTTCGAATATTTATGTTACAATTTGACGGCACGGTTACATATGTACATATGTGTGGAAAATATTTCTTTCTTTCTAACGCAAGCAGATAACATTTTTAGTAGGTAACTAAACTACACTTTGCTCCGTCGTATTAGTGGTATTCAAGTTTTTATAGTAACTCGTGCATTTGCTCTCGGAAAGCACTATTTGGTGAAGTGCAACTGATGATGAAGACTACAGATGGCCACCAGAACATTTAGTATAAGTATTTCACGGGTGGCGATTCGATTACTCTAATAATGTGGTTGCCTATCTATTTATGCTCGTCACAATGCTTATGGAGAAGTGGAGCTGATGGTGAAGTACCAGGAGAACTCATCCTCAACAATTAACGTCCCTGCATCGGGAAAAACAATATTTTGTAAAATGTGATGAGCAGTTGACATGAAGCTATTGTAACTTAATAAAGTTATAACTAAAAATAAAAACTATTTCTCAAAAAAATAAAACCGACTTCATAAAAACGCTAAAAGATGTGGAAAAAGGTTTTTTAATCATTTAGGCCCCGGATTTTGCTAAAGATTTAATGAATTAAACCCAATTAGTGTAATATAATCGTTTTAAATCTAGTCACAACGTCATTTTAACTAGCATCAATGTTAAAAAATGCACGATAAACTAGATATTTTTAATTTTAAAATACAAGAATTACCTAGATTGAATATTGTCTTCATAGGAACCCAGAAAAGGGTGGTAGTGCTCGTCTTGGTGGGGGCACTGCTGCGCCCCTTGATACATAACTCTTCATGGGATAATAGATGTTAAATATCGGTAGTTTCTAAATTACAGCCGCGTCGTAACCACCTAGTGCGTTCTCTCCCTTGAACTTTCCTACGTTTCTCAGACTGTTCGTCGATTTATTAATGATTAATGACGTGCACATAACAAAGAACCACTTGATTATTAATGAAAGATGTTATCTCTGCTTCACTGATTCATCCCTTGAATTTTGCTCCTGTAATGTTAAGAAGACTTATTGCTGATGCCAACAAGATTTTAATATTGAGCTCCAAAAGTTTTCATAGACCGTAAAATGGGATATAAAGTAAAAAAGACGTCTCCACGTGTTACGATACTCGGGTATAGTGTTACTCAGAAAATATGAAATACCCTCTATTCGGGGTGAGCTTACGCGCATTTGTATGGTCAATGTGTCGTGCGTGTGGTGGTGTCATATCAGTTCTTTTCTTCATTGATATTCAACCTAAAGACTGATGCTGATACGCTATTCTATACATTAAAATACAGGATGCAATGTTTTTTTTCTCAGACAAAAATATCAGTCCAAAAAAACAAAAAAATAAGTTTAATTTAAGTGCATATATTTTTTTGAAATTCCTAGTGTGGGAATTTCTCCTGTCTCGTGGGTGCGCTTACAAACATTTAAAGTCACATACACGAATGGCCAGACAGTTTGCAGTGGGACAGTAACAGGCTGGTTTTATTATATTATTACTAGCTGATGTTTGGGGTGGACCTCCCTTAACATTTAGGGGGATGAAAAATAGATGTCATCCGATTCGCAGACCTAACCGATATGCATACAAAATTTCACGAAAATTGATAGCGATAATTTAAGTAGCTGGAAGTTACGAGTAGGTTGGTTTCCACTTGGTACATGCTTTATAATGTTGACGTCGAAGTGACGTCGGCGAAACACTTTCTTCCGTAAAATATTACATTCGAGTAAGCACTTAAGGAGTTCTAAAAAGTAACTTACTTACTTCTGGAGTTTGGGATTCTTATGTGGCGCAGCGGGCGAAGGTCCGCCTGCGACGCAGGAGTTTGCGGGATCGATTCCCGCCTTGGGACAAATGTTTGTGAACGATCTACAAAGATTTGTTCCGGGTGTTCTGGGTATTTGCTATGTATAATAAATAATATCTATTTATGTACCTAATGTATTGTATTAAGTATATCTGTCATCTAGTAACCATAACACAATTTCTGCTTAGCTTGGGGCTAGATGATGCTGTGTGGATAGTCCAGCATTATTTATTATTATAATTAGGTTATAAAATGAAAAAGGATGAATGATTCCCTTTACATCGATTCCCGTTACGTCAGGTACTCTAAATACAGGATTGAAGGAACGTCAACGAACAACCTGATACCATGACTTCAGTACGTAATTCTGGACATCTCAACGTCGAAATTTCTCGTCGGCCTGTATTAATTTCATTTACGGTTTACGGTTTAAGACATTTATTTCGCTCAAAAAGAATACATTATTCACTTCTATGAGGAAAAACATAATAAATAAGATACAATAAGCGACGATTTCGCTTGGTAATAAACTAAAATTAAGTTATAAACAAAAACGGCAAAACTTAGAATTTATAAATTATTTAGGTGGTGTTTTAATAATCTCTTAAAAGTTGGAAGTGATTTCGATTCCTTGATTACTTTAGGTAAAGAGTTATAGAGTTCAGCCCCCTCATATACGACAGTCTTTCGACCGTAGTTTGTCCTCGGTGCTCTTAAAATTATATGGTTAGCCTGCCTCGTAATGCGCTTTTGAATTTGCATTCTTTTTGTAAATGTTATTTGTGTGTGTATGTCTCTATTCATTTCCTAAGTTATTATCTAAACTTTTTTCAACCTAACCCAACCTCTGAAAAAGAAACACAGGAAAATGCCCTCGAATAATATCAGCACTGGAGTGTTTGGAATCATTTACTGAACTCATGTTTTCAGTTTCTGCGTCGAAGATTCCACCCTGTATAGTTACTTAGGCACTAATGCAACAATCCTAGAATAATATTTTATTTTAATAAAATAACAGCCTGTTAATATTCCTCCGCAGGTCACTTCTTGTAGCCATACCACGGTCGCTAAAGGCGGAATGGTGATTTCTTAATACTAATACGAGTACAGATTTCCTCACCATGTCACCCTAAACGATGTCAGTTATGTCCAAAGTCAACTTTTAATACTATTTACTACTTTTCTTTCTTAATAGTTAATCATATTACATAGACCTTGCGGAGGCTGTTGCGGTGGCTGCTGCGGTGGATGCTGATGCCCTTGCATCACAATATTTATTTATTTATTTAATAGAAACTAAGACTTACAGCTAAAAAACCAAATAGAAAGGTAAAAATAGTCGACAGAAAGCCAATTACAAGTACTCACGTGTAGAAATAGACTGGATATTCTAAAGTGAGCACACAAAGTAAAATAAAATGTAAAAAACTTCTATTAAAACTATTTGGTTAACAATTTTTGATTCGAACGAGTTAATACACCAATACACACAATATACACCTATTGTACGAAGATTTGCTAGTGACAAGGACAAGACAAGCCATGGTGTCTCCGACGAACAGACGGCGCAACAGACGCCTTCAATGTTTGTGTCTTCGGATTATGCTTCTACCGAGCCATTTTATGAAAATAAACTACTATAAGTAAATAAAAAAAAAGTACGAAAGTACCTTTTTAAAGGAGAACAATAGACACCATCCTAATACATAATAAATGCAGTTACATGCTAATTAAGCCTGGATTTATTTATTCGTTTATTTATAAGGAATAAAAATAGTAGTATAATGACATATATGTACATACAGTAATATAAACTTAAAATAATAGCACTTATTTCACAACCAATTCACTGATCACTAGCTTATGATTAAAGATCAATGCTACGTGAGTATAACAGTGGTTACAGCGGTTAAAGCAATAAAACATTATGAAAAAAAGAAAACAAAATTACGAAGTTAGTATATATTCGACTACAAATTCCCTATTTTTTTTAGTGGAGAGGTTAAATATAATAGGTCTTTACCTATGAAATTGCCGTTTTGTATGAAAAAATTTAAATGATTTTTTTTCATGTATTTTTTATTTGTATTAATCGAAGTAATCACCCATGCAATCAATGCATCTTTGCCAACGCAGTGGCAGTTTATTGATGCCCTTCTTAAAGAAATCAGCTGGACGGGAGGCAACAAATTCTTCAAAGGCATTTTGTACTGCCTCTCGGGTATTGAATTTTTTTCCCGCCAAGAAGTTATCCAAATTCTGGAAAAAGTAGTAGTCTGTAGGCGCAAGGTCTGGTGAGTAGGGCGGATGACGGAGAGCTTCCAACCCCAGTTCTTGCAACTTGGAGACCGTCTGCTGTGCAGTATGAGGTCGCGCGTTGTCGTGCAGGAGCAGCGGAGACGAGCGATTGACCAATGCTGGTTGGAGATGTGCCAGCTTCTCCATCATTGTGTTCAATTCTTCACAGTACACATCTGCAGTAATGCTCACCCCGTTTGGTAAGAAGCTGTGTTGAATCACACCGGCGCTAGACCACCAAACAGTGACCATCACTTTTCTTGGGGTAAGTTTTCGTTTAGGGCATTGTTTAGGTGCTGAACCAGGATCCAACCAACTTGCTGAGCGTTTGCGGTTATCAAACAGAATCCATTTTTCATCGCAGGTAACAATGCGGTTCAAAATTCCTTCATTTGTGTGTCTGTTGAGCAGTGCAAGGCACGTCTCGACGCGTACTTCGCGCTGGCGATCATTGAGTTCGTGGGGCACCCATTTGTCAAGCTTTTTTACCTTGCCAATTTGACGCAAATGGACCAATATTGTTTTGACGCTAACGTCGAAAGCTGCTGCTAATTCAGCCGTAGATTGTGTATCATCAGCTTCCACAATCGCCTTTAATTCGTCATTGTCGACCAAAGTCTTCGGACGACCGCGAGGTTCATTTTTCAGGTCGAAATTTCCAGAACGGAAGCGAGCAAACCAATAACAGGTAGTGCGTTGGTTTGTAGTGTTAGCTCCGTAAACGTCGTTGATGTTGCGTGCCGCTTGTGCCGCGTTGCTGCCACGACGGTACTCATATTCCATAATTACTCGAATTTTTAACGTATCCATGATGACGAAAAAGATTTAAATGCGATGAAAATGTAACACTAATCAATAAACAAATGACTACTTTTGGAAAAAGAAATCCATGTTTTTAAAATAAAATTAATTTGAAATTAGAATTCTTAGCCAAACAAAAAATATTTTGATTTGAAATGGCCAGTACTGCAGAACGGCAATTTCATAGGTAAAGACCTAATATTAATGCGCTCAAATTTGGTGTTTTTTTTTGCGTTGCCCCACACTAGGAATTTCTCCTGTATCGTGGGTGCGTTTACAAACATTTAAACTCACATACACAAACAGCCAGACCCGGAACAACTACCTGTAGGTCCTACAAATATTTGTTCCGTGCGGGGATCGAACCCACAACACGCGGCGCAGCAGCCGATGGCTCAACCACTGCGCCAACCGTGTCGTCAAAAACCGTGTCGTGTTAAAAGAATCCACAAGTTGACGCAGTCGTAGATCTACGCTTAAATTTATTTAGTTTACCTACATGTCATTATAAGCTATGTAATTACATCTGTATACATAAAGAGTTCGTTTATTACGTCCTCCATAATCCCGAGGGTCATTACCGGGGACTTAATTAAAACCTTTCATTTTGGACATTATTTTGAGGCCATCTACGGAAAAGATCTTAAACACAGATTAGTCTTTGATGCTGCCAACTACTTTTAATTAATTAAAAGTACTGGCAACTATTTTAAATTAAAATGTTCGTAATTTTATGTAGAAAATATTTTCTGGTTTACTAAAAATTGCTATTAAAATGAGAAATAAATTATTTTGTTTTCACAGTACCGAAAAAAGGATGCCCAGCAATCAATAAAGTTAAACTTTTCGAGGTAAATGGTAATATAGTCAGCAAGACAGGACCCGTTTGCATCACAAATCAATTAATCATTTAGCATTGAATTAAGTTATGTAAAACATTGCTCGATAATTCTGTCAATGGTAGTTGAAAAAAGTGCCAAGACTTTTAAACTCTTCTTATATGCCCACCAAAGGCAAAAAAACGAGTTCAAAATCCGTCGTGGACCAGGTCTAACCCATATCTATTATTTATGCAAGTGCTTGAAACCAGACGCACCTGACACGAACCATTCGGTTCCCATCCATTTTCCATTTTCAGATTTCAAAACACTGATGAAATGATCCGATGGCTTACCAACCAAAACACCAGTAAACCACGTGCAAATGTCGCAACTTATTTCTTAAGCTTATAAATGTAACATTTCCAAGGCTTCGGAAATCATTTGTCGGCCAATACAAAGTTGTCGATGAACATTGGGAACAACAAAAAACTTGTGAAACTCAACTCAAGTTCCATTTCGTAACCATTTTTCATGAAGGTAAATCTTTTGCCTTGATAAGTCTCCATGTAAATCGGAAATTGAATAAAGGATTCTGATTTCGATAACGTCGGCTAGCGACGGGATATTCTAGTAATCTGTTTCATCGGCCTTCTTATGTATTTATATTCAGTATTGTTCAAATCTAGGGCTGTCACAAGGAAGGAGATTAGTATTTTGGTTGCTTTCTTGAAAAGCTCAGTTTTACAGAAGGTACATTAATACTGTAATAACATCATCATCATCCTCTTGCCCTTATCCCAATTTATTTGGGGTCGGCGCAGCATGTCTTCTTCTTCCATACACCTCTATTTGTCGTCATCTCAGAAGTCACCTCCTTCTTAGCCATATCATCTTTCACACAATCCATCCATCGTTTCCTAGGTCTCCCCCTACTCTTAACCCTCTACATTCATAATCAAAACTTTCCTCACAACATGATCAATAATCTTACTACTAATTGAGGTACTAGATTAGCACTAATAAATAATATGATAATAAAATCACCCTCTTACTGTCCTAGTGCAGGGCAAATGCCTCTTCTCATACAGAAAAGTTATTAATCGTCTTCACGATGTTTTCCTCCACCGATGTCAGTGATGTCCAGGATAAACCCAGCAAGTAGTATGAATTGAAAAAGTTCCATTGGTACTTGCCCAGGTTTAAACCCACAACCTCGTGCGCAAGAGGCTAGGCCTAAACCACTAGGCCATCACGACATTAGCACTAAAAGGCGTATTTACTTTGATTTTAGGATTTATTCCTTTTAAGAGCTACTTTATAATACTCATCAAGCGACTGGCAGCTCACGGCTGTCTCATCTCTTCTAAAATATAAAGGAGTGTTTATCTCATTGGTATATCATCATTTTATAAGTATCCAAGAAGGTTTGAATGTGGAAAATACTTCACTGATTTCGTCAGGATTTAAAGGGATTTTTTTTAGGGACATCAACCCACGAACAGAAACGATCCTAGCCCCCAGGCACTGCAATTTTATATCGGCTTTTTCCTCATTTTTGAGTTTTTTACTGTTACGTTTCTTAAGACAGTAAAAAGTCATGAGAACATTATTGATATGATTTTAATTAATAAGTTTGACTTTATGTCTCTCATTAAGAACTTCATCGATTAAGGTAGAAATAATGATTGTTAAAAAAACAACAGTTAAAAACTTACCACATCTCTGCGAGTGGAGCACTTTTTTACATATTTTATCAAAATAACTATTTTGTAATTTATTTTGTTTTAATATGTACAAATAAAGATTACGGAAAACAAAAATACATGTTCTTTTATTAAATCTCATCTTCTATTGACAGTCACGACGTCCAACTGCCCACATTTTTCTGTGTTACACGTTTATCTTTTGTTTTGCATTCACTATCATAATTAAAGCAAAATATCTAAATACTATTTTATAATGAAAACTTTCTAGTACTTATCTAGAAGGTTCGTTTTTGCCTGTGTCTGTCTACTGACGCATTTTTTTTTCTTTATTTCTTAAATTTAGCTAAAAAGGCTACTTGTAGATGTTACTTGTACTTGTAGACTAGCTGTTCTTGCCTCACTGCTAACAAAGTTCTTTGTCCTCTTTTCCGACACATTCCTGATCGTTGCTAAATCTGGCGGACCAGTAACAAGGTTATAAATAATTTTACACCCAATTTCTTCAATATCTACTGATGTAATAAAAAACTTTTTCGCAAAAAAGTGGGTTGAATTTGTTTGCGAAAAAGTTTTTACTATACTAACCTATAATATTTTACGAGTTCCATCGATTTCTCCAGGGTCATCAGATCCTGACCTGATGATAATGGGACCACCTCTGAAGTAAAAGAAACAAAAAAGAATCATCAAAATCAATTGACCAATGTCTACTTCTTTCTTTAAAGTCGGATAAAAAACAACAAACTACCACTGATCCTCTTAGTTTTTGTATTAAAAACTATGTATACACAGCAATGTATCTCAAACCCACTATGTTTCAAGAACAGATGGTGGCGCTACATTATAAGTTAATTATCTACTTACAAGGGTAAATTATGAGCTGTGACCCTTTTTTCACCACCTGTGTCCGACATGGACCCTTCTCCACATAAGATAGTTTTACAAAACGAAGGGTAACATTATAATATTTTAGTCCCAACCTAATGAACGCCATCGACTTATAACAACGCTAAGTGGTTACCCTATATTACGACGCCCACGTTTGCACGGGTTTTAACATATTATTCCTTAATGTGGCCGACATACTTGTGACCATTGAAGGATTTGGGTTGTAAAGAGGTACGTCTATTATAGTGTCAGCCTCACACCAGTTTTACGCTACAAAAATTAATTGGTAATGCAAAGGAAATCCATTAAATGGGCAGTTGGTTCATCGTAAGAATGAAGTGGTTTTACGAAAAGTTTATCATGCTAGTCGTCGTTTTTTCGTTTATTTATAAAAAATGCATCCACGATACAGGAACACAGAAATTTCACCTGTATCGTGGATGAGTTTACAAACATTCAAACTCACATACCCAAACAGCCAGACCCGGAACAACTACCAGTACGTTATACAAATATTTGTTCCGTGCGAGGATTGTCACCAAGGATTGATTAATATAAATTGCACACTATAAAGTATAATTATGTTAAAAAAATATGTTAAACTTCGCAAAGATAGTGTTGCAATCGCTTGCGCTTTCCCGGGAGGTTAAACAAAACTTGAAATTTTAAGCCACTTCTTTACATTGCTTAGTACTTAACAAAGCCCTCATAAATAACCTCGTCTGATTGGTAATTTACTTAATGTACATGTGTGTGTGTGTGTGTGAGTATGTGTTTGTGTTGTGTGTTTGTATTGCATTTTGTTGTGTGTGTGTGCTTGTGTTAATAATAAAATGAATATCCCAACATTTACACCACAAAAGACGTGATATTTATTATTCTATTAACTGTCAATTATTCTCTTACAATTAACTACTCTAATTACAATATAAAAGTAACTACATACATACCCGTATAAACCATAACAAAATAAAATAAAAAGGGAGAAATACTAAATAAAAAACTGATTAATGAATACAAAATCTTGCATAGGTACCATTAATTTTATAAAAGTAACTATGGAAAAACGTTTGGAAGGGTATGTATTGAATTTACTTGTAAATTTTGACAGTACCCATAAATGTTTTATTTTAAATAAATTATTTAACTTTGACTTTGCATTATGTATATTATACAAAGGAACACATGGGAGCCAATATTCCAAATTTTGGTATATCACCTTTGATGATAAACAGTGAGTATCAGTGAGCGGTTTCCGGGGTATGAATAATCATACTCAGAAACCGCACTCCTGGATCTCGCCATAATTGGGTGCCTATAATTACGCACATACTCAGAGCAGGCCATAACAAGATAAACCTATAAATACACAACACTACACCCATATATAACTGTCCCACTGAACGGCACGCTTGTGATAATTGCCTTCAAAGGCGTGTTGGCAATTTCATACCAATAGGGATGTGTCCTAGGTAAAAATATATATTAATAATATATATAAAATATAACTATATAATATATTACTATTAATAATATGTATATATATAAAAATATATATTATTAATAGTCTTAGTCCGTCAGTAAGGTTACCAAAAAATATTAGACACGTATTCTTTGCTTACTCAAATCAATAAAAAGTAACAATGATATAGCACATCAAAGTTCAGGAGAAGGGGCTTGTGACGTCACTGTTACGTTAAAAGTGTAGCACGCAATGATGTCACGCGAAATTGGACAGCGCTGCGTATGAATTTTTTGACGCCTTATAATTTACTTTTAGTTGTTTTATTTTGTTATTTTTATTTATTATAATAAAGAAATAAATAAACATAAATAAATATTGCTGGACAATCCACACAGCATCATCTAGCCCCAAGTTAAGCAGAGCTTGTGTTATGGGTAATAGATGAATGATATACTTAATACAATACATTACATAGTTAGATATTTTTTATTATATATAGCAAATACCCAGAACACCCGGAACAAATATTTGTAGATCGTACAAACATTTGTTCCAAGGCGGGAATCGAACCCGCAACCTCTTGCGTCGGAGGCGGACCTTCGCCCGCCGCGCCACATCGGTCGTCAGATTATTATGTGTGTATAGTTATCATCATCCTCCTGCCCTTATCCCAATTTATTTTGGGTCGGCGCAGCATGTTTTCTACTTCTATACATATCTACTTGCTGTCTTGTGTATATATGTAGTTATATTCAACCAAATAAATATATCTGCAGACGATGTACCTAGGTAGAGTAAAATAATATTTTTTAGAAAGTACATCTATTGTCTATAAGAGATCGCTTTTATCGAAAGGCCGCTCAATGTAACACCTTATGTAGGTCTTATTATTATTTGTAAGTTTTTATGATGTGCAATAAATAGAATAGACCAGAATACTCTTTA
This sequence comes from Phlogophora meticulosa, assembly GCA_905147745.2. Lineage (NCBI taxonomy): Eukaryota > Metazoa > Arthropoda > Insecta > Lepidoptera > Noctuidae > Phlogophora > Phlogophora meticulosa. The sequence continues at coordinate 12,016,393 of LR990533.1, read as the reverse complement.
TTATATATGTAAACCATAACAACTAATAACTATTAGGGAGATAGAGACAGAGAGAGCAGAGTATCCTGTTCTTTTCTACCTTTAAGCCATCCCGATTCAACCATGATGCAACATAATATTCTTTCCCCATAACTTTGCTACTCACAACATTAATACAGTCATGATCTACAACATAAAAAGGATAATTTACCGTCAAATAGGCGAGGTAAGGATCGTCGTAATTCTCATTATGAGGTCGTAAAGGTCTTCCATGATTAAGGTGACGGCGCTGATCCTGCGTTTATTTGTTATTAACCAATGTATCGAGGCGACCTTTTGGTTCGTCATTATTACTTCCAAAGATAAATAAAGTTAAGGGTGCTGTTCAGAAATATATTAGATAGCGCGTGTATATACGGAGCCGTAGGGAGAACAAAAGAAAATCATTTGTATGGAACACCCACAGGTAACACAATAGATCATAACTGAAACTAATAAGTAAACAGATCTAGTTTTCAATCACCATCCCAAATTACAGGGTGTTCTACCCATTAATATGAGCAACTTTGGGACAATGGGACCAATTATGAAATAACTTAAAAAAATAGCTGTTTCATGCAAAAATTCAAAACCTACTCAAACAAAATGTATAAGAAATCTGGTAAGTTTGGAAGGCGATTGAATTTGCTCTGTGTAAATAAAAAGGACTTGTGCGAGGGCAAAAAAGACTCCTATCTCAGCATAATGCTGCAATATTAAAAAAAAAAATACCATAAAGCTGGTATTCCGATACAGCCCGCTGGAATGCCACAGACACACCTACAGTAGGTCAATCCAGCAATAAGTAGCTCTAAGAAAGGTAACTTTTCTGTGTAGAAACAGCTGGATCAAACTTTGTATTCAAGGCGAGATAATTCTCAAACATATAAATAGGCCAAATTCCTGGAACGAACATTTTCGCAAACATAATGTTTGGATATTTGCGCACCAGGTGGCGCGGGAAAAGCGTTTTTAGAAGGACTTGGGGGAGGCCTTTACCGAGCATTGGGACAGCATAGGCAATTTAAAAAAAAATGTTAACTGCGTTGATTGGTTAAAAGAATTTGACTTGCGTTTCATAAGTGACGTGTTGATATTTTATTTTCCAGAAACTGGGTGTTAGTCCTTTTATTCAATTATAAAATGATTGATATTTTTAAACGTACCTACCAGTATAATGTAATTAATTAAAAGATATCATACAGGCAATAATCGTGACAGCTACCACAGATTATGCTCATTTTCTTCGTCCTAGCATTTTACCTCGTCCTACAACGTTTTAAGGAATTTGTCCAACACGACATCGATACACACTTAGCTTCTGCTTCCCAATCACTTATCTTATTGTGTTTCAATTCAAACGCCTCCAATTTCTGAGAACTAGTAAAGTAGGAACGGTAAACAACAGGCTAAAAATACTTAGATAAATATTTATGTATTAAAAAAAAAGATAAATGATATTTATTTCTGTAACTAGGTTTTTACAAACACTTTTATAAGTAAAAAAAAAAAATTACCTTGGTTGGTGCTTCCCTATCTCTGAGAAGAAACTCAGAGATGACAGTCTATTTTAAAGTCCATACATTATCTTGGTTAGATTTTGTGATTTGATGATTGGTTAGAAACTGTGCAGTGGTTTAGTCAATCTGTGCAATGACAGGGGAACATCAGTACGTTCTAGTTCCCCAATTTGTCTGGCAATAAGAACCTGAAACTCACTACACACGAGTCACAAAACAAAGCCGTTTCGCCTCGTCGCAGTCCGTACGAAGCGCACAGACTAACTGTCACGAGAGAAGGACTGATTATAATGCGGTCACAGAGTCAAATAAGAGGGGAACCAGGGAAGCTGGCCAGCGGGCCTCTAATCAGTGCCAGCAATTGCTAAAGTTAATAATGTACCATCCAACTATCGCAAACCGCCGGTCAATTTTCACCGGAACGTTAATCTTTGATTACGGGTTAATGATTCGGTGCAACCGGACTGTCGGAATAATGTCGGTAAAATATTTATTAGTTAAAGCAGAGCCTAGCTTAGCTGCCAAGAGAATCTATTTTTTACAATTACGTTTCGACAATACTGATTTTCCAAATTTGAAACCACTCAAATTTAGAACGAATCGAATAACAGACTGTTATGATTAAATAATAGAGACCTCTGTTGAGAATAAATATATTTCCATTTTTTAATTTATTTACAATTTCTACAAATGATTGTTTTCATATTTTTTTACTTATAAATAAATAAGCTTTGTAGCCCTGTGAGATTTTATTCAATAAATTACGTACATTACAAAATTAGTTGGTAATAAAACATAGAGCTACTTGTGTAGCGGGGTGTGTAGGTAATGCTGGCAATTTATAAACAAAAATATTCAGGAATATTTTATAAGCTGAGTAGTGAGTACTCAGTCGTAATAACTGGGTTTGATAAATTCCTTTAGTATTCACCTATACGAATTCTAAAATTATACGCTTTCATTCATCAAAACATTTTTATGTAGGAAGATGGTGAGTTACATTGCTCATTCCCAGTTAAAACGATGTTTTAAGTAAACTTATCTATGCAAATAAATAAATTTTAAGTGTCTGTTTGTTATGTCAAAATAACAGCTTTTACCGACATGCAAAAGAAAAGTATATTCGGTAGTTGAACTGGTTTTGACATTTTCGGATTTCTGTCTGTCAAAGATCTACAAATAACAACCAGGACCAACAGCTAAACGTGATTTCCGAGGCACGGAGGAGTCTAAATATTTAATGAACGATCACCCATCCAAAGACTGACTTCGGTAAGCGTAGCTTGACCTCCAATCGACCCGTGCGGCTGTTTTTATTTAGCCACGAGCTCCTCAATATACTACAAACCCAACCTATGTATATTCACTTTATAACGTTTTATAAAAAATCTCAGGCTTTGATTCCCAGGTTGGGCAATGTGTTATTGAGTTTTTCCAATTGGAATTATCTCAGTATTCAAGGATGACACTGAGATAATTCTGAGAAATAAAGTCTGGATTTGTGACCGGTTGATAGCAATAAGCTTGCCCCGTCTTACATTTGACTTAAACATAACTGGCGAAATGTCGTTGTTACTATAAGTGCACCTCTTCCCAACCCTTTGTTTGTTCTATAAAACTGTGTATGCCGTCCATTTACGAGCTAACAAATCGCAACGGATATAAGCACCAAACTCTAGAAATAAAGACAAGAGATAAAGAATTTATTCCTGAGAAAAGAAACAAAACAACAATTACAAAAATAATTACTAGAACTCCTAGAACAAACAGATAGTGTTTGCAGAAACAACACATAGTAAACCTGTAGCTCCCACTATCATGAAATAAAGTGTTACAGTGCACCTTCTGCCCAATCTTTTTGGGAACACAAGCGTGATGTTATGTGAAGTTTAAAAAAAAACTGATTCAATATTAACTTTAAAAAAAAAAAAAAAAAAAAAACTACATCGGAAACTAAAATGAATCCATTCAGTGGAATTCGGCTGAAAACTGATTGTACAAGACAATGATGTTATTTGTAGAAAAGTAAAAATAGACGTTTACTTACATTCATGTCCAATTTCCTGTGTCTATTGAAGCGGCACTAGTCGTGTAAACTAAATTAACTCCACGGTTTTACTAAACCATTAATTTTGACTTAATATTCTTAGAAAAACCGTCTTTTGACTGTTTACCTTATTTTTAATCAAACCTAAGTTAAAATGATTAACTCCGTTGTGGAAAAGAGTAAAAATAGTAACGATGTAACAATGTGTTACTATTTCGGTAACTTTTTAATCGAGTACAAGTTCTAATCTACGTCATTAAATTAGAATGAGACACGTGGTATCAAAATATGAGAGATTTATAATTGATCAAGCTGTGTCCGTGTGAAATTTAATAATACATGGGTTTAGTTTTTTTTCGCGGAACCGTAATTCTTTTTCATAAATAAAAATAAACCTAAGTTTACTCCTTATAACATCACCTATCTGCCAGTGAAAACCTTGTTAAAATCGGTTTCGCGGTTTCGGAGATTAGGCCAAAAAACACAGACAGCAAAATAAGAAAAAATGATTTTTGGTAAAGCTACCGTGTATACTTTCATATGAATTTAGTAAAAGCTGTTATATTTCACTTTCTAAACAAGTACTTTAATTTTATTTATTTATTTTATGATGATTTTGCATTGCATTAACTTCTGCCCACGATTTTGTCAGCAAGGAGTCAATGTTTTATATTTTTTTTACCATAAAACTTTATTTTCTTGTTTTTTTTTTTACTTTAAACTGTAAAAAAACTATGCTTACTAATGCTAACCCAGTGAGATGTTTATTGAAAAAGTATTTTTTTTTACTTTTCTCGGTAAAAATAACATTACGAGGTTACATATCATACAATCATTTTCAACACTAGAGGGGCCTAAATCATGTCTTGAAGTTAAGTCAGTATAGTTTGTGCGTCGATCACATCTAGCCATTATATTGAACGATTGTAGAACACATTTACTCGTAAATATGCGTTACTGGCGAAGATAGTGTGAAACAATTGAATTTCAAGATTTTGCATATTTGTTCATCATTTGGTTTCGTACGTCATATGTAGCAAAGCCCCATCATCAAGCAAAGATGAGATGCTTGGAGATGTGACAACTATAGGCCGAACGCTTACCTGAGACGTCACCTGCGGGTGCTGCGCGGTGCGGGAGGGGTGAGGTCGCCTGTCAGAAGGAAAATGATGGAGCTCACGCATCCGCAGGCGACGTCTCAGACAAGCTGCTGGCTTATACCGATGAACATTACTATTTCAATAGGCAGCGTTGTTGCATTTTGGCTTAAAATAAATAAAGATAAATAAATCATGCTGGACAATCCACACAGCATCATCTAGCCCCAAGCTAAGCAGAGCTTGTGTTATGGGTACTAGATGACTGATATACTCAATACAATACATAACATAGATAGATATTTTTTATTATACATGACAAATATCCAGAAAACTCGGAACAAACATTTGCAGATCGTACAAACATTTGTCCCAAAGCGGGAATCGTACCCGCAACCTTTTGCGTCGCAGGCGGACCTTCGCCCACTGCGCCACATAGATCGTCAAAACTGACTTTGGAGACAATAGATGCTGTTGTTATTTAAGGATCTTTAGAACAAACAACCCTCTTCCTCCCAATGGCGTCCTAGGCTCGATTTCCAGGTCGAGCAATGTGTTATTGGGATTTTGTGTTTGGAATTTATCAGCAGCAGCCCGGAGTCTAGATGAGTTCCCGATTGATAGGCAAAAGGCTCACCCCCTATTACATGGGACTTAAACATAACTGGCAAAATGTGGGTGTACTGTAGGTATACTCGCATTACCAATACAATATAGACGAGGCGAGGGCGAGGGGTAATATAGATGTGATGTTATGGTGTTATGTCAAACATTACATCCATTTAAACTGTAAATGCCATACAAAAAGCAAGAGAGGCACCTTGCTGGTTCGGTAAGGGCGGGGAAGCTTCAAAAGCATGTTGGCCGCGGATAGGGTCGATTGCGCCTACATCAATCAATGCTGTAGGTTACACATTTGAATGACTGTCTGTGATATATGCGACGGCACAATTGGCGCAGTGGCTAAGAGATCGACTGCTGCGCTGTGTGGCGTGGGTTCGATTCCCGCACGGAACAAATATTAAAAAAAACTATTCTGGGGAAAAGTTATAACAAAAAAAGTCGTGTGTTTTTGTTTAAATATTTTCATAATTGTTAGATGTAATTGATTGTTATTATTATTTGATGTGAGTGAATGTTGATAAATGTTATTTTAATTTGATGAGTCTATAAAACTTGAAATAAATGATTATTATTATTTAAAAATAAATAATTAAAAACTCTGGGCTCTTAGCGTTTCATTTCTACAAGTCAAAACTCCTTAAACAAACTATGTAGAAGTAACTCTCATAAGTTTCAAGACGCCCCGAGCTATTGAGAACTATACCAAAAATGATAATAAATGCTAATAGAATATAACTGTAGCCGAAGAAATTCTAAAGCCAAGATTGGATGTCAATTCAATTAATAATTTTACGAAGGAAATAGTAACATATTTCAGTGAATTTTACCGACTTGGAGCAAACCGATAATTGGGTTATGTGTACACCGCGAAAACTCAACCGCGAGGTAGGAACTTCACCCAATTTAATATTGGAACCACGCACCTTTGGAAATGTGTTACATACATACGTGTATCAGAAAATAAACAACATTTCAGTCACAGCCCATGTTAAAAATAACAAATATGTATCGTAATCAAATCCCATTCCTTAAATACAGAAGACCTTTCGTATTTATGAACAAAATGTTAAACTTAAGTACCAATCATTAGTACCGACTCGCGACAGCTGCAGGGGCTTACCTACCGACATAGTACCTCTTTAGTTCAGCAAAAAGTAGTTAATAGTGCCTATTATCACCTGCAACAGGCTACCGAGATATCTTTATCTCGCTTGAATTCACGGAAATTTGATTGAAATGTCCGTGCATTCAAGTGTTTTTGCCATCAAGTTATTGGAATCAAGTGTAACAGCTCATCATTTAGGACCCATTGATTGTATTAATTGTAGCTCTGTTCTGTCTCCTGCTCGATATGGAGATACCGAGGGAAGTGGAAATTATGTATTTTCTAACTCCTCTGTTCTTACCTGATTCATTTCGATGTGGGATCTAAGACTGTTGAATCGTTTCTGCTTCAATCACTATTGATTCTGATTTTCAGGAGTTGCAGTGGTTTGGGAATAGTGTAGCGGGCTTGTCCCATAAGGCTACCGAGTTACTAAATAACGGCTTGTTGAATACAAATACACTGAAAACCATTTGAATGTGCGCACTGCTAAATAGTGAAACTCCCTGCCGGAGTCTGGGTTTCCAGTAGCTGGGTATCTTAAAGCTGAGAGTGAAGTAAGCAAGCGATCTCCTTCGTCGCCCACATCATCGCTTACCATAATGGAAAATAATGGTCAAAGGCGAGCGTATCAACAAAAAAAAAATAAACAGTGCGTTGAACTTTTTCGCATGACATGTATTTATCGTTTAATGAAATGAAATACGTATGTATTGTTATGATGTTCTATGATTTTATGGCACAATTGAATAGAAAAATAAAGAATCACTGGGCATCAAAAATCATCATCCGCATTGCTGTCAACGGGAAGAGTGCCCAAAAGGCTGCCACAAAGGCCAATAGAAAAGGCCAGACTTCTCGTTTCGTGAAGACTCGACCAACCACTTGGCAATATCCAAAAAGACTAGATGGTCACACGAACCCCATGGCCTAAGTGCTTCAACCCCTTTTTATGACTAAGTAATATTATGTTTGCTACCTTTGTATACTGACCTCCCAAATGTATCTTCTTCCTTTCAGTGGTATGATATCGCCTTGTACACTTGATTAAAGTACATATGTTTATTCTTTTTGTTTAATACTAGTATTTTATACAACCAACTGTTCATAAATAAATCAATAGTATAATGCTTCTTTTATTTTACATTTAGCGCGATCACCGTAGCTTCGTAGCACAGTGTGAGCTACGCCGTAGCTTGGCGCGTGGCGTAGCAAAACCCGTGCGCTAGTGATGCGTGGTTATCAATTGTTTTTCTATCTACTAAGATCTAGATAGATATGGAGTTGAACTATTTAATAAACCAACCAGCCAGAACGTCCTGTTTGGTGCCTTTTCTCATACAGAAAAGGCACGAGCATTAATCACCACGCTTGCTCAAGGCGGATTGGCGATTTCTAACTAATATTAATTATAGTTCCAGGTCTCCTCGCGTTGTTTTCTTTCAGCGATGTCAGTGATGTTAAGGAAATTCTAAGACAGAAAATGTAAATTGAAACAGTGACATTATAACTTGGCCGGACTTGCGAAACGTTAATCACTGAATTTTGAAGTTGCTTACGTCCTATTATTTACTTGATTGAAATGAATTGATTTTTATTTTAATAAGTAGATCTTAAAAGACACACATCAACAAACAAATTGGCCAATATTTTCACACTGGATGTGTATTTGACGGATATCCTATTTCGAATATTTATAAAAATGACTTATAAATATGTATGTATTTAGTCCCGCTACTGCGTGAAACCGAATTAAGTCAAGAAGTTAAACAAGGGGAGACGACCCCAAATAATTGGACAAGGCTAAAGAAATAAAAAAAATTGTTATGTCATTAATGATATGAAAATGTTAAATTGTGATTAAATGTGTTTGTGTTGATTGGGATTTGTGCCCAGTTAATGGCAATGGACTCGCTCCCTATTACATGGCACTTACTTAACACCTTAATTGCCAGACAACGAGATACAATAGAAAATGTATTATTTGACGGTCACCTGGCGTTAAATATAAGTGGCGGAATGTGGGTGAACTATAGGTATGTACACCTCTAAATAACTCATCAGGGAAAACATAATAAATTATAATATAAAATGCAAACATATAATGTGTTCATAAATGTTAGTGTTGCAATCCTCACGTACAGTCATGAGCATAAAAAAGCACACACTTAAAATAAAAAGTGATATTCTCGTTGAGCTGTTGTGTTTGAAAGAGTTTGAATTTTGTGTGAGAACTGTAGTGTTGAAATATCCGAAAAAGCCTATTGTATAGCTACTGTTATGGTTTGCATTAGCATAATATTATGTTTCCAGTTCATATTACACGAGAGCATTATTGAAATCATTAAATCGATAGAAAATTAGAGTATAAACATAATACCCCAGCATAATACTTTCGCATTTTGATAAGTGTTTACATTTTTATGCTCGTGACTGTACACCCTCAAATTTACGGCCGGTTGCGGGCAGAGCCACTTAAACAAATAAAATTGCTGGCCATGTGCTTCTTAATAGTCTTTAAAAATGTTTTCACCATACTTGCCAGACGTAAGTAAGTGCAGTTTTGTTAATATTACAGAGAAAATGTAGAGATAATGTAATGATGATGACGCATTTCATCATCATCGATGATGTATGTACTGATAAGAGTGCATGTAATTTTCAACTGTAATCGAAATTTTAGGATTTAAAACGAACTATTTTTAATTTCGAGAAGCCTGAATTTAAAAACTGCTGGTATATTCATCTCTTGGTATATTCTTCTTCTGGTGTGTTCTTGAGTGGAGACCGCGACTCGGCAAACGTAGTGTCGCCCTCTGACCTGGTGGGATGACGATCTGTGAAAGACTGCAGGCATATGCTGGATGCGGCACGCTGAAGACAGGGCGCTATGGCGCTCATTAGGAGAGGGCTATGTCCAGCAGTGGACTAGTATAGCCTGATGATGATGAAGGTATATTCATAAACGGATTTATTTTGACGCGATTTAAACCTAACAATAACTAAGGGAAAACTATTCTAATTTTCTGCGTTGTCACGAACTTTACCGCATAACAAACTACCCCCGTAAAACTTTAAAATTTTAGACTTATAAAGCTTTTTAACTGCACTTTTCCTGTGCAGAGGTTTTATGTTTATGCATGTGTCTAAATGCAGCCAGTGGATAAGGTAAAGTCCCCGTAAAGACTAAGTTGAAGAGAGCTGTTAGTTTTTTTTTTGGAATGGCCATCTCGCAGTTTATCCTTCAGGGATATCTACTGCTTAACCGAACTTTCCCGTGGGGACTTAATTAGAAATTAAGGCTTCCATCCAGGGCGTAAAAACTTAAAAGCTAAGCGACCAATCGGTACGAGCCTCGGCCTAGGACGTCGCTGGGAGAGGCCAGCAAGGGGCGGGCTGGATCTAATAGATATAGAGCTGTCAGTGTCACCTAGCATAAATAAGACCTGCAATGACAGTTCACTTAACCGCTCACGTCACCCAAGATTTCACGGGGAGATATGATGATAAATCAGTTGCTAATTTTGTAATTAACTCTACGGTTTATTCGGCTGGTTATTCGAAATGATGAAATGAAAAGAAGCTATATCCTATACCTTATTTGTGGAAGTAGAACTCACTGGGCCATCACGACATTTGAAGGGTCTTATCTATTATTATTACTTATTCATTGTCTGTTTTTCTTTGAGTAGAACTTTACTAATACACTTTTACACGTCAATGTTTTAGTCGATATTTTAAAACAAGATGGCTGATTCCTTAGTCGAAATGCCAAAACAAACTTAGATGCCATTTCTATCCATCTCTTTAGAATCAACATTGCACATTCAACGTTGCAAATCCACCAGCCTTCTGGACCGTTGACGTTTTTTTTGTGGTAAATATTATATAAAGATATTTTGTGTCTAGTAGTCTAACAATGCAGGTCAATGTCTGAGTAGACCTGTTCCGACCTGACCTGTCAGACAAAATGCGTGCATCAGTCATAGTGTAGCTAAACCCTATTTTAAGGACCTTGAGGATTCTACATAACAACACGCCTGTATTCCCTGGATGGGCAGAGGTTTATACTACAGTACACCCTTGTTTCACCCATTATGTCAAAGTATAACGGGTGAATACGGCTAACTAAGAAGGTACCTTGCATTAGAGGCTGAGCCTATTGCTATGAACCGGGCACACATCCAGACTCCGGGCTGCTACTAAGAAATTCCATCTCAGACCAGTAAGGATTCTAATTAATTAATAATGTATTATTGGTCCTATTCTAATATGACAGTCCCAACAGCCAATCAGATTATTTCCTACATTGTGACTCAAAACTCAGTTAACGTTATACTGTATTTTGCACGTACCTGATCGACGTACACTTAATTTAGTTACTTGCGCAAGTTGCCCAAACTTACGGAGAACCCGGAAACTCCGCAAGTTAGACAACCCTTTATTATTATGTGTATTGTGGGCATTGCAAGTAATATTAATTTTGATGGATTGTGTGACTTGTTTGACAATGTTCGTATTTGTATGGCATAATCTTGAAGTTATGATTGATTTTCTTGTGACAAGTAGTTTCAATTTCATATTAATTTATTTGTGATACAAACAGTATCGCATAAGGAAACGAAGGCTCTTGAAATGATGCCGATGGGAAATGGCGTCGGTTACAGAGTATATACTTATAGTTAATAGCTTATTAATGTACCTAGCTCAAATAAACTTGACGACACGGTTGGCGCAGTAGTTAAGCGATTGGCTGTTGCGCTGCGTGTCGCGGGTTCAATCCCCGCACGGAACAAATATTTGTATGGCCTACAGGTAGTTGTTCCGGGTCTGGCTGTTTGTGTATGTGAGTTTGAATGTCTGTAAACGCACCCACGATACAGGAGAAATTCCTAGTGTGGGGCAAAGTTAAAAAAAAAAAAAAAAAAAAAACCTCACATTTAAAATATAGAAGTGCTTTAATTCAAGTTCGATTACTTATTACTGCTACTAATGGCTTCCTCGTTGGTCTAGTGGTCGCTAGCGCTACTGCTGAGTACGAGGTCCTGGGTTCGATTCCTAGGTCAGGCAGTGTTGTTGGCATTTTCCGTCCGGAATTTCTCAGTAGCAGGACTGGGTCTGTATTTGTGCCCGGTCTGTGGCAAAATTATGTATTTGTGATACAAACGTTTGCATCACAAATACACAGTACTAAACTGTACTAGAATGTACTTTATAGGTTATTTTATTTACGGTACGCCATTTTTTTCATTTTTTAGTGTGTCATTAAATCCTGTCAAGTTACTGCATCGAATTAAAAATTTCATCAGTTCAATTCACGGTCTATGTTCTTGACTAATTGCTCGACTGCGGCATTGCGGAAATAACATCACGGATTATGTACAATTGAATGTATCAAAGCGTATACAATCAGCGCGGGCACAGACACCAATTTGACGACCAAACACTTGTATACTCACACACTCGAAAATCTATAATGTTTGACCGCACACAACTCTACATACACGGTACCTATGTACAGTCGCGAGCATAAATATCCTACATTAATCATTAGTCAGAATTTTAAAGCAATTTTCTACTAATATCTTCTTCTAATATATCAAATTCTCGTGTCGCAATGTTAGTTACCAAACTCCTCCGAAACGGCTGGACCGATTTGTATGAAATTTTGTGTGCATATCGGGTAGGTCTGAGAATCGGCCAACATCTATTTTTCATCCCCCTAAATGTTAAGGGTGGTACACCCCTAAATTTTATCTTTAATTTTCTACAAATATTTGTTTCGGGTGTTCTGGGTATTTACATATATAAAAAATATCTATCTATGTAATGTATTGTATTAAGTATATCAGTCATCTAGTACCCATAACACAAGCTCTGCTTAGCTTGGGGCTAGATGATGCTGTGTGGATTGTACAGCATTTTTTTTTTAATTTTTTTTTAGACAATTTTTTTGTTTTTATTTTTTTATGATACAACATTCAAAAATACATACAACCCTAAATTTTCACCCCTCTACGATCAACTCCTTTATGGCAAAATAACTTTTGCTGGGTCAGTTAGTATTGATATTAGTATCAAAGTGAACACACCATTCTCAAAACCATACTATTATGAAATAGGGCTTTCCTCAAAGTTTTAATCGTTATTGCACGATGATATCGCTTTTGAACTTTGTATCAGGGTAAGATATTTATGCTCGTGACTGTACCTATAGGTAAAGTAATTATATTAGTTTCTTAATTGCAAGCAAATCCGATGAGGAACAATATGCCAATGTCTAAAGTGAATTGTTGAAGCAAGTATACATAATAATAATAGCAACCTATCACTATTGCAGGACAAAGCCTCTTCTCATTCTGAGAAGTTACGAGAATGAATCATCACACTTGTTCAACGCGGGTAAGGTGGTTTCAGACCTATTTTATTTGTATCAGTGATATCTAAGATAAACTTTTTTGTTTGTAGTAAATATAATAAAAGCAGTTGCACTTTACAAATGAACACTGGTATATAACATAAATGGTTGGGGTACTGTCCTCTTAGATAGGCTACACAATAGCCTGTAGTAAAGAGTCAGAAAGAAACTTTGAAAGTACATATGAATTTTAGAAGTCACAATGGTACTTGCCTGGATTTGAGCCCACAATCTCGTGCACTAGAGGCGTAGCCCTTACCACTGAACCATCAACACAGCAAAAAGCACTTGTTGAATAAAATACAAGAACTGAACAAGACGATCGTTGTGGCGCGGCGGGCGAAGGTCCGCCTGCGACGCAATAGGTTGCGGGTTCGATTCCCGCCTTGGGACAAATGTTTGTACGATCTACAAATATTTGTTCCGGGTGTTCTGGGTATTTCCTATGTATGTATAATAATAATATCTATGTAATGTATTGTATTAAGTATATCAGTCATCTAGTACCCATAACACAAGCTCTGCTTAGCTTGGGGCTAGATGATGCTGTGTGGATTGTCCAGCATTATTTAAAAAAAAAAAAAAAACTTTCGGCACACATACAAATCTTCGATTGATATACATAGTTATTGCACGCAATGGCGATACTTTTCATAAACGTCAAAATAATCAATTCTTTATGTGGGTAGAATTATCAAAATTTAAAATACCCACGTTATGTATTAACCGACTGCCTTAGAAAAAGTTTAATAAAAAAATAAAATAGTTTTTAATTCAGATAAGCAGCATCCATATGGGTTAGTAAACAAAACGATAACTTATACCTATGTTAGTAAACTAATCTATTTCGAAACTAGGCTGTTGTTCAAAATGCATCTTTGAACAACATCACCTAACAAAGGCGAATCGTACCTCCCCGCTATGGTCTTCAGGATGGAGTTGGAGCTGTCCCGCACTCTACAGAGCAAAGAGGCAGATTTATGTCTGACGATCGCGATTAATGTTTTTTTTACTCTTTTTAGCACTTCAAATCAAAGTCCTCGTTTTATGGTTCTTTCTTTACCTACTGAACTTAGTAAATCATCTGCCTAGCCTTTTCTTAATAATCTAACCGGATGCAGCTGAGTACTAGTATTTTACATGGAGCGACTGCCTATCTGACGTCCACAACACAGTTACTGGGCAACACCATACCCCAAGGTAAGACTTTTAAGACTGGCTGTCTGACTTTCGGGCTGCTGACGACCCGTAACGACTGTCAAAGATTTAAAAATGACAACCGGGACCAACGGCCTAACGTGCTTTCCGAGGCACGGAGGAGTATATGGATATGTTACGAACGGTCACCCATCTTCGATCAACACGTGCGGATGTTTTTTTTATTTAGCCACGATGTCTACGTCTGAACTTAGTAAATAAATGCAGAAATTAATTACTACCACTACTATCAATAACTCGACGCAATACAAGCGAAACAAAAGAGTCCTTTTAATAACTGCGAATGAATGTAGCGGTAGGTTTCATTAACTTTGAACAACGCTTCACGGTTTTTTTTTTTTTTTTTTTGCGTTTCCCCACTTTAGGAATTTCTCCTGTGACGTGGGTGCGTTTACAAACATTTAAAGTCACATACACAAACAGCCAGACCCGGAACAACTACCTGTAGGCCATACAAATACTTGTTCCGTACGGGAATCGAACACACGGCACGCGGCGCGGCAGTCGATCAGCCACTGCGCCAACCGTGCCGTCGTGATAGATTATTTTTTACGTTGACATTTAGGAGATTAATGCTATTTTTCTAGATAATACTGCAATATTTTTTTTTTGGGATGTTTTGGCGCACTGCAGGGCAAATGCCTCTCTTTTCTGTCGAAAATATTTAATGTACACACTAAATTAAATGTCCATCTCAATAATGTATTTTATTACTAAGTACAGACGCCAGCATATCAAGCTATCCTAATCTGTCAAATTTTCCCAATTTAACATGAACCTTATTCTTTTGTAATTGAGTTGAAACTATCAAATAAATTTGTTAGATTGGGGTAACTTGATGTGCTGGCCTCTGTGCATACATATGTAATTTTCTTTCAGATTTTTTTTTATCATTTTTGTGAAACCTAGTTTTATTTCTAAAGTCTGAAATCGCTAACTCGCCTTAAGCAAGCGTAGCCATTTATGCTCGTGAGTGAGAGGAGGCTTTTGCCCTGTAGTGGGATAATAAAGACTGTTTTTTTAATATTGTATATTGGATATTGACACCACTAAGTTATTAAAATGATTGGGTATATATTTTGAAATGTATTTTTGTTTAAGCACTTAGTGTCCACTGTATACACAATATCTTAATATATTTGCCTTATAATAGAAAGTACTTATCATAGTCGGAGTAACATTAGAAGTAATAATAATGGTCAAAATGATGTAACTAAAATAATTACTTTACCGTCGGATATAGGAAAGGTCGATACGTCTCCCATTTTGTAAATGTTACACAAACAAAACTATCGATGCGTACAGGAAGTGTTTTTGTTGATCCTATTTAATAAAAACTGTTACATTACTACACATAACATTACGCCTGTATTCCCCGAAGGGATAGGCAGAGGCGAACTTATGTACCTACACCCACATTTCGCCATTTATGGTTTTAGTTCCATGTGACGTTTCACAATAGGCAAAAGGCTCGTCCCCTTCGACGAGCCAAAATTTGGCTATTGCCACAAATCAGGCACAAATACAGACCCAGGGCTACTATTGAGCAATTCCAGATGAAAAAACCTGCACTATGCCCGACCCGGCAATCGAACCTGAGACCTCATACTCAGCAGTAGCGCTAGCGACTACTAGATCAACGAGGCAGTTATAAGTAATCGAACTTGAATTAATTCGCGCTTCTACATTTTAAATGTGAAGTTTATTTAAGCTAGGTAGATTAACTATAAGCCCTTTATCCGACGCCATGTCCCATCGGCATCATCTCAAGAGCCTTCGTTTCCTTTAAACGATGATACAACTAACTTTTACTTATGTATAAACAAAAGTCTTACCAAGTTTAAAATTTTGGCACGTGTACACATTTTTCAAGGAAAGAAAATTCTTCGATAGCAGTGAACAATAGTACTATTTATGTACAGATGCCAGCACATCAAGCTATCCCAAACCGTCAAATTTGCTCAATTGAACATAAACCTTATTCTTCTTTTGTAATAAAGTATAAAATCTATCAAAGAAATTTGACAGATTGGGGTAGCTTGATGTGCAGGCTTCTTTACCCACGTTTTTTTGATTGGTTGTAAAATAATAATTTCACCAATATATAGATACAATCTTTGCGGAGCGTGGAAAACATAAGAGTGCATTATCGAAAATTCTACCGAGAATTTTGGATTACACACGATTTTGATATAAGATCTCTGGCGGAAACCCAATAAGGACAGGGCAAAAATAATTTAATTATTTTTAAT
This sequence comes from Phlogophora meticulosa, assembly GCA_905147745.2. Taxonomy (NCBI): domain Eukaryota; kingdom Metazoa; phylum Arthropoda; class Insecta; order Lepidoptera; family Noctuidae; genus Phlogophora; species Phlogophora meticulosa. The sequence continues at coordinate 12,000,094 of LR990533.1, read as the reverse complement.
AATTTTGCTTCAACGCGTGATGTAGGTACCTACTCACTTTTATATTAAACCAACCTTTGCCTGAGTGAATGTCGTTTATCGCAGATGCAGACAAAGTCGCGGGCTAAAAACTATCCTGTATCCTTCCCCAGGATATAGTCTATCTCCATGCCAAATTTAATTACGATCCGATAAGCCGTTTAGTCGTGAAAAGGTAACAAACAAAGAGTTTTCGGATTTATAATGGATGCTAATAATAATAATACCTACGCCTTTTTGGGACATTTTCTGAGAGTGGATAATGTTTGTTCTGATCCCTTAACCCGGGTCGCCTTGCACCTGGCGTAAATAAACAACACTTGTCAGCTGACCATAAGTTACAGGTATGTGTAATAATGTAATAATGGTTCATCCTCTTTTACTCTTAAGCGCAATTCAAACTACGCTGTAGTATTTCGCTAAAATGGAAGTATTGCATATTCCGTCATTTCTTTATTAATCAATACTTCATAGTATAGTGTTGTGTGAACTTGTCCATGCAAAAAGTGTTCTAAGCGATATTGTTGGGCTCCATAATTATTTTTTATTATTTATTTATTTATTTTCTCACTACAATATACAGGTAATACAGTAATAGTTTTTACAGAGTAACATAATTCAGGTTGAAATATATTGTAGGAGACTGGTGCCTAAGCTAGGCTCGAGGCCTGTGTTTCAGGACACCAGGTCCCCATCCTTTAACAATTTCCTTTTCCAAATAATGAATTAATGCGCTATAAAGTATAATAAATAAATAAATAAATAAATATAAATAATAAATATTGCTGGACAATCCACACAGCATCATCTAGCCCCAAGCTAAGCAGAGCTTGTGTTATGGGTACTAGATGACTGATATACTTAATACAATACATTACATAGATAGATATTTTTTTATTATACATAGAAAATACCCAGAACACCCGGAACAAATCTTTGTAGATCGTACAAACATTTGTCCCAAGGCGGGAATCGAACCCGCAACCTCTTGCGTCGCAGGCGGACCTTCGCCCGCCGCGCCGCGCCACATCGGTCGTCAATAATATTTCGACTCGTAATATATCGTCGACTATATCCGCGTGGGATTTAACAAAACATTGTTTTCATTATTTTGCGCGTAACCCTAATTCTTTTTGTTATCAACAGTTTAAATATGTCTTACTTTTTTGAAGTGAAACTTCTTTATCGGGGTTGGAAAAAAATTTAGTGTAACATTTTTTCGTTACGCGTCACATTTTTCCGTTACGCGCCATTTTTTTCTTATCGCTACCACGCGTGATTCGAAGTATACTTTCTCCATCGGAGTAGGGATTGGTAAATGTCTCCAATGTATTTTGCGGCCCGTTTTGAGTTGTTACATTTTTTGAAAAATAACGTCATAAAGAAGTTTCACTTCTTACGAGTGTACGCTAGTACAGGCACACATTTTTTTTTCTTTGTGATAAGCGCGCTACACTATTCACAAACCACTGCTACTTCTGAAAGCCAGAATCAATAGTGGCGACCACCAGAAAAGCGTCGAGTCAGTGAAGCCCAACGAGTCTCGGTATTGGCCGACGTCGACGTCGACGTTGGCCTAGAAGCATGAAGAAGCGCGGTCTCGCAGCACAAATAAAGGGAAAAGTTTGAAAAAATTGGTCACAACTAACATTTGCAGTTTGAGATTTATTGGCCGTGACGTGTGTATCTGATTTGTATGAGAGAACATATTTCAACCACAAAGTTAAGTTTGTCCTTTATTCCAACTTATCTTTTCGTCAGAATTATGTTCGGTGCTTTCATAATACTTAACTTCAGTGGATAATGTCAATTATTTTGGTGAGAGTTGTTTAAAATAACCCAACGTATGTATGAAACCCTTGGGCCGAGAGACAGACTCGCACTTGTCCGGTGTTCTATTTCATCTACGTTGGTTCCAGCTGCCAGTCAAACCAGACGCAGTTAAATACCACAGCTATACGTAACTTTATTACAGAACCCTTGGTGCGCGCGTCAGACTCGCTCTTGACCAGGTTTTAAAAAAATATTATTGTCTTCAATTAGATATACAAAAAGTGTTCTGGCCATTTTCATAATGAGGTCTGTTAAATTAATGTTTAGGGGGCTATAAACGAGGCGGTCACAGTGCACGGGACCTACAAATTATATTGTTAATTAACTTTACACTTTCAATGATATTGAACGTGAACTCATAAAAGCGTGGGTGTGGTTGAATGATACAACAAAATTGTTTGGATGTGGTAAATGTGTACCTTTTTTTGCTGTACCCACCTACGAATATAATTATTGTCTTACACCCTCTATCTACCCCTTCGTGATATACTGGCGTGATGTTTGTTTTATTTGTTTAGTGTCTTATCATAAATTTTATAATCAATTTTTCTTTATGACTGCCCCGTTAGGTTAGTGGTCGCAAGCGCTACTGCTAAGCATGAGGTCGATGTCGGGTTAAATTCCCAGGTCGGACGGAGAGTTATTGGGTGTTTTCATCTGCAATTTCTGAGTAGCAGTCCGGAGCCTGGATTTCCCAATTACATGGAGCTTGAACATCACTGGCGGAATATGAGTCTGTTTGATGTACACCACTGCCTTGCCTTCCGGGGATTACAGGCGTGTTGCTTTTTTGACTTAAAAAAGATGGAGTTTGTGGGATATTTTTTTGATAAAAAATGTACTGAGGCAGAATGGATAGATTTGGCACACAGGAAAATTTTATTCCAAAAAACCTAAAAGAAATCGTGCAGATTTTTAAAACGTAGCCGCGGGAAAAAACTAGTTATGAATAACGATTACCAGCGGCTTCACCCATGCAAATAGTTAGGCATGCAACTTTTGCATGTTTTGATATTGTAGTGGATGTTAGTTTTGTTGTTCATTGTTTAGAGTGTTTCAAGTTATAATGTTAATTATGATAGAACTTTGTTAGAGTAGAACGTTCAGTACCGCCTTTTATATTATAATTTACGCCTTCTTGTTTCAGTGAAAAGGTCGAATTTTCTTTGAGGTATAAGTACAATTGTGATGTCAGAGATTATGGCCGCGCCTCTTATGGACGAGTTTGTGGGTTCAAATCCGGGCAAGCACCAATGTGACTTTTATTAAGTGTTTTCCAAGTTTACCTTGGACATTATAGACATCTGTGATGAAGAGCCTCGTGAGGAAACCTGGACTTGAAATGAATTTAAGTCTGAAAAAACCAAACCGGTTTGAAGCAAGTGTGGTGATTAATGCTCGTACCTTCTCTGTATGAGAAGAGCGAAGAGAGCATTATTAGCATATTCCTCGAAAGACCATCTGGGACACTAATCTGTATGGTCCTTACATGATATCACCAAGATAATGTATGGACTTTGAAAAAGACTGTGATCTCTGAGTTCCTTTTCGTGCTTCTTCTCAGAGTAGTCAGATTACGAAACACGTGTAAAAGTGTTTGTAAAGACCTATTTACAAAAATAAATAATCATAATAATAACGAAAATAATCATTTACCAAAATGTATTTTTATGAAATGTATTTATCATAATTAATCATTTATCATCATATATCTACACAGGTGGGAATAGGGTTTCAGAAAGAAAGGAAAACAAGATTTCGATACCCGATATATTTATTTTATTTCATCCATAACGTCGATAGTGGTAATTAACAAGGAACTAATCAAATAATGGGTATCCGAACATTCAGTTTTCGAATAGTTTACCGCCTAAAAATATTTTTATTATATCCATTACAATATAAATTACATGTATGTATGTAGAGTGACTAATAAAGGACAGACTCCACTAACTCTTCCTATAATTTCATCTATGAAATTGACATGAATAGGATACGGTGTGACCCAGCCTAAGTAATCGTAGAACATACATTAATAGATCGTTACATTTGCCTTTCCCCTTATATAAATTGAAAATCACATTAAAACGAGACGATATTGAAACATGTATTCGGAGATTTTAAATAATGTCTAACATTAAAATACTTTTTAGTCTTGTACCTCTTAAATTACTCTGATCTTACAACACCGTGTTTGGTAACTGTTCAAATAGTTTCAGATAATTATTACTTCCAAATACGACTTGGCAGAAGTCAGACTACTTTATCATAACACCTGACAGATCGTCTTACACAACGTGCAAACCAAGGCAATATCAGGAAGTAAATAACTATACCAGTTGGTACATGTATGTTTCATTACTGAACGTGGTACACTTAAGAAAGGAAATTTTCAGTTACAATAACGAATATTAATCTACATTTTTAGATATAAAGAGTATCTCTATGGACAGACAATTCCTATGCCATCGACATCATAATTTAAATTATTTACAACAATCGTAATCCGAACAACAATATCGCTCTTAAAATTATCTTTAATAGAACTGAAATAGTTTTTTTTTTTCATTTTTGAATTGCCAAGGTAATAATTTGATATCACAGTAACGTTACATGTTCTGTAACTGAACAATAAATAGACTATACAAGTATACGTAATATGTATATTATAAATATTTTGCATGCAGTAACAGATTCCAAATAATAGGGCTCTCCAGTTAAAGTTAACTTAACATGTGTTTACACGACGTTCCTTAGTAGTTCCTCCGATGATAGCATGCCGTCCTGTGAACAAACATAACAGTTAAAACTTGTTTAATTTATTTCTATAAAAACATTGCCCCGCTTTAGGATTTTCTGCTGTATCGTGAGTGAAACATTTAATCAAACTCACATACATACTATGTGTAGGCCATACAAATACTTGTTCAGTGCGGGAATCGAACCCACGACACGTGGCGTATCAGTCAATGGCAGCAGCCACTTTATACGTAACTTTGCACGTTTTATTCACCCAATAAGAACTAGAGATGTAGAGATTTGTTTTATGAGAACAATTTAGGTTTCCAGGATAACTTTACATATCTACGACTTTTCAATGTATTTCATTTCAGTTCACCCTGTACAGCTTATCTTTGGTAGTACGACATCGTAGATGCTTGTAGCAAACCTCCAAGGATATTAGATAAGGGGAGCATGTTATGAGAAAAACACTAATTCATATTTAGAACATAAGGAAATTAAACAGCCAGCCGTTGGTTGACAAGCAGTTTGTTTGAATAAAAAGTAATTGAATAAATCCTATTTAAAATTTCAAACATGAGTTGAATTACAAATCCAGTACGTCAGAAACATGAAATGCCTACAGTACACAGTAAAACGTCACCGTCCACTCTCCCAATTATCTTTCAAAGTCACCACGCATACGACATCCCAATGACGGCCCATAGTGGACGAAACCACAGACTAACTTCATTACCTACATTTACATAGTACCTGGCCTGTTCTAGGAATTTGGGCGGATAGAGCACTAAGTACTAGGTACAGTGCATTTTAAGTGGTATTAGCCGGTAGTAAGCCGCTTCACACGGACTTATTTACTTGGCGAACATCGCTGTGCATAATAATTTCACCTTACGAACTTAGGTGTGTTAAATTAGTTTGATGCTTTAAGTTTTGAATTTTGGAAACTATGTTGAACTAGTCTGAACTAATGTCATGTGTCGTGGTAGTTGGACTAACACCCGGTTGAATATAACTATATCACAACTTTATTTACCGAAGTATTAGGCAGAAGTGTAGATAGTTCATCCACATGTCGCCAGTTATGCTTGAGTCCCATGTAATGGGGGCGAGCCTATCGCCATCAACCACTAAGCCATACTCCGCGCAGCTATTGAGATATTCAAGGTCGAAAAACCTAGTTACACTTTTCCCGACACAAGAATCGAACATAGGGCTTTACGGTCAACAGACTCGCCAACTCGCGGCCACTAGACCAAAGAGGCAGACTACACAATTCACACGTTTTCCTTGAAATCTTTTAGTTGGCAAAAAATATATTTCCTTTACTTCCAAGGCCCAGAATAATAGACGCTGAATTCATTGAAATATCTCTGTTGTAATTTATAACCTCACACATTTTCATGAAATATTCTTCATTACACTTCGTAACATTCTCGAATATTTTTAATTTATTCATTCCTTCTTACAAAAGCCCACAAAATTGTGGGCAGAATGAGTATTTCATTTACAAGAAGGCAGTGGTTAAAGGTGGTTGAGTTACCCTTCAATAAATCAGCACTTGGGGTAGTATTCAAAATGAGCTGCCGCGTAATTTCTTCTTCACCCTTAACCCTTTGTACATTTGTTGCATAAAGTTGAAACAATTGAATAAATGTGCTCATGTCGATATTCAGTTTGTTAAGTTAGTATTTACTAAGTACTAGCTGTGCCCTGCAGTTTCACCCGCTCTAAAGCGTCGTAGCGTGATGTTAAATCCACCTCCAAAATTGGGCTACAAAACGCAAAAAGAATTCTTCAAATCTGTCTGGTAGTTCTAAAGATTAGCGCGGTTTAATTAAAAAAATAACAAAGTGTTCAGCTTTAATATATTAGTATCTATATATAATACTAGCACTTCTCCCGCGACTTCTTTCGCGTGATTTTCGTTCTTTTCCTTTCTTACTTTAACATACCTCTCAAACCCCTTCAAAGAGTCGTTTTGGGAATAAAATATAGCCAATTTTACTCGGGAATAATGTAGCATTCTAATTGTGAAAACCTTTTTGAAAACGGACCAGTAGTTTTTGAGTTTATTCGTTACAAACATAGAAAAATACAAATCTTTCCTCTATATAATACTACTATTGTAGATTGTAGATAGTGTAGATAATATATATAACTATAGACAAGAGTAATAACATTAGCTTATCGATTTAATAATAATTGGCAGCCGATTGAATACATTTTTTCTGTTATTTAAAAGTCCATAATTTAAATCCTGATTTTCTACGAATACTTTGTCATTTCATTTTGGCTGTTTAAATGTTTACAAATGAACAATAATACAGTCAATACAATAACTGGCCACTCGGTCCCAGTTACCAGATATAAAAAATCCTCGGTGTACTATTATGGCGGCCTCAATTTTCGTTCAAATTCAACTCAATTTTAAAAAGAGTTTTGACATAACTTTAATCTGACGCTGATATTAATTTTGGGAAGATGATGAAGAGCTAAAGGGTGTATGATGATGAGTAGTTACCTGATTGAGGTCAATGAACTTGCGAACCACAGATCGCGCGAAATCTGGATTATTCAGCATCTCGTTCACAAACCAGTCCAGGGGAATGCTGTTGGAGAAAAAACAAAATTAAAACTGTACACGTCATTACATTTCGCAAGTACCCTACCTATTTATTGATAAAGAAGGCAGAATTATCACTACTGGGTCACAGTGACACTTTGCAGTAAGTATTAAGACATTTTCAGCCCAAGTATTAGGGGACAGTTAAATACCATTTCTCGGAAATAATTTTGCACTGCTCTCTGAATTTTACCAACTATATTTACTGTAATAAAGCTGTTTAAAAAGGTTGTCTCATAAACAAGTCTATTTAATGTACAAATAAAAACATATTCTATTTTCAAACGATACAGGAAATGGCACAGCCATCTTGAGAAAACTTTTTTGATCGTAACCCTAAATAATGGTCAAAGTGGATTTATTATCATTGAACCGTATGTTAAGTTTCATATTCCGTTTTATGAGGATCTCGTAAATATTTTGTCATACAATAAATAAGAACAAAGAGGAAAGGTATGTTAAGTGGGAAATTTAGATGCTTTATTTTCATCTTAAAAGCATTGAGAGCTTTTCTCGAGTAGTATGATTATCCCATGTAACTATTTCCTTACAACCAAGATAAAGAATCAAAATCAATTCGGTTGCTTTGAATCAGAGTTTAGTTCTCGTAGAGCTTGCTACAGCTTGTAGACGAACGTCTACGTAACGTAGCGCGTAGCCAGCCACGTAGCTCTTAGCAAAGCGAATCGGTGGAAGTGGTAGATTGAGACTTTCAACACAGCCCGGCTGCCATTTAATTACATTTTTAAAATTGACATGTTTAAGTTCATCTTTGTTTATACAATGTCAAAATGAAATATACCTACTATACCATTAACTTTGACATTTCTATTTCAATATAATGATTGTTATGTGTCGTTATTTTATTTACGAACAGGAAAAGAAAAAAAAACACAATCATGTTTGAGTGTGTTTTATTATCATAATGACTGTCCCAAAAATATCGTCAATATACTACTTATTTCTGTAATAATTGTAAAATTGACGATGTATTTATAAAAACCAATGGAACTTTGGTTGGTTAAAACAACGGAAAGGCTCGGATTGCAGATTGGATCTGTTAAATGCCAAGCCTTATCTGTGAAACGGAATAGCAGCCTTAGAGTGGGGGCGATTTGTTTGTCCCCTTCCCCCCTCGTCCCTCTGCAACTAATATAAACTTCACCTTTTGAGGTTAAAGGGAAAAGTTTGTGTTACTGACCAGTAGTTAATTTTTATTGCACTTTTGCTGAAACTGTTGGAGAAACGTAAGATTTGTTTTGGGTAAGATATAATTTTAATGTTACTTTTAACGATGTTTTTGGCGTTATATCCTAAAATCCGGATTTCGTCTTTAAATATGGTTTCTTAATCTAATTACATAATTTCTTGGCTCCCTTTCCCACTAAGGTCAACGCCTTGCAATCATTTTTAGGACTAGATAACTACCATCGGAATGTTGTTCCACGAGCATCAAGCATACTTAGTCTTTTGTACGATCTATTAAAGAAAGGAGTTAAGTGGCATTGGGCAACAATTCATGACACGTATTCAGAGTTATTTAATAAAAAATACAAATAAAATAATATTTATATTACCTACCTACTTACCTATCTCACTCTATCTTCAACAGCAATATATGAAGAATGCGTTTTCAAGCAAAAAGGTGCCACAAACCCAGACATATATCATTCGTACGACGTACTACCACAAATGGAACTCCAGGAAATGTCGGCAAAGCGTTCTCTGTCGTGTCTCGAAACCACAGATCCAATACTGAGAGGTGTTAAGTTTGCGAATTAATAAGCCTACGGGTAACCGTAAGAACGGAACATTTATTGAATGACTAGTTGCGTCCCGCGGTGTTACTGCTGTTGATATTCTCATTCAATCAACGCGCGAACTATCAAAGGCGTGAAGTAGTGATTGTCGTTGAAATTTTCTGTAATTTTCCGTATTTCTGCGCAATTGCCTAAATTTTTCCATTAACATAACCAACCATTGCCTTAACATTTCCATAATTAAGAACCATCTCCAAAGTATTAGGAAGCTTACAAAAAAAAGATGAATGAAATTGGTAAACCCGTTCTCAAATTATGGCGTGACCAAGGGAAACAGAGATTATATGGTACGTAGACGGTTTGATGTCGTGATGGCCGAGTCTTGTGCACGAGGATGTGGGTTCAAACCGGGGCAATTACCAATGTGAATTTTTAAATTCATAATTATGTACTTTGTGAATTTATCTTGTCAGTTTCATCATTTACGAGTCATAAATAATTTTAATATTGTAGTTTTTTGAAAACATTTGCTATACGGGCAAAAGTTGGCATCTGTTTTATATATTGGCCGGATATAACCAGAGTTAACACCAAAAACTTCTCAAGACATAGAACAAAACATCTTCGGCCGAACCCATACAGTAGCCTTACACTTCCAAGCTTATTTGTCGTTCAACATTTACCCACCCACAATATTGCCTTCTCAGAATTCGAACAAACAAGGAAATATAATTCAAATGAAAGTAACAATCTGAGCTCCTTAAATGTAACCATAAAAAATCTGCTCAAAAAGTTTTGTATACTAATCTATGATTTTACCGATTAGACCAATTGTTTGCTGAGAGACCTCAAAGTAAAGGTCTTATTTCAACACAATTCGCTTTGCAAATATTGTCAGGTAAATTAAATTCTTGAGCCCACAACCTATTGAGCGTTATTATTATTCCTATTATTTATTTATAACTATGTCTGGGGTTGTATTAGCTTAACGCTATTACTGTTCTTTATATTTATTTACATATTAATAAATATGTAGTGGGTGGACTGGAGATCATTCATTATATATTGAGAGCCCTCCGTACCGCGGAAAGCATGTTAAGCATTCCTGGCTGTCAGTCTCCGACAGTCTTTACGGCTAGTCAGAAAACCGTAAGACTGACAACCAGTCCTAAGACTGGTTGTCAGTTACTCTAAAAGTTACTTGTTAGTAAATCTAATTTGATATAACTTTTCTCAACTAAGCTGGGGTCCGCTTCCAGTTACTTAACACGATACTAATATCGTGTTAAGTAACTGGAGGAGATCATATATGTATATCCATGTAATATTAATATTCAGCTGCATCCTGTTAGACTGGAAGCGGACCCCAGCTTAGTTGAGAAAAGTTATATCAAATTAGATTTGAATACTAAATGATGTTATTACCATCGCTCTGTCTTCTCATAGACCCGTAAAAAATCTAACATTATCGTCTCCTATTCATCAGGAAACAAGTCCAATCCAGGGTTGGTCTCCCCGATAGCAATAAGCATCAGTTCAAAGTACGTTGTACGTTGTATAGCTGAAATGGATCTAGCTACACTGCGATAGAAAGAAACATCAAATATTTTTTACTTTTTTAATATTGTAATTATAAGGAACAAAATAAACGACGCAGTTCCGCCTGCAAACACGTATATTTTATGATCCAAAGTCATAACTATATAAACTCATGAGTAATCATCAGCGTATCTAAAGTGTATTGGCAATGTAATGGTGTGTCTTCTACAAAAGCCACCATTGAAGAGTTGAAGTTCATGTTTACGGGGAGTAACCTAAACTGCTTCTTAATAACAGTAGCTTCACTTCAATACCCAAACTTCGAGTATATCGATATCAATCAACGGCCTAACAGTTGAGAATTTCTAAGAACAGTATATTATATCGACTAGTTCCTCAAATATCCACTGAACTTGTAGGAAAATCTCGGAAAACCGATATCACACAGATTTAAAGGGAATAAAACGATTTTATGTGAGTCTTTGTAAGTTTGGTTTCTATTTCTGTAAACCTACACTCCACAGGTTTTATTGGATTCTTGAAATTAGTAGAGCTAAAAGCGTTAAGGTCAGATTCAACCGAATTCCAAGTTATAAGTATAATAATGTACAATATTTTTATATATGTACTTATACCCTCACTATTTATTCTATACTCTTTGAAATGCTTTTTTCTAATTCTACTCCATATTTGTTTAAAGATTTTCCAAAATCTACCTCTATTAATAACCATTTTACTTCATCAATGAAAATGTTCCAAATCTAAAGACAACGTGAAGTGGCATTAAATTAGCGCCCAAACACCGTGACCCAAAAAAAGGTAAACAAAGGTAAAGGTGGCTGTATTAATAAAGGTAAACAAAATATTGTTTACATAACAAAAATATCACCTTGACATATAAAATATGATGTAACTTTAAAACATTTCTATAAATATCTACTCACTGGTATGTAAGGTCCACAGATAAACTAGACAATCTCGATTCTCGATTAAAAACTGGCAGATTTCGTTCCATTCTCTTTTTAAATCGAGTTTTAACTGTGATTTTCGCTCGAGCATCGATCTATCATAAGGATTCAAATTCAACGTACCGCGTCCAAATACCAAGTTCTAATAACTACTAAACATTCATAATCGAATAACAAATTACAGTGATAGAAATTAATTTCGATTCGCTATTGCTAATTTCGTAGTTCCCTAATTGGTTTTCGAGACAATACCTAATCGATGTTACAATCAGTAATAAATTCCGGTTTGGTAAGGTATCACAGTAAATTGCTTGTACAGCGGTAAATGTTGCCATATGGAAACAGGAATTTAATTTGAATTATATTGTATTGGCGTGCTACTAATTCCACACTAAATCACAAATTCGTTTTCCTGACACTATAGTTTGACTTTTGGTATTGTTTGTAACGATATTTGCTAAAGTTTTAGAAAGTATGCTTACTTTCTAAAACTGCGCTACATAGTACCAATTTTACCAATTGAACATGAACCTTATACTTTTGTAATAAAGTTGACAATCTATCAAAAAAAATTGACTCAATGTGGTAGCTTAATGTGCTGGCCTCTGTACCTACACAGCAGTATACATAGGTACTATGCTGCAAATTTTAAGTTACAAAATATATTCGAGTCTGCGTTGAATGAATGCCATTTTCAGTACCTCAGAAAATTAACCTTTAAGTACTCGATGCAAAATATTTTACCATTAAAGTTGGTACCTGTGTTTTTTGCATAATCGAAACAAATAGATATACAGCTTTTAACAATATCTCTGGTGCACGTAGAATCTTCGTTCTAATAGAATCTACCGGCCACCTGAGTACATAGCGAAATCCTGATAGCAACTTGAAACCAGACTCCAATTCCTACGTATATTGCCTACAAATTCTTTCTCCAAGGCACGTGTATTAACACGAAACCTCTTTTGTTTAATATAAATAGAACTCGATATGCTTCCAGTTCTATTTTCACTCATTCAGTTTATTTGATATTTGAATGAAAACTTTTTGAATGAAGAATTTTAGTGATGCGTCAAATATGAAACTACTTTGAAATGCTTTATTGTACGGTCTCGTGCTGTTGTTTAAGTTTTATTAATAGTACAAAATGAGAAAGTTGTACATCACGAATCCCACGATATAAAGGCTGACTTTTATACGTTGGCGGAATTCATTGGTGAAATACGGTAAATATAAACAATTTTTTACGAAATAAAATCTGAAATATGGAATAAAAAATGTAAGTTTGCATAACCCGACAAAACATAGGAAACAGCAGATTTTTTACAAATCGATTTTTGGGGTTAGTTTCACTGTCAAAGTGGTTCATATTCAGGAGTACGTTCACCTTTTGAAAGATTGCCCATGAATTAATAACCAACCTTCAAAATATGTATTTATTAACCATTAACCATTGAATGCTTCATTCCAATCATGTGACGTAAGAAGGTATGATGTTTTCACATTACAGGATAAAACATAGCGTTTCTGTTATCATTTATTTGTATTTATTTCGTATATTTTTGGCTGGACCTCGTAATGAGATCTTGTTAGCTCTGAAATTGGTTCTTCCCTTGAACACAATAAATATGTGGATAATAGTATCCCAATGACACAGACTACTGAATTTTTTATCATTATTAGATATCTTGTATGTCTATGAAACTAGCTAGTGAGTATAAATGGATTTATTATTTGACTATCCACTGCAGTTAATATAAGCTAAATACTGCAATTAACTAGATGTGAATGATAAACACGACAAGTGTGATAAGAATCTAAAAAACGGCATAAATAAGGTCATCATCAAATAAAAACAATAAGATCCATCGTCCACACGCTCATACGCAAGTCAAAAAGAATAAAAGGAAATATAATAATAATATTTTCTCTTAAGAAAATATTAAACATTTTCAAAAGTCAACGAAATATCTTGTAATAAAATATATGCTTGTTACCTTTCCAAAGTCTTCTCGTCATTGGATTCCTGTCCTTCCCGCTCGGGGGCAGATTCCAACATCTCCCAGAAGTTGTCCAGACCGTACACTGCTGATAACAATATCATATTAATATCTGTACCCAAAGAAATATCTTTTACACCAACACTTTTACAGGCAAAAACAATCGAAGTTAGTAACAATTTCATTCGATTGACACAGTCTCATCTCAATACAATCATACACGAAGTCTCAGTAGTCGTAATAACATGTCCTGTATTATGCTACATACACAAGAACACATCCAAGCACAAAACGAGTTTCGTCAACTAAACTGTCCACTAATTACCTCATTAAATAAGGAGAGAGCAAATACCTGTTGCTCTCTATTCACCGTACAATACACATTCACATGACGTAATAAGCACCATTAACACCCTCAGGTCAATCACAATAAAAGCTCACAAATAAGAAGCCGAGAATAAATCTCATTAAATAAGATCTCTCAGTTTTCTATCCAGAAATAAGACAGGAGACAAAGTACATTCAAGTCCTTATCAGCGCTACACACGCACATAAATACGGCATTGACGGACATCATGAATAAAAGGAACACAATTTTGGACCGCTAGTTTCGACCCCAAGAATACGGATGGTATAAGTAGAAACATCTAAAAAAACTGATCGCTCATCTTGGTATCCGTGATAATGCCATATTCTAGCGCTTACAATTCTCACATGATACGTCTCTATATCGAACAAATAAAGCGAACAGAAGCTCCAGTGTGCGTTGTTTATTTCAATGTTTTCACTTGTGTCAAAGTTTGCATGTTTTAATAAGTGAGCCTGGCATGTTTATGTTGGCCCAGTACGCCGGTTGGCCCGTCCCCTGAGGCTTTTATTCGGTCGATACGAATATTTGTGGTAAAAGTAACATTTTTGCGGCTTTAAGCCGGTTTCCCACGGACGACACCCAAAAGTCACCGATAGTGTGTGATTTCTTTAATATTGGATCAGAGATTATCTCGACTAATACCTCGATCGTTCTTTGGCATAGGGGCCCTTTTCCCGTAACCCCTGGCGATAAGTACGTTTGAGTTGGGCCTAAAAGTTCCCCTGGTCACTCTAATTTCTTCCTCTGTTGAAATGCCAAGTCACGGTAGTAAATTATTTTGGATCACCGATAGAAAGCGATAATAAGCGTCATTTTTTTTATTTACTGCATGCGTCTATTAAAAAAAACCTGTTTTGATGTCCAAAATGTTATTATATTAGTACGATTTTATTTGAAAGCTTGTTAAGCTCTTTTAGCATTGCATTGAGCGAGTTTCGTGATAATTTACCTTCATCATTAACGTCATCATTACCACTCCTTTTGCCAAAGTCGTGGGCGATCAAGAGGTTGCTCTTGGGGTTATACTTCCTGCGAGCGTGGGGTTCGTAGCTGTCCTGGTCTGCTGATGTATCAATGGGAGTAAGACAACGTTCAAATGTTATTTTGTGTATGTGTATAGTATAATCAGTAAGAAGCAAAAAAAAAACAAAAGTCTAACACCAGTCGACGCGGTGTAGAATTCCTTTCGTTTGGACGGAACAAGCTCGACAGACAACATTCTCCAGTCACAGAGAACCATTGAAAATTTTCAACTTTGATGTTTTGTACTACCATTTTAAACTCATCAAAAGTTGAAAACTTGCACCTTTATTCAGAGAGATACAGAAATCTACAACCATGTATTCTTTTATGCAGATTTCGCTTTGTTTTGATTGAAAATGCACATTGTTTGAGCGCAATACCACACACAATACTATTCGTGACTTCTCTCTGAATAAAGGAGTTATGGAAACGGTTCTTCGTAGTGAACCCACGAGTACATAGTACCGAGCAGTAATAAGGTTTCTATCCTCTCACAAACACCTGCAAAGCGTCACTTCGTAAAGGGCATGTCCAAAGGTTTCGCGGGCCATTTCCAAATGGATTTTAGCTTTCACTCCCTCACACACGTTCGTACTGTGCTTAAGTCTGTTACACAGTCCGGCATTCCGTCGGCTTCGGAGTAATTTTTTGCAATTCACACTGATGCGAGGCCGGAAACTCAATTATGTTCGTTGTGGTACCTTCACCGTCCAATTCAGGAGCTCTTTTACCGAAATCTCTTGCGACCCCAATTGCGGGACTCTTAAAGGTGGGTGTACCGCGCTGCAGGCGGGCCGTCGGCACTTGATGCTCTACGTCCCCTTCAGCAATAATGGTACCATTCTTAGCTTCGTTACCGTTACTGTTACATATCGAAAAGGTCTACCGCCGGCGCACCGGGGCGCCCGCAATCTACCCTCAATGTAAACTTATTTAACCTTCGATAACAAATAATAACAATATGTATTGTACATTTGAATGGTACAATTTCATCGTCGAAAGATTATGGTAATCGCAAATATGTCGACAAAATACCGACTGGGGAACTTTATTGAACAATGAGCAGTGAAAAGTTGTAGGAACTTGTCATACTATTGTTGGGTTATTTGAATTTCAATAAAGGCTAATGCTAAGGTAAGAGGACTGTACTCTTATATATTATTCTGTACAAATTATGCGCTCCATTAGCGTTCAACGAGCGCAACTCATAAGTTGGCAGGCTAGGAAGATGGATGCCCACCATTGTGTTCTAACTCACATACATCACTCGGGTCCAAATGTTCGTAATTACTTCATAAAATGCATTATAATCTTGTTAGTATACAACATTTTCTGATGGATATGTTATCCCGGTAAAACTTTGGGAGGAAATAGAAAAATAAGAAAAAAAATATGTGAATGTGTGTTGAAAGAGTGGAGTTTTCATTGTATTTACTAAATTCGTACCATAACTGGATTGGACTCTTTAGGTGACAGCACAGTGGTCACCCACAAACTTGGACAGTACTTAGAAAAATAATATTGATATACAGTATTACATTGAAGATTTTGCTACCCAAACTTTGATTATTAATTATGATAACTTATGGATTCATTGAAAAGAAGATACCCCACGCTTAAAAGTAAAAATTATTTTCGAATTACTGTGCGTATAATTTAGCGTTGCTTCACAAAAACACTATGCTAAAATATTATAAGCCAGTGCAAGGTTTTGTGATTTGTGGTGGTATACTCTTTCATACCACAAGATAGGCTATTTCAATGCCAAGAAAAGAGTCAATATCCTTGTATTTATTTTTCTGCTTTATTTCCTTTTTTATTATTATTTGTTTATCATTACTGATATGAAAAAGTCATCAGCCTAAAATCTCCCCTACCTATGAAATATTACTACTACGAGAAACTTCATGAATAATAATGACTTATTACATTTTCGGTTCAGCCACAAAAATTAACCGTAGACACACAAATAGCTAGAAGTTTGGGAAATAAGTAAACATATGTCTACATACATACATACATATTAAGTACACACAAAACTTATAGAAAATTATACACATCTACTATTTTTCCATTACTTACTCAAATGACCTCATTAATCTCTAACAATTTAACTTGAAAGGTATCTAGTCTCAACGAAAATGTTATTTGTTTACAGAATGCATTAAGCTAATAACTAAGTAGACAGAAACAAATGGATAAGTTTGAATTATTTAGTAAAGTTATACCCAAAATTACCAGCAATTTTACCTAGAAAGGTGCTGATTTAACGATGTTGCTTCAAGGATTAAGAAGAAGAAGAAGAACGCTTTACATTCAGGAAATGTATTGGTTAAGAGCTAATACACCTTAATTGTTTGGACAGGGGACTTCTATATACATACTACGTTTAGGTGCATAAAAAGGTTAATGACATATAACTGTGCTACTACAGAAATCTGAAATAAAAGTGCATTATACAGTAATACCTAACAACATCCAGATTGGTGCGGGATTAAAACAGTATTGCTCAAAAGAAGAGCGTAATATTGAAAAAGAAAAAAAAAAATTAAAAAAACAATAAGTACTCGTACAAAAGTGAATATTTAAACTGGCTTTAGGCCGACTTTATGATATCAGCTTCCAAAGCAGAAATTGTATGTTTTTTTTTACTTTGAGGAACTGATAAAAGTTGTAATTAGATGTCGTGGACACCGTTTAGGTAATTCTTGATAAAAAAGTTCAAATAAAATAAAAGAAGTCTAATCAATCATTTCGGGATCTCGTTCTTTTGGGCTCCAAGTTGTCCGGGCACAATGTCCGTCAAAATTACTTGTATTAATAACTCTATTCACATTTTAAAGTAAACCACGGTCATGTCCGAGCCGTGATTCTAGCCTCGACAGCTCTGGGACAATTGGTACCTACAGACTGCCTGGAACCGAGAAGATCTTGACCAGAAACTGAGAAGTGCCCAAACCGATAACAGAAGCTCACTCAAGACGCATTACGTAAAAGTTTCTTAAAGCCATTTAAAGAAAAAGAAAGAAAAATATAAGTTTTTGCGATTGCCATGTCGCATGCATTTAAAAAAAATACATGTCTTCTCGCCCGTATTCGCCGAAGGGTTGGTCAGAGGTGTGGCTCGTTGGTCTAGTGTTAAGTTAAGCATGTGGTTCAATTCTCGATTCGAGCAATATATTATTGTTTTTTTCATTCGAAATTTCTCAGTATCAGCCCAGAGTCTGCACATGTTCCCGGTTGATGGCAATAGGCACACCCCCTATTACATGGGACTTAAAAACAAAACTGGTGAAATGTGGGTGTACTGTAAGTACACCTCTGCCCAACTCCTTGGAGAAATACAGGCGTAATGTAACGTTATGCAGTTTTAAATAATGCTTGAGTCTTTAGTAAGCTTCTGTCATACGGACGTCGGGTCTTAATAGTAATACTCACGCTCGGCCCTGGTGTGTGGCCTGTCGCGCTTGCCGAATCCCCTGGCAGTCATCATCTCGACGTTCTTAAACCCGCGGGTCGGGCGCTGTTGCTTGGTGCGCGTGAGTCGGCCCTCGGGCGCCGCGGCTACCACGCAGAGGCATGCTGCCGCCGCCACCGCCACTGCTAGATGCATTGAGAAATTCATTGCTGGGGACAAAGAGAGGCTGTGGTTAATTTTTGAAGGAAGATAGTGACGAAGTGACGAAGTTTGATTTAACCCTGCTACAGAATGTTGAAACAACACTGTTGTTGCTTTATCTTATTATGAGGTAAGTAGTCACCTTTTGTTTTATCTTTAAACACTTTTCAAAATCTGGGATTTGACGGGATGTATGTAATAATATGTTACAAATGTTTTTATTTTTTTTTACTATAAAGGTGATCGATAGTTAGTGGAGTCGTTGATCTAGAAATAATGTTGGTTATTTTTTCTGCTTGATACTGAGGCATAAAACCCTTAATTTACGTATTAACAACTATATGAGAACTATTGCGAGGGCCTAACTCTCTTAAAATAATCCAAAATCGTGGCTTGCTTCGAGACTCATCCATCCAAATGAAATATTAAGATTTATTTATTGAATACTTTTAGCACACAAATGTACGGAGGCGAACTCAATGCCATAGGCATTTTCTAGCAGTCAACCTTTGGGTGACGCAGAGATAAACAGAGGCAGGAGCAATTTCTTAAAAGAAAAAGGAACAGAAAAAATAATAGAATGTAAACTATAAATATAATATCTAAATAGAATATATACACAAATAAACACACATACACGACTTTACTTAAAAATTAAAACAGTTACTGAGAAAACATTAGCGTTGTGACGATACTAATGCCAACTTCTTACGAATATGCTCACGAATTGTAACTTTAAAGGCCAATCGGTAAGTTCTAATCTGTTAATGGTTATAGCTGACATACGCAAACTAATCATCACCAAAAATAAAAACCAGAAATACCACCTTATTCTGTGGTTAGTACTTCATCAACTGACGAAGTAACGTATCATCTAACCATGAAACCCTTACGAGTCACTCAGAGGCCGTAAAACATGGCTGATGCTAATGGATCCTCTAGTATCCACTAGGATAAAACTACCCACTACGACTTTGCATCCCACTATCTTGTTACATTCGAGAATGATAGATGGGTGTGAAAAACAAAGATGGGTATGTGTTCTGTTGTTGTCGAGTTTCGTTGTCGGCGAACCTTTTTCTCTAAAAGACTATTACGAGGTAACAAGTTTTCATGATATCAACTTTTTGTATCAGCAATTTGTAATGTAAGCCAGCGGTGACGTAAAAAATAAATAAATAATAATACCAGCCTGTTACTATCCCACTGAAGGGCAAAGGCCTCTTCTCATACAGAGAAGGCTCAAGGCGGGTTGGCGATTTTAAATTCATATGATTATAAGTTTAGGTTTCCTCGCGATGTTTTCCTTCATCGATGTCAGTAGTGTGCAAGATAAACTTAGAAAATGAAAATATTGTTATGATTGTGTATTGTCTTTCAAACAACGACGACTTTTAGCAGTTGGTAGTTTCTTATTACCTAATATAATTTTTAATAGTCAAAACAGCTAAGGTGAATTTAGTAGGCTTGAATATGAATCATAAGCCGAGCAAAACTGTTACCGCCACGCGACTCCCATCCCAAGTAAGCACTCAACACGATTTAATTAAGAAACTTGTTTTTTTTTTATCAAGAGAATCTTTTTTACATATAATTAAGTAACGCAAGATGACTTCGACTGTCTGCTTCTTCTAAAGCATTTTACTTTTCGCTGACATATGACATAGGTTCTTTAAATCTAACGTTGATCCATAAGATGTCTGCTAGGAATCAGTTGTGACTAGTAGTAGCCCAATGGTTAAAATTCGACCGAATTAGCTTTCTGCGCTCTTTCTCCATATAAGCTTTTATTATGCCAAATCTTAGAACGCAATATGCTTAAAATGAGTACAAAGTTATCTGTATTCATCGTTAAGTCTGCGACTTCGTGCGCGTCAAAGTCGGTTATCGTTGATACAGATAAAGTTGCGGATTAAAAACTATTCTACATATATTCTTCCCCAGAATATAATCTCTCCTTGCCAAATTTCATTTCGATCCGATCAGTCGTTTAGTAGAGTAAACCTCAAATCGAGTTTCTCTCGCATTTTTAATATTAGTATCTGGTATGGATAAACAGAAGTTCGTTCATTTTCCTCTGCTCCACCTCAGTGGAGTGTCAGCCTTAAGACTTTACTTACAGGTATATTATAAGTATATACACCTAAGTATATATACCTATATAGGTAAGTACCTATACTTCTTCACTTCTAATGATCAAACACAAACAAGTCCACTTGTTTAATGTTCTTAAAAGGTCTTAAATAAGTAAGTAATTACTAAAAGCATCCGAGCGTTCCTTAATTAATAACTGAAGAGACAACTTACAAAAATACTTTAACAGTTCCAAACTCAACATAAACTCAAAAGCTACCTAAAATAACAATTGTAGACATAATTAATATGATAACTTGTGTTTTTAAATGTTTTTCGTTTGTGTTTTTAACGATTTTACCCTTGGCATTTCGATATTGACTCTTACTTAGAGACGCGAAATTTCAGTACTTTCAAAGCGCAGTGTGGGTAATGGAATATTTACTTTCTATGGCCCCTGAATCGAAACCAATGCGGATCAACATTTGGTCTCGCTGGGCCAACATTGTCACACTAATGGACCACTGACAAGGCAATACTTGGTTATCTTGTATGATGGTTGTATGGGTAAACTGGTCACGTTATCAGTTCATGAAACTTTTGTTAAATTACGTAAGCGTATTCATTCCTACTTGATTGTGTGTCTTAGTACTTAATTACGATCTTCAAGCGAAGTATCGTTGGACTTTGTTCGGCAGACAGGGTTGTGTAAACAAAAATGGCGGCTTTTTAATTAAGTTATAAAACAATGTATTTTCTTAACATTTCGTAGTATTATCAACTGACGAAAACTTATAAAAACAAGATGGAAACTGTGACTAAAATTGGGT
Source organism: Phlogophora meticulosa (assembly GCA_905147745.2). Classification (NCBI taxonomy): domain Eukaryota; kingdom Metazoa; phylum Arthropoda; class Insecta; order Lepidoptera; family Noctuidae; genus Phlogophora; species Phlogophora meticulosa. Next base: position 11,978,693 of record LR990533.1, on the reverse strand, counting down.
AGAATTAGGAATGGTTTTACCCAAACAAATTTTCCAATAGGTAGATGCAACCCAGGTACGAAAACAGACAATCCCAGACCAGTCTGGCAAAAGTAAAACGAACACTGAACGTCAATTAGCCAAATAGCCAAATGCAAACGGTTGAGCCTGACAATGGCATGAATGCTGCAAAATGCTGATTTGAGTGTTCAGAAGCAACAGACGAAACATAATCGCTAATGAGACCTGCATAGTGCATTGTACTCAATGTTGCCAACATATAGAATTTGAGATTCTTATTGAAATGTTTATTTTGGGACTAACAGCTTAACCTAATCCAGTTTCACTAGCCTTTGAAGCCTGCTTAGAATTGAATAACCCTTTTATACATAGTAAAGGTACAAACAGCATCACTTTTAGATTAACCATATATTTTTAGATGTTTAAGTTTGACAAATGGATACTCGGCGTTAAATGACAAAAGGGTAAGTAATTAGAATAGAATAGAATATGTCTTTATTTGCTTAGAATGCAGGTACATACAAAATAAGATGGTAAATAACATAATAAGATCCGTGTACATTCTGCCTTGTTGGCATGCAAATACAATGATTATTATATAAAGTTAGCTATAGGGCAAATAGGTTATTGGAATATATCATCTAGGAATAATAACATGTATCTACGAGTAATTCTGTAAAACATTTTTTAAATTTCATCAATGGCAAGTTAAAACAATAAATACTAAAAAAAACGTTTATGTCACTTTCACAATAACATTGTTTTTATAAGGAACAATATCCCTAGCACAAACGCTTCACATAAAACGTTACATAAAGAGAGAGAACGATTTAAAAATGGAAAATACTCGTTTTGACTCATTATGCAAAACGAAACGCTACCGCATTTCATCGTTTCCAATTTTAAAATCGTTCGAATTGACGTTACTGAGACTATGTTAGAGTTATGTCACAAGTAGTTAAAATAAGTAGGTACTTGTACATCTGTCTGACTTTGAAAGTAAACCTCAATGTCGCCCACACAAGTAGATACCTACCCACACCTGGCATTCTAATCAAAACTGATCATACGAAAACACGTACACACCGCTCTCTAATTACGTGCCCAATCTCACACTACAATCCAATCAGATTGCTCAATGTGTACATAACTAGATGCAAGTAATTTTGCTACACATTGCACTGTTCGTTGGACTTCGCAGTGTCACCGTCTCGCCTCACCTGACCGGCACGGAGTCGGCGAGAAGCCCTAATCCCGAGCTAATCTAACGGTATATCCGGAAGTAAATCGCATTATATTGCACCGGAACGTTTAACCTGTTGTGTGAGTGTTTCGTATTTATAGATCACCCTGAGTGAGGGCAGGGGTTATGTCTGGTTAGCGTTGTTTTTTCAAAGGCAATATAAGGCATAAGTATTTTTTTTTAGTTTACCATGTAAGCTGTCACATTGGGTTTGATTCCCGGGTGGGGCAAAGTGATATTGTGATTTTCAATCGTGGATTCCTCACTAACAGTTTGGAGGTTCTGGTATCTTGGCCAGTTGATGGCAAGAGGCTCCCCCCTAGTACATAAACATAACTAGTGAGATGTGGGTGTGCCATAGAGCTACACCTCTGTCTAACCCTTCTGGAATAACAGGCGTGATGTTATGCTTCAAGAAATACGAATGCAATCTCAGTTCTTGCCTTAATTAACAGTTTCATCAGAGAGTGCATTCATTTTTAAATTAACAAACTCAATCAGACTTGCCTTTAAGAGAAAAAAGGGTGAATTTTTTGAAATAAAATATATGGAAATAATTGGTAGGTAATAAATACACTAGTGGGTGTTTATAAGCCGAGTCGCAGGAAAGCTTTATAGTATTTTCAAATTCGGGCAAAGTACAACGTGACTTTTTCAATTAATTTGAACTGTCTAAGCATAGGAGGAGCTCGTGGATAAATCTTTATTTATCCACGAGCTCCTCCTATGCTTAGACAGCCGCACGAGTCGATCGAAGGTTAAGCTACGCTTTCCGAGGTCAGTCTGTCGATGGTGACCGTTCATTACATACTGAGACTTCTCCGTGCCTCGGAAAGACCGTTAAGCCGTTGGTCCCAGCTGTCATTTGTAGATTTTTGATAGCCGTTACGGGTAGTCAGAAGCTCGATAATCTGACAACCAGTCTTGCCAAAGGGTATCGTGTTGGCCAGTAACTGGGTTGTGATGGTCAGATAGGCAGTCGCTCCATATAAGATAATGTTATTCAGTTGCATCTGGTTTCCTTACATCTTTTAGTGAATATACATACATTTTATTTCACCTACCCTGAGGAAACGTGGTGATAATGCTCGTGGCTTCTATGTATGAGAAAAGGCCTACGCCCAGCAGTGGGACAATAACAGGCTGGTACTATTTTATTTTCTGTCTGTTACTTAGTGTCCAACTATGACATCACTATTAAGTTGAGTGATTAAAACTTTTGAATCAAAAACTCTTTGGACGAGCTATACTTGTAAAAAACTTTTGTTTTAAAAAGTGTGTTACAAAAAAGCGTGTGCTTTATAGAGTCCCTCATTATGGTATTATGCTTGATTTTAAAATAGGAACTTTATAATTTCAGTGGAGATAAAAAAAAACATGTTATTTTACTAAGTTAGAGTACAGCATGACCGAAGATCATGTTTGTATTGCCCAAAGGCTAAAACAAGGGAGCCAAAATATAAAAGTAAAAAATAAAGACAAAGTTTTAAATATAACCCCAGTCCTCAGACAGTAACGGTTGTTACAACAAACGAGGGAATAATATACTGTTGACATTATGCCCTAGTTCATTGCAACAACATCGATCGTAGGTACGACACTAATTGATCAATGATTAGGATTTTATCGCCCCTTGTCCCGTCAGCCGCCGCAAAATACAGACTAATGAACTCTTTCCTGATTTAACAACGAGTTACGCTTTGTTTTATGTTGGTGTAGAAGATCCTTTACGAATGTACTTAACTAAAAGACGAAGCCAATGTTTAAAGCTTTAAAGGGTTTGACAACATATCAATCACTTGATGTATCATCTGGTGTTAAGAATTTGTAAAATAAAAACAACTGTTTTTTTTTTGAATTGGTATCTCGCAGTTTATCCTTCAGGGATATCTACTGCTTAACCGAACTTTCCTGTGGGGACTTAATTATAAATTAAAGCCTCCAGCCAGGGCGTTAAAAACTTAAAAGCTAACCGACCAATCGCTAAGGGGACCCACTACGGGGTACGAGCCTCGGCTTAGGACGTCGCTGGGAGAGGACTGCAAGGGACGGCCTGGATCTAATAGATATATTATTTAGGGACCAATTTAAACAACTACTGGCTCAGCTACGCGGGCTGGCTAGCAAAGGGTCGGTAGAAGGACATTGACGGGTTTGTCGCGGTGGGCCTCGGCGGCGAGGACGGAATGACGGCGATCTGTGTTTGCGAACAGTGCTGGTAGCCCTATTGCTCTCCTGCAGGAGAGTGACAGCGTCATCAGGCTCTGTTAGTGTATGTCGAGCTCTACGAACTTTACGATTCGCGAGGGAGTGTATCGGGCGGCCGATGCCACTAAGGGGTTGGGATGTTTGATAGAACTATCCATGAAGCACTGGGTGAGGCGCTTCATGAACTGTTTTATCGTGGGGATGACTACAACAGTCACAAAACATCTGTAAATATAGCCTTCCAACTGAAAACTAAAACCATGAAACAATATTTTGTAATCGCAGGCGATTAGGCGAACGTTATCACAAGGAGAAAAGCGTCCTAAGTTAAAAGACAACAACTGAATGGAAATTAAAAAGGTTCACGGGATAAAGCTTTCTTTTCCCCAATTTTAAAGTTGAAAAGAAATGGAACAAAAATAAACAAAGTTTTCTGGGAATTGTTCCAGGAAGATCGAAGTTTACGAGCAAAAGGGGTTTTATAACAGACTGGTTTATTTCGGCTGGATGTTTATGGCTTGTCGTAGCATTTTTTAATATATAATTTTGTCCTTTACAATTTAAAGCTGATTAAGTGTTATTACTATTCATGACAACATTCAATTTGTTTCTTCGAACAAAAAACATTTGAATATGTAGAATAAAAAACAAAATAAGTAGGTTTGAGTAAATGGTGCATGTGATATAATCACAGTCTGACATCATTATCTTTCTCCCAATTTAGTTAGGGCCTGCTTCCGGTCTAACCGGGTGCAGCTGAACACCAGTATTTTAGATGGAGTAACTAACTATCTAACTTTTACATTTACATCCCAGTAACACGATAACGCTACTTAATTTAGTAGACTTTGTGGGCTCAGTCTGCTATAAAACCTCCTTTTTGAAATGAGTTTATTTTATTTTCTTTCCGGTAAATAGTAAATAAAACGGGAAGGTAGGAGAACGTCGATAATATGCATACAAAAGACCTCGACAGACAAAACTCAACTGACACATAATTACATACCATTTAAATTGAAATCACCGGGAACAATTAAAAGTATTATTTGTTTATTCGTTGCATTTCCACAGAGCAATAGTTGTTCAGAACTCTCAATCTAGTTACGTGGGAGACAAGTTGAGATATTGTAAATGGAAAGTTATATAAATGGAGAGAGGAGGGTCACAAAACAGAAAACTTATTCAGAAGGTTCAACAAAAAAAACCCTTCAACACAAAATAATGTGAGCGTTTTTCTTACCTCAGACATTGTCATAGCATGCCTGAATTTTTTTGATAAACTACATCTAACTTTAAGTTATCTACAGGCCCATTGATGACCACCAAAAAAAATCCTCATGGTCGTTTATCAAAGCTTCCAAAATCCCTACGCAATGAACATGTACAGACATACTTGTGTGTGTGACTCCCATTGTATGAAGTGCACCTTCTGGACCTAAACTTCATGATAAATCCACGACAACCCTTAATGGTGTTGGATTAAGTCGTTGTGTTGACGCCACATGAATATAGATGATGTTCTAACTATTCGGACCAATCAGGATCACGTCCTCAATACTAATGGCTCGAACTTTTCGACGTCTTACTTCATTTCCCTCCACTTTTTGTTTAATTTGATTCGTCTTTGGTTTAGTTTCGAAGTCGGCAAGGACTATAATAATAAGACTAATGATTTGGGTATTAAAAGGTAAGGTATTTTAAGTATCTGAAGATAGTTTGTTAGCCAAGTTTAATTATTATTACTAAATCATTTATTTCGAGCAACAAGACTTTTAGTGTTAGTAACAATGTACTTAGGAACCATGTAAGTAATACACTTACAAAAACGAAAACACAGAAATCACAGAAATTGGTTGTGACATCATTGCAGCAAGGTGACAGGCTCAGCCGAAATCTTGCAGCAGTGGCTCACAGCCTTAGAATCAAGCGTGCTGGCTACCATAGATAGGATGCTGTTGGCGCTGCCCCGCACCCTACGGACCAAGGACGCGCATAGTTTCCGCATCAATGATGATTCTATACTTTATTAATTATTAATGTAAGGATGAAATAGCTCTGATTTCCAAATCCCTTAATCTCTCATATACCAGTAGGTACCTACTCGCAGTTAATAGGATAATATTCACGCATACTGACATTAGTATCCATTATGTACCTACGACACATGTCAAATTCCACCGTCAAAATTAATAATATTCTCAATACATGCCTACGATTTAGTGGCAAAGCTTTCTGGATGTTATTACATTCCTCGCAATCACATAGGTATTCACTTCTACTAAGAGAGAGTGTTGGTATTTACAATAGACTAAAATAGAATGTGTACCACCTAGGTAGGTATTCTGTAACTCCGCGGTTACACTCATTACAAGTTGCGATGCTATTGTTTTTAAACAATCTTGCATAAAACTTGCAACATACATGTGTTGACGATATTTCCGACATCCTTTGGTAACTATTTTATACACCTATTTGGCAAGTTTATACTGTTGTTTCATCTTTGCTTATAAAATCGTTTGTATTGACTGACTATCAAGGCACAGCCAAAACTACTAAGTCCGAGAAAGCTGAATTTTGAAATAAAGGTTTTTATTAATTATGTTAGCTTCCGCTTATTAATCATTTTTCGAAATTTTCATCTTTTTTGGAAGAAAAAATGTAAATATTTTTTTTCCTCGTACCTAGCCCGGCGGGGCGCTAGTATGATAAAAAGAGGTAAAGCAGTTAATATTCATAAATGTAGGTGTGGTGGTGTGGGAAATTAAGACCACAATGTAAAACCCCTAATTTTGTAGTCAGTGAACATCCCAAGAGGTTTTTTGAACAAATGAAACGAATTTCCGGTAGCAAATTGTTTCCCTAAGTTCAATTGGGAATAGACAGCACAATTTTATTTATCTTCCCTCGCAAATTACGAGAAACGAGTAAACGTTACAAATTGTCGGTCAACAGGGGAAATTAGCATATCTCTTTTGTTGCTAAATCTTTTTTGCTGCTAAAGGTTTGATTCGATCCTCATTGGTCGTTTGAAACTGAAAAGCTAGGGAATTAGTCTCATAAAAATATCATTACTGTTTTTATTTATCGTCTTTCGTTGTCATAGTCTTGTATTCACTCAGAGGAGCTCGTGGCTAAATAAAAAAGACGCATGGGTCGATCGAAGGTTGAGCTATGCTTACTGAGGTTCGTGGTTCATTACATATTGAGACATCTGCGTGCCCCGGAAAGCACGTTTAGCCGTCGGGTCCTGGCTGTCATTTGTAGATCTAAGATAGTCGTTACGGGTAACCAGAAGTCTGAAAATCCGACTACCAGTCTTACCAAGGCGTATTCAGTAACTGAGTGTGGAGGTCACAGGTGGTACACTGGAAGGTGATCCCAACATAGTTGGGAAGAGTATTGTAGTCATCATCATTCTCCTGCCTTTATTCCAATTTATTTGGGGTCAACGCAGCATGTCTTTTTCTTCCATACATCTCTATCTCCCTCCTTCCTAGCCAACATCTTGCACACAAACCAACCATCATTTCTTTGGTCTTCCTCTATTCTCTCGGAGTACAGAGGCCAGCACATCAAGCTACCCCAATCCGTCAACTTTATTTGATCGTTTTTCGTCTTTATTACAAAACTATTAGGTCCATATTAAATTTGACAGATTGGGACAGCTTGATGTGCTAGCGTCTGTACCTTTTATATTTGGAATATTAAACCGTTGTTGTTAAGCTAAAATTATCACGGACACGGCAGGCCTAAAATAACCTGTACCTTTTATATTAACAGAAGAATAGCCAGCACGGAGATTCCGTGCTGCTCCAGTATTTTTAGAGTAAATGTAAAGCCAATGTAGTGGAAATCTTCAAAGGCTCATGAATAATTCATAATTATTTTTTTATAAATTTAACATTATTATCTCATAAATAAAAAATTAAACTAGAACTTGTTGAAATATTAAAAAGATTTTTTTAAATCATAGATCATTTGTAGTGGACAATTCTGAGTGTAGTACCGACCAACCGGATTTTATATGGTACAGATGAACATGAACCTTATTCTTTTGTAATAAAGTTGAAAACCTATCAAATAAATTTTGTGAGATTGGGGTAGCTTGATGTGCTGGCCTCGATACATTGTATTTTTAATATCATACTGTTAGAAATGGCACAACCAACGCTCTACAACGCCTAAATTAATCTTAAAGGCTTTTCTACACTGTTGTTGGTGAAACATGCAAGATACCAATAAATATTTCCGTGTTAAGTTCAATATTATCATTTCCTTATGTTATGTATCCACAATAGAAGAGGAAGCCATACTACACAACAATGACGTAGGTTCTGTATAGCAGTAGATAGATTGTTACGACATTGCTAGTCTAGCTCACTGTCCTCCTTATTATGAAGCATTTACATGATAACTCAAATCGGCCATGCTATACAATTCTATAGATCAGAGCAAAATAAAATAACTACAGTTTGTAACGCCACGATGGCCCTGTGGTTTAGGCCACGCTCTTGTGCACGAGGTTGTGGGTTCAAACCTGGGCAATGTGAGTTTTCCAATTCACATGTACTTTCTAAGTTTATCTTGGACATCACTGACTTCGGTGAAGGAAAACATCGAGAGGAAACCAGGACTTTTATAATTAATATAAGTCTGAAATCGCCAACCCGTGTTGAGCAAGCGTGGAGATTGACGCTCGTGCCTTCTCTGTATGAGAGGGAGAAGATGCCTTTGCCCTGCAGTGGGACAGTAATAGGTTGGTACTACTACTACTACAGTTTTAACTCCTGTAAGTTTCTATCTAAAGGGTATAAAGAACAATGAAACTTGACAAGTCTCAGAAGGGTGATTAAAGAGACTTAGAAACTGTAGGTACGGAAAATAATCTGTTAAAAAGGACCTACAAGAGACAGGTAAGCAGCTGATCATCAGAAGATTCATTTGTTTTTTTTGTGGCATTGTTTTATTCTTTTTATGAATGAGTGCTTTTTTAACATTTTAACACACATTGCACCTATTACTTAAGAGAATAGTAAAAACTACTTTATCATTTCAAAAACAACCTTGTAACCTTATTATTGATGAAGCTAAATTTTTAATAACATAACAGCTACCCCGCGAAACGTTACCAATTACTGTAAAACCATCCTAACCTCCATATTTTGTCACCAAACGAAAATTGATTACGTAAATATACTTATAATTACCCTAACTGGGCCACATGGGACATTCCGTTGTGTTTTTGACAAGTATGGGCATGCTACCGTGTCCCTAAAGCTGACATGCAACAGACAACTACCCGTTTGAAACACGTGCAACACTTGATAATTAGAAAAGTTAACTAACATAGTGTATTAAATATGTTTTGCTAGTTTGCGAGATGAATCTAGGCATATTAATATATCATCATAATATACATCTCAACATATATAGACAGACGTCATTAAAAGAGGAGCGGAGAGGAGGAGCTCGTGGCTATTTAAAAAACAGCCGCACGGGATAATCGAAGGTTAAGCTACGCTTTCCGTGGTCAGTCTGAGGATGGGTGATCTTTCGTAACATATCGAGATTCCTCCGTACCTCGGTAAGCGCGTTAAGCCATTGGTCCCGGCTGTCATCTGTACATCTTTGGCAGTCGTTACGGGTATTCAGAAGTCCGAAAGTCTCACACCCAGTCTTACCAAGAGGTATCGTGTTGCCCAGTAACTGGGTTGTGGAGGTCAGATAGGCAGTCGATCCATATAAAATACTGGTATTCAGCTGCATCCGGTTAGTAGATAATGATGACGTAATTGAAAGAAAACACCAAAACAAAACCACCCAAAAAACCAGATGTATGAACGCAAACGAAGCAAAAGAGTATATAAGGATCGTAACAGGTGTTCTGTAGCTTCTGCCTACCCCAATAGGAGAAAAGCGTGAGTTTATGTGTGTATGTATTAAAAAAAATGTTCTGATTATACTACTAAACTTAACAATTAAATGTTGTTAGGTTTAGTTCAAATAATATATTAATAATATATTTGAATGTGGAATTATTTTGATGACTTAAAGGTTAAATACTTGGAGTGGTTCCCTTTACGCATATTGCGTAGGTTCAATCCCCGCACGAAACTTTTACGATTCTAAAGAGATATTCTAGTGTGGGCAACGTTTGTCTAAAACGGAACATAGATAAATAATCCGAATGTTTGAAATTAAATATTGGGTTAGGACGTAGGTGTCAACCTTTATTACTGTATCAATATATGTAGATACATTTTTAATTGAATAACTACAGTTATAGGCAGACCTGAAATTTGTGATACAATAAATATTGGCTTGCGAAATGTTAGGTATACCTCTGCCTATCCCTTTGGGGATAACAGGCATGACGTTTAGATCTTATGTAAAAAATATTTGTTGAAATATCGCAACTTGAAATCATAACAAAATAGGCCTTAAAGTACAAAAGCAGAAATTTAAATTTTGAATACATGTAACTTTAAGTCATGACTTTTTTATAGATAAAACATTAACGTTTTATAATATTCTTTTAGGTTTATTGTTTTAAAGCAGCTTTATTGTTCCCCAAAGACGGTATTGTCTCAAGAGGTCACACCGCTGCACAAAGCGTTAAAAGCGACGAATTCGTAAGAATCCTGTTAAAACTTTGGACATTTGTCACATTTTGAATAATACAGGTTCTATATTCAAAAGGTAACGATTAATCTCGTATAACTTTGGTTGAAAGAATTGTATGGTAAGGGTACGGCATTTAACTTAGATGCTAAATGTGGGTGTAATATTTAATTCTCTGCATAACACTTAGAGGTATATTAATTACTGACCAATACACCTATACGTATATATAATATAATACGAGGATTTCCCTCTTTGGCCGGAAAAAATATCATTGAGTTCTATAGGTTTTTTTAGAAGCAGCTCGGAGTCTCTATCGTGCCCAGTTAATGGCGGAAGGCTCGCCTCTTATTAATAAGGACTTATGCAGATACACCTCTGCCCAACTCTTCGATGAAAACAGGTGTGATGTTACGTAACGTTATGTATTTTTGCAAAATGATTGAAATGATTTAAAATTGTTGCAGGGTAATCTATTTAAAAAAAAATTGACCGTTTGGCTACAAGAGAGTTGTTTCTATAGCATTAAGGAATTTATGGAATTTAAAAATTAATGTTAGGTATGTACTATTGAATGAAAATGAATAATTGAGATTAGAATATTTGTAATAATATTAATTGCATGATAATAATTACATAAATAGACATAAGTAAATAATTTGCACGCTTGCTTGCAGGCAGAATACAAAGACTTTTAGGACGTAAGATCTATCCTTGAATTTGTATGTATTTTCTAGCAAATAAACATTTTTGATTTGAAAAAAAAAAAAAAAAGAAAGCGGAATAAGTAATAAATATATTCTGACGTTACAGCGGCCCCGACAAAATCCAGACGTATTTACAGGAATTCGCACAAAACACAAAATAAAAGTTCTTTTAAAAACTAAAAGAATCCTAAGTAAGAAATTCCGTAAAAGTGGAGCTTAAATATGAAATAAGTATAAAGTAAAGCTAAATATTTGAGTAGACATCACAGGGTTTGGCTATCAAGCGATCTTTAATACTAAGTCTATTTTTAACGTATTTTGATCCTTATCAAGCAATTGCAAGCCATCCTTTGAACTATAGAGACTCCTTAATAATCAGAAACTATATCAGAGCAATATAATTAACGTGTCATTTTGTCTTTCAATAATTAAAGTTTTGACACAAAAATTATTTTTATTAATTCTCAGTAATTAATTCGAAGTTTTCTGAAACGGTTTAGACAATCTGTCGATTATTTATAATATTCGAAATTCGCCCGAGAGTTCATTCACGTTTGTCCATTTCCATTCGAACTTTAACATTCCCTCCGCCCCCTTTTAAGCGTAGTTTTGAAGATAAAATATGGCCTTTGTTACTCGCTAATAATATATCTGTCTAAAGCTGAAAGTATTTGTTAAATCAGTTAAGTTGCTTTTAAGTTATCCATTACAAACAAACAATTAAATCTTTCATATTTATAAAATTAGTTTAGATTGGATTAGTTACCTAAAGAGGTAATAGATTAATAATTTCTTTCAATTGCCGTCTTTAAATTTAGCATAGCATTTTCAACTCCTTCCGATAACCCAACAAGCACCTCACTTACTTAATGCGAACCTTTTTAATCCAGAGATGCTGTAAAAATAAGTTGTCTCCACAACGACATACTGAGGTTTTGCGATACCATAAAGTAGAAGTTGTTACAGAAGAACCTTCGTACGCTCTCATGAACCTTTTTATTCATTGGAACGAATGTTACATAATTCATTTTTCTAGTATAAATCTTTAGAGATAATATACTTAGTACTAGCGCTATGAAATAAACTCTCTGATTGATTTTACAATATGTTTTCTTTGGTTTTCTGCCTCGTTGGTCTCGTGGTTGCAAGCACTAGTATGAGATAATGGGTTCGTTACCCGGACCGGTCAGTGTAATTGTGTTTTTCGATTTGCATTTTTTTGGACAAGCCCGAAGTCTAGACACGTATCCCGTTCATGGCAAAAGGATCGCCCCGCCCAACCCTTTGTGAAGTACAGGAGTGATGAACGCAATAATTTAACCTACAGACACATTTAATCTATTTATATTACATACCTAGGTAGCTTCTCTCATTACCTCAAAGCATAGTTTTAAAATTTGAATACCTCAATCCATCAAAATTGAACAGAACAAAGTTAATCTCAAACGATTTCTCAAATAGTATCCAAATGCTTGGACGGCCACATCTGTCTTAAACCACATCAATCGGATCACATAAAACGGTCAAGAGAGTGATAAAACTAGAACTTCAAGGGTCAAATATTACATTCAAATCTTATTGAATCTCCGACGCTCCGTCGAGTGCGCAAAATTTAAACGATTTACGATCATATAGAATTCAATCACTGAAGGGATGGGATATTACGTGATCGCCCCTGATTATCGGGATAACTGAATAATAAGGTCCCTGGGTTATTGCTTCTGATATTGAGGTAAAAAACTGAAAAATTGGCTGAATATGAAACAATTGTGACGGAAAGAGACACTGATGTTTAGTACACTTTTACTGTTTCCCTGGTCATTCAAGTGGTCACCAGCGGTACTACAGCAGGGCCTGGGTTCGATTCCCGGGTCAAGTAAAGAGTTTTTGGAACGATCTGGAATTGCTCAGTCTGGAGTCTGGATCTATACACGGTTGGTGGCACTAGGCTCGCCCCCTTTTACATGGGACTTAAACATAACCAGCGATATTGGGTGTAGGTACTATAGGCACCCCTCTGCCTAACCCTTCGGGAAAAGCAGGTGTGTTGTTTGGTAAATCTTTTCTAAAATACTTTTGACACCTAAATTATCTCAAGTTTTATGTTTTAGAGCATTAACTTCATGGAATTATCGTACGGTGTTTGCTATCAAAAGCTTCATATTAAATTGTTATGATCAAGCCGTTTTGACGTTAAAAACGTGTGTGTTTTTAATATTAACAAGTTCAGGTACCAAACCTTTGATAAAATGAATTCAACATAGATCATCTATCAATCCTTTTCCCAACTATATTGTCGGCTTCCAGTCTAACCGAATGCAGCTTACTACAAGTATTTGTCTGCCTATCTGGCCTCCACAACCCAGTTACTGGAATACACGATACTCCTCGATACAAAAATCTAATTTCATTACACTTAAAGGAAGACAGCTTAACATATATATATACATAATAACATCTCAAGACTTAAAGGACACACTTAAGTAAATGACATGAACTCTTACTTAATATGAACATTGATAGAAAGAGACGAACCAAATATCGAACTATCTATCCTATATGACGTCGTAACTTGAAAAATACACAAAAACCCTTTAAAGATATTATAATCATCTTTAGCGATCATCAAATATTGTAGGTTTTCTCTAGAGAATTATAATTACATTGGTATCCTGAAATGTATACTAACAGACACTCTCGTGTTAAGGCTAGTCGTTGGTTTAGGACATAAGTTATGCCAGATTTAAGTCCCGAGTGGTTTACTATAAAGAGTAAACTACCAGCCAGTCGCGAGTGGGTGTCGAAGAGATTGTGTTTGTGGCTACAAATGTGTACTAAAACTAAATAATAAAAATACCTGTCAGTTACTGTCCCACCTCAGGGCAAAAGCCTCTTGTTACAGAGAGATGGCTCGAGCATTTTAACACCACGCTTGCTCAAGTCGAGTTGGTGAGTTTAGCCTTACATCTAAATACATTTATTTCTGTATGTAATTGAATGCAGTTTTCACCGATGTATAGTTTAGAGAACTAACTTGAAGTATAGACTCCATTTTATTGGTACTTAATGAATCCTCACTTGTCTATACAAAAATAAAAATAAGACTTGATTCTAAATTCCACGCTTACGAAGTCACGGGCAAAAGCTAGTTAATTATAAGTCCAGGTTTCTTAATGATGTTTTCCTTCCCGGACGTTTAAATCAAACTTTGAAGGCATGTACATTATAAATCTAAAAAGTCATACTGGCATTGCTGGTAGTAGAACCCACAACCTCGTGCCTGAAAAGCGACGCGTTAACTACCAGGCTATCACGAAATCGAGTCAAGTCGGCAATCTATCTTAATTTATCTGAGAAAATTGTAATCATATGGAGTGGTTAGCGAAATTTTTGCACCATTAATCCACTATCACGAGGCCTCTCTTATTCTCGGCGGAAATATCTACAAGTAATTAATTATTATAATTAGAGGCCACAGTAAAATGGTTACGCCAGCAAAAATACAGGGTGCGACTTTTGTTGCCCTAAGGAATTGATTCTGAATAAATATAGTGTTAATTTAACATTTATGGAATTGATAATTCGTTTCGTTTTTAAACTGTTATTTGTAGATCTTTGACTGTTGTTACGGGTAGTCAAAAGCACGAAAGCCTGACTACCAGTCTTACAAAGGTGTATCCAGTTGCCCAGTAACTGGGTCGTGGGGGTCAGATAGGCAGTTACTCCATGTAAAATACTGGCATTAAGCTGCATTCGGTTTGACTTGAAGCCAACTCCAACATACTTGGGATAAGGCTAGAAGATACTGAAAATTCATAAATATTTTATGAAGAAAGAAGGAACTGTAATTTAAAAAAGTTTATATCTTCATAATATCGCTGATATTTTTTATGTTAAAACCAGTCTTAGAATGCGGTACTGAAATAATAATATAAGTATTCTGGTATAGACCGCCTTACAAACCTCTAAAACTAAACTAACAAGACTTGAAAGAATCTTTTGTTATTTTAAAGTTGTTACAAAAGTAACTGTTTTGAAGTTCTTTTATATTAGGATAGTTAAAAGTGCGTAAGTAAAAAAACTTATGAAAAATTCTAACGAACAACTTAAAAATAATATTATGAAAAAAACATTTTAAACAAAGAAAATTTAATGTATTCGGGAGTTTCACATCACTACATCGGGCCTGGATTTCCAGATAGGTTAAGCATAGGTGTACCCATAGTACACCCACATCACTAATTATGTTTAAGTCCTGTATAATGCCAGCAACTGAACAAAATTATAGACTCCGGGTTTCTACTGACGAATACCAGATAGAAAACCTCATTAACACACTAACCCATCCCGGCAATTGAACCCAGGATGTCATGCTCATCAGTACCACGAGACTAACGAGTCAGTTATAATTAATACTACCATCCACCGCCACACTCCTATAATGAAATTCAGCATTTCGGAAACAAAACTACACTATCTTATATTAAATGTGTCTTAACACCTTAACTGCCAAACAACGAGACACAATATAAAATGTATTTCTTGTCGGTCATTTGGCGTTCAACGTGTTATACCATGAAAATCTAATCTACTGACATACTGGAACACACACCAGAGCCTGCTATGGGGCTGCGGTTTCTGCGTTGCTTTGTAAGTACTACAGTTTGTTTGAAATTACATAAATGATAAATTTGAATTATTTATTAATTAATTGAAAATCTTATTAATATATGAAGAAATAAAATAAAATAAATAATCATAGGGCATCAAACAATTCATCCGCATCGCTGTCAACGGGAAAAGTGCCCAGAAGGCTGGCAGCATTGCCACGTTG
Organism: Phlogophora meticulosa; assembly: GCA_905147745.2. Lineage (NCBI taxonomy): Eukaryota > Metazoa > Arthropoda > Insecta > Lepidoptera > Noctuidae > Phlogophora > Phlogophora meticulosa. The sequence goes on along the minus strand of LR990533.1, from coordinate 11,963,080 downwards.
AATGGCAATGCTGATTCTTTGGCCAAAAAAAGGCCAGCCCTCTGGTCACGTTAAGAGTCGACCAAACGTTTCGCGATTTCTCGAAAAACTAAATGGGCACACGGACCCCATGGCCCTAGTGCTTCAACCCCAAACGGCTCAAACATATAACTTCCAGTTAGGTTGTTGTATTTTATATTTTAATGATAAATAATATTAATTTATGTCAATTGGTTTTTACAACTCCATACACGCCATTAAAAAAAATCACCCAATTCTCCGACCACGTGTCCCCATCGGTACGATATCCGCCTAAATAGAACAAATAGCTAAACGACTCCCTTGACAGCTATAGTGGAACAATCTCGACTTTCTCTAAGTAAACTTCCACATTTGTACTCGTTTGGGAGATATGATGATGTGTTTGCAAAACTTTATGGGCCTGTTTACGATTTTTGTAACAAAGATTGCAAAAAAAACGAATTCTCCTTTACAAAAACTGATTGTTTAAAAACTAATCTGTCTCTTTCTTTTTTTTTTTTTAAAACGTTGCCCCACAGTAGGAATTCCTCCTGTATCGTGGGTGTGTTTACAAACATTTAAACTCACATACAGAAACAGCCAGACCCGGAACAACTACCTGTAGGTCATACAAATATTTGTTCCGTGCGGGGATCGAACCCACAACACGCGGTGCAGCAGCCGGTGGCTCTACCACTGCGCCAACCGTGTCGTCAATCTGATTTCGCGTTTACACAATACTTGTTCTAATACTTGTTTTCGACAAATGATAAATTAAGTTTTGTAAATCTACGTCACCGGACACACTGGCAGATTCACAATTTAACTGGGCAATAGTATCACAGAATATAGGATAAATTAAAAACTGCACTGATTAGTTGCGAGTACATGTCCGTTCACAATTTCTCAGCAAGGCACAGATAGATTATCAACTATCGGTTTCTATGCGTTATATTATAAATAAACTGTTATATTCACTACTAAACGAGTGTTTATAATCGCGCGAGATTTAAAGTAACCTTTCGGTGCTTTGCAATAATTCGAATAGAAAAATAAATATTAGAAAACATGGTATATGCTTTAGACCCCACAACAATCAGCATTACCAACAATTTAAATTCAATTACCTGCCAAGCTATTTCTAAATTGTGTAACTAACATTGAAACACTGCCATCTTTGATTGACAGTAGTAGTGAACTGCTGTAGGCAATATAGACCAAATGCGTGTCACAGTTCCGACAATCATGACAACCGTTCTCAACTGATGTGCTCAATCTATTAATTTTAGTTTACTTAGTAATTGCTTTCGGGTTACCTATTTACCAAATGAATTGGTAATTTAATAATGTCAGGAAAATTCGGTTGTTGTGACTGTCATTCAGGCCTTGGCATATTTTTTTCAAATATAAATATTAATCAGCATTGAGGTGGTTTCCTTCTTTTTCCCTCTTATAAAACAAGACATTGAGAGATTTTTTTTAAAGAAATGAACATTTTATCTGAACTAAAGCTTCCATACAAACATATTTGTTACGAGTAATTCAAACGCATTGACCAAAAACATGGTGGCATTAAGTGAGTATAATTTGACATCTCTAACTTTCTCTCTTTTTAACCGACGAAAACAAAGTAGGTGGTGATCAATTCGACCCGCATTTTTTTTTTGTATTACCACGCATAACTTTTTACAAGTGCAGTCCAGTTTTTTTTTATTGTACTAAGAAAACTTCAAAGTTGGCCCCATTTAAATTTGATAGTCAGGTTACAAACTCCTTTAATCTGATTTACCAACTTAATACATTCTGGTCAATAAGCCGACTGTGTGTAGAGCTCTGTTAGAAATTACGCCGCTAAGCTCTCATTTTAATTCCACAAATATATTGATGCGACAATACTAGGAATTTCATTAAGAAAATTTCCAATAATTTGATCCGGGGAGGATTATTAAAAACAAGCAAATTCATAATTTCATCCATACAACGTAAAAATAGCTTAAGGAATTTATATTTCTTGATTGTTTAATGGAATAGTAAATTTAATATGTATTATTAGGGATTTAATTACCAAATTTTCTCAGTTCCAGGAAAAATATTTCAATGCGTCTGAGTAAAGATAAATATTCCTTAAACAATATTTTCCTTGACTATTAAGGAGGAGCTCGTGGCTACATAAAAACAGGTCGATCGAAGGCTAAGCACGGGCCAATCGAAGGTTAAGCTACGCTTGCCGAGGTCAGTCTATAGATGGGTGACGGTTCATTATATATCGAGATTCCTCTGTACTTCGGAGAGCACGTTAAGCCGTTGTACCCAGCTGCCATTTGTAGATCTTTAACAATCGTTACGGTTAGTTAGAAGCCCGAAAGTCTGACAACCAGCCAACGTTACCAAGGAGTCTAGCCCAGTAACTGGGTTGTGGAGTCAGATAGGCAGTCGCTCCATGTAAAATACTGGCATTCAGCTACATCCGGTTAGACTAGAAGCCTACCCCAACGTAGTTGGGAAAAGGCTAGGCAGATAATGATGATATAACCCACCGAGTCGCTATCTTACTTAGGTATGTAGCAAAACTAACCAACACAAAGTTAACTTTTCGATTCAAAAGCGGCGACGTCTAACTTGACAGCGATTAAGTTGCTCACGGAACTTGAAGTGAGTTTGTTTACAAGATAAAAGCGAATAACCATGCACCCAACCACTGGGCGGTAACTTAAATAAACGGAATGTTATAAGTACCAAATTACTTTGTACAAACTTGCTCCAATCTACGGTTTTCCTTTGACTAATTAAGGCATTCAATTAAACCTTTGCGGCTCTGAATCTCCAACTAATTCAATCATAAATTGTTTGAACAAATATTTCCTTACACCAATATTACGTTAACGTCCATTTTAACTAGTTGACCGAAGATATTGTAGTGAGAGAATGTGCAGACTATTGTCATGTAAATTCATGTGTAAATACGAGAAAAATAAAAATGGTTTTGCTCTCTTGCTGACATGTGGGTTGAATTATCCTTTCCTATGACAAGGAAGAATACGCCAATCTATATCAAATGTGCTTGTAAATTACATTATGTAGGTAACCCAGAAGAATATAAATGGTTTTATGTGTTTTATTTGCGTTTCTACGAGTATCAGGTATAGAATAATAAAGATAAAAGGTGAGGATTTAAGTATAGAATATCATCCTGTTACTGTCCCACTGCAAGGCAAAAGCCTCTTCTCATACAGAAAAGGCACAAGCATTAATCAGCAAAGTGTATTGGCGATTTCAAACTTATATTAACTATAAGTACAGGTTTCCCTAGACCGATGTCAGATGTCTAAGACTAACATGGTGATATATGAATGGAAGTAGTCTCATTAGTACTTACTATTAGGTAGGCTAGTTGTTACGTGTCAAGGAGGGTAAATAATGACCGAAATACTTAATCTGTTTAGACTAAACTTACTTCTCATCCCGATCTACACAAGTTAATAGATTACACGCCATATTGTGTTGCCCTCAAATGACCATAGTATGTAATCCGCTAAAATCCTCAACTCTCGTATACTTATTTACATTTGAGCTTTGAGATTAGGGTCCTCGGTAGGACCAATGAGACTTTAGCCCGTATTTAAAAGGATTAGCCATGATATTTTGGATATCCGAGACCGTTATTCGTGGTTTGAACATGGGCGTTATGTAAGCTGGTTCAAGTTTGTGTTATACTTAGATGAAAGAACTTACAAAACATAAGCAACTGGAGTTTCTCCTTCGCTTCGAGTGTTTTGCAACTTAATTCTGAGAAAATAATGATTTTTCGAAATACCTACAGTCTACTATACTAAAATTAAATCCAACTCTTGCTCTGAAACACTAGTAGGTAAATGGTTAGTTAAGTACTCTATAATGTTCTTAATATAAAGACATGGATTTACAATACAGGATTAAACTAAGGGATGTTCTGATAAACCGCTTACTCCACATTATCGGGGAAAATAGAGGACATTAAACGTTGTTAATCAATGATAATTATAATTTCATCATTGATCTCGCGTCTCGACCACACAGCTTTAATGATCTTTGATGGAACCGCATCTCAACCTTTAAGGTGTCGAAGGTACAACAGCCTGTTCATTACGTAATAATGAGCGCTGAAGCTTGCCGTTCATTAGATATTTGTGCGCAAACGCCGTGTCATTCCCAGGTTAATTGAAATCTCTCACCTCTAAACAATATGTTCTGTTGAATAAGCTGAGCCTGCAATTTTTGATGGAGCTACAGTTATTTGTTCGGGGTGTTCTAAATTCAAATTGATTATTCGGCTTTTGTTTTATTTGGAGTGTTCTAGAACAGATATTGATATTTTTTATAATATAATATTTATAAGGTAAGGCTTTATGCAAGAATAGATTTCTGTATAAAGTAAAACTTGAACTTCAAAAGCTCCGAATTATTCTTGAAAATGGCAAGATTAAAAACTACTTGCATCTAAACCTTCACAAGACATATTATATGAAAATCGATGTCTGGCCAGTCACCGTTCGACGCCAATTTTTCAGTCACCGTCGAGTGACAAAATTGAAAGTTATTCAATAACTTCTCCAACCTAGGGGTCTCCATTATGTCGGGTACAACACGTGTTGCCTTTTAAACGATTTCTAATTTATTCATAACAATAGGAGCTCAAACGATGGCGAACTAAGGAAATTGAACGCCACCGGAAAAGCGTCAAGCGAATGGTTCATCTTTCACAAAATCCTACAAATAGGTAGCTACAATTCCAAGTTTAATATTACAACGTGAACCCTTCATTAAAGCAACACAAATCCTTGTTTTCGTTTTTATTTTTGCTTCCGACCACAGTCTCGGAAAACCGGGAAAAATTAAGGCAGCAGCAGATAGCAGATAGCGTATTTTTTTGAATAAAAGAACCACAAACGTTCGAAAGATCTTTTTGTTGTGTCGCCCGTAAATTGACTTACTTAGGTTTTACTTCCATGTTACGTTCCTCATCATACTGCATAGTTAATAATAAATTATAAATAATAATAGTTTTATACATTTCAGCCAATATCATAAACAAAAATCCGGCCAAGTGTGAGGCGTACTCTTACATGAAAGGTCTCGTACCATATCGAGCAAAATCCGCCGAAAAAATCACGTTTGTACTATGAAAACTCCGAAATTTCCTCAGCGGAAAAGCTAAGTAGGATTGAAAGACAAACTCAACTCTATAGTTGGAAAACTTTCCATCGAGTGTAGTCCCGACCAATTTAATAAAACGAAGAACAAATCATACTTCCAGATATGTGTATTCTTTTTTTACACTCCTGGGCAAAGGCTTCTCCCCATTCTTTCTACGTCTCCCTATGGTTTGCTTCTTCTCACCAATTCGCTAGGAAGCCATCCAAAGCACCCCGCCATCTTTTCCTCGGTCTGCCGCGACCCCGTCTAACTGTCACAGGCATATTCGGGCTATGCTGGCATTCGGCAGACATGGCCTGCCCAGTCCCATTTTAGTTTTGAAGATTTATAAGCTACGTCAGTAATTTGCTTTCTGGATCGCAGAGTGGTGTTTCGTATCCGTACAGTTATTTTACATTCAGTATGCTGCGCTCTATCGCTCGCTTCAAGATATGGCTACTGAATAACCTTAGTATTTTATAACATGAAACCTCTACCCGTTACTGAGAAATCAGCTACATCCGATTAGACCGTAGAGTAGATGCTGATCATTCCTGAGAAAAAATCGTTCCGGACAACGAAATAATCCTATTCGGATTCCGTATTTTCCAATTGAGCGACGTAATCCTAAAAATATGTGTATGAAAATAGACTGTCCTGTTGTATAGATAACCGTTACATATTTGGGTACAAATTCAGGCTATTTCTACTATTTCCGAGCACGAAATAATGTCATTTGCACCCGGACGTCACATGGCATTGCGTTGCGGTGAATATCATAACACTACTGAATGAAAAATAAACAAAAGCTGTTTATGTTTAAACGGATTTTGTGTGGTACGAACAAAAATTTAATTGAAAATGCTCATGTTGTGTTCATTAGAATTTTAAATAGAATCATGTTGGTGGTTAACTGATATAAATTTATCTTCATCAAAATCTTTATGGCTATAAATATATAAAATTTAAGCTCAAAAATTTCCTTTACAAAAGTTACGGAATGAGTCTAGCTTAATACAGAATTGAAATTTCGGAGGCTGTGAGTCTTGAGCACAGGTTGGAGACGGAGAGTCAGACTCATAGAGACTCATACGTGCACTTGCCAGTTTTTTTTTTAATTCGTACTGACAACACTAAATCGTATTTAAAACTTATTTATAATTCTGTCACGTACCCGTAAAAACACGTTATGATTTAGGTACTCTTTAAAAAAAAGAAATCGAATTACTTTTAAACCCTTTTGTTTTAAAACAAACGTTGGGCGATGATATAAAATTACAAAAATAAAATTACCTAGCGTGGGTACAAAACAAGTACGGGAAGTGCTTATTTATATTGTTATCTAGCAAAAGAATTAAAAGTAAACCAATGTTTAAGAACGAATGCCCATTTTCACTTACACCCTAACGTAATGCGTAAACATGCTTTATCTCGAAAAACATAACCCCCCTTCTCGGTCAGTCAAATATAAAAACATCACCAAACACAGGGCGATGATTCAAATTTACGACTCAACAACTTTAACAGGCTGACAAGCAATAGATTTCTTACAATATTGACAGACAACATTTCATAATTTAGATTTCGAACATCGTATGATGAAATGGTTTAGGAAATGGTCACATCACTAAAAATTGATTTACTTGACATCAGCGAAAATACGGACTAATGTAACAATAAAGTGAATCGGATTTTTTACCAATATCTCCATATTGTTACCAAAATAACTAAATGATATTAAGGGGAAATATATTAATATGTTAAGCACTTGTAATTGACTCGACACAATTGAACTCCGCTCCACTGAGTGTTTCTTTATAAACCTACATCCCACACACATTTCCACATATTACATATTCCACATATTAAATTAAATCTATGCCTATTTAAATTATTATTCAAGCAGCTAGAAGCTCTTTCACAAATACATTTTTCTCGCAAAATTTTATATTCACTCTATTAGCAATGTCATGTCTTGGTGGCACACTAGTTATGAAGTTCTATGTTAATCTGGCTAAAAACAATGTGTCTTTACTTTTCACATATATATTTTCAAGTTCATATTGAATATCACTGACAACGGTAAAGAAAAATATCGTAAAGAAATCTGGATTTATCATTACTTCTTATGAGTTTATAATCGCCCTGTAATTAATATTATTAACTGTATGAGAGGAGGTCTCTGCCCTGCAGTGGGAAAATAATAGTCTTGTATTAGTTATTTTATTATATATTAGCAGAACTAATACTTACATATTTATTAATAGACAAGTACCACATAATATTGGATATTGGTGGTGTTCGTAAAGAATTTCTAGCATCATCATCATCTGCCTAGTCTTTTCCCAACTATGTTGGGGTCGGCTTCCAATTCAACATAATGCAGCGGAATACCAGTATTTTACATGCAGCGAATGCCTATATGACCTCCACAACCCAGTTACTGGGCAACACAATACCCCTTGATAAGAATTATGTATATTTTCGAACCTGGATCTCGAAAAAATACGTAAGTAGTATTTAAATTCTGAATTTTATTTCTCGGTAAATGATTACCTTTCACTTACTGAGAAATAAAATTCCGGTACTAAGCTCAGGATAATAGAAATAACATTATTCTTTGCGTCGCTATCAAATATTCATAGACATGGTTGGTCGCGGACAACAGAAGACTGCCTATATCTTTGATGATTCATACATATTTCATAGGTACTGGGTTAATCTGTAATTTACTACGTAATATGGTTCTTGAAACAAAACATACTTTTTTGGTGCCAGCCTGAAGTAAAACTGAACGATATTTTCTAAAAAATTGAACTACTTAAAGTTAATCATACTTTAAAAAGAATTTCAAATGAAAGTGCAGCAGGCTAGCTACCTGAGTGGACGTGTGCCCAGTTGATGGCAATAAGCTCACCCCCTATAAAATAAATAATAAATAAATAAAATAATGCTGGACAATCCACACAGCATCATCTAGCCCCAAGCTAAGCAGAGCTTGTGTTATGGGTGTGTCTGTGTTACTAGATGACGATATACTTAATACATTATATACACATATTTTTTATTATACATAGCAAATACCCAGAACACCCGAAACAAATATTTGTAGATCGTACAAATGTCAAATCGTATTACATGAGAGTTCAAAACATAACTGGTAAAATGTAAAAAAAAATGTAATGTAAATACTGAAGGTGCTCTGCTCAACCCTTCAGGGAAGACAGGCGTGATAATTTTTATGCTTTACTATCTGACTGTCTTATCTACCATTATGCGAGGTTAAAGTTTTAAATACTTCGGCAGTTAGTTACTTCAAGCGGCACCAACTTACATAATAATCTTCAATGGAAAAAAAACCCCTTCGTATTATAATTTCACTTTCCATCCATAAATGGCCATCTGTAAGGAAACCACCTTATACTATTGTGTACACCTTAAAGGAGAGATGGAGAAGGGATGAAGCACTTAATGGCAGTCCTTACGAATTTCAGAAACCTTTTTATAACATTTTTATTGCGAATGACAGCTAAGGTACGTGACTATTATTGGAACATGTCACCATGTTCGTTTGAAACGAGATTAATACGGTTATTTTGAGCAATACAGTGCGCCATTAAGGCTTTGGAGCCCGTACACACTTAATGCAGTCATTCGGCGGAGGTAATAAGTTTAGAGTTACATGGAAGCTTTGATACAGGCGGGTGTGGCGATTAGTTTACGAGGGGAAGAATGTTCTTTTTCGATCCGCCATTTTGGATTGCATATTTTTGGGGACCACGAAATGACTGTTCAGCCTATGGATAATAAACAAAATAGTGTTTGTTTTTTTTTATATTTTTAATTCAACATGTGCATGGTTTTAAAATGAATAAGTGTTGCAATAATCTCAAATACTTTAATTCACTGAGAGACGACGCACAGCCTAAACCGCTAATAACGAAAGTGAGCAATAAGGAAGGATGTTTAATATTTTTTTCCCTAAAAGGCTCAATAGGGGATGAAAGTTTGTAAGTCATTTTTGCTGATCTAAAATGCCAAGGGCACACGTTAATCGAAATAATGTAAAATTAATTGATGTGGTGAAATGACAATAACAGTAACTTTAACTAGTTTGTAATTGAAAATCATAACATTCCTAAATAATTAAAAATAACGACTGCTCCAAAGGATGACTTCCTGGAAAGCTAATGGCTTTTAAATCAGGGTATGCGCCGATGAACTAGATCGCCCACTCAGTGTGAACGAATAATTAAGGCATATACATACATATGACCCTGTCAATAAGATTATACTAATGCTAGGAATTACGTATGTGTATTTTGCTCTTTTGATGGTTGTTAAAATAATACTTTTTTATATCTGTTCCGTTAACCAATGCTCAAAGGTCATAGAAACACAAATAAAAAATTGTCCCATATAAGCTAACCTGGAATACATTCTATCTGTATTCCAAATTCCATTTAAGCCCATTCAGTCGTTACGGCACTTGAAATAAAAAAGAAATTGGTACTTTTGCGTTTTTAAACGACTTTAAAGTGACACTTGTCCATAAACTAAACGTTCTATACTCATTTTTTAAAATTCGATTCTGAAAAGGCCGCGTTCGGGAATGCGTGAAGTTTAAGTACATAGGTACTCTAGTGCGGATGCGAGTTATAAGTGCCCCTCGACTTTTTACTGTTCATTGTTCGGTGACATTTCAAAAATAATATGGCGGTTTTAATATTAAACAATGTAGGAAGATCTAAGATTTTTTTATATCGAAACAATGATACAATTTCGTATCTGCCCAAATATTTTTTGTGTTTCTGACAAGACTTATTGGATTACTCGGAAACCCAATACAAACCTTTTATTTACTAGAGGTGGCTTTAATAAAGTGTAACAATAAAAATAAGCCTTTGGGTAATTTACAAATAATAATTCGCCGAAATTTGTTGTTAATTAGTGTTCTTGAAGACAATGTTAAAGGAACTACGATTGGCAGTTTCCACTACCTACATAGGTAGGTAGGTAACTAAACTACTATTTTTAATAGTTGGCACTTTGGAATAAGTTTGAATCCTACATTTAATTCCACGTAAAACCTAAGAGAAAGGTCGTAGCCTTGTCTAGCCAAGACTCAATTCCCGTTTAGTTCTTAATTTGCTTGTATTTTAAACTTTCTCGTTTCTTCGTAAGTATGCAGTTCTCGTTCTGTTTATAAACTTAATCCCTGAACATGTTCACCGAAAGAATTCAATATAAGGTATTGAGATAAAACTATAATGGCATGTCAATATAATAATAATTACCTATAATAATATATAAAAATAATTACCTACTTCTGTTAAATCGTTTTAATCAATTTAATTAAACCGATTCATTTTTTAAATTTAATATAGGTATTTAGAATTTGTATACAACCTCTTTCGTATCTACTTATATCGTTACTCCTGGCTACATTAGTGCAAAAAAAATAACTGTAGCCTTTAGTATAAAAAGCAACATTGAATTGTTTCTTTTTTTTAAATGGCTGACGCTTTACTTTTTTGACGTTAAGTGGCCATTCGTATGCTATTATTACAAAAGTAACAAAAAGTTTTAGATGTATGAAGATCCGTGTGCCCAAGATTGTTTAAATATCGTCTCTTTCGTTCTGTTTTGTGAGTTTGTTCATGCAATGAAGTAAGTTTTTGTTTTATTACATTTTTATGCAATTGCCAGTATCAATATAGTCTCTAAAGCTATTTTATTGTTTCGGATAACCGCCCCAGCTCAAAAAGCCAAGCCAATGATTCAAATGTATTTTAAAATATAACCTAAGATTCTAAGCTGAATAGGAAATAGCTAGAGCTAGATAGGAAATATTGGAAAAATATATTCAACAGCTTTGAAATATGGAAATTTCACTAGAAAATCATCTGTTTCTAAATCCAATGCGGAATCTATGGATTATCCGAAAATTTTTACCTCTATTCAGGCTTATTCTATTATGGTAAGGTACAGTTGTCCTGTTATCCCCATGTTTTTTCATGACAGCGACGACCGTCGGCCGGGATTTCTGTCACTTATAATGCCTTTTTCATTGGTTCCATGTATTTTTAAACGCGTTAATGCCTGCCAGAGGGTTTTTATTGTTTTCTGTTTTATGATAATAGTATTTTAGCCCAAACCAGAAACAATGATCATAATACTTTGTTACATTTTTCTTTTCACTGTTTTGATTTAAAATTGCAAACTATTTGACAAATCAGTAATTTAGCCAGTTTTTGACCAACTGAGTAAAAGTAAAAAATTGTATGAGTTGGTATTTGGTAGTAATATCGAATTAAAAGACAACGGAGGGGCTCGTCGCTAACTAGAAATAGCCGCGCGGTCGGACTTCTAGGTTAAGCAACGCAACTAGGTCGGTCAGTGGATCCATTATGTATCTGGAAACCTTCGTGCCTCGGGTAGTCAGAAGCCTGGAGATCTAACAACCAGTCTTACCAAAGGATGTCATGTTACCCAATTATTGGTTTTTGGACGTCAGATAGACCGTCACTCCATGTGAATAGCTCGTGTTAAGCTACATATATTCGGTCGGTCTGAAAGCCAACCCCAACATAGTTGGGAAAAGGCTACCGAGACGAAAAAAATATGGAGAGATTTAATATACCTTAATAGAATTAAAAAATACAATCAACGGATCATCGCAAATTTTGCCGACGTATTTTAATAATGTCACGTTTAATTACCAATTCAATTAAACGTATACACTCTTTTAACAGTTTACCGGCTGCTAGTTAAACAGACATCGTTTAATGAGCAATTCTTTGATGTGATCCGAATTCTACTGCTGTTGACCTGAGAGCCTTTGAACCATTCGAACTTATTTTACTTCACTTCAAACCATTAGGAAATTCATCTTGCAAATATTTCTTGGAATTCACGATTTTAAGGACTGCGCCGTTAATCTAGTGGTCGCAAATGCTAATGCTAAGCATGAGGTCTTGGGTTTGATTCCCGAGTCGGGTGAAGAGCATTTTTCCATCTGACATTTCTTAGTTTGCAGCTTGGAAGGATTTTTGCCCGGTAAGTGGCAATATTCTCGCCTCCTATTTTATGGGACTCAAAAATAACTGGCGTAATGTGGGTGTATTACAGTTGGGGATTACAGGCGTGATTTGTGATTTTCACTCCACGCTGACCTTTTTTGTCTTCCTTTTCGTGTGGTTCTCCTGCATAGATCTAGGTATAGAAACAGTACTAAGAAGACTAACCCATTATTAAAGGCTTATGTGTTGGTTTAGATCTCTGGATTCTAGAATCGACTTGATTTTTTTCTTATTACGAGTTAAGACTGGAACAAATACTTTTAATATTAAGACAGGCGTAGGTAGCTGCGACACAGTTCTTAACCTTTGTAGCTATCATCGTTTTTATTGTAATTAAATGCCAATTGTTTTATGTTCGAAAATAAAATCCTTTTTTTTTATCTTACGACTGAAATATGTTTCTATTTTTATTTTAAATGAAACTGCAAACACTTTTTTTGATATTTCAGAGTAGGTTCTACAGTAAAAGTTGTTTATATTCATGAGTACATCCGCTCCGTGCAGGCTTGCCAATGAATTCAAAGTAAGTAATGTAGATTCTCATACTAAGTCATGTAAGCAACTTATAAGTTGGAAGCGTGCTTGCCGAACGTGAGGTATTAAGTTTGATTCTTAGTTCGAGTAAGTGTTGTCGGATTTAGCATGAAAGACATGATGCAAGCGCTGAGAACGAGCGTGAGGGTTTTAGTTTGATTTCCAGATCTTTTAGATAGAACATATTTGTTTGTAAGGAAAATTGGTATTGGTGGAAGGTTGGGTATTTAAGTAAAATGTTGTCGACAAAAAAAATATAGAAGGAAGATCTTTGTTATTATAACATAAAGGTTATCCTAATGTACACACAATAATGATTTATTAATGTTCCTGTTCATCTTTTTAATTTGCGAAGGATATTAAAATGAAATGTAGCAATAGACTAACAACAATGTTTTTTTGTTAAAGAAAATTAAATTTGTAAGCTTTACTAATTTTCGGACATGTTAAGCTAGAGGTGTGCGTAATAATCGTTTTGTTTTATCATGTTGAATATTCAATAGTTGCAAAACCAAAAGTCAGGCCTAGGTTACAAACAATTTGATAGATATTTTTTTCCGTTAATTAAAGTTGTCTTTTCGGATTGTATTGACAAAATCTTAGTGAATTGTAGCCATTAAAATTTTATGATAACGTATGTTAATCGTTTTTGAAACGAAATAAAAACCAAATATTAATCTGAGTTGCAGTTTTATATTTTCAAAAAGACGATATTTTGTGTTCATTTTTCTCGTATCGTATTAGCTTATTCTTAGTGTATTGAGTAGTTTTAATTTCATTTTATTCCCTGAGCTATCGAGCTATGTAGATCGTGTCACATAGGTCAGTAAGCATCCCTGCACCGCATTAACCATAGACAATTACTTATAAATAACTGGCCACTTGATCGCTATATTATTGCTAAGCTCATTTTAAAAGATTTTGGATAAATGATACTTTTTTGTTTATCGATTTTTTCTGTTTTCCCATTATTTTAGAAATACTTTCAAACAACATAATAAGAAATTAATATTTTATTGTAGATGGAAAGGAAACTAAAAAAAATTACTATTAAAAGTCCTTAAAAAAAATACTTTAACAAATTATCACTAATTTCGACCTAGACCTGCCCTACGAAACTTTTAAGAGTCACTGAAAAAACTTACCTGCAAGTTTATGTTGTTCGAAACTGTACGAGTCGTGCACTGTAACACTGCTGTAGGGAAGTGCGCGTGTGGCGCGCTGAGAAGGTTGTACACAAATGGCCACAGAACCTCGCACCTCCCGGTTATATACCCTTCACCAACTAGGGGTTAGGCCAAAAGCGTAGCGGTTGGTGCTACGCTGCTACGCCGCGCCCAGCGTAGGCGTGCGTAGGCCTCGGCCTACGGCATGCTACCATGATTATTTGTATGGCAAACTTTAAGAATTGACTCGTAATTAAATACATTGTTGATCGTAATTAACTTGATCTATAAACTAGATTTAATTTGAACAGGTAGCAAATTTGGTTAATTAAGTAGAAATTAGAATTGGTGTATTTTCTTTCAATTTGTCAGTTTTCAATCGAAAAAATCGTCTTGCTGTTTTTTGTTAAACTTATTGAAAGGGATCTTTTGAGGAAGTTTTGGTACCAAAATAAATCCTCTTATTGTCAAGATTTAAAGTTTAACAAACTTTGTATTTATTCGATTAGCGACAAAATTAGATTTTGGAGTATTGTTTATCCGATCATGTAACTTAGTCTTTAAATTAGCTGAAAACAATGAAATTAAATGGATTTAATTACAAGTTTATTCAAAGATCAAATTCTGAGAATTGCTTTGAGTAACAAAAGGTCGCGAGTTATTTTTCTTGAATTTTGAATTATTTTTAATAAAATATACGTAATATTGTTTGCCTAAGTCGATAATTCTGTTTTAAATATATGGTAAACGATACGATTCTTGACTCAAAATATTTAATTAATATAATATATAATACTAATTAAAATACCTTGTTAGTGAACTTATTCAAGAATTATTATAAAATGGTACGCGTTTCGTTATTTAATAACACTCTTGAGAGACCTTTAACAACTTTAAGTATTATAATTTTTAGTGGACAGCGCAATAATATATCTTTGTATCTAAAAATAACTACAAACACTTGACCCGAATAAGGGTAGTTTACACTGGTGCAGGATTATTAATTAACTGTTTGTCATATTTCTAAAAGGGACCATAGGATATGTGGGGTGCTAACTAACCTGATGATAGTGCCTTGGTAAAAGGTTTATTCGATTATAAGATAAGTATAAA
Organism: Phlogophora meticulosa; assembly: GCA_905147745.2. Classification (NCBI taxonomy): domain Eukaryota; kingdom Metazoa; phylum Arthropoda; class Insecta; order Lepidoptera; family Noctuidae; genus Phlogophora; species Phlogophora meticulosa. The sequence continues at coordinate 11,948,013 of LR990533.1, read as the reverse complement.
ATTTTAGCTTAATATATAATAAATAAATATTTTTATATGATTTATTTCATAACTTTTTTTCTTTAGTCCAGTACTAATTTGAGGAACAAATATGCTAGGTACAGCCTCACGTTATCTTTTATCAGAGCAATGCCAGAACCTCAAACCTGATTTTAGGGTTCCGTAGTATATTAAAAGTGGGGTTACTATGTAGGTCAAGTGGGGTATCATATGAAAGAGCTACATTTGCATGTTATGAATATTTTTTTAGTATTCATTAATGCCGCATGTATTTTTCGTTTTAACCAATATCCTTAAAAATACCATTCCCTCTCCGACTCATTATCTCCGAAGCTTGCATAACGAAAAATGTAAAACAAATCTAGTCGATGGGGGTTTATGTAAATATCATTCAGTAATCAGCAAAAATGCTTTACAAATAATCTTAGTTGAGCGTAAGAACATGAAATTTAATGTTGAATTGGAATAATATCTTTCTTACCAAGGGACGGAACCCTTTGCTGATTACTGGGGTGAGGGCTCTGATTACCGCCCGTTGTATTTATTATTGCAGGGCAGTTCAACAGCCATTCTGGTTTTACAAAGTGTCGCAGTTAAGAGGGTTATCACTCCACCTGCATTAACATTATATTAACAGAAACAAATTGAACAAACAACAGAGTATGTGGTGGGTCTTTTATTTATTTCAAATCGAATCTTATGTTATGTTTCCAAACCTATAATAAAATGTAAAATGATTATGTAGACACAATTATAGTGAAACTAAAATAATACGTAACTGACGACCTATGTTGTGCGACGGTCGAAGTTCCGCCTGCGACGCAGGAGGTTGCGGGTTCGATTCTCGCCTTGGGACAAATGTTTGTAAGATCTACAAAGATTTGTTCAGGGTGTTCTGAGTATTTGCTATGTTTAGTAAAAAATATGTATCTGTGTAATGTATTGTAAGTAACTGGTATAATGTTAAGTATATCTCTCACCTAGTCACCACCCACCCATAACACAAGCTATGCTTAGCTTGGATCTAGATGATGCTGTGTGGATTGTCCATCATTATTATCATTTTAATTTAATTCGTTTTTCAGAACTGTCAAAACTGACAGAGCTATCTTTTGGAGAAACATGTCCTCCAACTCAGACTCTCAATAACACCTGAAATACGGCGTATTTTTCTTCCATTCGGAAACGCCACGGATAAAAAACTAAAAACTTTTATCTGCGGATATCCATCACGATCCAAAGGGACTATTAAAAATTTTGAAGTGGTGAAATAGCTTCCATGAGCGTCGATATTTAGGTGGGAATCAGTCAGTCAGTCGGATGTCAAGCAACGCTTGCCGAGGTCAGTCCGTGGATGGTGAACATCCTTCATATATCGAGACCCCTCCGTGCCTCCGATAGCATGTTATGCCATTGTTTCCGCACTGTTAGCCATGATGTTGTCTTCATCATTTCGTCTATGTTAGTCGTTACAGGTAGTTAGCTTAGTCACTGCTTGTAAAATACTTCACTCAATTTATAATAAGATTAGTCTAGTTAGACTGGAAGCTGACCCCACCATTTAAGATATTTAGGAAAAGGTGTGTAATTGCAGGATACAGTATTGTTGCCAAATACATGTCCAGTGCAAAATCTTTATTGCGTGTGTAAAATGTGGACCTAATGGACGTAATCGTATGCCACGGCTAAAGCTATTTTCATATTTATACATAGTATGGCCAGCATGAGAATAAGGATGAAGCCTGGGTAAAAAAAAGGAATTACATTAAGTCCTTCAGTCAGTTAATAAAAAAATATTGGACACGTAGTTTTTGCTTTATCATATTAATAAAAAATGATTTAGATAAAACACACATATGGAGAGTGGAGGCTCGCTACGTCACATGTCGGTATAAAATCTACTTACGTATGACGTCAAGCTACATTTTAGCTTATACATTAAGCTAAAATGTAGCGTGACGTCATACGTAAGTGACGTAATCCTTTGATTACATAAACAAGAAAAGATACGTGTCCAACGTTTTTAAATAATTTACCGGACAAACAAAATGATTTCAACAAAATATATAAAATCGAAGGTTATCTATCTGCTGTTGTGAGAAAGATATTGTAATATGATAGGGTTACCTTTTCCATATTATGAGTGGCTTTCATAATATTGTCAACACTGTGTACCTTTGTTCCTGGAACGGAAAGGTTTTAAGCCCGTGGGCGCAACAAAGGCTGTCTTAAGAAGAAAACTAACCCAGACTATGACCTACACTATTATCTTGTCTGTTAGTAAATACAGTACCTACTTGACTGGCCTTGTGGTGGTCACCCTGCATTTATTGGCCTTAACTCATCCCTCTAGCTATACTGTGTAGGTATTCCGATATTCATCTTCATTTTTTTTCATAAAAACTTTCGACCACACTACGAATTTCTCCTGTGTCGTAGGTGCGTTCACAAACATTTAAAGTCACATACACAAACAGCCAGACCCGGAACAACTACCTGTAGCCTTCAGTGCGGGAATCGAACCCACAGCACGAAGCACAGCAGTCGATCGATCAGCCACTGCGCCAACCGTGACATCAATTTGCAACTGCTAATATGTATGCCCGGATTTGACAGTAATTAATTGTTTCATCAAACAGTTTTCATCAGAGAGACAATGACAGTTAACTCATGCGGTCTGGTAAGACAATGATATTGGTAATTTGGGAGCAGGGTCTGGCGGTGATATTAGCTTTTCGAAACTACATAATTCTGAATAATAGCTAAAGATTTTTTGACCCAAACAAAACAAATAAAAACAATTATACCAGTCTGTTATTGGCCCACTGCAGGGCAAAGGAATCTTTTCATACGAAGAAGTCACGAGCATTCGTCATCACGCTTGCTCAGGGCGAGTTGATGATGCCAGACTTATATTAATTTTAAGTCCAGATTTCCTTACGATGTTTCTCTTCACCGATTTCGGTGATGATGAAAGTACATGTGAATTGAAAATCTATTACCGGTTTTTTTTTGTCATGAAAAATCGGAACTAATAAGCTAGTTAGTGTTGGAACACGTAACTCTGAAGTAACAATGGTAAGGTCAACATTGCAGGCAGCAGGTGTCGCTCGTTCGACAGCGTGGTAACCGCCTTACTGGGGACTGTCAGGTTTAGCTTAAGGCTGCCTGCATGCCTGCGACTAACGCCTAATTAGGAGATGTACGATTTATATGATACAAACTCTAAGTGAGATGAAACATGAGAGTAAAATGTTACAGTGAATGTAAGTCATCCAAAAAATCATTACTAAGTCTACCTCAGAAATCCAGTAACTGAAAATATGCTGGTGACAATATAAAACCATTTTTTGAAATGCTTTTTATTACATTTATAAGTTTTGTAGGCGCAGATGCTACGGATCGTAGCACAAGCCTACGGCGTAGCTTTCACTTTTGCTACGGCGAAGCGCGTCGCCAATTTCAAAGGTTAGAATCACTTTGATCAATTACCTTATTGGATTTGTCCTAAAGTTCAAAACACATTTTATGCAAAGCCTTTTAGACATTTTCCTTTAGAAGGCTAGTAGAAAACCCATAACCTACATTCGATATGGCAATAATCGGTTGGAATCTCGTAGAGCTAAACGGGTTCATTACATAAGTGCAAGTAAGTGATCAGTGACGCATAGTAACTGTCCACTATAACCACAGAGTAATTAACAAATGGAATAAGATCCTGCTACAGAAGAGTAAGGTAAGTACTTCATGTTCGTTTAGTCAAATGGGAGTCAGAAAAAAATCTATAAATGAAGGTATGGAATGTCCGATCGCATTCTTTCATTACAAATTTTGGGCGTTTTGGAACAAAAATAATCGAGAAATATGTATTTCCCTAAATTTGTTAGACTAGAAATGACCTACAGTCCGCATTTTCAATATTTATTAACAGGTGTGAATAATTATTGAAATTGCGGACTGCACACCTGTGCCATTTACACTGTCTACGCTTCGCCAGACATCCGCCTAAACACATTTTCTTTTCATACCCTCTCAAATCCAATCAGCGGGATCCCTTGCAGATCTACGTCTGAGCACTCCACGTACACATCACTCCGTGATTATAACCCATATACCGAATGAAGAGGTGCACTTAATTACTATTGAAATATCCCTACTATTGCATACTGGTAGTATAGTTAATAAAATGATCTAATCTCAGTCCTCGTTAAGTGATGCGATAAATTTTAGCACGTAATAAAATTAACATACGTAGGAATTCTTGGCCCTAAAGTCTAATTGGCTCATGTACTGCTGAAATTTTACGAAATTCTTGTACGTTAGATTTAAGTTATAATTTTTTTGTAGAAAAATAAAAGAATGTTGTAAAGTCTTATTGATGACAACGATTCATTTTAATGGTTAGCATTCTGCTACATGCCCGTGATTATAAGATAAAAATATTGTTGTCTTCAAGATGTCTTCCTTAGACTGACAGTCTATCAAGGCTTATCACATCTTTCGGTATTTTCCTCCCAAATTCTAACCACAAACACATGCCATCATCATCTGCCAAGCCTTTTCCCAACTATGTTGGCTTCCAGCCTAACCAGATGCAGCTGAATACCAGTATTTTACATGGAGAGACTGCCTGTCTGACCTCCACAACCCAGTCACTGAGCAACACGATACCCCTTGGTAAGACTGGTGTCAGACTTTCGGGCTTCTGACTACTCGTAACAACTGTAAAGTATTTATAAATGTCAGCCGGCACCAGTGGATTAACGTGCTTTCCGAAGCACGGAGGATTCTCGATATGTTACGAACGGTCACCCATCCACGGACTGACCTCGGCAAGTGGAGCTTAAACTTCGATCAACCTGTGTGGCTGTTTTTATTTAACCACTAATACATGCCATGTCACTACAATAAGGCATATGTCCCAAAAAAACGTGCAACAAAATCGTTAATGGATAACAAGCCTAATATATTCCGTCCCATGTCCCAACGTAGGTAGACTTATCTTTGATTTCTCTCGGGTGGCCGGGGTACGCCAGTGCCATATCGCCGTCCCCACTTCTTGCACCATTATGTCTTATTCCCAATCCGGGAATTCTCACTTCGCTTGCGTTATGCGAGGTTAATATTTAATTTGCTCTCAGGAAATAATACTGTCGTAGTTAAATATATTGGTGTTGTTTTTGTTCTCTATACACGGTTTTTATTCACTTTTATTGAATGTTGGTTTTGTCATTTATCACCTAAAGTGTAATGTAAGAGTTAACTTTTGTTAACGATAGGTTTTCTATTGTATTTATAGTCAATGTGTTAATATAAGGTTAATTTCTGTACAGGAAATGAAGAATTGCGGTCTTCTTACTTATATTTAAAATGATTGCAATAATTTTGCAACCGATACTCCATATTGGGGAAATATTTGTACAGTTTGTGTAATTTCTTGTTATTTTCTTGGAATTGTAATGTGAGAGAGAGTTTGCTTGCAGCGATGAGATCTCGAAGTAGCCATGTGATATATATACATACATATATACATACTGAGGCTATCATGAATGATTGACATAAACCTACCGTCAATTCGAACGATTTTAAATTTTAAAATACTCGTTTCGTATATACTATAAATTTACTTTTAAGACTTTATACCTGTCTATGGGTAATACTAATTGTGATTACCGCATAAATATTTTATTTTGTTTTAGCCATAATACCTAGTGTTCTTATCTGTATGTATTTTTTTTACTTTAGTCGTAGTTAGTTAGTAAGTTGTTAAATTATAGCGATATCATGTATGTTTCTGGATTTTCTACAACTCTTAATTTAAGGAGTTTACTATTATATTTATTTTAATATTTGATTTGTTGTCTTATGTTATCACTTATTTTTGTGAATGCTGGTTTACCAGTTATTGGCGACTGTGTGAGTTCAAGACGCAAAAACCTATATATTCTTAAGATATTTTGTACACAAAAGCTGTTGGTGAACCTATATTAAATAATTAAAATGTACAAATAAATTGAACCCCTTTACGCAAAATACGCGCTACGTCGTGGAGTTGCGGAAATCGGCCCGTCTAACAATACAACAAAATAAATTGAACCCTAAATGCATGTTGTATTTTCAATTTTGAAATCGTTTACGTTAGGCAGTTGTGTTAGGCACAGAGGTCGCTTTCACGTACGGCAGAGTGCACTCACACGCACCGCTAAGCTTCGTCATGCAGCTATGGATGAAATTGTCATTCCATTTCGCAGTTCCTCGCACCACCCAGCTCCCTCTCATATATCGTGGGAACTCACCCGATAAAATCACTCGTAATATTCTAACTTATGATAATCTTCATACCACCAATCACGTGGCAACACGTGTTTTTAATTTCATTTTAATTTATATGATTTAGTTTCTACAATGAATAAGGAAAACTTTGAAGGAAATAGGGTTGCAACATTGAGCTCCACTTTTGTAGGTAGCGATCGACTAATAATTAGGTAACCGGTACGGAGGGTAGAGGGTAGGGGGAAGGTACGTTTGCATAACAGAAGCCGGTCAAAATTTATAAAAGTGTGGATTAACTCTCACCTGTTATTAATCGCCGTACAAGAAATATTGTTATGGATACTCCATTGATCAATCAGAAAAATCGTAGGAAGTCGAAATATCCACAGTACAGTACAGTTGGTGATGTTACGTAACCATTGGTATTTAATCGATGTTTACATAATATTATGGTTGTTTTCCTCTGAGAAGACAGGCAAAGGTGTACCTACAGTACACCCAGATTTCGCCAGTTAAGCTTAAGTACCATGTTATAGAGGGCAAGCCTCTTGCCATCAACCGGACACGAATAAAAACTCCGGGCTACTACTGAGAAATCCCAGATAAAGACCTAATAACACTTATCCCGAACTGTGAATCGAACCCAGGATCTCATGCTTAGCAGTACCGCTTGCAACCACTGCACCAACGAGGCAGGCGAGGCAGTAGGTGTTTGTGCGATATCGTTGAAATTACTGCAATTTGGTGTTCTTTATATGTTAATAGTAAATAGAATATATTGCTCTATTAATCGTAGAAATACTCTGATATAGAAATAACGATGAGGTTATAAAGATGCTGTTTTAATGTTTTAATGTGAATGTAGTATTATTAAAGACTTTTCAAAAGTGTTGATTATTTTCCTACATAATAATTCAAATGTTAAGCATAATTTGTAAGCATGTGGTGATACTGAAATGTTAATTAAGTCTCATCTAGTACTTTAGTTAGTACAACCATTAGAGGCAAAGCCTGGGTTCGATACATAGTGCCACCTTACCTTACATTAAGTGCAAACCTCGTCTTTGCAAGTCTACATGGCTTAGTGCGGGTAACGGATTTAAAAACTAAGTAAGTAAACATTAAAAAAAAGAAGGCTTGAAGGCTAGCACTCTGTGGATGGGTCATCACCGATCATAACATATGAAGAGTCCTCCGTGCCTCGGAAAGTACGTACAGCCGTTGGTCCTGGCTGACATTTATAGATCTTAGACAGTCGTTAGTCTTGCCAGATGGTACCGTGTTGCCCAGTAACTAGTTTGTAGAGGTCAGATAGGCAGTAGCTCCTCGTAAAAATACTGGTATTCAGCTGCATCCGGGTTAGAATGGAAGCCGACCCCAAAGTAATTGGGAAGAGGTAGAGGATGATGATTAAATTAAAGGCTAGCAACTGTATCACAGTATAATCTTACCCTTACAATTATTAGTCGTGGCGTCACCTAGTAATTCCCAGAAAGCAAAGATCGCGTATCTACAAGAATCTTTCCCCCGAATGGCTGGTATATGTCGAATAATTGATTACTGGTCCAATACTCTCATCCTGACGTTTAATTGTCCCTTGTCCCCATTGATGGATAACACGTTGCTAATACCATGACCGATTGGTTTTCCCTAAAAAAACCTTCTCCAGTACATTTTTAACCGACTTCATTAAAGGAGGAAGTTCTATGTTTGACTGCCTGAATGTTTTCTAATTAGGTGAGTACGGTTCACATTTTTTTTTAATTTAATTGGTTGATTTGAGGAGCAAATATTGAAGATATTTCATGTATCTTCAGTTTCAACTCTCTCTAATTTTAAAACATTTACTTTGATACATTTAATATTACATGTTAAACATGTCGTAAAATATGGTTTACATACCACCACCATAGAAACGGGTTTTGTCTTCGGAAAAATAGACAACATGACAGATTGATGACAGAGAGATTCTAAGCATGGTGATGTCAAAACTGAAGAGAAGAAAGTTTTCTATTTTCTACAGTCTGCGGAGCGCCCCGTGCTCGGGTAGAAGAGATGTCAAGTAAGAAAGAAAGAACGTTGTCCACTCTTGATACAATAGATAAAGAAATGGTATGATCTAATAATATAACTATTATAAATATTACAGTCTGATCAGGAGACAAGACATCAACTCTGCGAACAAACAAAACGTTCAAAGTGGCCTAAAAAGTCTGAGGTACTAGACATAGTCCATTTTCTTAAGGAAGGCCGGCCAATGGAAAGATAAGATTATATGGAATTGACATTCGTTTTAGAGATGTCACGTGTCTCCGTTCCACATGTAATGCCATTGCCAAACATTGTGGCGTTTTACGCTACAGATTACTTTTTGTCTCGGCCCGCTGACCTTCTATCAGCGACAACGTTCGTCTAAAAGTTATGTTTGGGATGGATTGAAACTTCACGTGATCTATCCCATTTCTTGACGTAGCGCGGCGGGCGATGGTCTGCTCGCGACGCAGGAGGTTGTGGGTTCGATTCCAGCCTTGGGAGGACAAATGTTTGTACGATTTACAAAAATTTGTTCCGGTTGTTCTGGGTATTTGCTATGGATGGTAAAAAAAATATATCTATGTAATGTATTGTATTAAGTATATCAGTCATCTTGTACCCATAGGTAACTGAAGCTCTGCTTAGCTTGGGGCTAGATGATACTGTGTGGATTGTCCATCATTATTTATTTATTTATTTCCAACTTTTGACAATCATTATTGCTTGATTTGACATTGCAATATCACTTGTCACTAAAGGCTTAGATTTAAGGTATCTTTTGTAGTCTAATCTAAACGTGTTATTTCCTAAACTAAGGCCCAGGCAATGGCCCGTGTATATTGACTATAATGGTTATTAAGTCAAAGTGTACGGGTCCCACAGCCCACATTTTGACCTTTTCGACTGTCAACTTAATTAAAAGTATAATACTCTTTGGTATTCACTTCCCTAAGACAACATCCTCGTCATTTTTAAAAACAGTGACATAATTGCACCAATAATATTCGACTTTAATAAATCCATATCCATACTAATATTATAATCCATACTTACTAATATTATAAATGGTAAAGTGTGTTTGTCTGTTTTTCCGTCTTTCACGCCTAAACCACTGAACGGATATCGATAAAATTTGGCAGAGAGATAGATTGCAACCCGGGTAAGGACATAGGCTACTTTTTTATCAACAAACCCGCGGGCGGAAGCTAGTTAATAATATAGTTTACAGATACTGTGTCCACATTTTTTATGAGTCATCGCGCCACACTAATCGCAATCACTGCACCTCCTAAAAACCAGCCAAGTGAAAATCGGACTCACTTACAAAGGGTTCCGTACCATGTCGAGCAAACATCGTTCATCTTGTGTAGTTTTATTGTTGTCATAGCAGCAATAAAACTTTCTAAAGTTTCAACTATCTACCTATTACGGTTCGTGAGATACAGGCCGCTGACAGACAAACGGACTAACGGATAGCCAGACGTACGAACAGCGGAGGCTTAGTGATAGATTTGCACCCTTTCGGTGCAGACATTAAAAAAAGCCAACATATCATGTAAACTATAAAACTCTTTCAAGTACAGTGTTCTAGTGAAATCTTTGTGAGCAAACAATAATCGAGTATTGTGAGCATTGAAAAGCCAACCGTGGCATAGATAGGTGCAATAACTAAAAATGTTATTGAAATCCCAAAGCTTCATGCTAGTGATGTGAAATGAGACAGTGTGAAGAAGACTGTATTATGAACATATTTTAGGTTTCTTATGAAAAAAGAAAGTAGCGCTGATGACTGAGAAATTGTATGGAAATTGATTGTCATGGTATGGGCATGTGATGCGGAGGAATGAGGAGGATGTCGTGTGGAAAGTTTTGAGTTTGAATTTGGGAGAGTTACAAGAGTAGAGGAAGACCTGTCTTGTCACCTCAAATAAATTTGGATAGGAACAGAAGAGTAAAGAACGTTAAAGGAAAAAAAAGACAAAATCCTTTTTAAAATACTTTTGGTTTTTAGAAATCAATTGAAAAGTATCTTGTCGCTACAAACGATCAGAGAAAAATCAAAATGGTTACTTAATACCATTTGTATGGTCAGTTACATTTAGATAAATTACAATGTAGTTTATACATTGTGCCGAAGTATATCCTCCTTAAACCGTCCTTAGAACCGCAGGAGTAGAAAGAAATAGTGCCTGATAACACTATATAGTTACTAATAATTCTTTTTAATACACATTGAAATAAAAATTGTTGCAGGAATGGTTTTAAAATGTAAATCCAGGCAAATATCAAAATTGAAAAATAAAAATTTTAATTGTTTTTATTTACGAGTATGGTACGGTACGATCACTCATATGTTGTATAACATACATCATCATGATGTATGTATGTATGATGTATTCATGTGGGTATGTGTGGGTGTGTGTATGTGTGGGTGCATATAGGTACATTGTGCGTAAATAAAAGCACTGGACCATTCAAATTGAAAAATTCACTTTTGTCGCATCACTAACTCCCGCTACACTGAATTACCAAAGAGAACAACTGAACGAAAGCTTGCATTGGAAATAAAGCCCTAAAAGAACCGCAAAAGATGCTATTCCGTTCGTCACGAGTCACAAGAACTAAATTACATGCACTTTCTATTGAAAGTTTGTTATGAAAAATATCGCGAACGCGAGTTTGCATTGTGTAGGAAATAAAACATGTCTATACGGTCTCCTCAATATGGGGAAATGAATGTAATGTGAAACCAGGCGGATGCTAAAAGCTGTCTGCAACCTAGCGTGGTATTGAGATTCATACGTATTTTTTGTGCTCTTGCTACGTTCAATGACGACCGATGTGGCGCGGTGGGCGATGGTCCGCCTGCGACGCAAGAGGTTGCGGGTTCGATTCCCGCCCTGGGACAAATGTTTGTACGATCTACAAAGATTTGTTCCGGGTGTTCTGGGTATTTGCTATGTATAATAAAAAATATATATCTATGTAATGCATTGTATTAAATATATCAGTCATCTAGTACCCATAACACAAGCTCTGCTTAGCTTGGGGCTAGATGATGCTGTGTGGATTGTCCAGCATTATTTATTTATTTATTTCATGACTTTTGAGGTCTTATGGTGAAACCTATGTATCAATACTAAGGCTAACCTTGGTATTGATACATAGGTTTCACCATAAGACCTTAAGACCATAAGAACATAACACCTTACCTAAGTAAGGTGTTATGTTATTCATGCTGGTACAACCACTAGCATACAGAAATTAAAGAAAAATTGTGTAACTGTTTCTGACGTGTATAACAATTTTCGAAGTATTTTTCATGTCATGCAAAAGAATGAGGGTCACGTGGGGAGGAAAGTTTTGACTGTGGAGGGTTACATGAGTAGACCAAAGAAACGATGAATGGATTGTGTGAAAGATGATTTGGCTAGGAAGGGGGTGACTTTTGAGATAACGGCAAATAGAAATGTATGGATAAAGAAGGCATGCTGCGCTGACCCCAATTGGGATAACAGCAGGAGAAAGATGTTATTTTTTTTTAACTTTTAGCGGCTTTTTTTTGGGTTGTCATACTTTCTGTACATACTGCTGCATATTATTTAAACATTATTATGTTCATAAGTGGAAACTAGTAATTGGCCATCTTCTACATATTGTATTGCTTGTTGAAATGTACTAGATGTGAGTTTTCATAAAATTAATAAAATAAAATACGCCATGTATTTTTACTATATTGAAACCGTTGGTATAATGGTCGCCAGCTAGACATGAGGTCCTACTGGGTTCGATTCCCGGGTTGGGCTGTGTTATCGGGTTTTACCAGCAGGAATTTCTAAGTAGTAGCCTGAAATTTAGATTGTGCGCGGTTAAAGGCGGGCGAAATGTGGTTGTATTATGGAGTTACACCTCTGTCTAACCCTCCGGAAAATACAGGCATGATGTTACGTTATTGCCTCGTAGGTTAAGTGAGCTGGCATGGACACTAAATATTCTAAGCTAATAATTTTCTAGAATACCAAAAGCCATGTAAAGCCTAAGGCAAAATCTAGTAAGATAATTTAATAGAAATATTTGGATTAATAAACTTTGCCAAAAATATGAAAGAGAAAGAATGGCAGACAAACCAAATTAGGGTGCTGTGATCCTCCATTTTTTTCTTTTTTTTATCAATACGACCGTTTTCTCCAATATGTGTTCACGTACCCACATCGATTATTCGATTATCGAATAAGGTATAAGGGTATTGTCTATGTCCACTGACCGAACCTATTTAAAAGTCTAGAGGCATTTATTATTCAATCAAATAACAGCATATGTTGGAATACAAATGCTTAGATTTACATTTTAGCGAATGACTAGATATCCCCCGCGTTTTCACCCGCTTTTTACGGTTGTATTGCGTGATGTTAAAACTTATAATCTTCTTCAAGAATTGGGCTATTAAATGCAAAAATATTCTTTTAAATCCGAGTGGCAGGTTCAGAAATAGGCGCATTAAAAAAAACTTAGCTTCATTTTATTAGTACCTAAGTATAGATTTCACATTTTCCTACACAGTCCATTTTAGTCGCGGTTTCTTTTACAAGTTTGACATGTGCCTGAAACTAGGTTTAAACTTATCTACCTATTATATCATACATCTATGCTGCCTCTGTACCTACCAAACATCAAAATCGGTTTTTAGGTTTAGTCGTGAGAACGTAATTAACTAACAGACAGACAATACTGTTTTAATATTCGTATAAATAATTAGGAGCTGTTGAATAAGGGGTCCAGGGATATTTTATACGTTTATGGCATATTATGAGACAAATACTATTTCATATTTAAAATGAGAAGAGAATAAAGCGATGAGGCAGACAGTCGTTGGCTAAATAGAAATAATGGCTGGATAAAAAAATGACGTCTGTCAGATAATAAAAAAATAATTAAACACGTATTTTTTGCTTTAAAAGATGACATAAATAAAACGCTTGAAAGTTAGAGAGTGTGGGTCGCTACGTCACAAGTATGTATAAAACCTAAATACGCGTGGCGTCATGCTACATTTAAACCCAATATATCGACGTAACCTTTTGATTTCGTAAAAAAGAAACGATGTACGTCCAATATTTTGTAATAATCTATCTGACGGACAAAAACCAATTTTTAGTCATGACCCTATTAAGGAAATGAATCTTATGGGGTATCCCATTTATTGCAAACCGGCTGTAGAAGTGTCGAACCTCTACAGTTCCGTATGATGTATTGTACTGAACTTATCTACGTCATTATTGTGCCAATTGTTAGGTGTAATTATGTAATTAGTCTAGACTGAAATAATAATTGTCATAATGAGTGTGAATAATTGTAGGTACTTAGGTATTCTTTTAGACACGCAGTAATACAATTTGTTGTTAGGCATATTATGAATCTAGTCTCCAGTGCATTTCAACATGTGGAGCGCAGCCCCCTGGGGGGCTTATGAAAACTCTTCCAATTTGATATGAACGTCAATACCCTAAAGATAAACAACCAACGCGGCTCAATAAAGCTTCACTTCAAAAATAAAATTTGAAAACAGCGTTGGACGTCAAAAATATTTTTCAAACCAAGGGGTCGCGTCGTGAAAAAGGTTGGCAAACACTGGTCTAGAATAACCAAGCAAAAATGTGTGACTAGTCTACCAACTATTAAGATGCATTTTCCATTCGTGAAGCTTACTCATCAACCTTTGACCGAAGCTCCGTTAAAACTCAGGTGAACGAACCAGAAATGCTTTGTTTCTATGAAAGTGAGTCCGTTTCTCTGTAATTAAAATACCTACCCTACTGTCAGTCAGTTCACCCTGTCAGATAAATACTTCGAAACTGATCAAAGAGATTAGGATCTAGCTTTAGGCTACCTACCGAAGAAGACGTCTAGCTGAATTTAACGGGTTGCAAAAGAGGGGAATGGAATTGAACTGTACCCATAATAATCTATACTTTTCTAAATTAATCTTATAACAAAGCTGAAGAGTTGTTAGTTGGAACGCGCTAAATCTGAAACTACCAGTCGGATATCAAATATTTTTTTTGTATTTGATAACCCATTTTTGAGAAAGGTTTTAAGCTAAGTATTAGCGCAAATGGCGCACAGATAGACCATGACGTAGGGTTAGACACCTAGGATACTTTTTACCCGACATATACAGGGTGGAAAGGAAATCCACGTGAAACCTGAAGTACCTATAAGTTCAGTATTACATGAAACTGGACCCCCCAGCGTTGAAATTAATCGTTGGCCTTTTTCTGGTGTTATTTTACTCACAAACTGTAAAAAATCGTGTTAGAATCATCATCTCTATCTAATTTAATGACAATTTAAATTAAGAAATATAATTTATTGTAATTCACTTCTTTCGTGCGTATTCTAATTGGCGACGAAAAATTTCAACCCTGGGGGGGTCCAGTATCGTGGTTTGAGCGTGAATGTCTCTTCCGCCCTGTGTGTCATAATCTTTTCCATAGAATTATAACATGAAAATAATAAGCCTAATATGTCACGTAGCATTTCGAGTTAGGGCAAAGCAAACAGTCCAATATTTGTGGAGATAAACGTGCCGCTAATAGAAATAGTTTATTTTGTCACAGTCAGGTGGGACGATGCTGCCGTATCACGTACACACCGAGGCAGAATATAGTCTGGTCGCGTTTAGTGATGAGGGATTTTGTCAAATAATTTATTGGTGTCGTTTTTTTTCCTAGTTACATAATACATAATTATCTTGCTACCAAAATGTCATGATGGCCCAGTGGTTTAGGCCTCGACTCTTGTGCACGAGGTTGTGGGTTCAAACCTGGGCAAGTACCAATGTGAGTTTTTCAATTCATATGTACTTTCTAAGTTTATCTTGGACATCACTGACATCGGTGAAGGAAAGCATCGTGAGGAAACCTGGACTTATATAATTAATATAAGTCTGAAATCGCCAACCCGTCTTGAGCAAGCGTGGTGATTAATGCTCGTGCCTTCTCTGTATGAGAAGAGGCCTTTGCCCTGCAGTGGGGCAGTAATAGGCTGGTACTTTTTACTTTATCTTGCTACCTCGTTAGTCTTGTGTGTTTATGGTTGCAAGTGCTACTGCTGAACGTAAGGTCTTAGGTTCCATTTCCAGGATGGAAGAAGTTTTATTAGGTTTTTTTTCTATCTGGATTTCAGTAGCAGTCCGGAAACTTGATTCGTGTTTGGTTAATGGCAGTTGCCCCCGATTACATGAGGGTTAAAGGTAACCGAAATGTGGGTGTACAAAAGGTACACCACTGCACCCTTTGGGGAATACAGACATGATATTATGTGTTATGTTAAAATCCGAATGGCATTTTATAAAGTAGCCAAATAAGGCCTTTTAAGGCTGTTAGAGAGTACGCTTGCAACTCGAGAACAACTTATTCTATTTACATGAATTCAAATGGCATGATTATTCAAGTTACAAAGTCTTGTTTCAACGAGATGCCGAATTTCGAAAACTTCTCGGGGTGGGAACGAGATGGGAGTTGACGAGCGAGAATCGGGGAACTTAAGTAGGTACTAGGAACTTATATGTCGTGCGATTGGAGTGTTGGACAGGTTTTTCTCCAGCCGTTCCAAAACACTGTCTGGTCATCTCCGGTAGAGACACAAGTACCTACTAATTATGCAAGAAGGATCTGTAGTCTGCTTATTAACTAACTAGATTATCTTAACTGTGTCAATTAAATGATTAGCGATAGAAATAATCTAAACCCAAGTGCTGCTGTCTGTATTAAATTATTATCGACAATTAAGTCACGCTGTAGTAAAAACAAATGGTGGATACTAATGATAATGGTGATTGCTGGGTTTTAAATGCTCAATAAACTATGTGAAAGCGATAAAGTTGTAGGCGTGAATTATTTTGACGGCACGGTTGGCGCAGTGGCTGAGCGATCGGCTGCTGCGCTGCGTGTCGTGGGTTCGATTCCCGCACGGAACAAATATTTGTATGGCCTGTTTGTGTATGTGAATTTGAATGTTTGTAAACGCACCCACGACACAGGAGAAATTCCTAGTGTGGGGAAACGTATAAAAAAAAAAAAATTAGCTGGCGAGAGGCAAATACGAGTTTTAAGTAGGTTTAGGTGAATATTCGCGAAAACGGTCGCCATTCCACTCCTTCCCAATAAGCAATCTTCTTTTGAGGAATTGAAGAAAAAATACTTAAAACTTTATGTAGGACGAAGAGTTAAACCGTGATATCGATAGTTTCTCTATTGTGTTTATGGCGTAGCAGTCAATGTGTTAAAAAACTAAAGATGTTCTTTAGTTTGTAAATACGTTTGTTTGGGGGAAATAGAGATGTATGGAAGAAGAAGACATGCTGCGCCGACCCCAAATGAAATTGGGATAAGGGCAAGAGGATGATGATGATGATGATGATGGATGCAGCGTCCGCTCCAGGCTACTATGAGAGGTGCGGTCACTCTAGGAGCCAAAATGCCAAATGCAAATAAGGCGCCTTTAATTAGGCGAGGGGCTAACCTGAAACAACATGAAAATTGAATTTAATACGTAAAATAAAAAACTATAAAGTTATTTTCATTTAAAAAAATAGTTTTTGTTTATATAATACTATACTTAACTACTTTACTATTATTAATAATGTAATAAATAATATTTTGCAATGTAATAAATAATAGTTTATAATTTAGTAAATCTTTTTTTTTTTTGGAAGGAAACGTTGCTCCACACTAGGAATTTCTCCTGTATCGTGGATGCGTAACATTAAAAGCATTTTAAGTCACATCCATTACCGTAAAACGGGGTGAATCGAAAAGCCAGGGTGAATAGAAACAAAACTTTAAAAGAGATTTAATCGTTGATTCATCATTATTAATTACTTACAAGGTGTTGAAAGTAACCATTTCAATTCCTTAAAAAAAATAAGAATCCTTATAAACAATAAACATAAACAATGTCTTACTAACGCGAAAATGCCCTTCAAAGTTTTGTTTCTATTCACCCTGGCTTTTCGATTCACCCCGTTTTACTGTATGTGAAAACTTCGACCAAAGGGCGCCGATAGACAATATCGCTCTACCATAATGGGCTAGGGCCGGTGTTGTTTGCATGCAATTAAAACACGTAGAAAACCCAATCTTTCCGAAAAATATCTACTTGGTGGGTTCGTAGGTACGAGTAGGTACTTTCAGATGAGTACATCTGATTGTAATAATAACCTTTGACCTTTTCATAAACAGGCACCTTATTCTATTTAAGAAAACGTGAAGTGTGAATGTGAACAACGCAAAAAGATTACCGTACGTTTCATCGTACCCGGTGGCATCCTATAGTTTCTTAAAGGGATACAGAGAAAGTCACCAAAAGACTGGCAACATTGCTAAAGTCGACTGCTTGGCAATGTCCCGATTAACTTAATAAGCACTAACACGTACCACCCTGAACTGTACATTTAAACTGGGCATGCTACGGTTAGTGGTCCAGGGCCACATTTAAAATGGATATTAAGTGATGTTATTCCGATTTTTTTGTATCAATTTCGTCAGAGAGATGTGTAACTGCTTGTATAGCAAGCAGTTACACATCTCTCTCTCTCAAGGGGCGATAATCGGAGATAAAACATGAAGCTTGGCTTTGAACACAGCAATACCTTTTGGAGGTATGAGGAACAGGGTGTAAGGTTCCTCATCCACCATAGAAAAGGGAGGATCCTCCGACCAGACGGGTGTCGTGTCTGGTGGGCAACTGCCCGACGATTGTTGTCGGGCTCGTTTATACATATTCAGTCGCGTGGATAACTTTAATATCGCGATGTAGGAAACGTCGATTTAGTTCATATGTGGCGAGATAGATGTCGCTACATCACTCCCCTCCGAGACCGGAGGTCGATAGCTGGATGAGTCATTTTTGTGATGCTTGCCGGGCCAGTGGAGGGTTCCAGTGAGTCGGAACCGGATGCCGCATAGTTCGCGGTGAGTCGGAACTGTCTGCAGTGATACTGCGTATAGGCTCCAGTGAGTCGTGGTGCAGTAGGTACTGCGTATTGGCTGGCTGCTAGGGTCGACCAGGAGAGGAAGTGCGTCTCTGCTTGCTGACCGGCCGAAGTGCAGCGTGCGGTGCCAAGATACTGAGAAGGTTGTGGGTGATGACCAGGCCTGCGCGTTCGCTGCATGCTAGTGGTCAGGATACCCGTAGAAGTCGTAGTTGCTGACTGCCTGTATGACTATCTGCTTGAAACCTTGAGGAAGTGATGATGACGTCACGCTGAGGTAGCTCTTCTCGAAGGCTGCGCTGACGTTCATGTTCGGGGTCACCAATTTGGAAGTATGAGGAACAGGGTGTAAAGTTCCTCATCCACCATAGAAAAGGGAAGATCCTCCGACCAGACGGGTGTCGTGTCTGGTGGGCAACTGCCCGATGATTGTTGTTTTTTTTTTTTTTTGGAATCGGCATCTCGCAGTTTATCCTTCAGGGATATTTACTGCTCAACCGAACTTTCCTGTGGGGGGCGTAATTAAAATTAAGGCCTCCAGCCAGGCATACAAACTTATAAGCTAAGCGACTATCGCTAAGGGCACCCCCTGCGGGGTACGAACCTCGGCTTAGGACGTCGCTGAAGAGGACAGCAAGGGACAGGCTGGATCTGATTGTCCGATGATTGTTGTCGGGCTCGTTTATATATATTCAGTCGCGTAGATAACTTTAATATCGCGATGTAGGAAACGTCGATTTAGTTCATATGTGGCGAGATAGATGTCGCTACAACCTAATAGGTAAGGGTGAACGCGTAATTACATTACTTTTGTAAAGTCTATTCGACACACGTATTTAAATGTGCGTATTATGATTCTTATAATGTAGCCGATAAAATAAAAAAGTATGTTTAACGGCCTCTAACATCAGTTAGAATTCCTAAACACAACAGATCTCATTAGCACGTAACGTTAAAAAACGTGTGCGTCTCGAGACGCCCGACAGAAGTGTTAACATAAACTAATCTAAGTTGAACTATGGCTAGCGCTGTGGGTTAGAGAAAGAGAGAAGGAGCCTGCCTACCACTACCGTATGCTTGAGAGAAAGAGAAGCCCGAGAGACTGGCGCCGTAACGCGTTACGTAACGAAGCGGTTTACCCTTTCATAAGCAGGTATCACGTCAAAATGCTTACTTCAAACGGCTTCAAAGAATACTTTTGCAATATAAAAAAATATGCCCAGACTAGGAATTCCCGATTTGCATTCAAATTTCATTTACGGATTGGAGCGATAAATAGCCTATAATTCAAATAAATACCATAGGCATTAAAAAATCACCATTGTCTGTGATATACAATGGCGCACATCCGAACAAGTGCAACAACACTACGGACGAATCGGATTTTGTCTATGTTATTGGTTTATGGTTAAAATACTGAATTCCTATTGGCTACTAAATCGCTAGTTAAATATGGCGCGCGTTTTGTCACATCCTGTTATGTGTTGGGAGAGTGCATGGCCTCGACGTTGATCCCGTTCTAAGATATTTTTCTTCAACGCCGCTGCTGTGTAATTATAAAATATTGAAGGTGTTAAATTTCGTGATGGTGTTCTTTAAAAGGCCATGGATTTGATGAAAACGGTAAGGATATCATATTTGCAGTACATTTAGATAAACATTTGTTTGGCTTTTGTTTCTTGTTTTGGTGATATTGAAACTGGCCATTACATTAGAAAAAATATCTCTTTCCAGACATTGTATGCACGTGGGAGGTAAGTGCCAATAGTAATTGCTAAATAGATAGTGTCCAGTTTCGGGTTTACGCAATTTGAATCACCAATATGTTGATTTGTCAATACTCGGATGGCACCCGGCAACTGAGCGTTGTTACGCCATCTTATAGTCCTCCAAATGTTCCGCATATTTTGCAGCTTTGCGTTAGTACAAGAGAAAATTAAACGCTGAAAATCATGCTTTAGTCGAAAGGAATTCCAATGAAAGTCAATTCGACAGTTATTGGTTCAATATTAGGTATGTCATTTTCAATTTTGCATTTCATTTCATGACTTGAAGAACCACATGTGCTATGGATTTGTTGTTGTTTAGTCGGTACGGAAGCTATTGCATATTATAATCTTTGCATGGTAGATAATAGTCTAGTATTTGATGTACATATTGTGTGATTTAATGAGCTTCTGTACATTTTATGCCTGTAAAGTCCCGAATCATATAACCTATAAATTTGACAAGCCGTAGTGAAGTCCAACGTTCAAACGGGTTGTCATTTCTGTACATTAAGCAGCGAAACTCAAGGTTACCTTTTCTTTAAAAAAATGTCTGGTAGCCAATCAAGTTGATGCAATGAGTTTCTTCAGAATTTAACTGTTAACTACAACAGTGTATCTACAATAAGGTAAACTTTCTTCTCCAATGATTTACATGTTGTGAATTACCACTGACAGTTAGAACTACTTTGTATTAATTAGTCAAGTAAAGCCAATTAGATTCAGAAACCTGTATTTGTCTGTGCAGTCAAATAACACTGATGTAAATTTTTACAAATAATTTAATAAAAGTAATTATATAACCTAAGAATAATACAGAGTGTAAATTTCTTTTATTCATAACGTTACAACCTGTTATTAAACATTGTAATTTCAGTCAATTTTAAAGCATTGTTTGTTATTATTAGAGTAGTGTTAAATTATTGTGATTTTAGACTTGTAGCGAAATCAGTGAATATTCTTCTCGATAACGGTATGTATAATGTAAAAGGTTCACATGCACAGTCATTGAAAGTCATGGTTGTATTCCTTGTCCTTTTTCAGTAAAAGCCGGTGCTAAGGGATTTTGTAAGAAAATTAATTACCATATAAATTAAAAATATTATTCACTAATTTCAAATGTGATGCATTATGATAAAAGTCACAAAAGTATTCAATTTCACAAAATAATGGCAACTTGTGAATATTCCTAATTTGTGCTATATGTTCAGTCTGTATGTAAAACTTAGTTAATCATGCTAGTGAATGTTCCTACTACACTAGGTAGTTTTGGTAAAGAAAAATCTATAATTCATATTTTCTTTTTTCATATACGCACGCAACCTATAGTACATTCTGGTACTATGAAGCCTATATTGACTAATCAAATCAATTTGTTTGTTGAATGATGTATGGTAGGTTTATATTTTAAGCATGCATGTTCTAAGTAAACATACTATTATATTTATTGTTTTTTTTTATTATATTTTATGGTTCTACAAATTCAGAACAAGTCCGTTAAGGATTGCACTTTCTCCTACAAGCTGTTTACAGGCTATTAGACAACCATAAATACTTCTTTACAGCATAAGGAAAGAGGTTATGCACCCAGTTTGCAATATTGCTATCTTATGCAGTAGAAAACGGATCCACTACTTCATGCTTTTGATGAAGAGGCAGAAAAAATTGAAAGAACTCAACATTAAACCACATGCTTTATTATGAAATGTTGTGATCACTGAAACATACTTAATATTTATAATTTCTTGTTATTGTAGTATGCATGTTCTAATATTGGTAATGAGACCAATGCTTTTGGATAATGTGTGTAACTGTAGCATGGTTATTGGCAAGTTAAATGAATCATAATTTATGAACTAATTTAGTAGCCAAGCAAGCATGACAATTAGTGTAGTCTGACTTTAAATTATGGCTTCATCATGCTCATGTATTCTCTTTTCATTACTTAGATGCATCAAAGTATTATGCAATTGCCTCCAACAACTGATCTATCTATTATACATGAAAATTAAATGCTATTTATTGGTCAGCACATAATTTGAGAATGACTGATTTTAATCTGTATGAATGGAAATTTGGACAGGACAATAAACTGACATAGTACTGCCGTGTAAGCATAGGGATTCCATGCTCCCTGAAAAGATTCTTAATCAAATCACATTACGGGATGACAAGCACAAGACAAAGTTGTTCGATTTTATTTTTACAATGGTCTTTTCTTCTTGTAAATAAAGATCTTGACCTGTTATGTGCCTGGCTGTCACGTCACCATTGTTGATAATTGAATAATGGACAGAGAGTGTTGGAAATTGGAACCATTTGTGTTCAATTTATCAAGTCTTTGCAGTAGTAGGTACTGTTAGCACTTGAAAGTATTGAGATAGAGAACAATAACATTGGTTTGAATCAAATAAAAATTGAGTCAATATGCAGAAATATCCACTGATTGATTCTAAGTGGCAATCTGTGTAAAATTTATGTAGATTGCTTGTGTACTGTTATTCTTATTCTACTGTTATTGTAATAATACATATTAACCAGTCCACCCTGTACTCAGTCTAGACTGAAACACTATTTCTGTAAATGGCCTTAATATTATCATAATACACAGATATTTATTTTAGAACACGCATTGTTTCCATAATACGTGGATTCCTACTGTAAACTAACTAACTTACTGAATATAATTAATGTCTAAAGAGTTAAAGGGGTCTCTATCCATACTACGTGAATTCAGAATCTTAGATTAAAATTAATATTTATTGCTGATTACTACGTAATTATCTACTGTGACGTTTTGTGGTTTAAGATGATTCTTGGGCGACAATTTGTATAAAAACCCTTGAATATACGTGTTTTGATACAATATGATATTGAGTTGATGTTTCCAAAATTTGAAAATGATCTAAGATTCTGAATACTAGTCCTCTCAAGTACCGTACACATGATGCGCCCCAAACATTATATTTCAAATTTGTTTACAATTTAATTTAAAGTATTTTAATATGTGGGGCTTGACGGCAGTTGAGAGGTAATTATTGTTGGTTTTGCACTTCTCGACTACCTACTAGTACCGTTTTTCTATACTAAAATTCATTGGATAATAAGAGTGATGTCAAATTACTATTAATGTTTTAGTACATACAGTGGGAGCCGTTTATCACGTCGCTCCATGCCTCTAACTAAAATGGTTTGTTGGTTGGTTCCTACAAGTTATGTTGTATAATTAGCATTAATCAATATGTACACATTGTAAAACATGATGTTTTATAATTATGAATGTAATGTACTTCTAAATAGACATAAAAAAAGCACACTCATATTCTTAGTTTTCGTCAGTTTGCTGAATACTAATGAATTGTAAAGTAATTGCAGATCTCCGGGATCTGGAATGGTTTGGTCACCAATCCACAAAGAAATGTGTAAACCGAGTTTTACTAAATAGAAAATAACATGGTGACATGGCGACGGAATAGAAGTTCTCCAGCACGGCCTACTTAGTATGGAAAGTGACCTACTTTTACTTTTTAATTTGTAGTTGAGTTAGTTATTTATTGTTTGTAAGAAACATTTCATAACCATGGAAATGGATGAGATGTCACAGGATCAATTCAAGTTCTGTATTAATATTTATGGCGTGTTTCAGGACTATGAGTTCCTAGACTTATCTGATGTGAAGGAAGCGGAATTGAACAGACTGCAGTGCGCCCTGTACGAGCGGATACCTGACATCTCGGCGAACGCACTCGCCGGTGGCTGGAACGAACCTCCTATAGGTAAAGATTACACTTATTTATTTAACAACACAGTTATTTGTAATGTAGGAGTAGATTTAATAATGTGCATTGCGGCGGCTATAGATCCGTCATCTTGTTCGTCGAGCACGGCGGGCGCCGGGACCGTGTCGAGCAGCGTGGACAGCCTGTCGGGCGGCGAGTGCGAGATGGCGCCACACTCGCCGGCGCGCGCCGCCCCGCACGCCGCGCCGCCGCCCTACGCGCAGCCGCCGCCCGCCTACCCGCCGCACCAGTGGCCCGTGGCGCCGCCCAACGTGTACGTGAGCCAGGTCACGGCCAACGTCAACGTGCACGGCTACATGGGCCAGTACTACCAGCCGCAGCCGCAGTACCCGCCCGCGCCCGAGCGCGCCGCGCGCACGCAGCGCCGCGACCGGCGCGGCAAGCGCCCGCCCTCGCCGCCGCAGCAGCCGCCGCCCTACTACGTACAATACCCGCAGTACTATCCGGCTGCGCAGGCGCAGGGCGCGCCGCTCTACCACCTGCCCGTGTACCAGCCGCTGGTGTACGGGCCCTACGCCTACCCGCCCTACTACCCCGACTATCCCATGCCCGTGGAGGGCGAGCCCGACAAGGGCCCTGACGACTATCCGCAGGAAGTCGTCATGGAGCAGGAGGCCGTGGACGCGTACTACGCCGGTGCGCACTACGCCGCGCCGCCGTACGGGCCGGCCGTGGAGGGCGGCGTGGAGTACATGCCGCCCATGTACCTACCTCCCCCGCCGCACCCGCCGCCCGTGGCCATGCAGCCGCAGCCGCCGCCGCAGACTACGCCGCATCAGTTTAACGTGCATGCCAAGAACTTCGTGCAGGGACAGAGTCAAAACAGAACCTATACACCACAAGACAAGAGTCAGGAACAAAAAACCATGCTTCCACCGCCGACCGCATCAGCGTCGGCCGGATCCGTGGAGTCGCTGCCTATTAAGGACCTCAAAATCGCAAAGGGTCCTGGCAGTCCAAAACAGTCTGACCGAATGCCCGATATCGCCCAAGCAAAGCTTTCCCCGGTCGATAAAGTTGCAACTGCTCCGAAGACTGAGATCCCAAAGACATCGTGGAACGCTACAGACATGAAACCTGAAGTGCCAGTTGCAGCACAATCTCCGGCAAATAAATCGTTCCCTCCGTCGTCCGCACCACCTATCAATCAGGTTCCTACAAATAAGATTCAGCCTACAGTTCCAAAACCCATTAAGGGTCCCGCGGCGCCATTCTCGGGTGGTAAGCAGCCGGCTAAGCCTCTCGTCCCCCAGACCGTAGTTCCCGTGCAACAGGCCGCGTCCACACCTAAGGCGCCTTTCGGAAGCAGGCAAAAGCGTGACGGACCTACTAACCGCTCCCCGTCCAACGAAAACAATGATAATTCTGATAGGAGCGCACCCACAGTCGAACACGTCAAACGCGAGCCTCCGCTGCCGCCCAGCAAGGCACCCATGCCGATCTCCATCACGCTGCACGCGGCCGGGCCGCCGCTCATCGTCACGAACAAGGCGCCGTTCGGGCACTCGCGCAAGGGGGCCGGCGCCCCCGAGCCCGCCCCCGCGCCGCAGCCGCCGCCCCCCGCGCCCACCGCGTCCGACTTCCCGCCGCCGCCCACCCCGCGCAACCGCGGCGAGCCCGCGCCCCTGCAGCCGCCGCCCGTGCAGCCGCCGCAGCCCGCGCCCGGCAAGTCGTGGGCCAGCCTGTTCTCCAGCAAGTCGAGCGGCGCGCCCGCGCCAGCGCCGCCGGCGCCCGCTCCCGTGGCGCCGGCGCCCGAGGAGCTGCCTAGTCCCACGATGGTGGCGCCTCCCGTGCCTCCTAATGTACAAAAGCCGGTCGCCAAAGTACCGCCCTTCGACGCATCGCCATCGCAGGCGACGATTCTCGAGAAGAGTTCCCCGACGCCGCGCTCCATTGCGCCCGCCTTGTCGTACTCGGAGAAGACGTCGGTGAACGCGACGGCAGGCGGAGCGCGCGCGGCGGCGCCCGAGCCGCGGGACGCGCTGGCCAGCAAGGAGCCCAGCCCCGCCGTGCCGGTGCAGCCCTCGCCCTTCAGCGACGACCCCAACTCGTACAGGATGGGAGGTGAGCTCACTAATACTAGATAAACAAATAAATCTACAGTGTTGCACGAGATTTAGTGACAATTATTAACTCTTAAATATTTGATCGTAAAACTTAATGGAAATTAATTAATTTATTATTGTTTATCCAGAATTCCTGATAAAATATCAGCTGGACAATCGTCCAGTATCACTGCTGCCGCGCGGCCTCACCAACCGCTCCAACTATTGTTACGTGAACGCGATCCTACAGGCACTGATCGCCTGCCCACCTTTCTACAACATGCTGAAGGCACTGCCGTATCAGACACGCCGCGGCAAGTCTAGCACTCCCGTCATTGACTCCTTGTAAGTAACTATAGCAACTCTATTACGTGACCATAATCAGTTGACGATAATTTTTGACGGCACGGTTGGTGCAGAGGCTGAGCAATTGACTGCTGCGCTCACGTCGTCACTAGTTTCGGGTCTGGCTGTTTGTGTATGTAAGTTTGAATGTCTGTAATTGCACCCACGATACAGGAGAAATTCCTAGTGTAATTAAAAAAAAAAGAGAAAGAAAGATAATTTCTTTCGGATGACTGTTCAAGTTTTAATTGAATTCTCAATTATTTTTGTTGAGAGTTAGATTACCCCAAACGCAAGGATGTATATTCGCTCGCGCACGAAAATGTAAACCGGTCTGGTTTCATGTTCAAGTTGTCAATGCTCGCTGCAGTGCGCAGTTTCCTATAGAGAAGAATGGGCAAAAAACAGCTCAGTTGTATAAACAAGTTTCGGAGCCGATCGTCAATAAATGAATAATTTGTTCAGAGTGGAGCTGTGCTACGAGTTCAGCCCGCTGGCGCCCGCGCTGCGGCCGGCGCGCGGCTCGGCCGGCGCCGCCGCGCCCGCCGCGCCCGCCGTGCCCGCCGGCCCGCCGCTAGAGGGCGGCGCGGGCCAGCGCGTGCTGCGCGCGCTGCGCCCCTTCCCCGGCTCGCAGGAGGGCCGCCAGGAGGACGCCGAGGAGTTCCTGGGCTGCCTGCTCAACTCGCTCAACGAAGAGATGCTCGAGGTGGGGAACTAAAACTTATCCAACCGATGGCCGAACCTATATTACCTTCTGTCGACTGGTGAGATATGGTCTATACCCCTTCGAGGAATACAGAAGTGATGTGGTGTACGTTACTTCCAGCTGATAAAGCTGGTGGAGCCGGAAGAGGCCCGGGTGGCCGCTACGCCCACGGCGGCCGAGCTGGCGCAAGCGGCGGCCGAGGACGACGAGTGGAAGGTCATGGGCCCGCGCAACCGCGGCGCCGTGGAGCGGCGCTGGGCCGCGCGCCGCACGCCGGTGGCGGACATCTTCCGCGGCCGCACGCGCCTGCGCCTGCACCGCGCCGCGCACCACGACGTCTCCGACGCCGTGCATCCCTTCTTCACGCTGCAGCTTGATATTGAGGTCAGTCGCACACTCCTCATTCTTTTGAAACAAATATACCATGGGAAAATAAAAATAACAAGTTTATACAAAGCAATTTGCATTATAATACTAAAACACAACTTCATTACGAAAATATTATGTTAATTCGTTTAACAGCTTCACAATGATGGTACCTTATTTTTCGTCTCCGAGAGTGATAAAAACCACTTCTATGTTGACAGCATTGGCTGAGTAAATTACACAATAAATTCAACTATTCAGCATAGCCATAATCTATCAATAACCACTAACAATATAATTTCAGCGTGCCAGCAATGTGAAAGATGCGTTAGAGCTGTTAGCTGGGAAGGATACCCTCGAAGGCGTGAGCGACGCATGGCAGCAACTGTCACTGGAACAGTTGCCGGTGGTGTTGCTGCTGCACCTCAAGTGCTTCCAACTCGATGCCGATGGACACACCGCCAAGATCGTCAAGAATATTGACTTCCCTATTGACTTGAAAATTGATCCAAGTATGTAATCTTTTGTTTTATCTAATCTCTTCTTCGCTCTTAGGTGGTGGTTGGGGCGTTCATACTAAAATTTACAATGATGTATTTATTTTTCGTCTCTGAATGACATTATTATGTCTAATATTTGTGGTAAACATTAACTGAGTTTATTTAAAAATACACTTTTACAAATATTCGGTTTTTGTGAGATCTCTTACGATGAAAATGCTGTTATTATTGCAGAAATAATGTCCTCTAAGCTGAAGTACACGTCGAAACAACGTGTATACAAGTTATTCGCTGTGGTGTACCACGAGGGCGTGGAAGCAGTGAAAGGACACTACCTCACTGACACATTCCACGGACAAGTGGGCTGGATAAGGTAAGATACTTGCATGTGAAATAGTGATCATATTCCATTAAATCCCACTATGATGTCATTATTTTTCGTCTCCAATCGTGATTAATATCACGGCAAGTGTGGACAAAGTTTACTGAGGAACTGTTGATCTCGATGCGAGTCGAGGAACTCTGTATTACTGGGTTAACGTGTGTTTTCACACTGTGCAGGTACG
Organism: Phlogophora meticulosa; assembly: GCA_905147745.2. NCBI lineage: Eukaryota > Metazoa > Arthropoda > Insecta > Lepidoptera > Noctuidae > Phlogophora > Phlogophora meticulosa. The sequence goes on along the minus strand of LR990533.1, from coordinate 11,919,618 downwards.
ACGACTCCACGGTGACACAGGTGAGCGACGCGGCCGTGCTCAAGCCCAAGCCGCCGCGCATGCCCTACCTGCTCATGTACCGGCGCCACGACACGCTGCCGCCACACCGCGCGCCTGCCAAGCCCGAGTGAGCCGCGGCGCCCCCGGGCCCCGCGGCGCCCCTGGGACTCGCGGCGCCCCCGGGCCCCCCCGCGGCTCCCCCGGGACTCGCGGCGCCCCCGGGCCCCGCGGCGCTCCCGGGACTCGCGGCGCCCCCGGGCCCCCCCGCGGCGCCCCCGGGACTCGCGGCGCCCCCGGGCCCCGCGGCGCTCCCGGGACCCCCGGCGCTCGCGGGGTCCCCGCTCGTCATGCGGCCGCTGCACGTGCAGCTGCTGGTGTCCAGCGTGCCGTGCGCGCGCGCGGCGTGCAGCCGCTCGGTGTGCGCGGGCGGCGCGCCGCCACACCGCCTGATGCTGCGGCGCACGCTGCACGTGCTGCTGGAGACGCCGCCGCCGCTAGAGCGCCACGCGCACGAGGTGCGCGTTTATCTGTGTCCCGTACATTTCTCTCGGTGGATATTATCGACGCTTACGGACCCCGACTAGATCTGATCTGTGACTTATTTTTGTCATTAAAAAGTACAAAATTGAGGTTCCATTCGACGAACTCGGTCCGGTGGTGTGGCGCAGTAATAAAGTCGAGACTTCAAACCCGCGATTGGACGATTGTAAAATTAATTTAAATAGTTTACGAGCATGGTTGATGTAAATAGTATTTAGAACGTCCGGAGAGAGGAGCCTGTCAATCGCGGTGGTGTCTTCAAAAGCACGTCTCTGTTCGTTCAGACCTGAGGCTACTTTCGCGGTATAAGATATGCATCCTCTTTCTTAGTGTCTATTTGTAATTTTTCTCCTCGACAATATGGAATTGTGGTATTTATAAATTATAAAAAATGTAAAAAAAACATTGTAGGTTGTCTACTACTGAATTCATGATACATATTATTTCTATTCCATTCGGAAATATCGAACACTAAATTGATGTAATCAGCTGTTAGATAGTACAAAGCCGTTAAAGATGTGATATTAGTCCCAAATATACCAGTGTGTCTATTAAAAAAATACATAAGTATTTATAAGATTAGATGCTGGTATTTTGCGACTGGCGAAAGTGTACGCGAAGGAAAAATATGTAACTTGAATTAAATAAGTTAGTGTAGCGTTAAGCAATAAATTAACGGGTCGTGGAGTATTAACGCAGGCAATGTTAATGGTATCGGTGCTGAGACGGACTGACTATGGCAGTGAGTGATATGTGCCCTATGATTCTTGTGATAACGGAGTGCTTGAGGATGATTACAGCAGATTGTTTACTTGTACACACTTTTGTATAGATATTGTTATAACAATATAAGTGTTAAATATAAATAGATTATATTATTATCTCGCCGTTGGTATGTTGTGGGGAATGTCTGTTTTTAATATTATTCAAATTCATTTGAGGTCTATTTTTTACTCTGTTTGATTTTTTTATTTTTTTGAAGGAGGATGGCATTTTTGATAACCCAACAATGGTTGAACTCCCGTTATCCCTTGAGTGTTGTCGGAGTGCCAACCTAATTCTGCAATCAAACTAGCTGACTGTTGGATGTGTTGAAAATTTACGTATTACTTGTTTTATCAATATTAACATTCAAAATGTGACTCAGTTGACTCGAAAGTGTGTGAGGTAGCACAAGTGCTATGATTATGTTAGTGTCCACTAGTATTTAATATCTGAATTGATTTTTGTATGTTAATAAAGTGAATTGCTTTAGAGTTGACTAGCTAGTTTGATATTACAATTAATAGCTATGCTATCCATTTATTATTGTAAATTGATAATGAACCATTTTGATCTCACTCATATTGTTGTTGTTTGGGAATTATTACGAGTTCGGATGTAAATTTCCTTGAAATGATGAAGGCAATACATCATGCCTTATTAGGTATTTGAATGCTAATATTACGAAATTGACCAAAAAGTATGGATATTATTTGAAATTGCTGCTATTCTAGCTTTTCTACTTAGTGTTATGAAAATCATAATAAAAAAGCCAACACTATTTAGGCGTTAAAATGATATCTTAAATGCACTTCAGTTTTGTCCAAAATTATATGAAGGAGTAATTAATCTTATAATTAGTCAATTTAACTATTACTATAATGAAAACGAAATAGGTTTAGTTTTGTATGATAGTTTCTAAAACAGAGTTATATACTAACTTGCTAAGCTTTTTATATGTATAACTTGGTTGTTGTTAATTCGTTTATTTTGGATTGTGGGTAGGTATTAGTGTAGTTAGCGGTTACTGAAGGTAGTTAGTTTTACGCGAATACTGCTAACGACGGTCTTACGTCAGGTGGTAAGCTATGTGCGGGACAGTCGTGAAAATGTTGTCGATGCAGGTCAATCATGCTGACTATCAGCAACCGTCATAACACATCTAATAGTCCAGTGAACCCTTCTACATCATCTGCTTCGAATGTTCCTATATTTTAAATGCATCCAGTTCCTATAACTTTAACTAAACAATGTAAGAAGCAATGCTTCATTAACATTTAACTGTACCTAAGGAATCTCTTTTATGAGATATTGGTATTTTTATTCAGTTATTTGTTTTAGAACTAGTCAAAATATCCTTTCGTCTTTATGATTGGTCGTGCCTTCTAAAAACTAGCTATTTTAGGTATTTTGCAAAAATATCAATAAATCGCGTAAAATAAAAGAGATAGTTAAACTTATATAAAAACTACATATGTTTTAGTTAAATGTTAGTGACGATAAAATAAATATGCTTCATATCATCAAATCAAACCTCGAATCCATTTGCACGACTGTCCTTTTGTAATTTATCGCGTATTAGCACATGACCCGAATTATAAAATGATATTGATGCAGCTGCTTGCAATTAATTGTACATAACGATTACATTAAATGTTCAATAAGAATAACACGAATTTATTCATCTATTTCTAATAAAATGATCAGTAGCCCATCTCAATGGCCTGCGTCATCGCTGCAGCAGGTCTACAAACCCACAGCATTTTTTCTTGCACAAGTTATTATTATTGTGTATTAGTTTTTAAAAATCTGTTCCTCTCGTTTTAGCGGTATTTATTTATCGAGTGTGAAGTATTGCTGAAGTTACTGCTTGTTACTGTGTTAGTATGCTTCAGTTTAGGTTTTTTTTTGTTCAGGTAGGTGTGAAATAGAAATAATGTTACAACAGTACATGGACACTTTGAAAGTTTACATTGGAGGCAACATTGTAGAGTTTTTGTTAGATTATATTAATTTAGCCATTAGCTAGTGACACCTGTAACATACTAAAAGGCTTGTAAATAGACTTTGATGTATTACATTATAAGCCTTAACGTAAAATGGGACGTACTAGCGTGTCCTCCAGTGAATGTGGTGGAATCTTTTATGCGTAAGACTGAGCGCAGGGTCCCCGAATGTCTGTTATTTATGTTTTTATTAGGATGTGAACACGAGCACACATAGCTAGTAAGATTTTATAGTAACAAACGCTGCCTTTTAGTTAAGTGTATGTGTTGCGTATTTATTGAATTATAACTAACTTAATCTAATTGGAGTAAAACCTCGTGTAATGTCGCATCTCAGTTGAGCACATAACAGATTCAGGTATATTGCATAAACAATCAAAACATGCTCGACACAAACTATAGATATGGATGCACGATCATGATGTGCGCCGTAGCGTATAATTGTAGCTAGCGGTTCTCTAGTTACTGGAACACCTAGTTGGCTGTGACATAGTTGGTATTAGTGTGCCAAACGCCAATAGACACGTCATGTTCATTTTGTTTATGGAAATCTTGACATCAATCACGAAAATCGCAAACTAAATACATCATTACTATGGTATACTCATCGGTATAGATGATAGAATGTAATATTATTGCATTATGTATATTCGTTTGAAGAGTTTAATCAAATAGTAAACGTTCCTGATAAGTTTGTAATTTAATATCAGATCAAAATAGTTGTGAGTGAAATCGAACTACTTTTTAACTAGTTTTATTTACAGCAGAGAGCAGCTTATTTTATGTTTTTTCTTTGTTCTCGAAATGCAACAAGCCAAAATGTTTAAAACCATTTTAATAGTAGTATGGTAACATAGAACACTTCCAAAAGCTAACATGGAGTGAACATTGAGTACGACACGTCAATGGTAGCCTAGTATCTAGATCTTTAAAATGTTTGACAGTAATAATCTGGTATTAATAAATCTCTTCTCATAATAATATGATGTATCACTCTTGTGTATAGTTTCCTCATTCTTAAGCGCTTCATAAATACAAATACCAGAGCTTATTTCTCAGTGTTAATTGATAGTTAAGTGTCTTTAATTACACTTTTAATATTAAAGTGTAAATGTTATGTATTTTCCGCGCTCTCTGATAACGTAGCACAAACAATATATGGGTATAGTCCGTTGACTACCTTGAGCTCCTACTTGCATGTTTATGCTGCGGGATTTAATGGACTGGCAAGCCGAGTGAATTGTGCTGGGATGTGTGAAGGCTTTCACACTTATACTTCCCAGCCGGCTTGGTACCTTTTATCCGGTGGCTTGAACGTGTCAAAAGGGGCTAACAGTCTAGTGGCCTAACCAATGAACCATACAGGACAAATTTTTCATTTACACTCGTCTCTTTAAACTCTATAACCGCATGTTGATGTTAGACGTCTAAGTCTTTGTGCTTACAGTGGCCAAAATGCAAATTGTTGCAGGTCCTGTTCACTTTAGCCGGTCCGTGTATGGTAGGTAAGCCTCGAGAGTATTCCGCGTTTTCAATGACTTCGAATACACACGATGTTTATGTTACCATCGAAACAAAGCTCGAAACTTCTGTTTGGCCAACTGATAGTCAGCAATCGACGTTTATTTTAGTTATAACAATTTGGCCTATTGTTTCCTTCAAGGATTTATATTTATAATTTTTTATTTGATTATCATAAAATGATCTGTAAATATGATGTATCCTTTCATTTTTAGCGATAAAATTTTGTGTAACCATAAAATTACTAATTTGTAACATTCAGAACGCGGAATACTTGTATTACAAGACCTAGAACTTCTAAAGCTACATGTATGCCGTCAAAAATAGTCTATGAATCAAATTATATGTAAAATAGAGTAGTTATGTTAAATAATAGATTCATAAAACAAGTCGACCACGGCAGGCCGAGGTCATTACAATTATTTATGATGAGTGATTCTTGCATGTATATATTCAAATTGTCATATCACATACCAGTTGTATTCTTTGTGTTCTCATATATGTATTTAATCTCATATTCACAGCTTTACGTGATTGATTCGGGCCATACTACTGGCTTGCTCTAGACGTAACTTTCAAGTGATGAGTAAATTCGAGAAATTTCGATGTTCAAATATCGTAATTCTAAATTTTAATGAAGCCAAATATTTTGTATGTTATAAAATGTCCTCGTATATATTGTAAACAAGTGTTATTTTGTTTTCGAACTACTCATCTAGTCCATCAGATTTTATCTTTTGGTGCAATTCATATTATATTTATCAAAAAAAATATGATATTGTTACCGTTGCTATAAATTATTTACTGCTGTAAATTCTTATTTGAACACAAAACAATAGACTATAAAAAATCGAATAGTATGATAGAAACAGTACTTTACAATGAAAACTTTGGCGGTCTATCTACTTAGATTGTAAACTTTTAAAGAGATGTATGTAGTAATGCTTATCATTATTATTTTTATATGAGAAGTTCATTATTTAAGTTACGGTTAATTTTAGAAGTAAGATCCAAGGCTGTATTAATAGGAGTGTTTTTTCCCCAATCAAGCGAAGCTGATTTATTGTTTTTATTTAACCAACAAGTGAATTAAATATTGTGTAAAAAATACTCCTCATTTGGTCATAATAGATAATGTTCACTTTAAAAAAGACAAAAAAAAAATGCCAATATTTAAACATCGTGCATTATTTAATATGATCGGTTTTCTAAGTTGTTATGTGGATATGTGTGTATGACTAATTATAAAATAATCCTTTATTTTGGTAACAAATTGGTGTTATGAAAAATTTTGTGAATAAAATAAGATGTCATTCTGATTTCAATGTTTCATTTCATCATTCAAAAAGTAACAACAAAAATATAAACGAACAATTATTTTTCGTCTCGAACTATATTCTGAAAGTAAAAATAAATATATTATTTACAAATAGCCAGCCACCTTAGAGTAAACTTAAAACAAAACACGCTTGCATCGCGCCACTATTGAAGAGTAGCGTGTGGACACGACTTACTCTGACTCTGCACTTGAAGATTCCATATACAATCATGACGAGGGCGATGGGCAGCATGGCCGTCCCCACCAGCAGCCAGCCCGCCAGTGCCTCGCTCATCGACCACGTGCTGCCGGCGCCTAACGCGAATACACTCTGAAACAAAAAAAGGGGGGGGGGGGGCTAGATAATGGCATATGGAATCAATACAGTTAAGATTACCTCCTGATTCGGCTAGTGTAATCACTAATATTTGAAGAGGAAAAGAGAAAGTGTAGAGCATTAGGGATGTGAGGACAGCAGGTACAGTTGCGCATTTTATGTCAGACATAAAAATGTCTAGGTACTCTCGTGTCCAGTATTTAGGTGGAAGCGAAGATCCTTAAGATCAAAGAAGTGCAGCAAGCGAATGAATATGGTCACATAAGTTTAGATCTTACAGTGTTGACAAAAATCTATCGACTAACATGGCGTCTAGAGGCTGAATAGTCGCTGGTCTAACGCCTCGTATAATCCAAATGATGTAAGCTTTTGTCTATTCAATCATGACTACGCGACTCATCTTACCATCATGATAGCTGGCGAGAGCGCCCAACAAATCCTCATGAAGACGCTGGGGTACTCTCCGACCGCGAAGAACACGTCTTCGCAGAAGGTGGTCTGTCCATACACGTAGGTGATGACCGTCGCCATCACCGCTGCGATCGGGACGCGAGGCTTTGATGCCGGCCAGTTCATCAGGAAGTTTAGTATGTACAAACCACCCTGCAAGGTAGAATAGAGGTAAGCTGTTCATTTTCAAGTTCATAGTATAAGTACCTACAGTCTTAACAGGATGAACTGCAGTCAACCTCATAAATATAGGTCAGGGGTGATGTTGACAATTGAAAATAATCTTTAGCTGCTTTTTCATTCGACTGAAATTGCTATGTAGCAAAGAAACGCTTATTAGGGGACTCGATAATTTATTTCAATTGACCAATTTATTCGCTGCGATGCGTCCGATGCAGTATGGCGGAACTACATTATTATTTACTCGCCAATTTAATTAACAATAGGCGTATGAGTGGCATACAATCCTACCTGTGTGCAGAGAGTGAGGACTCCAATCAGACAGAAGAGTAAACATATGACTATGAGGAAGGCCCAACTGATTTTCCTAATTGATCTTCCGGTGAATGACGACATTACTGTTTGAACTAACAACGCCTGAAAATAACATAAAGTTCATTAACTTCCTATACCATAGGGGCCGTGGCACGATTCGATCGAAGTTTAAGCAAAGCTTACCGAGGTCGATAAGTGGATGTTTGACCATCCATTACATATCGAAACACATTCTGTGTCTCGGAAAACATGTTGAACCTTTGGACCCGGCTGACATGTCAGCCGTTATGTTATTAGATAGTCATAAGCCCGAAAGTCTGACCACCGGTTTTCCTTAAGTTAGTGGGTTTTGGGGTTGAGGTAAGCAGTCGCTCCATGTAGAATACTGGCGTCCTTTTATATATTTTAGGATTTCGTAACAAAATTACAATAAAGTATGATGCAACAAGGGAAAATGGATGAACTTCAATGCATCTTGAAAAGCATACCACACGTACTTTACCTGATTTTATTAAGTGAAACATGGATTAAATCTGATTCCGAAGGTTCATCACTACACATACCAAACTATACTCATCATTACAATTACCGCACTGATCGGCGTGGCGGAGGTGTATCAATTTTCGTCCACAATGACCTTGAACACAAAGATATTCAACAAAACTACATTGATGGCAACAATTATCTTTGGATTTTCCTGGAAAAATATGCGCTGAACGTCGGCATTATATACATACCTCCAGATACGAATTGCAAAAACGTTATAGAGTACTATTCTTCACAACTCCGACAGAAACGACGATGCATTGTTTTCGGCGACTTCAACCTCGACTTATTAAAACCGGACAGGACTACGATAACCTACACAAATATGATCAAAGAGACTGGATACAAAATACTAAACAAAACAAACAAAAATATTCAACCCGAACTACCAGTACCACCAAGACAATATTAGACCATGTCTGCTCAAACCTCTCCAAAGACAACTTTCACATGGCTGTCATTGAATCATCCTTATCTGATCACAACCATATATACCTGGAACTAAAGAAATATCAACGACCACCCAAAAAAATACATCACTACACAGCCATTGACTACACAAATCTATACAAAGAAGTCTCTAATGCCAACTACATAACAACAAACAACGACTACCATGCTCTAGAGAGCTTTAAACAGGATAAAGTAAAAACAAACACAAAAAAGAAATCAAAAATCCTAAACCTACCCAGAGACGATTGGATCAACCGGAAAATTACGAGGGAAATTGACAAACGAAATATACTATGGAGGAAATCTAAAAATGATCAAAACAATGACGACTTCAGAACGGATTTTATAACAAAGAGAAACGAAGTGCAACACTTTATGAAGAAAGAAAAACGACAATATTTTTTTAACAAATTCTCTAAATGCAAATCAAATCCAAAGAAGATGTGGTCCTTAATCAACTATCTATCTAATAAAAATCCGGTCACCGCCTGCAACATACCTAAGCTAAACGTAAACAACAAAACCATTAGCGACCCTATCGAGGTATGCGAAACTTTTAACAACTTTTTTGCGTCCGTAGGAAAGCTCCTAGCCAGTCAAATACCACACAAATTCCACAATAACCTAACATACACCACAATTAATGATAACCCTAATACAATTAACCAATTAGATACCCTAACGCCTTGTACTGGCACTGAAATCATAAAAATAATTGATAATTTGGACCCCAGTTGTAGCTCAGGAATTGATGGCATCACCACCAAAACTATTAAATGCATAAAAAACCTAATAGCGGCCAACCTAACAAATTGTATCAATGACTGTTTTAAGAGTGGTACATTCCCAAATACTCTCAAAATTGCGAAAGTCAACCCTATATACCAATCCGGCACAAAGACAGATCCTGGGAATTATCGACCCATATCGGTATTACCGGTACTATCAAAAATTTTTGAACGTTTAATTTACACTAGACTAGAAAAATACTTAAACGACATTAATTATATTTATGATCGGCAGTTCGGTTTCCGACCCAAATCAAACACTTTATGCGCCACAATCGATTTAGTCACCACCATTAAAACAAATATTGACAAAAAAAACATTGCACTCGGTATTTTTATTGACTTAAAAAAGGCATTTGACACGGTATCCCATAAAATCCTATTATTAAAACTAAAAAGCATTGGCATCACCGGAGAAATGTACAATATCCTCTCCTCATACCTTGACAATAGAAAACAAATTGTTAAAATAGGAAACACGATGAGTAAACCATCTCCCATAGAATTCGGTGTTCCCCAGGGATCTTTGCTATCCCCCCTTTTATTCGCTATTTACATAAATAATATTAAAGACTTAGGCTTAACTGGACAACTAACTTTGTACGCCGATGATACTTGCCTTTTCTATTTCGGCAACAACATAAACAACATTGTAGCTGACGCGCAAAAAGATTTGGACATATTATACAACTGGTTTACTCGTAGCTCTAATTTACTCACCATAAACGCATCAAAAACATCGTACATAATATTCTCAGCTAAAAATAAAAAAAATCTTGACCACCCAGCCTTACACATAAACAACACCAAAATCATCAAAAGTAACTGTGAAAAATATCTAGGACTCAGGTTAGACAACAAACTCACTTTTCAAGAACATATTGATTACGTAAAAACAAAAATAACATCGCTAATGGGATCAATGCGCGGGTACATTAATAACATTCCAAAAAAAAATCCGCTACAATATTTACAACTCATTAGTTCGCTCACACATAAATTACCTAATCGAAATCTGGGGATGCGCCACCAAATCGACTCTTATTAAAGATCTACAAATAGCACAAAATAAAATAATTAAACTTCTATTCAACTACGATTATCACACACCTACATCCGAACCATATAAACATACCAAACTAATGACCATTCATCAACTTTACACATTCAATTCCTGCATTCTCATTAGAAAAATTCTTAACAAAACCATACACACACAATTATCCTTTAACATAAGAACATCCAAATACAGCCAAAGAAACCCCAACCAAATACAGTCGCGCCCCCCGCGGACGCAATATGGCAGGAGAAATATAAAATACGAAGGAGTACTACTTTATAATAATTTACCGGCAGATATAAGGAGCACATCCTCTCATAACATATTTAAAGCTAAACTCAAGCAGTACGTCACTAACAACACAAAACTATTAAGCTAGTCTTGCACACAAAAGCGACATCGTACCTACCTGCTTAAAAAAAAAAAAAAAAAACAAAACTACTGGACTACACTTACCTACCTTAGTTATGTATTTATTCGCTAAGTGAACAATGTATGTTCTTTTGAATAAATAAAGAATCTTTAAACCCAACTTTGTCGGTCTGTTTGTCACAACTGCTTATTTCGGGAACGATTAAATCCAAATTTCACTAGCAAAAGAAGTGAAAGAAATGAGAATATTTCGTTATTTTCATTGCAATATTAGCTGAAATGGTTTAACTTAAAAGATTTTTTGTTTTGTTTAGTCAGATATTTGAACTCACAACGGTCAGCGCTACACAACTTCAACCACGCAATTTCACAAAAGTGGTTACGGTTTGTGGATTGACATTAATTTCAACTACCTACTTTCCTATTTTATTGTCAGAAGACGTCGTTCGTTGCAAAGTCTTGGTAAATACGGGGCAACTTACCGTTGTAGTCAGAGATAACAAGAAGAGTGTAAAGAATATAAGAGCAGACCAGAATTGACTGCCAGGTATCCGGGCCACGTAGTCAGACCATAGAATTATTGATGAGGAAGATCCTGAAATGGAATCGTGTTTGAAAGACTTAACACAAAAAAAAATTGAAGCATGTATGATGTTAACTTTGGGTTACTTTGCGGAGTTTGTTGCGCCACTTCTTCCCACTAGAAACACTAGGGCGGTCCTCTTTATATCTGCTGATTCTCAGCCTAATTTGAATGAATGATTTTTAATTTGGATTATGAACAATAACTTTGTGCAAGGAAATCGCCTTGCACAAAGTCATCATAAGGCACATCGTAAAAGTTCACTATTCTTCTTTTATATCGGTATAAGCTATAAGAATATGGCTCATAGTTACCTTAAATAGGATGACCTGGACTGTACATTACTCGAATTGCCGCTTTTGTCAAATTCTTTATATACTTGTTTTCTATGATCCAGTCATAGAAAACAAGTACCTTCCTAAAATTAAAGGCTGAGAGTTCTTAAACCTATTCGATCGCGTAAGTATAAACTAGCGCCATCTAGTGACAATAATGGGAAGCAAAATTATTCTATAAAAGTATAAAACACGGGCTACGCCCTCTGTACCTGGCCATATATTAGTGGCATTTTCATAGTCCATAGAAAGCGCTCCGTGTGTGGCCCCAAGAACCAACGCAGTAGTCATACAACTGGACTTGGACACGGCGAAGGCAAGCATCGCGGTGGTGCCCAGCCTGTGTTGTGACTTCGGGCAGTAGGAGCCGAGCATTATTAGCGAACCTTGACACACGGTCATCTCGATCAACGCGTATTCCATGGCCTCACGCCACATCTGAAAGGTTGAAAAGGTCAAGAACACTTTTCTCTTCTGGTCAAACTAATACAGCATGTATTTGAACATTATTATGATGGAAATAGGGAAGGTTTAAGTAGGTATCTACTTGATAGTATAAAGCTGTTTTTGCTTGCATGTGTAAAAAGCTATGTAGGTACGTCAAAATGATATGGAAGCAAAGCTCTGTGAGCACGGAATAAGTAATTACCTACAGCAATGTGATGAACATGATTCGAAGTTTATAGACGGTTTTAATGTTTTACAAGTTACGGATTTAATATGAAAACAACAGCAGAAGCAATCTTCATTCAGAATTATGCAAGTATCCTGCAGGGTAGTTAAGCAGTTTATTTCATCCGTTTGTGGGGTTCGTTTTCCCATAATGGTTTTACAATAAACTGCTTTTCATTATTAAGTATGCACGTGCCAATAACAATAAAGTAACTGCAGCTCACCTGTAAGCTCTCAAAGAGCACCGTCCAATCACAGTCCTTGAACATGCGTCCAGAGCCCTTCAAGTGTAGCACGCCCACCACCACACACACCAGCACGAAATACGACAACACGTCTTTGAACATCACCAGCTAAGCAACAACACACGATCTTTAGTACATACTGATTGGGTAAGGCGGGAAGGCACTATACAAAACAGGAACACAGCTACCCTCGATGGATAGGCCTACCACCAGTGGCTACCCTCCCCAAAAATCGTACAAGTCAAGTTAAACGCTAAGTGACCGACAAACAATACATTTCCTATTGTCTCGTTTTTTGGCAGTTAAGGTAGGTATTAAGAAAGAAAAACTGTTAATTCACCTGAAAGTGACGCATACATGACATAAGAATTGTTGTTTACAAAATTCAAAACAAGAACAAGTTGGTATTACATCTAAATTTTAAGGTATTCAATTTAAATTAAATAAATATTGCCCTAGACGGAAATACGCGCCATTACCGCGCGAAAGGGCAACAAACTAATTAACAACCCTCCTAAAAATGTCGTATAAACAATGAAAAAAGGCGCGTAAGAATTTATGCCCGATGACTCCAATATTTTCATCCATTTTATTATAGGTAAGTATGTTTCATTTCATAACTAAGTAAATTAAAATACGACAATTCGCATGTAATTTGCTTATCGTATATGTACGATAAGCAAATTACATGCGAATTGTCGTTTACTATTGAAAACACATGATGGGTCACCGAAGGAGGGGCTGTTTTATACCTACCTCGGAATAAAATAGCCCCTCACTAGGTAAGTACGAGTACCTACAGTATGATACTCGTGCATATTTCTTTTTACTTATACCTACTTATTTTTTCCCTTCCAGTTGTTTTTTGAAATATAAGTTTGAGTATAAAAGTTTATGACGTTCTGCGTTTTAGCCCACATCAAACTAAGTCAATTATTTTCAAGCAGAATGCGCACTTTTAACATTGTTTTACAAGAAGGAACTTTTTGCTTTACTACTTTACACAAACAGGCCCGGAACAACTACCTGTAGGCCATACAAATGTTTGTTCCATGCGGGTATCTAACCCGCGACACCGAACACGCAGCGGCAAACGCTCAGCCACTGCGCCAACCGTACCGGCCTTATTACACCAGTACAGTGTATACAATTAATAAATTGATTGCCACCGCATTAACACAATGGAAAAACTACTTTTAACACTACTGTTAGAGCACTTAACGTGTTAAAGATCCTAAGACAAACTTTTTACTTAATGAAGTAAGTCCAGAGGCCAGCACATCAAGCTACCCCAATGTGTCAGATTTTCCCAATAGAACATGAACCTTATTTCTATTAAGATAAAGTTGAAAAACTATTAAATAATTCTGACTCATTGGGGTAGCCTGATGTGCTGGCTTCTGTACAATGGTAATTTTACTTTAGAGTAGCTGTATATCCGTTTGATGACGATGAAGTAGATGAGTATCCAGCATATTATGTAGTACGTCATCAGTTCCCACACCACGTTGCCAAGTCCTCCCGCCAGACCATCCCGCTTCAGGTCTAACACGTAATTACTGGAACAACGATCATTATTTGAATCTCATCATATCTGCTAATTCAGGTATTGACTCGTTTCCAATGTCACGGCTATCGTTGCTAGATATCAGTTGGGCGGACAGTCAGCCCAAAAAATAATTAATTAACCTCAAACCTGGTCCTCGAAGTATTCTGGGATGCCCTACGTCAAAAGGCTTACGTCTTCAACGTCGATTTTAAAGCAGAAGCTCATTATTGGCTGTTTTTTATAAAACAGTTCTATCTTTTGGGAATCATCATATCACTTTTAAGTGGCAAGAATTATTGCTATGCCGACACTAACAAAAGGAACGATTGTGCAGGCGTCTCGCTGCGAAACGGCAGTGGCCGATGTCTGGCGGCGCATGGCGGTTTTGCAGCAGCCGCGCAGTGCAACCAAGGCAAGAACGTGTGAATGGAGTGCACCGTCAAGGCCAGGCACCAGGCGCCCACCGCGCCGGCTGCGAGCGCACTGAACACGCATGTTGATAGCATCGCGAAACCTATTCCTGAGGACATTTAAGGTATAATGACAATGTGAGGTATTATGGAGGAAACTGGAATCCGCACTAAGATCTTGTACAGAAATGGCTAATTTTCGCGCGTAGTAACTGGAGTGCATTCAGATAAATGATAGGTACTTGCGCCAGATAATTAAATGTATTAGTCTCCTGGTAGTAGCTATCTCAATGAAGCAGTTGTATGCATGCATCGGCATGGCCAAAATTCGGCAATCATCAGACCTAAATTCGTTCATCAGTGTTCAAAGCATGCGTAGTACGCATGATTGGAAGGAGCCATGATCAACAATATTGAGCGCCAAACCTGATAATTTAAATCTTCCAAATTCAGCAATATATATATTCATTCAATCATATCTAAAAATTATTTGAAACGTTAATAAGTTCCTTCTTTTCTATATTCAAATGCATATTTTCATGTGATGTTTTTTTTTTCAATTATATAAGTATCACCTTTAAATGAGGGTAAATTGAGTGGATTTGACGAAAATAGTAACTTTGAGTCATTTTTATTTTATTTTGTAGCACAAACTAAACCTTATGTGTGGGTTTATGTTTACATTTTCGGAAAAATAAGCGGCATACTGATAAAAACTACCTCTCGCCATAGGCGACAAATCCCAGCACTTAAGTACACTCTTCCTCGTAACGACTCCCAACGCGAGCTCCAGGTAAAACAGTGGGTATCCGATCACTATGCTGAACACATTGTACAGGAACAAGAAGGGCAGTAGCTTCCGGAAGTCGTAGAGGTAAGGATGCCACCATACTTGGAAAATACCAATACAGGAGGACACCACTAGCTGGCGGTAACTTATGTTGTTCGTCCATCGGTCGTGTACCTGTGATTGTGTGATATAATTAAATATCTCTTTATTAATGGTAAACAATAGTTTAGCAAATACATAAAAATTGTTTTGCTGGTTACATGTTTACGGCAACACAAAAGCATACATATAGGTAGGTGATTGTATTTCTGATGTAAAGGTAGGTACCGCAAAACGAGCTGAAAAGAAACGCAGTGGTAAATAGAAAGCAATTTTGAAAGGACTTTTCACATCAGTTACAAATTGTTTGTTACATACAAAGACTCTTAATTTATTTAACGAATTGAAACTAATTATTTTGACACCTTGTCAGTAACAGATAATATAAAATTGACATTAAAATCACGTTTAAAGTTCTGTTTCAATTACCCTGTGCCGCAGGTCAGTGATACGAAAACTGGATAAGCTGGACCCGCATACTTTGGCAACTCCTTACTACGCTAGATCTGCTCAAAATAACACTGTCTACCGGGCTACCGTATAGAGCTTTACTGCCAATCCCTCTCCTCTTCCTCATTACTGGTTACCCTCGAGGTGATTGTATGGCATTTCTTGATTTACGCCAATCTTCGATAGCAAGTTATATTATGACATTCAACAAGTTCGACGCATGTGGATTTTGGTCTCCTTCGCTCATCGAAGGTATAATGCACATAAAACCGAGAGGTGGACGTATAGGTACCCAGATGTAGGAACGTATACGAAGCAAAAGGAGGAGAAGAATCATAGCACTCCTGCTACGATTCTTCTTTGGAACATTCTGTATTTTCTGCCAATCCCAAAGGGTCAAACATGTTATGTACAACCAGTAACAACAAAAGTAATTGAACCATACATTACCAGTGGACTTTCAGTAGATACAGTGTCAATTGACTCGGTCGCAGTTTTTGAACGAGTGCTCTGAAATTAGTAAACATAACTTCAATGTTTATCAATTATTTCTAATTTAAAAATTAACTTTTAGTAATAAAATACACTCACCAAACTTGCACTCATTTTCAAAACGAAATTATATCTAGATTATTAATATTTCTCGAAAATGTTTCATGTGCCATGGATATAAACATGTGTCAAAATTTACATCAAGTTAATGACAGTGACTGTATGCGACTTTTACGTAATCATCAAAGAGTATACATATATAAAGAAAAAATCCAAGGTCTTAAGGTAAAAAAGTATATGAAGCAAGGAGTTTATAGACACTTCCAAATAGTCTATGCGCTATCAGTCGGTTTTCATTATAAATACGCTTATTTCAAGGGGGGCAATCAATAAAAGATCAAGTTTGTTAATATAACAAATTCTATAATTCATTTAAAGTCTATAATATCTAGCTATAGAGGATTCGTGGTAGCTAAATAAATTAACTATTCGCACCATTTTACGCTATTATTTGGTTTTTACATAACCGAACATGACAAAATAATTACTTACATTTTTGCGAGAAATTTAACAACCAAAGCAATCAATAATAAAACTAAACATTGTTTTATAACACAGGTGTGACACAGGGTATTATCCAATGACCAAGTAAAAGTTATTCAACCAAATGTAGCAAACATAAGTTCTGTATGAGATTTATCTTAAATGTAAAAATGTACATAAATAATCATTGAAAAATAAGTACATTGTGTACTCTTTATTTCAATTATAATTACTATATAGTAGGTACCTACAAAATAATCATTTTTCTGAGCAAATCATATTATTGCTAGTACTTAGTTTAATCAAATCGTAGATAGTTGTATAAAAAAATAATACAGTCAATATTGATTAGTTACTATCTAATGAAAACTTTAAATAATATTTGCTGAAGGCAGCGAAACCAGCGCGGACAGGAGTATTCAAATATTGAGTCTAATTTGCAAAACAGTACTTATACATCAGAGATAAACCAGTGAGTTATGATGGACAACATAATTCATAAAATTCTATTTTCTATATAGTATACAGGGCAGCGCAATAAATTCAGATAGAAGATATATTCCCACTGCGAGCTTCTTAAATTACCGTACTGTTTAATACACACGTATTGTGTCATTATTATTGCACTGCATGGCAATCGGACAGGTTTATGGGATGAGTATAGATATACGTACTTTGACTAAATCTTAGAAGTTCAAATGAAGGCATTGGATACACAATACGACTAAATGTAAGGCTAGTATAAAAATAAAAGGCGTCTTTGAAAACTACACCACAGAATGGAACATGAAAATAAATTGGCACGTGTCTTTTTCATTCCAAATTTAAAAAATAATCCTGTGCGAAAAAGGGATGGCGCTACTCGTTATGTTTAACTCCGTATTTTTGTTGCAATGAAACAATTTGTACTTTTTACTTCAAGATACGGACCCCGGAGGTTTGCACAACGAGTAATAATAATATAGTTTGTAGTTGACAATATTTGTAGCCAAGCGTCCCTAATTTTAATTATGCTACTAAAATATTGCGAGTTCACTCACTACGAGTCGCAAAGTTTTAGTAACTAGTCTGATAGTCTCACAATTCACTATTTTAGAATAGAATAGTCTTTTTATTCTTTTTTGCCATACTTTTTTGACGCTTCGCATAACATGATATGCTAAAATCATTACGAAATTCTTCATAACATAGACTGAAAGTAACAGTTATTTGATTATAGGTACTTAGAAGGTATTTAGAAGGAAAAATGAATGCATAAGGTAGTTTTTTTGGAGTGTGTACCGCTTATCTTCAGAATTAGCTAGTTAAAATAATGATGCATTAGGGAATTACTACACTTATACAGCGCAATACACTTTTGTCTGAATATCGGATGTGTAACCCGTCCGTCCACCATAAGGTGCGTCCAGACTATACAATATAACATGTTATAAAACATAGTTGCATAACGTTTTGCAATTAGCACACATACAAAACATGTTATATAACTATGTCATGTAACATGTTTAATGTTATATGACATGTTATGTTATGATATAGTCTGGATGCACCTTAAAAATCCGCTTTAAATTGTTGAATTTAAAGCGGACATTACTATTTTTGACTAACGTGTGTTGACACGTTAGTCAAAAATAGTAATGTTACAGGATAGTGAAAAAACTGCATAATAGGGATGTGTCCTAGGTAAAAATATATTAAGTCTATTTAGTCTGTTAGTAAGATTACCAAAAAATATTGGACACGTATTTTTTGCTTACTCAAATCAATAAAAAGTGACAATGATATAGCACATCAAATTTCAGGAGGAGGGGCTTGTGACGTCACTGTTACGTTAAATGTGTAGCACGGCGTGATGTCACGCGCATTTTCAACGCGCTATATCGTGGTCTTTTTTGTAATACGTGTCCAGTATTTTTGAAAAATACATCTTTCGGACCAAACATAATTTTTAAGGACACTACCCTATTGTACATGGATACCATTAAAATATTATTTTTGATGTGTAACATCTTTCCTCTCGCTTTCCTGCAATCAGTGGGAGTGATTTCGTGAAAAGGGACGGAAGTGTGTAACAGGAAGCCTGGGAAGCGCGCGCTATTGATTTGACCAATCCGCGCGAGGTTACGAAAAATCATTTCAAATAATACTTGAGCAATTTTTTAAGGATATAATGTTAATGTTGCTTTAATAAACAAGGCGAGATGTTAGATGTTACACATGATATGCGACTATTGTTAGGCTCGCTCGTTTTTTACTTTGTGTGCACTTCAAATTAGATCTATTTTTATGACCACTATAATTTAGAAAATAAAAATGTTATCAACCCGAATTTCGACATACGCCGTGTTGTCATAATTTATTACTCGAAATTGACTTACGTTGTGTTTTCGATTCGTTCATGAAACATTTTTAAACAGATTCTAGGAGACAATTAAAATCAACGGAGTAACATAAATACACTACCCACTTTTCATACACAAACAAGGAAGGAATATATATAATCGATAACAGCTCCAAACGATTTATACAATTTCAAAAGCATCCCATTATGTATAATACTGTATGCTAATATTAAAACAAGACTTTTCGCGAAAATAAGGCAACCTTCGATTATAATTAAATTATAAGAAGTGTATGATAATGCATTAAGTATTTTTATGTTATTATCTATACAATAATATGTTACCAACGTCAATTCCGTCACGTATAATACAAATCTGTATTTAACGCTACAGAAAAAAAAACCTGGTATTTTATCTATTCAAAATCAGTACAATTACGATATTAGTCTAATACCTATCTCGTTGGATATTCCGTCAATCATATTGTCAATGATCAAAAAATAATAGCTATCTCTATATCTAGTATGTTCAATACATACATACAATTACAGGTAAAACACATCACCATACACTTCAGTGCAGTAGATGTATACCACAAGTGCGCGTAAACTACAGTTTAAATTTTATGAACAGTGACGTACGCTCGTGATTTGCCACAACTCTATCACACAATGTGTCAGAACTGCTAATGTTGCAATTGTACGAATTTAATGAGCCAGCTACTCGGAATCCTAACTGAACCAAAACTCAGTTTTATTTTGAAATACACTCACAGATATTACAGTAAAATATGTCGAATTTTACACAGTGACTTTTGAACTTCTTGGGCTACTTTCAGGAGAGAATATACCAGTTTTAACTACGCTTTTGTTCTAACTTACAGTACAGTCAAACAATTCAGTCTTTTCCGAAGTTAAATGTGTCCCAATCCCGATTATCATGGCTTTGTCATTATCAGTCTACCCGGCCTCATTTTTGATATCGTCTCTTGCATTATTTATAGCATCCGTCCTTCCGCAGACATCACAAAAACTTTGGTACCCATGTTCCTTTTCTAATACATACTTCACCAATCAGCTGTTCGAGATTCCATAAGTATGTTAACCAAACAACTTTTTTAACAAGAATATTTTCCCCTAAAAGTCTTATTAATACAGCTATATTAAGGTGTGTTTAACATCCTCTAACGGAAGAATAGGAGAAATATATTAGATAAAATTCAACTAGTCTGGTATTCAGAATCTTAGACAATGATCCAGATTTTCACAAGCTCAATGTCAACAAGTTTGAATTCCATTGGAACCAACAATAACCGTAAGATATAGTACACTTGCAGTAAAAATACGTTCGTCACCTTAAGGTACATTCTGGTTTGCTTTGAGCACGATAGAATCTGCTTTACTGACTCAGTATTGCCATAATATCAACTACAAAAAATTACATTCTATTTTAATATTGCAAGCAAAGATGTCGACCATTCTGCCACTATGTAACGTTAATTAGAAAAGCAAGTGGGCATAATTACGCATGTATAAAACTTGAAAAAGGCGCGACCAATTTAATTGATTATTTTCTTGTCGTGTTCGTAATTGTCAACACAAGGTTCCTGTGACAGGATTTTTTCCGTAAAAGTCAGTAATTTGTATGGTATTTTTGTGTGAAAATCTTCACAAAAAAAATTAATCCCGTGCCGGGTGGGTCGCCAGTTTGATAACAAAACTTGTTTTTTTTTAAAGGCCGTTTATGAAATAGGCTTTAGTTTGATATCAACTTGTCTTTGGTCAAAGGTTAATGTTATTTTGACCTTTGTTTTCAAGTTATTAAATATAGTTTTCCATGCGGTACTTTGTTCAGTGACGTAGCTTCAAAATACGTTGTGTCGCAACTTGACAAAGAAAATAATTAGGAAACTGACAAATGTATACTCTACTCAAATCTTCATTCAAAACTCAACCTTACCTACATGAAGATAAAGTAGACAATTGAGATAGTGGAAATGAATGTAAATTATCTAAGATTCCAAGTTCACATATACATGTTGTTATCTTTTTAACACACCTTCCAGTATGAAGCAGTAAAGAAATGGTAGTCTTTATAAACTATTTACTATACAATGGTAACGCGTGACGCCGTGCGACTGACAAGGATAGTCCAAAACTGATTGCACTGAAGTGTCAGAAACACATCTTAAATTGAGCAAATTCGATCATTATTAACAAAATACCTGTCTGTTGCTGTCCCACTGCATGGCAAATACCTCTTCTCATACAGAGAAGGCACGAGCATTAATCACTACGCTTGCTCAAGGCGGTTGGCGTTGGTGATTTCAGACTTATTTTCATTATAAGTCCAGGTTTCCTCACGATGTTTTCCTTCACCGATATCAGTTTAATTAGAAAGTACATTTATATTGAATTAAGTCACATTGGCACTTGCCTAGATTGGAACCCACAACCTTGGAGAGGCGAGGCCTCTACCACTGGGCAATCACGACATACTATTATACTCCCTGTTCTGATAATATAACAATTATTACTGATTAATTAATACTTTAGACACCCATTTATTCAACTACTTCATAGACATCAGATATTGATAATGGATGTAGCTTAGATCTATTGCCATAGCTGTCATATGGAAGCTTCTTGTATCTTCTTAAAAGGAGTAAAAATAAATTCACATTCATTTTTGGTGCTTGGCAAGTTTCAGTTCTGTTTAAATATTTTTATCTCTATGCGGGCAATTGAAATTACGGCGTTATTGGGTCAATAGAAAACATCCCTTATTTCTATCTCAATAAAGTTTATTTCATATTAGCCAAATAACGTGTATGTTTATATGAAAAAAGGAAAGTAAACCAGCTATCAAGTGCGCTCTCCACGGTAACGTCGCCGTTGCGTCACGGTTGAGTCAACCAAATAGAGCGATCTTGCGAGAGATGAGATAGCATAGGGCAATAGCCGTTATCTTTAAATTTTACACACATGTAATGTAATATCATATGAAAGCCGGTCTGTGAAATCTCGTGAACAGTGGCGGACTAAGGGGGCGTCCATTAATTACGTGAGGCGTTATTGAGAATGTTTCGACTCCCCCTCCCCCTCTAATCTACATAATAATAATAATAAAAATTATTCTTCAAAACTTCTATTTGGACTGTAAACGTGTTGTATTATTCAGAAAAAAAAACCACCTCTTCTTGACAGCAATTTTTCGTCTTGTAGACGTGTCTTTTGGCGTAAGCATGATAATATTCTTGAAAACTCATTAATCTCAGTAAAAACGTTTTTTCACGCAAGTTTACACCGTTTTCTGCGAAAATAATAATTACGTGATATTTGCCAAGACCCCCCCCCCCTAAGTGAGATTTGATAGCTTGATCTCCTCCCCCCTAGAACACCTCACGTAATTAATGGACCCCTTAAGAGCGTGGAACAGGACCGAACAGGGCCTTTATCTCGAGGAGTATCAAATGCCAAAGCAGGACAAAATATGTTGTTATATAGTGTAGGTACGTACTTAAGTTAATATTATATACTACTATAATTAAGTACATGTTTTCAACCCATATCCTGCTAGTCTAGTCTTGCCTCCCCGGCCCCCGACAGGCATAACCCGCGACTGCTCTTGAAACAAATACCTCAGATAGCTAAGAAACTCAGTATGGTATATTCGTGCATTTTTTTAAATATTACTATCCCAAATGAACGGTACGGTAATAAATAAAGTAACAGTGTAAGTGCATTTCCTTGATCGTGAGGCGCGATGCTACCGACATCGTTAGATGCTGAACAGGTCTCCGGCGGACGGCAGCGGCGCCAGCCCGCCCGTCACATCCGGCAGACGGGACACATCCGGTAAGTTCTCTATGTGTGACTTCACTTCGGCTTTCACTGCGTAAATCTTCTGCAGCTTTATATTGTATTCCTGGAATGGGATAACGGTTTTTGTTTACAAGCGAGTTTCTTTCTTGGTATTTCAGGTAGGTATGCATCCTATGCTATGGCGTTCATTAGGAGAGGGCTATGTCCAGCAGTGGACTAATATATCCTGATGATGATGGTGATGCATCCATGAAATTGTAAAATACTTTATTGTGTGTGAAGTTAAGATTCCTGGCTTATGCCAGGTATCAGAAATTGTTTATTTTGAGTTTTCAATGGTTCATCAGAGGTACCTACAGTACACCCACATTTCGCCAGTTATGTTTAAGTCCCATGTAATAGGGGGCGAGCCTATTGCCATCAACCGGGCGAGAAAATGGAAAAACTCAATAACACTTTGCCTGACCTGGGAGTCGAGCCCAGGACCTAACGCTCTACAGTCACGCTTGAGACCACTAGACTAACGAGGCAGTCGAGGAAGAGCAGTAATATTAGTAAAATAAATAATAATGTTGGTCACGTTAGGAAATTAAGTGAAGAGGATGGCCAAAAAATATATACATGGTCACGAATCAGTTGTCGATACTAATCTAAATATCATTTTCACATATGACATTCACGATTATTTTCTAATTTTTCCAAAGTTTTTTTACGAGAATGATATCCAGCCTAGAGCAGCTGATTAGGATCACTACCTCTAGTCTCGTCTCCGCCTGCTTGGCGAGGTCCCGCTGCGCCTGAGCGAAGTCCCGCAGCATGGCGGCTACCTTGCGTCGTTTGTCCAGCTCCTCACTAAGCCTGAGGTTGTACTCCGCCAGCAGGTCCACGGCAGAGTTTACCACAGTGCTGAGGTTTAGCGCCGAATCCTTATCTAGAAGTTAACGATTCATACATTAGCTATTTGTAGAGTTCCATAGGGTTCTGAGAGTTTCTTAGGTATACAGCAAGACCCTCTGGCTCGGCAACGCCAGAGCACTTACAGTGATAGTACTTATCCCTTTCCATATCGATTTCATTAGTTTCAATTAAAGCCCCCAGGCCAGATAAATTTGCCTCACTCACCTCATTCTTGTTTCAACAAATTTCAACTTTACAAAGTGTACATTAAGTTGGTTTCAGAATGACTAGTATTTATGATGTCATAAAAAGATTAAGTTGTTGTAGAAACATAAATTGGGAAGTAATTGTGAATATAATTTAGACGATCTAGGTCAATTAATAATTACAATACTATTCAGTAATTGACTTCGTGAAACTAAGGTCCAGATTTATAAACGATACTTAGCACATGCTTTGGCTAAGTATTATCACTGTCAATGTCACACTACTGTTCAATTACAAGTGTAAGACAGAGTAGTAAGATATCTAAGCCAAAGTATGTGCTAAGTAACGCCTATCAATCTCGGCCTAGGTTTTCAAATAATACTATAAAATACAAAATATTATAATTATGAAGCATTTGTCTTTTTCCAGTTCATTTTTTATTCTGGGGTATTTGCATTGACTGTGTTTCCATAAGCCCATAAGCTATCTGTATTACACAGTAGTGAGTCTATTATGAACACTAATTTAATTTCTATAAAGCATAGATTTGCTTGAAGCGGTTGCGAAAATTCGCCGACCATGTTATGAGACTGAGAAAAACTCGAATGTAAAAAAAGGCTAGAGTTAAACAAGACAAGTTTTCTTTTATATTTTATTTATCTAACCAATTTGGGCATACCAATGAATAATTGAAATACACAAGGCATATCAGCAGTATTCTTTATTAATATAGTCATAAATGGTTTTACAATATTTTTTATCTAGTAATCACACAAACACAATGTTTAGAAAATATATTATCACAGTCAATGCTTACAAAATAAATAAACTGATTAAAAATTAAATAACTAAGGGACTAACTATGAAAAACAAAAATTCCAATGTTTTAGTTGCAGACAGAAGATTGACTTTTATGTCAATTACAGAAATGAAACAAAAGTACAAGATAATATCATATATTTTTGTTTTTCTTAGTGTCTAGATATCTTGTGAATATGGACAAGCACGTCACCCCTTCTCACATGTTTTTACTGCCCGGATACCCGGCAGCGAAACGCGGCAGCTAATCAGGAAAAGCTTTCAGACTTTTTCACATACTAAACCGTGCGGTGCAGTACAACGCCGGCTACCCGGCAGCCAAATCAAGTGCAAAGGAACTCAGTCTTGATACAAGAGTGATCACAAAGTTGATGCGGAGATAGGGTGTCATTTTACCTTCTAACTTATTTAACAATTGCACTTCGGACACTTCGGGTGGGAGCGACGCAATCCTCTCCCGTACGGCCTCGTCACTCGATGCACTGGCCTCTAGCTCAAGCAGCGCCTGTAAATATATACGACTTTGATTATATCCTCCATTACATTTCATACTCGTATCAGTTATTAAATGATCAAATTCATTACTTTTAATTGACTATTAATGCTATAAACTTATGTCACTATCAAATTGAAAGGCCTATTGCAAACTAGCCACTAAAGCTATTCAATAGAATTTAATACTACTTGAATTAGTTGGTTTTACATTAGACTACAGAGACTATTTTAAATAAGACTTTCATTAGCAAATAAGATTTTAAGAATAGAATACTCTTTATTGTACTCCTTAGTAACTTCAATATATGTTATAACTTTAATTTCTAAAATGTCTTAGGAACCGCATCAGTTCATAAGATGTAGGTAGACTGAAGACTTTTTTTTCTGCACTTAACAGGGGAAATCTACATTGGTGTTACAATGGGCAGCCTCTTTTAAAGACAACCTTTGAATGGAAGTCCATTCAAATTCCCTAACAAGTGGTAGGGAAGGAGAAAAGATGTGCAGATCATACTGTAAATTCTGTAATTGGTCTGATACCTTGATGAGTTCCTCAGGCTCCGGTGGGTCCCCAGGCGGGGTCTTGGGACTGAGCGTGGTGTGTGTCTCCAGATGTCCGTCCACCTCCTTGGTCTCGCTGCGCCGGCGCTCCTGCTTAGCGCGAGCCTCGATCTTCGCCTTCTTCTCTGGCTCCTTGGTGACCTCCACCTCCACCTCAGGTGACTTGCGTTTCTTGTTCACTTTCTTTGGAGGAATTGCGTCGTTAGGATCCACTGAAATATTAAATGAAATAGCCTTCTTTTAGCATAAGCTCTTGTCGAAAATACTAAATAGCCAAAATAATAATCTATACCAACTAAAATAACTAATTTTCAGATACACAATCAACTCAAAAATTGATTGTGTATCTGAATGCCATTTACAGAAAAAAAAACCAAGAAAACATATGGGAAAATAAGAAGAAACCTTAAAATTCAAATCATTTTAAATTATAGCTCTTTTACTAATACAATTTCTCATGGTGATAAAGTATTGTAGTTATGCACCATAATGTTTGTTAATCTGCAGTAACGAAACAATAAGTGTTACGAAACAATACTGGCCATTGCAGAGAAATTAAACACAGCAAGCTGTAAAATGAGCATATTATAATTTAATTGGCTGGTTTCAATTTGTTGATACAAGTCACCGATACGGATCTTGAGGACTGAATTTGAGTTGAGGATGCGATTTATGTTTGTAGTGCCTATGGGTGAACTTACCCCCACTACTACGTCCAGCAATGAAAGTCCATAACGGTGCTTATCCTACTATCTAAGTGTCAGGAAAATGTGGACACTACCATGGGGGAGTAACACAACCACTGATGGCGTCATCAAATTAGTTCTAGATTGCATGTTGCAATATTCAAAGTGGATCTAAGGATCCTGTGTGTCCAGTAGACCATATTGAATGGTCTACTGGACGCACAGGATCCTGACACTTTAAAATGTCAAATTTACAGCCAAATAAAAAAAATCTAGTTGCTTCTCCCAATAGTTATTCATATGGAGAAGAATGGGCAAGGAACTTCATACTTACTCTTCCAAAATAATTTATACATAATATTGTTTACATTAATTAGATAACTAATAGGTAAAGTATGTATACAGTGGTCCATTTATTAGTCAGAATATTGTTACAGAGTTGTTACATAGTTTTAAAAGTTCATTATATTCTGCCGTTTCTGGCCAACAAATACAACACACATTGAAACAACATCCATCATTGAAACTGACATAGAAAAAAAATTGGTTGTCTGTAAAGTCGGTTTACGGACGATAGATTTACGTGATAACGTCATAATCACTATTTTATGTAATACAATCGTTTGTTTTATCGTACCTCTCTATCGGTTGTTGCGCGCTCTCGCTTGCACGCACAGGCTCAGGTGGAACGTTACTATTTTTCATGAGTGTTGCTGGTATTCATCAATTTATAAGACGTTATCACGTCAATAAACTAAGTTTATTGACGTTATCACGTCAATAAACTAAGTTTATTGGCTTGGTTTTTATTTGGATGTTTTACAGCTTGTTAAACAGTCAACACTCTAAGATGACCTGCCTGCAACTTCTATGCCATTGATGATGTATTTTCCCGTCCATACAAGATACAAATAAAAACTCACCAGCTTCCTTAAACTCCTGAATTTTCTGTGCGTCGTAAACACCCCTCTCCCCCCAGATAGCAAGTATCCTGTGCAGCGAGTGTTTAGTTTTACTGTTTATACCAGTCTTGGCCATGTGCTTGAAGGATTCTACCAGCACTTCCCCAAACTCCTTTCCATATTCCGGACCTTTCTTTTTACTGTTCTGTATTACATCATTTGCAAGGTACATAAAAGTAAGCTGCTTGCTGTCTTTGGCTGTAAAGAAAAAAGAAATAGGAGAATACACAACATAAGTCTTTTGCACAATTTAGGAAATTGAAATGTATTAGACTGGGAGATAATGACAGATAATGGAAGACTTCATGACGTCATTTTATTCAGTAGAAGAAGATATGATACAAAGAATGGAAAATAATGGTAATTGCAGGACGAATACATGAACTTGTTGGATAAATGACCGTTTTCATCCGATTTGTAACAGTAAAATGATTGAATTATTTTCCAGTAGTCGATAAAAAATAAAGAGGGTGTTAGCCTAATACTTATCGGGTTTGGGCTTATGGCATGCTATACCAATCTGAACTGTATCATGAACTTTCCAAGATTCAAGTGCCATGCTGTAACTTTTGGATTCAGAACATAAAATAAATATTTCAGTGAATATTACCATACCAAATAAAAAATATCTTTCTTTTTCTATATAAAGTTTGAATAACACTTAATTTTTTTTGTATAATAATAATGGAATAAAAATACACATTGATGCAATTTGAAGATCGCAATAATTAAAACTGGTCCCTAAATCACCTCACTGATATTATGTGCATAAATTTACTAGCTGCTAGACAAGAGGAATATCAGAAAGTCAGTTTCTATTACATAATAGGTATCTAAATTTGTGTATTCCTAACCTAACTGACATAATATTATTTTTATAATCCTATGAAAACCAATGAAATAAAATATAGACAGTACTATTATACTTGAGGGCATCAGTTTTCGTAAGAGGGAAGTCAAAAAAAAATATTCTTATTAGTCTTCATAAGTTTTGTTATTTAAATGTTAGGATGTATTATTAACTCTATTGGCAGTGTAACCATGTACAATATAATTTGTTAATAATAGACACTATTGACCGTGCCATTTTTCACCTTCAAACACCTCCCATACCTCCCAGGTGAAGCTGGTAGGAATCGAGTTGTATGGATACTTCACTACCGAGATATTTGAATTCTTTTGGGTCCGCAGGTTGTGTGATAATGAAATCCACATGTGCAGAACAACCACAAGTTATTAACCTTATTATTAGCTGTATAAATACCAATCCCAGAGTTACAGTCTGCATTCTTCATAGATTAACATCCCAATGGATGTAATTCTATTTAAGGCCCTGTAAATATTGAACAACTCAAAAATAAATGGTTGCAGGCAGTATTAAATACTCAAAGCCTTGTTTTCATCGTTTGGATTAACTACCTAAAGAACAAGATTAGGTTGCATAGTAAAATAAACACTGCAAGTAACTGAAATGCTTGCTGAATAAGTTTTGTTATCAGTACATTCCAAAGTGATAGTGTTTCCAGTTTCTTGTCAACATGTAATCAATGGTCAAGATTTCGTAATTTAAAAATACTATTTAGGCTGTCCAACGGCTTACAAACTACTAGATTATTCTGTGAAACCGAAATTAAAACAAACAAAAGCAAGACATTTTCCCAATCAAATCATATCCATAGAAACCATAGTAGAAGCCAAATAAATTATAGTGTCAATATGTTTACCTTAAATAAATGATTAACTGTGAATTTCTGTATTTAACAGCACATATAATAGTAAGAAAAACAATATTTTAGGTTACCTTTTAGTATTTCTTTGAACCAAGTTTTTACAACTACAGCATGATGTTTTCTGTGATGGATCAGCCACAAAGAAAGTGTTTGAATGCTTTGCTGACTCGAATTCAATTCTTGAAGCTTCCGAACTAACGCATTTTCCGTAAAACCAGCCATAGTTTAGGAGAAATAGGAGAATTACTCAATACTCGCCACGGACCATAACACCACACTTCATTTGACGTTTACTAACGCCATATTGAATTGATTTGGATTGAGAAAAAAATGCTTGTCTGCGTTCCATTTCACGCCCTGTGAAATCATTGATGAAAATTCATGTATTATTTGATTATTGTATTGTTTCTCTTTTTACATCAAAATCTTATCTTGTCAGCATCTTATCTTCCAAATATCTTCTAGAATCGAATCCAGCCTGCTACCATTCGAGGTGTAGATCGACGAAAGCCGAAACACGTTTCATCAAAGTTAAATATGTGAATTACAGATTCTTACATAAACGTAGCATTTATTTGATACTTTTTGCATGACTATAACACAAATAACAATTATAATAAGAAGTAAGAGTCACGAAATCACGTATACATCATTATGTATACGTGATTTCGTGACTCTTACTTCTTGGTGGTTGATTGAGCACATTACATTTAATGTGCTCAATCAACCACCGAAAACACAATATAGGGCTCTATATTGTGTTAGTGTTACTTGAAACACTAAGTACCTATTTTTTAATTATTTTAAAATGACTTGCCTGGCGTAATAAGGTACCAATAGAATGATGAGAAAATTAATAGAATGAGGTACCATTATTATTGTCATCGTTAAATTAATTACCTTGTTTATGTTCAACAGACAGTTGCGGCAATGTAATCCACCATTAAAATTAATTTAATTTAATTTTTAATTTAATTCTTTATTTACAGACCTTGAAGTCCATAGTATTAGTAATAACATTCTTATTTAACTATTGTTAGTAAACATATAACACAAAAAACATAACACAATTAAATACTAAATAAAAACAAGATGCCCGCAGCTACTTAGAGCCGACCTGAGTGTGCAGTCTCACCCATCGGCCAAGCATCGGACAGTCCCACCGGTCACTTAATGCCCTCAACATGGTGTGGGAGCTGAAGCATGTTCTTTGCCGAAGAGAAGCGCATCGCTTCCGAATAATTGCGTAGAAATCATCTACCCTCGCATCGGCAAACATACCCGAAGCGCTACAAAACCGCGGCAACCCCACGAGCATTCTGAAGGCATTATTATATTGTACACGTAGGGCGCTGTATGCCTTATAAATTAAACTGGAGGCAACATAATTCTGGTGTTCAGTTTACTTTTTTCTGCTTATCATCTTGTTAAGTACCTTGTCGTGTCAGCAGCAGGAAGCCCGGATTTGTGTCAGGTTGTTGGAAAAAAGTAGGTTTACAACTATCACCTATTGCTACGCATACATAATGTTACTACCCTTACGAAAACCTTTATCCATATAAGTACCTATTTATTTAAATTAAGATAAATTGCATTCAGCAGGCGATCTTTATGAATGTATATACCTACAACAGATTCATTAAGCTGCATCTGTAGTCAAGAATTTTAAATACGTATAAGTAGGTAAGTCGTTAAGCAGATAGAAATAACTGAGATGAGCATAATACATATCCAAAGATTATTTTTAGATACAAACATGTGACTTGAACATTACTGCAATTTGATAGTTACCAAATATAATAACTTAAGATCTGCTACCTAAAGCTTTCTCACTTATTATACCTATATATATAGGTAGACCTATATATTTACGGTCCTGTAGGTAGACAATACGAGTAGGTACCTGAGTATCTTCATAATTATTTCGTATATAAATAATAAGTTAAAGTAAAAAGCTTTCTGCCCGGTCCACTTTTACACGCCCGATCTAAGCGCGTCTACATGCCGTAAATACCTAAACATCTGTAACCACATGTTTATCGGATGATAGCAGACAGCGGTCGTTCCCGTGCCATCGACCGGT
The DNA here is from genome assembly GCA_905147745.2 of Phlogophora meticulosa. NCBI lineage: Eukaryota > Metazoa > Arthropoda > Insecta > Lepidoptera > Noctuidae > Phlogophora > Phlogophora meticulosa. Next base: position 11,888,196 of record LR990533.1, on the reverse strand, counting down.
CTGACGTTCAACGGTGAACATGCGTTCTTCTTTCTTTATACACCTGCGCCGGCGCGGCCTCCACTCAGTTTAGTTTCCAAAGGCTGAGCCGCACGCGCTCCCACCTCCGCGCCCGACGAAACTCGAAATCCGCGCGAAAAACATATTCGAGTTCGTACATCTTCAATTTGTCAAGGAAAACCAAATATACTGATATTCAAATACAGTCTAGTGTTTTCAGTTAATTTAAATTTTAGTTTGTTGTAAATTATTTAAACTTAAATTTGTTTTTGAGTACAAAAAAATAATAAAATGAATTACTTTTTTGGTAATAACGTGCCTATCGTGCTACTGTTGTCCCTGGTATTTCTGGCGAATGCTCAAAGAAGAGATGTTGGTGAGTACCTAATAACATATTCTACTTAGAAATTAATAAAAGAAAGCTGCGTGCTCTTTATCACAACACTACCTAACTGATTAAGGGGGGGGGGGGGGGGGCATAACCAAAATTGCTATTCGTAAATTTAATTTACATAAAACAAGTTAGTAGACCAATGTATGACATTTAAATCGTTTATGATATTTACAAGGTTCTTCGAATAAGTCTAAAACATAAAAATTCCTCGATAGAAAATCAACACAAATTATCTTAGGTACCTTATGTATCTTTGATTGCAAAGCATCAATAATAATAATGTATACTTAATATGATAGGTATTGGCTATAGGACTTAAAACAGATAATTCACTGTGGGCAATACAACGTCGGGAATATCTTAAAATGCCCGATGAAAACCTCATTTAAAATAAAAATTCAGTACGTTGTAAAAAGTTTCGGTGAAACTGCCCGGATATATACCCATACGAGTATAGTCTTATATTTTTTATATAACTGAGTAGGCGGTTTATCCAAAGATCAGGCGCATTTTTGATACAAAACTCGCATTTGTTGCATATTTTTGCATTATTTAAAATATGTATAATATTAGACGGAGTATCTTTTCCTTACTAAAATTAGTCAATACAAGAAACCATATTCACTGCACTGGTGAGTTAGAAGGCTGAGAGAGATCTTTTTGTCGTAATTTCGATAAAACAATTTGTGATCTAATTCAAGACCTTAAAAAAGTATCTTTATACATTTGTTTTTATTATTACGCATCTAACAATCCATAATTTAATGCAAGTTAATGGTAATGAGGATGGCGAATCTAATTTGTGGTACAACCTTGTAAAACCAATTTTGTTGCGTCCTAGTATCAAGATGTTCAATGGCTGTTTGATTTTATTCTTTGTGAATAAATTACTGAACTGTGATAGCATGTAATTACTTTAAGATAATGATGCCCCAGCCTGTCCAATTGAATTGCCGTGACTAAAAAATTGTCCTTACTGCACGTGAGACTACCAGGAGTTACGTAAGAATAAATTTAATGCGTATCATCTATATTTAAAAATGAATCCCTGTTTCCCGTGGTCACCTTAAATTGAGCCACCATACATGGCCATAACTTGAGAACGCCTTTACCGATTTCATTCATCTTTGTTTTTTTAAGTTATCTAATACTTTGCAGAAGGTACTTACGCTAAGAAAAATTTAATACAATTGCGCCGAAAATTATAAATTTTCAAAAAACTTTACGACTATGTATTTTAACTTCGAGGTTTTGATAAATATAAATATTAACCGGAAAATAAGAGTGCGGGGCGCAGGTAGTTAGATTATATTATATATGTTTCATTGGTCACGATTTTACAGGTTTCAAATTACTTATCTTAGACCTGCATACCTACTATAATTTGTTTAAAATGAAACATCCTTTTTATTGAAATGGTGCCTACTTTATGATTTCTGAATTAAGTAGTAGAGATAAACGAATACAATTTAGTAGATAACTTTGAATATCGCTTCAAATTTACATTTTATTTAAACGTGTTTCGTGGGTAACTTTTAGTAACAATAATCATATATGCAGTATCGTTTGAAAATATGTTTGTATACAATTTATTTCAACTAAATGCTAACTATACAAACACATAAGTATTCAATGAGTAATATTAAAAAAAAAAGAACTATCCTCACTAAATATACCTAACGGTAAATAATAATAAGGTGCAAAAAAATATATCCTCATCGCTGTCAGCTGGTAAAGTACCCAAAGAACTGACGAGAATGCCACGTTGAATGGCAATGCTTAGCATCTGGCCAAAGTAGGAGCCAGCCGTTGGATCTCGGGAAGCGTCAACTAAACGTTCAAAACGTTTAGTTGACGCTTCCCTCTTTAGATACAACCATAATAATATTTGAGCAAGATGAAAATGTTAGTGTCTAACTAAGCATGTTGTAGCAGATTCAAATGTTTTAACCACCAAATACTAATCCACCTGCGACTTCGTCTGCGTATTTTATGTTTATAAATTACAATTTACCTATAAGCTATATTTTATCCTACAATACTGTAAAGCTTCATCAGAATCCATTCAGTAGTTTCCGCGTGGATTCTCACAAACTTTCCCATTTACTTAAATGGGAAAGAAATATTTAATATTATTAATTATTATTATTTCTTAATACTTAGGAAACAGCACTAAATAATCGTAAATATAACTTGAAATACCTAAAAGTCCTTCAACTGTCCACCTTAAGTTAAAAAATACGAAACTTAACGCCCAACTTACCGTAATCATCGTACATTAAAATTATTGAAAATAAATAAATATTTCGATTAAAACCTTCGCTAGTTATCTGAACTTATTACGCAACAAAATGATTATACATAAGAATGTAGTATAAATAAAGCATTTCGGATTGACAGTGGTCGGCTTCGGCATGGCGACCACTTTTACTTTTCATGACACAACTGTGTGGGTGTGATTTCTCTTTCGGAAGCAAGCTATCGACTTTTTGACCACCTGATAATATGATAACGTACTATCATTTCATTACACTATCAATACTTGCAATTTCATATTGCTTATAATTAAATAATAATAAGTTGGGTCGCTGCGGTCGGAGCACAAATTTATACATTTTCAAAAACAGATATTTTTTTTTTTGTTTAAATAAAATAATGTAAAAAGAAATCAGTGACATAAAATCCTGTGGACGCAAGGAGGTCGTAGTCAAAAAGTCTGTTTTACGACATATGTAAGAGGCAATTAAAAAATAAACATAGGTAATGCAATAAAAAAATGAAACGCAACGTGTTAATTGTACAAAGAATCCAACAACGCATTATCAAAAGAGAGAGCGCGTTTGTGTCTTTTCGAGGAGTATTTTATAAATGAACATAACAAAATAACCTGTAACCACATTTTGTTGGCTAATTTTGAAGCAAATGCCACTACGTAAAAACCAAAGATTTGATAAGTATGTTAAATTATTCTGATGCCACATAATAGCATGTACAGCGTAATTATTTATTTTGTAACTTTTTTTATAAGAGTTACAACTAGCTAACAGTACAACGCTCTCAATCACGCGCTACAAAAAATAGGTAGTAAACTGAAATAATCAAAAGCTTTTATCTCACGACATCTTTCTTCGGCATTCCTATTGCTTATTTCCTATTTAGTTACTGTAACACCCGGTTTCCGTTTCCGGTTTCTAACATTTTTTTCTTTTTATCATTGCCCCACACTAGGAACTTTCCTGTATCGTGAGTGCGTTTATAAACATTCAATCTCACAAACACAAACAGCCAGACCCGGAAAAACTACCTGTAGGCTATAAAATTATTTGTTCCGTACGGGAATCGAGCCCACGACACGCGATGCAACAGTCAATCGCTCAGCCAATGCGTAAACCGTTACCAATTAAACGCAATTCAATTGACACGATTGGCTGTTTACAATCAATTCATCCAATCACGACAGTTAAGGCGAGCTTTACACTTTGTCACATTATTTTTCTTTATCTGCACGAAAGAATCAATATAAATATTCCTGTCTGCATTTTCGGTCTTTGTCGAAATAAAATAAATACAAAAGAAGCATATTTTATTGAGACATAAAACGCGTGTCTTCGCTGCTATAAATGGGTGCATTACATGTGCAAGACTTCCCTGAAGCTTCAAGATTGTGGGTATGTGGAGATACTAAAAGTGCAATTGAAATAATTTTGCGGGGGGATTTTGATCTCATCAAAGCGAAACCTATTGGTTTGTCTGTAGGTACTAGCATCTTATCGCATTCCCAATGCGCATTTTTATTTTAGTTTTATATCCAAATCTATACCTACGTACCTACTTTGTACTTGCGAGTTTTAACAACCGCGGTAGGTACCTACACATGTACATTAGGGAAGATTTCGTTTTTATTATTAAGCCATGAAATTTTGCTTCGTGTCGACTGTAATGTGTAACGTCATATTTACATTTCAATTGAAATATGTTATTAGCAATCATTTCATATCTGCAATTTGCATTTGCATATGAGTAGGCTGATTCCGACCCCTACCTGATAGCGAAACGCAAACTATTAAGAGACTTGCCTCATATTTAGTCTGTTATTTATTAAGCACTAATTTTATGCAAATATTTACGCGCTTGTGCTTGAGTCATCCGCTGCAGCTTTGGCTCAATTTTATGAGCTTGAAAGGAATTTATAACATCCTTCGACTGCCCACTACTTATTATGAATTGATTATTGAAGTTTTGATAGTGTGGTAATATTGCTTTTAATGCAGTGTTTTGATATGTAAAACTGCCAAACCTATACAGATTCTTGAACTTAACGTAGCCTTCATTTGTTTCTAAGCTGCTCCTGAATCTTCATTCGAATCTGAATGCGTGCTTGCATCTTTTGTTTTACCATCAAGGCGTGTATTTATGCTGGTCAATCACTCTTAGGGACTGTTCTGCTCAGAAAACTTTACGTGTTTACAAAAGATGCACATTGCGTATCTAATCCATCCATTTGTAACGAAACCTTTTGCAAAAGTTCGCAATGAATCGGGGAACTTACGACACCGGTTTATAAAAAGTGTCCTGGTTAGTTGTCAAAAATAAAGTTACAGAGCCGAAGTTATTAGGTATAAGAGATTCGGTTTCAAGTCGTATTTGAAGTATGACCCATCCTTATATCGAATAATTAAGTAAAAAACCCGTTTGATGAATCAAAGCCACAACTAATTTAGTAGGTATATACTACGTCTGTCTATAAGTTTATCGGAATAATTAGTACAAAAATATAGCATTAACATGAAAACCTTGATATAATAAAAATCAAAAGGAAAAACCATCGTACACAATACAACCGACTTACAGCATACTTAGCGGTACAATGTTAAAGATTCACCTAAGAGTACTGTGTAATTAAATTATCTCTATTGTTTTAGAAACGAAAAAAATATGAAATATGAATTGACAATAATATTTGGAATTTTAACGACCATGTAGACTGATTTATTAATAAACAAGTCACGACAAACTTTAATGATGACCACAGATTATCCATAACATTTGAATTAAAAACTAATTGGGCATGTGAACTTTATTCAGAACACAAAAAGTGTGTACACTGCAGGCCTCAAATGGCCTAAGCGGATGTTTCCTCAAGTAAAAATATTAACGCTATTAAACTCTTCTTGTAACTAATAACATCAAAAAAAAAACTTTGAATGTCAAAATGAACTTTGTAGAGGTTTACATATCCATAAAAACCTGAACTATAACAATGTAACTCATCCAATTGATCTGGTACAATGCTATCACACTTACCAAAGCAAGAGTAATCAGAATACTCCTTTCCCTCTCTTCTAAGAAGATTGATATATAAGGCCTACTCAATAAATATTGATGACATGTCAAGGATATAAAATTACAAAAATAATAAGTCTTAAATAAATACAGTCAATCATAGATGGCTGTATATAACCCATGCAGTCATAATATCATTTGGTCATCACCGGACTTTCGGCTGCGCAGGCGCCGCTAAGTTGCTATCATTATCATTGTACCTACTCGTAGAGCATTGACTAATGAGTGTAATACAAAGGTGCCAATTATCTTGTTGACAAACTTCCAAGCCATCTGATTATCTTTCATACTGTATCTGACATTTAAGAACACGGCCAGATGCAAGGTATTAACTAATTTGGCATACCAAACTTAGTTAGTAACTAAATTGACATTTTTAACTTAGAAGAGATGTCAATTCTCTAATTTTAGTTTAGTAGGTATATGAGGAAGGCAATCGTCGCCATTGTGCAACCTTATTCTAAGTCATAAATCCACAAAACAGCACTACGACAGGACTCGGTAGGTAAGGCACACGTTTTTCCGTTCACAGAATCTAATTCCATGTAACGGTATATAATGGGGATATGGTATATAAAAAGGGCACTAGGGGCTGTTACTATATGTAACCTTATATACAGGTAGTTTATTTATAAGCCAGGTCGCTTGCTTCTAAATACGCAGGTACAGAGGCCACCACATCAAGCTACCAGAATTTGTCAAATTTCTATGATAGTTTTTCAACTTTATCGCAAAAGAAATAATGTTCATGTTCAATTGGAAAAATCTGATAGTTTGGGGTAGCTTAATGTGCTGGCGCGTGGCGTCTGTACATTCAAAATAATATATTTCTGATTTTCAACTACCACCTAGTAACCAGGCTATACCTATGTATTTTCTCTCCCTCTCTATATACATGTATTAACAATTAGTATTATTTTGCTGTGAGTATTATACAACACAAGTATAAATTATGGTTTATTCTCATGAGACACCCTGCTTAGCCTTTGACACCGGTATCTGATATTACGTGTTAGAGATACGGTGTAATACGCGATTAATTGAATACTTACTGGTTCTATGGGCATGAGCATTATTTATGTAAAGACGAGCGCCTTTTCGCAGCGTTACCCTTACTTAATGTTCGGAGCGATACGTGACGTAGTCTCCGTACCGCAGACGTCAGTAGGAAAATAACTGAGGATAGAGGATGCTTTCCATGGAGGACTGAATTATGTACACGCACAGTAAAAATAGGTGAGTCACCTAAAGGTCTCAGAATTACTCGGTGGCTTATTAAAATGTGACATGGACAATTTATTCAAATATATTTAATTTAAATTTCATAAAAACAGCCCGTGCCAAAAAAGGTTTTAGTTCCATGTCTTAAAGACATTGATGAAATGTTCATGATATTTCGACATTTGTTTTCAATCAATCATTTATTTTCTGTGTTCAAGTGATTACATATAATTTTCTATTCAGTAGTCTGATCAGACATGTAGCTTCAAAAGGTACTATTAAGTGTACTGATTTGATGAAAAAAATAATTTGAATACTGACTAAGGTATAAACGACTCCACTGTACATGTGAATTAAGGCAAATAATAACTTTGATGAAGTAAACAATGTATTTGCACTGAACTGGACAGTCCAGTCCGATCAGTTTGTCCCGATGAGATGACCCGTCGTCCTTCATTGCAGCAGCTGCCACTGACCTACCACAACACTATTTACCTACCTGATGCATTATTTATCACCTATTTTGATAATGCACTTTTTTATCTTAAAAGTTGTGAACTTTGTCTTTGTTCTGATCATACAGTCTGACGCATCGTCAGTTTCATCTTTTGTTGTTTTGATGTGCACATTTTAACAGAAAATAAACTCCATAAAAATAAAATTAATGAATCGGTACCTATACTCGTGATAAAATATAGTCGACCTTTGAATTTTTACCTAAATACCACCATAGGTACCTATGTACTTATTTTACTTTTTAAGTCAACAAGCAGCTAATAAAGTACCTAGTCCTAATAAAGTACCTTGACGGCACGATTGGCCGATGTGCTGCGTGTCGTTGGTTCGATTCCCGTACGTAACAAACATTTGTATGGCCTACAGATAGTTGTTCTGGGTCTAGCTATTTGTGAAAGAAATTCCTAGTGTGGGAAAATGTTTAAAAAATAATAATCAAATAACAAAATAATAACCTAGTGGCACTAGCTTAACACGCCGAATGACCGACAAACAATACATTTTCTATTGTGTTTCGTTGTCTGGCAGTTAAGGTGTTAATAAATAAAAATATAGGTAATTGTAAAGTTGTATTGTAAAATTAAAATTCACGTAATAATAATTAAATATCAATACGCTAAAAATGGTTAACAGCACAGTAACTCGTTTTGTCTTGTTTGGTCGCGACTACATTAAATTGGGACTACATTGACATCTTGACCTCTAAGACAAGAGGCGACCTTGTATTATGAAAGTATTTGTGACGCGGAACGTGGTTCAGCGGCTTTGAATTTTTGGCACTTGTATTTAAACTGGTTTGATTACCCCCGTCGCACCTGAAACCGATGTAACACAGAAATACAGATGGGTCAGAAAGGTCAAATCTAATTTATTTATTCGCCATAAGTGTTGGTACAATTCCGGTATTAACATAAATACAGATCTATAACACTAAGTCATAATACTGTGACATGCAAACATTTGGGTTTATACTTCGTCTAGTCTAAAATTGAGTAGGATCTTACTATATTTAATATTATAAATGTGAATGTAAGTTTGTTTGTAACGCTTTCACGTGAAAACTACTTAACCGATCATCATGAAACTTTGTACACATATTCTTGAAGTAACATAAGATACTTTTTATTGGAAAAAACTGTCATGACATACAAATACTTACAAAATAATATATTAATAAGTCAACACAAAGGGGTGAAGATGACCCTTTTAAATGTTTTATGTCTTGCTGCCTATTGATCAATGGGCTTGATCGGGTGCACCAGCTCCTACCTGGTCTACCTTTAACCAAATTATTCTGACAGTTCGATATTGCATGGCTTATGCAACAACCGATCTGATTACATTGATCTGTCCAATAAGTTACGCTACCGAATGCCCAGAACTGTCATCCAACGGGGGGTGCGCGTGCCCCGGCTGTTCCACACAGACCTGTGTAAGACTCATGCTGGAAATGCGCCCCTCTTCGTCTTTTTGTGGAGACGTACAACACTCACTTTATTGAACAGTCATAATTACTTCGTCTAACCAATCTTTCAAGCAAAAGGCAACTGACATGCTGTTTAGTATAATGTAAGCTAGTTATTGAGTTAAGTTATCACGTATATGTCAGCTAATTTTCTATGAATTATATCACAGTTCTTCACTTCTTTTAATTCTTCTGTTTGTACGTGGATAATGGTGTGGGTTACATTTTTGTGATTTTACTGTATGGACTAATTGTATTATTTTAGCATGTAACTGTTTGTTCGTCCCCATTAATATAATAAAATAAAGAGTAAGGACTCGGCCATATTACGACTAGGCGACGTTTTCGTGACGTCCACTATTATGACGTCGTATCGGGCAACAGTAACGTCATCGTGGAACGTCACGGTGTCATGTTCTCGGCTTGCTTTGCTTTTCCATATATGTACTTAGCTATTTAATATTTCTCTAATTATTTTGGGGTCGGCGGAGCGTGTCTTTTTCTACACACATCTCTAACCTCCTTTCAAGCCATATCTTTAACTTAATCCGTCAATGATAGAACCTACAATTGATTTGTTACGTTAACTCAGATGTTTTCACGGTTTTTCCTGTATTACACCATAATGTCTCATAGTTCCCATGCACTATTACATTAGTGACGTCACATTGACCAGAAGTTGAATAACATTAATATCTAATACAATGCGTGGTCCGATGGCGGTCGGTGTCACGGACTGGCTTTCCGGCCCGCGATGAGTCCGTGACCGATCGTGTGAGCATCCGTAAACTGACACTTTCCAAGGCCCACGTTTACCGGGTCACGACGAAAAAGTTGTAAAGTAAACATAGTATGTTATGCAAGAATGATTGTTTTTGACAATCGTCTGTACTGTCAATGACAATTTATATTGAGTCGGTCTAGAATTTAGCTGCCTTCAGTAGCGTCAATCAGTTCCTGTAACGTGCAGGCAACAGGGTACGCAGCACACGGTAGAAAGTGTTCCATTATCTGTGGAACAGGATCACATTCACACTCTAGCGAAGTCAGCTTTGAATCTCCATCTGTGCAGGTTTTCCTTTCTACGACCAGCCTTGGACCGGAGTCCGTTTACAAACGTCCAGGTTGAGTCTTGCAATTTGACAACACGTCTATATTATTTGCGTGTGAGAATGATGAAAACGCACGGAGGAACAAACGCAGCATATTTGACGACCGTTGTGGCGCGGCGGGCGAAGGTCCGCCTGCGACGCAAGAGGTTGCGGGTTCGATTCCCGCCTTGGGACAAATGTTTGTGCGATCTACAAATATTTGTTCCGGGTGTTCTGGGTATTTCCTATGTATAATAAAAATATCTATCTATGTAATGTATTGTATTAAGTATATCAGTCATCTAGTACCCATAACACAAGCTCTGCTTACCTTGGGGCTAGATGATGCTGTGTGGATTGTCCAGCATTATTTATTTATTTATTTATTTATATTTATAAATCAAAATGTTATAGCGTATTTCTTCTACTTGATATGAAAAAACTCGTAAAATAACTGTCGGCCAAAGCGAGACTGCCCAAATACATATATTCTACTTAGGCATCGAGACGTTCTTTAATTTCGCCAAGTGGCTACAATATACAACGTTCAATTTTTCGTAAAATACGCGAAGTGAACACAAATCAAAGATTATGTTGTTATAAATCGGTGAGAGTAATGTTTATATCCATTTTGTTCATGGTGAAATATTACAAGCTTCAACGAACAAAGCGAGTATAAGACAGTACAACTTTAGGTAGCTTTAAGTGATACTGGCAGCCACCGGCGACTTCGTCTGCGTATGTATAAACTTTAGTACTTACTGCAAAGTTCTAACAACATTGATTTCAGTAGTTCTTGCTTGAAAGATTAATAAACGTGCTCGTACGTAGGTACATCCTCACAAACTTTCGCATTTATAATATTGGTGGGATGGGCAACAGCTAGGCATGTCAGGATAGCTAATTCTGTGTTAGAACATTTGACAGGACGGTCTGACTGCTTTGTAGGTTACGACGAACGAATCTACCCACGAGTACGAGTACGTTCTCATAAATAAGACAAAAGTTATCATTTAGGCTTTAAATGTGGAAACCATATTGGACTTTATTTGTTCACAGACTGTACGACTATTACTGGAAAGCAGAACTAAAGTGTTACTGTCTGTAAAGTAAAAACTGTATACTGTACAAGCTCTACAAATAATAGCCAGGGCATATATGAACTATTGTAAAAAGCTATTTTAAAGAGTAAGTCTTAAGCTCATTCTTTTACATACGAAAATATATTTTGGAAGGGGCAAATACTCGTAGAAACTATTATTTTCTTTTATTTGTGACGTTCAACAGTGTATTTTATAGAGGTCCAAATGAAACAATTGAAACTACGACTACACTAACTACGACTTTGAAAAAAAAGGCTTTTTGTAAAATTTACCTAACAGCTGGTAAAACTTTAGTAGTAACCGTTGTAACAAATCCTGTTCGCAGAATTATCTAGGAGAAAAGCTATTGTGTTATCTCACATCGCCGGGGGGTTAACTGGGGTTCCGCAATAAACTTGTTCCTATCTTTTTATCCTTTTCCGCTGTTCCTACGAGCGAAACTGTGTGGACAAAGGATAATGGAGAAATAAAAATTTCGACGCGACTACGTTAGAAATAAAAATGTGCAGCGTTATTTAGAAGACTTGGTATATTCATACAGGGCCACGCTAAGCTGAAATTGCAGTGTTTTATGTCGATAGATATAAGATAAAAAAAAAACAATTACATCATGCCTATATTGATGGTTGATGTCTAGTTGAAAACCAGCGTCAGACACTAGATGTCTGGCATTTTTTTGCGGAACTGGACCCATTTGGTGCAGCCGTAAGTCACATAATTAATATGTATTTATTTTTGTTATTTCTTATGACTTCTGTCATCATTATTATCACATATTTCTTTGTTTTAGATATTTAGTATTTTCATCGTGTGCCTGAGTCTGTGCTAACGTAATGGTTTTTCTTTCGTTCTCTCTTTCTATATTCCCCGAAGGGTTGGTAGTGTACCCACATTTCACCAGTTCTATGTAAGTCCCATATTATAGGAGTTGAGCCCATTGCCATCAAACGGGCAAACGTCCAGATTCCGGTATGCTACTAAAAACATTCTTATCGAAAAATCCCAATAACACATTGCAGATAGACATATCGTTTTTTCGTCCATTAATTCATTAATAAATTAACATTTCGTTAATCGTAAAGGCTCAAATCTACTAATTTAAATAACGAAATAATCCTAACTAATAAAATGTCATGATGGCCTAGCGTTTAGCTCCTAGACTGACGTTTCTTATGCATTAGGTTGTGGGTTAAAATCCGAGCAAGTACATAGTTCCTGAGTTCATCCTAGATATTAGGTACTGACATCGAATAAGGAAAACATAAGACTAATTATAACCTAAGTACACCGCCCACCCACCTTAAGTACGTACGCGTTTTGTTGAATCTCTGAATCTTCTCTGTACCGGAAGAGATCTTTACCCTATGGGACTGTAACAAACAGGTTATTTTCGTAATTTATTACTCAACTAAATAATTATATTACAGACGTGTTAACGTTACTAAAATATAAGTACTTAGCTAATTGTTGCAAATAGATAAAAAGATAAGTTGGTAATTTAAAAAAGTATTTCTTTATTTTTACACTGTAGGTAGTATGTATATAATTATTTCTATTTGAAGATTCCGATCTCTCAACTGCATAATGATATTGCATGGATACGAATAATTAAATTATTCATATATCTATCATGTATTCAGAGCATATAAACGTAAAAGTGTTGATTACATTAGGTTTTAAACAACGGACCATGACTCTAGCTTACTATGAGGCTAGTACTTAGTTGAGGTAAGGTTAGAGGAGCTCGTGGCTAGATAAAACAGCCACATGGGTTGATCTCAAGTTGTATCTTAACTTGAGATCAACCCTTGCCGCGGTCAGTCTGTGGATGGGTGAAGATATGAAAGCAAAGAAGATAATGTAAAAAGAAGATGTTAAGCCGTTGGTCCCGGCTATCATTTGTAGATCTTTGACAGTCGATACGGGCAGTCAGAAGCCCGAAAGTCTGACTACCAGTCTTACCAAGGGGTATCGTATTACTCAGTAACTGGGTTGTGGAACAAGTTTGTGTCGCAATAAAATACGACAATTACTACTGACTTGAATAGAGCTACAGAATTATTCCTAGCAAAATCATAAATAACTGTGTCAGTTTTAAAAACTACCAACCTCCAAAAAACAAACAACTAGATACTCTACTTTTTAGTTCCCCCCTAGACTTTACAGATGTACATGAAAAACTAAAGAGCCCACGGGAAATTAGAATAACAGGCAGCGGGGCCGTTGTAGGCTAGATATTAATATTTATTTTGACATTTCATAAAAGCAACTTCGCCTGTAGTTCTGACATTTTCCGTCGCCAAATAAAGGGTAGTTTTGCGGGTTTATTTAGTATGCCAACGTTAGCGTAGCAAGCGTGTAACAGTTCCTATGTTGTATTTCATGATGAATAATTTGATGTTTTTATTTACTATGTAGTCACGAGTATACATAACTTCCCTGGATTCTAAAGTGTTTTTTTACCTCAAGTAATGTTGGAAAGATATCGTATGGTGTTACGGACATAGTATTTTTGAAATCACTCTATTATGAATATGTTCTTATGAAATAGGTTTTTTTCTCAAAGTTGCAATCGATCGAGAAAATCGCTTTTGAATTTTGCGTAGGTAATTGTAAGGTACTCGTATTTATGGAATTGTTATTTAGTTTTGAACTTATATTAATTATCTTACGTTGTGAAGCGGTTAAAGTGATGATGATTAGTAGGTAGGTGGATACAATACTAGTATAAACTGGCCTCGCATTGTACTAAAACTTCGTACTATGCTAGGCCAACACAAGGTTAAAGTTTTGTCGATGGCATGGCGTCTGCCGTACCATTGCTCTTGTATAAGAATATCTGATAAGACTGACTGAAGTTTAGTCTCGCAATCGATTTGCCGTGCAGCTATGCAAATAGAGAAATCCATTTACGGAATATGGGCCAGAATCTTGGCACTAAGCAAGCCATGTGACTTCTACGAGACTATGCGGCGACATACCTCTCCGGAGTGTAACAAAACAACAGAATTAGTAAGACTTCTAATGGGTAGTTGAGGAATGTTATTGTCCTTAATACTTAGGACTACTAACCAAATAAATTTCGTCACTCTAGTCATAATATCGCAATGTGTATCGTCATCTAAATGTGGGTTCGCGTGTGACCTGCACTATTTATTTATTTATTTAATACTTTAAGCACACAGATGTACAGAGGCGGACTTAATGCCATAGGAATTTTCTACCAGTCAACCTTTGGGTGATGCAGAGACAAACAGTTGCAGGTGCAATTTCTTAAAAGAAAAGAAAAGGGAAAAAGAAATATATATATATACGAGTATATATAGATTATAAACTGTAAATATAATACCTTAATAGAATATATACACAAATAAATTTACATACACGACTATACATAAACAATAAAGACAGTTAATGACTATTGTTTGATGTTTAATTAATAGGGCTGTGGTGCTCATGCTGGTCGAAGTACAAAGTGTAAAAATAATTGATACTTTTATTGGTGTATATATTATCGGACGCTGGTACCGATTCCCTTGTACAAAGGCCAGCACATCAAGCTACCCCAATCTGTCAATTTTCTTTGATAGTTTTTCAACTTTATTACTATAGACTAAGGTACAAACTTTTGGGGTAACCGAAACTGTAATTTGTTTGCTAGCTCATCAAGATATCCCGATATGCTGTGGCATCTGTACACAAATTAAACTGAAATTGAAGAATTTATATCCATGATTTATGATTTAAGAACTTTATTTCTCAAAAAGATTTACTTACGTCCACTTACTTGAGAAAAAAAGTTATTTCCTATTTGATTGTCTTATATCTCTCTCTGAAAATCTACTCGATAAAAGGACGGTGATAGATAAACACTAAGTTAGAAACGTCAAATTAGTTCATGCCATAAACTTTGCCGTGGTTTTGGTCGATACGATCTGAAATGTGAACTAAGTTTATACGGAAGCTTTAGTTCCAAGTAAAGTTGACAGCCCTTATATATGTCTGTCCCTTACTTGTTTTATAAAACAGAGAAAGATGAAAATAGCCATAAATTAAGTATTGCTTGTTGA
Organism: Phlogophora meticulosa; assembly: GCA_905147745.2. Lineage (NCBI taxonomy): Eukaryota > Metazoa > Arthropoda > Insecta > Lepidoptera > Noctuidae > Phlogophora > Phlogophora meticulosa. Next base: position 11,872,993 of record LR990533.1, on the reverse strand, counting down.
CAGGGGAACGGCACCACTTTTCCTTTAATGTTGGAAGTAAGTGGTTTTAAAAATGTTCTATCCTGAAGTTTTACGTAATTCTATGTATAGAACTGATAAATTGCATTTATCTATAGTAATACTAGCTGCCACCCGCGGCTTTGCCCGCGTGGTTCATTGATACAAAAAGTAGCCTGTGTCCTTTACCGAGGTGCAATCTATCTTTCGTCTAAATTTTATCGAAATCCTTTCAGAGGTTTAGGCGTGAAAGACGGACAAACAGACACACACTTTCCCATGGATGGGTAATCAAGCTGAAGAGTTTATTTGTTTGAACGCGCTATTCTCTAAAACTGGGTACTACTACAGATATCCCAATTCTTGAGGAAGGTTATAGGCTATTTAACATCACGCTACGACCCTAAGGAGCTGGTGAAACCGTAGGTTACAGCTAGTGCACTATTGATCAAGTACGCAATGATTCATCGCTAAAATTTCCGCACTCAATATGAGAAGAAACCACTAGGAAATTGTTTTGCGTGCACTGATACAATTTTGCAACTTCCGCACTCCGGCGCATTGCAAATAGCAACCAATGGTTTTTGTAATGACTGTGCTTACGAAAATGAGGAGAGTCGTAAAAGCCGTCATTACTTCTACTTCTGTCTTTGCGCATGTGTTAATTAGGCGAACTGTCGACATTTTGTCGTTAATTCATTTTATGAGTCATATTCCACGCTTTCACGAAAATATACTGAGTGCGTATTATATCATTGTGTGATGTCATCGTCACAATAACTTAGAAAATGCTGTTATTCAACAACGACAGAATAACTCCAAGGCATTAGGTATATTGAAATGAAAGAGGTGTTCAGTCTTATGGGGTAATTCTACTCATAATTATACACAACTTTTATTATGAGACGAACTCTGACATCCCTAAAAAACCAGCTGCTCCACTGCACCTACCCACTCCTACATCTTATATATAAAATTCTCGTGTTACAATGTTACGAGTAGTTACCAATTTTTATGAAATTTTATATACATATCCAGTAGGTCTGAGAATCGGCTGCTATCTATTTTTCATACCCCTAAGTGATAAGGGTTGTCCACCTCAAACATTTTATATTTATTATTTGACAGTATTTGTTTTTATTTTATTTTTGTATAAGTTACGTGGCAACAACTACAACCCTAATTGACGAACTATGTGGCGCGGCGGGCGAAAGTCCGCCTGCGACGCAGGAGGTTGCGGGTTCGATTCCCGCCTTGGGACAAATGTTTGTACGATCTACAAATTTTTTTTCCGGGTGTTCTGGGTATTTTCTATATATAATAAAAAGTATCTATTTATGTAATATATTGTATTAAGTGTATCAGTCATCTAGTACCCATAACACAAGCTCTGCTTAGCTTGGGGCTAGATGATGCTGTGTGGATTGTCCAGCATTATTTATTTATTTATTTAATTAATTTTCACGTTTCTATCACCATCCTCTGTGTGGCAAAACAAAGTTTGCTGGGTCAGCTAGTCTTATGTATAAAATTCTCGTATCATGGTGTTTGGTATTAAACTCCTCCGAAACGGCTCGACCGATTTTCGTGAAATTGTGTGCATATCGGTTAGGTCTGCGAATCGGACAATATCTATTTTTCATCCCCCTAAATGTTAAGGGTGGTCCACCCCAAAAATTTTATATGGCAAAACAACGTTTGCTAGGTCAGCTAGTATGTTTATACATTTTCCGAGTTATGCCATAATTATATATCAAAATAAATAGGTAACAAGATCTCTTCGCGTCTTTCTTTGTCAGTCTAAGTTTACACTTAGAACTATTATATTAGTAGAATTTTACAGAGGTCCAAGCCAATGAGCCTCCAAGTTTATACTTGGAGCTGATACAAAATATTTGTTGTACGTACATATTTGTACCAAAACACAACCAACTTATTGGCAGTGCAAAACAACGTACACCGACCTTTCTACAAATTGCTAAACTAACCGCAACGCATCTTAACCTACCCATACCATTCAATGGTCAACTTGCCCACCGTCCACCACCGTCGACCTTCACCTGCTGACCTTCCATTCATTATGAAACAAGACAACATGAGAACGTAATAACAGTCATCAATCATACGATACAACAGTTTTATTGTACATAACGTCTATACCTTGATTGCATCTAGAATACTAACAACAGATATTAATCAATTTCATTTGACTTTTCACGCAAACAAAGTAGGTTAATCGGCTGATGGTATCAAGAAACGTCTGCCACTTAGCTGTGCTGAGCGCCGCCCATTTCGAATTATGTGTGGGTAGTTATTTTAAAGTGTGACAGACTTGTGGCTAAATAATGACAGCCGCACGGGGCGACCAACTAAGAAAAAAGGGTAAGCTAAGATTGCCGAAGTCGGTCCGTGGATGGTTGACCATCCATTACATACTAAAATCCCTCGAGGCTTCGGAAAAAATCTATCGGAATAAATATATATATAATCTTCGTGTAAAGCAGTTGGTCCCGACTGATGATACTCGGCAGTCGTAACGGGTAGTCAGTAGCCTTTAAGTCTGACAACCAGTGTTACCAAATGGTACCTTGTTTCCCAGTAACTAGGTAATGGAAGTCAGATAGTCGCACCATGTAAAATACTAGCAGGTATTCACGTGAATCCGGTTAGACTGGAAGATGCAGAATGCAGATGTTAGCAGATGATGAGTAATTTTAAAGTGTATTTTATAGAGGAAAATATTCAAACCAAAATGATTGTGTAAACTATGTTTCTAACTTCGTGGAGTTGTTAATTCGTCGAAATCTTTAAATATTAATATTAATCGACAAAGATCGGTCCCAAATACTGAGCCCCAGACAGAAACGTGTAGAAAAACGAAGGTCTACACTGCTGTGGGAAATCCCAGGCCAGTAGTAAAAAATAAAAATAAATATTTTCAGCGACAAAATCGCTTTCCAGCAACGAAATGACTGTCAACAAACGTAAAATATGTTTCAAACGGATTTGCATGCAAACTGAGTCACAGGCAACAGCTAGTATTATACCTACATACAAATAAATGTATGATCTTTGTTTGATCAGCAAGCGTTGTAAGTAAATTTCAAAATACTGTACGATAATAAATACGGTATTCAGCCATGTTAAAAAGAAAAAAAAAACACGAGTTATGAACATTGTAAACGTTCTAAATCGACGGGAAAATACAATTCAAACAATGTTTCCAATTGTTCTCTTCAATGGCGTTTTGCGAATGAAAAGAAATATTGAGTACAGACGAGGTTCTCCGATACGCATACCTATATATTAAATGCTAGGTTCCGAGAAACTGGGTTACAGTGACGGGTTAATCTTGGTGATTATAAAGGGCAACATTTACTGTTCTCTATTGTAGATGTTGTTAATTGATCTAATACTCTGGACCTATCCATTTTTTAATTAAACGTATTTTTCCATAGCCGGGCAAAAGGCGTGTTTACAAATTCTTCTTTATGTTACAACACACCTGCAAGTGGTGGCATGAATCTCCGTCATAGGCTTCCCTTCTTCCCTCTTCGCTGACCCTACCTTATCTGGCCAATCTCTCAAGAATGTCTCTTAACTGCCAAATTCAATAACGTATCTCGTTTCGATTCGTATCGATCTTTGTTTGTAACCAATCAATGGCAGAGTTTGCAATCTGTAACCTTAAAAGGGCGAACAACACAAGCAGCAATTTTAGATTAGACGGGATGCAACGATGTTGCCTGTTTATCATTTTGTTGAAATACATCTCGATTTTTGTACCGTATAATTTAAATTCGACAACACTCAAATTGCAATCAATACCTATCCAAACTTATTCTTGGTCCATCATAATTTAAATCAATATGTGCTTACCGCACAAAATATAATTGAAATTGGTGTTAAACAATGAATCTTGACATATATTTTGAAAGTTAAATAATATTTCATAATACATTTTTGTCGGTTTCAAACAGCATTGTGTACACACATCCAACGATTTAATGCAACAATTAAAAGTTAGGTACAACTATTTGTTAATAAACGAAAGGGCGGTAATTATCGGGATTTATTGCTATTGTACTTTGACGTTTGCGATAATTTATCTTTTTACTACAGATGTGTGGTAATTGGTTGAGCAACGTTTTTAAATCAATTTCTTTTTTTTTACTTTTGACAGCTTAGGGCTCCTCTTAAATGGTTTGATATTTGTGTTAGGTAATTAAAACTGGCCAGTATTATCTTGGTAAAGGTGGACATACAAACTTTTTATTTCCAAAACACTTATTACCTACTTTATTATATGAAACGCAATGATAAATTAAGTAACAGGCAATATGCATAAATCTTGGAAACAGTGCGTTACAATGTAGCAATTACATAAATGTTTTACTTTTAAAAAGTGCAGGCTAACGTGAACTAGATGTTCGGATTTGCGATTGCGACAGAACGCATAACGCATGCGATACGGAACGCATAAATAAAATTGTAAGTGAGACTGCAATGTGTTTGTACATTTTAGATAATGATCTATAAGGCAAGAATACCTAGCTAGTTTATTTGGTTGAAATTATGTATTAATTAAAATTCTATCGCGGACTGGCCGATAGTGAAGTATGGCTTGAAGATATTAATAGAAAATTGTAACACCAATGAATATATCCATAATTTAAAAGATACTGAAGTTCATACAAATGCAGGTATACATAAAATGTAAGACTTTTAAATTCGGTTTTTTCCAAGTTAAATTCAAATTTGAATAGCTCATTTCAATTGGACATATAAAATGTACTTTTGATAATCAAAATTACCAGGAATTTAAATTCTAGCTGTCCCTTACAAAGTGTATAGTATGGAGAAGAATGTGCAAGAAACTCTGTACCTACCTGTCTGTTAAATAAATGTTTCACAACAGTTTATGTAGATTAATCAGATTATTATGTATAATTGACGACACGGTTGACGCGGTGGTTGAGCCATCGGCTGCTGCGCCGCGTGTTGTGGGTTCGATCCCCACACGGAACAAATATTTGTATGGCCTACAGGTAGTTGTTCCGGGTCTGGCTGTTTGTGTATGTGAGTTTAAATGTTTGTAAACGCACCCACGATACAGGAGAAATTCCTAGGATGGGGCAACGTTTTTTAAAAAAGAAAAAAAAAAAAAAAAAATTGTGGGAAGACGATGTTTATACATAGATATTTCTTGAGTCGGAACTGTTTGTCGATCAAAAACTTGTTTTTTTTGCTACTTATGTACATTTTTTACAACGCAACTTGTGAAGTTTGTCTATACTTAAGTATCAACTCAGACTCACTTAGTACTCGTAAGTGAGTAAGTACGGTGTATTTGAGCCAGAAGGTTCAAATGATCAAAATGCATTGCTTGCATGTTGGTACCAATTACCTAGTTGGCTATCTTTGCAACGAACCAAACTTAAAAAGGTATATCCACATTTCTACATATTAAATATACATTTACTCAAATATAGCGATTTCACCAGATTTGGGCAAACGGCTGCTTTAAATGTTTATTTGAAAAATCGAACCGTATTCGTAATTCGTACTTATTAGGCTTAGTGCTTGCCGTTGCAGCAAAAATATCGATTCTAATCCTGAAATCTAGCCATTAAAACCAGTTATATAATCATCATCCTCCTGCCCTTATCCCGATTTATTTCTGGTTCGTAGCAGTATTTCTTCATCTTCCATACATCTCTATGCCGTCATCTCAAAAGTCACCTCCTTACTAGCTATATCATATTCCACACAATACATCCATCTTTTCCGTCTCCCTCTGCTCTTGTATCCGCCACACTCATACTCAAAACTTTCCTTACAACATGGTCTTCATTCCTTCTCATCACATGCCCATACCATGACCACCGATTTCCACACAACTTCTTGGTCACGGGCGCCGCTTTCAGACTTCCTCGAAAAACCAGTTACCTACATAATGATGATCTTCAATCGATTTTTAGATGAGCATTATTATTTTTATTATTAAATGGTTACCTGCGTGGCAACTTTGGAAACTACAGCTAAATATACGTAAATATATAATTTTATATTTAATTTAAGCTTTTAATCGATAATGGTAGTGATGGCCCAGTGATTAAGACGCGCCTCTCATGTACAAGGTTGTGGTTTAAATCCGGACAAGTACCAATGTGACGTTTTCAATGCAAAGTTAGTTTCTAAGTTTATCTTAGACATTACTGACATCAGAACATGGGCAAATATTTTATAAAACTCTGAAATCGCCATACCGTCTTGAGCAATCATGCCTTCTCTGTATGAGAAGAAGCCTTTACCTTGCATTGAGGAAATACGAGCCTGGTAATATTATAATTATTATTTTAATCGATTATCGTAACTACTTGTGGATTTGCAATTTCAAAACAGCGCAATCAATGTTTCAGAAATGCGATAACCTAAATAGTGATTAAAAAATTATTAAAATCAATCGTAAACGGTTATAAATGCAATTTGCTGAGCAGATTCAGATTCAGATCAATCAGATCTTAAAGAACATTATTTTAAAGTTCAATAGTATTGTAACATTTTATTGGGTCGTTAAAACAGATGAACATCATAATCTATATTACTTATCTTAGTACCTATTACTATTGAAGATGCGCGTGCGATTTTTATTTCGCAATTCTGATGTGTATGAATATTAATTTTTCAAAGTCAGATGTGGATTAAATGCATGTGCATTGAATGTTGGCGATATTACAGGAGATTCGGTTTTATATTACCTAGTTTCATGAAAATAACCATTTTTTTTTATTTGTTTCAGGTAAGTTCCAGTTCGATACAACTTCATAAGTACATACGTTTAAGGTACATGGTAAGCTATCGAGTACCTATTTATCAGTGAGTCAACTTAGCCTCGTGTTTCGTAAACGGCATGAACGCGCCACAGAGGACAATAAATCATATGTTTTAATATAATATTTAGTTAAGTTTTCAATTAACGCGATACACCTAAAACCTATTAAATAACGGACCAATACCAACTAATCATACTCCTGCCCTATTCTCAATTTATTTATTTGGGGTCGGCACAGCATGTCTTCTCCTATACCAAGACCAAGTACTTGTCATATAATATCGCTGACATGATGATGGATGATATGGCAAGAAAAGAGGTTATTGAGATGATGGTAAATAGAAATCTGTGGATACGACATGCTGCGACGACACCAAGTTAATTAGGATAAGGGCAGAAGGTTGATGATGAGGATATATTTTACCGATACTACTTTTTTTCCTGAGCCTATATTGTCCCACTGCTGGGTAAAGGCCTCCCCCATAGCCTTCCAGTCTTCTCTCCACGTGATTTTCTCCGGCCATCTCCGGCCAGTCTATTGCAAACGCGTCTAAGGCGTCGTCGTCACGGCAGCGTTTCTTGGCCTCCCTCGGGACGACGCCCATCTTCTTCCCACTACTTAGAAGCGATAAATAAGACACTAAAAACAATTCGTCTATAGCATATGTATGTTGTGGGTTCAAACCTGGGCAAGTACCAATGTGAGTTTTTCAATTCATATGTACTTTCTAAGTTTATCTTGGACATCACTGACATCGGTGAAGGAAAACATCGTGAGGAAACCTGGACTTATATAATTTATATAAGTCTGAAATCGCCAACCCGTCTTGAGCAAGCGTGGTGATTAATGCTCGTGCCTTCTCTGTATGAGAAGAGGCCTTTGCCCTGCAGTGGGACAGTAATAGGCTGGTACTTTACTTTACTTTTTTTACATGTATGCCCCACGAAAAGAGAATTACCTACATTTATAACTTGCAGCTTTAATTATGCAAATCTTCGTAGACAATCGTTCGAATATATTTAATTGATAGACTATTAGCGGTAGCCTAGGCTTATCTAAGTTTAGTCTTGAACCACTTTCACATCGACTTTGCAGGTACTTGCAGAAGCAGATCTAATTAATGTTTAGATACTCGTAACTACTAGACTGTAGAGATTCGATTCCCTTGGAATTTTCCTAGAAGTTATACCTATAGCGTTTGACGCAACTAACGTAGAACTCATTTATTTTTGAACTATAGTGGTTGAATAGTGGTCGACCATTTTAGTTTTTCTGCACTCTTTTACCATATAAAATTAAGGCCATTGACCCGCTCCAGTGCGGCAGTGCTCCCCAAGTTGAGATTTATTCATGTACAAAAATATTTAAGAAAAATAATTATTGCAGGCGTCAAAAAAATGTTTAATTCTACACAGATACATCTGTAATCTATTAAATCGAATCTAATAAACCTGTTGTGTCCCACTGCTGGGCAAAGACCTCTCTCTCCCTTTTCCACGCCCGTCCTCTTTCATTGCGGTCTTATCGGTAGGAGGCAAGTTCGTCTCTCCATCTTCATCTTGATCTTCCACGATGTCGGTATCCAAGCAGTTGTCTTTTTAGCCCATATATCATCTGACCTGCCGCAAACATGTCTGTTCCAATCTGACTTAAGATTAGCAGTTTTCTGAAAAGAATCAGCTGCTAATAAATACTAAAATATTGAATACTAAAGTGTGACTCAAATTAATGTCGTGTCCACACCTCTGCTTCCGGAATTAATTACAGTAGATTAAATACATATGAATGCAATACTGTGGCAGACCTTAATCTTTTATGATTTCCTTTCAAACTGGGCCATATTATCTCTAATAACTGCTTTAATCCCTAACGGAAGATTTCGCAAATATTTCTTAGAGTTACCTACGTAAATAGTGGTCCGGGCCTGTTTCATCATCTTCGGGTAGATACACTCCGAATAAATACTTCAAAGTATTATTTTGGCAAAATAAACTTAATTTAATATTCCATTTTTGTTAGATAATATCTATTCCCCCGTTATTCTTTTCCCCCGTTCAAACCGGAATGGCCAATCGTATACTAAATTTTAAATGAAACAGGCAAGACAAATGTATTAGATTTAGATAGTAAGATATTTTCTAGTGTCCGAGTAAGGCAAATGCGTTATTTTTTTTAGTTTAGTTTCATAGAAAATCATCAAGCAATTATCCCTACATTATCTACTTAATATACACAGTTTTGACTTGAAGAATAAATATTTTTTTTAATTATTTGTACATGACGTGGAACTTTCATTGGTAATTTTAGGAAAATCCTTCTAGTTTTTGGTATTATTACGATAATACGCTTTCAGCACTTATAACGTTCTTATTCCGAAGAAAAAATCATCCCCTAAAACAACAAGCATACATAGTTGTATCTTACAAATGGACAATTCACAGAAAAAACCTCTCACCATATGCCTAGTACCTAGTACCTATCCGGCATTGGTAAAACAGCTCCTTAAAATCGTAAGATCAATTCACTCTTGTTTCGGAAAAGCATTCGGTAACAGCTCTTATTTAGACTAATGCTTACAATTTACAGTTTCCTAGTACACCAACACGAACTCTGTGCGATACATCCGAAGATAACAGTGTTGATTACCTGTTCCTGATAACTGGACGGTGACGTGGACCTTGCAAAATGGTTCCACCGACTATCTCCCACCACACAAGCGAAATCAAGCCCTAAAATCGAAAGCACAAGATTCAATATCGCTTTATAGGCGAAAAATGTCGGTAAAATTATTATGCAGTTGCGTGGAAACTACGGCTAAACGGTTTACGCTACAATTTCGTGCATCAATTTTCAATTTGATATCGATTCCGGTTTTTATTTGTATGTGCAACCTTTGTCGCGCGGTTTTATTACGGGTGTTATGCGGTCTAGCATTTTGGGTGTAAACAGACGTGTAATTGTCACTTACGTCGTCAGATGCATTTCTTTTTTTGGCTGTAGTGAAGGCGAATTTAAGAAGACGCACCTAATGTTTAGTTGAAAAGAATAGAATGAAATAGATATTTTATGTCCATTCTGCAAGCAATTCGTTTGATTCACTAAATTTTCATTCATCATCATCATCATCATCATCAGGCTATACTAGTCCACTGCTGGACATAGCCCTCTCCTAATGAGCGCTATGTTTATCGCTATCCAAATTTTCATTGGCTTTTTGCAATTTGAAGCTAAGCATAAGAGTGTAGATATCGTAACAAATGTGTTTTTTCCACGATGTGTAAATAATTGAACGTACCTAGATGACCGAGCTTTTAAAACGACGATTTCTAAAAATGAAACCTAGCTAGATCGATTTATCGCCCCCGAAACCTCCTGCATACTAAATTTCATGAAAATCATTGGAGCCTTTTCCGAGATTCACATTATATACATATATAGAATAATTGCTCGTTTAAAGGTATTAGATAAGTACACTTGCGAATTTTAAAGTTCAAATTATGCAATTGAATGACTATTTCATGAAATCATCACATTTGAGCACAATTCTTATTTAGAGAGTTGTAATGGTGATTTTAATTATTATATTTCGAGAAATGTTGATCGAAGGTTAAGCTACGCTTGCCGAGGTCAGTCTGTGGATGGGTGACCGTTCGTAACATATCGAGACTCCTCCGTGCCTCGGAAAGCACGTTAAGCCGTTGGTCCCGGTTGTCATTTGTAGATCTTTGACAGTCGTTACGGGTAGTCAGAAACCTGAAAGTCTGACAACCAGTCTTACCAAGGGGTATCGTGTTGCACAGTTACTGGGTTGTGGAGGTCAGATAGGCAGTCGCTCCATGTAAAATACTGGTATTCAGCTGCATCCGGTTAGACTGGTAGCCGACCCCAACATAGTTGGGAAAAGGCTAGGCAGATGATGATTTCGAGAAATGTATGTTTGTTACGGTAACGAATAACTTTTTCAATAACATAGGTACTATTTAATACTGCATGCTCTAAAAACTGGTATTTATGTACCTACTTAGGAACTAGTTGGTTGTTCCACGTTAGTTCTTATTTTATGGTGAGCGACTAACTTATTTCTCAAGTTATTTCTGAGACTAATCTTGGTTATTACTTAGATATTTTATATACAATTATATCAGATCATCGTAACTATAAGACGTAATCAATCATGTTTCGATGATTGATTCGTTAATTTCCACACATCATTACAATTTGCACAACAATTGATTTCAAATATGTTACAGGAAGATGAAGATGGACTTTTAATGACACGGCATATAAGTATAACGAAGCAATTTTCGGTTCACTTAACGTACCCTCATTACGATTGGTAACATTATTAATTTTGGTATTTAACATTGCCAAATGTTTTACATAAATATTGTGGATAACGGGCATAGATCAATTACTTATGTTGCGATGTGACACCCGATAGAGATCAGGAGTTCGTTTCCCGCCTCCATGCCCCATAAAGCGATCAGAACCAAAAGGGCATGTTCCAATCCCACCGTAAATAGGTCCACTCATCACGAATGTAAAATAAACTACATTTAATTACGACCTTTTGCTAAGTCCTAGTACCTCTCTGCTAATGGCTGCACAGGACGCTCATAATAATTATTATCAGCAATAAACCGACAGATCGTGCCAACTATTAGGAATAAGTAATGGCATCTATACGATATCGTACATGGCTGTAAAGTAAATCGACGATTTACTGTTGTAGGAAGAAATTCAGACGCTCAGTTGTGCAAGAATTTAAGTGGAACAAACACTTGGGAGTTCACAATCCTCTGAACATAAATCCAAGGCATTCTCTAAATTGTTACTATCTATTCTCAAATTCTGTCGTTCTCACGGGCCTTACTGGTTCAAGTCCTTTACTATGACGTAGTGCGTTGGGACATAATTGAGGAAATAAAGTCCCGATATTCAAATTCGAGACACTAGTTTTTGCATTCACATTTGATTGGAAAAACCGTGCTTACGGTCGATAGCGATTTGTGTTGCTACGTTAAAGTATAATTAAAACAATACACAATTTAAGAGATTACAAAGCAAAACTGGATTTTTATAAATAGATCTTACTAAGAAAATCGTTGTTCCTTTTATGTCTTTGAACCCGGAAATGATAAATGCCAGAATGATTATACACACACTGCTCTAAAAAAATATCTTTGATCCTCAAATGGCCATTTTTTACAAGAGATACGAGAGCACTATGTCTGTCACAGGACATCAGAACAAATTGAGATGAGAAATACCGCTAAACCACTAACTATTCTAAAACTACTGTGCTTGAAAACCAGTACTCATTTTCTATTTCCTAGCAAGCAGTGAAATCACGTAATACCAACTAACTATTCAGTAATCTGTGGCAAAGCTGCCTGCATAACGCGATATTACTTCAAAACATAACGTTTATTATACGGTCAAGATCAGCCGTGATATTCTGTTAAAATCTCTCCTTAAAAATGTAGGTGAAGTGAGCAGAGTCATCCCATATTAATGTTAGGGGTTGATTCACATCACATCATTATGTTCACATCACGTAACTCTTCGCGGCGTGACTTTTTATATGATAGACCGGCTGGTGCTGTTTAGTGCAACCGCATGACCGAATGCCCTGATTTTTTTTTTAGAAGATTGTCAACAATTTTTTACATGTCTTACACCCCATTTTACGAATGAAAATTATGGCAAAATGAATGTTTGTCGAAAGTGCGTTTACTGCTGTGACTGTATGGATGAGTTTCTCGTTGACTTGAGTTGTGTTTAAAACGTGACATGTCGATAATTTCTTTCAGAAACAAGTTAGTCTATGTTTCGATTATCGAAGTAGTGGTGGTATCTAACACCAGAAACCAATGTATGCCATGAAATATACCAGATTCCATGGTTAGCTAAGATATTACAAACAAAGTGTTAATTGTGCTAACAAAGTAACACACTAGGGCGTGACAGACAATGTGCAACGCTCTTCAGACATCAGACGCGAACGCTTTGCTTCAAAGACTTTCACGCCAATCCTGCGCAAAGGAATAGTTACTCGTAGAACGACTTTCATTGACGTAAATTACGATCATGAATTGTACATATTGTTGTATGAACGGTTCATGATCACAATTAATATATTTATGCGTGCCTGCGTAAATCGACGCTTGCCCTGATAAACCATTATTTAAATACTTAGCTAGATATACTGGTCGGCTATAAGATATGGCTAGAAAGCAGGTGACTATTGAGATGACAGCAAATAAAGATGTAAGGAAGAATAATACATACTGCGCCGATCCCTAATCAATTGGGATAAGGGCAGGAGGATGATGGTGATATACCGGTCGAATACGTGTAGACGACAAATGTGCTAAAAATATTACGATGGTAATTCTGCTGTATTCAGTATTTCGGCAGTTACTAGTTGCTACACTTATTAATGGTAATCACAAGTTGGCTGTGTTTTCTTTTTTTTCTTTTCTTATTAAAAAACTTTGCCCCACACTAGGAATTTCTCCTGTGTCGTGGGTGCGTTTACAAACATTCAAAGTCACATACACAAACAGCCAGACCCGGAACAACTACCTGTCGGCCAAACTAATATTTGTTCCGTGCGGGAATCGAACCTACGACACGCAGCGCAGTAGTCAGCCACTGCGCCAACCGAGCCGTATTGTGTAATTTATAAGTGTGTTGTTTATAAGTTCACATCACCAGATTATCTTTAAGAAAATTAATTAAAAGGGTCAAGCATGAGCTTGCGCCTAATCACTATAAATAAACACTCATTACTTAAATTAATATTAGAATGAATTAATGATCTCGTAATAAAATGGACGTAAGATACTAATGAAGGGATTTTTATATGATCTGCGTCGTAAAAATGTGATATATTGCATCGCAAATATTGTCAACAGTCCTTAAATTGTTTATCAGTAAGTTGTGTATTAATGTAAGCTTATTTAAGTAGCGGTAGGTATAAATAAAACTCATAAGTATGTTGATTATAATGAATTAATTAGATAAACGTCTAGTTTCCCGTGGCGAGTGGAATATAAAATTAACGCTAACTGGTTGTGGGCATTTAATATTTTCATCAGTTGAATTAATTTGGTTTCAAAGTAATTTTCTACCAGTTTTCCAGACAGTTGGTAAAAGATTGCCGATCGAAATAAAACATAGACAACGACAATATATACCTACGTATTGTGTTGAAGTCGAAGCGAAAGTTCAGAAACTTACTTTTTCTATAAGTTTAAGTAAGAAGCAAAAGCCTTTTAAAGTCATCGAGCACCAGTGTGCATGGTGAAGTTTACCTTCTTAACTAGGTACATCATATAACGATGTGAATATGCATAGTTGCATACATCAGAGGCCTTTTGATGACTTAGCATTCATCAATTAAATAGGCATATGTCATAGTTAAAAATATATTAAGTTTATTTAGTCCGTCAATAAGATTACCAAAAAATATTGGACACGCATTTTTTGTTTACTCAAATCAATAAAAAGTGACAATGATATAGCACATCAAAGTCCAGGAGAAGGGGCTTGTGACGTCACTGTTACGTCAAAAGTGTAGCACGGCGTGACGTCACGCGCAAATCCAACGCACTATATCGTCGACATTTTTGGAATACGTGTCCAGTATTTCTGAGTAATCCATGTTTCAGACCAATCAGAATTTTTAAGGACACTACCCTATTATACGTCACAGTTTCAAAGCCTCTAAAATTTATAGGATCACTTGCATAGTGGTATGATCTATCACCCTGTTTGCACAGTACGCGTCAAAGTGAGTTGTGTAAAAAACGGCTGGTTGGGATTTCACATACATAATTATAAGTCCAGGTCTACTCACGATTTTTTCTTACAACGATGTGAGTAATGTCTAAAATAAACTTAGAAAGTACCTACTTACATGTGAATTTAAAAAGTCATATTAGTATTTTACCTCACGAGAAAATAAAGTGATAAAAGTAAAAAGTACCGTATTTTTATAATGAGGAGCATGTGAGGAAAGTTTTGAGTATGAATGTGGAGAGTTTTAAGAGTAGAGGAAGACCAAACAACCGATGAATGGATTGTTGGAAAGATTATATGACTGGAAAGGAGGTGACTATTGAGATGATTTATAGAAGAAGAGGACATGCTGCGTCGACAGAAAATAAATTGAGATAAGGACAGGAGAATTATGAATGATAATATCATAATTTCACAACACCACCAAGTCGCAATACCAACAACACCACAGCACGTTTCTAACATAAGTTTGCCTAGCATTTGATCGTTTGGTTTAGTTACGGCTAGATATCGATCCAGCCCGAGGCACCAACATAATGTCTTTCCAGCAAATCGGAACCTCTGAATTCAGTTGAGTCAAATTGGACTGCATTTAAAGTAAACGAGAACGGATTACTCGGCATTGTGCGCTTTGCGTGTTCGGCTACGATACCAAATCACTGAGATTCACTATTGTGTGACGTTTGAGGGCAATATATATAATACCATAGGTACCTTCCATTTCGCTATATAGAATAGCTGAGTAAAGCATTTTGAGTCATATATTTATCAAAATCTTTGATACTGAACGATATTTTTGTGCGATACATTATTTGCTTTATGCTATACATCCAACATCACGCCTGTAGGTATTCTCCAAAAGGTTATGCTGTTGTGTAGGTACCTACAGTACACCCACATTTCACCAGTTTTGTTTTTAAGTCCCATATAACAGGGGGACTACCTTATTACTTGTTGACACTAAGCCTCTTAAGCGGTCCTTGTGCTCATTACTACGATCATCTTTTAATATGAGACCAACTCTGTAACCGCGAACAAAAATCAACTGTACTAAAAACCTGTTTTTTTTTTCGGAATTTAGCGTCTACTCTCGTAGAAAAATTTTATTCATAACGATGAGCATTTGAATATTTATAATTAAATAATAAATAATAATTAATATATTTTTCCATCGAGAAAACTTTATGGAATCGTGTTTTCGGCTAACATAGTACTTAGCATTAATCCTCAACTTCACCATATATTAATTTCAAAATTAATGCTCCTGTATCTTCGGCATAACAGAGGATCATGCTAAGCAATTTGAGGTAGTATAGGCTCTTAAGACGTTTAGTGACTACAAATAATAAGGTTGTATATTATGGCGTAGTTTGGACTGGCCTTTACTATGAGTTTTCCGTCAAGTTGACATTTCGAGCGATGTTTTTTTAATGTTTTTTTTTTTGCATGGTAATTATTAAAGATGAACCGGATTTAACCCATTGGTTGACTTTTGTTTACTTAAACAGAAAATATATGTACCTAAAAGCTTTTTTTTTCGCGGCACTAATTAGTCTGTTGGGCACCGTCTGAATTAAATATCAATTAACACAAATAAAATACTAACATATCGTTTTGGTTTAATAATAATTTTATAACGAAACATAATATTGGTTTGGACTATTAAATTGGTCGGTTTATACTAAGAATATTCATGGGAATAATATCAACAGAAAAACTAGCTAAAATAAATTGTCTAAACCTCTTAAATAAATTTAATTTAATCAGTTATTATTGAATTTGTTTGAGTTCAATGGCATTTTCTGATAATCCAACCTTGAAATTGACCTTTTTAACAAGCATTTTTTTTATTAAATGATAATTATACTTAAATGGATAAACTGTATAGTTTTTTCCACCTTTTCATTGTAATGTTGATCATAATATTACATTGTTACACTCCAAATAAATTAAATTACCATTGTCAACGATCCGTGTGTGGATAATTAAGCTTAGTATTATGACGATGTTTGCATAACGCGGTGGTAGCCATTTTATATTAAAGCATTATAATATTAAACATTAGCATAATTTCCTATTATCTACATGCTCTACTTTCCCTGTACAATGGAGAACTCAAAAACCGTATCGACGGAGCCCAGCGTTGCATAAGGGATGTTACACATTCAAGTATGTGTATGTTTCGGCAACCACCGTTTTTGCCCACTAAGGCTCTGTCATCTGATACGAAATTCATGTTCATTGTTTTTCTTGTTTATAGTCTGTTTATCTGATGTTTCGTAACGTTCCATATTGTGTACGCACAGCCTAAGTTGGTTACCCTTATTTCGTTATGAGACATGCTTCTCACTGCCTGGTCCCCAACAATGTTACCTTGGTACCTACTTGATTTAGAACCAGTAAATGTAAATGATATTTATCGATGACAGGTTTATGGTAGATTATGTCCCATGTAATAGGGATAGCCCTACCACATGGGAATGAAACATTAATGGCGAAATGTTGGTGTAATATAGGTACCTCTGCCCAAGCCTCCGGGTATTACAGGGGTGATGTTTATGCTTATGATACTTATATCACATCTAAGTTAATCCCAACACACAGTTGTTCACGTCAAACACACAAACAATTATTTTTAAACTAAATCCTCGTCAACTGTGTGTCGCACTCGAACAAGAAGGATTCTCTACCATCGTACATGATTTTAAGAAGCGACTTTTTTTTTTAATCTTTCCCAATTTATTTTTGACGACCGACGCAGGAGGTTGCGGGCTCGATTCCCGCAATGGGACAAATTTTTGTACGATCTACAAAGATTTGTTCCGGGTGTTCTGGGTGTTCGCTATGTATAGTAAAAATATCTATCTATGCAATGTATTGTATTAAATATAGCACCCATAACACAAGCTCTGCTTAGCTTGGGGCTAGATGACGCTGTGTGGATTGTCCAGCATTAATTATTTATTTTTATTTTTTATTTATTTTATTTTATTTATAGATATTTGTTGTTACAGCAATAGAAATACACACACTGTGTAAATGTCAACTGTGTACCTACCTATTGATGATCAGACAGACTGACAGCGGAGGTTTGTTAATGTGCTCACGTCTGCATCTTTTGGGGACAAAACCTTATAAATTACGATGATTTATACGCTCACTTTTAATTGCACACAAAATAATCGTAAAAATTTAAATCGACATTGAATTGACTTAATGCAATGATAATGACCCACAACGGGTTGGTAAACTTGCACAAGTACATAAATGTGGGGCATTTTTAGGTTAAAATTAAACAGTCTGAAATGTATCAAAGCCACCAAGGACAGTAAAAGTTGCCACCGACCAGTGTCTTTTGACCTAGATTTTTTAAGCTGTATCTGAGGGTGGTAAAAGGATTGCAGAACCAATCTGTTTAAGGGGGATCCGTCAATGAAGACCGCAAAATTAAAAAATAATGTAATTTGCAGGGCTGTTTTACATGCAGCAATAACGATAATATAATAACTTACTATGTATGTATATTATAATCTCTTGACAACCATGTTGGTCTAGTGGTCGCATGCACTACTTACTGCTGAGCGTGAGATCCTGCGTTCGATTCCCCGGTCTAGACAAGGGGTATTGTTTTTCCATCTGGAATTTCTCAGTAACAGTCCAGATTTTTGCCCGGCTGATGCCAATAGGCTCGCCCCTTATAACATGAGACTTAAACATAACTGCAGTAACGTGAGTGTACTTACTAACGGTACACTTCTGCCTAACACTAACACTACACACGTGATGATAAGTGATGTTAAATTATAATAAATTAAAACATCAATCAACTCTAAATTATATTGAGCGTAAATAAGATTCTTTAGCAAATATAATTAAATAAAGAAAATGTTGAATTACGCAACCCACATTGATAGCATCACCTTAAGTAATACCATTGATTGTGTCGCAGTCTCGGACCGCGAGGTGGTGGGTAAGCTCTACCTACTGGTAATGGGATTTCTTTCATTTTAAATCTGGAATCAGTTAAATCCGGACTTTCAAAGTCTGTTTCTGTGTTAGGGAGAGGTTTTGTTTTTTAAATGGGCATCTCATCACCTTCAAGGTAATTAACTGCTGACTTAATAAAAATTAAGGCCTCAAGTCAGGGCATAGAAATCCCCCTGCGGGGAACGAGCCTCAATTTAGGGCGTCGCTGGGAGGAGACAGCAAAGGGACGGGCTGGATCTGATAGATATTAGGAAGAGGAATTGATTTGGGCTTATATGTACCTACTCGAAGAAATCTAAGCCGTTGTTCCTAGCTGTCATGTGTAGATCTTGTTACGGGTAGTCAGAAGCACGATAGTCTGACAAACAGCCTTAACAAAGGCAATCGTGCTACCCAGTAACCGGGTCATGGAGGTAAGATAGGCCGTCGTTCTTTGTAAAATGGTACCTGTTTCAGCTGCAACCAATACGGGAAAAAACTTATGATTTAATGGTGACAAATGACCTTTTTGAAAGAAAATTTCTAATAAAAGAGCAACAACCGCTGTAACACCTTAACTGCCAAACAACGAAACACAATAGAAAATGTATTGTGTGTCGGTCGTTTGGCGTTTAACGTGAGTTTTATTACCAATTTACTGTTAGTCATCAAAGTTCTTGTGTTTCCACCAGTAGGTATTTTGTAAGCCTGCATTAACTCAATATCAATAACATATAGTTTTACCTCCCACTGCAATATTGAGTAGGCGCTTACAAGTTAATAGTATACTTTATTCAGACTCGTATTTAAATAAAAATTACCTCTACCTTATTTGTATTGTATTGTTATACGGGCCGATTTCCGCAACTCCACGACGTAGCGCGTATTTTGCGTTACCTCTACCGTAATATGTATTTGTAATACACAAAAAATATCATAATGTACTCAGAAAACGAAATTTTGACAACCGGTCTTACCAAGGGGTATTGTGTTACCCAGTAACTGGGTGGTCACCACCACCCAGTTACTAAGAATTAATTGATAGGGGTTATCTGTCAATAATATTGTTATCATATTTCGACAGTCTTTACGGGTAGTCAGAAGCCAGAAAGTCTGACAACTAGTCTTACCAAAGGGTATCGTGTTGCCCAGTAACTGGGTTGTGGAAGTCAGATAGGCAGTTGCTCCATGTAAAATACTAATATTCAGCTGTATCCAGTTAGACTGGAAGCCGACCCCAAAATAATTGGGAGAAGGCAGATGAGATGTATATCATAATGTGAGTCGTTGGTCTAGTAGTTGCAACCGTGTCTGTTGAGCATGAACTCCTGGGTTCGATTCCCGTGTTGGGAAAAGAGGTATTGGATTTTTCTCAGTAACAGCCCGGAGTCTAGATTTGTACCCGCAAAGGGACAATAGGCTCGCCCCAAGGAACTTAACCATAACTGGCAAAACGTGGGTGTACTATTGTTACATATCTGCCTATCCTTTCGCATAACACAAGCGTGATATTATGTTATGTTACACATAATATTATGTGGTAATATAATTTAAAGTGAAGCCCGACACGGTACTTTTGAGGCGCTCAAGTGCGCCGGTGACTTTCTCTGCCAAACCGGAATTCACTCACGCAATATTGGAGATGATGCCTAATACTTACACTTGGTTGAACGTCCGGTATCTCAATTATGACTTGTATGGCAATAAAGGGATGGGACGATACATCCTCGGTGCGTGACTAATGGTTGGATACCAGTGGATACAATAGAGGCTCTTTTAGTTCTTGAATAACTTGACACGAAGTTTTTGGGACGTGTTCAAGGGATACCAGAAAAAAAGTTAGATGTTTTTCAGGTCTGAATTTGATACATTTTAGTGTTAGTGGTGGCGATATGCCTATACGATTGTATTGGACTTCAATTTCAAGATTATAACATGTCTCTTATCTTGTAGACAATTGCAAAGTTAATAACATCGTCAGGTTAGCATTTTATACATTTTAATATTAATATTGGCGGTAATTGTAATTGATGCAACGGGTAGCCACACACTCATAGCTGGTGACTTTAACCTGGGATTCATCAAGTGGGAACTGGATAACACCAACCCACAGTCTGCAAGTTTGTCTGCAAGTAATTATAGTAACTCACTGGGTTACTCCCTCGTAGATTGTTTGTCTCTTAATAACTTGCAACAGCTAAATCATGTGAAAAATCACCAAAGCAAATCTCTAGACCTAATATTGTCCAACTTTCATGGCGTATCTGTTCATGAATGTATGGAACCATTGTCAACAATTGATCCTTACCATCCCCCCCTGTGTATTGAGATTACTAATGTATCACCTACATTTCTAAAAAGCAAGCTCGCTGCAAAGTTTAACTTCCGCAAAGCAAATTACCAGATAATAAACGAGCAAATAAATCAGGTAAATTGGATTGAAAGCCTTGCCCAATGTCAGGATGTCAACGCTATGGTAGAAGAGCTCTATAAGATATTGGATAATGTCATACGTTCATTTGTACCAAAATCCAAAGTAAAATGTAATAAATACCCCGTATGGTTCCCTAAAAGTCTTATAAGCATTTTAACCGAAAAGGAAAAACTTAGAAGACGTTACAAAAAATATAAAAATCCCCGTGACGAATACGAATATAAGTTGTTAGGCCAAAGAGCTAATCAAGCTATGAAAAGTAGCTACGATAATTACGCTAGGAAGATGGAGGAGGGCATAACCCACAATCCCAAGCTCTTCTGGTCTTTCGTCAAAACAAAAAAATCAGGTTCTAGTGAAATGCCGTCTGAACTGAAGCTGGGCACTGAGGTGGCCACTTCTGGGGATGACATTTGCAACCTTTTTGCGCGTCAGTTTTCGTCATCATTTAATCAACCGGGAGCCTTACAGTCGGAACATCGCTCTGTAGATACCCAGATCTACTCTTACAATACGTTGGGCAGCGTTATTATCTCAGAGAAAGTCGTGATCAGAGCATTAAGAAAGTTAAATATATGCAAAGGCGCAGGTCCAGATGGTCTACCACCTATATTTGTCAAAAAATGTGCAGTCAGTCTATCTCTCCCACTGAAAGTAATATTCAACCATTCACTTAAAACTTCTCAATTTCCTGACGAGTGGAAGCTCGCACACGTAGTGCCCATCTTTAAAAAAGGTGAGGCTGATGACGTAAGGAATTACCGACCTATCTCTATTCTGTCTGTATTTTCGAAAGTTTTCGAGTCTCTCTTGTGCCCTATCTTAACCGCCCATTCCAAAATAGAGGTAGCTCCACAACAACATGGTTTTTGCGCTCAAAAATCTACTACAACCAACTTAGTTCTTTATGTAGACAACCTTTGCAAACTAGTGGACTCACGCAAGCAAGTCGACTCGATTTACACCGATTTTAGCAGTGCGTTCGACAAAGTCGATCACAATATTTTGCTGCATAAGCTGTCAAACCTCGGCATATTTGGCCAACTATGGCTGTGGTTTAAATCCTATCTGACCGACAGAAAACAGAGGGTTGTTGTGAAGGGTCATCAGTCTTTGCCTTACTACTCAATATCCGGAGTCCCCCAAGGTTCCCATTTGGGCCCAATACTGTTTGTTATATTCGTTAACGATATAACAAGCAGTATCAAACACAGTACCTGTTCCATCTTCGCGGACGACTTGAAGATATATCGGGTCATTGACACCAGTGCAGACATTGCCCTACTCCAGGAAGATTTAGACTCTGTACATAATTGGTGTACTAAAAATTGCATGCTTCTTAATGCTGATAAGTGTTACCACGTAACATTTACAAAAAAACACCTTAAGCTTGCTTCTTCATATTCGCTCAACGGTAAGGTACTTCAAAAAGTCGACAAAATCCGCGACCTAGGTATTCTCCTTGACAGTAAGCTTACATTCATACCCCATATTGACTCTATTGTTTCTAGGGCTGCTAAAACACTGGGATTCATAAAAAGAATCTGTTATGATTTCAAAACCGTCCAACCCTTAACAGTCCTCTATAATTCATTTGTGCGAACTGTTTTGGAATATGCGTCACCGGTTTGGAATCCTATCTATGGCACTCACGTTAATCGTATAGAACGGGTCCAAAAAACCTTTACACGCTATATGCGGTATAAATCTCATAGCTGCCCTCCGGACGCAGATTACTTGCAAAGGCTAAGTCATTTCAAAATGATAACCTTAAAACAGCGTAGACATAACAATGACTTGACTTTGCTCCATAAAATCATTAACGGATCTATACAAGTTCCGAAACTTCTTGCCGAAATAAATATATCTGTCCCTCGCCATAGTACACCCAGATCTGAACGAGTTCTAGATGTGTTCACTCCATCCTCTACAAGAACTAATCTCGGACACTCGGCACCAATGAACAGGTTGATGAGGACGTACAATGAGCTCCATAACCGTTCTAATAGCATTGACATCTTCGCCAACAAGCTTTCTCAATTTCGCAAAAAATTGTTATCGGCCCACAGTGACCACATTTAATGCATGTATTATTACTTTTATTACTTATAGTTTTTATATTATTTATTATCAATTATGCTATTTGAATCTTCTTTTGTTGATTTTTTTTTCTTTTTTTATTTAAGTAACTAATTATATTTGTGTGTTCTTTTGCGCTTATGTTACAAATCTGTTTTCATGTATGTTTTTTTTTTATATAGTTACATCACAAAACTTGAAAATATTGCAAGTGCTGTGCACACCTTTAAGTGGCAAATTCACCCTAGAGTTTAAGTTTGATATTGTACCCCTAAAATGTTCAAGTGAATAAGTCGTTGGAGTGCCGTAATTAAATAAATAAATAAATAAATAAATAAATAAATAAGTAATGTGTATATGTAGTATACACATGTCTATATAAATTTGTAAATGGAAGTCCAATATAATCTTATATAAGATTTTATTGGCCTTCCATTTCAAGATTGAAACATGTCTCTCAACGTGCGAACATTCACAAAGTTAAAAAAAATACCTACAATATTTCTAAATCCCTGTGGAAAATTCATCTTCTGTAATTTGAACAGCAATTGGTGTGCCATCAAAACAAAACAATGATCGAGTAAGTACTTATGTTGATAATTATTTGGTGAACAGCCCAGCGCTCGTCTGAACGGCGCGGGCGTCTCCGCATGCTTTCACTTGTCTCCGCACGTCACTCAACCTGTCAAAATCTCCGACATGATCTAATCTCCGTTCCGAAATGTGTGAACAAGACTATTCCACAAGTCGATTAGATAAGAAAAGATTTTTGAATATTATAGCAGCAAGTTCGACATGCAAAATCTCACAAGGAACATTTTTTTTTTCCAATTTTGTTTAGGGGCTTATCAAAGACATGTCAGCCCCATTGTACCCTTTTACATTAGTTGGCTATCTTAATCAGTAATCGTTTACAATATCACTTAATATTTTATGAAATAGAGTAATTCGTGGAGGACCCTAATTAAATGGCACAACTTTTTGATTATATCCGAAGATAGTACAGACTAGATGGATTGGATTATGCCTACATTAAGGTTATTTATTTTAAAATCCTTCACGAATAACTAAGGTTCTTGTCACAAGGAACATAATTATGATTATAGCGTTTCATCGAACGGGAGCAATTTAAGCAAGTTAAATAATTACTCACAACATATAACAGAAGTTAACGTTTATTAAAATATTCAAAAACCAAATTTACCATCACCAAGAGGATACAATAACTGTATTTAGTCATTGTTTCATTGGTATTTAGTACGTAGACAAAGTACATGATATCAATTATTATTTTCCATGAAAGCTTTCACTTGCTCTTGATACATTCGATGTTTCTCCTCTAAACTTTTTAAAGCGCTCGTCTGACGGATCCCTCCGACATTTACCATGAAACTTATCTGTACTGGTGTTATCTCAGACTCCGACTCGGTATTGATGCCCTTGTTCTTAGAACTGGATTTTGTCCTCTCGTTAGATTTATTCTTCTGCAACTTAACTTCAGGTTTAGATTCGACCTTCTGTTTAGGTTCTGTCTTCTGACTTACATTATCCTTCTTCTTTGAGGCTGACTGCTTTGGACGTAGTTGTTTATCTGCGTATATATCTCTAGTACCATGCACATCAGCCGATTTCGATTTTGAATATGGGTTGAAGACAGCTTTGGCGGTCTTATTTTTGGTCGATTTATTCATCAAATAAGATGGATGTTCTTCTTCTTGGCGTTCTTTATTGGACGGTTCCTTCACAGATACTCTGGTTTGCTTGCCTGAAGACTCTCGTTCAATCCTTTTGTCAATTTGCGTTTCACATGTTTTTTTATAAATCTTAAGACGGTTTTCCATCCTTACTTTTTCGGAATACCTTTGTAAACTCCTTGCTCTTTCTAGTCTTGGTTTGATTTGTTCCATGTCGGGGCCCAAACCACCCAATTTCACAGTTTGGATAGGTTCTACGGTTGCTCGTCTTGTTCGCCGTCGGGAATTTGTTACCTCTGAAACACTCCTAAGATTTCCAGGACTTGGTTGATCATCAATTTCGACTGGTTTACTAGTCATCTGCTCCGTAAATTCCAAATGCAATTCCTCTTCGCGGTCTTCTTCATATGAGTTATCCAGATAGCGCTGTAAATCTTGTGATAGAAGTTTTTCATAGTAAATTTCGTTATAAGACTCGGTATTGTAGAACTCTGACGCAGGGTTGTTGGCATCTTCGCCGATACTTTCTCTTTCAGTATCACCAAACTCTGGTGATATTGACCGTATTTCATTTCTATCCTTCTTTTGTTCTTTTTCTTTAACATTTGGTGTGAACTGTTTGCGGAACATCTCCAGGTATGTGGATTGTTTGGGCCTGCGATCTCTTTCTTTATTAAGCAAATAACCGGTGGAATGAAACAGTTCTTTCTTCATTTTCTCATTTTCTTGATATTTGTTACCTGAATTATTTTGCTTTCGATTTTTGTCTTTTGGCACCTTTATGAGTACGTCTTTTTCGTAGAAAGGCACAAGTATTGTATCAACATTTTCCTCCGAATTTCCTTTTAAAGCTGGTTTTCGCTGAATATTCGATTCCAAGCTATCTACTGATATGTTGCTGTCGGTACTTGAGTTTTTATCCATTGCTCGGAATGAAAATTTTAGCCTTTTTCTTTTACTCATAAATAGATACGACGACCTGTCCATAATGTCAATTTGACAGTCGTTTTTACTTTTTTTTATAAAATCCTGCCAGGACACACAATTAATGAACTCCTTTGAATTAACATGGCAAAATGAAGAAAATAATATACATTTGAACAACTTGTCTTGGCATTATCCGTGAAACAGTACCTACGTAAGGCTGTTACTCTGTTAGCAATAAATAGTAGGATAGTCAAAAGTTTGGACACGTACCTAGTGGTGCTGGCAACGAGCCAGATCGGAATAATGCGCAAATTGCTTTACGCCCTCCTCAGCGAGTCGAGGGCGGCTGGCGTGCACGTTCACGCGACCACTGCCGCTTGTGCCCCCCATCACTCGACCTGTCAACACTATTTCCACCAGATCTAGTTCTTGGACTTCCATTTACGTTGTAACCTAAGTTCGCCAAAGAATCAGCATTGCGATTCAACGTGGCAATGCTTCTAGCCTTTCGGATACTTTTCCCGTTGACAGTGATGCGGACTAACTTTTTGATGCCCTATGATCTTTTTCCTTTTCTGTTTTACATGTAAATTTACTATTTATATTCCCTTTATTAATATAGATATTACTATTATTTATATTTAGTCTATTATAAACTGTGTAAGTACCCTACTTAATTATTGATATTACCGGAGAGGAGCTCGTGGTTAAATAAAAACAGCCGCACGGGTTTATCGAAAGTTAAGCTACGCTTGCCAAGGTCAGTCTGTGGATGGGTGACCGTTTGAACATATCAAGACTCCTCCGTGCTTCGGAAAGCACGTTAAGCCGTTGGTCCCGGCTGTAATTTGTAGATCTTTGGCAGTCGTTACGCGTAGTCAGAAGCCCGAAAGTCTCACACCTCGTCCTTACCAAGGGGTATCGTGTTGCTCAGGAACTGGGTTATGGAGGTCAAATTATCAGTCGCTCCATGTAAAACACTGAAATTCAGCTGCATTTGGTTAGACTGAAAGGCGACCCCAACATAGTTGGGAAAAGGCTAGGCAGATGACCTAGCGAAAAGTCGAAATTCCCTTTGAATACCTACATGAAACAGTTAAAAATGAAAAGAATGAGAATTGTCGTTCAGTTCAACACACAAATCTAATTTTAAAATAGTTATGTGGTATACCGAAATACTGGTACTTTCAAAGGATTACAAATTGTGTATGTAGTAAAACTGAATAGAAATATCTCCCCGCAATATCTGATATTACTTAAAGTCCTCCTTTTGAAATTTTGCCAAAGATTCCAGACATTCTGATGGGATTTTACGTCTTGCTATTACAGTGAATAATTTATTTGTGTCTTGTTGACATATTTTTGATACTGGACGCTGGCGTCTCCACATAAGTCCTGTCTAAGTTGATGAAAAATTTTATTCCGTATACTCTTCATAGATATATATTTCACTTATACAATGCTTTCTGTGAAAATAGCGAATAAGAAAACTAACATGAAATGACATTGACGTAACGTGGGGAATTTGACATCTTCCAAAGCCTTTTTGTGTTAAGTTGCTGTTGGTCGCCATTTTCATAAAGGGGGGCTATAATTTAGTATTCTGTTCTTTAATTCTTTATTCTTTTCACTGCTATTGTTCTAACTTGTATGTGGTGTAGTATTATAACGTATAATAATTACTGTGTACACAATGGCAGCAGATTCCTAGCTGGCTCGGAGCCAATGTCCGACAGAGATAACGGATTGGGGGCAAGCTACCCGCGACCCGGCCGGATTTCCTCTCTTATTACCCACATTATACCTATTTTATGCATTCAGGTCCTTCTACAGTTGCATTTTGTTGTAAAGTGGCACTTAGCCGTCTATGCGGTACTTACCTATATAATTTGAAAAGTAGTTTTCGTAAAATATGTTGAAGAAGTACCTACGTAATACCAAAAGATCTGTCTTTAGTACACAGTTACAAAGTTAAAAGATTGTTTTGATAGAAACATGTACCTGTGATGGCTCTGATGCAAATACCTTTTTTAGCGATATTACTGTAACAATTGCCTCGATTGACTGCTTCATTGGTGCAGTCACAGGCTTAGTGAGCAGCAAGAGATCCTGGATTTCATTGCCGGGCCGGACAGTGCTATTGGGTTTTAACATCTGGAATTTCGCAGTAACAGCCTGTAGTCTGGTTTATGCCAGACTGAAGGCAATATGGTCACCCTCTATTACATGGGAATTGAATTTATTTGTGTGAAAATACTGGCATGATATTTTACTAACTCCTCCGCTGTACTTTTCTGATCAATTTCGTTGCGAGATCCAAGACAGTTGAATCGTTTCTCCGGGACTCGTCGGGTTTCATTGTCTCGACGCTTTTCTGGTGTTCTCGACGCTTTTCCGGTGGTCGCCACTGTTGATTCTGGTTTTTAGGAGTTGCAGTGGTGTGGGAATAGTGTGGCGAGCTTGTCAAAAAAAAGAAAAGTCCTTTTAAAAATTAAAAAACTTTTTCTTCCAATCTTAGTAGCATAACTGTCAAATTACATTATTTGTTTAAAATTACAGGTATCAGAACCATTATTATTTCACCTTCCTTGGTGATTCTAATGGCTCTTTGTAACCTCAATTTACACCAAAATATGTATCATCAACTATTCTGTAACATCAACTATTCTGTATCATCAACTATTCTGTAACATCAACTATTCTGTATCATCAACTATTCTGTATCATCAACTATTCTGTAACATCAACTATTCTGTAACATCAACTATTCTGTATCATCAACTATTCTATATCATCAACTATTCTATATCATCAACTAATCAACGAACTGTAAAATCAATTTCAGATTAGATCGTGCACCTGTGGCCCAATTCAGTACAGCTCCCGACGTTAATAATGTTATCATGAGCCGATTGCATTTTAATGAACTACCTACATAATTTGAACTGAATATCGGCGGCACACAGCTGCATTATCATTTAAATTGTAAATAGATGAGACACATGTCATTTATTATGTACTGAATGTATGATGTTCCATAACATACTACCGTCAGGGATTAAGCAGAGGTGTATCTATTGTACACCTACATTTCGCAAGTTCTGTTTACTAAATCGTATGTAATAGAGGGCGGGTATACTGCTATCAACCGTGGACTAATCCAGATTTCGGACTGATTCTCTGTTAACACATTATAATAACACTTTGCCCGATACGAGCACAGGATCTTATGCTCAGAAGTAGCGCTTACAACCAACGGGGCAGTGTACAGTGTATGATATTACTAAGCAGTGGCGTAGCGTGCCTTGGCGGGGCCCCGTATACAATTTGTTTGGGGGCCCTTATGAATGGTTAAGATTTCTCAGAAAAGAACAAAAAATGTTTGCATAAAATTAAAAGAAATATCTATTCATAATTATTATCCATCTGTCACTTTTTGCTATTTTTTTATAAACAATTCTTATTATAAGCTTTATTTTCATAATTTGTGAAGTTTTTATTAATTTTTGTTTACACACGTCGGGGGCCCCCGGGGGTCCCGTATAATTGGTAAGGCAGATACGGCGGTAGCTACGTCCCTGTTACTAAGTATGATTAGTTATCGCAATGTTAACAACTTCGTGAATTTAACTGATCAGGTGTTAAGGTCATCGGTAGCATATCATTGTCGTGTCTGAGTCATGCATTTCAATCATACAAGTAACGAGGCATATTAAACGTTAGTCGCTGGTAATACGGTTGAAAGTATTGATTTCTATCTTCGTTATTACAGTAGTGACAGCTTTTGACGCCATGATAGCATCGATGGCATTTAGAGTTGGAACCGGAAAGATAATCTAAGGACTGAGGACCGAAGTATGGCGTCATGGTAAAGGTGAACCAGTATCCAGTTTGGATATTCCTTTTTATGGACAAATGGAATTTTTAACTTATAATTTTAAGGTCGTTAAATTTTTTACGGTTTTACGGTAACAGTTTCACCTACTTATGGAGATTTAGTAAAGGAAAACGTAGTGAGGAGACCTGGAATTATATAAGTCTGAAATCTTCAACCCGTCTCGAGCAAGCGTGGTGATTAATGCCAGTGCTTGCTCTATATGAGAAGATTTCTCAAGAGTTATAAAGAATGTATTGTTAATGTTATTCAATATTTTATGAACATTTATATTACAGTCATAATCATCGTTATTTCAGCTGAAAGACGTCTACTACTGGATTTAGTCCTCCCCAAAGCATCACCATATCTGCTACTGAACTTTGATGTGCTATATCTATGTCACTTTTTATTGATTTGAGTAAGCAAAAAATACGTGTGCAATATTTTTTGGATATCTAACTGACGGACCAAATGTACTTATTATATTTTTACCTAGGACACATCCCTATTGCACCTAACGTTGTAAAACTAAATCTCGGCAATATATAGGTAGAGACAAAAGCGTATCAGTTATTTGCCATAAAATTAGTTTAGGTATGTACTTTAAATTAAATGTAGAATTATTAATAGAGTTGTTTGCCTTCAATAGTTTTCGGCAATTTAGTTGCGCGTATGATGCCTAAAATTCCAATAAAATGTATAGCTAATGTTCTACAAAACATAGACCTTGACATTTGTTCGTGTTAGATGAAAATATTAAGGTGGAACTTTGTTTAAATTACCTAAAAAATAGCAAAAATCCGCTGAGACAAACTGATTCATCGGTATTCTTATAATATGAGGTTCATTCATTGTCCTTTTTCTATTGATTTTTATCCTTCTCAAGCCATCAAAATGACTTTTAATGAAACATGAAATTATTATGATTCATTTAAATTCTGTTTTTCGATTCTGGTTATAAAATAATAAATCACAGTTATATACCAACAGTGTGACAAGCTTATAGCTCAACTATAACCAAAGAAACGATAGTACGTGTTATTTCTGCAATAATAAAACCTTTTTTTTTAAGACAACAAATTAATTTACTATCAATAAAATTACAATTAATTGAGATGTGGACGCCAAATACTGACATTGGGATTGGGGCAGGTGATGATGATGATGATGAGGATCAATAGCAGTTGATGTAAAAGAAAATAGTCGAGTAGAAACAGGCGGCCATGTTCTTTTTTTGTTACATAATTTGAAAATCTTATATAAGTAAGTTATGTAGTCTCGATGGGGCAGTCTCTAGGTCAATTTTGATTAATAGCCTACAGTCCTTGTGTTTTCAAAATACTTATTAGACAAATGTCATATTTAATTTCTTGAATGTAGAAGAGTCAATCGGATAGGTTTTTCAGAATAACCAATTATTATCTTAGCTAAGTCATCATTAAGTAGGTAAGTAATTCGACGTGCGCCATGCAAATTCTTTTAGCGAATATTTCGAAAGTGGGTATCGAGAGTAAGGTCCTTTCTTTTGCATATACTTATAGTCTTATAGGTATGTTAGAGGTTGTAAAAGATTACATTTGGCCTTCGTAAGCGTTCATGTTCACTTTGCATTGCGATCATACCAGCCAACATATCGACTGTAATCTGTTGTAATATTTAACAGTGGTCCAGATTAAAACACCCAATATCATTGTCCGACTCGGGAACCTACTCCAGGATCTCATGCTGAGCAGCAGCGCTTGCGTCCACTAGACCAACGAGGCACACCTACATACAGCACGGTTGACAATAAAGATATCAACAATTTTATCGGGATTTAGAGAAAAAATAATCAAAACTATATCTACTAAATCTACAATAGAATGTCAGCCGAATCCTTTGAACAAACTAAACAGCAGACATATTGACAAGGTGACACAAATTAAGATGGGTTTACACCTTCGTTACCTAATGTGGGCCAAGGTGTAACGAAATTGATGTCAATTTAGTTGACAATGGCGGCGCGGCTTTACGTTCTCCGAGATGCTGAGTGCACGCACATTTAAGTGTTGATAAACTTCGACAACAATGCAGATGTCTTCCATGGCCATAAGTATTGCATTGTCCATAGATTTTGCTAATCATCACCTCCTTTTGATTTCAAGATACTTAACACCAGCGCTTATTTACCACCACATAAAGAAAAGTGTCAGTGCGACTAAGTTAGGATTAAGTAAGTGTGTATAATAATTTTGCTTATTTCTGAAATACTCTACACTTACAAGGGAACCTGGACTTCAACCCACCTTGAGAAAGCGTATCTATTAATTAATAGCCATATCTCTATTCTGTATGAGAAGAAGCCTTTGCCGTTCAGTGGGACTGTAAAATAATTATATTGTTATCAAACAAAAAACGTTTGACTTCCGTACAAGTGGTGGCTTGGATGCAAGACGAACACGTAAAGTTAATTCGAACGATTTTAAAATTCCAAAAAAACTATGCTGTAGTTAACAAAAAGGTTTTATATGAGGTAAGCACAATTAGTCCCATAGATATGAATAAAGTTTTAAAAATAAATTGAAAATTTATTTGAAACGAGTGTTTTCCAATTTTAAAATCATTTGAATTGACGTTAGGTTTACCGTTTGCGTCAAGCATTCATGCTGGGCACACAGTTCCTAGAAATGTTTTGTCTAAAGCGATCCGACAATGAAAATAGCCCCAATTCCTAGACTGTTCATAATTGAAATAGAACATGAAGAATAACAGACTAACTAATATAGAGCTTCAATGTAAAAACAGTAAAAATAAAATGATAGATCGGTCACCGTAATTTGGCACGCCCTGAGTCGTGTAATCGTGTCATTGACCTTATGAAGCTATTAATTTAGGAAGCATGGTGAAAAAATATTCAGCAATAAAAAATAGCACGAACTTGTCATTTTAGAACGGCTTTAGGAAAATATATTTAAGTATATACATTTTGATAAGGAGTTAGGTACTTTACTATGACCATACATTTAAAATACATATGTGTGAAGTAAATAAAATTTTCACAGAAAAATGAAAAATAGGAATGAAACAGATTTATTCTCTTCGGAAACAACGTAGTCAGCCTTAAAATATTAGGGAGTTATGTTTTCTTTTGTACACTTCGATGTGGTTGCTGCAGAAGCTACTTATGGCGGGAGTCGTGGTGGATGCGGGTATTCAGAACTGTGGTTTTTATCAATAACTGATACAGTTCAAGTTTGGCAGTTACGATGATCGATAAAGTACGTTTCGTAATCCAGTAGGTAGTCTGATATTTTATTGTATACACAAAAAAATATATTTCATTAACTATATTTTGTCATGATGGTTATTGGTGTAGTGGTCGAATGCGTGGTGATGGCAATAGGCTCACCCCCTATTACATGGGACTTAAACATAACTGATGAAATGTGGGTGTACTGTCGGCAAACCTCTGCCCAACCCTTCGGGGAACACAGTCGTGATGTTGTGTATGAAGAAGTCTGGTTGGCCATGTTGAAAAATGTACCAACCTGTAGGTATGTTCGTAATTTCGTAATATTTGAACGCCATTTACTGAGGCACACTAACTGAGACAGAGATACATTTATACTTTTTAATTTAACACCCCAAAACCTTTGTGGCTAATATTTCACGGTTAATTAGCCGGTACGGTAATGTTAGTTTTCATAATTTATTGACAGAACTTATTCTTATTCTTTAGACTCATAGTTTGTCTGACCAGTACAACGAACAATAAAAATACGAGTAAAAAATGTAACAATAACAACCAAAACTAACCTATAGAAAAAGAGGAACAACTCTTCACGCCTCGTGATTTTTATTTCACTCAGTAAATGCAAGCACAATCTTCCAACGCCATAATATGTTCCGTGGAGCGTGCCAAACTTACGTAATAATTGATGAATTACGTGATAACCTGCGCAAAATCATGTTTATCGATAAGTTCCGGCAATTGGGGTCGATAAGACATCAGTTCCGAGACAATAGGCCAATTAGCTAGGCTGAATGCACTTGACCTACATCCGGTTGCGTTTGTTACACTCGTTTAATATGGCAACACACTTACGTCCAGTAAGTCAGTAGCACAGATAAAAAGTAAAAAAAGCGGGACAAAAGCTTATTCGAATTTCAATTGCGCGTCGATGATTAGATTATGCGATGAACTTTAAAAGGCGTTAAGCTTTTAAATTGCTTTTTTTCATTAGGCTGTAAGTCAGGGTCGTATGCCTGACATTGGTGTCTAAAAAAAACAGAAGAGGTATGATAAAAAAATGGTTACGGTTGTTTTTGGTTTAGGGATAATTGACCCCGGTGTTGTTGATCTTTTTAAATTAATAATTCATTAATAGTTGTAAAAAACGATAAAATAATTATGGGATCAGATAAATAAGCATTAAAAAAAATATTTATATCTTTTTTCTGGTTTCCAACATGAACGGTAACAAATTACCCATTTCTTTCGGCATAAATTACCCATTATGGTGTCATTGTACGGATCGTTGACCTAACTATGCTAAGCCAACGACCCATCTATCACCAAACGGTAATCCCAAACAAGTTGTCAAATTCGGGACTAATAAAAGATTTCTGTTATAGGACTAAAAAACTAAAACGTGAATTTGTTAGTGTCATTGCTCGATTTATGAAAAAAAAAAACTTGTAAGGTAAACAAATAAGGTTGATAACCTGGTAGAATTTATTGGAGTCAAAAAACATATTAATTGTTCATATACCTTTCAAACGTAAGTCAATAGTTTAATCGCCTATATAATCATTTGCATCTTAGAATAATAAAGCATTTAATCATTTAAATACTTATTAATATTTGTATTAGACTATACTGCCTCACGTCTAGCGTCTGGGCATAGACTTCCCTCAAGTCCTTCCAGGAACTCTTTTTCCGCGCAACATTATAATTTTAAATTATAACTTTATTCTTTGTTGGCAGAACTAGCCAGTACTTTTTGAATTTAATTACACATTTTATGTAAATTTTATAATTACCCGAAAAAAAACTTCATAATGACCCAGAGGTACGACCTAGCTTCTCATGCACGAAGTTATGAATTCCAAACCGGTCAAGTACCAATGTGACCTTATCAGTTTATCTAACAGTGATTTCTAAGTTTATCTTAGACATCCCTGGCATCGGTCGAGGAAAACCTTTTGAGGAATTCTGGACTTATAATTGAAATTTTAGTTCTAAAATTACGCACCCGCCTTTAACAATCGGGGTGATTAATGCTCGTGCCTTGTCTGTATGAAAAGCCTTTGCCCTGCAGTAAGACAGTTACAAGCTGGTATTTTTAATAACAATTAGGTATCTATTTCTAGAACATCGGCCTCGCTTTTAAAAACATTCGATATAATTAAAGTGGCATCATATTCCTCGTAACGAGTCTACCATCTGTCACATTTCCTGTTTCAATTCACGTGATATTCACCCTATAACTGTTTGCATAAGGTGTGTTATCCCGTGACGGTTTTTTGTTTTACGTAGGACTTGGTTTATAGGTTGTATAACGTTAAACATGGTGGTCAACTGAATGTTTTTCAGTTTTGAGGTAACGACATGGGTGCGATTGCTATCATTTACTATCAGCTGACACGAACAGGCTGCTGAACGTTATCGCAGATAACCTACCAACTTACGTACTTAGTTACATATATCTCAAAATCGGTCCTATCTTTGTTCTGTCTGTTCTTGTAGTTTGAGATTATATTACGCCCTTTTTATTATTTTTCTAACTAAGTCATTGTTTATTGTGATATAAGTTTGGAATTGAGAAAACACGTCTCCATCAATGAAAATTGTGATAAAAGTGTGGGTTTTGGAATGTATTCATACGTCCAATAGTCACATAAGTCATATCCTAAGTTGCAATGTTTCACAAGCGATTCCGATTTGGACTCACCTTTACTTAATAAATAGTAAATACTATTCAACCAATACTAAAATATTGTAACATAAAATTGCTCATTAAATGCTTAATATTAATTGATGAAGATGTACAAATTACAGATAACTCAATAAAAAAATATTACAATGATCAAATTGATTATTTAAAATCGTTTCATACTTAAATCGTTTTCATTGACATTCAAAAGATAATTCCAAGCATTGATGTTCTGGTGTTCCGCATTTAAAATAAGGTCGGCTTATTTTACAATAAACAATATCGATGCTATATTTTATTCGATTCATTAATCGAATAATGTCTTAATTTTGCATCGTTATTAACATCCTTCTTGTAATGAAAATGCAATTTCATATTTTTTGACCGTGTATTTTCATTAAACTCTTGGGTACAGAGTCAGACTACATCGTCACCTCATGAATAAAATTATCATGTATCCCTTTTACGCATTTTTTTACATCCACAGTATAATATTTGTCAGGCTTACGACTGTAATACTTTTAAATTTATCGTAGTTACATTTTATCAAATATGAATGCCATCTTCGATAATATTTATTATTACATGACTTTATAGTGGTTTTATTTATGGCTGCCGATGTCAGCAGTTTTAATAAATTAATGTATAATCGTGTTGGATATTCCTGAGATAAATATTTATAATTGTAATCAGGTGTCACGGCATTATACGGCATAATAGTGCTAGCCTGTTTTAATGAACAAGGCAATCGTTTTTCATAAAAATAAATTAAATAAATAATAATAATGAATAATTTATTTAATACAAGTCCTTTATAGCAGTGTCGTGAAAAAGTTTTGAGAATTAATGTGGAGTGTTGTAGGAGTAGTGGAAGACCAAAGAAATGAGGGATGGATTGTGTGAAAAACGAGACAATTGAGATGACGGCTAATATAGATGTATCGAAGAAGCAGACATGTGATGATTTACCTCCTGGATAAGACTGACATTAAATAAAAATTGATTTAAAGGAGCCTAAAATAGTCTTCACTCTACTAGGAATAGAGCGACGAAGCTTCACTTGAAAAACTTCAACGGAAATTCATAGTTATTATATGTTTTACATGTCTAAGAAAACATCAAAATCATGGTATACTCAATACATTGTTGTTTTGCATTCCGTGAGTTACAATATGGTAGAAAAAAAACAAGTTATAGATACAATATGGACCCTGTCGGGCACGCAGAAATTTTAGGAGAGAGTATTAGGGCTAAATAGTATTATTATTGTAAATTATTAGGTTAAATCAATATTATCATAAAATATTAGGTGTGTTTCATTTCATTAATTATAAGTATATTATATTAAATTAATTATACATTTTTCATTTTGCAATCGTTTTATCATCTAGAAACTCCTTTACTGTAATATGATCTTTATATCGAATGGTCATTCCGTCACCATCGAATGTCAAGTATTATCGCAATAATTGACATTGACGCAGTTCTGTTCACCTCACAAGGGAATAAGCGTGATGGTAGTTAATAAGAGACGAGATAGGACCGGGATCGAGTAGGTGTCCCTTGAGATAATACGGAGGATGATGAATCACGAACCTAGCCAGATAAGCCGCCTCATAGCTCGATACTTTGTTCAAACTTGAGATACGTAAGCTGATAAAGGAAAAGCTTGTAGGAATAATATTTAAAAAATTAGCTACAATACCAAAAATGTCTCAAACAAAACCTCTTGACTTTTACAGAATTTAGAAAAGCAAGTGTAAATTAAATGCTTAGATAAATAACAATTTTAATCATTAGGTAAGTAATAGCAATTATCGTAACGACTTATAATAAATTGACTTTTTTTTAATTATCATTTATGCAAACGGCTTTACACAACCTGCCGTAGGAGGGTTTAAAACATTAAACGCTAAGTGATATACATTTTCTATTGTGTCTCGTTCTCTGTTAATCAACCATCATCATCATCGTCCTCATGCCCTTATCCCAATTTATTTGGGGTCGGTGTTGTTGGCATGTATTCTTCTTCCATACATCTTTATTTGCCGCCATATCAAGAGTTAATGTTAAGTTAAGCAACCGTTTGCCTAAAATAATTTAATAAAGAACAGTTTTTTTTTAATTTAAAAAATACTTAGTAATGTTGGTAATTACAATCAAAGCATGTTTTTTTGGAATTTATTATAAGTCGTTACGATAATTGCTATTAATTTCCGTTAGATAACTCAAAATCGATGAAATGGTTGAACTTTGCTTAATTAATGACATTCTTTTACTAATTGATTTTACGGGTACCTTGAGATTGAACAAAATAATAATAGTTAACTAATAGCGATCAAAAATTGATTTCTAACTTTAATCTTTTTTGGCAATTAATACAATTTGGAACTGCTTCGTTGGAACTGCTTTGTTGGTCTAGTGGTCCCTAGCGCGGCTGCTAAACGTAAGATCTTGGGGTTGATTCGGAGGTCGAGCAGTGTCGTTTAGTTTTTTCAATTGAATTTTCTCACTAGCAGCCCGGAGTCTGGATTTGTGCCCGATTGATGGCAATAGGCTCGCCCCATATATATATTTTGTAAGTCGATGCCCCACACTAGGAATTTCTCCTGGGTCGTGGGTGCGTTTACAAACATTTAAAGTCACATACACGAACAGTCATACCCGGTAATAACCTGTAGGTCATACAAATTTGTTCCGTGCGGGAATCGATACCACGACTCGCGGCGGAGCAGTCGATCGCTCAGCCAGTGCGCCAGCCGTGCCGGGACTTTAACATAACTGACAAAATATGGGTGTTACTATAGGTACACCTCTGCCCAACCATGACCGCCAGGGGAATATAGGCGTTATGTTATGTTACAATTTGGAACTACCAGTATATTCACCAAAAGAAAACCTCTTTACTTAATTAATTTTGACACCAAACAATAATAGCTAGTACTTACATAAGTGCTTATGTGCCCACATTGGCTTTGTCATGCCTTCTAAAAATTACATTATAAGTACAGAGGCCAGCATATCAAGCTACCCCAATCTGTCAAATGTCTTTGATAGTTTTACAACTTTATTACAAAAGAATAAGGTTCATGTTCAACTGGGAAAATTTGACAGTTTGGGATGGCTTGACTCTACACAAAATGGCATTTAAATGTTATTTTGCTATCTAGAATGTAGTTGATTAGTGATAGTGCCTAGTAATCGCTTTACTTATCTACACCATTATTACCTACGAGTATGTATGTCCCAATCACATTCCAACATAATTAGAAATAATCAATAATTGTTTTTGCTTTTTTTCAAACAAGTATCTCATGAAGAGTTTTAAAAGTAATTTGTTATCCTATCCTGCGCTTTGAATTTAGCTTCCAAAAATGTAAACTATTAATGTGATTTTGGAAGTTAATACTTTTAACACTCACACATAAAGTTCAGTTTGTGCTATAACTTACTCAATTTTCAAGACTTTTTCAATAGTAGCCAGTACCAGTCATTGTGAAATCGACTTAATTTACATAAGGTTATAATTGTGTAAGTGGAAATGAAAACAATTGGATATACAGATTTGAATATGGAATACTTCAGTTCGCGATCGTACGTACGTTCTGTCGTTTTCTATAGACAAGTACTTTTTTTGGGAAAAAAAGAAAATAATCATAAAGAATCGATTAACCTTCGTTTGACCATTATAAATGATCCAAAAGGACCATTGTAAATAGTCAGGCACCTATACCTAACACTTTAATAACCTACCTATCGATTTTGTTTTTGTTGATAACCTCGAACAGTTAAAAGTAAAAAAGACATTATGATAATTAATTTTATCATAAGTTCAAAAGGAAAATGACGACAATATGACCTCTAGCTTTCTAGAAAAATATATTGGATGTTATACAAATATGTATTGAATAAAGGTTAAATTTAATCATTATTATATAGCCGTATTAATGTAGTAGACATTAACTATTTACTAATTATTATTAAACAAACAATTACTTATTTGTACCTATACATTTATTGGTTTTGAAACATAGCAGAAAGACTGCCGTGACTTTGTTTGCTTTGGTCCCAACCTTTATAAATAATAGCCTGTGTTATTCTGTAAAGTTTCATCAAAGTCTGTTACTACAGTACAGTATGCGTGAGTAACAAATATCCCCATAAACTTTCACATTTATAATCATTTATCACTCGAGTTTGGCGTAATCAGAAGCGCCCACCAAATCCTGTTTCGTGCAGGCATCAGGGCGCGCAGGACACGTTATCAGGTTTCCCATCATTAATGGAGCATCACCACACCTGCGCACCAGGCTCAAGTCATCTAGTAATTTCCACCTGAGCTGGCTTTCCCTGCTTCCACCAACCTGAATCCGGAGTCTGTTAAGAGACTAAATTAAGTGGGAAGTGGGATATTCCGGTTTAATTTCAAGACAAGGTTAGGTATAAGATTCTAATCATATTTTCCGCCACATTTCTTTTTAACCAACACATTAAACCACATCATTGTCTGACCTTAAATATAGATCATATGCAAAACAATAGTCCATTAATAACCCTTTTAACCTCGACCCAATTTAGATAAAAACAATTGAAGGTGCAACATTTTTAATAACGTCATCAATTAGCAATGTCCTTAGTGCTTCCGCGCCCTATAATCAAATGTACTCAGAGAGCTTCCGTACATTGTAGACAATTGGCAAAACAGCAGGCAGGCCAATGTATCCATTGTCTTGGAAATGGATGCTATAACAATGGACATAGTAAGAGGTTCGATTTTTGCTCCTTAATAACATACAATATAAGAGCAAAAATCGAACTTCTTGCCTAGTACTTATAGCTACTTTGTTTCTGATCTACCATTGTTGTCCGATGCTATCGAAGTGTATTGAAATGTTAGAGAAAGCAAAAAGAAATCACTTTAAGCGATGGTCGATTGGTATCGGGAGAACAATAAGCTTTTTTTAATGCGGTATCTGCGTTCAATGGAAATTCGTATCAACTATTTATTTTACGTGTACGTCATTGAAAGTCGAGAAAGAATCTCTAAATGCTTATTGGTCTGTCAGCACCCAGTCACTGAAAAGATTTGAAAGTTATATACTAGGGTGAAAGGTACATCTACACAAGCACACAGGTATAGCACAAGCTGATACCATGAGTTTTGTACATGATTCTGGACCTGGAGCCTTGAAATTTTACATCTTCATTTGTTTTTAACAGTTTATGTACAAATATAAAAATCACTGGCATCTCGGTGAAGGAAAACATCGTGAAGAATCCTGGACTAAACATTAATATACCTAACTCCGAATTCACTAATCGGCCTTGAAGAAGTGTTTTGCAATGCCTTTTGTGTATGAGAAGAGTCAGTGTGGGACAGCAATAGGCTGGTACTAATATATAAATTCTGCTTATCACAGAGTACTTATACGGTACTAATGGTTTTTATTCTTTCAAATATGAAATTATTTATTCTTCTCATAGTTCTATGTACTTTATAAGTGTTTTATAACTATCTTCTAATTATAAGTTAGTTAAGTTACAGCCTATATCATATTTTTAAGTTCCTACCTACTATGTATATGTAAGTATTGCTATCCCATTTTTCGGTCCCCAAGAAGGGAGAACCAGATAAAAATGACGTCGATATCTAAAATCTTGATCCCCAATTAATTCTGTGAAGAACAATGAACATTCGCACAAAAACAACCAGTCATTTTTATCTGCATTCTCGTTTCTCCGCAGACATGCACCAACACGAACTGGACAGACAGAACAAGATCACTCAGCAGATCCTGGAGGCATTTATTCAAAAGAAGCTGGGTTTGGGCAGTAGCGTACCCAAGGCACCTTCAATACTCGACATCCTACCGGTGAAGATGCTTGCGCCACAGACGACGAAGCAGCCTGAGATAGTGGAAGATAATGAAATGGAAGACATAGATGAGGAACAGGACAACCTGGATGATTTGGACAGCCAGGAGTTACCAGAGGATCTGCAGGAACTAAGGGAGGATGACAGCTTACAGAGCGTGGAGAGCGAGCAGATTGATTCCATCTACAACACACAAGGCAGGTACCACGACTTTTGATTGTATTAGGCAATTTGTTCTTACCGAAGAGTCAATGGCTTTGTTTTTCTGAATGAATTGCATTATGCAAGTCTGTTGCATTCTTTGTTTAAGCTGTGAGTATTTTTTTAGCACCAGCTCGTTACTATTGATGGATATGTTATAAACAAATTCATGTTACGTGACTATCTCCACGTTTACTGCTTGTAAATATTGATGTGTACAGTTGGTAGTGTAGTGCACTTGTCACTTAATTGTTAAATTCGCACGACCTTCTATTTAAATTTTACATGACCTTCACGAATGTGGGTGTTACTGTAAGTGCACCTCAGTCCTACTCTTCGGCAATTACTTTCGTGACGTTTTAAGATCTTTAGGAAGCAAGTATGTGTGCCGTTAAGATAGAATAACAGATTCTATATTAACAGCACACAAATGATTATGATTTCAAGAAACTCAAATTACTTTTCCTATGACCTATCATTAAGACTTTAGCATTAGTTCAAGTGTCATCACGATACTTTTAATGGTACCCAAACATCATGATCTTACCCCCACTGTTCCCCATTAGCCCAAACTCTGAGCCAACAAACGTAGTAACGTACTTCAGATAGATTGGTCAAACATTTGTCAATACAGCAAACAATACGCAACGCGTGCGCAAATATGTCAAAGACACCGCGACCCAAATCATATACCACGTTAGGACAAACATTATCTCAGTTTGATCAAATATTTGCGATGCGCTCGTGAGACTATTGCAAATCCACGTATGAGTTGATTAATTTCGAAAAGTCAACTTTGAACAACTGTTGTTTCATAAGAAAAACATGAATCAACCTCTAATTTTCGACAGTTCATGCTAATTTTATAGTATTGGTACTTGGTTAACAACATAGTACGTAGTTTCCCTTTCTTAGCATTCTCTCATTCATCTGCCTAGCCTTGATGCAGCTGAATACCAGTAATTTACGTGGAGCGACTACACGATATACTATATATATATAGATATACGATATACTACGCGACAATGCGATACCTCTTGTTTGTCAGACTTTCGGTCTTCTGACTACCCGTAACGACTGTCAAAGATCTACAAACGACAGCCGGGACCAACGGCTTAACGTGCTTTCCGACGCACGGAGGAGTCTCGACATGCTACGAACAGTCTCCAATCCCCAGAATGACCTCGGCAAGCGTAGCTTTACCTTCGATCCTGTTAAGCTAGCTATTTAGCCACGTAACTCCTCCATTTTTTGCCATTTTAAGGAAAATATACGTTTTTTTTATTTTAATCTGGATTTACAGTCAAGTATTTTCAACAAAAAAATTGAATCGTGTCTTCAACATGAATGCTAAATTCCATGGTTAAATATACGTGTGTGTGCTTTAAAACACATTCCACTTTACAGCTACATGCATTATAAGATAATTAAATGATTATAGTTCACAAATTACCATTTTATTGTCAGTTAATTCTGTAGTTCAAGGTGCAATCAGTTAATAAAGCGGTGGCGGATCGTGATCCGACTATACCTGGCCTTTGAACCACGACGCTCTGAAACAGCGCGAATCGATTTCGTGTCATTCAATCTGAGTAGGTTACTATACTTTAGTACGTATACCTACGGTTTAAGGGGAGATGATTCTTTTTATACCAGTCTTTTGATTTTTAACCTTTCACGTATTATTGCAGACTTACAAGCTCAGGGATAGAGCACTTCTTAAAACTATTTGTAATTTTTTAAGTAAGGGTTTCGATAATTTTCTAGCTGCAGCTAGACATCACCTGAACATCCAGGCGTGGCTTAAAAATAGAAGAAAGAAAATAATTATGTGTTAAATTGATAGTAAATCATAAAGCCATTTCCCAACTAAGTATGTTGGAGTCGGCTTCCAGTCTAACAGGATGCAGCTGAATACCAGTATTTTACACGGAGCGACTGCCTATCTGGCTTTGTAAGACTGTTTGTCAGATTTTCGGGCTTCTTACTACCTAACTCTGGGTACCTAACGACTGTCAAAAATCGAATCGAATCGATTACGTTTATAGTCATCTACGGCTATTTTAGGCGGTTGTACAAGCTGACGTGTCGATTTGGGGGAGGAGTTACGACTCCTAGGATCTATCTATAATAAAATCTAAAAAAAATAGAATGTTTGTGTTTTTGTTTGCACCCGCCAATCTCCGTCATGAAAATAGGGATTATGTTTAAATTCGGCTTTATGATCTTATATTAGCATAATCTACACATAAATAGCAAAAAAGGAAAGCAATGTCGTCCTTTGCGTGGATAAAGGTGAAATAGAATCTCTTGAAAAATAACCAAGAGCTTGACATTTCAAAAGCAACATTTTACGACAAAAAACGTACAAAATCAATGGTGATGCCTCTTCAACCTATTATATATTTTTTGTACTTCGAAGATTATCAAAAAATATGAGTTCATGGTTATTAGGTCGCAATCTGACATTAGATGTAAAATAAAATGAACTCACATATCTGCTTATTTAA
Source organism: Phlogophora meticulosa (assembly GCA_905147745.2). NCBI lineage: Eukaryota > Metazoa > Arthropoda > Insecta > Lepidoptera > Noctuidae > Phlogophora > Phlogophora meticulosa. The sequence continues at coordinate 11,828,876 of LR990533.1, read as the reverse complement.
TTTTAACCACAGCAGAGACAAACTAGCTTACAGTCTTGAAAAGAATAATGGTTTTGAAATTATGATCAGGAATTGATATTAAACACCACTATTTTGAGTAGAGCAGAGTTTTGAAAATACACCCAGTTATATATAGTAAAATACAGCCAATTTACTAGGTGAACTAAAATGTTAAGCAAGCACATTCCGCTAATGTCCAGTAACTTGAATTATTTCGTTTACAATCAAGAGTTTTTAACGATAAATTGACCACGAATGGACCTCCCATTTAAAAAGTCCCCATTATACCAGCCTATAAAAGTTCCCTGCCATCGGTCTGATCATGACCAGGCCGGTATTTAACCCCACATGTTCTCCTTGAAGAGTTCAGTGTTGCGGCCACATGACCGGTCCAGCCTGGCCAACACATCTCCGTACTGAAAATAAAAAATACCAAAAAACGCAAGTTTACGACGGTTATAAGTTATAAAAACAAAATAAGTAATATCCCTATCAGGAATCTTGCTTTATTATGTCTAGCCGTAAAAAGAAAATGTGATACACTTATAATAAGGCATTAGTATGAAAATGAGAGTGACATTTGACGTTTCACTGGTCACCTTGGAAGGTCGTTGATACCACATAATGGTAATTTGACATTTAACATAAAGCAAAAAACAAAACTGAAGAGGAGGCACGGTAACACTAAATACTTTGATGATTTAACTTTTAATACATTTTTCAATTTGCATGGGTATGTAAATTTGAAAAAAATATATTCACAAGAAGAATTACGTAGACAATATTATTTTGGAACGCAGCGTACCACTTCCGTCACAATACCCGCACCAATCATGGCGCATAGAAGCTTTTAAAATATTAAAACAAAGGACACTCGCGCATCATTCTGGGTGCTTAGTAGCTTCTAGAAGATTGAAACAAAGTTCGCCGTGGACCGCCATGCTGTCTGCGATTTGATCAGTCTCTGAAACTATATGTCTGCCTTCGCTCTGAACCCTATACTGGTAACACAAGGAACTATATATTATATATTAGGTCTTTACCTATGAAATTGCCGTTCTGCAGTACTGGCCATTTCAAATCAAAATATTTTTTGTTTGGCTAAGAATTCTAATTTCAAATTAATTTTATTTTAAAAACATGGATTTTTTTTTCCAAAAGTAGTCATTTGTTTATTGATTAGTGTTACATTTTCATCGCATTTAAATCTTTTTCGTCATCATGGATACGTTAAAAATTCGAGTAATTATGGAATATGAGTACCGTCGTGGCAGCAACGCGGCACAAGCGGCACGCAACATCAACGACGTTTACGGAGCTAACACTACAAACCAACGCACTACCTGTTATTGGTTTGCTCGCTTCCGTTCTGGAAATTTCGACCTGAAAATTGAACCTCGCGGTCGTCCGAAGACTTTGGTCGACAATGACGAATTAAAGGCGATTGTGGAAGCTGATGATACACAATCTACGGCTGAATTAGCAGCAGCTTTCGACGTTAGCGTCAAAACAATATTGGTCCATTTGCGTCAAATTGGCAAGGTAAAAAAGCTTGACAAATGGGTGCCCCACGAACTCAATGATCGCCAGCGCGAAGTACGCGTCGAGACGTGCCTTGCACTGCTCAACAGACACACAAATGAAGGAATTTTGAACCGCATTGTTACCTGCGATGAAAAATGGATTCTGTTTGATAACCGCAAGCGCTCAGCAAGTTGGTTGGATCCTGGTTCAGCACCTAAACAATGCCCTAAACGAAAACTTACCCCAAGAAAAGTGATGGTCACTGTTTGGTGGTCTAGCGCCGGTGTGATTCAACACAGCTTCTTACCAAACGGGGTGAGCATTACTGCAGATGTGTACTGTGAAGAATTGAACGCAATGATGGAGAAGCTGGCACATCTCCAACCAGCATTGGTCAATCGCTCGTCTCCGCTGCTCCTGCACGACAACGCGCGACCTCATACTGCACAGCAGACGGTCTCCAAGTTGCAAGAACTCGGGTTGGAAGCTCTCCGTCATCCGCCCTACTCACCAGACCTTGCGCCTACAGACTACTACTTTTTCCAGAATTTGGATAACTTCTTGGCGGGAAAAAAATTCAATACCCGAGAGGCAGTACAAAATGCCTTTGAAGAATTTGTTGCCTCCCGTCCAGCTGATTTCTTTAAGAAGGGCATCAATAAACTGCCACTGCGTTGGCAAAGATGCATTGATTGCATGGGTGATTACTTCGATTAATACAAATAAAAAATACATGAAAAAAATTCATTTAATTTTTTTCATACAAAACGGCAATTTCATAGGTAAAGACCTATTATTAAAGTGGGTATTTTCCAAACAACAATACCTAATGGGTAAGTTTATGGTATTCGCGTCTTCTAGACTAAAACAAATCCAATCTTAAGATAGATGTTTACGTTCCTATTTTTGGCGAGACTCTTGACATTTCATTAGTTCACTTTATTTCCAAAAAAACGCTTAATAGAGAAATCAAAGCTTATTTTATTGCAACTAATAGGTGGAGATCTTACGTTTTATTTTTATTATACGGTTCCAAATAACATGCACATAATTCGAAAATTAATCAATAAAACTTTATGGCGGTAGTTAAACCTTTTATACTTATACTTAAAGTTTAATATATTAGTAAAATAAATCGATTTAATATCAATTTTATGCAATACAAAAGGAAGAGTTTAGTTTATGAGTCTTACCGCCATGCTATCACAGATAAAACTACAATAACATACCTATTGGTACGCTTAGTTTTGCATTAGCGATATTTTTTAAGTAAACTGAAAGCCTGTACGCGTTCTCACATAATTATGTACCTATCATCATCATCCTCCTGCCCTTATCCCAATTTATTTGAGGTCGGCGCAGCATGTTTTCTTCTTCCATACATCTCTATTTGCCGTCATCTCAAGGGTCACCTCTTTTCTTGCCATATCATCTTTCACACAATCCATCCATCTTTTCTTTGGTCTTCCTCTACTCATGTAACCCTGCACATTCATACTCAAAACTTTCCTCACAACATGGTCCTCATTCCTTCGCATCACATGCCCATACCATGACATCTCACATATGTACCTAGTGTTAGTGAAAACGGCCAGTACTGCCGTCTTGCGCTGGATATTCATAAGTTACTATAAATATTTCCTGTTTTGACGACGGGACTCGCCGGGGCGTTCCGGGGGGAGTAGCACTTGTCACCACCCAAACCGTACAATTGAAAACCCTCCTATTGTGATTAATTATTAACGTACTGCTTAATATGTTCCAGTCGAAACGATAATGACGTCTGAATTTGATGACCCCATTTGGCAATAGAAAAGAATACTTCAATCCTTGTGATGCGGAGGAATGCGATCATGTTGTGAGGAAAGGTTTGAGCATGAATGTGGAGGGTAACAAGAGCAGGAGAATATCAAATATGGATGGATTAAGTGAAAGATGATATGGCTAGAACCACCAGAGTCACCTCCTGACGATAGAGATGACGGCAAATAGACATATATGGAAGAAGAAGACATGCTGCGCCTACCCCAAATAAATTGGTATAAGAGCAGGATGATGATGAAGACGATGTCCTACAATGACACTAAAACAACATTTTTCTAATTTTCCGAACTGTTTGCCTCGATTGTGTAACATTCGTTGGTCTATCGGTGAAAGGAAATACGGTGACCTAGGTCAAGCGAAGTCAACAATGTAAAACCGCAAAACGTCCTTTGCTTAACTAAATTTTGTTTAAACAAAACATCAGGTGACAGGACTTCAAAATTGTGCTCATGAAAGCGATGAATTTCAAAACAGCTTCCGCCATCTGCCTAATCTTCACTTAACTGTGTTGCGGTCAGCTTTCAATCTAATCGGATACAGATACTTTACATGAAGCGACTGCCTTTTTGACATCTACAATCCAGTTACTAGCTCACACGGCTCACACGGCAACTCTTAGTAATTAAGACTGGCTGTCAGACCTTCGAGATTCTGACTACTGAATCTAGTGACAGGTGATGTCAGCCAGGGCCAATTGTTTAACATGCTTTCACAACCGCTTAGGGGCCTTGATATGAAATGTATAGTAACCCATCTGTGTATCGACCTCGGCAAGAGTAGCTTAACGTTCGATCGACCTGTGAACCCCTCAACGAGTTTCAAAATAGCGTTTTAAAACTCGATTTATCAAGTGGCGCGTCAGTTAACAGCATAAACTGTGAGCTGCCATAAATTGAGTTGAGATTATCGCATGATTACGTTATCCGCGGACGCTATGCTCTACCGTCATGAAAATAAAGTTTCAGGTAGCCAGAGATGGAAATTAACATTTAATGCAATTTATGTTTCGTTGTTTTGTTATCGCAATTTTTAAACGAAGCTTTTATCAGAATACTCTTGTAACCCATATTCGTTTTTAAAACCTTTTTTTCCTCACATCATGATCGTTATTCCTCTGCATTACATACCTATACCATGACAACCGATTTTCACACATCTCGGTAGACTTTTAGACTTCCTCTTACGCACTCATTTCTTATTATATCCATTCGCGTAACACATACGTCTTAAGATAGGTATCTAGAGAAAATCTCAATCCCTTTATTAATAATTTTGGAAAAAAGTTACAAGAAATGTAACCAGGGTGGAAGGATCATCGACGCAGCGTGGAAGTTTTTGTAGTCTTTTCTTAAGTTCCACCTTTTTTGAGGTATTTTCATTTTTAAACTGTATAATGGATGACCAGAATCTTGTGCTGAACTAATGGTTATCCCTCGCACCCTGCTTTGTTCAAGGATTAAGTTTAGCGTAACATTTGCTAACCGTAAGGTGGCGATGCAATCTCATTTAAAAAAACCACCACCCAAATGATTACACCATTAAGATGTTCCAGCTCTATAAATCCAAGTTGCATTTACAAAGTAAGCTTGATAGCAAGCCAAAGCGTGGGACGTGGTGGATGGCGTGGCGGAAAGGATTCCTGCAGGCGGGCACAAGTCTTGTGATCTCGTCATAATCTCCGAGACCGCGCCAATCTAGCTATTACTAACAGCAATGCGGATGTACGAAACAAATTTCTAGAAATGAAAACATATTGTTTTTGACGCGTTTTAGAATCTTCTTATATTTACATCGGTACTTTATATCGATATATCGAATGCAATATATGGCTTTACATAGCTTCGGTACGAACGCAGAAACATCAAGCCATCCCAAACTGTTAAATTTTCTCAATCTAACATGATCTTTATTTGTTTGAAATGAAGTTGAAAAAGTATTGAAGAAATTTGTCAGAATGGGGTAGCTTGATGTACTGGCGGCACACATGACTTTTGTATAATTTATTTAGGTAACCAGATGGGTAACTTAAAAATTTGTGATTATTATACATCTTATATACTTACATATAAATATTTTAATTTTTCTGTCAAGACTGAAAGCGAACGACACTGACTTCCTTATGTTAATTAAATAGATCGATTTCTATTACTTAAATTGCCCTGAAAATGTCGAAGTAATTCTTCAAAAAAGATCTTCGTATTTAATAAATGATAAAAACTGATATTGTAATGATCTGTCCTTGTATGGGCATTAATTTTGTAACATATTATGTGTTGCAAAATTAGTTTATGCGAAAAATCAATTTGTCGTAACTGCGCGTTTATTACCGATTACACCTTCTAATGGCATCTCCATTCATTTTTATTTTCGAGTAATAGATACTTAACCTTCAGGAAAACTATTATTTTGTGAAGTCAATCTGTTGTTTATCAAATTTATGAGCTAAAGTCTTGAAACTAATCTCTTCACATGACATTTTAGCGTACTTTCCGGAACTGTGAATACCGATAATTTCGTATTAAGAATCTTTTGATGGATTTTAATTCATTGACAACTACATAACATTCTGTAACCGGTGACAGACAGAAAGTTGCCCTGTTGGTATTAGGTATAAGAACTTCACATACTATGTATATAGTAACACTTTCTGCAGAAGAGACAATACCCGAAAACTATACAACAGGGTAAAGGCCTCTTCTCATACAGAGAAGGCAAGAACATTTTATCATAATTATCATGCTAGCTCAAGGTTTGCAATTATAATTCCATGTTAAAATGTATGTCGCAGGATACTTAAGTGGAAAATCGTTTTTTTTTTTAATATTTTTCATAAACACACACAGACACACATCATCAGGCTATATTATTCCACTGATGGACATAGCCCTCCCCTAATGAGCGCCATAGCGCCCTGTCTTCTGCTTAAGACATATGTTACTATGAAAACCCCGGATTAATAAAAGCTGAGAAAGATTTTTCGTTTCAGTATTGCGATATAGTTTTGTACCTATAAAAAATAAATCTAGGTACGGTAGGGACTTATGATTTCTCCTACTTTTAATCGAAAGAACGAAGTATTAAAAAGCCTTGAGGAAAATCTCATCAGATTTTCTTAGTGAAATTTTACACATGTTTACACATGTCTGCAGTCTCCAGGCTAGGCAATTTTAGGTCATGAGTCCGTGGGATTGGGAGCAATATTCGACGTATCATCCGACATCGGTCACGAGTTGACCATCGCTCGCCATATACAGACTTAAACATACCAAGTTTTTTATTTGGAAACGTGAACGGCGCATCAATCACATTTTGTCTGACGTAAATGGCCGTTGACGGCTTTTTCTGGTTTAATTTTACTCACAAACACGGTTTGATTTAGGAAGGTAAACATTTTTTGTCACTGTGTGAACATTCCCGTATGACGTTGAGGGAAAAGAGCGCAAAATGTGTAGGTACATTAAGTGATCTTGTCTTTTTATCAGACTCAATCCCTTAAGTATTAAAAGGGCTTTGGCACAATTCTCATTATGGCAATAGCTAGTAGTACCTACAAGGATTTCAAAACAACCTATTAAATTCCGAAAACCTGTTTTCATTGCACCTGTGTTTTTGATTTATAGAAAGTGACCATTCACCTTTTAGTCGTTCTTTTACATAAAAGTTATGCAGCATCTCAAATTGAGTCTAAGAGTATAACGGTTAACTCAAATGGCCTGTGACCACAAACAAACTTGAACTCGTGGTACTGCACTTTCAGTGCCCTTGCCACGGTTCTTATTAATTAGGTACTGGCTTTGCCTTCACGTCTATCTTACTCAGTACAAAAATAACAATCAATGTTCGTTAATGTCTTCCGAAAACAATTACTTACTGCATGTGTGTGTTTAAAATAGTTACTCGACTGCCGCGAAGCCTAAAAAGAGGATTATATCTTTATTGAATACTTGTTGCTAAGTTCATTAAGTCGACCACGAAACGTATTTAGCAAGTTTATTGCTATGATATACAGGAGTATCATCATTTGCCTAGCCTTTTCCCAACCATGTTGGGGTCGGCTTCCAGTCTAACCGGATGCAGTATTTTACATGGAGCGACTGCCTATCTGACCTCCACAGCCCAGTCACTTGAGAACACGATACCCCTTGGTAAGACTGGTTGTCAGACTTTCGGGCCTCTGACTACCCGTAACAACTGTCAAAGATCTGTGACAGCCGGGACCAACGGTTTAACGTGCTTTCCGAGGCACGGAGGATGTAATAAACGGTCACCCATCCTCAGACTGACCTCGGCAAGCGTAGATTAACCTTCGATCGAGCCGAGGGGCTGTTTTTATTTAGCCACGAGCTCTTAATATACCTATATAGTCTTTCTATTCTTTAGTCTCCATTTCTCTTGTGGCTTACCAAGGTCACAAGAGAAATGGAGAGAAACGACGGATGTGTGGTGTGGAAGATGAGATGACGGCAAATAGAGATATATGGAAGAAGAAGACATGCTGTGCTGACCTCAAGTAAATTGGAATAAGGGCAGTATGGATGATGATGAAAATACATAATCGGCCAATTTTGAACAATCTGGGCTGACATTTTCCATCCACCGATACCGATCTAGTACCCATAACACAAGCTCTGCTTGGCTTGGAGCTAGATGACGCTGTCCAGAATTATTTATTTTATTTATTTATATTCCAATCGACAAATTAATTTTATCTGAGGAATAAAGATGGCGGTCTGGCACCTTTTGTATAGAAAATATGTCAAACCGCCATATTTATTCATCAGATAAAAGTTATCTTACTAAGTATTGAAGAATCAGCGCTTAGTAAATATGAATGAAACTGTTGGCATGACTTGTCCTGTTCACTAAGTACGTAACATACCTCGCCATGCTATGTAACCACATTGCTGCATATAGACGCACGCATTAGCATTTTGTTTCCAGAAGCCATTCTTAATGAATGCTTTTTTTTCAGTTTTTATTTGCAGTCACGTTTTTTAAGCTGTAAACACTAATGAGAAGCGGTCTAGGTCATAGCACGCGTTCATTTCATAATAGGGATGTGTCCTAGGTAAAAATATAATACGTATATTTGGTCCGTAAGTTGGATTACCAAAAATATTGGACTCGTATTTTTTGCTTACTCAAATCAATAAATGGTGACAAAGATAAAGGGGTTTGTGACGTCACTTTGACATAAAAAGTGTAGCACGGCGTGAAGTCACGCGCAATTTCGACGCACTGTATCGTCGTCATTTTTGGTTTACGTGACAAAAGAAACCAGGAAAAAGACCAGATTTTTTTAAGGACACTACCACTACCACTACCCTATTGAATAAAAAAATGTTCTTAATAGGTCCCTGTTACTATACAGAGTAGAAGGAACCTCGGCGCACCAACTAATACCATGACTTTTAGGACTTGATTCTCATGATTCACCGTTTAAATTTTCCGTCGGGTTTTCCTAATTTCCACGTTTTTTTTCTGCTGCTTATTTAAATTTAATCTGTAAAAACTCATACCTTCTACGTAACCCAATGAGATTTTTAGTGAGAGACGTTAAGTATTAACTGTTTAAATGAAAATGTCAATGGTTTAGGTAGAATTGGTGATTTTCTCAAGACTTTTACTGTTTTAAGTAAAAAAACGGATCCAGCCTGTTAATGACCTACTGCAGGTCAAAGTCCTCTTCTCATACAGTGGAGGCACGACCAATAATCACCACCGTTGCTGAGGGTGGGTTAGCGATTTCAGACTAATATCAATTATAACTAGATTCCCTCACTATGTTTTTTCACCGATGTCAGTGATGTCTAAGATAAACTTAAAAAAGTACATAAGTATGAATTAAAAAAGTCACAATAGTATTTGCCCAGATTTGAGCCTACAACCTCGTGCATGACAGGCTAGACCTTAACCACTCCACCATCATGAAACCTTTAATAATGCAACTAAACTATCGCTAGTTTGGAAGTATGAGGAACAGGGTGTAAAGTTCCTCATCCACCATAAAAAAGGGAGGATCCTCCGACCAGACGGGTGTCGTGTCTGGTGGGCAACTGCCCGACGTTTGTTGTCGGGCTTGTTTATATATACTCAGTCGCGTGGATAACTCTAATATCGCGATGTAGGAAACGTCGATTTAGTTCGTATGTGGCGAGATAGATGTCGCTACACTAGTTTTAAACTCAGTACGAAAGGCACTTTAAACTTGGTGATTACCTAGCAATTCTCGCATCCTACATTTCCTAAAGATACCGTATCAACGTGCCAAGTTTTCTACACTCAGCAACATTGAAAGAAGACGGTAGGGAAAAAGTGCAAAAAAGAGCATCGTTAGAGCTCACTGACCCATTTCTGTAGTGTCCCGCACTTCGCACTGCCCTGTTTACTGCACAGCGGTGCGAGTAATGAGCGCTCATCTACCAACTAGCTCAGCTGATGAAATTATCACCAACCGCTTAATTAATAGGCGTTCTATTCTTCTGTCAACATTCGTTTGTTTTTTTTTTGCATAGGAAAAGGCAAAGTTCATGACTTTTGCGGTCTGAAAATGCCGCAGTAATGAGAATGGTTAGTTAACAAACTTTTTGCTGGGATTCTTGTACCTTTCCGGGTTTCATTTGGGGGATTTTTGCAAGATGTTGCAATGGTTCTTGTCAAAGGGGACTGAAATCATTATTAACATCAAATAAATGTTTGGTGCCACTCGTAGGCTTTCTGGCAATTATGTACGTACCCCTTTCTAAAATCGTTTGTTGTATCGGTCAGAATATAGACCAATAGACGATGGCCACGTCAACGGGCCAAGACAAGATGCATAGATACAATACCGGAACGAAATGGAGCAGAAATAACATTGCAACATTATGTACCTTGTTACACTTATAAACTTAGTTAGCACTTAGAAAGCCGTAACTGCCGTCTGGGAACACTAGGAACTATTGTTACATAAAAGGGACATTCGTCCTATGTTAGCTTTCTCAAACTAAAATGTTTGTCTTGTAAATGCATATTGTTTTGATCAAATGAATCTAGTCGTCTGAAGTGATAATAAAAATTGAATTATGACATAAACATTCGATCGGAAAACTTTCCCTAAGACACAAAGAGGCCAGCATCTATTTCACTATAGTCGATACAGACTTGGATATTACTATGTACAGTACAGCTATGTACCAGCACATCGGGATACCGCAGTCTGTCAATATCTTTGAAAATTTGACAGTTTAGGATAGCTTGATGTGCCCATAACTTCTATACGTCTGTACCTATAACTTCATGTTATTTTATAGGCTCGTCTTTGAAAAATAACAGTGTTGACCTTAATAGAGCTTCACTTTCTTCAAGAACATAATAATTACGTTAGCAAATGTCCTTGAGAAACTTTTATAAACTTTAAATTGGAGCACGATCTCGGAGGTTACCACAAACGTGGGGCTCCCATTATGTGAACGAACAATCAGAGCCTATGCATGAAACAATGTAAGTCAAAGTTCAAGCTAAGCAGAGAAAAACTGTACTAAGACTGTTTTCGCAATAATAAATAAATAAATAATGCTGGACAATCCACACAGCATCATCTAGCCCCAAGCTAAGCAGAGCTTGTGTTATGGGTACTAGATGACTGAAATACTTAATACAATACATTACATAGATGGATATTTTTTATTATACATAGCAAATACCCAGAAAACCTGACAGAATAGGAACGATAATGACGTTTAGAAACTGCCATTATTACCTTTCGACAAACCATAAGGCTAATTACTTTATTTACCAACGAGAAAAATTTAATTTGCGAAAGGTGACTTAAGGATTGTGTCAAAGTGTGTATTCATTTTTCCGCTAATGATAATATACTGTGATGACCATTGGACATTATAAGTGTGCTGGTTATGGCGAACTTTGCCATCTATTCCGTCGATCCACTTTTTTTTTTGGACAAGCCTGCCACACTATTCCCAAAATACTGCAACTCCTGAAAACCAGAATCAACAGTGGCCACCACCAGAAAATCGTCGAGACGATGAAGCGCGACGAGTCCCGGAGAAACGATTGAACTGTCTTGGATGCCGCAACGAAATTAATCAGAAAAGAACAGCGGTGGAGTCCGTCGATCCACTGTTGTATATAAGCCTTCTGATTGATAAGGAACACTAATGTTCATTGCTATAATCACTATGCCAGAATAGAAAGCCGCTGTTATTCCCCCCATCGCTGTCAAATAATCATGTTATTACTTATATGCTAACTTAGCACTACAGCAGCATACTATAACACTATTGAAACCTGTTGTAAATCCTGCGGTTTCTGCCTGACATTACAAGTAACGCTTACGACCTTGAATAATACACGCATGATGCCACCCACAATCTTAACACTATAAATATATTTTTTTTATAATTGCATTACTAATTCACAAGTTACGTGCTTGAAATAATATGGCACACGCAAAAAATATTTGAAAATGAGATTTTAATTGCAATATATGACCTCGTTCACATGTCAATGATCAATGCGATATTTTTCTGGTAAAAGTTGGGCCGGATTTGCACATCCCACTGTTTTCATATTCGTATTCATTTATGAATAATAATAATAATGCTGGACAATCCACACAGCATCATCTAGCCCTAAGCTAAGCAGAGCTTGTGTTATGGGTACTAGATGAGTGATATACTTAATACAATACATTACATAGATAGATATTTTTATTATTTGCGTTCCACAAGGTAAAACAAGATGTTAACAAAATGCTTAAAGCTAAAAGCCGTTATAGACCCTGTCAGGGCACAGCAAAATGTTAAAAATCTAAGTCATAGAAGCTAAAAAATAAAAAACAAAATTATTCATGAAAACAACACAATTACATTTACATTAAAATCATTAAAAATAACATAAATAATTCTGTTCTTAGGGTTAGAAACAAATGCTGTATGAAACTTCCATATAATCCCAAAATTGTATAGTCAAATATCACATTGTTTTTTGCCGGGCTTAAGGCACGAATAAATCAATTCGGTAACTGTTTAAAAACCATGTTTTTGTAGAAAGATTTTAATTCTGAATATTTAAACAACATTCCGAATTAAAATCTTTCATAACAATCGAAATCATCCGTTATCCGATATCCGTTCGTTAATGAAAATGAATACCAGAAAAGGTAAGACTGAAATATATTTCAGTTTACCTATCAAAATGAATAAATTCAGTGTACATATTTCCCAAAATTCAATCAAAATACCTGCGCAAACTCTGCGTAGGTAGTTCATAGTACATCAAAAGCATTTACGTAGAATCGTGCACGATAAATTCTCGTTTCAGTTAACATGAAAAACAATTAATGAGGATAAGCGGAATATTATTCAAAGTCTTATATGAAACGTTATTGTACTTATATTGCTCAATTTTCCCTTTCCTTGCACATGCTTTTAGTTCGCCGTTTTCCATTTTCATACCAAGATTGGAAAGGAGATGAATTTAGTACGAGTATAACGTAGAAACGATCTCAGAAAAAAAAAGTAATCTAAATAAGTTGTCTTGGCGGTAGAGATAGGACATAGATACTGATCTATGTCGTATTTCTATCGCTACCTACACATGGAAATCGGTTGTCAATGGTCGTCCAACGGCCACTTTCAGACTTCCTCTTTTCATTCACTCATTACTCATTCTATTCATTCGCGTAACACCACACATTCCTCTTAACATTGTTAACTCAACCAGAATTGGTCATAATCGTATTTACTTTAGCGGATGTCGCCTATATCCTAAAAATTGAGTTTGATTTTACATTTCCCTTATAATAATTTATGTTTTTCCTTGTTGCAGGTAGGAGTAGTAGAACTTTAAAGTACGCCACCCCACCATTTGAAGGGGACGTGGAACAGAGTGGTGGCAATCGTAAGCTATACAAATAATTATACTCTCCTCTTTACTAATAATTTTCCTTTCTTAATCAATGATTATTGTGCTTGTATGGCTTTTTTGTTCCACTCGATTTTTACACTTATATCAATGTTTACCTTGTTATGTTATTGCCATTCAAATTTCAGCACGCAGAGATTTGCATCGACTATCTAACAGAAATATAAACAAGGCCTTACCAATACTTGATTGACAGTTCCCAAAATATTGATATGAGTTATATTTTGCTTTATTACACAACGACAATCCTTGCTTGTGTTAGTATTGCAGACAATCTCTGCATAAGCCTTTCGCTGAACACTTTCGCGTATTAAAACATCTGTGTTTCCTCTTGGTTTATTTAAATTGACTATCTATACGACTGTGCTTGGAGCAACAATGACGCGGCGTTGCTCTGAATCTTTCATTGTACTGTCAATGCTGTTATTTATGGATACATGTAACGATGTGCCCTGTTTCCGCTCAACTTGCAAGGCTGTGTTTTTATCTGACTCCATAATGAATATGTTTAAATAATTTGATACTGCAATATTTATACTTCTTTATACAACCATTGTTACGATATTAAACAATTAAAAAATGAACATTTTTATAAATACATACATAGGCTACACTCACACCTTTTTCCCAGGCAGAAACTACAGAATGCCACCTGCTAATATACTCCTTTTGCTTCGTTTACGTTCATACATCTGGTCATACACGCCCACAGTTATCATGTCTTCCGCCTTGCATATAATTTTTAATAAATGTTTGAAGGAAGGGGTCTTTCCTACAGTTTGGAAGCGAGCCTCTATCACCCCTGTGTACAAGAGTGGTGATAAAAGCAATGTGGAGAATTACCGGCCCATTTCCATTCTTTCCACTTTGTCAAAGGTTTTCGAACGACTTGTGCACAGTGCACTATATCCTCATATCCGTCATCTTATCATCCCTGAACAACATGGTTTTGTCAAGCGTCGCTCTACCACCACTAACCTCATGACTTTTGTGAACTATCTCTTTGAAAACATGGACCGCCGGGTACAGGTTGACGCTGTTTACACGGATTTCCAGAAGGCCTTTGACAAGGTGGATCACACCCTGCTTATGGAAAAAATTGCATTTAATGGTATACGCGGCAATTTACTCAGATGGTTTGCTTCATATATTTACAATAGGACTCAAAAAATTGTCATTAATGGGCATGAATCTGACTCTATAGTTGTTAAATCTGGGGTTCCTCAGGGATCTGTATTGGGTCCTTTTCTATTTATATTGTTCATTAATGACATTAAACATTGTTTTGTTAACTCACAGTTCTTGATGTATGCAGACGATATGAAAATTTATATCACCTGCAAAAATATCCGTGACTGCTATAATTTACAACAGGACCTTGATAGATTCTATGAATACTGCCTCAGAAATAAACTTTTTCTTAGCCTTCCTAAATGTTACACAATATCTTTTACAAAAAATATAAATCAGATTAAATTTAATTATTCAATAAATGATATAAGTCTTAATGAAGTTCAATTTGTCCGCGACTTGGGTGTTACGCTTGACTCTCGTCTGCATTTTGATACTCATATCGATAATATAGTAAAAAAAGCCTTTAAGATGTATGGACTCGTAATGAGATTTTCAAGTAACTTTGTACGACCCTCTACATTCTTAATATTATATAAAACTCTGATTCGGTCGCAATTAGAGTATGCCGTCCAAATTTGGGATCCTCTATATGATAAGTACAAAGATAGGCTGGAAATTGTGCAGAAAAAGTATTTACGTACTATGAATTATAAATGTTATCGTCCTAAAATCTCATATGAACAATTACTGAAACATTATAATGTTCTTAGTTTGGAAGCTAGACGATTTCTTCTCGGTGTAATGATGCTACACGGCATATGTAATAATAGATTCGACTGCATTCCTTTATCGAATAGTTTAAAATATATAGTACCCAGATCTGTCATGCTTCGTGGGGTTCGTGTGCCTCGACTATTCCACACAAATTCGTGCAGGACTAACGCTGGGGTGCGCGTGCCTCTGCGTCGCCTCGTTGATGCGTACAACACTCACTTTATGGAGCTTGACATTTTTACACTTTCAAAACATCGTTTCAAGGCAAGAGCAATTGAATTACTAACTTACTAACTTCTTAAGTATATATATATATATTTTTTTTCTTTGTTTCTTTCTTCTTCTGATTAGCCTTTTATGATGCGCACTGTATGTTTGTTTTCCTTTAACTTTTTTTTTTGTGAATTCGTGGACAATTGTGTGGGTTACATGCGTAGTAACATAAATATGGAATAGATTATGTATAAATGTATTTCCACGTTTTGTGCTAATTTAAGAATATTTAGTTAAGCTTAGCATGTAACTGTTTTTTGTCCCTAACAAATAAAATAAAAAATAAAATAAAAATATCAAAAATTATCTAGCAAAAATTATCTATGCATTTGCATCCATTATAGGCTCAGGTTATTAAAAATTCATGAAGTATGCCTACAACAAAATAATAATAAAAATAATAAATTTTATTTGACATAGAAAGGTACACAGATACAAGGTGACACTTATGTTAAGCGTGCGAATAGCCTGGTATAAAATAAATGATCAATGACCACCATGCTAGGCAAAGCCTGTGTTACAGGGGTCATCCATCCATCCAAATAATATGGTAATACAAGTTTTGAATATATCATGTCTTTCAAAGTTGAGACTTACATAATATAAGTATGACTCGGAGCATAGTTAAGTAAGTATTCTTGAAGCGCAAGCTTTTTATTTTTAGTCAGCCTATTGCAAAAATTTAGGAGATGTAACTACATTAATCAATTAAAATAACTTTTGTGACAACCACACCTTTGACCTTTTGTATATTAATTAAGTTACTAATAAATCTATGATGATCAATGATGACGATAGAGGTTATAATGTTCGCATAGGTATTCAATCCAGCTGTTCTGACTATAATATCTGTCATCTCTCATATCAAAAATCCCCATTATTAGATTACTAATCCAACTGGAATGGCAGTTTCGCTTAAATCTTTTTGTGAAAATGACATCAACGCTGAATATTAAATTTATTATGCTATACATCACTTTAAGTGATACCTACTTACATTTACTAAGACACAATCCGAAGTGCGGACTGGCCAGTCTGTGTGACATTTGAACTAGTCATCGGCATCCAGCGAAGGCCGATCCTTCATGCATTCTGCACACAATATCAGGTTCGCTATCCAACCACCCGGGACCAAATAACTTTTTGTGCTACGACTGACGCGTACAATATTAAAGAGCTACGCTAACAGGCACAGGCTCTTTTGAAAAATTATGAATAATGAACGAAATTTTCTGGCATTTTTCCAAATGCTCACGAATTATCCTTGGAGTTGGGTGCGGATTTATTAAAATGTTTTGCCTTTTATCAGATCTAGCTAGGCTGGTTAATATTTGATGTTTATGGGTATCATAAAGTAGGTGTGTTCTCACTTACTAATTGTCCATGCAATTTAAAAATCACTTAACGACAAAAAGTGCTAAATTTACTCAACAGCAAAACCAGCCTATCAAATAACAATAAAAGATTCCATGCAAGTCCGAAATTTCAAACAAATCTTACACAACAACGCAGTCCGCGTGATAATTATACGTGGTTGCTTGTAAAAGTCAAGGGCGCGAAGATCGCTGGGCACTTGAAATGTTGCTCTTCGATTGGAACCCACAAACCTGACAATCGGCCGCTCACCACGACTCGTTTGGCTTTTTACCTTTTATTTCCCATTTACATACAGGTTCGTACAGTTTCATACGTTGTGGGCATTTTGGAGCTGTGTGGGAAACGCCATCTGTCATCCACCCCTGGAAACCATAGTAACGCCCCTGTTCGACATATTTGCTCTATAGGCTTACCAGCTGTTTTCGTTTTTGTATTATCATGCGCAATAAGTTTTAGCGTTATTGCTGTATTTTTCTCTCTTAGCCTGTTCTGCTCATAAAGAGTCTTCGTTAGGTACCGTAAAACGGGGTGAATAGAAACGCAGGGGTGAATCGAAACAAAACTTTGAAAGGGATTTTCGCGTTAGTTTAACATTGTTTGCTACTATAATATAAGTACTATTTTTTTTTAAGGAATTGTAACGAATCATTTCCGACATCTTGTCAGTAATAAATAATATTGAATCAACGTTAAAATCTCAAATAAAGTTTTGTTTCGATTCACCCCGTTTTACTGTACTTACATGGACTAAATTTTTCGATTAGTTCAGCAAAATAATTTAATCCCTAAGAAGCGGTCACTATACTTTTCAGTATGAACAGCTTACTCTATAGTACCTACCTACCTGGAAAACAGAAAAAAATGTGATGCTCCTTACATTTATGTTGACACCGACAAAAGGTCAGAAGAACAGCAGATTTCTGTCTTATACTATATGTATATATACTGCCGATACTTCTTGTTTTTATTTACACCTTAAATGTAGATGTGTGAATCTAGGCTAGACAAAAGCCATATCTGGCATTGTGTAGTCACTTTTATTTAATCCTGTGGATGTCGTAATGCCCTGCTCACACGAGGTTAGTTATTAAAGCTAGTTATTCTAGCTTCGCACATGCTGTTAATACGTTGCTAGGCAATTTTAAGCTAGTAGCATTGCAGTGACTTAGTCCGCATACTAAAATGATTTGACTAGAATTAATTTCACACACAAGCTCAAACAGGATAGTAAATTAATTACGCTACTAGTTCATAAATAAAACCTCATCCTATGCAGCTTTTACACTAGCTTACTATCTTTGTCACGATTCTCTCTCTCGTTTTAAAAATGAACTTTGCCCCACACTAAGAATTTCTTCCGTATCGTGTGTGCGTTTACAGATATTTACACATACAAACACATACACAAACAGCCAGACCCGTAACAATTACCTTACTAGCTTATTTACTAAGATAAAATGGGAATAATTCTGTACACGCGATGTACTAATTTGCTAACCTACTACATAGTACCACATTGCTATCCTAGCTTGAATAACTAACCTCGTGTAAGCCGGCTATTAAACTTGTTGGAAACCAAATCATAATAAGTGGTGGTGAGTAGGCCATTTATAATTCTATAATCTTATCCTACTTATAATTCCAAACTTTTATGATAATGAACATGGCGAATAAGAAATTGACAAATTATTTTGCGTAAAACGCAATAATAAGGAATAACAATAGGCTCTTATGCGATAATTCCCTAAACTCCATATTTTGCGCATTTTAGTTTAAACGGCACGGTTGGCGCAATGGCAGAGCGATTGGCTGCTGAAATGCGTATCGTGGGTTCTTTCCCCTCAGGGACCAAATATTTGCATGGCCTACAGCTTACAACCTTGCAAACACATAATTTAAACTCACTTGAGTTTAAATGTTCGTACCACGATACAGGAAAAGATCCTAGTGTGGGGCGACGTTTTAAAAAAGAGTAAACCCAAACTTTCTTCTATATGAATAGTGACGATACACACGACCGGTATGCGGTAGATGAATGAACGAATGATCATTGAATTTAACACTTTTGGAACGACACGGAAGTGTCATTAGAGCATGATTTGAATTTATACCGCGTAGCGTGACAAGGCACGGCGTCGTAACACTTTCCGTGACACCGGGACTCCGTGACGTCTCCACATGTTGTCAATCGTGATTTTTCACGAAAACACTCCGTTCATGAATGTAATACAAAACTTTCTGTTTTCATTTTCATTTGTTTCGTCGATTCCTTCGTGTACAGCATATCTCAAAGAGAATTTTGTAATAATATTTTTTGAACTGGTTTCAAACGTCACCGACGCACACATTACAAAAGTGCATAAGCATTCAAAGAATTCGGACTCTTACAACACTTCAACATGAATAATATTCTACAAATCTCAAATCTAGTTTCATGAACACGACGAAAAGTATAATAAGATCATTGATATTCTAAAATATCATGTTCAATGATATGAACATATTATATTATTCTACTAGTTCCAAAATGGCTCCTCGTTCGATGTGGACAAGATCTCCGGTTTGTGTTGAGCAAAGTTACTGTAAAATGCCTGCACTGACTGGACAGGTTCACGCAAACCTGTGTTGTTCATCCTTCAGAAGACCATCTCAGACACTAATCTGCATTGTCATCATATTATCGATACTTTAAATCTGACC
Organism: Phlogophora meticulosa; assembly: GCA_905147745.2. Classification (NCBI taxonomy): domain Eukaryota; kingdom Metazoa; phylum Arthropoda; class Insecta; order Lepidoptera; family Noctuidae; genus Phlogophora; species Phlogophora meticulosa. Next base: position 11,809,403 of record LR990533.1, on the reverse strand, counting down.
AAAATAATGTCCGGAATTTTACAGAGACTGTGTGTGTGTGTGTGTGTGTAGTTTGTCTCGGTTTTAGAGTAATCGGCTAGGAAACACTTGACAGTTTAAAAAGACATGAAAATAAATACTGACCAGTATGTAAAAGTGTTATTTTTAAGCGATTTCCAAAATGAACACACCACACAAAACGAAAAAATAATAAATATGTGAATATAAGTGTGTGTGTGTGTTTTTATGTGAATATTTCACTTGCAACAAACTATAAACAATAATCATCTCGGGCAACTCTTTCAATGCCCTGCTGAAGGAACGCTAGAATTCGTCTTCATATGTTTCATTTTTATGTGACCCGCTGTGCCTAAGCTCTATTCTGCCTTCCCATGTTTTATGTTGTGTTCCACTGTTCTCCTGTTCCTTTTGACATATCATGTGGCCTGTCCATCTCCTCTTTTTTGCACAAAATGGCAAACTATTTAAAAAATAAGCCAACAATAAATTTCACCAGCACGTCTTACCTTCAAAAAAAGACAGGTACCTACAATATAAAATGTCTTTTACCAGCTCGAACATAGTTTGTTCAACCGTCTGTAAAAGGCACCGTGTCCACTATCCGAACAATGAATAATTGGTCAGATACATACAATAAGTAACAAAAAGGCGTAGAATAAACCTTCGCAGGTAGACGCACTGAGTCTAGGTCTTTTCTTCTTTAGTCTAGACCTTGCCCTTTGTCGGTTAACGACACCGTAATGCAGGTTTCTTTGAACGTATTTTTAATGGCCGCTTAAATTTAGTGTGGTCCTTTTTTGTTGAACAACTGTCGAAGGCAGGAAAGGGATGTGGTAGCAACTCGTTATAGCATCCCGTGTCTTGGTGGCATCAGATTTTTTACTGATAGATACTTACTGATAGATTATTTCACTGATAGATACTGTAGATTTTTTAAGTATAGGCTTTTTTAGACTAATGAAGCGTAGTTATTCACACTTCTAAAAATAAACCTATATGTACACCTGTTTAGAGTCATGAAAATTATATATTTGAAATAATAATAAAAGGATCGATTACAATGCAATCTATCTCCGTATATACCGTTTCAGAAGTCATTTACACATCAGTGGGTTTGGTGGGTTTGAAAAAAACCTCAAAAAGCAACTCGAATTACGGCCGTAATTAAAGCAATGTAGGAAACCTTTTTATTTTTATTTTATTTTATAGGAATTACAACCAGTATATTACATAGTAGGCACACAATATAATACCTATAATATAAGACTTATAATAAAAGTAACAAATATACTCAATGACTGTAAATTTTGATTGTCCAAAAAGGGGAAATGAGCTTGAAAGCTTACTCACATGGACAATATAGAAACCCGAATGTTTTATACGGACAATTATAATGGAATACTTTACCAAATTAGCAAGTAAGTATAAAAACAATTCACTAACAGGTCACACATATTTCAAAATGCATACAACCTTAACCAACTACTTCAGCAAGGGTTACATAAGCATTCGAAAAATACAAACCTTCAAAAGGTCATTTGGAATGTAGCTTCACGGCTCACGGATGGATCGTTTGCGCCATCTTCGTTAGATCGCGCTTGACCACAAAAATGTGGCTTTCAACCCGAAGGTTGCATAAAGGCTTTGCGTTTATCATTGTTGGCTGCTTTAGTAGAACCGGCACGACCGTGCAGAGCGCATGCCTCGAAGCGCCCGCGCATTCTCCCACCCAAGAGATCGTATAGCTTTAACCGTTCGTAACTTTTAGTCTCGTCTTGCCGACGAGGTGTCAGTGTGTGCAAAAACGTGATTATTTTCTTCGTGTAAGCATTAGATAAAATTTAATGGGCATTACGTCTCGTTAGCATATTTTTTTTATAAATTTTCTCTTATAATATTTATTGCCTACGTAAAAAGTTGATCAGCGAGTATTTAGCGTTAATTATTTTAAGTTTGACCTTGACATTAAGTGGTGACATATGTTTATAGTTTTTAATTTTATAATCGAATAATCTTAATTGGTGGAATATAAATTGATACGCCTTTTCAGAGAGGTGTAGAAAAAAAAAAGTACTAGCTTGATAGTGTTTCACTGCAGGGCAAAGTCCTTCTAAGGCACGAGATCTTCATAAGCAATAATCACCATGCTTGCTCATGGCGGATGGCGATTTCAGGTTTCCTTACGATGTTTTAATTTAATGAACAATGATGAATGCTTGTGTGGGTAAATGTTAATTAAAATATTTGGCTTCGCCATGATTACGGTGTAATAAATCAGTGTCTGTTTAGTTTCTCCTCGATTGCGGACGAGCTGGGGGGAAATGTTGATATCCTATGAAATCAAGCCGGACACCGGCGCCCGCTTCGCGTGATATATTACCAGGTGCATTTCGCAATTTCATTCCAAACACCTTGGAACGGAAATTTAATCAATATTGCACCGGTATCGATGGACCTGGGTTATATTTAATTAAGCGGAAATATTGATGAATACTGAGACTGTGGAACAGGAACCCGGTACCGCGAAACTTTCGTTTTTTTGGAGGTCCCAGTGTTATTTTGTAAGCAATCTTGATCGAAACGTTCTCAATGTTAAGTGTTAAATGGAAGATCACTTCAATGTCAGCAAACGGAATCATAGCCGACATTTCTTTTGTTTCAAGAAGATTTTGCAGTCATTAATAACTTTACTCGTGATCTGAACGGACGTCAGCAAGGTTTTATATTAATTTCTTTTTTATTATTTATGAGTTTTGACAGCTGCATTTTCACGTACCTGTACCTACTGTAGTTAAAACTATTTCATAATGTAACAGCCATGTAGTGAAAGAGTTATTACTCTTTTCCGAAGCATTTCAATTCATGAGGGATTCATAGTTGATGACCGTGTCTGCACCTACTCAGAAACATCTGACATTTACGCAAATATCCCACAAAACGAAACACGTAGTAGTCTGTAAAAGTTGTTTTAATTCAATAAAGACACGTATCCTCTAAATACCACTTTTGATTTTAGAGACATATGCATATTAACTGGTTATTAAACCAGAAACGCAAATAAAACAAAATAAGCGACAATTTATCCTCGGTTTTTAAAATACTTGCATGACATAATGATATTGTAATTTGATTCTACTAAGATCGAAGATCATAATGAGATACGAAATAGGACACTGTATATGGTTTATCAGGTTTTTTTTAAAGTTTCTTCAATAACTACCTACGTATGATTATAATCCTTGAAGGAATTCGAAGCTTCGAACGTCAAACAAAATGAATATGAGGCGTTTATAGCTCAATCAACCTTTGGAAATGTGACATTTCTACATCCGTGTTCTCCATTGTTTTTTTTGCAAGTTCTTGTCTCTTGTGCAAGTGATATTCGCGTGCACTTTTGACTTGATAAGGTCACAACTTTTACATTCTACAGAGTGACTGTACCACGTGCTCACTGTCACCAACCAATGCTTACGAATTTAAATAAATATTATAAGCACATGTTGTACTTTCATCATTACAAGGCATATTGTAACAAAAGATTCTCGTTTAGCAACTCAAACCACAGACAGAATAAGAAAAGATTCTCAGTGAGCAAGACAAGTTATGTAAAAATTGAGGAAACTAAATAAATAATATATGTACAGCTCCTCCATACTTAATGTTGCGTGACATTTAATCAAACACTAAGTTAGATACAAAAATCATATTAAGGTGACTACACACCTGCGGGCGTGCACGAACCGAGTACACAAATCGCGCACGCACATGTCGAGAACACTTTACGCGCAATCTCGGGACGGCACGGTTGGCGCAGTAGTTAAGCGATTGGCTGTTACGCTGCGTGTCGCGGGTTCAATCCCCGCACGGAACAAATATTTGTATGGCCTACAGGTAGCTGTTCCGGGTCTGGCTGTTTGTGTATGTGAGTTTGAATGCTTGTAAACGCACCCACGATACAGGAGAAATTCCTAGTGTAGGCCAAAGTTTAAAAAAAAAGAATCTGCGCCCACTCGGATTTGCAGCGCATATGTTCGCGAACGCGTCCATGCTATGCTCACTCACACATACACGAATATGTGAGCATCATACATATTATAACTTCAACGCGAACCATTCTATGTTCCAAGGATGCGCGCGATACGCACTGCTCCTGCACGTGTGGATCCACCTTTACTGATATTAAAATTTAACATAACATTTGCGTTTTCAAAAGCATTAAATCAATTTATTTATAGGTGATGTATATACTTAGTCAGTAGTACAAAAGTTGTGTTTTGTAGCCAACACGTTTATAATTAGATTACCTCATTATTATATTAAGTATAGATGACGTATATAATACAAATGTCTTATTAAAGCTACAATAGTAACAAAAGTACCGACTCTACATCGATGTACCACTTGATACCCTGAGTTTAGTAAATAGGCACATTATTCTGGACCCCCGTTCAAATTGTTCGTTAGCTTTTCAAAAGATTTTGAATGAAAGAAGTCTATTATGTACTTTTTAATAAATAAACTCATTGGGTTAGAGAGATATCATGATTGTTTAAATTTAAAGTAAAAAATATCAGAAAAAAAAACATAAAAACTTGGGAAAAACCGATCAAATTTTTTCAATGCTGTAGGGGGGAATTAGGTAGTGGTACCAGATTGCGTATGGATGTCCTTTCTACCCTGTATAAGATTAAAAAACGTCCTAGATATAACAAAACTTGTTTAAGCTTACAAATCAGCAACTGAGAAAGTAAGTTTACACTACCTTGAGATGATTATACTAAAGACCTTGTATTACATGAAATAAGATTTACAAATTCCCAAATTTAATTTTAAATACATAATACGCATAATTGTGTTATTACATAAACCACTTGCAATGTTTTCGACTTGCACAATGCAATGAAAATAACGTGAACTGGCACACGCGAGAATGTGTTAGATTACCCTAATCTAATGTTGCATCCAACGGTTTTGAGTCATTCATCATCTTAGCTGGCGAACTGAGACAGTGGAATGTCACACGCAATCCCAAATAAATCAGGCCCTGAAATTAATTTGCACGATGTCGGAAAATAAATGAATTTGCTGCCACTAAAACAGAAGAAGGTGTAAGACAAGAAATATGTGTATATACTTGAATATCAGAACATATTTCGGTAACAAAGTAAAGTTGGTGAAGCGATCAAGATTCTGGTACTCGCCAAACTTGCAACAAAGGATGCAATGAAAGAATTTTGAATGTGAAATAGACTGAAATATTTCATTTATTTATCTACTTACATCTACCGTTACAGGATAAAGCGCTTATATTAACTTAATCTATACTAAAATCTATAAGTAATTATAAACAATGCATTCCTTGTGAATTCATTCAAAGAACAACAGATGTAGACAGCCTCCAAAATCACCAGATGATAAATTATTATATGTATTTCCTAACACTTCCCTCATAATGCAAAAAAACAAACTACTTACTTATGCATTTTCAAATAACATGCCTCGTAGATAAACAAGGTGCCAACCTAATAAAAATACACTCCCCGTCATTAATATGGATCATCTTGCAATGGAAAAGATACGAATATGGTAATCGCCTTCCGCATAGGAAATGATCTAATCTAATGCAGCATCATGCGTGTATCCTTCAAACTGTATAATATAATATAAACATTATGCCATCCATAACGAATGAAGGAAGACCCAAATACCATCTATCCACTGCCTACCGGAAACTGTTTCATAAGTACATAAATTAATACGCGATCATTAGTTAGATAAGAGAATTACCGACAAATATTCCAAGACCATATTTTTGTAGCAACTTTGGTATATGCCTTAGTAATATGTAATGGAATTTAACGCTTACTGCTGGCGGAAGGCATTCCGGGTAGACATAAATATTACCAGCCTGTTACTGTTCCACTGCTGGGCTAAAGCCTCTTCTCATACAGAGAAGCCACGAGCATTAATCACCAAGCTTGCTCAACGCGGGTTGGCAGTTTCAGACTTATATTTCAAGTTCAGATTTCGTCTGCATATTTTCCATCACCGATGCCAGTAGAATGTCTAATCAACTTAAAAGTAAATATGAATTGAAAAAGTCATACCTTTTGACACTTTCCCGGTCTCGAATCCACAACTTCGTGCATGAGTTGCGGGCGCTTTTACCATTGAGCCATCACGACAACGTGTTACGTCGTGATGACCCTGGTTCAGGCCTCGCCTCTCATCTACATATAAAATATCTACATAATAGCTCCGCGGTGTTACCCGCGGTTGAAATTCACATCAATTAAACACTTGAACTGTCAAACGCGTGAAGTTAATATAATCGATAAATTTTCTGAAATTTTCCAATTTACTGCGCATTTGTCTTAATCTTTCTTTCCTTAAGAACTTTCTACAAAGAATTGGAATACTTAAAAATAAACGATGAATGTAATCGGTAAAGTCATTCTCAAGTTATAAAGTTATATACCAAGGGAAAGAGGGATTCATTTTCATATACATATATACCTATAGATAGATACCTCTGCATTTAAGTCTGAAATCGCCAATCCACCTTTAGAAAGCGCGTGCTCATTCTTGAAAATGCCTTTGCCCTGCAGTGAGAGAATAATAGGTTGGTATTATTAATATTTTTAAGCACTTATTAATGGTCTACGTCACCTCATTAGAGCAATCGAGTCTGACGAACGGAGGTTATATACCAAGCAGTCACCATAACCACGCAATAGTGTGCAAACGTTAGATACGTTACTGAAGACAAGTGTTAAGGACTAAAGTGATCAACAAAGATGTGGCAAAAGCAACTTCTGTGCGGCCTCGTCCTGGTGATGACCTGGGTCGGTCACACGGCGACCGTCAGCTACCAGAATCAACTAAACCAGCTCGGGAACGGCTTGAACAAACCAGGTAAAGTTAAGTTAAAGAAAACTGTTTACAAGGCTTGTTTTTTGTTTTAATTTAATAATAACTATAAGATTTTTTTTTAAATAACGTCACAACCTTAAAGTCCTTTAGTATAAGACGGAGGCGTACTTATAATACACCCACATTTCGCCAGTTATGTTTAAGTCCCATAAAGTAGAGGGCGAGTCTATTACCACGAACCGGGGACAAATCTAGACTCCGAGCTGATATTGTGAAATTTCTGATGGGAGAACCTTTAGACACTGCCTAACACCGCAACCCCACCTAGGAGCTCAGGCTCAGGAGTAGTGCATACGCCCACTAGATCAACGAGACAGTTTTTTATAAACTTTTTATGTAAAACAAATAATCATGTAGAAAAAAAAATACTTATCTTTTTGTTTGTATTGCAATCCCTACATAGTTAATACTGGTTATGTAACCAGCATACATCACATTTCTAAACACATCCAAGTATACTGAGATTGTCGAAGACGTACACTTTGATACGTGCAGCAATTTCATTGATGAAGATTCAAGCCTTCCCACCAATCATTCTTGTTTCATTATAACTCCATTTTTGTTCATTTTTACGGCCCGCGAAATTCAAAATGAATGCGTTTCGAATTTCAAATTTCGCGGGTTATATTTCTTATTCTGCCGAGGTCAATACAAATAATAAAAACAAACGTGCCTCTTATTTAAATACTCAAGTGAAGAATTATTATACGATTACGTATCATTTTTTTAATTTCCTCGAATTAAATTCGGTATTTGTCGAAATACCAACACGTGCGTGAGAGAACAATGTAAGATTTATCATTGGGGACATCGCCGCATTGTTCTTTTTTCGAATCAATAAAGAATTTATGGTATGGCTCCTTCACTCAAGCCACAAATCAAGAATTGAAAAGAGAATTCAAGTGGCATTCTGATGAAAACAAATGAAAGTAGGTATATTTATTTTGTGTGATGCAATACTGTGGGTTAACTTGTTTAAAATTTGTAATCGTCGATGACGCCTATTGAATTTACGAGGAAAGTCTAACCGCAAGCATTGAAGCCTTCATAAGAACTGTTATAAAAATCATGTAAGGATTTTATTATTGACAAAATATTAAGCGTTGCTTACCCACATCCTGGATCTCTAACTCCTCATTTAAACCTAAAAATACCAAGTCAATTAAAATCTAATATGATTGACAAGTGTTACTACAAATATTGACTGACAGGCTTGCATCACCTGCCAAAGTATACGCACTATTTACACTTGAATTAAAATCTGATATAAACATCGAAGTGTTGGAAACTGACCTCAGGGATTTTTGCGGTTAGCAAGTGACACCTTAATGACCCTAATGTTTATCAAAAAATATTTTGAAACAAGAATTGGTTACATCGTTGACCTTTGCGATGCGCGCACGCAGTTTCTTCATACAAACATGTTAGATCTATTAAATGTCAAGTAGGAACATTGTGGCAGGTGGTTACTTTGCAAGGCTGTGTGGTATGGTCAACTTAGAGAGATGAGAGGTCAAGAGATAACAGCTGTTTAGGTAGCTGACATCACGCCCGTATTCCCTGAAGCGATGGGCAGAGGAGAACCTATAGTAACACTCACATTTTACCAAATATTTTGAAGTCCCATGTAATAGGGTGCGAGCCTATTGCCATCAAACGGCCCCGAACTAGTCTTGACAAAATCCTAAGTAAAACACTCAATAACACTTTCCCGACCTGGCAATCGAACCCACACTCAGCAGTCGCGCTTTACACCTCTACACCACCGAGGCAGTCTCACTACATCTACCTTTAAAATCCACGTTGTTCATGTACTAAAGAACTGAAGTCTCTGACGTCCGTTGTCTCTGAGACTGTCTTTTGTTCACAAACTTATGACGCACGTGAAAACAATGCATGCTGCCTACGTAGAGCTAAAAATGTTTCAATCTTGCGTGTAAACCAAACTCTTTTGTCGCCTGTACCTACGCCAGGGCAAAAAAAAAGAAGTTGCATGTATGAGAGCTTTTTACCTATCTTTTATGACCATTAGTGTAATGTACATAAGTATTATTTAAGTGGAAAACTGCTTAAATTACTTAAACGAAGATCACAACTCCACGAAAGGTTAGATGTATTTAACAGAAACGCAAGAAGCTGCATTCTCACATAGTTTAACTCTAAATGGAGTTTATGGAAAATGTAACTTAAATCACGAATTAAGTAGAGGTTACCTACCTATAAATACACCCACATTTCGCTCCGTTATGTTAAAGTCCCAAGTAATAAGAGGCGAGTCTATTGCCGTTAACTGGGCACAAACCTAGACTCCGGGATGCTACTAAGAAATCCAGATGGAAAAACACCAAGAACGCTCAACCCGACTCGGAAGTCGAACCCAGGACCTCGTGCTCAGCTGTAGTGCTTGCAACCACTAGACAAACAAGGTCAAAGCAAGATTTAATTCCAAATTCCTTACACACATGACACGTGATTGCATCTCTACCTATGTAAGGTGTGCCTTTTGTAAATTAGCATATTCTCAAAAGTTTCAGTCCCGTAATGACTGTCGTGTCGGGTGGGACATGCTTTCCGAGGCACGGAGGAGTCAACATTTTATAGTAAAATCATTGGTTATGAAAAGCAAAACATGCATTATTGCATAAAAATCTAACAATGTTGTCAACATATTTAAAACAACGCAAATACGGGTTCCTGGACGTGACCCTCATGACTTATTAGTAACTTTTAACCAAATATACGTACACGGCATTGAATGTTGCAATAAAACAAACCTTCATACAATATTTAGATCCTGAAAGCGTTGCACTGAACTCTGTTTGAAAATGGTTTTTGCTCGAGTTTCTCTAAATCCCCGACTCTTTTGTGTTCAAATAAAAAGCGTAGTATCACTAACAGAACAGTCGAAAAAAGTTACAGCAAAAACTGACTACCGAAGTATGGAACACGAACTGCATGCGGAGCCGTTTATAGCAAGTTACTGATAAACAAGAAGTATCTTATTTCAGGCCATCATTAAGAACAATATGGTGCCTTTCGGAACTATTCCAGTAAGTCTATGTATGTACTTCGTGTTTTTACAAAGTTATTCAAACATCTTAAACAAAGACTGTAGATGTAAGTAAATATAGTGAAACCCGGATTTATTTTACGATTTTAGGTCCTAAAAATTGTTTATATGACGATTAAAATCACTCGCAATAAGGTTTTTGGTTATTGCCAGTACACCTTGTAGCTATAGCACGATGTATGTACTTCGCATAGCTCACTCACATCAAATGGACTTATTGGAATTGGCTCGAAAGGCACGATAATGCTCGCTATGATAGCCTGAGCTCTGTAGTTACACACATCGTAACAATAAGTAGGTACTTCCATGGAAACTCAATCATTACGTTACGCAACACACGAAAGATCCGCCTTCAACAAACAAAATCGTAACACAATAATAACACAAATAATTCTCTTGCGAACCGGCTTTCTACCATATCAGTCTTATGTTTGTATCATCATGTAACACTCTCGCCGAATCCCACTTGCCGTCACTTCATTATTATACCAAGTTTCCATAAACGGTACAATTACGGTCCATTACATTGGGAGACGCGCAATTTCGGACGACCTAAACGCACTATTTTATTACACACGGCTTATTTGAGAAGGCCGGCTTGCGAAATTTAAAACGCATCATTTTGCGCAATTGATTCCTTTGATATTGATTAATTAGTCAAATCAATCTTGGGCCTTAATCATTAATGTTAATTGCCAATCTGTTACATCACAGTTATTAGGGACGAGCCAGGACATGATCGCCAGAAAATATTTATTCTTTACCATTTTGATTTTTGATACTTTTGAACTAAGTCAATCAATCAAAATGACGAAAAGTGTTCCGGATTGGGCCTTTAATTGTGATCTATTATTAAAAATGTGGAAATAATTTAAAATTGGTCATTTATTTTAATCAAAAATAGCTCATTCATCCTCAACTTTTATAGCTGACCTCTTAAAATGAAGAATTCATTTCCAAACACACTCCGATTTTTGTGACCTGATTTTTCATAATTGCCCACGTTGATAAACATCTGTCGCGTGTTATATCGATTTATTATATCGATTACATTCCAAAATAAATCTTCTAATCCATTTGATTGGATTTGGCTCATTCTGGCTGTCAAGGATGCGAGCATTTTGCAATATTATTAATTAAGTTATCCATTCTATTTGAATTGAGTTGAACTGTTTCATTTGTGGCAATGTCAATCAAAGTTGACACTTTGATGAACATTGGCTTTGAAGGTCAAAGCCGCCCCACTTTTGTGACTCATGTTTTGAATTATTTTATTCTTCTTTTACAGAATGTTCGAGCTGTAGTGATGATGAGCTAGGCGTCACGCGGTGGACGATGCCTCTGCTCAAATCTGGAGAGAAGAAATACTACTTGGGAATATTCTTTAAGGTAAAACCATTTTTCTAATAAAACACAGATTTGGCGAATATCTTCTAACGGAGATTATCATTAGATATTATCTTCCTAGAGTCGGCTCTCAGACTAATATAATACAGCTGAATACCAGTACTTTACTTGGAGTGACTGCATATCAAAACCCTGCAACCCAAATACTGGGTAACGTACTTTGAATGTTTTATTAGTAAATATTAATGAACATGAAAGAGACTCCCGATACTACCTAAATCGACTAGAAATACCTCCACAGCAGTATAACATGACTTGACAACTTTTCCGGACAATAGTTGCTGTTCAAATAAACAGCAAATCAGGATGATTAAAATAAATCCTAAAACATTGTCTAAACTCCTTATAAGTTTTACTTGTTTTAAGCTACTCTAGTCTATAGTCTATGACCTTAGAATAAAGCCTTCATGCCTGGTATCAAGTATACATTGTCATTTAGCAGTACATTCGCGCGGGCTAACTGACATAACCGCATTGTTTAGATATCAGTGATATAAAATTAGATTGGACGTTTTAATTAAACTGGTGGTCGCCCAGTGGTTTAAATTCAACCAGTTTAGCTTTCTCTGCACTGCTTCTCCTCCTATAAACATTAAATATGCAAAATGTCACCTTTTACTTATGTCTTATAGGTCGACAATGGTAGTCATGTTCTTGAAATTAGTGCCCAGTAACCGAAAACCTTTGTGTAGTAAACCACGTTGGTTCGACAGTCACGTACGATTTTATAGGTCCGCATATCGGAAAACGCTGTGTAGTTTGAATTAGTTATACAGAGATAAGAGTGGTATATATGTGTCTCTGCCCAATAGTTAACTGTTAATAATACTCGTGTGTATCAGAACAAAGCTAAAAGTATCGGAAGAAAATTGTACAGAAGCCGGCATATCAAGCTACCCCAATCTGCTAAATTTCTTTTAAAGTGTCTCAACTTTATTACAAAAGAATAAGGTTCATATTCGAATTGGGAAACACACACACAGTGTACCGGTGTCTGAACCTACCTACTTAAAATAAGACAATGTTACCAGTTAAGTCATCCTATAAATATTGGGTCAATCGTTACCATAAAAGATGATACGCAGAATCTCAAAAATGAATCATCTTTGCAGACAAAATACCCAACTTTTTAATTTCGCAATCAGTGAGTGAAACGTCATCGCATAAATCTTTGCAGATATTTCTTAAGGCGCGGAAGTTCATTGTTAACAACTGTTTTGTATTATGTCACTGTTTAGAGAAAACCTAAATTGGACATTATAAACAGATCTAGACGGTGCCTTACTGTATAATTTGGTTTGAATTATACCGCTAATGCCTCATAATCAATGGCCTACAATGGCCTACATAATATATCAATGTTGAATAATGATGTGTTCTAGTACCTTGATGAATGGATTCATGAATAGAAAGATGAGCTTTCAATAGTAGGTTAATGCCGTACAGTTAGAATTTACTAGATATTTAACCTAATTTACCATTTAACCAAAAGGTAACTTTTAATTAACCATAAATAATGTTTAGTCCAACAAAATATAATTCCGATTACATTCAAAGCCAAATTAACAGAATCGATTTGTCATTTGATGCGGATGCCCGAAGGCTGTGCGTACGCACATTCCCGATGACGACGATGACGCAACACCGCGTGGCGCGTTGATAGATCGCCAAACTTTCTCTTTCGCCAGGTGATACACAGTATTTGCTACAGCTATTATAACTTAATATTAATAATATTATATTTAAATAGACACAGTCCAAAGTTGATTTCTATTTAACTAAACGTAGTGTAGGACGCCCTCTGACCAGGTGGGATGACGATCTGCGAAAGACTGCAGGCAGATGCTGGATGCGGCAAGCTGAAGACAGGGCGATATGGCGCTCATTAGGAGACCATGACCATGTCCAGCAGTGGACTATGATGATGTAGAACGTTTGTCTTAAAAAAATGTTTCAGATTTTCATTTGACTTTTAATAAGTTTTTCATTATTATCTCTAATACAACAGTATTGTTTGACGACCTCTAAAGAGAAAACTAGGCCAATGAATATAAACACAGACGGCAAACGAGAAATTTACTAGTTTTGCGTGTTAGTAGAAAACACATTTATACATAACCGCAGATTCCAGTGGGTCACACGCGTGAATGTGATATAACTGACCACTGGCCAGCTTTATCTGAATAACTGGTTAACTGACACGCCAGTCTAGAGAATCGCTGTGCCAATATCTTAGTTTTTTGTAGGAAAAGTGAAAAAGTTGTTGGATAACGACTTACGATATCCATCTAGTGTAGAGCAAGTGGTTATGGAACTTTAAATCTTATAGTTTCAGAGGAAAATTGATTTTAAAAAGCTTCCTTATTTAGTCCTGAGCTCAGTAGCACAAGTAAATGTTGCTTAGTTTTGCGAGAAATTACTTGCAATGCATGCAAGACAGTTCATTTTTACTGTGAGAAAAATCGAATAAGAAAAACATATAAGGATTGAAAGTAACATTTTCTCGGAGTTTTCTTTTAGTATTGCTTCAAATATTTATTTTCTATTATCTTGTACCTATACCATTTCCCAAGCTATGGATCGAGACCCACTGGTAACGAGCGATGATGGCGAGCTAATATAAGATGGAAAATAGGCCAACTGAGCTATCAGCCAGCCTTTGAGCTATGATTAATATTAAAACTTAATACCGAAATAAATTTGACGAATATCGATTAAAAGATTAAAACGATTAAAACGAAAACGATTATTACTATTAAAAGTGATAAAAATTGAAATCGATGAAAATAGGAAACGGCATACGTGTCATATTTTTTGTCAACACAGCTTTAGAAACGACTCCTTATCATTGAAATAGCACTCTGTGTATTTTATTAAGTTTTTTATTTTCCCTTTTACCCAAACGATTATTCTCTTATTTAAACATTGTAATGCTCCTTCTTTCTGATCAAGAGGTGAGTTCCGAATTAAGAATTTTTATTCAAACGGGTCGCGGTCCAGTCAACTTTGGAAAACACTGATATAGTATGTTATTGTTTCGGCCATAGTACGCGGCAGTGTACGCGTAGGAATAGAATGTAACAGTTGCTAATTTCCCGGCGTGGTCCTACCTATACCTACTATACTCGACGAGAAAGTTACGTAGTCTTGTCATAACTTAGGACATTTAACATGTAATACTCACTTGGATGTGACATAAACTTTGTTTACACCGTAGGAAACATGACTTAGGTGTTTCTAGGCTTCCTGTTGGAATTAGTTGTCTAGCCTCTTTAAGAATCGGCCATTTATAAAATGATTTGTGTGGTTTTTTTTAACACGTCATAATTATGATGTATTGAGTAACATTCTTAATTGATTGATGTTCTTTAAGAAGGTGTAGCCTAACATTAATAAATATACATAAATTAAATTTGACGACACGGTTGGCGCAGTGGCTGAGCGTTCGACTGCTGCGCGGCGTGTTGTGGATTCCCGCACGGAATAAATATTTTTATGGCCTACAGGTAGTTGTTCCGGGTCTGGCTGTTTGTTTATGTGACTTTACATGTTTGTTAACGCACCCACGATACAGGAGAAATTCCTAGCATTGCATAGTTTTACTGCCATATAAACTGTAAATATTGGCAGTGCGCAATACGATGATTAAAAAAACGCGAATAAAATATTTCAATCAGGAAAAACCAGCAACACTACAGGCTGCTACCAAATAGGTCTGGCGTTCTCGTTTTCTTTCCCAACTTGCATATAATAGAAGAAATCGGACACACTTTTTCACTACTTCCCCCGATCAATACAGAAATGGAAATAGAACGCCCCCACAGACTATCGAGCTGTATTTCATTCCGAGACACTCAGGTTGTTTAAAAAAGGGGGAAAAAGAAATATCAGCCGGCGCGATACTCATAAAAGCGGGATTATTACTGCAAAGACGAACATTTTATTGTATTGTGATAGATGTTATGAGGACACCTTGTTTATTGTTGAAAACAGGTGTGTTGTTACTATTATTATGTACTGTTATAGACGTTATCTATGGTTAATTCAACGCTTCATTACCTATTATTGTAGCTACATGATTTTCGGACTACCCATTGAGTAGTACATACATGGAACGACACACACACAAACAGGATACAGGATAGGAGAAAATCCATGTGTGGGCAACATTTTTGAAAAAAAGAAAGAAAGAAAAGAACTAAATTACCAGAAGCTATAGGGTCAAGTGCCAGCAGTACTTAGGGTCCCCTAGAGGGATGCTGACCGCTAGCTTTCAGCTTACATCATTAACTAATAAGACAAAACATAAAAATGCCACGAAGGGATGTTAAATGAGTAGAACTCTTTTTTGATGCATTGTGGACACAATACATGTACGTTCTCTCAGCTAAAAAAATATTACAGAGCTTTTGGAAAATCTTGAATGAAAGTGCAAATCATATTTGCTATCCTTATCTGCTATGCATTGGTATATACACTGTAAACCAGTTCAAGGACCATTTACTTTGGCCCAGTCGTAAACACAGACAGACCTACAATGTTCAGCTGCCCTATAAATTACACAGCGATAGACTTTTACTTTATTATTATACATGCAGCTATTTGAGATAGGCTGTAATTAATAACGGGTTAGCATAACGTAATATTACGCCTGTAATCCCCGAAGGGGTAGGCAGAAGTGTACCCATAGTACAGTCACATTCGTCAGTTATGTTAAGTCCCATGACATAGGGGGAACCTTAAAGCCAACAACCAGCACGAATCCAAACTCTGGGCTGCTACTGAGAAATTCCAAATGGAAAAACCTAATAACACTTTGTCCTACCCGGGAATCGAATGTAGGACCTTTATACTCAGTACTAGCGCTTGCGACCACTAGACCAAAGAATCAGTTAATGGTTATGTTTTAAAACAATAACAATATTGTTACGGTAATATGTAATCCAATTTTATTAGGCAACAATAATTTGTAGCATTCTCTTAACTCGTTATTACGTATTGTTAAAAATACAACTAATTAGTAGTTTTGCGAGTGGGTAGGTAATGTAATAGTAACTGTTAATGCGTATCAATTAATTTAAGTAGCGTAACTTATTTATGGTTATTATATCTCGTTACTTATTCGGACTCATTAATTAATCAGCTTTTTTTGCTGCAATTAAAAATATAATATAATTAAAAAATCAGTTCCGCTTAAAACCACTTACCGATTGGTGAAATAACAATGTTTTACAGAACTATTTATCTGTGTTTAGTAATAATAGTAATTAGGCATGTACATGTAAAAAAAAGAAATAAAAAGGCAACAATTAATTCGGCAGGCAGGGTTGGCACGTTGAATGGTTGATTCCTTGCCCAAACAAAAATCGCAGTCTTTTCGATTTACCCATACGTAGATATTTTGGCGATGCCGGACGCATCAGGTAATTTTAAGCCACAAAAGGTTTGACCATAAATCGCGTTCAGTCTACACGAATTTTCAGGCAACTTTTCAGTTTCAAAGGCCAATGGAGCGAAAGTAACGTGCGTGGGCAAAATGTACTGGAAACACCGACTGACCCCAGCCCTGTAGCCACACAGTGTCACCGCCTCTAGTGTCACAGTGCACACTAAACACAGATTAGAAGAGATTTAGTGGTGTTTGACTAGGCTGAATTTGCATGCTACCTTTGCCTCGCTTTTGTAGGCTGAGTCAAGTGCATGCGTTTATGTAGCTATAGGTACCTGATTGGACAATGATTAGATAGTAATTAATTTCAATAACATTTTCTAAACATGAATAAAATAATAACGTAGGTAAATAAAGAACTTAATATCATAATGAGGAGCTTATGGGCTTTTGATTGAAAGTTAAGCTATGCTTGCCAATGTCAGTCGTGAATGGATGGGTGATCATTCGAGTCCCTCCTTGCTTCGAAAAACACGTTAAGCCGTTCGTCCAGGTTGTCATTCTTGGATCTCTTTTAGCGGCTATGGGTATTTAGAAGCCCAAAAGTCTGATAGCCAGTATAAGCAAAGGATATCGTTACCCAGTAACTGTTTTGTGGTTTCAGACTCTTAGGCGCTCCATGTAACATATTAGTTTTCTGGGAACTCTGGAAGCCGATGTCAACATAGTTGGGAAAAGGCTTGACAGATGATGATGATCATACATAGAAATGGTTTGGGCCTACGTTTAGTATATTTGTATTGATTATATAGAGGCACAAATGCTCGTGCCTACTCTGTATGAGAAGAGGCCTTTGCCCTGCAGTGGGACAGTAATAGGCTGGTGCTACTACTACTACTACAAAAACCCTGGAACTATGTCTATGTGTCAAAGGTCTGCGAAAGTTCTAGCAAGTAAGGAAATAGCTTTTCTACTACTACAAATACCCTGGAAGTATTTTTATGTGTCGGCGTAAGTTCTAGCAAGTAAGGAAACAGCTTTTCTCGTGGGTGATACGAGTAGGTACTAAAATTTGCAAGCATTTTCAATCACTGTAAAGCTACTTTATTATGGACGTTTGTAGTTTAACTCTGTAATAATATTCACTTCAACTCTTACCGTAAGTACAGATTCTTGCTTAGAAACCTTTAAGGTGATGACGTATCTAAGCACACAGGTGAGAATTTCTACAAACGGAAATTGCTAGCATTACGACAAACAGAACAAAATGTAAACATTCTTCTATTATGAAACGTAGTCTATTATGATCAATTGCATCAACACAACCACAGAGTAAATTGGAATCAATTTGGTAAACCTGACTTCTCTGTTTTCCTCAACCACAGTTTAATTTTGGTAAACTAAAAAATTACGCATACAGTTGCAAAATGTTTGTTCAGTCACACTACGAAACTCTTTACGATGTGGATAAGCTGTACGTAATATATTAACTTGACGCAATAACAATTAACGGTGAAGTACCAAATAATTGTCTGATTACGAAAATTATCACACAGTTGTAATTTACAAATAATTTGGTGACACCCTTAGGCGGATGTTACACTGGAACGCACACCAAACCCTAGCACAAACTCTTGACGTAAATGTAACTTCTGATTCGAATTTCGATTTTTGGATCGAAAATACAAACTTTTTGGTTTAAATTTAAGAGACAAGCATAGTAAGTAGGTCTCACCAATAGATATTGACCGAAGTCTTAAAAAAAAGTGAGACACGAAAATAGTACCGTCAATTTTAAAAGCTTTTGAATTTAGCTTACGGATATATCAAGTGTTCGTGCTAGGAACACAGAGCGTGGTGCGGGGTTGGGGTTTCAGCGTTGCTTGAGAGTTCCAAGGTTTGCATGAAAACACGCGTTATGTAACACACTGACAACGCGTCCCCGTACGTTGTCGGCACGGCAGCTACGTTCCAGTGTAATATCGGCCTTAAAACACGCCAGTGCAAAAAAAACCTGAGATCGAAAACTCAAAACCGGTGTTGAACATCTAAATTGTAAATGAAACGTGATTGCATAAGCGGCACAGTAAGAAAAGCAAAGAATCCGACGAGATTACTTCGCGTCACACCACACTTCTTATTAGCCGGTTGCAGACGTCGCCGACGCCCATTACGGTGTAATTTGCACCGGGCGCTGCAGGGTTGCCACACGATCCGACGATCACCAACACGAGGCATTTAAATGAAATATCGTGTATACTTAGAGGGAACTTAGATTATTGCTGTTTATGACAGTAAGTCATTCTAGAGAACTTGTGTTTGATTGAGTGAGTTCAGGTTAGGATCAAAGAAACATTATTCTCATTAAAAGCATAACATGGCACTTACTTGAGAAAAATACTAATCATACTCAAAAACCGGTCAAGAGCGATTCAGACTCGAACACCGAGGGTTCCGTATTATTTTCTGAAAAAGTGTGGTTTTACGAGACATCTTTTTAATTTTTCTGTAATCTTACCATAATCTTCTAACACATAGAAATATTTAAAAAAAAATATTTAGGCAAACTTCGGAGATAGGGGGGTAGAACCGTATTTCAAAACTCGAAAACTGCCGACAGCAAAAAAAGTTTTATTTTTGTTAAATATTCAAATAGCGCTCTTTCATATGATTCATTTTTAACCCCTTATTAAAAAAGTTCAACATCATCAGAAGTTACATTCTCTATAGTTCAGTTTACTGAATATTTAAAGTCTAAGTGAAGCTAATGACTTAAAAACAAACAAAAACCACGCAATCGGGTATCTTTTCTGTTTGCTTCCATTGCAACATCCAAAAAGTATTAAAAAAAAACAAAGCAAGATGTGGGACATCCCTAATCTCTACTCAGCAAGCTTTACCGGTGTATTCCGACTTTCTCCGAAAACCGGACGACCGCCAACAACAATCGTACAATTACACATTTACAACTCAGTTTCGTAAACATTACGGAATTCATGAAATAAGAAACGGTATTACTCAAATTAATAATATCGCCTTGAATTAATAAAGAATTTTAAAGGAGTTACTAAGGAGTATGCAAGGATCGTAGCTGGTGGCTTCCTGTAGTTTCTGCCTACCCCCTGAAAAAGGTGGAGTTTATGTATGTATGTATGAGTGACTAAAACAAAGCGTAATACTCAATTATGAAAACAGTATACTAATAAAATAGAATACCAGCCTGTTACTGTCCCGCTGTAGGGCAAAGGCTTTTCTCATTCGAGCATTAATCACCACGCTTGCTCAAGACGTGTTGGCGATTTCAGACTTATATTAATTACAAGTCCAGGTTTCCTCACGATGTTTTCCTTCACCGATGTCATTGATATCCAATATAAACTTAGAAAGTACATATGAATTGAAAAAGTCACATTGGTACTTGCCCAGGTTTGAGGCGAGGCCTAAACCACTGGGTCATTTTGAAAACAGTGTCATTCTCCAGTTTAATTGATACTGTGACTATTTGTCTTGTTTAAACACAACATCATTACGCCTATATATCTCCGATGAGTTGGGCAGAGGTGCACTTACGACCTACATTTAACAAGTTATGTTTAAGTACCATGTAATAGGGGGCGAGCCTATTGCCAACAACCGGGCACAAATGCAGATTTCACTATCCACTATTTCACTATACAACACTATTCATAAAGTTCTGAAATGTAAAATTCGTAAGCCCCCGTTGGTCTAGGTCACAAGCGCGGCTGCTAAGCCAAAACTCCTAGTGGTGGTGCGATTCCCGTGTTGAGCAAAATGTTATTGGGTATATCCATCTGAAATTTCTCAGCAGTTGCCTGGAGTCTGGATTCGTGCCCGGTTAATGGCAGGCCCGCCCCATATTACATGGAACTGAAACATAACTGGCGAAATGAGGGTACATATATATTTTAATTTTTAACTTTTTTAATAACATACAACCCAATACCGAGCTGTTAATTGCAAAAAACCCTATTAAAATTTCGCGGGCTCCCACTACGCATTCACCTTAAAACTAAACATATTTCCAAGATCCCGTTATGATCCCGAGCGCTGTTGATGGCAATAAGCTCGCCACTATTACATGGAACTTAAACATAACTGGCGAAATGTGTCTATACCTACTAAAGGTGCAGCTCTGTCTAAACCTCCAGAGCATAGTGGCGTGATATAACGTTGTATAAACGCTACAATTTAGCCTAGAGCGTCTGTATTTCCGTCCGTAGGTCGAGTGTTTAATTTCCTTTGCCGCTCTAGTGATACGAAGAAGCAAGCACGAATAAGGTTGTAAACAAGTAGAATATGGTATAACACGTAACATCGCGTCAGTATTCCACGAAGGGTTAGGCAGACACACAGTTCATCCATCCAAATTTCGCCAGTAATGTTCAAGTCCCATGTAATAGGGGGCGAGCTTATTGCCATCTACAGCGCTCGGGATCAAAGCGGGATCTTGGAAATATGTTTAGTTTTAAGGTGAATGCGTAGTGGGAGCCCGCGAAATTTTATTAGGGTTTTTTGCAATTAACAGCTCAGTATTGGGTGGTATGTTATTAAAAAAGTTAAAAATTAAAAAATGTGTGTATCACGAAATATTAACCACATCAATAATTAAATAAGTTTTTAAGTACAAATCATGAAATTTTTGCACAATTAAAATTTAGGGACTTTTAGTGGTAATTTTAATTATATTATTTCGAAAAATATACATTTGTTACAGTCGCAGATTACTTTTTCAATAATATTCCACCTAAAATTGAGATGAGAGATTAAAAATAAAAACATAGAAAATTTTTAATTCGCGGGCTGCCGGTACGCATTAGCTTAAAGTCCTCCATTACAACATCGTACCTTACAATTTCGCAATGTAAATGATGTGCTGACTGATAGCATCATTTGCGTAATCTTAATCACTACATATTAAGTAGATACTTAAGTAAGATACCTAATTGATTTAAATGTCTTGCTATAAGTGCGTACTTAAAATTCAGTTCATAGTTTAGAACCTGACCTAAGGAAACCTCTCTAAAATCTATTTTAAGTGGATATTGATACCCAGTTTAGGTTACAGGTTCTTATATAGACTTCAGTGTTCCTCATTTTTTAATGTGAAAATGTCTTTGGCCGCGTTGAGCATTTTTTGTTAGGAGCGAAACTTATGGGGCTCGCATCACCGACATAGTAATGTGACGTATGTCAAAAACGTAGTTATACCGAATATTTTAGTTGTCACTTCTGGCGGCAGTCTCCATGACCGCCTATTTTTTCTATTTAATGAGCAACTTTATGAATTATTTATTTATTTATTTATTATGGACTTCAACGACTTACTCTCTAGAACATATATATAAAGACATCACGGACAGTATTGGCTACAGTGAATTCGTCACTTATAAAAGTACACAGCATTTCCGGATTAATAAAAGACTACTACACAAATCAGATACCATCACAGAATTTAAGCTTTACAATGAAACGATAAATTAAAATGGTCTATGTACACAGAGTCGGTAGGAAATACTGAATTATTTAACAAAACATACAACTTATATAGGAAGCAAATAATATGAAATAAAATTAAAAGAATTATAATTCTATAATAATAACTCTTTTAAGTGTTTTACTTCTAATAGACAGCTAAATATACTATCAAAATCTACATAATATCATTATCTTCCTTCCATACGATATATTCATTATCTTTGCATGTCCTGGTCGAGTCTTGTAGGAAACCTTGACATTCTGCTTTGAAACAGTTGGGGTCCACGCCACCAAATATTTCAAACTTACTAATTATCTTCTACAAAACTGTCAATACCTATTAAATGCAATTTCCACATAGTCTGCTTACCCTCACTAACGAGTTACGAAGGGTCAGCTTCCCAATCACACGTTACGTGAGTCTACCTACATATGTAGGTCCTCGTGTTACTACGAATGCAGCCACACGTTTTCCACGACAATTGGTCCTTACACCCACACACACACACATAAGACGTCACGGCAGAGTTTATTTAGATGACGTATGGTTATAATAATAATAAGTTAGTGAGGCAGCTGGATCAAGGGCTTGATCCAGAAAGCAGTTCTTCTGGACACGGCGCGTATTGTTAGGCGATTCCTCTCTCTGGAGCCCTAACCGCCGGTAGCTTGGACCCTGTTCCCGATACCGGTGGGTTTTATATATATATATACCATTTAAATATTTAAAAAAAAATTAATAAGTTATTGTAAGAAATAAAGGAAATAATAATAATTGCCGGAATATCCACACAGCAACATCTAGCCCCAAGCTAATCAGAGATTGTGTTACGGGTACTAGATGACAGATAATTATACTTAATACAATACATTCAATAACTGGCGGAATGTGGGTGTTAATATAGGTGCACATCTGCCCAACCCTTCGAGGTTTAAAGGCGTAATGTATGTAATCGGTCGCGTTGTATTCTGCTAACAATATTATTTAAAACTAGCAGCCACCGGGGACTTTATCTGCATATGTATCATTTTTTTAATTATAGCATATATGTTTTTGAAGTATAAAGTATAATCCTGTAAAGTTTTATAATTATCCGTTCTGTGGTTTTTGCGTGAAAGTCAGTAAGAAGTAGTTAGTAAGAAGTAGGATTGTGAAAACATTTTCCACTATAAACCCAACTAGACACAACTATATTTTATTAAAATATTAATATATTCTTTTTTTCCATATTTTTTTTTTTAATAAAAACGTTGCTCCACACTAGGAATTTCTCCTGTGTCGTGGGTGCGTTTACAAACATACAAACTCACATACACAAACAGCCAGACCCGGAACAACTACCTGTAGGTCATACAAATATTTGTTCCGTGCGGGAATCGAACCCACAACACGCGGCGCAGCAGTCGATCGCTCAGCCACTGCGCCAACCGTGCCGTCGAATATATGTATTATTGATTTTGCACACATCTTGCAAATCTATAGGAATTAAAGTAACTCTTTAGCTAAATCATGTCTCTAAGAAATTCTTAACAAATCTTGCAAAATAATCTAGATTTCTTTTCAATCTCTACCGAACTATTATCTAAAGTTATCGTATTGTACTTATGCGTGTTACGGTAATATTTGAAATTCTCACATTTAGTAAAATGGCCAGATATGTAGGTTGATTCCGGTTTCCTAACAATTGGTTGTTAACATTATCTTCCGCGATTATTAAGTATGATCTTGTAAGATTACACCTGGGAACTAATTTAATAATGTTTCTGGCAATTGTGATAATTTAGGCTTGGGATAAAATCAAGCAATGTTACCGCACTAAACACAAATAATGTTACGTCATTAAATAAAACCTTTTTGCACGAAACCAGACTAGACTACGTTTAAATCTATGCTAAGAAGATTAACTTACTTTTCCAATCATCGCTTAAACATATTTCCTGTATTAATGGTCTAATATATAAAATGTTGGTTATTATTATATTTATATTAATTATAAAAGGCATTACCATCCAGCCAGCATACTTAGACGATGAATATTCCTAAAGATAAATTTAAAAAAGAGTTTTTATTGCTATTGTGGGGCAACGTTTTATTTAAAAGAAAGTAAAAAAGCTATTTTTCTATGATAAAATTTGAAATCAAAATGCTAACGATATTCTGCCATTATTTGCAGCAAAAACAATATTCATATATACTATTCATGGAAGACATTGGTGTTGCTTACAAACATTGCTTCACAAGACGTGGGTAAATGATGCTAAGTGCATCTTCATATCCCAGATGGGCGGCATCGCTCAACAACTACTAAAGTACTAATCCCCAATGCCAGAGAAAGTGGGTCTTGTTTCATAAGATCAATGACTGTGTATAGAAATACATACATACATATTATCATGTATACATTTGTACATACGCACCTGTGTTCTTTGTCTTAGCAGTCGTATAATTAATCTAGCTGATGCATTAAGTTGGCGTTTTGATTGCTGTGAATGTGAATCATACGAGATGAGAAGTAGTTTGATTAATTATTGGGTACATGTGTATTGCAAATAATGATGAAGTGGATTTTAAATAATTAATTAATTTAAAATCACATCACTGGTATACGTCGTATAGTGATCGAAATTCTACAAAACAAAATACTAAAAAAAGAAGAAAATAAAATAGAATGAAGTTTTAAAAATAGAAGGATCCCTCTCGAGATTATATCGAGCAAACATAATTTTGATAAACATTTTAGTTGATATTTTAAATTATAATTACTTCAAAGTCATTGTGTCGTACGAAATATTGATGACAAGAAACCGGGTTTGGACCACAAGATTTTTTAGATCATTAAAAAAACGAACACTCATATTATGCAACCCACATTACCCTAATCTTGGTCTTAATATTCCATATCATTATCCCTTCTTAGACGTCCTTTGCTTATTGGACCCGTCTTACACATTAGACATGTCTTATGTCCAGCTGTGAACATTTTATGTAGCTATTTATAAAAATGTTACCAGCCCAGCTCCTCTATAATTACGGGTAATAAAATCTAAAAGTGATCTTAAGATGCACGAACATATCGAAAATGGTTAACACCTTATCCGGTTGTAGCCTAATTGCAATCCTAAATACAAATGCACAGTAATTATACTACAAAATAATGTATTAAAAAGTAACTACAAGGTACTTTTGCTTTCGACTGCATAACTTTCGCCAATCACATTTTTTTCTCAACATAATTTATCGACACGGTTAAAACATATTATGAGTCATATGTAATAACTTCTGACTACGTAATACCATAGTAATTACCTTTGAAGAACGGTCGCTTGAGGCGTCAATAAATTAAAAAAACGAATAAATATTTACTGTGATAATTAAAATAAATAGCCTATTTGCTTCTGCTGTGGAGCCGAGCCGAATAAATAAATGAAGATCTAGGCTACATTTTGAATATAAAATAAGTTCGGCGAATACTCGACGCTGCAGGTAAATGGCACCTGTCCAGTACAAAACGTGGTTCCTATTTCTATACGTGACTTCGACTACTGCCAATTTAAAACGCCGATATAAAACAGGTTGAAAACCGTCAAGTGAATAAAAGCAAAAAGGTTCGGGTACGGTTTCGGCTTAACGAGCGAAAATTTAAAATGAAGGTAGTTTTTTGTTTTTTGAAAATGTTTGCGGTTGTAAACACGTTTCTCTATTATGTTCTATCCCAGTTTTCTCCTGTATCGGCATGAACTAAACGAGATTAGCTCAATTATAACCCGCAAGGCAACTTGTAGTTAGCTGTTGGACAGTAGCGAACACACGGACCCGATCTCCCGGGATAAGTATTGTTCCTCATCTCTTGCTTGCTTGGAGTGAAAAGAGACGAGAAGTAGGGCTCCCACCTTTTTCTTGCCATTATAGGTCGGTATTAAATGAAAATTCACGAGAGCAAACACGCTCGAAGGAACGAAATACTTCAGTAAGGCGCTCTGGTAGGGATTTTGACTGCCTTTCGGACTGCGGGATAGCTTTGATATCTTTGGGATAGCTCTACTCCCACATACTTGCCCGGATTTGAATCAACAACATTGGGCAAGAGAGAGGACGCCTTAGCCAATTGTTCTCGCCACAAATAATAGCAAGGCTAACAGGGCTGACTGTACCCATCAGTAGGCGATTTTGATCACTTGTAATGAATATTTCATATTCTCTTGGAATATTACCTACATTACTTTTCCAACGCGTGAGTTTATGTAAGACGCACCAGAAGGCCTGCTCACATCATTAAATAAAACGATCGTTAAATACGATCCTTAACGACGTCCAGTTACACCGAACATCTCATTGTCATCAAAACGGCCATAAAGTTGAGTGAGAACACATTAAGCTTTCGAACTACCTACATACCCCTGGCCTTATGTCGTTTTGTCTGTCTCAGTCAAATTGATTTATATTTGGACTCGTACGTGTTGTCTAAAACCGCAGAAACCTGCGTGTCGCCCGGCGGTTAGCTGCGGTTTTACGTTTTGTAACGCTAACCTAGTTAGTATGCGGCTTCCGTACTGCGCATGCGATTAGTTTCAATGATTTCGGTGTAACATTGCCTCGAAATTTACAAGTTCAACGTTTCCATTAACATTCCTGGATATACTTGATTTGAAAGCATGCAGTAATAAAGTCTCAAAGTCGCGGGTATTTTAGTAGACTAATAAAAACTGAAGATTTTTAACGGCGTTAAAAGATAGCGCAGTTTTTAGGAAATATTTCTATAATTTTATTAACACCTTGAACGAAAAATGACCGACAAACAATACATTGTCTATTGTGTCTCGTTGTTTGGCAGTTAAGATGTTAATAGAAAAAATACAACGCGTATATTACACATTCTTCAAAACTTTTCCAAATAATTTAGACGTAAAATGATGTACTGGGCTTAAGGCTCAGTGTAGACAGAGCAGCAGAATTCCACACGCTATTTCCACATCTTTTTCAGTTGCATCAGTTCATTAACAATGAAAACCGTTCGACTGCCTTGCTGCTCTGACTCTAAGTTTCCTAAATTAAAACTGAAGCCCACAGAGAAAGCTTTTGCAAATTTTCTTTAAATGTGTTTTTATCGTCAAATTATTTAACTTTTACCCCAATCTGTCAAATGTCTTTGATAGTTTTTCAACTTTAATGGTATACAATGTGATTCATTTTCGATTAAGAAAATTTTATAGTTTGGGATAGCTTGATGTGTGTCTGGACTTTGTGTGTATGAGGGTTAATAAGAATCGTACAATTCTATAAAATCTTTCCAAATTTGTAAAAAGTAATAGTTTCTAATGAGATTTCATCTGTTGTTTCAGGCAAACTGGTTTAAAGCTCAGCAATACTGCCGGTTCCACGGCATGCACCTGGCATCCATCTCAACGCAGCAGGAGAACGACAAACTGGAGCAGTACGTTAAGGATTCAGGTAAATTAAAAACTAGAAAAGAATGAGTCGGACTCGCCCATTAAAGGTCCCGTACCTTGACAGGAAAAATAATTTTAATTTTAATGTTTTCAACAACTCATTAACAACTTAAACGTCAAGTGAGACACAAACAATACATTTTTTTTTGGGTAACGTTTTCTGGCAGCTAAGTGTTAATAAATTAATGATTTTTCACCAAGCTGGATATGAACTCATGCACAAAGTATGGTGGACACTACGAAACATGAATCAGGTCGGTGGCTGCTGCTCGAGTCGGCATTGTCGACACTTTCCTTACAAACCAAGCATTCCACCATTTACTCTCACTGC
Source organism: Phlogophora meticulosa (assembly GCA_905147745.2). Classification (NCBI taxonomy): domain Eukaryota; kingdom Metazoa; phylum Arthropoda; class Insecta; order Lepidoptera; family Noctuidae; genus Phlogophora; species Phlogophora meticulosa. The sequence continues at coordinate 11,781,329 of LR990533.1, read as the reverse complement.
CATAAACCATGACACGCTTCACCGGACCGTCTTCAAAATTATCAATAGGTATGTACGTCATTTTTGTGAATGACGTACCTATTGACAGCTTTGAAGACGGTCCATGAATGAAGTTGTGCGCACAACGCACTTCCGGGACGCGGTGCCATGGATTTTGTTATTACTGCTGCTTCTAGGCGCGGCGATTCCGTGCACTGTGGTGGACGATTCAACCCTCAGAGGATGAGAGGATACCCACAGAGACATGTTCTCACCATCTGTATACTGTGACTGACCTAGGGTTGGACGTGGAATTCTAGTCCATATGAAAGCTTTCCCAGTTTCCAACGAGTAGAATACTAAACGTTATTACGTTTATATTGTAGGCACAAAGAATGAAGCAACATTTTGACGGCACGGTTGGTGCAGTGGCTGAGCGATCGACTGCTAAGCCGCGTGTCGTGGGTTCGATTCCCACACGGAGCAAATATTTGTATGAACAACAGGTAGTCGTTCCAGGTCTGGCTGTTTGTGTATCTTTGAATATTTGTAAACAAACGCACCCACTACACAGGAGAAATAACTAGTGTGGGGCAACGTTATTTAAAAAAGAAACATCTTGTGATGAGCAGATTTTACATCGAATAATTTCCAGTCAGTGTTATATAGAGGGGAAATACCAATTTTAATTACACTACGTTACAGTTATTTCCGTTTTAAAAAGAAGTTAAAATATTTTTCCAAAATAATATTTCTCCTATTTCCTTTTCCAGGTTACGGCCGCGAACACTTCTGGACATCAGGCACGGACTTGGCTGAAGAGGGCAGCTTCTTCTGGATGGCCAACGGCAGACCACTGACCTTTGTGAACTGGAACGCAGGAGAGCCCAACAACTTCCGCTACGAGAATGGAGAAGAAGAGAACTGCTTGGAACTGTGGAACAGAGACGACAAAGGTCTTAAGTGGAACGATTCTCCCTGTTCCTTTGAAACCTTCTTCATCTGCGAAGTCAGGTCCGATTGATGAGCTCCACCACTAGATGTCGTTAGTTGTTGTGTGATTGTAAAGTAGTGTGCTAGATGTCGCCATTTGTTACATTACTGCTCGCAGCTGCGCCTGCGCTGATACTTCTCGAAACTATTGCGATAGTTACTTGAAAACTGGACCCTGACCAACTGTTTAAACTGGGGAATTTCATTTCCTGAATTAACTGAGAATCAACTGATCTCTATTATTACTTACTTGCCTCTTTTGTAGATAGTACTGAAAAAACAAACAATTTAAACTTAAACTCGTTGTTATTAAGAAAACAAGTGAAGCAGCGGTGCATGAGTATGTTCGTGTGTTGAAACAACTTTCCGTTTGTTATTTTTTTTTTTTTTTATATGAAATCAAAATTATTAACTTCAAGAAATCCATAAAAACGTTCGGTCAGTATAGATAAGTAACGATAAGTTAATATTTGATTATTTATTGTTTTATTTACGACTTCAACTGGGTCGTATTCGGTAAGGGTTAAAACTAAAGGAATTGCAATAGATCTGGATACTTTGACTTCTTTTATTTTAAATGAAACGATCACTGCCTAATGATCTTAAGATGAACCTCCGAGCAACCGCTCAAAGGGACACATCGTGTCCATAGTCAAACATAGTGGGTAAATAAACTATAGTTACCGTAGGTATAAATGTATAAAATAGTCATAAGTACACACAATAAAAATCTTTAAGTAAACCTCCATTTTTTATTACCTGATACCTTATTATATGCTTAATCTCCTAGCAAGCGGGGAGCTGTGTAACCAACTAAAGATGGCTATGTCATTTGGGCTATTCAACAATATTCATTGCGTTGTTTATCGCCTGCGACGCAGGAGGTTGCGGGATTCCCGCCTTGAGACAAATGTTAGTACGATCTACAAAGATTTTTTCCGGGTGTTCTAGGTATTTGCTATGTAAAGTATTGTATTAAGTATATCAGTCATCTAGTACCCAAAACACAAGCTCTGCTTAGCTAGGGGCTAGATGATACTGTGTGGATTGTCCAGCATAATTTATTTATTTATTATTTACTCTGTCACACAGATGATTTTTCAAAACATATGAAGCAGAATAAAACATTCTATATTTCATTCGAAATACTTCTGATTGTGATGGAAAGTGTGTGACGTAACTGGGGCAGTCATAATTGCAGACTGAATTTTCAGAATTACAATCTATCTAAGTATCTAGTATACCTAAGAAAAGCAGGTTATCAGCAAATGCTTTGGGTCAATAAACAATGATGAATGAAGAGGAACTAAAACAAGAGGGGAAAGTAAAATGAATATCTTCGTAGCTATATTTAAAATGAAATAAACAATATGTTCTAAAACAGTAAAACAAATCACTTTAGATAACATCTTCATCACGTACAAACCAGGGAGAGAAAACCGATATAAATTACGGTACAGGTATTGATCTATTTCGGTTACATAGGTTACCGCTATCTTCAGTAACCAAAATAAACATGTTACCTATATTCTGGTTACTATTTTAATTCCGGTAAAATGACCTTGATTACAAAAAGACATTGACGCAGAAATGCGCATTCGCTTCATTATAACCAGACGAAGATCTAGAAAGAAAGAACGACAAGACGTTTATAACGACAAGCGAGAAAGACATTTAGGTAATTAGCACAGACTCAGGCACAATACTAAAACAATAAAAGAACTAAAAATAATGATGACAGAAGTAATAAAAAACATACTTATACTAGCGGACCGAACAGACGTCGTCCTGCCCGTACAGCGCCACCTACCGGGTCCAATTGTGAATCTAAACCATTCAGCGCGCAAACCAAACGGTCCAGCCTTTTAGGAGGAGTTCAGTGACATACACACGTAAAGCAGAATTATATTGTATAGTATATAAAGATTAAATATGTGCCTCACAGCTGCGCCAAATGCTTCCAGTTTAGCAAAAATGCAGGTTTTCAACTACACCTGATCTAATCTAATCCATTCATCCCTATAATAATCAACACAAAACAGTAACACTGTATCTACCAAGCTTTTGTAAATATCCCACTCGACTGCAAAACACCGACAAACTGATATTTGTTACCTGCCGGTTATTTCCTGAAAATTTCATGCGTCCGCTGCCTTGCCAAGTTGCGAGTGGCGTATGTAAATGAAAGGCCAAGCCTGCGGGGTGCTGGAGGTGCCGGGGGGTGTTGGAGGTGCCGGGGGGTGCTAGGGGTGAGTGGAGCACGTGCTCCAGAACTTATTAATAACCAAGTCACGTGTCCTGCGAAGCCTTCAGTTCACGGCGCTTCGGAAATCACAGATATTATTATTTGTTGAAACAAGGGTGCGTAGGTATGTGTTTTGTTTATGATATTGTTTTAAATAATGTTTGTAATAGATAACTCAATCTATTCAAAACACAAGTCCATGAAAAAGTCGTAAGTAACTTTTAACAATATAAATATTTACTATAATATTTAGGGTGTCTAAATAGATATTTCTTGTTCAACGATGTTTCTTTACACCTATAACATTCTTTAAGACTTAAAGCGACACAAGCTGTTTCTATGATCCGACTATTAAACCCAAAATAAGTTTTTTTTTAATATCGCAGCAATAGATAGGAGCCTTTTTGGCCTCGCACAGGGTCTTTTATTTTGTTTGTATGATTAGTTTTAGATTTATGTAGTTTATGGTACTTATCCCAAATAAATGTTTTTCTTTCTTTTATAAAATGTAGGTATTAAAATTAGATACTTACTTCAAACACATAAATCAATAATAACATTATACCCACCTATTCACAAAGGTCGTGTGTTTATAACACCACCGCCTGTCTGAACGGAAGCCGCCCGCCCTGCCGCATCCGCCCGCCCCCGCCCAACACTTGCAGTTTCTAACTAAATAACACGCCGTTATGCAACCCACCATATTATATAGTTATGAAGCTCTGTTTATTTATAGAAACACTTCAAAAGTGAATTATTTGAGTTTAAAGTTCTTTAGGTACTTTTCTTTTGCAGTTTTTGTTCATAAAACTTTTCGGTATTTTTCCAAAGCCATCGATCTAGAGCATCTCTGAAATATTCAATTGCTTCATGTTGTTATAGCCTCATTGGTATATTCGTTGCAAACGCTACTGCTGAGCATGAGGTCCTGAGTTCGATTCCCAAGACAAAGAGTTGTTGGGTTTTTCGGTCTGGAATTGTTCCCGGTTGATGGCAATAGACTCGCCCACTTCAAATGGGACTTTAACATAACTGCTAAAATGTGAGTGTATTATGGTTACACTTCTGCCGAACCCCTCGGGGAATATTGGCGTGATGTTCTGTTCTTTATGTTGAGATTGGCTAACAAGGATTCTCAACGCCCCCTTAAATATTCGAAAGAAGAAAGCCAGTTTTTTTGCCACAAATTACATGCAAGCATATTATTAACGATAGACTAGAAACATCTAATAATAGTATTAGTACAGACGCCCGCACATCAAGCTATCCCAAACTGCCAAATGTTCCTAATTGAACATAACAAAAAAAAAAAAAAAAAAAATGCTGGACAATCCACACGGCATCATCTAGCCCCAAGCTAAGCAGAGCTTGTGTTATGGGTACTAGATGACTGATATACTTAATACAATACATTACATAGATAGATATTTTTATTTTACATAGCAAATACCCAGAACACCCGGAACAAATATTAGGTCTTTACCTATGAAATTGCCGTTCTGCAGTACTGGCCATTTCAAATCAAAATATTTTTTGTTTGGCTAAGAATTCTAATTTCAAATTAATTTTATTTTAAAAACATGGATTTTTTTTTCCAAAAGTAGTCATTTGTTTATTGATTAGTGTTACATTTTCATCGCATTTAAATCTTTTTCGTCATCATGGATACGTTAAAAATTCGAGTAATTATGGAATATGAGTACCGTCGTGGCAGCAACGCGGCACAAGCGGCACGCAACATCAACGACGTTTACGGAGCTAACACTACAAACCAACGCACTACCTGTTATTGGTTTGCTCGCTTCCGTTCTGGAAATTTCAACCTGAAAAATGAACCTCGCGGTCGTCCGAAGACTTTGGTCGACAATGACGAATTAAAGGCGATTGTGGAAGCTGATGATACACAATCTACGGCTGAATTAGCAGCAGCTTTCGACGTTAGCGTCAAAACAATATTGGTCCATTTGCGTCAAATTGGCAAGGTAAAAAAGCTTGACAAATGGGTGCCCCACGAACTCAATGATCGCCAGCGCGAAGTACGCGTCGAGACGTGCCTTGCACTGCTCAACAGACACACAAATGAAGGAATTTTGAACCGCATTGTTACCTGCGATGAAAAATGGATTCTGTTTGATAACCGCAAGCGCTCAGCAAGTTGGTTGGATCCTGGTTCAGCACCTAAACAATGCCCTAAACGAAAACTTACCCCAAGAAAAGTGATGGTCACTGTTTGGTGGTCTAGCGCCGGTGTGATTCAACACAGCTTCTTACCAAACGGGGTGAGCATTACTGCAGATGTGTACTGTGAAGAATTGAACACAATGATGGAGAAGCTGGCACATCTCCAACCAGCATTGGTCAATCGCTCGTCTCCGCTGCTCCTGCACGACAACGCGCGACCTCATACTGCACAGCAGACGGTCTCCAAGTTGCAAGAACTGGGGTTGGAAGCTCTCCGTCATCCGCCCTACTCACCAGACCTTGCGCCTACAGACTACTACTTTTTCCAGAATTTGGATAACTTCTTGGCGGGAAAATAATTCAATACCCGAGAGGCAGTACAAAATGCCTTTGAAGAATTTGTTGCCTCCCGTCCAGCTGATTTCTTTAAGAAGGGCATCAATAAACTGCCACTGCGTTGGCAAAGATGCATTGATTGCATGGGTGATTACTACGATTAATACAAATAAAAAATACATGAAAAAAATTCATTTAAATTTTTTCATACAAAACGGCAATTTCATAGGTAAAGACCTATTATTTGTAGATCGTACAAACATTTTTCCCAAGGCGGGAATCGAACCCGCAACCTCTTGCGTCGCAGGCGGACCTTCGCCCGCCGCGCCACATCGGTCGTCAACATGAACCTAATCATTTTATGATAAAGTTGAAAAACGATCAATTCACAGATTGGGGGAGCTTGATTTGCTGGCCCCTGTAGTCCTGTACATACTAAAGTTTGGACGAATATCTTATGATTAAATTATGTTCGTAAAGACAAAACAAAAAATATATAGGTCCTGTATCACAGATATTGTAGGCTGTTGCATGTTATGACGGACGAGAAGGATCCCACTCAGCATGATGCTGCCCCATGCCCGCCAACAAAACAGCGCTGATTTTCAGTCGTCACATAAATAAGCATCTGTGATTTAGACTCAGTGTGGTCAGGCAGCTGAAAACGATTTTAAGTAAAGGTGAATGCGTAGTGGCAGCCCGCTAAAATCAATTGAAGCTAAAAGCTTTTGCTCGCGTTACGAAGTGGGGGGTTAGAAAGAGACAAAAAGTAGCCTATGTCACTCAGAAACAGACAGACACACTTTCCCATTTATAATACTCGTATGGACGAGTCATTTACGTCCATAAAAAATATGTATCTCTAAGTAATAATTAAAAGAACGATAAGATTTTTAAGCGATTGAATGACTATTTCATTCAATCATGACATCTGAGAACAAATATAATTGAGGGAGTTGTCATGGTGATTTTAATAATAAATAATATTTCGAGAAATGTATGTTTATTACGGTCGCTAGTAACCTTTTCAATAACATATTACCTAATACTGAGCTGTAAAAAGCAAAAAATCAAATAAAATTTGAATTTTCCGAGCAGTCGCTACGCATTAACCTTAATATAGATCTATTTCATACCTACACGTGGGAAGGTAGGTACTTAAGTTAATTCAACAACAAAATCTTTCTTTCCTGATGTCCCTACACAATAAAGGCATTTACACTTTACGACAAGCCCAGCATCCTGAGAGCATGTAATCCTCTAAATGCACGGTACCTTCCCTGGACTATCATTGCAGCCCATCGAGGTTCCTACTCATTTCCGCAGCCCGGCGGCAATCGGCCCCATAAGCCCCTGACTCTACCCCACACTATTTTAAACTTTAACTCTTAGCAATAGGGTTAAGATTTTGTTGTGTTTAAAGGCCCTGAAGTTGCTGTTGCTATCGGCACATGATGACTCTACTGATACTCCAATTCAAACCTTAGTAGGAGTACGTAAGGTGGATTTCACATCGCTTCTGGAGACTCTGAAGTTTCTGTTTCTACAAACACGCAATTAAACACCTTGCTACATTGGAATAAGGATGCGTTTTTAATGCGTGCATAGGGAAGTTTATTGCAGCGTAAGGCTGGATACCTCGGGGGCATATAGTTAGATTGAAGATATTAGTGTGGATATTTGTGTGTTTAGCCGTTCGTTATCATTCAAATGTCTGTTTGTTTGTTTTTTGGTTTATCTTTTAGAGGGTTCTTCGACATGACTATCTATTCGCAATATCTCTGAAGACATAATATTGAAGAGATACTTGACATTCTGTTATGTGAGTTCTGGGGTCGAGTCCCCCTCTGAACAAATAACAATCAGATCTTGTCTCTTGCCAAGGTATAAAAACACTAGCAATACTTATTTAAAATCTAGTGATTCCGTCCTTTACAATTTTAATCAGGTTTATAATTTATTACATAGGTTTACAATATGTGCTGTTAGTATCAAAACTTATCACCTCTCTTGATTTTCTGACCAGGAACATCAGTTAAAAGGACAGGTAAACCCAAATACTGCGAAATATACTGTAATGTTCAGGAGGGAAATCAGAATATTGACATTGATCCAACATAGGACATATATCCATCATAGGGATGCATCTAGGAGTACATTCAACACGCGCATATCGACATAACAACACGGGAATCCAAGATGGAGACGTCTAAGAAACTAACTTCACATAGCTCCTCTATGTACCTAATCTTTGCCAAGACGGTACGGACGCCAGAGTTAATTGGTCGACCCCTTTTCAAAGGTATTTGTATGCGAGAGGGGTACCTAAATAATGAAGGCGTCTGAACGCCGTCTTGTAAAAATATTTTCTTTTTACTGGCGGCAAGAAATGGTACAGTTAGGCACCGTTCACACCGCGATGGTCTCTATACTTAGCACAAAACCTTGATTTAAATCTAGCTAACGTAAGTTCGAACTAATTTTAAATTTGAATATCCGTTTCTTTTAACATATTTACTAATTTTTGAGACCTGTCATTTAACTTCGTGTAATACTACTAATTTTAGCCTCTAAGGCACGTGCAAAGGGTGTCGAGGGTTGCTTATCATTTCGGCTTATTGGCCAGAGCTTGCCACCTCTCTACGGACTTTTGGTGGCGCTATTCCTGCAAGTGGATACAACATTTAAGTCGGGTTCGGTTCGAAGCAACCAGTGATGATTCATTTTATTTAAAGCTATATCTACCAACTTTGCATGGGCTGAGCATTACACGGCGCACGGAATCTTGCCTGCGGATAAGGATAGCGCCAGCCCAGAAGTCCGCATAACGCGATTTAGCCTTTTAACTACAGAAACCTAAAACTGAATAGTGTCTTGACCTTTTACAATCTACCTGAGGAGAGCTGAATGCATTACTTCCTTTATGTTGGTACAAGTGAGTACTTCATCCGTAAATAGCCAAATTAATAGAGATATATTACTTAGATTGCAAATAAATAAATATGAAATATAGCCACAGTACACCCAAAAAGGTTTGCAATCTAAGTTACTCAATATAAATCATGTTTAAAGAAACACGCGATAGAATCGTTAAGAAATTGGATTATTAATTCAGTACCTACATATTGTAATAATAGGTCACTCGTTGATTGACAGCCCTGTGTAATCAATCCGTCAACAATCGTCCATATTGATGACAGTGATTTCGAATTGTGTATCATTATATATTAACGTGTTGCAGATAGTTATGTTGTGGTAAACTTGAAATGTTAAACTATTTCGAAATATATTTGACCATTTATAGATAGAAGGTACCTTTACTGGTAAGTGGAATAGTAAATGTTCTGACAGTTCGATTTTTTTTTAAAAACAGCTTGTTTTGAAGAAAAATTAAAAAAAAAACAATCAAATTTATTGTCAGAGTACAATTTTATAGTAGTGACCATAGAGTAGACTATAATATCCCCAGGGATATACTACAAAATCCATTCTATTTACTATATTATCCCAAGAGATTACTACCTACTATATCACGAATTCAACCATCTTACTGCGACTCATAGATCATCATCCTACTGCCCATATTCCAATTTATTTGGGGTTCGCGCAGCATATCTTTTTTTTCAAACAACTCTATTAGCCACCATCTTAGTAGTCAGCCGTAACATCTTTCACAACATCCATCCATAATTTCTTTGGTCTTCCTCTACTCTTGTAACCCTAAACATTCATACTCACATTTAATCTATAGGTACTGGTAGTAAAGTGAATTAGCTACAAAAAACTTACCTTAATATTAAAAAAAAAATTACGTGTTACATGCTCTCATCTAACACGTAATTTTTTTTATATTAAGAAAAGTTTTTTACCTACTAGAAAAATTACGTTGCACGAAGAGTCGTGCAACGTAATTTTTCTAGTAGGTAGATATTACGAATTTCTGAGTACGAGTATATCCGGCTTTCTCCTATATGAGGAAAAGAAAGAAAGTATCCTTTCCATTTTCCTTCCTTCTTAATTTACAACTAATAAGACATTCTCTGTTGATTACAATTATGGGGTCACTTACATAATTATTTCATTTATCAAGAAAATATTTACGAAACAAATAACAAATGACTACTATCAGATTAATATGCATCGCTTCGATACATTATGAATTTACGGGTATGGGCATGTAATATATTCTATTTTTTTCTATTCGAGATTTCTTTTAACGTAATGTATCTGATAAATCTCTTGTCTCCTATGATACAGCTGGACTTCCGTACCTTGTAGGCCCGAAATCTATCAATTACTGAAGACTTATACTGTAAAATCTACTATTTTTCATTCCTTATATGTTACTAGCTTTTGCCCGCGTTTGGAAGTTGGGGGTTAGAAAGAGACAAAAAGTAGCCTATGTCACTCTCCATTCCATCAACTATCTCCACTTAAAAAATCACGTCAATTCGTCGCTCCGTTTTGCAGTGAAAGACGGGCAAACAGACATACACACTTTCCCATTTATAATATTAAGTATGGAATTAGCGTTCTTGTGTATAAAATAAACCATTTTTTATCACAGTTTTCCACGAGTTCAGTGAGCTTTAGAGTGAATTGTTTAGAGGTACTAGTAACAGGGTGTAAAGTTCCTCGTCTTCTATAGAGGGAAAAGGGAGGATCTTCCTACCAGTCGGGTATTGTGTCTGGCAGGCTACTGCCCGATGGTTAATGTCAGGATCTTTTGTTACAAATATCAATCACGCGGATAACTTCGATATTGCGATCTAGGATTTTCATTTTAGACATCTAATATTACCACTCGAATACAAATACAAAATACAAAATCTTTATTTCTGTATCAAAAAAGTTTTACATAAGTTGGTGATTGGAGCCTCCTTTTAAGCAAGTAATGCCTGTATTAGGACACTCCGCTCTTCTACATCAATATACAATAAAAAAAAATTAGATTTAACAGCATGCTTGAGTATTTGTGAGAGTTTGATTGTGTGTTAAATTGAGGGTGAGTACATGTGTATAGTACATGTGCGAATACTTCGAATAAAGGCATTCGAACAGTTTAATGAGGCGAATACTCTATTATTCGAATTGCATTCCAATTCACGAGTCACGGCCCAAAATTTAAATCAAAACCTGCCGACGAATCGATCGCTCATACAGCGACTATCGTAATCCGTTTACCATACACGTCTGTGGCAATATGACAGGAATGACCCGGTAATTTTGTATGGTCATACTAATCCATCAATGGATGTAAAACGTGGACAAAGTTCGCCATTCTGTGGTGACGCTTTTGCAGCGTGTGACGGATTATGGAAAGAACAGATTTTCAAGGATTTTCTATTACTTTGATGAGGTTTTATCTGCAGTTACGTATGTGTATTATGGATACTTTTCCCAGATTGTTATTGGAGTTGTTTCAAACATAATTGGATGTGGCTAAATGTCTATTTTTTGTATTATTTCTTCGTCATATATTTACCGTGCGTGTCCAACCTGTTGCCAATACAGGTTCTTTTTTCTATGAGTTTTTACCGTACCTCCTTTGAAGCATCCATAATTTAAGAGACACTAACGTCTTACGGCGAAGCTGACAGACTTCTTTGAACACTTGACTGTCCAAAACAGAACGGCGGCTTTTTACCTGCGGTAAAACCTCTAATCACCTCGGTACACATTCACTAAAAATACCTATCTACAAAGAAATAAAACGTACATATCATCAAACATCAAAACACAATTACGGCAAGAGGAAACAGTAAATAAAATTGGCAATATAAATAGATGTTACAAATTAATTGGACCTTTTCCGCCACAGTGGACGTTCGGCGCTCGTTAAAAATCTCATCTGCCGCGGGACAAGTCATTTCACTCCTCGCCAATGGTTCGGCCCCACATTCCGACCATAAACACTTGTTCCACAGAAATAATAATTGCTTCTAACGTAAACGTGTACTTTAGAAACTTTTATTCACATATATACAATTATACTATAAAACTAACTAGGTATATACATATTTACAAAAACAAAAAAAAAAAACAAAAAACAAAAAAAAAAGCCGACAAGGACACTCAGGCGTCAAAGTATTCCTCCGCATCGCTGTCATCTGGAAACGTGCCCAAAAGACTGGCAGCATTGCCACGTTGGATGGCAATACTAATTCTTTGGGCAAAGAATGAGCCAGCCCTCTGGTCACGCGAAGTGTCGATCAGACGTCGAGAAATTTCTTTATAAAGATGACGTGCACTCGGACCCCATGACCCGAGCGTTTCAACCCCAAACGGCTCAAAACTGTAGTTACCAATAAGGTTACAGTATTTGCGCCGTTTGAGGGTCTCAGCACCCGCCGCGGCAGCGCCAGCACAGCCTGCCGTGCTTGAAACATGAGATGGCGCAAGGGTATCGACGCAGGTTGCGTCCCACACCAAAGGCCTACCCATCTTCCAAGGCAACAAAGTCATGCCGTCTGGTCTCTTACCATCGTCTCGTACCAAGCCGTTAGGTTCTAATACCGCTGGTACGCCGGCGGTACCAAGAGCTCGACGAATAATATCATTGATGCTGGCGTGCCGTGCTATGCGTCCTGCGCTCCTGTAACAGGACAGGCCATGGTGCCCGAAGCTGTCGACCGCTTCACCACAGTGACACCGATGCGGAGCAACACAAGGGGCACCCAAGCGAAGACAAGTAGCGAGCCGAAACGATGTGTCATCCATCATAGTACCTATGGTGGCTGACGGGAGTGCCTGAAGCCAGAGGCCCGACTCCCATTCTCCCACGGCCAACAGACGGGCACGCTCAGCAGTACTAGGTGACGTGTTCAACAGAGAATTCCGTATAGTACTGCAGAGCGGCACGTCCCATCGCGCCTGGGAAGACAGGTTGTCGGGCAAATCCGTATTGGGACAAGCCATTTTCCAGGCGTTCAACGCATCGGTCAAACACGGTACTTCAAAATCAACCAGTGAGAAAGCTAAAATATTCCTGGTTAATCTATCGGTACTATGGACCGAGGAGAGGAATGCCGGTAAACTTATACTGGAAATTTTGCGGACGCCGAGACCACCCAGGCGAATGGGAAGTGTGGCTTGCTGCCATGCTCGGTCGTCCAAGGCCACATTTAGGATCGAAGAAAGAGTGTTTCTAATAATTTGGTCTACTTTTTCTAAAAGTTGTGGATGCTTCCAAAGATGGGAAGAGCGTAGGCTATATGTAAATTTTGGTCCAAAACAACAGTATCGAACTATCGAATAAGTGTGAAAGCCGAATGTATGTTAATTTTGTAAAGTCTTTCCGAAACATCATTAAAATTTTGTATTTTCTCCTCAATAAAAGTGGGAAAGGATTCGTCAAAAATTGGGGACCCCAGGAGGTGGAGAGAATTTTTCTCCATGATTTTGATGTTAGGTGCTACTGTGTTAAATTTTGCTATGATAGTCTGCCTGTCAGTGGCTTGGGGAAGATAAATTTCGCATTTCGAAAGATTAAGGTCTAGTCCAATGGAACTGAATTTTTCCTTTAAAAAAGCTAAATCAGTCAAAACTGTGTCCACATGACCTCCTAGGGTTCCGTCATCTAAATACCATACGTTGAATTTAGAATTTAGTTGTTGAATTATTGGATTTATTGCTAAACTAAAAATGACCGGCCCAAGAGGGTCACCCTGTTGACATCCAACAGCTGATTCTAAAATGTTGTCCTTGTAAAGTAATTTAGAAGGGTGCCTGTAGCATTGATAAAGAAAACTGTAAATTTTGGGTATTTCCTTTTGAACTTCTGTCAATAAGGTGTCCCTATTTACGGAATTAAAAGCATTCTTAATGTCAACCTTAAGGATGACCTCACCTTCATTGCTATGGACGTATGATGAGAGTGCATGTACCGCAGCCTCACAGCCCCCTTTAGATCCGAAGCCTAGCTGTAGGGGCTGGAATTTGCTGGCCAAAGTTTCGCTGTAGAAAGCACAGCAAATTTTAGCTGCGGTACGACGGTAAGTGGACCCTACGGCAATGGGACGAATACCGCCATCCTTCTTGCGCAGGGCGCAAAGATTTGCCCCGTACAAAATATCAATGACGTCTTCGTTCACATTGCCGGAGAGCATGAGGTTGATGAGGGCCGTCAACTCCTTCAAAAGGGACTCACCAGCTTCCCCGGCGCTTGAACTCATCAGGTCCTTAAAGTGTTGTGGAGTTAAGCCGTCGAGTCCGCCAGCGGAGCCACTCCGAAAAGAGCCCACGGCCGCACTCACTTGTTGAGCTGTAATTACAAGTGAGTTGGATACTGGATCGGGGGGGGCAGGGAAGATGAGGTCATCGGCTGGCGCGGGGTGTTTGCTCTCCAGAGCTGTAAGTGTCTCTGGAGAGTACGGCGCAACCACATCGCTACTGAAAATTATCCTTGCTGCACCTCTAATGTCACCTTCGCCTAGTTTAGACTCGACATGGTGCAATAAACCTCTTTGAGGGAGGTGCGATGTTAATTTAGGGTCGAAACTTTGGGCCGAAATGTTACAATTGTCTTTTATTTGAGATGTTAAAGATTTTTTATCTGCCAAATTTTTTTGCACATGTAGAATTCTAAATGGGAAAGTGAGTAATTGTTCCCAAGCAATCGTAGAGTTCTCTCGGACGGCGAGGCGGATACGTGCTAAACTTAATGCCACGGATGGTCTCGCGCCACGAGGAACTCTCTTTAAAATCGGGGTTGACGTTTTAAATTTTGCTAGCGTTTTCCAAAAGGGTTGAGTGGGTGGATTGGATGTTGTGGAAGCGAGAAGGCTTGAAGGTACATTGTGGGGTTTATGTTTCTTACCCAAATGTATCTTCAAGCCCCGTTCACCTTTAAAAAACCTTGCTTGGGAACAAAGAGGACATCTCACGAGGAAATCCAGCGATGTGGTAGGTTGACCGGCACTTCGTTCGGCATCACTACTGTCGTCATTATTGCTCAGCATGGAAATATGGAACTTACCTATATTTTAACTTATATATAATAACATAAAATAATAAACACAATAAATAAAAAACACCAAAAGTGACTTAAAAAATTGACAAAAGTTTGACACAATGACGCAGTCGCACTGGCAGCCTGGGGCTCCGCGCCGCCTAAGATGGCGTTACGGCGCAGCCCTGGCAACCGTTGCCGAGAGACAGGCCGAAAGCGTCGCGTCCTTGGGGGTACGCAGAAACTACAGAACTCCACCTCCTACGATCCTTACATACTCCTTTTTCTTTGTTTGTTCAAATTTGTTGTTTGTTCAAATTTGTTGTTTGTTCAAATGTTCAAATTGTCTATTAATTCACAACTATATCATCATAAATAGTCCTCTTTAGATATGTTAACAAGCTATGTATTTTGATTGTTAATATTTATTTATTGTTTGTGATTGTAATCACTAGATAACAATGTTATTTGAATATTATATTTCACTTCCAGCAATAAGCTTATTTGAAGCACTTCATTACTATTTTACTTATTTTAATTTAAATACGGAGCTGATGTTGTTGACGTGACAGCTGTCATCATTATCTTTTCAAACGTGTACTTATTTATGGTAAACGTCATATTTAGAAAAGGAACATGCATTAAATTTATTTTTGTAATTTTCTCACACATTTCCAAGAAAAGGTCAACAGAAGCAAAGTTAATTAAAAGGCCAAAAACAAAACTCGATAAATATATATATTTTTTTTTTTTTTTTTTTTTTTTTTTTTTTTTTTTTTTTTTTTTTTTTTTTTTTTTTAGGTAGGGCCACTCGCAGTTCAGCACTATAAGGCTGTTTACTGCTTAACCGGTCGATCCTGTGGTGACCTTACAAGAAGGCCCCCAGCCAGGGCTAACTAAAAGTTACATTTAAACGACCGCTCGCTAAGGGCGCCCCCTGTGGGGCTCGAACCTCGGCTTAGGGCTACTACTGACTCAGCTACGCGGGCTGGCCTTGTAGAATCTAAAGATTGAATTTACATTTAACTAACTAGGGCGTCGCGCGTCGCGGGCCTCGTCGGCGAGGCCGGAATGTGGGTCGGTTTGTATTTGTGTGTTTTCTAAGAGTGCTAGTTTCCCTACTGCTCTCCTGGATGACGGTTGTTTCGTCGTCTGGCTCGACTAGGGTATGCCTTGGGCGGCGAATCTTACCAATTCTGGTAGGGAAGTATTGGGAGGCCGAGACGACAAGTGGGTTTGGGTGTCGCTCGGCTGATTCGAAAAAGCGCCCAGTAAGACGCTTCATGAATTGCTTGATGGTGGGGATTTTTAAATCTACATGGAGTCTAACATTCCTAACGAACCATGGGGCTCCCGTGGCTCGACGGAGAAAACGGTTCTGTAAAACCTGCATCCTATGGATATAGGAAGGCCTTGCATGTGCGAATATGGCACACGCGTAGGTCATAATAGGCCTGATGCACGTGGTGTAGAGTCGCATCTTGCACCGAAGTGACAATTTGCTGCGTGCATTGATCATGGGGTGTAACCTCCCTAGAGCGAATGCGGCGCGCGAGCGCACCGTCATTATGTGCGTCCGGAAGGTAAGGTGTCGGTCAAGGATGACCCCCAGGTACTTAGCTTGCACCCCCCAGGGGATCGGCTTGTCATACATGGTGATCGGGGGAGGAGGGGATGGGTCTTTACCCTTCCTGGAGTATAAAACCGCCTGGCTCTTGTCGGGGTTCACTTCGATTCTCCATTTCCTGAACCAGACGCTTAGGGCGTTGGCAGAGGATTGGAGGGCCTTTGCTATGGCTGGACACTTTAAGCCAGAGTAGTAGATGGCCGTGTCGTCAGCGAATAGGGCAATGTTTGCCTTAACTACTGAGGGGAGATCGCTGGTGTACAGCGTGAATAGTAATGGGGAGAGAACTGAGCCTTGCGGGACTCCTGCGCGGATGGGACGAGGCGTAGAGTACGCCCCTTCTATGCGATACCTGAAGGTTCGGTTCGACAAATAGTCCCGTAGTATGAGTACGAGACGTTCTGGCACACCGAGCTGGTACAGCTTGTATACCAGCCCGTTGTGCCAGACTTTGTCAAACGCTTTCGCGATGTCGAAGTAGAGGACTCCTGTCATCAAGCCGCGTTGGAAGCGGCCACTGATGTGCTCGACGATTCGGTGCACCTGTTGTGGACACGAATGCTGGGTTCGAAAACCAAACTGTTCCATCGGAATTAAGCTCTTTGTTTCGACGTAGTCCTTGAGCCGCTTAAGAATAAGCTTTTCGTAGACTTTGCCGAGAACATTGAGGAGACTGATTGGGCGATAGCTGCCTGGGGAGGTCTTAGGCTTGCCCGGTTTGGGGATACCGATGACGGTAGCTTCTTTCCACTTCTGAGGGAAGATATTATTGGTTAACGCGCTATTGAAGATAGCGGTCATTAGGATGACTAACGGGGCGGGGAAGAGTTTGAATACTCTATTGGTGAGCCCGTCAGAGCCAGGGGCTTTGCGAGCTTTGAGGCCGTCGATTATATCCTGCACCTCGTCTGGAGTGACTGGGGGCAGGGGATTTTCGGGGTCCTCTGAAGGAGGGAGAGAGGTCCTTTGCTCCACTTCAGCGTCTACCCTGGCTATAAAAGCTGGGTCTGCTGGCTGTGAACTGGGGGAGCATTGGGCCTCGAGACTGTCTGCTAGGCATTCTGCCTTTTCCTCGTCGTCAAAGGCTATGCTCTGATCGAGGCGAGTGAGAGGAGGCATCGTGGTTACATCGGAGGCGCGCAACTTCCTCTATAGTTCCCAAAATGCCTGGTGGTTGGGCTCGAGATCCCCAAGCATCTTGTCCCAGCGATTGCAACGTAGCTCTTTCATACTATTACTTACTTTACGCTGTAAGTAACGCATGTGAACTTTGTTGCTCTCGCAGGGAAAAGCGCTATAGGCACGGACGGCCGCGTTCTTCTCGCTCACGAGTGCACGCACGTCGTCCGGGAGCTTCCAGCGACGATCACTCGTCGCCGGTATCTCCCTTGAACTTTCGTCCAGGACGGTTTGTACGTGGCCCGTGAGCAAGTCGATCGCAGCCTCCGTTTCCACAATGGTCTCTATCTTGTCGGGGATTTGGTCCAAGTGGTGGGACGTGATGGATTGCAGCTTATCGCTTACAATCCCCCAGTCCGTGATCACCTTTGGAGGGGGGGGTTGATTAGGGTCATGGAGGCCTGTTCGAGAGATGAGCTCCATGATTACCGGTCGGTGGTCAGAGTCGAGTTCGTCAAGCGCCTCTATAGATTGCAACCTTAGGTTAACATTCTTAAGAAGCGCGATGTCAAGTACGTCGGGGCGGTGGTCCACAATATGTGGGTAATGGGTCGGATGCATCGGAGCGATGACATCGAATTTTAGTTTATCACTAAGGTCGAACAGGGCTCTACCCCTGGGGTTAGTCAAGTGACTGTTCCAGGAGGGGTGTTTGGCGTTCAGATCACCCGCCAGTATGACGGAGTCACTTAAGCCGAACAGGACCGATAGGTCCTTTGAGATAGCCGCGTTGTTCTCCGAGCTTAGGGCTGGTGGGAGATACGCGGAAATAATGGTTATGGGCTGATGGCCCGTGAGGCCAAGCCTGCAAATGGACACTTCCAGGTGGGTTAGGGTGGGTGGGTCCATTGGGATACAGTGGAGGGCGTTTTTGTAATAAATAAGGGTACCACCCTTATGGCATCTTGACCTGTCGTTGCGGACCAACCGGTAGTTCGCAATTTTCGGGTCTCGGTGATGGGGCTTTAGGAATGACTCTTGGATGAGTAATATATCTATTTGATGGTCGCCAAGGAATTTGGCGATCTCATCGCGTTGGCCCTGGATGCCATTTGCATTGAAAAAACCCACTTTGGGGGATCGGGGACGGGTTCTGCCTACAGTATGGAGCATTACGGCACTCGAAATATAAATAAGGAGCTCCATTTAAATAAGTTTCTTATATTCGCGGATGCACTGAATGGAATAATTACGTTCCCCATTCACCGCTCTCAGTCTTCAGAGCTCATTCATTACCCGCGCGTTCCACGTATGAAATCATTTATAATCTATGCACTCACAAAAGAGCCACTGTCAAGTACAAAAGTGGCTAACGAGTAACGACAGAGAAATGAGCCTGCTCTATGAAAGGCTATAATTAGGAACCCCACATTTACCGGCTTTTTTTAGTTTTCCTTCATTTATATCTGGATCTGAACAGTGTCTGGAAGGTGCAATTTGCTAGAGCTGCCAACTTCAAAAGCAAAAGCGCAACTTTGACATTTAACGGTCTATTATAAAATCGCAGCTACGATTCAGCAAGGATCTTTTTAAATCTCCTCGACCGAAAACCGACCCAGGAATTAAGAAACGCTGTTACTTTGATTAGAGCTTTTCAACTATATATCTATCTAGCTATAAAATAATCCGGTGTCTGGAGTTGTAACCGGCTGATGGCAATAGGTTCGCCCTCATAACATACGACTTAAACATGACTTGTGAAATATAAGGTTTGTTTATAAGGTTTCCTATGTAACAAAAATGAAATGAGTAAGGTTTTATGAACATATAACAATATTTTGCGTGACTAATCAATCAATTTCAATCAGATATTGTCAATCAATAGACTTGAGGAATAAAATAACGTAAATCGCAGTCTCTTCTTCTTAAGACAGACTGCGGTTTGTGTTGACTTATATGTTTCTATTCCGCTCCACATGTTTCGAAACCGCAATACATTTAAATACTTATTCAATATAATAAAAAAGGCTTTTTATTTCTTACAAAGTATCTATAAGTACATACCTGTATATTTATGAAATTGGAGCTGTTTTCTCTTGCAAGAATCCCTTGACAGTTGACTCAAAATCGGGCTATTTTAACCCACTTGGACCAAGCTATTTTGTTCAATAAATTGATTAAACAGCATTAAGAAAGTCACGATACCCTAAAAACAAGAGATCAGTGCTAGCCTACTTTTCTAGGAAAAGCTTTAAAAGGAAAATTGCATGGTTGTAAGGTAAATTCATAATCCTTTCTTTTTCCTTTGCCACAGTCAGCTAAAGGGAGTGGTTGCTAGGTGTCGTTAGCGCAGCACAAAACGGTACCTGTGGCCGTATTCTGACAAGTTCCAGACGTTTTATTCTATTGAAATTCTTTAGGTACACGTCTGAAAATATACAGCACCTTTCTTTGCTCCCAACATTTATTTAGTAGCTGTGCCCGCGACTTCGTCTACATGCAATTTGTCTCAATTTCAATGGGTTTAATTTTTTTTGACTGAAACTCTAATTCTTATTCTAAAATAAAATATAACCTAGTTACTCCTTAACACAAGCTATATGCCAGTAAAAGTCCCGGCAAAATCGGTCCAGTCGTTTCGTAGATTATCTCAACCAAACAGACAGACAGACAGGCAATAAAATTAAAATTTGTATTTTTTATAAATTTGGTTTTTTGGTTTATAACTACCTACTTATTAATTTGACAAAAAGCATTTGAAATTTTTTTTTTGTTAAAAAGTTGTTTTCACATTACAAACAGACACTTTAATTTTATTTATTTGTAAAGATGTTTACAAATTAAGAGTATTATTTTCACGTAAATATACTGATTTGAAAATTACCAGGAACGGAAAAGCTATGGAGAAAAAGCTTCGTGGAAAACAGATTTCAACGAATTGAGGAGCACCTGA
Source organism: Phlogophora meticulosa (assembly GCA_905147745.2). Taxonomy (NCBI): domain Eukaryota; kingdom Metazoa; phylum Arthropoda; class Insecta; order Lepidoptera; family Noctuidae; genus Phlogophora; species Phlogophora meticulosa. The sequence goes on along the minus strand of LR990533.1, from coordinate 11,760,946 downwards.
TATGATGATGGAGTCCATTAAAAAAATATTGTTTTTCAAACTTAGAACCCGTTTTTATTTTTCTGTGGGCGGGGTTCTTGGCAGTAAAGGAATACGGCAGCCATTGCTCCCGTTCCATTTGTTCGGCGTGTGCTACATTTAGCACTTGCATGCTTTCTGCCCCTCACCGGTCAAAGCCAAAAGCCGAAGCCGACACGTCGTCGATGGACGAGTGCCCCAGAACCGATGTAATGACTGATGTGGAACGTACAGCTCGGCGTAAAGTGCAGCTCTAGTTCGTGCTCAAAGGAAATTCGGATCATACAAAAAACGCAGTTTCATTTACGTTAGAGAAATAGTTATCCAATTTACAATATTTTTAGTATCTTAATCGTTATTTTAATGAGTTGATATAATATATTATCACGATGAAACGAGTTTGTTTGTCCTTTTGTTTGAATGTGCTGGAACTCTGGAACTTCCAGACGGATTTGAAGAAAGTATTTTTGCAATTGATGGCCCAATCCTAAGAAAGAGGCTATTTAACATCACGCTACGACCCTTACAACCAGGTGAAACCGCGACAAACAGCTAGTAAATTATTTAAAAATTATCAGGTACTATTATAGGATCAAGTAAGTAGGATAAGTTTATTCCAGGCACGGATAGATAGACAACAATTTGCAATGTAATGCGGCAATTAGGTATACCTATGCTGGCTGTGTCCGGGATCGGCCGCACTTGGTGATCCCTATCACCGCAATGCTAGCGAGGTGGGCTGAACCAGGTGGGCGCGAATGAACGAAAATCTCCCGGGTCTCTCATGGTATTGAAATATCAAATATTATGTCTAATTAACCGTGTAATGCAATGTTCATCTCAAGGAAGAGCGGTGATGTCTGAGATACAGATATTTTTTATTTAGTTCAGACACAGATGCCTTCATTATAAAATTAAGAAAATTAAAACTTGTCCTGTCTATCTGTTTTAATGTATGTTCTATGTGTATCAAATAAAATTATTAGTACTATTATTTCCTTTATTCTTTAAAAATAAAAAAATACTCAGAACAAAAGGAACAGGGTCCAATATTTTTTAAATTTCAATTATTATGGTACTGGCAGGAATCAAGGGGTTCGACATAGAATGGAGGATTCCATTCTCCCCAGATGGAGGGCATCCACATGGATTTACCCCACGATATTTTTTTTATACGTTATGAAATTGTCTGATTGACATTATTTGTTCTTTTGTAGCTGAAGTAAATCAGATACGCAGGGTGCGTAGTGAATACTCGCAATCAAGACATGTGCTGGCAAATGTGTTTACTGTAGATAGGTATGTGTATGGATCAGAATGTTGGGCCACAAAAGGACTGAATGAAAGGCAGTTGCATGCAGCTGAGATGAGAATGCTAAGGGGGATGTGTGGTGTTACGCGAATGGATAGAATAAGAAATGAGTATATAAGAGGAAGTCTGAAAGTGGCGCCTGTGACAGAGAAGTTGTGTGGAAATCGGCTGTCATGGTATGGGCATGTGATGCGAAGGAATGAGGATCATGTTGTGAGGAAAGTTTTGAGTATGAATGTAGAGGGTTACAAGAGTAGAGGGAGACCCAGGAAACGATGGATGGATTGTGTGAAAGTTGATATGGCTAAGAAGGAGGTGACTTCTGAGATGACGGGAAATAGAGATGTATGGAAGAAGAAGACATGCTGCGCCGACCCCAAATGAAAAATTGGGATAAGGGCAAGAGGATGATGATGAGGTATGTACATGTACCTATATGAAAAGATGCAAGAAAAGTGGAAGTGGCGGAATAACTGAGCTTGGCGTATCGCGTAGCCCCATAGAGGTATATAATGTTTCTGAATACACTTTAGGTATGAGATATTTTTCAATCAGGTTTTGCTAACATTAAATGCATTTTCGTTACTGCCTCATTGGTCAAATTCAAATTTAAATTCAAATTCATTTATTTTGTGTACATAGGTTAGAAGATGTTAAAATATAGATATTATAGAGTCCGTCTATGTCCCGCCGATAGGCATACAAAAATTCACAATTTTCAAATAAAACTAAAACATGTCATTTATGTAGGTATTCACAATTAATTAGGTCTACAATTTATAATAATAACATGTCAATTTTCAAATTCTGGTCTGGTGGTCTCAAGCGTGACTGCTGAGCGTGAGGTACTGGGTTCGATTCCCAGGTCAGGCAAAGTGTTATTGAGTTATTCCAATACGAATTTTCTCATTTGAAGACAGGAGTCTGGATTTGTACCCAGTTGATGTTAATAAATTCGCCCCCTATTACATGGTACTTTAACATAACTGGCAAAATGTAAGTGTTACTAAAGGTGCACCTCTTGGTAGGGCCCTTGGTGGAATACAGGCGTGATGTTATGTATTACATGAATGAATTTCCCAAACGTTTATTGATTCCGAATTGCCTTAAAACAAAACAACTTCCCTAATGCACTTTTAAACATCGGAAAAGGAAACCAAGAAAAAAATCCCGATTACACAATTTATCTTGCAATTTATTTCTTTCCTTCACACATTTCTGATTTATGGCCATCCGACGGAGTGGTAGGGAAACTTGTCACGCCCATTCCTCGGGCGAGCTCCATTGGGCCCAAGAGGCTTGGATATAAATGTTGTTTTTTCGCAAACACAAGTATCTCCTCAAATATTTAAGCATTCTCGCGTGTGGGCTTATATTTCATGTGTAGTACCCTCACTACCCTGAACTGGAATGTATCAGGTTTGCTGCTAGTACTTTCGTAAGTAGTACTCCTTCAGATTGGTCCTCGTAGCCAGGTACTTGCTGAAGGTGAATTCAGACGAGAATTAGAGCATGTCTTAGAGGTCTCGGTAACCGGCCGTCTGCCGCCTCTAGATCGTGCAAGGCCTTAGTGAAACAAATGTAACGTTATTTCATATAGGTAGACTGAATTAACAGTACTTTAAAGGAAGATGTAGTAATGAAAATTGAAAAGAGCATGCTGAGATGGTTTGGTCACGTTGAGAGGATAAGGGAAAGACGACTAACAAAAGGTATTTGTAAGGCAAATGTAAGCGGAAACGCCGGGAGAGGTCGCCCTAGAAGGACATACACTGACCTTATTGGCGGTGTTCTTCAGAAAGGTCAGGTGGTCACACGCAATCGGCGTCCGTGTATAACCAAATGTATGAAAGTAGACGATGTGAAAGGAGTATGTGTTCTGCCTACCCCCATGGGAGAAAGGCGTGAGTTTATGTATTTTAAATTAACTCACCTTACATCCTCTCTATAACATGTGTTGTTTTTACCTCATCAACCCATCAGGCTCTGAGAAGTCGTCAAGAGCATATTGATTTGGTGGTGAGGAAGAATTTATCTTTATAGACATTTTTCCTACTGAAAAAGCTGTGTGTAATATTCCAAATCACTTTTAAAATGCGCATATTTTAATCATCATTTTATCTCTTTCAATATCAAACAGTTGATAGAAATAGAACGATGATTTAAATTAAATGATACGTGGTCGAAGCGCGCCTAAATGATAAATTTCTGGAAATATATCTACTCACATTTTAAATATATCCACGTATTTAATAAATAACCAAAAAAACAATGAACTATCGTAATTAAAAACTTATAAGGCTTCGAAAAAGTTATAGCATTTTCAATTAATTTCTTAGTCTTTAATGTCTTTTGCGTCGAAAATCTCAAAATCACAACCGGATCCTTTGGATTACCAAAATACAATTACAAAGGATTTCATCAGCTATCATGTTACAATAAGACCCAGGTAAATCCGTGTCCCAGAAACCTGAGTGCCTCACGCAACGCTTCCAAAACAAGAGACAAAAGAGATTACTTTTTTAATTTCGTCAAGACATCTTCCGTGGGAAGTCCAAGGGTTAAGTCCTCCTATTGATGTAGGTATAAACAATAAGGTACCTACACTTTCAGCCTTTTGAAACCGTTGCGTGGGACGCCTTATATACTATGTTCTACTTTTGGTGACTGACTGACGTCAATGGTATAATCTATTTAGGAATCATCTTTATCAATAATAGTTTTGTATATTACACTGAATTCGGGTAGCCTCGATACCAACACAAAAACCTCACTTTTTGAAAACGCCAATGCCCGTTTTCACCAACACTAAATGAATGCAGAGACATATTAGACAGTGTATTATTGCATTGTTGCTTATATATACAAGTATTCATTCAAGCGTTAGTATAGGTGTTTCCCGAAAATCTGACAACCAGTTTTACCAAGGGGTATCGTGCGTCAAAACTTGGTTGTGGAGGTCAGATGGGGAGTCGCTCCATTCATAAAATATTGGTATTCAGCAGCATCCGGTTACACTGGAAGCCGACCCCAACATGGTTCAAATAAAACTTGGTAGATGAGTATAGGTGTTTCCTAGTGTTAGTAAAAATGAGCATAAGTATTACCAACTTCATATAGGTCGTGTCCAAATGAACAGAGATATGAGGATCCTTATCACCCTGTAGCGTTGAGTCGTAGCAATATAGATATATATGTATATATATATAAATATCTTAATATTATAGTAAGAATAAAAAAAATTGCCATATTATCTAGAATACTGGCCAGGCACTCACGGTATGTTGTCAAACTTAAACAAAACCTTTGTTTCGAGAGGATTTTGTGAGGTTGTAAAGTGGGCCACTCGTCAGTGCTAACAGAACCAGTATAAGCTGCCCTCCCATCATATAGAAACTTCGTTTTACGCTAGGTTTCGTTTAGAAGTTCTACTTCTATATTCTTACAAATACCAATAAAACCCACGAAATCAAGCAAGTATCTACGTACCTACTAAAAAAAAACACTTTTTAGAAAACAACATCGTCTGCTCACTGAAAAATTTAACAGAACCCTTAACAAAGATACCGCGCACCTCCTCGTGAATAACGTTAATAAATAACTAAGGGCTCGAATTAGAGCTTCCTATATCCAAGTCGGGTACGTCTGCAATACGGAAATAGTGGAAAAAGTCGTAAAACTAGTAAAATTTAATGTTAAGTTCTCTGATAGAACTATATAGAGCACGCGATTTGCATTTAGATTGCACGTATTGGGGATAATGTGATGCCGTATGTAGTAGTAAAGTCTGGGGGCTAAGTTCAAAACTGTATTGAGATTGAGCTGTGGTGCGATTTCATAAGTACCTACATAAGTTCCTAGAACAAAGTCTTTGAATGATTTCCCATCCTTAAAAAAAAGCCGATCGTGTTAGGCATACTGACGACCGATGTGGCGCGGCGGGCGAAGGTCCGCCTGCGACGCAGGACGTTGCGGGTTCGATTCCCGCCTTGGGACAAATGTTTGTACGATCTACAAATATTTGTTCCGGGTGTTCTGGGTATTTGCTATATATAATAAAAAATATCTATCCATGTAATGTATTGTATTAAGTATATCAGTCATCTAGTACCCATAACACAAGCTCTGCTTAGCTTGGGGCTAGATGATGCTGTGTGGATTGTCCAGCATTATTTATTTTATTTATTTACTGAAATCTAAAACACATCTCTAAGTAGCTACAGGATGCAAGCGATTCTCAGCTCATGCTTTCTTAGCTATATTGTGTTTTAACAAAACGAAGGACAACTTATTTAAATGAAAATTTATTACTGTCCCACTGCAGGACAAAGGCCTTTTCTCATACAGAGAAGGCACGAGCATTAATCACCACACTTGCTCAAGACGGGTTGGTGATTTCAGACAGGTTAATTATTAAGTCCAGGTTTCCTCACGATGTTTTTCCAAAAAAATCAAAATGATAAAAAAACGTAACAATCATCCCTGTATTTTCCATAGGTTTAAGCAGAGGTGGTCCCATAGTACGTATACACACATTTTGCCAGTTATGTTTAAGTCCCAGGTAACGGCAAGCCTATTGCTACCATCCGAACACAAATCCGGACTCCGGGCTGCTACAATTACAAAAACCCAACAACACTGCCAGGAAATCCATCCAATGAAACCAGGATCTCGTGCTTTGCATGATCAAGCATTGGACTACCGTATGTCAGGCATTCGATTAAGTATGATTATGAAAATCTCCGCTATGACACTACTAATACAGTTATTGATTTCTAGAAGCAGTCATCCATTCAAGACTAGACCTAAAATACTCCAGCCATCGATCAACTACCCAGCCATTTAGCCACTAGCCCTGGCTAAATGGCTAAACTATCGATCCACCACAATCCGCCCAGCCTTGATACAGACATAAATATTCATACCCTAGAAAGAGTAAAGGGCGTTGCGGTGTAAATTCGTATGTTTGTTCTTTTGCGACAACATCGCTGCGGCACGGCGTGCAATATGCTGAGTGGGTAGTGGCGTCGCGTATTGTGAGTGTATAAGGGTAGTCGGTTCTGTATTGTCAACGACGAGCTTTCTTGCTTTGTGTTCAGTACGTGGGACGTTATTAGGTCACATTGTGAATGTTGAATGTACAGACGCCAGTACATCAAGCTATACCGAACTGTCAAATATTCCCAATTGAACATGAACCTTATTCTTTTGTAGGAAAGTTGAAAAGCTATCAAAGAAATTGGACAGGTTGGGGTAGATTGATGTGCTGGCCTGAGTATTTGGTTCGATGATGTCGCGGTTTTTTTAATATCGATTGTTTTCGTAGTATTCATTACTCATCATCAGATATACGGGTTACTAGGTAGAACGATGGAAATGCGATAAGGGAGAGAAGGGCTCATGAAGGAAAATTAAGGACTTTGACTACGGAGCTAACACTGCAATCGTGAAAAAAATCAGCGAATGTATGGAATATTCCCCAAAATTTAGGGAACGGCTGTTTTCAACAGACTTAAAATAAAGGAGGTTGCAAATGTTCGACTGTACGTATATTTTATGTTTATATTTTCGAACACGTACGTACTACTGACGGGTTCTGTGTAGAGAATATATGTATAATACGAGTATATATAATACCTAGTTTATATGTATAAGTTACAACGTTCCTTATTGATCTGATTCAATATGGTGTCCGGCGCTTTTGCTATGGGCTTTGCGGAACAAGCAAGCAATCTCCTTCCTAACGCAATAATCGTGTTCCCTATCAAATTAGAACCGTGGTAATAAACTACTGCACTGCAGCAAGGAAGCGCAGCACTGAGCACAGCAAAGCCCTCGGGATATCCTCGAATGGTGATCGATGAAGATGTCAAAGTACGTAATAATTGGCAACTTCAGCCGAGCATCTCAAGAGATATCTTTAGTACACAGGACTACTTGAATGCTCCAAATGGAACCATATTTGTAATTAGTATTTTAATCTCGTTTTTGCGTCACAGTGTACAGCTACCTATAAATAATTTCTGAAATACCTAATAATAAATTAAAGTAAACAGAACTATTGTTGCCAATAAGCCTGATACAGTGGTGATAGATGGATTGACGCATCGCGCTATACTAAATAAATCGATGTTACCATCCCACATGACGAGAATTTCGTGAAAGATGGGAGTGAGAGACTGACGCAGACGAGGATATCCACATGTGGAATGTGAACTGTCATTGCGCCGATCGTCGTGAAGGCCAATGGCCTGATGGCTGAAAGCCTCGACGACCATCTCTCGAGACTCTCTTTACACGGTTGGATCAAGAGCCTGATTCAGAAGACAGTACTCCTCGATACGGCTTGCGTTGTGAGGAGAAACCTGGAACCTTAACCACAGGTACCTTGAACCCTGTCATCAGCGGATCACTATTTTTTGTTAATTTTATACTGTTCGTTTTTTACGTATTCAGATATTTAATAAGTCATTAACGTAGGTATGTACTTAAAACATATAGGGTTTTAAGTACATATTTATTAAATTAAGTTACAATCGTACCTGCTTCCTTAGTACGTACTTAGTTATTATTTATTTATTTAATACTTTAAGCACACAAATGTACAGAGGCGGACTTAATGCCATAGGCATTTTATTATTTATTATTATATAGCAAACAACAGAAATCTGTATGATCCAAGGATTCTTGTAATCTTATTGACATTCAAACACGGCCGAGCATCGTAATCTCATTGACATTTAATACCCCGCTGGACACCTGACCGACGTTCCAGATGCCAGCCGATACATGACTATGTACTATGTATGTATGTACAACTGTTAAGGTTAAGCCAATACATAACAACATTATAAATAAATACATAGGCACATAGGTACGCGCAATAATAAAGTAAGGAATTCGCCAATTCAATATCACTTCACGGGGATCCCGAAAAAGGTCCCGATTTCCTGAATAAAGACGCGCAATCAAAGTTATTGAAAGAACCCTCGGCAGCCTGATCCGGCTGTAGGCGGCACTATTCTGCAAGCCTTTCGCGAGCTTGCCTATCAATCATTATCAACCGCCCCAATCTTGAACTGTGACCTTTTGCAACAATCCTCCAATTAAATTTCCCTTCGTTCTCCGAATGTAATTTGCTGCTATTTCGAAATATTCCGAAGCTCATGTTGGCTTACATTGATCTGTAGGTGGATTATTTTTAGACTTCTCTTCAGGAACGCTAATTATTATGCTGGATGTGTAATTTATACAGCGAGCTATGAACGTCAACGTGACTCATATAAAGATCAATAGGTAGTCTACGAGTGTGAAATAAAACACGTTTCTTGTGTTCATTTTTAATCTGCTATTGGTACAGAACTAGATATGTAACATTAGAATCTTGTCGAATGTTTGAAGAAGATACAACATGGAGCTAAGCATGAAATAATAAATTGTGAGCCGAGGACGGCGTCATAGCGAGCGAAACCCGCTATCACAGCCGTCTATAGCATCGGCTTAGCCGGCCTCGTAAAATACCGAATCTCACTCAAATAAAGGTCGCCCCAAATCGCACCCCTGCAGGTATTATAAAATGGCGTCATCGGTTTAGAATTATAGTCTTGTGATCGGCAGGTACGAGAAAGGTTAGGTCGGCGACGGCGAGGGGGTCGCCAGTCGGCCTCCCCCTGACCTTTACAGAGTCGCCCAGTCCCGCGGGAGAGCGATCGCGCCGCGGCGACCACGCGGTGACATATTATCTGAAACGGCTCATAGCATGGACGGGCCAGTGCGGGCGAGCCGGGCGCACCTGTGTAGGTGGGCTCCGGCCGCCGCGGCCACTGCAGGCCGGGAGCCGGCGACGCGGCGCGACGGCGCGTCTCGCGCTCAACATGGCAAACACGCACCACTAGGCACGAGCTGCACCGATATCCGAAAATATCCCTAACGTTCAATTTATATCTAGTTTCTATGTTTCACTCGAAATTGTCACTGTTTTCAATTTTCTTTCTGTCTCCTGATCCTGAATTTATTAGCTTCAAGCTGAAAAATTGGGTGTTGCATGACATAAAATAAATAAATAAATAATGCTGGACAATCCACACAGCATCATCTAGCCCCAAGCTAAGCAGAGCTTGTGAAACATGAATAGATATGGTGTCAGAGCACGCAAATTTACCTCTGACTGTGGTAGAGGAAAATAAAAAACAAGATAGTAAACTCACTTACATTTCGTAGAAATGCTCAAGTATGTAAAGAAACAAAACTCATCCTGTCTCCAGACTAAAGCATCAAGATATTTTGTTGAGGTGATGCTGTATGATATTTATAATCACCTTTGTCGACTAAAATACTTATAAGATTTAAGTTGAGAGAGAACTTCTGAAAATAACGAGACTGAAATGCAGATACCCTCGTGTAGCCCCTTATCCACGCTTATCCGCGGCGGCGCCATCGTCCCTACCCTAGTCGTTACGTTCGGGACGGCCGCGGCGCATGCGCGGTGGCCGCTATTAAAAAATGAATTCCTGGTTCCCGCACTGTGAGCCGTACGTCGGCGTCAGCGGCTGCGTTAGTTTGGCGCGCGCCAGACGGACCCGCCCGACGGTCGCCGAGCCCGCATCGCGCAGCGCCGCCGCCGGCGCGTGGTGTGCGGGTGTGGTCGCGAGTGCAGTGCAGTGCGTGCAGCGGGTCCCATGCGGTGAGGCCGGCCATGCGCCGTGCGGGCTGGTAGCGGCCGCGGCATGGCGCGCCGCGCCGCCCGCGCCCGCGCCTGCTCCTCACACAAACCATGAGCGACCTGCAGGCCACCTTCGAGTTCTCCGTGGAACTTTATAAGTTCTACAATGTCGACCTCTTTCAGAGAGGGTGAGCGCTCTGGATATTAATTACGTAGTGGTACCTGAACCGTTGTGATAACGCAGATAACAACTGATAACATGTGAATTGCACGTCAAATTAGAACGGTATAAGCTTCTAGCAATAGATAACATCCAAATGACCTGGGTGAAGCTTAATGCGCAGGGACTATGAATAATTAATATGTCAACCGTAGATTCCATGATCTTACATTTCTATTTATCATCAATCATCGAATCGCCTTCAGATGACACTCGCAAGAGATCTTCAATCTGGTAGCGATCACTATCTCCTTGACATTCGCAAGAGAAATGCCCTCTGATTGAGACGTACGCAGACAGAGATTATTGGTACATTTTCTTTCACCGCATTACCCCAACTTTAGAGCGGGATAGTGCTATAAAGATATATCGACGAAACTCTGAGTTATGAAGACCGTCTACGGCGTAGCGTCTGATCTAAGAAATTCTACGCTTACTGCGGGATTATTAATAAGAGCTGTTAAATTATTATACATTACCCTAAGATTAAAAGCACAGTTGTTATGTATCTAAAAGCGGTCGGTGGCCTAATCTCTCCTTAGAAACTAATTAAAAGGAGCAAGTAACTATGCGAAAATAGCTATATACCTACATGTATGGTAACCCAATTTTCTGGCTTAACAAGGAGCTCTATTAACCGGTAACAATAGGAGAGCTCTCTAGTGTCAGATCTCGTTACATTCTGACATGTTACGTTACAGTAACATCAAACTGTCACGGTACTCTGAACAGAACATAAGGACCATATGGGAGTATACATTTGTAGACCGTGATAAGGGAATGGTAGTAATTTTCTTTTATATCAAGTCTTTTGAATTTACTATTCAAACAATTGAAGAATTATAGAGGGCTGGAACGTATGAACGAAAAGATATGAAACCGCAGGTAGAGTAGGCACTAGAAATTAATACTTCTACCATTGTCATCGATATGCTTTGACGTAGATCGAGAATCCATTAAAGTCGTATATATACGTACTTCAGGCCAAGCCACTGCAGTAAAGTCGTACACAAAAGTATGATCCGAATACTCTATCAATTAATGGAGATATATATAACAACATTAATACAATTCAGGAACGATGGCCTGTAGCGGTACTAAATGAAAGATGAGCAAAATATAAAATCCAATGACCGAATACTGGAATATGAAGTTGATTTATTAACCACTTACATTAAAAACATACGGTATTTATCACAACGTCCATGTATTAAAATCAATATTACTTTTTCGCATGATTACTGACGGTCGCCATCAATATCAGTACGAAATATTAAAAGGGTTTTTATTAAAAATGTTTTCATAGATTTGCCATGGGACTATCGCCCCAATTATAATGGTTGACGAATGCTAACTGCACGGCATCGTTGAAAACCCTTCAATTAATTTCGCCGGACTGAAGGGGAGAACTGACTCATACCTTTTAATTGGTAATCACTGCTTTTAGTGTGCTTTCCCTGATAATTGGATTGGAATAAAGTTCCTGATTGATAGCATGCCCATCCATGGCGATAATGAAATAGATTAAAATATTTTTCTCGGTCGAACAAACATTACTTACTATCAATCATTATTGATTTTGAGTAGTGGACAGTTGTTCAGGATTTATCGATCTTAATAAAACCGATTTACCAGGATCTGAAATAAGCTTTAAGTAAAACCAAGCACATACTGCAGCCGGCCGCTATCATCATCTGCCTAGCCTATTCCCAACTATGTTGGGGTCACCTTCCAGTCTAACCGGATGCAGCGGAATAGCAGTATTTTACATGGAGCGACTGCCTATCTGACCTCCACAGCCCAGTTTCTGGGCAACACGATACCACTTGGTAAGACTGTTGTTGTGAGACTTTCTGGCTTTTGCGACCAACGAACGTGCTTTTCGAGGCCCGGAGAAGTCTCGATATGTTAAGAGCGGTCACCCATCCGCAGATTAACCTTCGATCAACACGTGTGGCTGTTTTAATTTAGCCACGAGCAATTCCAGCAGACGACCGCTATATCAGCAATGATTCCGTGACATTATAATAGATGTATGGCCACCATGACAGGCTTATTGGCACCAATAATCCTGACAGTCATAATAGATTGATCGATATTGTTATTATTGATAGGCTCGCGGTGGTCCACTTCCTCACCTGATGGCAAACGATGATGTATTGTGATCGACGATAATTATGATGGGTTTACAGTTTTAAAATAACAATGATTTTCACTCTATTTAATCATTATTTATCGATGACCTCAGTGAAGTCAGTTAAAAAAAAACGATGGCTTCATGAAAGCTCGCGTGCAAACAGTAACCATTTCTAAATTGTATCATTGCATGTTTGAGTTGTGATGCTCGAAATATTTTATAAGTCTTAAGCATTAAATACATTAACTCATACTTTTGAAATAGGTATATATCTAAAATTCAGAATGAAAGCTAAAAGTTTAGTCTTCAGTTTAGTCTACGGATCTTAGTCCGGCTGGTTAGGGTTTTATATTTAGTCTGGATTTGTGGCTACTGTGACTGTCTTGTTGGTCTAATGGTTAGTAGGAGGTTATTGGGTGTTTCAGGCATAGTGTTATTGGGTTTTTCCATCTGGAATTTCTCAGGAGCAGCTTGCAGTTTTTAAATGTATCCGGTTAATAGGAACAGGCTTGCTTCCTACTACATTGAACTTCAAACCTAACAGGTGAAATGTGGGTGTAGTATAAGAACACTTCTGCCGAGCCCTTCGAGGAATATAGACGTGATGTTGTGGTATGTTGTCGCTACAGTCAAAATATTGATAATTAGAAGCATCTAGTCATACATAATTTCACAATACTTGGGATATAGTTGGACTAGTAATGATCTTTGCCAATAATCAAAATAATTTTAATATAACTCTCTAAAGGTATTGCAGACGTGGGAGAAATATGCGAAATTGAGAGTTTGTTAAACCCCTTTAGAATGCGTTTGGCAACGAGTATGAAATGGAAATGGTATTTACGATACGAATGAAACTCTGCGTTCCTAAAGAAAAATAAACATGACCGTGTAACTAAAAAATCGGTGGCTCCGGGTAGGGAAGTTAAGAGTTAAACACCAGGGAATAAGTCAAAATCACCACTTTTCACTGGAGCTAATAAAAAAAACTTTGATGTTTTTTTACTATCATAAACCCCCAATTTCCACGTTCAGCTGCAATAATTGTTTTTACTTTTTCTCGGTCTAAGAAGACAGGTAGCACGTATCTTAATGCAATTGCTAATTTTGTGTCTTTTTAGTCTTCCACATCAACATCAAAAGAGGTCGTTATTAATAATTATGAAAAAATATAGTTTCACAGCTCAGAGATCTCGCATAATTATCAAAATAAAGTGTCGTTATAACATCTCCCTAGCCTTTTTATAGAATATTGGAGTCGGTATCTAGTCCAGTCAAGGAGCTGAATACTAGTGTTTTTAGGGTTTCAAATCAAATCAAATCAAATCATTTATTATCAGGTAAAATATTGCTGCCAGCCTTCTGGGCACTTTTCCCGTTGACAACGATGCGGATGAATTTTTTGATGCCCTATGATTATTTATTTTATTTCTTCATATATTAATAATTGTATAATTATCAGGTAACAAAAGACCCATGATGTTTGGTACCAATATGATGCCACTTTCTGTCGGACTATCTGTCTGCATAGCTGCTTATTTCCGGAACTAATAATGATATCTACTTGAAATTTTGAATAAACTGTTTGTCACTTACATAGTAACTGAAAGAATTGACAGGAAATTGTTATTTATATTTGAATATAAACCGGAATAGGGGTTTAAATTATGTGTATGAAGGAGTTTCATTTGTACATTACAAATCATTATTCTTATTTATTATAACTAGGTATATTCAAAGTTGTAGACATCAATTTGTCTAAAATCTCTCCGAACTTGAAGATATCCTCAAGGTTTTGGACTCAAAATAGAGACCGTTGAAGGCTTCAATCCAATGCTCGATTACCTCAATGGTATGTAGAGCTGTCGAGAGGGTGGCACTCTGTTCTCAAAGCTAGCGACAATTGTATTTACCTAGGACAGACTGTCCAGTTAAATAAGTCCCAATTCGAGAGAGGTTGCTACGCAATATCTCCTTATGTCGAATACCGCAGTACCTCTAGACGATAGTCTTAGTTATTGCTTACGGCATTGAGAAGTGGTCGCACACAAGCCACAAGAGGCCTGATAAGTAAACTCAAAATTTCGCACAGAATAATTATTAGGGTCTGATGTTGCCCTGCGCTTTTGAATCAGAAATAATGTATTCTGCAGGAGAACCAAAATAGCTGATATAACTCAAAGAATAACCAAACATAACCAAGCAATGTGCACCACCCAGTGCCCGCACTGGGTGGAGCACATTGCTTGCTAAAAGGGTGGCTAAAAATATTCGAGACAGTCGCCTTTCTACCGAAAGGTAGACTGCTGACCTGGTGAAGTAAATCCTCTGAGTGGAAGGCGTCGTATCGCTCGATGCAGCGATGTTTGCTGTGGTAGCTTTTCGGCTGAAATAATGATGAAGCATATCACATAATGCCTCTTCGTAGACTTTAAGGTCAAGGACATTCCTCTGAACCATCCAGAAACTTCGAAGTTCACGCTTTGGAAATAAGGATTGCCTATACTTGCTAACAAAATTAAAATCAATATCAAAATCACCATCATCATAAGCCTAATTTGAATAATCAAATTAGGCTGAGAATCAGCATTTTCTGAACGTCAAATGTACATAAGTTAGGCCCCCAAAACGCCCGCCCTTCACCACTTCCTAGTGCTTTTGATGAGAAGAAGAAGTGGCGGAACAAACTCTTCAGCCACCTTATAGCCTAACCTCGTAGATTAACAATGGCGACGTCATGGGCAAATGTTAGTGTGAAAATGTAAGAGTGGCTTTCGAATTATGAATCATACAGCTTTACGAATAGTTTTATATGTAATGTGGTGTTGAAAATAATAAAAGCCATTAAAATAATTAGAAAAGAAAACAATCGTATTTCTTACAAGATATTCCAAGTCTCACACGTCACAGCATTAAGCCGCAAGGTCGCTGTCTAAAATTAAATGTTTTTAACCAGCTTTTACCACACAATGTTTACTCCCGTACACCGACGTTTTATTACAAAACACGTTGCATACACAAGGCTCACAAACAGTTGTAAAGCAAGCATTCCGATAAACTTTGTGTTGTTAGTGAATCGATAGGTAAATACTTCGATTCTTAAAAAAGGATACACGATGAATCAGATCAGCAGATCGTTGAACTTTCGTCGTTTTGGTCAGTTAATCATTTGTCAGTGATAAGTGTCTACATAAGCATGCCATAGCATCTGAAGGTGTAAACAGATGGACAGAAATTCTAACGCCGTGTGCCAAAAACCCTAATAGACCAGGAAACTTAAGGCCATTGTTTAACTAACATTGCAATGATTCAATAAATAACAAGGAAAGAAGAGTATGTTCAAATGTGTCTCGCGAATAGCTTAACCACGTGTACTTTTAAGATTTTTTTAAAGAGTTCATGGTAATCCTTTGATGCGGTCCTGAAAAATGATATTGCTTTTATTACTATCTGAAGAGCTAAGTTCAAAGAAAGAGAAGCTATAAAGATTTAATGTCTAACATTCAAACCTTATTTCTCCGGACTAAAAGACAACATTAATTCACCACAAAGAACTTCAAATGTGCTTACGAGCGGCTTAATGACCAATGTCAACAAAGGAACGGTAGAAACAAATGAGTTTCCATTGATGAAGTGAGTATAATAGGTAGTAACACTTTGTTAAGTCACTTAATAAAATAGTACAGCATTGCAAAGCAAGCATCTCATCAAAGATATTATTTAATAAAACGTAAATTCAGCATCAATATAACATTATTAAATAAAACAATGAAATATGTACGAGTATTTAAAAACACGCAAATCACTTTACGACAAGCTCATAAAACAACATTATTTTATCTTTTAAATTGCAAATGATAAGACTCCTACGCATCGCGAACGGTTTGTGACCCAGTTCTATATTTGTGGCGCGTGTCTTTCCGAGCATGTCTGCCACAGTCCACTCAGTAAATAATATTACGACTATTATCAAGTTTACACATTTAAACTTGTCTTTGGAAGATACGGGTTCTTTCTTAGATGAGTGTACTCCTTATGCTCATGCGCATTGCTCCTATCATCGAAATATCGACTCCTCTAAACATCAATATTAGTTTTGTAGAATTCTTACAGTGCCTTCCGTCTGTTTCTTAAATGTCATCTTCCAGTCTACGTACTGTGTTCAACATGACCTGTTAAAATTCTAATGGTATTAAAGCTTTCTTTCAAAATTGTCATGTCTTTTTTCCGTTTTCGTTTTATACTTTTCTTATTTTTGCTTTAATGTATGTTCTACTCTCATCATTACAGAGTAGACTATTCAGTATTCCTGCAGTTTGCACAGTGTTTTTGCTCAAACAATCCTTGAGTTCGCAGAGTCTATCTGCATTAACCACTATTCAATTTTATCTAAACGAAAAGTCTACAAACATTGCATTAATCACATTTTAGTTGAATCGTTTTCACACTACCTTTCGGAACTAACAACCGGCGAAACGAGTCTACCAAACTAACTAACAGTGAAACTTTTGAATTGCAAAATTAGAATTTAAATGCCATTCCATTAACGCTTAAACAATTATCCAACTACTGAAAACAGAAAGTGTCTACATGTTATAAATGTCAGAATCGGCCGGCTGAAGCGCGCTGAAACTCATATTTCATGCTACAAAGTGCATAACCTAATAAACTCAATTTTCTCTTCTAAACCTAATTACTGAGCAACGTGATTTGAATGTTGAATTAACGTCAAGACTATTTTGATTTATTTATTACTTTTGATGGTAATTTATTTAAGACATTAAATGGTTGCAAACTTTTGAGTTACACTTTGTTTATTTTCGTCACTGTTTTTATTGTTCGGCTGAAAAAGTATTTGCATTCGATAAAAAAAATTGATCTATAATTTGTTCAAAAGGATTGAAGACTAATACCCAAAATGTAGTTACCTTTTCGCAATAGTTATTACGATTATAAACAAGCTTCGAGTTTCACAAATAATTGCCTACAGTAGTAAGGCATCAATCATTCGTTCAGTAGTTTACGATGAATATTTTATTCGTTTTCTTTGTACTGCGGACTTGTTTTGACCTTTATATTGACAGTAATCGAATAACTTGGTGCGCTCACCTCAACTTGATGATGGTCTCAATTTGTCAACACGCAATGATCAAGAGTGGTGATTAATGCATGCGCTCTCCAACGGGGCCATTTGCCTCTGGCCTTTTGCCTCATTGGTAAATTACAGGGTAGTATCTACAATATAGTAGGCACTTAATTGGTTGTTTGTATTATTATAAGTAACTAGCTTTTGGCTGCGGCATCGCCCGCTTGGAATTCGGCAATTGACCTGCGGAAACGTAGTACCGGGATTAAAAGTATCCGACGGAAAGACTCACTGATTGATTTTTCAGTGTGCTGAATTGTCTCTTAATCCTGTCAGGCGTTGATATGTGACCTATCATACGGACAGGCAAAGTTACTTTAGCATTATAATATAAGTACATTGGCGTCCGTTTACCATTGTTTATAGTATTATAATCATGTTTACTTCGCCATCTTCTTTGTGGCTTCAAAACTAAGTAACAAGTAAATTATGTTTAATAGACTCGTTATATTCATTTGCAAACTTCAAATAATTGGCTTTTCATTAGTCATACGAACCATTTTGTTGAGGTATGATATAACTTCACGAATACACACAACAATTTATTCCCCCTTTTAACTGTCGTCGTAGGGGGAGGGAGACTGACGACATAGCCACCACTGCGGCGTAAATTGATTCGGGTCGAGACCAACGCGACAGGTGTAAATGAATTGGGGTGTAAAAAGTGCCCGACTTTGTGGAACAGCATGTGTAGGAAAAAGTTAGAGGCGACGAGACGGATTGGTGTGGCCGCGTGCGAAAAAAAAGTCAACATTTTGGCAACGAAATCATGGATGGATGTTTCTGTCAGTTGCTTTGTGCACAGTTCCTGTATTAGAAAGGAGCATTTTTTACCGATTAAGACCTAAGGAATTACTTTATTAACAGTACAATCATGCTCTCAGCAAGATGTCGTAGCTATTTCCACTAGAAGTGTTGATAGAAATTGTATGGTGTTACGTACGAATTTTTAAAGAGTTATTAAGTTTCTTGCCAAAATTCTCTACATGAAACTAACTTTGGAAGGGACGCCTAGAGTATTTTATTCAATTTATATGCTTGTTAATTTGACGTTTAAAAGTGCTTTTTCTAATTTAATTCCAATTATTAGACTTTGGCATTTGACTTCCATGAGAAAATCTCTTTTTAATTTTGCGTAATAATTTGAATCATATGTACGAGTATGCAACCTATGCTTGTAACTGTACCTACCTAAAAAAACAACATTTTACGGCGCTACTCCGCCAAGTACACTTCATTATAAGTAAGTTTTCAGTTCGTACTACGCTCGGTACAACATACCGGCGAAGTTTACTGTGTACTCAGAACTACTTAGGCAGATTGCAGCCTCGTGGAGCTATAGGTAAAACCACTCTTCTCATTGTTTTCCTATTCACATTTTCTGACATGATAGTCGTATTGTGTATGGGCAAAATACTTTAGTGGGAGTGTAGTTAGTTGCGAATATGTGGTTATTTTTTTTTTATATAACAGTGATGTAAAGTGCTATTACATACGCTTTTTAGAAAGACGTTTTAGAGGACTGTCTCATGACATTCTTAATTCGTGTGCAGTAGTTTTAGTACGGTTATAAATATGTATACTTAGGTTAAGGTATTTATCTGTGGGTCTTTTGTTACCTGATAATAAATGATTTGATTTGATTTGATTTGATTTAATATTCAAAAAGTGCTGTTTCCCGGTCTAATTTGATGAAATGATTTTTGATTTTGACTTTATGCAGTAGAATTTGCAGCCAGTAGTACATATGTCTGGCTTTTGACTTGACTTTTTATAATGTAGTTTAAGGAATGTGTTTAATATATTTCACGTTATCGTTACTGCAATTTAATTCTAACTGCATTCCATTTTTAATTCATCAACGGGCCCTAAATCCACTTCTTTTTAATCACTCTAATTATAAAACCGTCATAAAACTTATTGCATACTAAATTCTTTAACTAAATTCTAAGGCAAAAAATACACTTTAGAACGAGGTTAAAGTCATGCATATTAAAGGTCAAGTCATAAGTCAAGCTACTAATAAAAACCGCCGTAAAGTTAACTGCTACCTTTCTGTGAAATGACCTTAATGAAGCGTGATGACCTCACTGAACTTAACATAATAAGCTTGGCTCGCTTTGGGTGGAGGAAAAGCTCTGGAAAAAAGGTCGAATTATGTTTTATGTATCTTATACTGGCATGAGGACGATGTTGTGAGGAAAGTTTTGTGTATGAATGTGGAGGGTTACAGGTATACCAAACAAAGGATGGATGGTTTGTGAAAGTAGATATGGCTAGAAACCAGGGTGACTTTTTTATATGACGACAAATAGAGATGTATGGAAGAAGAAGACATGCTGCGCCGACCCCAAATAAATTGGGATCAGGGTAGGGGGGTTTGATAGTATATTATACCGGCTGCAACTCCGTGGCCCATAAGTTCCAAATCTTTCAAGATGGCGTTTGTTTTCATGTGGATAAATATGGTAGCGTCATCTATACTTTTACTAAGGAACTAAACTGACGTAACCTAGATCGCGATATTAAAGTTATCCGCGTGATTGTACATAACTTATACATAACATACAAGAACCCGATAACAACCGTCGGGCCCACCGAACACAATACTCTGGAGAACACTATATTCAAATATAAAAATTAAGTATTAACTTAATTATTAAAATATATTGATACTAAGAGGGTAGATACAGAGTCAAGAAACCTTAAATATGAAGACCTATTTAGTGCATTGCATGTATAAAGTATTTTCTCAGAACATAACCCCTTATTTTATGAGCGAAAGTCACAATGAGAATAAAATCACCAGCTAGAGGCAGTTTACTGTCAACGCCACCTAATTTACGAGTTTCCTCCTTTCTCCCCAGACTTTACCAAGTGCGCGTGGGCCTCCGTGTGTCGCCAAAGGTCCCGGTGCACATCGAGGCCTCAGTGTCGAGCGGCAATGGAGCCGCGCGCACCGGCCGCCCGGCCGCCAACGCGTCGCTCATCGGAGGCCTGGCCGCGTCCCGGGCCTTCCAGATCATGTACCGTAACGAGGAGGTCACGTTACGGGATATCGTGCATTTTAGAGCTCATCTCTTAGGTAAGGACGTTATGTTTGTGGTTTCCATCTCTAGCTGCGCCCTAGCTACATCGGGGCCTTCCAAATCATTCAGAGTTTTTTTTTGTTGTCTGTGGTCACCTATGTTTTGTCGCTTTATACCCGGACTCTGCCAAAGCTGAGACTAAACGAGAGAAGAGGAAATTGTGTTGTTAAACCACCAATAAGCAGACGACGAGTATTGACGAGAAGTGTACATGACATCTCCTATTGATGCCTTATCAAGAATCAAGGGTCGAGGTGTCAAGTAACCTGACCCTCCCAGGTCATGACAGTAGCGAAGACCACATGCTATATATACTATATTGGTATACAGCTTACAAGCTTGTGAATCTTTTCTCTTCTGCATCAGCAGATCAGACATATTAAGGAAGGTATCTACGTAATAAGACACAGTATCTTATTAGACGATAATGATTTATTAAAATTCGTAAGCAATTAAACAGACATTAGTTACTTTTAAGAGAGGAAATTGAATTGTTTCACATTTCGCAATGACAAGCATTTGGAACTCGTTGCTTTCTTTAAATAGAAGTTCGTTCTGAAACTATGAACCGTTTGTTTGCCAAGACTTGTATGTGAAGCTGAGCATCCACATATTCGCACACCATCAGCACCAACCACGCATCTCGTTTGAAGTGGTAGCAAGGAATATGAGTGAAAATAATGGGAGTATTCCCAGCTTAACCTTACCTGCAACTTTTTGTTTAGTGGACAGCCGAAATCTCAAGGAGTCTCTTGAGCGAGCAGAGTGGAGTCTTGGTGTGGAGCTGTGGTGCAGTGAGGGTGCACAGTCTAGCACTCTCGCCCCGATGTCATGTCGGGTCCTCAAGCTGCACTTCCAGCCCTCCCAAGGTCTTCACTACCACCTGCCGGTCTTATTCGACTACTTCCACCTGTCATCAGTCTCCATCACTATACACGCAAGCCTAGTTGCTTTACATCAGCCTTATATCAAGTAAGTATGAGGAGTTTTCAAAAAGTTTGTACAGTAGTATGTACCACGAAACAGTAAAAGACGTACAGTCGAACAAGTATTTGGTACACAAGCTTTAAATTATGCCGACTTCAATTGCAAACATACACCGACTCGAATTATATGCACTCAAATTATGCCGACTTAAATTATGTGGACTCAAATTATTCCGACAGTTACTTAATTGGACAGATACGGCTAATCATTACGTCTAAATCTGAAAATGTACCTAGAATACCTACATACCTAGTTATTTATTACACTGCATTTAAAATCAACAAACTCACGCATCTCTTGAATCTGGATTCTCGAATACCCGATCATTATAATAATAATAAATAATACCAGCCTGTTACTGTCCCACTGCAGGGCAAAGGCCTCTTCTCATACAGAGAAGGCACGAGCATTAATCACCACGCTTGGTCAAGACGGGTTGACGATTTCAGACATAATAATTATTAGGTCAGGTTTCCTCACGATGTTTTCCTCCACCGATGTCAGTGTTGTCCAATATAAACTTAGAAAGTACATATGAAATGAAAACGTCACATTGGTGCTTGCCCAGGTTTGAACCCATAACCTCGTGCACAAGAGGCGAGGCCTAAAGTAATGGGCCATCATGACATTTGACCCGATTGACGCGATCATTATCTCTTATTAATTATTGTCACAAACTACAACTTAAATCATCAATTACTTGTGTTTTATTGACTTGCCTGAAACTTAACCAAGAGCTATAAGTTGCGATTATCTTGATAACATCAGTGTGAACAACATTGAACTTCTTCAACGGTTAAATATATAACTGACACTGATTATATTAATGGAAGTCTACACCTTTTTGTAAATTTATTCCACGTTTAATATCTTTCCCAAAACGTATTAATTGTTACAAGTTGTCAACAGCAAATAGCTGACATAATCGTCTACCAAAATAGCCTTACTAAATTTACAAAAACAATAGCTAATAATGTATTTTTCAAGCTGATGGCAACTTTACTAGTGAGAGAATATACATGCTTTATTTTTGTTAACTAAAGTAATAGTTATTACGGGTCTGGCTGTTTATTCATGTGAGCTTAAATTTTACTGTTGTGTACCCACGAAACAAGATAACTTACTTGTATGATGGAGCAACACTTTTTAACAAAAGAAAGAAATTGTACTCATCATTATGAATTACTTTTACTATGGGACACACCGAGCAACCCGGATATCACAAAAAAAAACTCAGTTGAAAATGTATATTTACATGTAGGTACCTACTTAGTAGGCAGGTACATTTGTGGTCACTTAGATCTACAAAATGTGTGGAGCCGAAATCTAATCGCGATTTCAGAGTTGGTCCCATAGTAAAAGACCCCTTATGAGATTTATGGTACACAAAAACTAAGGTTGTATATGTATAAAATTAATTTAAAGACAACCTTTCTCTAGTCTTTTAACATTATTTTTAACTCGATGAGTAGGTTTTTTTTTTAACCACTTATAAATTACGAACTTGTAAACTCATTTTGCATGTAAGTGACAAGTGCCAAGTAAGGTTGTAACACAATTTAATTCTTACATGTCTATCCGCCACTCAAGGAAAAGTATAATGCATTATGTGCAAAGCTGGTGAGTACCTAAGATTTCCTGGACTTTGGTACTTGGTGCCACAAAAGCTATCCTAATTATCCTACGAACTTTTTCTAGAAATCGTAATTAGATTCTATAAATCTGAAAAAATCTACAAAATTTTGTGAAAAGTTGGTTCTGTCTCTGCATCACCCTTAGGTAGACTAGTAGAAAATACATAAGGCATGAAGTCCGCCTTTATACGGTTATTTTAACTGATGCATAAAGTTAAAATAAAATTAATAATTAATCTAGGTATCTCATGGTATTCTTTGCTTCTTTTTTACAGTACTCCACGCTCAAGTAAACAATGGGGCAAATTGATGAAGAGTGCTGGATCCTTCAATACATCGGGCAGCTTCGAGAATGTACTCTTTGGATCCACCGGCAAATGTGCTGGAGGCAACTCTAGCAAAATTGCGCATGCTAGGTAAGGAAGCCACAAGCGGAAATATATACCGTTTCATTATAAAAAAAAGATCGATCTATTATGGACAATAATCAAAGCAATTTTTGGTGATGATTTCATACAAATTCTGTTTTATTTTACAAGCTTTTATTTAGTTTCACTTGTGCCCGTATCTGTCGTGAAGTTAAATTTGACCCACTTCCTCTTATTCTACGGACTTGAAATTTTAGACGTTGATTCAGTTTTATGGGAAATAGATTTGTATGGTGCGATACCTAATTCCTCACCCAAAGTTTAGAAGAAATAATGTTTTTATAGTCAGCAGCAGAGACATGAAATGTTGTATTCGCATTTAATTATGTTTTTAAACAATGAAAGCTTGAAACTTGAGGAACTTTTGCCCTAAAAGATTATCAGACGATAATATTATTTTCTAGGCAAGTCCACGCCGAAGTGTGCGGAATCCTGCTAGGGTCACTGGAGGGGCTTCAAAGTGCTCTAGCAATGTGTGGCTCACCCGGTGTTCTGCTGACTCCTGAAGAGTCCTCGTCGAATTCTGTTGTTGGAGAAGTCGCGCAGAGAATAAAGGATCTTAGCGACTTTGGCAAGGTGAGTAACTGGACGACCGATGTGGGTGTTCGAGTCCCGCCCTGGTACAAATGTTTGTACGATCTACAAAGATTTGTTCCGGGTGTTCTGGTTATTTGCTATGTATAATAATATATATCTATCTATGTAATGTATTGTATTAAGTATATCAGTCATCTAGTACCCATAACACAAGCTCTGCTTAGCTTGGGGCTAGATGATGCTGTGTGGGTTGTCCAGCATTATTTATTTATTTATTTATAACTAAAGCTTTTTGTGAGCAAGAAAGAGGTAGTGGCGGCCCAAAACAAGACCCATACAGAGATTGACTAACCCATAACTATAAAGACCTTTAATTTCAGATAGTTATGTATCTTTCATCTATGTATTTGTATTTTCATTCGTAAGGCACTCAACAAAAGTATACAGACTAATTTATCGTTTACTAAAGTGAAACAAGTAACCCAACGTAGCTCTCGCCGAGCTAGTTTTCTGATTTTACCGAAGACGAGACCTAAGTTTGGCAAAAAAATGTTGATATTTGAAGGAAACTTCCTAACATCTGAATGCAGTGGATGGGTATATCTAATATATAAATCGATTCCGTGACGTCTGTGACGAACTTTAATTATAATTTATTTTAAGCATCTTTCTCATGTAAGTGACTTTGTGTCTTTTTTGAGAATAAATATCTTTAAACCTAAACCTATGTAACTTACTCACTGCCAAGTACAAAGCGATTCCAATAAATCTCGATACATTCTGCGACGTCATAAATTTTCAGAGCTACCAGAAGTCCGAATGTGGCGAGGAGGAAGAATGGGCCATGAGTGCAGCGCATGACATCGCACGCTTGTGCGCTGAAGTGACGCTGCGGTGGCGAGCCTTCCTGCATCACACATCAGACCGGCCCCACGTGCACCATGCGCTTGCGGCCAGGCATCACGCGCTGCGGTAAAATAGATATAAATACTATGACAACTAGTGCCATCAAAAGCGACGATAAACCGGTTGAGGGGCCTCAACTTTGAGAGGCTTTAGATTATACAGGCAGTAGATTATATGCTAAAGGCTAAGTTAATTGAAATAACATCAATACATGCCATTGTACGGAATGTGATGCTGCTTCGGAGCAGCATCAGGTCACAAGCCTTTCTCTTTCACACATCACACCGGTATATAAATGCAATTACAATATTTTTCGCAAACAATCAAAATGCCAAAACTAAGTAAGTGTTCTCTGAAAATCATGTCCGGTTAATAAAATTTTCCAACTGATCTGATTTTACGTGTTCAATTGAGCACCTGACAATGTTATGACCCATTCCCTTTTCAGTATAAAGCGCTTTGCTGAATGTTTCTTCGTGCTAGACAACCCTCGGCACTCGCTGGCTGGTTGCTACGACAGCAACTACCAGTCGTACCAGAGTGTCGGCGAGGTGGCGCGACGCTCGCGTTACCTTGCTCTGCTGCCGCCGCTGCCGGTCCACTGCATCGCGCTGGATGGAGATCCGCATATCATGCCTATCATATTCGAAGACAGGTGATAGGAATCGATAATTAAACTTTTCGTAAAATCATAATCTAATAGAATATTCATGAATCTTTAAATAGTGCGTACTATAATTATAGTATCAACCTTCAGTACCCTTACGTCTTACGACAGTACATCGGACGTGCCGTGATAGCTACTTAACCAGGACTCATCTATTCTGATGATTATGTAGCTGCATCATATAATGTTATAATTTCTTTCAGGTATCAAGACACAGCAGAATTTGCACGACGTCGTTCATTTTTGAATTCCGGTGCAAGCAAATCTGGAAGCGGTAAGTACGGTTCTATACTACTAGGTACTACCTATTCGAGCACGAAAACTTTACATTAATATGTGTGTGTCTTGATGCAGATCCCTTCCTATGTTCGGAGCCCCTTGGTGATGACTGTGCTTGTAGCATTAGTTCACTCATGGACTCCAGAAGACCGTCATCCGAAGCTTCCAGAGTTACCCTCACACTACCCAAAACAATAATGGATGTTCTTGAACTACAATTCAATGCACCTAAATCCAATTCCAATGTCGTTCAAGCAACTCTGACTTTAGCTCCTCAAAAATCTGCCCGCGGATCTCCCAAACGAACTATAGTGAAACAAAATGTAGTAGAGCTACCTAAGGCACACAACAAACAACTTGAGCTTACTGGAAGGAATAGATACATCGTACAGAATAATCTGATTAGCGAGATTCAACTACCACCAAATAACGCGTTCGCTTCATGTCCGATACAACAAGGACAACAAATGTCTCGATACTCCGCATCCACTTTGCTTGATATCAATACA
The DNA here is from genome assembly GCA_905147745.2 of Phlogophora meticulosa. NCBI lineage: Eukaryota > Metazoa > Arthropoda > Insecta > Lepidoptera > Noctuidae > Phlogophora > Phlogophora meticulosa. The sequence continues at coordinate 11,734,415 of LR990533.1, read as the reverse complement.
GCAAAAAGTGCTTCCAATGTTTCACGTCTAGGCAAAGATAAATCGGAACCAGGACTTGAAGTTTTACGTCAAAAACATGAAATCACTAGCGGTGTCAGAACCCTGCCGGCTAGGCACAGCAAGTCTCTGGATCAGTTGAGAGTATCCCAATTAACACCGCTGAATACTACGCAAACATTATCAAAGAATGTGAGAGATGGTTCCAACTCTTCTGTTAATTATCCAAAACCATGTCTACCACAACAAATTAAGCCTACAACATTGCCTAGAAGTGTAACAACTAGTGCTTATCCAACTAATACAACGACTCGATGCAGCTCTAAAGGGACCGAGGACTACAGGAGAAATATAAATGAGTTTAGAGAAAAATACAAAAATCCTCATATTAAGAAGGTTGCACATGGAGTTAACAATGAAGTATTCCATAGTGCAGGATATAAGTACGATGGAGTAATACAACCTAATCCTAACCAAGTGTACGGCTATACTTTCGGTAATCAGGGTAATCTGCAAATAAACAATGTTATTCGTAATCCGTTAGAGTTTCAAAGAGGCTACAGTGCAAATTTACCCCGTCCTATGCTGCCTCCACGTAATTCTTACCCACCGGTTAGTGGTAAAACTCAAGTGACTGATCAAAATAACTTAGTTTCTAATAAACACGTACATAGATCTAATTCTACGCATGTGTTTCACCAAAAAGTGGAAAATCAACAAATTGACATTGAAGCTGCTCGTAATCAGCTCAGACATGAGCTCAATTATTACCTGCAGAAAGGCGATTGGAGTTACGATTTTAATACAGGAAGTTTAATACAAAACTATCAGAAGAAATCTAGTAAAAGCAGTGATGACAGTGGGTTTGTGATGAATTTAGACAGAAGCAGTGATGGAACGTCAAAATCGACTTATTCAAAGACACCACCATCTACTCCACATTCTGCTATGCCGTCAGTAAGGCATAAGAAAAGCCGATCCAAAGAGTCAAAACTAAACAATGGACGAAAGGATAATGGTAAAATGAATTCGAGCAGGGATTCATTGAGCAGCCATCATTCCATTAAATCCCGAGATAGTAAATCAGACCGTCAAACATCAAAATCTGAACGCAGTACTCCAAAATCTGACCGGGCAACTCCGCGATCTGGTAAATCTACACCCAAGTCCGGTGGGTTTACTCCAAAATCAGGGCTAGCAACACCTAAATCGGGCAGAGCTACACCAAAATCTGGTGCTACGACACCGAAAAGCGGCAGGTCAAGTGGTAAACCAGAAAAGCGTTCAAAACACAAACCCTCGGAAAAGATGACTCAGTTAATGTCAGAGGCCGCATCATCATCCAGCAACGAAAGTATACCGTTTGAGCTGAGAAGATTAGAGTCTTCTTCAAGTGTTCCGTACAGTCTCGACCATGGACCAGAGTTATTACGACATTGTAGAAGTGCTGCATCGGTCTTAGACGAGCCTAACCTAAATAATACTTTTGGCTCCGAATCTTTGCCTAATTTAGCTCCACCACCTGCATTTGAATCACCGCCTCTTGATATAACAGATAAAGATTTTAAAATTTTGCCTCCTAAAAACTTTTCAAACAAGGAAGAGAAACGTCGGAGAAGCACTTCCACGTCTAGTTTGAGTGACCAAAGTGGATGGGTGTCTAGCGGACGTAGTTCAGGCCCGTCCTCTCCAGATAATGCAAGTTGTCAATTAAACCAGAATTTCGTTGCTGGTAAATCAGCCATGCCTAAACCAAGTAATAAAACCTACGAAGATGCACCTGATTCTCGAAAAACAGAAGGCGAAACTATAAGTGACTTTAAAAGAACAGTCCTTAACGGAGATCAGTTACGAGAGCGGCTCCTAAAATTAGCCGTTAAGGTAGCTCAAAATACATCGAATGAGAAAATAGAATGCTGTGACAAGGAAGTGTGCGAGGAATGCACCATATGCAGCGACTCTATATGCACCGATAGCCAGTGCGAATACAATAAACTGGTGCACAGTAATGGTATAGACGCGGAATGCAATTCAGATACGTGCACAGCAAGTTGTTTTCAACAAATTGCAGAAGCTAATGCAGTGAAAGGTAATCAAAGACATAACTCATTTAGTGCTGTACAAGGGAAAACGTATAGCTCTTCTTCCAAAAGTTTAAATGAGGGAACGGTGAAAAAATCTCAAACAATTAGTGACAACCTGCATCCTTACATAAGGAAAGAAATTCCGCCGAAAGCGCAGCCTACCAAGCCGCTTGACAAAACAAAGTTGAAAGACAGAATACAATATACTGAAAAGTTGATCGCAGCTGAGATTCGAAGTTTGACGGTGGATCGCTCCTGCGCCAAACCTGGAAGCCGTTCGAAGGATCGTTCATCCAGTGGTGCGCAAAAATACTCGAATAAAGCGAAATCTGAAATTGATTTAGCGCATTTTATGGGTGACAATGACTATGAGCATTTACCTCCACCACAACAGTTTAGAGATGCTCCACCTCCGCCAGATGAATTTAAGGTAAACACGTAACATCCATCGATGAAAAAATATTTCAATTGGTGGGTAAAATATCATATTAATGGGCTTGTATGTTATAGGATCCTCCGTCTAAATCTCCGAAGTTGAGTAGACAGAGCAGCAAATCGTCTACTCCATCAAAAACGCCGAGAAAGCAACCTCCACAGCCTTCCTCACTTCAGTTAGACAACCCTTTGTACCATGTGTGTGAAGGTCAGTAACACTGTAACATTATTTGTGTGATTCAAGAATGCTTCTGCTACTAACATCATCGCTTGGCTTACAACAGGTATAATGGAGAGGCGGAAGCTGAGGCCACATCAGTCAGTAAATTCTAGCAGTATGCTAACCGGTGGCACACTTAATAAAAGTCAGAGCACCGGGGAACTGGCCAGCAGAAATGATACTGGTAATTAACTAATTTTACTTTTTACTGCTGCATGTCTGAAGCATAATCATATGTACGCTTACAATAATTTTTGTCTTTTCTATCTCTTAATTTATCCTTACCATTTTACCAATAACAGATCTTAGTAATTGATTTATTGTGTATAAGACAACGCATAGAAAACAAGCCTGTAAAGTCTTGTAGTATAATTATGTGACATGGGTACTGGTTATTCCTTAATTTCACATTCAATTTTTGCATATTTTCAGAACAACGAGAAAGCAATCTCATTAGCATATTCGGCCTGGCTGAATCTGAGAGGTTATTCGTTAAATGCAGAGAAGAGTTCAGGCAAAGTGTGAAATACCCGGGTGCAATCTATTCTGACTTCCCACCCGTTGAGAACTCACTGCCCTACTTCCATATCAGCGATGAGTATCGAATGTTTAATCCAGAAGGTGAGAAAGATCAATCAGAATATTCCATGGAGACGATAGGTATGGCACGACCGTACGATATAATCCGTCAGTCTATGTCATCTAAGTTTACACCAGAATTGTCCGAATGTTTCAGGGCTCCACCTTATTATCTGCGTTCATGGTTTGGACGGCAACGCAGCTGACCTCCGCCTCGTGAAGACATACCTGGAACTAGGTTTGCCTGGGGCCAGGCTAGACTTCCTCATGTCTGAGAGAAACCAAGGCGACACTTTCTCTGACTTTGACACGATGACAGATAGGTGAGCGTAATTTATAGCTCTTATAAATTTATTATTTGTTACGACATCCTCATCAGTATCACGTTAATTATTTAAGTCTCATCAGTCAACCAGTTTGTGAATTAAATTACATTATACGGATAGTTGGTAAGATTGCTTTACTACTTAATTGATTATAGACTGGAAATTTTAATCTACCTAAAACTAAGAGATAATATTGTTTGTTGTCAAAACTTCGCTATTGCCGAGTGTGATACAATATATGTATGTATGAGTGTGTATAGGTATTAAGAGTACCTACAGCTGATTTCTACGTGGACAAAGTCGCAGGCAGAAGCTAGTTAGTTATTATTCATATCGATATATTATAATGTTCGTTAATATAATTATAATTTAGTCGCTGTAAAGCAAAAGATATCGAGTTTAATTTTCAAAGAGGAAAAACTGTATAATACAAAGCCAGACGAGGCTTTACTAATTCCTGGTTACGCATACCTAACTACAATCTTGGCTTCACTGTTTTCAGACTCGTACAAGAGATCCTGATCCACATTCAGAACTCGAGCGACCCAGCTCGTATAAGTTTCGTGGGTCATTCCCTAGGCACGATCATCATTCGGTCAGCCTTAGCGAGGCCACAGATGAAGCCGTACCTGGCGAAACTACACACGTTCCTCTCATTAAGTGGACCTCATCTCGGAACTCTTTATAACTCTAGCGGATTAGTCAATGCTGGTAAGTTGACTGTCATATTTTGTACGGACTATTGATAACTGAACTTCATATTTGCCAAAATATCCGCGGTTTGGAACTTACACCGTCTATTGTATGACACATATCAATGACAATGTTATGAAGTTTCTAATTCGACATATTCAAAACTGTATCAAAGACATCCGGCATTTCAAACAGTATACCCGCTACTAACAACAATCTCATCTCATTTCTAGGCATGTGGTTCATGCAGAAGTGGAAGAAGTCGGGTTCCCTACTGCAGCTCTCTCTGCGCGATGCATCTGACCCTAGGCGATCCTTCCTTTACCGACTGAGTGAACGAAGTCAGCTGCACCAGTTCAAACATATTCTGCTCTGTGGCTCGGGACAGGATCGCTACGTACCATTGCATTCGGCTAGGCTCGAGCTGTGCAAAGCCGCTGCTAAAGATACGTCGCTCTTGGGACAGGCTTACAGGGAAATGGTAGGTATCTGGTACTTCTATTTAGTTATTACGTGTAGCTAGTAGCCACTCACGAGTAGATATATTTAGGAAACCCACACAACAAACCTTTAACAACACCTAATTGGTGTTTGACTCCAGGTTCACAACATGGTCTCACCACTGGCAGCGCGTGCGTCTACAGTGTCGGTAGTGCGCTACGACGTGCAGCACGCGCTGCCGCACACTGCCAGCGCGCTGGTGGGCCGCGCTGCGCATATCGCAGCTCTCGACTCCGACCTCTTCATCGAGAAGTTCCTGCTCGTCTCTGCTCTCAAATATTTTCGATAAAACTTACAGGACATTACATGTTGGGCTTTTCCTCGTAGGCAAACTACTGTGTCCAACTAGTTTGTCCATAAGCTTTATGGCTTTATCTTCTTCGCAGCATAAAGAAGATTCCTCATAGTCCATACATGAATTTAATCAGGATAATTTGAAGTCGGTTTAAAAGAGGTTGAATGGATGTTAGGAACATCCGTACACGCATTGAATTGTCAATGATCACGAACAAATCAATGTTTAACGTGGCAATGATACAGGGGGGATACTTAGAAATAATGTTTCCTCGTTGGCAGTTACATTATTTCTTGAGGTCAAACCAGTTGGACAAAATAATTTGACCACGAGGAAGAACCACAGTTCCAATCGGCATATGGCCGTTTTATCAGGCACATCGATTTTTAGAATGAAACTATCATACAGGCCGTGTGAGTAATGGGTAGACTCTGCTGAGCTGAACTCTGAGTTCTAAAATACCATCTATCGATGTTCACGAAACATGACGAAGCATTCGTCGCTAAGATCACACTCCTAGCGGATATTACCCCTTCATTCTACCTAATACTTCTGACAGCCGTATCATCGGATTCCCTACAACTCCAATGACTCTAATATTTCACGTAACCACAACATTGGTGTATTTGTGAGCAATTTGTCATGCCATCATTTCGGTAGGTGGGTACCTACCGAAATGATGGCATGACAAATTGCTCGCGGCGGCCAGATAAGGCGGCATTCTGCATCCAGTGCATTGATGTCTATACTTTTGGATAACTTTCCAAAAAAAGGTAAAGACAAGTTACTGAATGACTTCACTAGAGAGTTTTACCTCCGTCACTTGACGTTGTATGTACATCGCAAATCAAGATCCTAAGGTTAAGACTTAAGACGTATCTGTGTATAAATTGTGGCACTTTCATCATTTATAACTATATTGTCTGGATGAGCGTAAATGCCAGGTGAAGAATGATTTTGATGCATGATCCCACAAAATTATATGAATGCACCTCTTCCTTGATCTTCATTTGATTGCAACCGTAAACTACAAAATGTGTGTCTATTTAATTTTATGTCGTAGGGCTTATACGTGGATTCTTGTTAAAAATCTTTCTCTTCGCATTTCACATTGTTTTCGCGTTTGTTTGGCATTTAATTATCTAAGAAATAAATCCCCTCCCTTGCTATGTAAATTACGACCTTTTCCTACAAGAAGCATAGATCTTTCATACAAGTGACATGAGCTTTTTTTTTCTATAACTCTATGCATTTCGTATTTTCTTTCACAGAGTTGCTTCAAACAAGTTTTAGGTGGCGAGAAAGATACTGAAATATTACTGAAAAACCTTAGATCCGATGCTAGCCAAGCCAAAATGGTTTAAAGCAACTCTGCTACTCAATAATTGTGTATTCTCTAGTATGGTCTGCAGTAAACACTACAGGATTATCGAAATTATAAATAGACTTGGTGACAGCGTGATAATTCGATTAGAGTCCTAAATTGTAGAGTGATTTATGAACTATGTTGAGGGTAACTGCAACCAACAATTTTTATTACTTAAGTAGGTTTTAAGACGGATCTTTACACCAATTAATTAAGAATATAATTTTAGCGACTGTAGATAATATAGGTAGATGTTATTTGTATTATTGTTGTTTAAGAACAGTATCATTCTTGAACAACAGATTGTTTGCTGTGGAAGTACTCATAGGATCCTTTATATTTCATTACATTTGTGACGAGTTGGTATAAATCAATTGCGATAATCCATCTATCTCGATACCAAATACTAATGGAATATAAAAACGCGATAGTACACAACTGTTAAGTTTAAAAATCCTTGTTTTTCCTCCACTTTATAAAGACCCGTTGTCACAAAAACAAATCTAAGCACTTTATACTATCTATATCTGGTGTTGTAATTATGGGTCTAATCGTGTGTATGTTCCGAAGTACTTAATTAAACACACACACACACAATTATTTCTGCACAAAGGGATATAAGGATAAATTATACTTAATTAATATAAATACAGAGTTTTATCGGTCACCATTATCGTGTTTGTGTTTATGGTGCAGGACGAGTCAGCCAGCCTGCAGCCTTATCGTAAACATTAAAAAAATATATAAACATTAGATGAAAGTTGTAAATTTTTAAACGAATGTTAGACTGATCTTTAAAAATATACGGATTCATACATGTATGTTATAAGTTTCATAGATTATCTTTTCTTATTGGTAGTGAATATTATTTGATAAAAAAAAACACAGTACTTTAATATCTCGTTCTGTCCACTTCTTTGAATTAATCAGTAGGTAATGTTTTATACAGGGCTTGGATTAGTTGATTTATTAAAATTATTCGATGTATTAAGTATATTGTGTACTTACTACTGAAGTAGTAGATAATAGTAATACCTCTTGCTCACAGGCAGGCTTGGAGATCAGGACAAAGTATCAGTTTCTATGGAACTGGCGATTCTAGGTAGGTACTGGGTTAGATTACGTGGACGACTTTTGTGTAGCAAAACAGACAGTTTTCAACGAACACGTAAGCACATAATTGTATTTATATTTAAATCATTGAAGTAAGCACTTATTAATCAGATACCAACCCCTGATTGTTGCCTAGTTACCTTCCTCCTCTCTCCTACCTACTCTTTGACTAAAATTTGTCTCAGAATTTCACAGCTCAACATACAGAACACCTAATATACCTATACCTGCTTATGTAAGTAGATATCTAGGTACAGTACCGCACTCGATAAGTACTTAAATACATAAGCAATTAATTGATTTGTTATCCATATATTTTAAACCAATGTTCCATTGAAACTGCCATCTTTGTTAATACGAGTCCTTCAGTACATAGGTGTGTATCAAAAGATGGAAGGAATTTTGTAAATATTATAGAAAAAGAATTTTATTTGTAAATCGTATGTTTAATGGCAACGTGTCGATGTTATACATTTATGATAATAAATAAATAATGCCTGAAATCTATTCTTGTTTTTTTTTACTCAATGTTTTCTTTGATAGTTATCTTTGTTGACCAAAGATCGCTTGCATTCTATGTATGTTCCATTTGTCGTCATTCAAGTTTTTTTTATGAAAATGAAATATGTAGAGCAACTCTACTTACATACTCGTGACTCGCAGGCTATTCCAAAATTTCACATAGTTAATTAACAGCATAAACGTACTCATCATTCAAAAGCGATTTTGTCATAAATTATTGATAGAAATTTTATATTGCTGCGAGCATAGTATTTAAACTTAATATTTAAATTATGTCCTGGGGAAGGTTAAAAGATAGTTTTTAATGTCAGTTAAAAACTACCCTTTCACTTTTCACAAGGACAAAGTCTATAATATATAATATTCAAATAAATTAATAATAAGTGTGCAAATCACCGACGATTGTAGGCACTCGCTAGCCTGCCGTCATAATCTGAACGGTTTAGAACTGTTTGAAGTGTAACCACATAAAATAAATAACATATGCTTGCATCCATGCATCGATCAAAACAAGAATAAAATGTACTTAATTTTTTTGTTCATTTCAGGTTGTATTTATTTGTAAAGTATTTTTGATTGGGTTGAACGATATCACTGTCCATTCTCTGAGGTTTGAGTTTCAGTTCCCGTGGTGTAAGTTTGCCACCCCGATGTAGGCTACAATTACGAAAGTGGTAAATAGAAAATATCTAACTAAAGCAGCAGTTTTCCATAGAAAACCAGGTTTTAGAGCATAGACTAAAGTTTAACAATAACTAGTAATAGTAATAGTTATTTATGATAATTATATCATAATAAAATTATATTATTTTCTTCTCTCTTTTTTTAAGACACTTGGTTTTTATTACGGTGATTCTATCATTGTGGACCATGTGTGCAAAGCAACATGCAAAAGACCGCTACAAACTTTCCCACTATTGCAATTATTGCTAGATCGAACGGCCTGCTTCTGTGAGCTGTACTAATTTATACGTTATCCAAAAAACTCTATCCTTGGAACTTCCCTACTGAAAAGTTATTTCCGTAGTTGTCTTTATTTTTAATAATTTAACCAAATCCTATAAAAAATCATTTTATAGGTTTGGCAACATTGTTGTTGTTTGTTTACTTACGTCAAAATATATTTCTGTCAATTCAATTTACCCGCCGGGCCGGGCGCAATTATTAATTATGAACTTTTTGTTTTCGTGTTTTGCTACCTAGGCCTGCGTAATTTAGCTGTATCCCGCAAGAGACTTTACGAAGAACAGCCACAAGTAAATGCTGAACAATCTAAAAGTTTTGTGAGGCTCGTCATAACTTTCGTCATTTAGTTTAAAACGTCACATTATAGTGCCGATAGCTAATAGCTGCAAGCGTGTTCTTAGATGTACAGCCAAGCGGTCCTCCAGGCGATGACCATGACATAGCGAAGTACAGAACACAGAACTGTGTATGTTAGCGGTGAAACGAGCTCACCTACTGGAAAAAGTAGCACCCTGAGTGCAGTACAAGCTCCGGATGTGCTTCAACCCTCGAAAGAAAGCGAACCAAACAAGTTCTGCAAAGACTGGATTTAACTTAGCTCTTGATACATGAAGCTGACTTCGATATGGATGCTTAATAATAATAATAATTATTTATTTCAAGTAACTATGAATCTTAAAGGGTTAGTAACAACATTTACTGAGAGACTAAGACTGTTAATATTATTTATTTCCTTATTTAAAAATCAAATGCTACTATGCAATCAATTTTTTCATCAGATGCCTGTATGTTTGATTGGCCATAATGCTTTTAAATTCCACTTACAAATACTTAAATATTATTTAACTAATATGCGGGTTATAATAATAATAAATAATAAATCATGACATACTGGAACCTGAATTGGAAAATAGTAATACATATATTATATAAAATAATAGAAAAATTATAAAAAATATATGCTAAGAATAATCACAAAACGAAAAAACATTTTGGCAGGAACAATTTTATACCTCGTAGGCAACAGAATGAGATCATTTGATGGATGATTACATGAGAGTTGCAAAAGTCCCTGACGATGATGATGAAAGCCATAGATCGAGGGGGCAGAATATAATTGTTTCATGATTGTAAGTACTAAGTGGGTTCAACAGCATCACTGTCCCTTCTCTGAGGTCCCCATTATGCTTATGAAATTTAATTTTTTGTCTACTTCAGTTATACATATGTAGTTAATCATTACCATGTTTTTGTCTCATTTTTAATTATTTTAACACTGTTCCTGGTTTTATGTTGGGGACAGGCGCTGCACAAATGCTGCCATAATACTTTCTCTTCTCTGTAATTTTAAGATAGTATAAAGAATTCTTGTTACCTCCACATTCCATTACTCCTTAATAGGAGTAATGTAATTATTATAATATCACAACTTAAACTGTGGAGTAAAATTGTAACCACTATAGTCAACTGGTAATAAGGTTCAAAGGTTTTCTGGGCACAATTAAAAATTGAGGAGTAAAGTTATGCTAAACTTATAGCATAACATTACTCCTCAATTTTTAATTAAATGGTTATTTGTATTATAACAGCCATTTGTCCATGTCAAATATTTTATTTTATTACCAATAACATTGTGTTACAAACTAAAGAAAGTGTACACAATTTATAATTTCTATTAAAAAAAACTGTAAGTATTTAACAAAAAATATGTCTGAGTTCAGTGTAAAATTTTATATAAAACTAGCGGACCGAACAGACGTTGTCCTGCCCGTACAGCGCCACCTACTGGGTCCAATTGTAAATCTAAACCATTCTCGAATCTCCACGAACACACACAAAAAATTTCATCAAAATTGGTCCAGTCGTTTAGGAGGAGTTCAGTCACATACACACGCACACAAGAAATATATATATTAAGATATTGTACCTTTATGGGTACTTTATTAATATATGTACAATGATATGTGGGTTAGTAGATTTACAAATTTACATACCACTACCACTGTTACTACATTTATTTAATTACAAGAGTGTCTTTTAGCTTTAGTCTGGGAATTTAATATAGCAAAGGTTTTGAGTAATTTTAAGTGAATAAATGATTCCCACAGAATTTTAAATTCTAGCTTTTTATTCATAATGAGTTCATCAATTAAGCTCAAAATATAGGAGTGATAAACCAACTACCAACCCCTTCAGCGTATTTGGATGGGATATTAAGCTAATCTGTCAAAAATACCTTTAATTTTCATATATTACTAGATTTTGCCTGCGGCTTCGCTCGAGTTAGGAAGTGGGGGGTTAGAAAGAGACAAAAAGTAGCCTCTGTCACTCTCCATCCCTTTAACTATCTCCACATAAAAAATCACGTCATTTCGTCGCTCCGTTTTGCCGTGAAAGACGGACAAACAGACACACACTTTCCCATTTATAATATTAGTGTGGATTTTCACAAGATTTTTGTCATTGATTGTCCCTGAGATGAGATTCTATGTTTTTATCGTCGAATTCTTTTAATGACACTGAATTTTTAACTTTAGTAATTTGTGGATCAAATGGACAGAATTATGGCTACATCCCTAGTTTAGTCAGCGATAACTGTTTTAGATGAGACACAACGAGACGACACTGAATTAATTAATTAATAGCCTGGCGCCTGCGACATCAGCTCACAATACAGCAGTCTTGCAATGATAAGCTGAGTAGTGAATAATCCGTACCAAAGCTCCTGATATAATTTATCAAATTAACAATTGAAACTATAATATTATCACTATAGCATGAATATTTTTCTTAGTTAAGTTAAAACGATTGAAATAAACGAATAGCAAATTCGACTAAATACAACAAACCATCTCTGACATGAAGTAGTGTGACATCATTGGTATTATTCATGGCAACATTTTTATTACTGACAGTTGTTCCGCCGCAGTCGTCGGTCTCGCGTGTAGCTCCGTTAATTTTACTATTATTTATAACAATTTGGGCGTATTTTATTAATAAAAGTGAGAAAAACGCTTTAACATTGCCATAAAATCATATATATGACTAAAAAGTAAGTGACTTCAGTGACACTTTTGAAACTGTTAAGAAAATAGGCAATGCAGTGTTCGCTATCGAGTAGAATTTTCTAATAAATTGCGATTTATTTATTTTACGATGGGGAAATTGTTGAGTCTTTTGTCTCGGGACGATTCTAATTGCTGTTCGTCGCCGCGTTATGATATATTTTTGGATTTCGAGAACGCCGCGCCCACGGATACGGAGCGCTCTGTTTACGAGGAGGTTCAGAGGGTGTTGTTAGATTCGGAGAAGATACTTGAAGAAATACAGTGTTATAAGGGTGCGGGGAAGGAAATACGGGAGGCGATAGCGGACCCGTCGAGGATATCGCAGGAGCGAGCGTGGCGCGCCGTGCGCCCGCTCGTGGACAAACTCCTGCGCTGCTACAACCACTCCCTGCAGCTGCAGCGGGTAAGTCCATGAATCACTACAGAGCCACAACAAATAAACGCTCACTATGATTTTGTCTGATTTTCGTCTCAGTACTGTCAAAATACTGTTTTTTTTTTTAACTTTAAGGGGGTATCACATTAATAATTTCATAAATGCAACTACATTTAGTGACTACGAAAATAAATATTTATTTTAAATACTTTAATTTCTTTATAAAAACAACATAGCTAAAATGACTTATTTTCGTGTGTCTGTTTTCCATTTCCTGTAAGGATAAACAGATAACTATTATTTTCATATGTTGTCTATTTCCATGGCTGCAATATATTTTTTTTTACAAGGAAATTTAAAAAACTACAAGCAAAATATTATCATGACTATTCAGTGTGCTAGAAACAGGAAGATGTGTTAAAATGCCAATAAATTGCAAGTTAAAAGCCAACCCTACTTTCAGAGAGTTGGGCAATGCCTTTGTTTTTTGTTAATGGCTTTTATTTAAAGAATATGCACTGGAATCTATTATAGGAATGTTATCAATCAGTATTTTTTACACATATCATCATATTGTGACCTGATTACAACCGGATGAAACTGAATACAAGTATTTTACATTGACCAACTGCCTATCTGACCTCCACAACCAGGTTACTGGGAAACATGATACCCTTTCAGTGTCAGACTTGCGGGCTTCAGACTACCCAATATATTTATTAAGTAAACATTAAATATTAAAAGAGAGTGGTGTACAGAGGCCAGCACATCAAGCTACCCCAATGTGACAGATTTTCCCAATAGAACATAAACCTTATTTCTATTGGAATAAAGTTGGAAAACTATAAAAGAAATCTGACACATTGGGGTAGCTTGATGTGCTGGCCTCTGTACATTGTCATTTAGCATCCTGTATGGCACTCTGATAAGTTTGATAAGATTATATGATGTCATATTGATAAGTTCTCACACTGATAACACTGTAAGCAAACACAATACAATGTTTGTCAAGTGGTTATGGAAATATTCACATTAGGTATACAAATCAATTATATAAAACTTTTTTTTACAAGATTAAGGACCCAAAGTCAGAATGACTATATTACCTTTAAGAACTTAAGTAAATGTATAAAAATCAGATAAAGGTTTGGCACCATGTGATGCTTGTACCCAAGGTCTCTATCCTATGCCATCTACCTAAATGGTTTTAAAGATAAGTACTTAAAACCTAAAAATAATAAAAAGTGCGAAATTATTACGCGGCGCTTACCAAGGTCAGTACATGGATGGGTGATATTTTTCAAATTAAATTACTTATGTAATTATTACGAAATTTTCTGCCCGGCCTGATTACCTGAAATCCTTCCCCTAGCTAATAAAAAAGAAAAATAAAGCTGGCTACCCTTACGATAATTAATTAAAATATCTCCCTAATGAGTATCATGTGGGCGAGAACACATGATATTTATGAAACTTTATACAGCTATAAATAATAAGACGAGGGTGTCCATTCCCCCGTAAACGCTTTACGCTGAACACGCGTGCTGAAAAGGTTACCGCCCACAGCCCCATATGCATACATTGTGCATTAGTTCGATTGAATACAGAAAATACACAATCATGATAAAATCAAGGTCTCGATGTTACAAGGATTTTTGGTAACTGATAAAAATCGTGGAAACAGAAAGTAAAGTTTACTGTTTTGGCGGGTGGTGCGAAACAGTCGCGATAAACGATACAACAAAACTGCGAACCTTTTACGAAATTACCTACCCCTCATATCAGAACAATGCCAGGCCCTAGACCCCATACAATGGTTTTTACTTCCCCAACTAATACCAGACCTAATGCAAAATTCCAGCGGTCTAGCGGACCAAATTTTTTTAAACTTTGCCCTACACTAGGAATTTCTCCTGTATCGTGGGTGCAATTACAAACATTTAAACTCACATACACAATTCACAAACAGCCAGAACCGGAGTAACTACCTGTAGGTCATACAAATATTTGTTCCGTGCGGGGATGGAACACACACCACGTGGCGCAGCTCAACCACAAATTCTTCCGTAAAAGATAAAATTCCACCTGCACGTATCGCACGGACTCACTATCGTTTACAAACTAACGAATACGGTATTCTAATGAACGTCTAATGACTAGATTATTACTAGCCAGCTAAGCACACGCTAAAGATGGGCACAGTAAACGATCCAGGAGAACTGGGAGGCCAATCAAACCCCCACGTTTTGGCTTCTCTAGCTACCAACCAATAGAAGTCATTTTAAGATCGAAGAGAGAGCATAACACCACACTTGTGGTCCCCGATGGGTTAGGCATCATTGTATCTATACACTACAGGAGAACATATATATTTGACCAGTTCTGTTTAAGTATCGTGTAATGGGCGGCGAACCTATTAAAACCAACGTGCACAAAACTAGACTCACGGCTGCTACTGAGCGATTCCAAAAGGACCAACCCAACAACAATTTGCTTGACGCCGGAATCTAACCCAGGGATCTCATACTCAACGGCTTCAGTCAGACCAAAGAGGCAGTGTTTAAGAATAAACCTGTAAATTCTCCATCTACTGCAATCGTCTGATCATTAACCACACAATTGTTTCTTTTGAGGCCTCGTCGTGAAACAACTTAGCATCTAATAAGACATTAGTATTTAACTTGTAACTAAGTTAATAATATATCGTTATCATCATCAATCTAACTGACATAACAGTAATTTACTGTAAGTTGTCATAACCCGCTGACATGGTGGAAATGTTACAAGCAGACATAAAATGACTAATTTTATGTCTGCTTGTATATATACTACGTGCCGACCACAATCAATTGATTAATATAATAGGGGAAGCCCAATGGACGGAATTGCGTACCGATTGACCGAAGAATGAGAATAGCTCGATATAGAAAAGACCTGCAAGTCTTCTGCTGAAGAACATTCAATAACCTTGAAAATCAATAAATAAATTGCGAGGAAATATTCCGTATTATTACCGGCCGGACACACGTCCGTTTAGTAGGGAGTTCACACAATCGGTAGCAAACGGCTCCCAACCGACCTCCCGGCCTAACCGGCCGGTTAGTATCTTTTCGGCTCCGATTGTACGTGTTTCCGGTGCGTAGCGAAACGTACAATAACATTCGCTCCTTATTAGGAATAACACTCATACGGCTTGACACATCATGCTCAGGAATCGGTATCTAACTGATAGATGTGAAATTTGACCTCTACCTACTATTTAATAGTATGATAATATAACAATAATTCGCGACCAAACTTGTTTCGAGTTCACACGAGAAAATGTGAAAAGTTTTATAAAACAATATTAAGTTATGATACAGTTTCACAGTCGGTGCTGGACGGTGCTTTGAAAAAACTCCGATGTCAGTAAAAATCAATTAGTGGATTGGTTTCTCAAGATTTGAAATGTGTTGGGAAACTGCTATTTTCCCAACACATTTCAAATCTTGAGAAACCAATTCAAATGTTTTCCGGAAATATTCGTAATACACTCGTAACTGCATCTCCGCGCACTGATTCATATAAATTTCAAACATTATTGATTATGTAAATACTTCTGTAACCGTTTCAAACACGGTGGAGCTAGACCACAAACCAAACTACTACGTATTTGTTCTGCTAGCCAGAGTATGAGATAAATAACAGCTCGGTAATAAACATATCAACGGGCCGGGTCTGGTACAAAATAACACCTATACTGGCCCCTGTTTATAGACTAGCTTCTACGATCCTACATTAAACCAAGCTTCTAAATTAGACTCATGAAATCGGGAAGTAAGAGGGCGATAGAATATAACTGATACTGAACGAACAATTTGAATCTACGCCTCTGCACCCATACTTTTGTGCATCTGCTTTTTTAACACGGAAGGTTGGTAGTCAGCTCTGCGTATTGTTTTTGGTACCCGAGACGCGAAGAAATAAATGATAGAAGATCATGAATTTGTTACAAATTTTATTGGAGTTAGCACTGTGAGGTACTACAGGTTTTACAAAATTTCAAGTCGCATACATATACAGACAGGCATGTACATTACATAATATATATGCAACGCATAGTATGTATGTGATATGTATGCAGTTGTATTTTTAACAGTACTCTTACCTACCCGTGTACATATGGATGGGCAACCATACTTCCTAGAGACATAACCAATATAAAAAAATCTATCTTTCAACCAATAAAACAAACAAAAATGTATAATCAAATATGCGTACTAGTCTTAAAAAAATGTAATATATAATCCTAAACCCAAAGTATTCATCGAATTATATAGAACTATACAGCAACTACGTGGGTACAATTAGAATTATAGTTTAAAAAAACTAAAACAACACGCGTTTATGGAAAATCCAACTAAAAACAAGAAAATAATATTTAATAAATTTGGATTAAGAAAAGTGTAAATTAGAAAAAAATGTATATTCATGGAAAAAAGCGTGGGGTGCATAGTGTCAATAGTTATAAACATTTTCTATTTGTCCATGGTTACTGTCATTCACAGTGGGCTCCATGAATCGGCGTGTATTCTTCAATATTAACACTATGCACCCCACGCTTTTTTCCATTAATATACATTTTTTTCTAATTTACACTTTTCTGAATCCAAATTTATTAAATTTTATTTTCTTGTTTTTAGTTGGATTTTCCATAAAAGCGTGTTGTTTTAGTTTTTTTAAACTATAATTTATTTTTCATTTTTTGTTGTTTTTTTTATAAAAGCGTAATTTTTAGTTGTTTAAACTATTTTTTTTTTCGAATGATTGCATTGTCATCGGTCTTTGACAGGTGTGCAAAATTTGGATGAAATCTGACCGTTTAAAGTGGGTCAAAATAGCGTCCAAAGGAGTCTGTTACAAGCATACATACATACATACAAACATACAAGTGAAGCTAATATAAAGCGTGTAAAAATCATAATTACTATGGATGATTCCAAAAAGTCTGTTAAACTATAGTAACATATCATTAAATATTTTTTCGAATGTTGCTTAAATTGATGGCGTGAAATTGTTTAATTACTTTTGGTATTTTGTCAAATATTAGGTCTTTACCTATGAAATTGCTGTTCTGCAGTACTGGCCATTTCAAATCAAAATATTTTTTGTTTGGCTAAGAATTCTAATTTCAAATTAATTTTATTTTAAAAACATGGTTTTTTTTTTCCAAAAGTAGTCATTTGTTTATTGATTAGTGTTACATTTTCATCGCATTTAAATCTTTTTCGTCATCATGGATACGTTAAAAATTCGAGTAATTATGGAATATGAGTACCGTCGTGGCAGCAACGCGGCACAAGCGGCACGCAACATCAACGACGTTTACGGAGCTAACACTACAAACCAACGCACTACCTGTTATTGGTTTGCTCGCTTCCGTTCTGGAAATTTCGACCTGAAAAATGAACCTCGCGGTCGTCCGAAGACTTTGGTCGACAATGAAGAATTAAAGGCGATTGTGGAAGCTGATGATACACAATCTACGGCTGAATTAGCAGCAGCTTTCGACGTTAGCGTCAAAACAATATTGGTCCATTTGCGTCAAATTGGCAAGGTAAAAAAGCTTGACAAATGGGTGCCCCACGAACTCAATGATCGCCAGCGCGAAGTACGCGTCGAGACGTGCCTTGCACTGCTCAACAGACACACAAATGAAGGAATTTTGAACCGCATTGTTACCTGCGATGAAAAATGGATTCTGTTTGATAACCGCAAGCGCTCAGCAAGTTGGTTGGATCCTGGTTCAGCACCTAAACAATGCCCTAAACGAAAACTTACCCCAAGAAAAGTGATGGTCACTGTTTGGTGGTCTAGCGCCGGTGTGATTCAACACAGCTTCTTACCAAACGGGGTGAGCATTACTGCAGATGTGTACTGTGAAGAATTGAACACAATGATGGAGAAGCTGGCACATCTCCAACCAGCATTGGTCAATCGCTCGTCTCCGCTGCTCCTGCACGACAACGCGCGACCTCATACTGCACAGCAGACGGTCTCCAAGTTGCAAGAACTGGGGTTGGAAGCTCTCCGTCATCCGCCCTACTCACCAGACCTTGCGCTTACAGACTACTACTTTTTCCAGAATTTGGATAACTTCTTGGCGGGAAAAAAAATCAATACCCGAGAGGCAGTACAAAATGCATTTGAAGAATTTGTTGCCTCCCGTCCAGCTGATTTCTTTAAGAAGGGCATCAATAAACTGCCACTGCGTTGGCAAAGATGCATTGATTGCATGGGTGATTACTTCGATTAATACAAATAAAAAATACATGAAAAAAATTCATTTAATTTTTTTCATACAAAACGGCAATTTCATAGGTAAAGACCTATTATTATCGGTGTCATACATATTATAATTCTCTTGGCTAAATATATTCAGGAATCACCCTCGATTCCATGTGTGTGTCTAACGCTGATTTACGTTGTATATTTGTAAAGACCAACCAAGCAGTAAAACAAGAAGTAGGATTTACTGTAAATCATAATAGGGCTAAAATAACGAGCGCAGGTGCAATCCGTAACAGGTAAGTATTATAGATTTACAAGTACATCGAATACCACCCGTCTTATTCACTTATGAATGACTAAGGATAATCGCTTGCATAAATGTCAGTGCGCACAGGAACTTTTATACAGGCTGTCCGGTAATTAATGGAGAATCTTGAAATGACGTTAAGAAGAGCTAATTGACGTTAAAAATATCTCACATAGTGACAGAGATATTTTTATTAATATTTTACAAAAATAAAAAAATATTCACCTTATCTTAAATTCTTGTACGCCACGACCACAAATGAATGAATTTCATCGGTTTTAATAGTCGTAATATTATTTTACGTTAAGATGGACAGGAATTAAACAGCATTTCTGTTATAACGGTTATAAGTTGCACTCTTTTTTTAAATCAATTTTTAAATATTTCCGTATGGCAATATTATGCCAATATATTATTATTAATAATTTATGACTGTTATATAAAGACAATTTGAAACCCTTAGTGGCTCTATTTTGAAACAATATTTGATAAAGAACATTTAAATAAATTCTTAGTTACACACCTATAAGTAATGTATTAGCTATTAGTGCGCAAAGTTAGATAAGTTAACTAAATAAATAAATTGCAGAAGGAAGAAGTAACGGTCGTTTAAAAATAATTATTCTTTACGCCATATGAAGGTCATCGTCATTAATTATTTACCGGACACCCTATATTATGCCTTCATTATAGGTGAGTAGTTGCTGAACATACAATTAAATGCGCCTAACTATTTGCAGACGTGTTGCACCTGCCCATTTTGTAGTTTATATGTAAGTAAATAAGTATACGTTGATATACAGGAGACGTGCGTGAGAGCAGCAGCTGGCAACCCACGAAACAGAAACGTGTACCAGAATGTATTTAAAAAGAAAACGCACCGGTCATTATTTATTTCTTTACAAAACGTGTATTTCAATTATCGTTTCCTTTTAAAGGGAATATCGGTTTGGAAATATTTAAGTGCTATTGTTACAGTCGATTCTTGCTAAAGCTCGTCAAAAATTCTTATTTTACCAAGTTAACGTATGTTACGTAACAAAATTATTTTAGTTAGACCCACTTTGACCTATAAATTTGCAAACTTGAAGTCCTTTAAAAAAGGAAGAGCTTAACTGTCCGTACCTATGTGGAAGTAAGTAGTTATCTGTAAAAAGAACGATTGAAGTCGTATAATTGGACGTGCTGCGCCATTCTGTAAATAAATTGAGACTTAAGGAAGGATGACGAGGATGTAGAAATAATAGAAAGTGGATTTTGCTGCATTTCGAATAAGATCTATTGTTATCTATCCTACTAGCTTTGTCTCGCGATTTCACCAATCCTAAGGGTCGTAGCATTATGTAATACAGCCAATAACCTACCTCAAAATATGAGTTATATGCAAACATATTTTTTCTAATTCTACTGGAAGTTATCGAAAATAATATAAACGAAATCTTCAGATTTATTACATTAGTATAGAATTAGTATTGAAAGGATGCAAAATCTAAAAGGTATCTTAAGACGCCATAGAGCGAGCACCTTACTATTAAGAATTTCTTACGAGGCAAATAATTATGTAGGGATAGAAACCACCATCTCAAAAACTAATAACTGGGTACGCGCATCAAAAAGACATCGTGAATTCGTGAGAGATAATCAATTCGCATCGGTCCTTTCGCCTTATGACCTTGTCTTGGCTATAAATACTCCACACCATGGCCTCGGAAAGAAAGCGTTTTTAAATGAAGGTTGTGAGGAGAGAGAGTCCTTGGAACGTACTAAAAATACATATATTGTGATCCCGAATCAATTTGCTCAAAGTAATAAAGAAACGTAGCGAAACTGAGGGTTGAAACAGTCAAACGCAATCTTGATTCCAAATGCAAGCAGCTTTAATTCCTTACCAAACAATTAGGTAAAGAAAGGCTTTTCGAGAATTTGAACTACGGATGTATGTGCGTAATAAAAAATAAAGCTTGGTCCCAGAACATTTGCGTTCTGTCGGAGATATGACGTTGCGAAATGCCGCAGCGCGCTCGTTGCCGCACCGCACCTAATAAGGAGCCCTATTCAACAATATACCACGTCATACAAGCTACAAAATCGTTGTTTTGTCTCCTTCCAACTGTACGATAAACGGGGAGAAGGAACATGGCTGTGGCTGTGCATCCAAAACTTGATAGTACTTTTGTTATTACTCACGTATCTTTGACGTTTGTTGTCATTGTTCTCACTAAAATGGACCGTGCATTGCGGTTTGAAAAGGCAATCTGGAGAGTTACATTTTGCAAGAACTATTAGTGTTGGTGTTAGAGTAAGCTTGGTATGGACCACTGGGTGGAAGGACATTGTTACTTTGTCTGACGAGTCTGACGTTGAACAAAGTAAGGTCGCATTATCTGCAATTCTCAGCGGTATTCTGCCCAAGAATAAAAGTCTATGCATCCCAACGATAGTAATTATGATTTGAGTTATAGCCATATCAATCTATTAAAGAGCTGGGTTATCATCAGTTTGACTCCAGTTATTTAATTAAAGACTTAATGGATCGATTCAATTCATTACTTACACGTAAATACCTAACTACCTACCCATGAAACTTTTGCCAAGAGGAAGGAAAATCATTATTTACAAATGTATATTTATTCCATATAACCAATAAATAAACGCTATCATATGAGTGGTTAACTCGAGTCTGATAATAGAGGTGAGTAATTTACACATAATAATTGTGTTTTATGTAACCTATACCAACTTGTTTTTTATCCAATGGTTACCTCACTGTTTCATGTGTTCCCAGCAGAATATTTTGATTACAGGAATGAAAATGCCTGGATTATCCAACCGCAGCGAAACTCGGTGATTAAAATAGGCAAAACCCGTCTGTTATGGAGCAGCTGGGAGACAGTATTGGATATGGGTGTAACCAACTCTGAACTGATAACATATCAACGCTAATTACCCGACCAATTGTTTTATTCGAGTACCATTAGGTATAAACAAATACGTACAATCGTAATACACGCACAGTTAGTGTGATATTTTCATAATACTAAAACATGATTTACACAACTTTTTTTTTTTTTTTTTTGTTGTGGGAAAATCATCTTATGACATCCCCCGCTCTTGGGCGGGGCGGGAGATAGTGTCAGACTTTTACTGACTAAAAACCCACTCCTTTTCCTTCGTTGCCTTTTGTACCAGGGCCGAGTCTTCCTTTCAGAATCAGACCCTTGGCCCCGGTAGGCTTCGACCCTGCTGGGTCCCTACAGTTGCTGACATCTCCTTGAGGCGCGCGTGGAACAACAATACGCGCCGTCGACGACTTGGGCTCGGTCCGGATGGTTACCGGACGGGCGGACGACGAGCCACCCATTGCTCGCCGTCCGCAAGCCTGCGCCTACGGTGGCCGGTAATCGGGATCGGGATTTCGGCGGCGGTTGGGGCGTGAGGACCGTTGCCTCACGCGATCGGCCGCCTCCTTTGCTAGCATTACTGCTTCGCAGAAGGAGGCGACCGCCTGCCACTCCTCCTCGCTCCGGACCATGGCCTGTACCAAGGCCCGGCGCGAGAGATTGCCGCCGCCGATTGCCCCCACGAGGACACGGCGATGCTCTTCCCAAGCGGGGCACACTTCTACTGTATGCTCCACCGTGTCCTCCGGGCGGTCTACGCAATGGTGACACCCGGGCGTTTCTTCCGCACGAATCCGGTGCAGGAACCTCCCGAACTTACCATGTCCGGTGAGGACCTGCGTCATGCGGAAGGTAAGGACGCCGTGTTGCCTTTCCAGCCACTCCTCAAAGAGGGGACTTACCGCCATGATTATGGCGTGCCCAGTGATTTACACAACTTAGATTCAATTTATTTAATACCCTATATAAATTGGAATGTACTAGCTCCAAAGTTCGAGCCACAACAATGTTCTTATTAATTTATTATATTATAAATCAGGAGATCTAATAAGGCAAACAAATTGATGGTTCCATTGCCCTCAGAGGATGCAGCATGCGTTATCGTGTGCTGAGCATTCTCACGCGACTTGTGTGAGTTGTGACTGTTCTGATTGGAAGATTGACGCGCGTAATGGACGTGGTGGCCGAGGTATGCTGCATCCTATATTTTAAATGAATTTTAGTTAGCCGTACGCAAATGGCAGAAACGGAACCCACTGCTCATTTCGTCCTGTCTCTAACCGTTCGAATATTTTACAGCCATTTTGCACGAAGACGATTATAAAGGTGTATTTCTATTTACCACGAAACAATGTTGTAGTTAAATTACGCAAAATGACATGGGGGTGTGCGGGTGAGGCTCCCCATAAATGTAACAGAGGCTTTTAAAACACTATGTTTTGCATCGCCAATGGTTATTATGAAAGTCCATGTCTTCAAGTATGGTCCACTATAAACGGTCAAATATCAACATAGAGGTTGTAGCATCGAAGATGTCATGTGTTCCAAATTCAGTTCATCTGCACTTAGACAAAGACTTCACTAGAAAGTGGAGAGAGGAGGTCATTAGTATTACGTAAATTGAATAATGAACGGCGAGCACTTGCTCCAATTAATATACTACGGGAAGTTATTGTATCATATCTGATTATGTGAATCAAGAACTTGCAAAAATAACGTTTGTTTTAAAGTTTGACCTAGATTTTAGAAGCAGATTTCATCATTAAAATTAGGTTCCAAAAACATGCAGACCGTGTAATTAATTTTAAAGGTTATTTCGCAATTTTCCCTCCAATATTTCCGCTGGTTAGTCAAAATCTATGTTTACATAATATTTAAAGAGGAAATTCATCATTATCCTCGGGAGTGCAAATCAACTTATTTTTTGCGTGGAGACTGCCGCGTTTACATTATTGGTTAAAAGCTTTTTGTAGTAGCTAGTATAAATACACTTAGTAGAAGGCCAATATGAATATAACAGGAACAATAAATCGATGTCTATAATTAGGACAGTTTTAGTCATCAGCAAAAATCATTTACAAAAAAAAATATCTATGCTGCCGCAAACAATGCTACTCGAACTACGACTCGCCCTTTGCCGTTTTATGTTTTAACACGGAACCACAGAATACATAATACTGCTCTACATTATAATGTAGAATGTAATAAATTTAAGTTACTTCAACTATAAATTGAAATAATTAATAATGTAATGTGAATTTAGGTAACATAACGTTGCATGAGTGTGACGAGGCGGTTATGCTAGTTCTTACCTCACTTCCCAACCGCAAAATCTATATCTAGAAATTTTAATAAAATAAGGTACCACTCGACTGTGTTTGTATTAAATTCTGACAGTTATTTATCCGGGAGGTAGTAAATATTTTTGGTTTAAGGTGAATGCGTGCGGCGCCTACGAAATTATTATTTTTCTAGGTGTTTTGCAATGTACAGATCAGTTTTAGGTATTATGTTATTAAAAAGGAATTCGCGATCGTAACTCATGGTATAATTTAAACGTTGCCCCCCCCCCCAACGTTTAAATTATACCATGAGTTACGATCGTCCAAGGTCATGTACTGAACTCATCGTCTCTACCACTCAGTATATCCGCCATTTTATTTCATGCAAATCTGTTCCAGAAATGTCTGCTTGGGACAGCAGCAAATAGATAAGATTTTCTAACTTCAAAATTTTCAGAAAAGCCATTACGCTCTTTTAAGCTTGTCTTCATATCTAGGTCAGTACTACAAAAGAATGTCAACAAGATTTTGTAGTGATAAACTTTCTTTTAATTATTCCCGCAGTTGATAAGGGATCCGTTTGCAACAGCTGTGGTGGAACAAATAGAAGATGGGTGGTCATGATAGCGCATAAGTTAAAAAAAACATGAAGCTTCGGAGACGATGAACCAACTCTGAACTTTATTCCATATAAAAATGGCTCCCATTGCATTGCGCAGTGTTATGAAAACAATTTCAAAGTCTCGGTTTCAAAATAATTTATACAGCACCCTGAAACACGTCCAACTTTGCACACAACTAGTGTTTTGCACGCAAAGCACCGCACTGAATAAAGTTGGTGTGCAAGTATTGGCGCGCAAAGTGCAACCATGTCGTTAATGTCGTATTGTTTGAGTATAATACCCACTGTGGGTGCAATGCCTTTATTTATCCGTAGGTACTCATGTGGGTGTTACAGAATGGAATTTCATTAATTTTAGTATTCAATGTAGTGTGTGTCGGTGCCCACCTTAATGGCTATTACGATAATACTTAATAAGGATTGAGTAAGTAATTAAAATTACGCATACACAACTCAATTAGAAAAGTCGTAAAAAATGAAATGGCTAACGCTTGAAGAGGCACATTGCGTTTTGTATTCTGTCGGAGGAAAAACTTTGCAACGTATGAATACCAAGGTGTCCTAATAAACGTTATAAATGCTAATTGGACAGTAGCATGACGTACTAGGCATACATTCATCAGGTCTAACAGGAGCTGTCTACGACCACGAGACAGATGATCGTGATGTGGAACCGAAGTTAATGGTGCATGGAGTACATTGCACTCGGATATAAAGAATGCACACTTTCTGTTTACCGTGTGTAAGTAATTTAACTAAGTTTTTTCTTTTAATAAACACATAAAAAGGTGATAAAATTACATCGATATGCAGAAAGCATGAAGTTTGCTATCGGCAAGTTGTACAAAGAATCAAAACAATAACAATGAAATTGGATGCGCTCATAAATATAACGATTATAATATGAATAATTAAATTAAAAAGCGCTTTGTAAGCTAAAGTTTCAGAGCTATTCAATCATTAATTTGGTGGTTCAAATGTTAATAGGTGTAAAGTTCGAAAACATAGTAAACGCTAAGGAAACTGTTGTATTCCATAAATAGGGGAAATGACACCAGCACTCCCGTCGCTCCCATCTGGCAGAATTTATTGCTCAAATCTCGCAATTGGTCGGTAAATGGTGTTAATTTAATTACTGCCCCTGATCTCGCGTGAGCACTTAATTGTACATCGCGCGTTTGTACCGCGATGTGAACAGTTAATATAAACAGCAGACGATCTTACTTAACACTATTACTGTATTGTAGGCGTTGCATCGTAAACGCCACATTACCTGCGAACTGGTCATTTACTATTCTATGCCTAAGTAAGCTCTTGGTAACCCTAGAAATCACAAACCTATTGCATCAACGTCTTTATTCTATAAATAGAATAGGTCCCTTATACCTTTACTGCCTCAAGGAGTATGGACTTATGAGCAAGGAAACGAAAATTAAGAAATCATTTTAGAAGAACCGTGTTTCCAGCTAAACAGTGTAATTAAGGTGAAACGGGTAGGATGATTGAAAGAAACCTTGCACTTATGTAATTATCTTGATTGATTCTCATCATAACTTAAGTACAATATTTTTGAACGCGATATTTCTTTATAAAGCCACTTCTCGGGTCTCGTAATATTATAATGTTGGCAATCAATTTCGAATGCCAGTTGTGGAACAGTGAACGAGCATTCCATTTTCCTCACATTTCTTAAATTTGATTGTACTTTTACTTCGGAGTACTTTCTGAATAGAGATGTAGGCAGCTAGGTAGATACCGCTCGCGGTTTTTCTCAGATCTCACAATCGTGTACATGAAGTACATATTAATATGCGAGTACTTTAACCAGTTATGTAATACATTCTGGCCCGATACTTATCTAAATAACATGTAAAAACCACTCAATATTGAATCAATACGTCTCCAGTTTAGTAGTTTCTTATACACAGATAACAGACGTTGAATTCAATCAAGGTATACCTATGTAGATGACATACGTTTGCCCTAAATCCATGCAACGGCAAAGTAATCTTATCTTTATTATATGCCACCGTATCTATGCCAATGACCAATTTGCTTGTCAGTTACAATAATTTTGCAGTGGGTCTAACCTTGACGGATATAAAGGATCATTTATGCTTCCCGCGACCGTTTCGATCTCCTTGGGACGCGTGCCCAACTTTAAAATATCCATTTACAGTATTACATCATCTTCGACGAATCCCAGAATTATCCCGTCTGGTGGGATAATAAAAAAAAACTTGCCATCCTCTCCACACGTGATTCACCACGTTTTAATTTGTATGAATCACCAATTAATATATGCGC
Source organism: Phlogophora meticulosa (assembly GCA_905147745.2). Taxonomy (NCBI): domain Eukaryota; kingdom Metazoa; phylum Arthropoda; class Insecta; order Lepidoptera; family Noctuidae; genus Phlogophora; species Phlogophora meticulosa. The sequence continues at coordinate 11,707,186 of LR990533.1, read as the reverse complement.
TTGCGCACCTACTTGTGAAGTTGTGAGGTTCGTTCGGGAAGTCATATTTTATTTACAAGTTATTTTTGTGGTGACACGCCCTTTTGCGATAAACATGTTTTTGTAACAGTTGAATGAAATGTTATCATTTAAGCAGTGGACGTATGCAATAATCGAAACATTGATATTCTCAATATCTTTGAACCTTTTTAAACAGATGTCAAATCTCATGTATGTCAGTAGTTGAAATGGTATCGATGACTGATACCCCTGGGTACTCGTAGGTACGTACAAGGCGTACATACATACATAACGTCTCTATTTCCTGAAGAGTGTACCTATATAGTACCTCTAGTTTTGCGAGTTAAGTCCCATGCAATAGGCACATATTGCACTTACGGAGTACAAATCCAGAGTCCAGGCTGCTACTGAGCAATTCCAGATGGGAATAACACTTTGCCCGACCCGGGAATCGGACCAAAGACTCGTATTATCACATAATTGTGCCATTACGAAGGAAGGAGTGCCCACCCTTTAAGTATTCAATACTCTTTAGTAGCACAAAGCCGTAAAAAAAACCAGTAAACAGTTTATAGTGTGGAAATAAAAGCACAAGCTAAATAAGCACTAGAAAGAGGTTGAGGTCAGTCTATTTTCAAGTTTTAATCTAAAAACATATGACTTTATCTCTGAAATAAATCCTCGAGTTATGCTTTATTCGCGTGACCGAAGGCTGAAGGCGAAGTTCGCTGTCCTACCTCTACCTCTCATTTTCATAATGCACGTTTTCCCAGGTTTATTAACAACGGGGATTTATATCTATTAGACGTTATATAACAGGGTAGGACAACAGCCTAATTAACCTTTTAATTAATCAAATGTCCGCTTGTCATTTCATAGCGTGATGTACAAGAATATACTTTAATTACACATCAAAGTATCGGTGGGCGAGTTGATTATTACTGACACATTATGTAGCATATTAAACTAAATGTACAGACTATAAAGTGTTAGGAACACGGAACAGACGGGAAACAATAAATCACTTTGCAGCTGTACATCAATATAATCATTCTTTATTATAATTTCAATTAAGCTGTCGAGAGTAAAGTAAAAAACGTATCATCTAAAGAAAGTATCATTCCTACTAGAACACGAACTAAAAAGTAAAACAGACGAAATGTGAAATGCAGATAAACTATTAGAGTAGGTCGTTTAGGAAACAGGAACAGAGGGCAACTGATAAAATAATCAGTTACATTGGTTCCCGTACCAATAAGCGACCGATGCAGACTAATCGGCTGAATTACGATCATTTCCTGACATTGTTTAAAAAGGTTCACAAAGGCTCCGGTTACACTAACCATGTCAAGTCACACGAGGCCAAAACGCCTAACTCTGCTATTCAACACAAATATTTTGATAGTACTCGGATACCTACGTTTATTGGTTGCCGGTAATCTAAGCGAATGATAGCTTAACGTTTCTTGTCTTGTGGAATTGATTCAGTGGAACAGGCTTACCTCCTTTAACAGAAGTGATTTGGGCGTGTAACACAACAGCAATATCTTGATATAGATTTCTGGTATCTGCTATTATTCCCGTAATCGGATGAAACCATCCGAGCCACTTAATCTTAAGATTGCTCTGAATATTGCATTAATCTTTAGAAGTTACAAGGGGATCTTTAGTTCTTCGCAAGAATGAAGATACTGAACGTTTGTGGGATCCCAAGGGATCTAAGTTGGCACGAACATCGTGTAGTAGCTGAATATAACATGGACTTCTTGCCTTTCATGTTTACTCATAGTAGTACTTATTTTCTAGCTAGTAGCTATCACAACAATGCTCCCGGTCAATAAAAGCAGTCTTTGTACGTTTTTTTTACTTTTCTTGCCGTGCTTATTTCGACGTGAAAACAGCGCGCCGCGCCGTCCAACTTTGTTTTTCTGCGGCTTGTTTACGAGAAAAATGAATAAAATCTCTTACTATTTAAATGTCAACGCTCAGTACATTTAAATAGTAGCGTTATAATAACAATTGATTAATTGATTGTCTTGCTATGATATTTGCGTTAAGTGCAGTTATTGGTCAATAGTCCCTATCATCTTTCGCCTACATAGAATTTCTACAGAATTAACGATTTATTTTTTTGTTGGCAGGTAGTACCACGGTTGCTGGGCTCACTAGTTGGCGGCGCGATGAGTCCCACCCAGCACCTTGAACAGCAGCAAGCCCTCGTCAAACAGTTCGCAGAAATATTAGAATTCGTTCTCAAATTCGATGAATACAAAGTAAGTACATACTAAAAACGACTACTGACGAATATGTCAGTAAAGGATCTTGTATAAAGGAATATACTTGAAAATGGCCTTGTCAGCGATCAAATTTATCTGACAAATTCACGTTTTCATCAAACAATACAACTATCAAACCAAAGAATGGTCTTGTCCATAATATATAGTTTATAGATGTTATTTTCTATAACATCGGCGTGTCACAAATTCACGATAGATAGTTTTGAAAAGCAACTGAGATCTTGATTGACAAATACAGCAAACACCGTCCTTCACTTTCAAACTTGTCTGTCAAACACGACGTCAATCAAAATTTTCATCAAACGCGACAAACACGTAGACTGTTTGACAAACGAGTCAAACAAAGCTGCACACTATCAAATAATTTGACAAACAATTTGATCGTTTACGGGGAGCTTTAAAAGCGTTGGTGATCTCAGCGTATAGGTCATCATATCAAGTGCCTGACTATTATAATCCCAGTCCCTTTATTGCTATTTACAACACAAACATGAAGATGAGCTGCCCACTTTTTGTGTCAAAACAAGCGGATAATATTCACCTTGCCTTAAGAATGTCGCATCAATTATGCATGTTAGCTGTTACCCACGCTTCGCTTGTTGCTATTACTATTATATGATAAACCCTAGTTTCTGGGTTAAGTCATAATTTTGTATGTTAATCCGTTACATGAACACTACTAATTTGGTTTGCTGTTGCTTTGTTGCAGTTAGTAGGTAACGCAATCAGCCTATTATGTCCGATATGATGGTTAATGCATTGTTGATTATCTAATGCAAAACGGTCGTTAGCTGTACCAAAAAGCTTATGTATGATCAGTTGGGCTATTAATGCTATGTACAACTGCGAAATAGGACGGTAAGCTCGTATGTCGAAACATTTTGAAGTGAAAGAACCCGGCTTTGAATTCACAAACTTTTGTTTAAGTTTGTTTAATACAGCTTCAGTGGAATCCATGTTTTGCTTCTGTAAACTCAATTCTTTCTGTGTCGGATTAAAGTTAACCAAACCTACAGGCAACGCTTTTATCGTTCTAAAGTTTTTCTAGTATTTCTTCAGAATTGTTTTAGTCGTAGTATGGTGGTTATGGTCTATGAATTTTGTAGATATGTACTTAGCTTTGTCGAATAATGTTCATTCAATTCGCATTACAATAAAAAAAAAACGATAGCTACATACAATCCCATCACTTTCAGAACGAATCTAGATAAATCGGTACATAGCCTTGAGGTCTCATGCCTGTTTTCAGCAACACTAAGCAACACCTAAATAGTTTGCACTATTGGTTTTACTGTCGGCGTTGAGCCGAGCGTTGTAAATCCCACAGTGATCTTTCGTGTGTATAGGTCATTTATGTAGGTGTCGCCTAGGCCCCAGCTTTAGTGAAAACAATTATAATTGTAACACTGTATTATGTTTCTAAACAGGAAGGTTATAACAATAAATACTTCCTTTATGCAGATGGTTAGTAGGGGCCATTGTTTCGGCTTTTGTTTTGGTATTCAATAAGGTAAGCGGTAATGGAGGATTTATTATTTGTAATTGATCGACAAATTAAACAACTTCATACAGGCAACGACATTTTAGTTCGTTCCATTGCCTGCATCGTAGGCAGTGGAGCAGAAAAAGTCATCAGTTACAGCTAACCGCCGTGGCTGGCTGACAAACCCATGCACTACATATGCACACAGTAATCCAATTTGAGATTCTCTAATAACACCATTGTTTTTTAGTGTTTCGAAATTTAATGTTTTATTGGAACCCTTTCCACATGCAGCGCCATATGTTCAGTTCGAACAGTAACATAGCACAGGTGACAGGTGACGTTACAGGTTTCAGTAGTTCAAAGTTGCAACACAATCCGAACAATCAAAAGTGATCTAATGTTTGTTCACAGCATTGTAACCAGCCAATAACAAACAATAAATCACAATGATATAAACAAAGCGACCAATCGTTCCCAGCGTATCTGATGCAGCATAAGTAATTCAATTGCTGGGGCCCTTTTGACCCCAACCTTGCAGTGTCGTTGCTCCTAGTTCACTGACTGCTATCTGCTCGCCAAACAATTGTTCTGTGTCTAGAATCAGATTGGTTAAGTACTGTAATATAAATGCGAAAATAATTGCCGAAGGATTTTTTTATAAGTAGCTCTCTTGCGATAGGTGATTGAATCGAATTCGTTATTACAGCAACAACATGTTTCAGATTTGATTGGAATAGTTTTGATGTGGTTTTACAGTAATAATATAATTGATAGAAATAGTGAAACGTTTACAAAAGTCGTAAATGTCCACATTGAAAGGACTTTTTTCCTGTAGCTTCATTTTAGGCATTTTATCGGACCATTGTGCATGTGTGCGCCTTTCCAATATTAGATCATTTATTAATTTTGCAGAAGAGATTTAAGTTTTACATCTTAAGTAAAACATTTGCAAATGTTGAATCTGAATTTACCTGTAAGTAGCCCAAAACGGCACCACCGCCAACATCAAAATGATGCTAAATGAGCCTTCCCATAAGCGACTTTAATAAACATTCCGGAGGGAATAATTCAAGCTCGCTTCGTAAAAACGTACGCAACCTTTTGACATAATCATTTTGTCTTCTTTTACAGCACCCTTAGACGAGAGCATAGACACATTATTTCTAACAACTTCATGCTTGAGAATTCTGCCCATTCCAACAAACATTTCAGTGCCTGACTACGTAAGACTGTCAATATCCTTATCTGCAAGTAGTTTATAATAACTTATATTGGTTGTTTAACTATCGCCATAATTAATCTAAAGCGAAGCTATCTGTATGTTAGTCATCGAGTCGAAAAGGGAACAATTTGTGAAGGCATTGTGTAGAAAGTGAGGTGAGGCTTGGCTCGAGTTGCGCTCGCGACCTCGCCGGTGACTCACGGGCTTGCATCCGATTTATTTACGTTTATTTCTTTGTCATTCGATGAACAGATGAGGATTTGGTAATAGCGTTCCAAGAAACTATAAATTTTAGAATGGTTTAGGGTTGTTAGTCTTCCCTTTGTCCGTTTATTTCAATCGAGGGCTCCCGAACATGATAATTCCATATTGTATTTAATTATTGGTATGGTGTTTTCTGTCTGACCTCTTTATTTGGTCTTTATTATTTTTAAGGTCTGTTTTTCGCTCGATCCTGGTTTGGCTTTAACATCAACCCATAGGTGCCAGAAAAAAATATTTTTAGAATATTCGTGTTTCAAATGGCTCTAACAAGATCTTTTCCTTTTTGCGGTCTTTTGGTCCTTTTACAATATTTTCAAACACTGGAAACGTCTAAGGTTACAGTGTAAAATAAACAAAAATAACATTTATAATATTAAACTTTGGTTTTATGCGCTAATGATATTCAAGGTATAAACACTTCGTTTATATGTATTTCTAATAAACTGGATCGACCTTGTCTCTGTAACAGGAATAGCAAAGCTCATGCCCTTTAAGAATTACAAGTACCTAAACATTACAGCAGACGCTTCAGAAAATTGTTACTGTATTTCTAAGAACATTTAACTACGGATTTGTATTACCTTTCGTCGACTTCTAACCAATCGACGTTTGGGTCATAAAATAACTAATTAATTTCTAGCTATCCTTGTTTGAGAAAATTCTAAATTATGATTAATATTAATTTAGAATTTCTTCACTTTCTTTCTAACACCTTAATCGCCAGGTGACCGACAAACAATACATTTTCTATAGTGTCTCGTTGTCTGGCAGTTAAGGTGTTAACTTTTTGATTTTTCCAATCATCTTTGTGCTTTGCCTTCTCCGAAGAATCGATCAGGAGATAATAATAAGAATCAATGATTACAATACCTACAACAATTAGAAATTGCCCCCTTTAAAAATAATTCAGACTAAATTTTCGGTAAGTCCAGACGAAAAAACGCATTTGACTTAAGTAACTCGGTACTGACGCAAGTCTAGACGTCAAAATGCATTTGATTTAACTTGACGAGTTAACTCGTAAATCGTGTTAGTACAATGTTCAAACACTTCAACCCTTTCTTAGGCCATCGCCCTTCTGGCGTCTTTACGTAAGTCCTGTGCATAATTAACAACTATTGGTAGTACGATCGCCTTTGGAGTACCGATCGATCGGTATCATCGTACCACAAGTAACGTTCTTCGACCTTTTGTTTCAGTAGGTATGTAAGTAATAGACAATCGATAAATATTACAATGCTGACCAATGAATAGGGAATGTAAAACAGACTGCCAATAGATAATAGATTTCCATACGTATCAGGAAATGTTATTAAACACGTTACCGCGTTTCTTTGACTTTTATTTACTTTTACAAGCAGTGTTTTAATAACGTGGTATTGTGAAACAAAGAAAGAACTAAAAGTTTATTTGCCACAGAGGACATATTACCTACTTGAATAATAATTAAAAAAAACCTTATAGGTACAAGGAGTTTCTAATGATAGTGTCAGTACTTAAATATTTTGCTAGAAGGCAAAAGGTTCAAAGAACCATTTAGATTCGAGTTTATTGAATTGAGTTTGATTTATTGAATTTAGCTGACTGTCTCGTTGAGTGGTTGGAAACGCTACTGTTGAGCACGAGGTCGTGGATTTGATTCCCGGGTCGTGGATTGCCTCTGAAATATCTTAGTAGCAGCCCAGAGTCTGAATTCGTCCCTGTTTGATGACAATAGGCTTTCCCCCTATTACATGGGACTTAAACATAACTAGCGAAGTGTGAGTGTACTATAGGTAGGTACGCCTCTGCCTCTAACCCTTCGGGAGCAGCAGGCGTGATGTTATGTTTATTAAATACAATTCCAAACAACTTGTTCAAATAAGCACATGCTCTCATTAATGATCCCTGTATCCTACGAACAAGAATTGTATCCGAGAGTTTTTCCTACAATTTAATATTGTGTTACAATTCAACGCCTTATTATAATTTAATTACTGTGCAAAAATTAATAAAGAGTGGGTTTAGCTGGCTGGCTTAATACTGCCAGTTGGTGAAGCTAATTGGATAACGAAGTAGCCTTGTATTAACGGAAATAGAATCATTGATTAGCCATACTTCAATCTTTTTGTTTACTAAGCATGTCGACCGTAGCGAGTTGTAATACTTAGAAAAGTGCTTTGCATAGTTTGATGAATCATTTCCTAGAATAAGTTGATTGCTCTCTAAGCCATTCAATATAATATGTATAATGGTCTCTTTGAAAAATGTTAAGCTAGGTATTTTTTAATTAATTGACGAGACTTTACAAACGTTTTCAAAAAACGTTGACTTTACAAACGTTGTTGAGGAGCTCGTGGCTAAATAAAAACAGCCGCACGGGCTGATTGAAGGTTAAGCTACGCTTGCCGAGGTCAGTCTGAGGATGAGTGACTGTTCGTAACATATCGTGACTCCTCCGTGCCTCGGAAAGCACACTAAGCCGTTGAACCCGGCTGTCATTTGTAGATCTTTGACAGTCGTTACGGGTAGTCAAAAGCCCGAAAGTCTGACAACCAGTCTTACCAAGGGGTATCGTAATGACCAGTAACTGTGTTCTGGAGGTCAGATAGGTAGTCGCTCCATGTAAAATACTGGTGTTCAGCCGCATCCTGTTAGACTGGAAGCAGACTTCAACATAGTTGGGAAAAGGCTAGGCAGATGATGACTTAACAAACGTGGTCGTAAGGGTTAAGTGCCTAATAGAATGATGGATCGGCCAAGAAAGAATATTTAAAAATAATGAACTCCCCTAAGTGAACGAAATTCTGCTAAAGCGAATTAATTCAACCTTAGTCATGAATTTATGTAACGCTCTTCCCAAAATTTACTTTCTGCAAAATATGTCAAAAAAACATAGGTGCGAGTAATTGTACTTAATTCATGCCACTCATGATCTCCATATATTTTATCTTCTCCATTTTCTTCAAGGCGAGGAAGCAAGCATCAAACCGACATACACTTACTTATATTCATAGCCCCACCTCAAGCAATAACGATTTCTAATAAAGAGATCCAATACAAATTCTGACGAACAATGTATCGTTAAAAGATAATCTTGCGACGAATAAATCGCAAGAACACGCATCTCCTTCGCGTGTGGTCTACTAAAAATAATCTACAATATGAACGCGTAAAATTACTAGGTTCGAGTTGTAGCAAGGCTGATTGAGTGCCGTGATGTTGAATGGGCGGCAATCCCAATTCATCTCCACCCTTCATGACTAGAAAGTATTATTTCGCGTGCCCATTGTGTGCAAAAAGTATCTACTTTTATCAGGCCCATGCTGAGTTTAATCATCATTACACAAGCAGGTAGACGTTTTTATTGTTGAACATGGGTGTCCCCATAGACTCTTATAAAGCCCATAATATTCTGGGGTTCAGTTGCAAAACTCAGGGATGTCGCAATAATATATTAATGGGAAGGTCCTGCATGCACGGTCTGCGTGACACAGTTTCATGGATAAATTATGCATTATGTAATAATCCTTCCAAAATTAACTCGACACGTCACGTTATAAAATACTGATGTGATTTCGAATGAACGGATCTGAAAACACACTGATTAATGCTAATACTTTTGCTTTTTATTCGCAGATGAAAACACCAGCGATACAAAACGACTTTAGTTACTACAGACGAAGCGTGTCAAGAGGGGGGCTGATCAACGCAGAACTTCCGCCGGGAGAGGAACCCCACATAACGGCAGAAGTAGCCAACAGAATGTCCCTCTTCTATGCACAAGCCACGCCGATGCTAAAGGTCCTGTCAGAAGCCACCAGCCAGTTTGTAAATGATAACCAGCAAGACTTGGAGAATACTACGGAAACGCTCAGCACTATGGCGAAAGTGTGCCTCAGAATGTTGGAGAATCCGTGAGTATTTTTTAATATTTTTTCAAAACCTCCATTGTTCTTTCATAATCCGTATTTTTGCTGAATCAATAAAACGATACAAAAACCACTGTGGGAAAAAAAATATCATGCAAATGGAAGGGAAATTAATGTCAATTTGTAATCAACATCTGACATGTAAGTAATCATGCTGCAAACATGTTACTACTCAGATATGACCTCAGTTATCTTTACTGTTATCCACTCTAAGTGACCTATTTTCCCCGGAAATCACGCGGTCGTATAAGCCACGAAAAAGTTTCAATCGCTGACGGGTGTTTTCATAAAAGATTATTTTCACCATGGCAGCAGCAAATTTTCCCCAAAAACTCTAAAAGTACACATTTGTGCCAATTCCTACATAACGCCTCAATAAAGTCGGCCGTAAATATGGATGTCTTCCGAAACCATCAAGGTAGTAGAACATGAAATGGTGTCAAGAAGATGTAACTACAGACTACAGTATGTTTACACCAAACCAGCTAGCACGATACATTCTTGCTGTAATGATCAAAAGCGTCCGTAACAGTGCAGTAGTTGCAGACGTTTCCTAACTAGACCGTTGTAAACTTACCTAGCAAGAGCGAATCTCAGGTTTCACGTGCGAACCTGCTTTTCAAACCAGACCCTTGTTCCTACGGAATACGGTGCACTTGTAAAACCGCTTTAACTTCGAAAATCTATTTATGTCAGCCGCTGTGTATCTGCGATAGGTTCAGACTTTATCGAAGTTAGTTCAGTAGATCAAAGTTGAACAAAAGAAGACTTAACTTATTTCCTGACATCTGTCGGAGTTGCTTTCGCTGGGGCAACAGCTGCGAAGTAAGATTAATCGATTTCAAAAACTTCTACCATCTCCTCGATAGTTATTTCAAACAACGAGATTTATTATGGCTATTTTCTGGATTGTTCCGCGCGTCGCGTCGGCCTGTTTATCTAAAAGCCCCATTCAACACATCGCTATGCTTTATCCATTATTTCCTAGTCAATTGAAAAATGGGTCGCTGTTACGAATGAACAGTAGCTGTTGACAGGTGGGTAATATAAACAGTAGGACCTAATAACGTCACCGCAGTCGGTCCTGTCCGAGTTATCCTTGCAACAATAGTAGCGTATTCATTACACGGAGGGATCGTGTGACGGGCCACGACATCGACACGCTCGAGCCACCGCCAGGACATAAGATCATTTATTATATTTATATGTTCTTATGTCCGAGATAAATCAGTTGTCACTTGTGGCAACACGTGCTTTCGAGTTGGAGTGTTTGTACCATCGCCTCGCCTCACACGTTACTATCTATATCACTTCAAGCGCCATCGCCATCCTCATTACTGTTTACAACACTCGACGTAGTACTTATCGCGGCACTTATAAAGAGAAAACTACCGTCCTCATCCTGACGAACGTCCAAACTCAGCAGAAAGTTTCAGTATAATTACGTTAAAAGTCTACAGTTTCAAAGCTCCTGTTTTGCTTTTACCAAAATTGGGTTCATCCTAATAAATAGAGACATCTGATACTCTTCGGGATTGATAAATCGCTGAATTGTTTATACGAACTACAAATATCTTATCTCCCCCGTGAGCTACTGATTGGACAGATATTGCCGAGGAACTAATTTAGTTCCCTTCCCCTCGTCTATTTAGGGTGGAAATCGGAAATGCACTTGCAAGTTCCACGTAAAAGCAATTCCCTAGATTGCTTTCCACTTGCGAAGATTTTCTTGCAAGCTATTAGGGAAGTGCTCCAAAATTAGTTAGACAATAAGTCTATTGCGGGCCGCGGCAGTCATACTCATGCCACATGTTACTTGATAACTAAAACATGTGTCTTGTTTATCATATATCGTATCACTGGATTAATTGCACATGCCGTTGTAGCCATAATAATGTTGTTACATCATTATAAAACGAGGCGCCATTGAATGTCATGTTTTATTTCCCAATTACTTTCTCGAGGCCCTCTGTTAAGTGCGGTTTGTCCATAACCACCTCCTACGCTTTTTATTCTCCTTTGTTTCGATTTCCTAACTCCACGGAAAGTTTTTTTTTGTCTTATTTAGGTGACGGAGTGACTTGTTTACATAGTTCTAACACCCCAGACTAAACAGTCGTAGAGGTTATTTCGTATGTTGTACATAGCATTTCAGGTATTGTTATGAACTGTTTCTTTTTATTTTTAACGCATTTCGACGGGAAAATGTATAAGTTTAATTAAACCACAGATAACGGTTTCCTCTCTTGCACTTCCTTATCAATACCATACTGCGTGCGCTCCGGTTGTCCGCGTAATTTCGTTACTACCTCGCATCGATTGGCCCCAAGTGAATGTTTCCGTGCTACTATGTAGCTGGTTTATTGCTTCGATATAATAACCTATATAACTGACAACTAGGATATAGTTTAGACTTCTTTTATCCCCTTTCATTGGCCACTGAGTAAACGCCTTGTGTTCTTCACTCGTCATCGTCACTAGGTAATCAGTATAAGAATGAATGAACGCTTAACCTTAGGTATGTCCGGTTATTGAAATCATCGAACGATAAAATTCAGTACCTATGACGCAAAATAGGAAACAATTGCTTATCTACAACACCACTGAATCTTTGGATAGGAAACTTAAATACCTATAAATACTACAGGACGTCCAGTGGTCGAAATTCAAATGTTGTATACAACTGTCTTTGTTTTTTATTTTTGTTTTTTTTAAACGTTGTTTTATCTGCACTCCTCCGAATGAACTGGAATATTTTCTGACACTTCTCAGTCAGTCACGTATAAATGTTGATGGCCTTTTCAATTTGAAACCCAGACGCCATATAGGCCTATTTCTAAACAAACATAATGACGCATTAAAATAATACAGTCAAGGTAACAATTATAAGAACATTCTTAATTGATGTAAATAATAATTGGTTGTTTAAAAATACTTACAGGAATGATTCGCTATGACATAAGACCAGAATTAGCAGTTCCTTCATTGAAAGTGACAATACAGACGTGACAAGAATTAAAATTAATGTTCGCCGACACTTTTTGTGGTGGCCGATTTGTCACCAATGCAATGTTCAAATATAGCATGGCTTGAGGTTGATTGGTGCTAAATGCCTAACCTTATAATAGTGTGGATGTCATGGTGAATTCAAGGCCTTCTTTGTATTCTACTATTCCGGGAATCTTAGGTTTGCATCAAAATCCTCCTTTTAGTTAAAATTTCGTCCTTTCTAAATTAATCTTGGACATTACAGACAGGTGAAGGAAAACATCGTGAGGAAACCTGTACCTACTTATAATGAATATAGGTCTGAAGTCCATCTTGAGCAAGCATGGTGATTAATGCCTTTGCCCAGGAGTGGGGCAGTAAGAGGCTGGTATTAGGTGCATTACTTAAATTTAACAACGATTTTTCACTTAAACTTTCCTAAACTTCTTAACCTACATGTGCAGGTTACAAGTAGGTACAATGTCAAGTAGTGCCGTAATCCGGGCCCGTAAAGAAAGCAATCGCCGTGTCACATCCAGTCCAACTCAACATTTTATATAACTTCATTTACGTCATAATATTTTTATCAAGCAAAACAATATTTCTTGGAAACAATTTTCTTGGCCACATAATGATAACGTAAATATGTACATATTTTTAGTACTGCTATTAGGTATTCAGTTTGATTTGAATGATGGCGATGTTACAACGGTGCCAGATAGCGCTCTTGGTACCGTGTAAAGACGGCTGCGATAAAACCACCTCAGTTTCTCAGCAGTAACTTGTAACTAACCGTCAATACATTTCTGCTAGCAACTGAATATTCAGCAAGATAAATTATGTTGATTTAAGTGTTAATATTTAGAACTGCCTGACTCACGCCCGGATTCAATTCCAGAACGGGAACAAGATACAAAATTGAATATTGTAGATATTATTTCGGTTATTAGATCCCAAATTGCAGACCATTAAAATGCTCGTTAGCCAAAACGTCCGACATGAATCGCATTTATTTAAATATTACCAGACGTAGCACTTCCGTCTTGGACAAATAAAGGTACAAGTAACATTTATACAGTTTAGTGAACATACCTGTCTGTGCGGTGCATACGGGATCCGTTGGTCCGTGGGCGGCGACCCAAATCCCGAGCCCCAAGCCCCGCCAGTCGCATGTAGCTTTATTGTGTCGTAAATTCAGTTTCTTCACTGTAAACACAACACACGCGACTCAAAACAAACATGTACGGAACTTATTTATTTACTTAAAGCCATATCAAAGCGCAGATAAAAATATTTCGAAAATTGGGACGCAGCAGAATATTCTAACACAAATCTGGGTTTCTAGTTTGGGGTCATTTACATGAGACGAGGTCGCCGTATTAATTACACCAATTTCTATGAAGTTTTATTAATAGGCTGATCTGACATGAATCTCGTTAATTTTCCAGAAAACTCGTCGCTCAGTTCAGTCGCGAGGAGACGTCGCTGCTGGTCCTACGCGTCATGGTTGGACTGATCATCCTGTACGACTGGGTCCACCCCTCCGGCGCCTTTTGCCGCTCCTCGTCAGTTGACGTGAAGGGCTGCGTCAAGTTCCTCCAACAGCAACCACCGACGAAGGCGGAACCACTCCTCAACGCGCTTAGGTATACAACGAAGCATTTAAACCATCAATCGACGCCGAAGAATATCAGAACACTGCTGGCTGCGTGAGGACAGCACTCGAGCCTTGCATGTTGCTGTGGGGAATGATGCGACAATAATTACCTGTGGGGATACCTCGTTGGCACGCCTTTATTTTGCTCTTTAGCGATACTTCTACACACAGTAGTACACTAACACCTATCTCTCATCGCTCCATTATTAGAATGTCGAATGACCATGGACCATTAACGAAGCTATAATACTATATAAATAAGGTTTCCATTATACTATAAGGGTTACTATAGCTAATACACACGGTACATAAAATAAAACTGACGAGGAAGTCGCTAAAATGATTCCTGAAAATTTGAATGTCATATCTCAGTAGCATGTTTGTGCCTACCTTGCGTCATTTGGATGAGAGAATATTACGTGTCGTCTAAAAATATTTTTATTAACTTTTAATTCCTACGGGTGTACGAAATTTATAAAAAAAAATGCCTGTATTTTATTGTTACTCAATTATACTAACACTTTTACTAATTTCACGAGTGAGAAATTCGGTAAGTAATTGTGAACGTATGAAGAAAGGAATATATCTACTCTAAATTATATATTATTATTCTTACGTTTCATAGTTAGCATGCTTTAAAAGCAAATTTTTGAGAAGTAATTATATAGAGAAGCTATCCCTACACTCCCACATCCGTGCAAGGTTTCAATGTACCCTCTTCGTCTCAACAGAAGGAAGCCGTCAGTCGCAACTCGTAAACTAGCTTTTATAAACTATCATAGGAAGGCTTAGACACCTCTAATGTATAACGTAAATGAAAAAGAAGTATTATTTACATTTATTCTACGATATAAAACTGCCTTGGATCATATTAATTGGTTACCACACAATTTATTGTGCAATTTATTCGAGAGTATGTATTGTTATTGTTTAGATGGGCGTTATGTGATGTATCCATAATACTGCACCTAAGTATCTCTGTAAGCTGAATTCTTTCTTTATTTAAATTCATATTTATATTTTGAAGTTGTATAAGAAATATTAGGTGAATAGTTACATATTTTAATTGATACTTAGGTGGAAAGGATATGATTACTTAGATTTACTCAACAAATATTTGAACCCAGTGTTGGGCGGTATTAAATAGATATTGTAATTTTTTATATACTTAGCACAAATTTTATTGTTACGCACGTTCCCTTACAGGGAGGGCAATATGCGTAGGTATTCGGTTCCAAAGATTTATTCAAAACGTTAATTACTACTTATTTCGCTCACAACAAGATTCGTGCGTCGATTTTTTTTTAAAGACTGAGATACACTCGCAAATATGTTGTTGCATTTCTCGTTAATACAGTTCCATTTCTTTTGATTAAGAAACCAGAAATGTATAAGTCACGAACTAGCCTTATTGAATTAAAGAAAATGGCGTACATATAGCGAATATGAGTAATTTCAACGCCTTTTCTAAAATTATTATAAAATGTTAAGTATGTCGTGTTAACAATGTTGAATTTATGCATGTACCACTGCCTTGATGTTAACTAACATAATAATTTTAAATTGAATTTATAGGTATAATGTAATATGTTAATAATATGTTTCACTATTGATGTATAAACACAAATGTAAGTATAACGATTAAGCATGTACTGTTTATTTACAACTACTACAAGTTTATAAGTATTTACATTACTCTCCCAAGTTCGTGTAACTGTGGCTAGACGGAGCGCTTGAATTGAGATATACTATATTTTTTAATTATATTAAAAGCCGCTGATTACGCTCAAAATCAATTTGCATGTTGATTTAATTCTACTTCTTAAATAGGATCTCGACTTGATCGGATTGAAATTCGTGTTCCAGTCGACTCTAAGGTATCATAGCGCAGAAATAAATAGACTTTACTTTTGGTACGAACAGTTTGACGATGATTATAAGTAGTTTCATTACCTTACGTGTTTTCTGGTCTTAAGTGCGCCATACATCTGAATGTATCGTCAGATATAAAATAACTGTACTCAAACATTGCAAACATTATTAAAAATCTCAAACCACGTGAAGCATAAAAATATCAAAAACGTTAAACCGACACTTCGGTTATTAAAAGCAGACAGTCTGACGATAAATTGTATGGTGTATGGCTGGCCTTAGTGTTAAGTTTGCAAAAGTAAATAATTTTGTTAACCCTTTCACTATTTATAAGTAGGTATTGGTAATATAGCCGTCGGTATCACTACTAGGCACAAACACTTGTCTTATGTGTTTAGTATCTTAGAATTAAATAAAATTATTAACTTAGGATGGTTAGTTATTATTATGCACAGTCTGCACAATACTTTATGATAGTTATTATATTAATATATAGTACCCTTGTTGAATATTATCTTGTAATTGCGACTGTTGCTTGCAAGGAATAGGATCGACTCAGGCGTGCACTCCGAATTGCATTTACTGTGAGGAATTGAAGGTTTGAATAAATAATATCGTTCCATAAATTAACACTGCCCAAATAAGTAAATTTTATACAATATTTTTTTAATAATTGATAAGTTTTCTAAAATTATTCCAAGATATAATAATTCCAATCACTCCATGTTGAGTCTAAGCATACTTTGAGCAAAAGTTAGTAGTGTCTAGTTGGGCAAAACTAAAAGTATTGAATGCTTATGATTGTAGATGATTACATTATAGAAAGGGCCACTCTAAGGTCGCTATGAATGTTTGTGAGTAGTTAGAAGAAGCTGTAATAGTTCTATATACGTTGAAACAATTATTTACTTCATTATTTACCCAGAATTTATTATAGCACAGGCATTTGTTAATACTTTAGCCAAATCTTTAGTAAATTCTTCTAGAAAAAGGTTATATAATGCAATACATAATAAAATGTACTAGTTATGAAAATTGTTGCATGTATTATTTAAACTGCAGCATTTTGTTATTGTTCTAGGTGGTTTTGTATGATAGACCTATTTTCCTCTTTAGTTATCTTTTATTTATTGTATATAATAAACACACCAAAGTTATAAGTAATAAATAAACTTGGATAGATTCTTGTAGACTGTTGTTTTATTATGAAGTATAAAAAGTCGTATATAAACAAAGAAACAATTTATTCTTAACTTAAAAAATATGTACAATGATGTGTTAGGTGTTGGCAGGGCGAGGCTTGAGGATGAGCTTGCCGGTATCGTCGCAGGACATGTTGAAATCATTGAGCACGGAGCGCGTGCGAGCTGTGATGATGCTCGGCGCTACCACCTTTCTGTGCACTCCCATCATAAACAGCAATACTGGAAAGTAATCAATTTGTTAGTAGTGAGGAAAAGCTGACGTCCGTATAATATTACTAGCTGTGCCCCGCGGTTGCGCTCCTAAGGGTCGTAGCGTGAGGCAAAAAGAACTATTCAGAGTAGTTCTGGAACTACTTGGATAAAATGTTTTTTCAGAGATTATCAAGCTCAAAAAACTCTTCATCTTTATTATTTTAATAATCCAATCTAAAGTATGCAAGTTATTTTATAGTATTTAAGTTTCAAAACAAAGGTGCACTGTTTGTCCGATGGGACAGCAATCCGACGACTGGGGAGAGATCAGGGGCAGGGCTATAGACAGCCAATCCACCAGGTTTAAAGACAGTGCTTTAGTCAACACTCAGAGAATCGGTTGTTTAACAAAGCACCAGGTTTAAATCTGGTGGATTTACCATATATAGGCAGGATCAATGGTGACACATGCTTTCCATGGCACATATCCAAACTCCAAGCTGCTATTGAGAAATTTGCAATGGAAAAACCCAATAACACTGCCTGACCTGGGATTCGAACCAAGATCTGCTTATGTCTGCTGTCTTCATGCAACAATGAGACCCTTGGGGCAGTCAAAGTTCTTAAAACTTAACAGATACAGATGGATTGGTGAAGCTTGCTTGATTGCTGCACTTCTTTCTTTTGTAACTGAGGACCCTCAAAATGGGCGGATTTTCAGATATTTAATACTCAGTGAATGCAAGAACTAATAGTCTGAGAGTTGTTAGACCTTCCTGGGTAGATATTTGAAGCAAGATGAAATCTTGTTCAATACTTAACCGAAAGTACCGAACCACAGACCTGACTAAGAGAAAGTGGCAATAAGATTTCTATTAAAAAAAATTACAGATTGCCTCAAAAAAAAATATTTTTTGAGGCTATCTGTAATTTTTTTTCATAAATAATAAGCTGTTAATGTTTTCAAAGAGATTTCTATTTTTCTTAATTTTTTCTTGAGGCAATCTAATCTTTTTTCATACATAATATGCTGTTAAAATTGTAGTATGCCACAAATACTTTTTGTTGAATTTTTGGCAAAATAATTTTGTAAGCAACAGTCAAATTGTGCGACCACAGTAAATAATCTGCTTTGAATTTTTCATTCTTTAAATATTGAAAATACAGATAGCCTCAATAAAAAAAAATGTCTTGAAAATATAATGTTAGGGTTGATTTATTCAATTATCCCCACTTCCCCTCAGCCAGGTCTACAGTTCTGTATAGTCCCCGGCACGTAACTTGGCAAGAGTCGTTAGATGCGCACAAGTCGTTTTTAAGGTCTCTTTGGTAGACAAGCGGGACGCGGGGTATGAGGTAGCGTCAATCCGAGCGAGCGATTGGTGCAACAGTTGACTGTTGCCTCCCGAACTCCCGATTACACTTGCGTGCACGAAAGTTGTACCCTTTGTTTTTGTTGTGTTTATGTTAAAGAGTTATTGTTATTGTTTTTAAATTTAGTTTTTGTTACGAGTTAATATTATTGTTGTGTTTTAAATTAAAAAATTAAGGCGAAAAAAGGTATGCCTTTTTTCGCATACTTTTTGAGCATACTTTCCTCGTGTGCATATTATTTATAACTCCCAATAAACTTTACGAATTCCACTCCCTTCTTCAACTTTGTTCTAATTAGATATTATTAACACGTTGACGGACAGTACTCTCTCACATGTTAGGTTGCTGAGACAGTACTATTTTTCATACATTGCCCATAGGCGTAGCGTCACAGTACAACTATTATAATAACACATGATATGACAGAACGGATATAGACGTGAACGTCATAAGGCGTTCTGTCACATAGGTTATGTATTTTTGTAGATATATGACAGTACGTTCTGAGGCGTAAACGTCTATATAAAATTTTACGTCTTATGGCGTATAATCACCGGCAAATAAGATGGCAAAAGTCGTTAGATGCGCACAAGTCGTTTTTTAGGTCTCTTTGGTGGTCAAGCGGGACGCGGGGTATGAGGTAGCGTCGATCCGAGCGCGCGATTGGTGCATCAGTCGACCCTTGCCTCCCGCACCGCGCCTTCGTCCCGTTCGCTCCCGATTACATTTCAGTGCACGAAAATTGAACCCTTTGTTTTTGTTGTGTTAAACTTAAGTGTTGTTATTGTTTTTAAATTTAGGATAGAGTTCCTGAAAAGGCATAGCATACGAGGAAAGTATGCTCAAACCAGAGTTATACAAATTAATAAAATTGGAAAAAGAACAATTTAAAACATACAGTATTGACCAAACACTTGCAGAACACAACCATAGTGTTCTGCGATTGCGACTTTCAATATGATGCCAAGGGTAGTTTTATTAACGGATAGTGACGACGACTAGTTATTTTTTTTTTTTTTTTATATAAACTTTTTTGAATTTTAAATGCACGTTATTTATAACTCCTAATAAACTTGAATTCCTCTCCCTTCTTTAACTTTGTTCTATACAGACATGATTAAATATAAATGATGGCAATAACAATAGAATAATGACGATCAATAAAAGTTATCACTTTTTTGTGCCACTAAGTGTACGATGCGCGAACTTACCCCCACTACGCCAAAATCTTGCCATCTTATTTGCCGGTGACTATACTGTGTTTAAACTAGTCAAAAGATCGACGTCGAAGGGCGTACTGTCGTATTACTTCTGACTGGCTTGACGCCTACAGGCAGTACTGTCCGTCAACGTGTTAAATATAAATGATGGCAATAACCATAAAATAATGACGATCAATAAAAGTCACCACTTTTTTGTTCCACTTAGTGCACGATGCGCGAACTTACCCCCACTACGCCAAAACCTTGCCAACTTACGTGCCGGTGACTACACTTGGGTATCTTAGGGGAAGTATTGAAAAAGTTTTCAGCTTGCCTCAAATACCTACCCTAAAGTGTCTAATAGCTCTCCAGCTATAACATCAATTATTAAACCTTACCTAAAAAAGTTGAGGTAAAGGCAAAAAAGGGATGATTCCAGAGAGACTGTGTTAGGGACACGACTGGTGTGAGTGGGTCCATCAACCAGTGGTATGCAGCTATCGCAGTACATACCGACACCACTGTCAGCAGAACTGAAACAAAAATAAAAGTTAATCAATAGTTGCATTTATAGAAAGGGATCCAGAAAGGTTGAATCATAGACTCAATGCTTTTCTGGTCACCACTGATGATCCAGGCTTTCAGGAATTGCAGCAAATTTGAGACAAGCCCACCACACTATTCCTAACCAGGAACAGTTTGGCGGGTTTGTCTTAAATTTTGCTGCATGTATAATATCCTATGTGGACAACTAGATTGTTTTGAGCTGCCAAGAGAATTCAAATACTGAACAAAGGCCTATAGCAAGTCTTTTATTGGGAAATATAAAAAATAATAAATTTTGCTCATTAACCCTTCTGCTGCCCAGTTCAAAAATATGATTTAACTTGTTTTCTTCTTTATCATAATGTTTGTCAAATTACATAATGTGTAGGTACATGGTAGCGGGTTTTGGGCATGTTCACATCTCATCTATAGCTTTTTACATGTATGACTCGGGAAAAAAGTCAGGATACATTGAAACTATTTTTCGACCCGGGAGCCGGGTGCTGGGCACTAAAAGTGTTAATACACAAAGATTAGTCCTATGATGGACATTACATTACAATGGGTTTCAACTTAGCTAGCAGAGTATATTTGAATTGTGTAGATTACACAGTGACTTAGCCATTGATTACTTATCAAACTAAGGCAGTGATTACAAAAAAGATATCAATATGAAATATTCAAATGCTCAGTGCATCCAGTACGGCCAGACTTGAATAATTTTAAGTTTGGCGGTACTGGATAGTAATTAATTTATGTAAGCAGATACATACTTCTCCATCTCATAGTAGCTGGCTGCAGACATCCTATGACCTCTGTCAGGCGACGCTCAAACGCTTTCAAGTCTGAAATCAATGCAAAATCGGAATTATAGCAGAGTACAAAAGTTTCACTTACAGTTATAATAATTATAGTATATTATAATTATAGTTATACATGTGTTAATTTTCGTAAAAATCTTCATCTGAATATCGCGCAGAAGAGATTACCCCATACTTGCAACTATGCCGGCGAGGCCGACTGCATCGTCTCCAGTAGTTACAAAAAGGTTGCATTAAGACAGCTAAAATGCACTAACCATTGAACGATTGTATTGTCTAAGAAAGCGAATTTATTTATGTAATAAATATACAAATATTTAAAAAGAACGGCGCTTAAAAACGGCTCAAGAATACAACATCGATTACTTACCATCGCAAGCCGTTTGTTCCAACGACATCTTGTTTTCACTCGTATAAACAATAAACAGAAATCTTAATATCTTTCTACATAGTGAGCCTGGCTGTTGTTCATCGGTGATCGATTATTCTAATAATTTTATAAATCTAAAATCTAGAAATCAGTAATTTACTATTGTTGACGGCAGAACTGACACTTGACAGTGACATGACACTGACAGAAACACGAGATGTCTGAGGCCTGAGTGTGACAAAATATAAAACGTTTTTATTGGAATGGACATCGGTCTTTGTATACATGACTTTTGCATTGACCCGCATCCTGCCCTAGATTACAATTTTCGACGGATTGATCTGCATATCAACGCAACAGTGAAAATGATGAATCACGTACAGAGGTCAGCACATCAAGTTACCCTAATGTGTCAAATTTCTTTGATAGGTTTTCAACCTTATAACCAAGGTATAAGGTTCATGTTTGATGGGGAAAATCTGATTGTGGGTAGCTAGATATGCTGGTGTTTGTACCTTCGTACGGTTTGCAACGCTCTACCTTCTGGTGTTGGGGAGCTTGCTTTGGTGGTGTAGTTTTTGGTTAGTTTCTCCCAATTTTCTGTGATTTGTAATTGTTTTACAAATCACAGAAAATTGGGAGGTTTAGGTTTGTGAATAATGTATTTTTTTTAATTATTTAGCATAATAGCACTGTGTTTTTGGATAAATCTAGCTCTTTTTAAAAGCATGTACTATTGCCTGTAACCCCAGTTGGCAACATTATAAGGGGGCACCGACCTCAATAAAAGGGTACAAAGTTCAAACGACGTGACGGCAAAAAAATCTAATAAATTGTCAGAATTATAATATTATTCTAGCTACTGTACTTTGGAACTAAACATAGATAATAGATTGCCGGGTCCATTGGTCCAAGGTCCGTCGCACAGCACAAACAACAGTGATCTTATTACTTTACGTGTTTTTTGTATAAAACGTAGGTTGCCTTTTTCTTAATCTCATAGGTACTTCTTTTGTTTTTTACAGTAGGTACATAATTAATTAACTTCAAAGTTTAAATGCGTCAGCGTATTGAATGAAGCTGTATTCCAAACGTTGCCTACGCCTACGCGGCTACAAAATATTTTCTTAAATAAATAATTTGAATTAAAAAATAGTCCATATAAGTTCTAGAATATAAAATTGTGTTTCCAGAATGTTTCCTCTCAGGCAAATAGTAGGCAATGTCACCAGAAGAGTTGTGCCCAGTATTAGGGCGATGTCAAGCAAAGGTCCTCTGGTCGACACAGCGGTAGACAATGAAGGAATAGCAACTGTAACCATGCAAAGGCTACCAGTAAACAGCCTCAACTTGGAACTCCTGCAAGCAATGGACAAAGCACTGGATGAAGTAGTAGAAAAGAAATGCAAGGGAATGGTCCTGACATCTGTAAGTTTATCTTCCTTTCACTGTGACAAATGCTAATTTTCAACTCAAAATACATATAAGTACAATCTTGCATCTTATGATAATTCTTCGTTTTGAGCTTTTTTTTTACACAATAATTCTACCATTTTAGGCATCACCGACAGTATTCTCTGCTGGCTTAGACATCATGGAGATGTATAAGCCTGATATGAAAAGAGTGGAAACATTCTGGACGACCCTACAGGAAGTGTGGATCAAACTCTTTGGATCTAACTTCATCACCGCTGCAGCTATCAATGTACGTTAAATTATTATTTATTTAAAAACACATTTAAATTCTCACACAATTAATATTAAATAACAATCTATTCTAAATTTGAAATTTCCACCACTACCACTTATCATTATGATTCGTAAATGTATTGTGAATCTAAGTAATTAGGGTATGTACATAGTGCATATAAATACATATTCAATTTTTGGGTTAAAGGTTGTTTAAAAGTAACTTAACATGTTGAACGCCAAATGACCGACAAATAATACATTTTCCATTGTGTCTCTTTGTTTGGCAGTTAAGGTGTTAAGGATGTCATGTTTTAAAAAATATTATAATTAATTTGATTAAAAAAAAATATGTTTATGTTTGGAATTAATTTAACAATGCCATAGTTGAAAACATCTTTTATGTTTTTAATTTTATACAGATCATAGCAAGCTGCATTAGAACTTTGTCAGCTTATGGGTAAAGTCTTATATATTCAAGTCGCCTTAATAGAGATGTGTGGGAGGGGAGGTCAAGGGTGGAGTCGCCCCAACTGATAAGGGTAAAGGTAGTTACCACAACTACATTATACAACAGTTAAATTATTATACCCAAAATCATTTATAATATTTGGCAAGAAAATATGTAGTAAAATAGGGTTACCTTATTGTGTATAAGTGATGCATAAATTCATTTAATGTAAGGGGCATTTGAATAATTGACTCATTACGCAATATAAATGTTAAATACTTGATGTAATTCTTAAACAAGTATGTTAATGTTTACATGCTGAAATAGGATTAAAAAAGGTAAGTATTTACCCAATTAAAATAAAGATTTTAAATTAATCTCATTGTTATTTGTATTTCATGAAAATTGCTCGCCTGACGATGTACAAAAAATAACAGTTCAAAACTGAATGTAGCTAGTTGAAAAAAGACAAATGGAGATAGTTAAAGGAGGCCTATCTATACTAAAGAGGGGACTTAATGTGCAATAAACTAAAGAGGCGGGACTTAATGTGCAAAAAATATAATAGTTTAATATACATAGTTTAGTAACCATTAAATTTTCTCTTGTTACGATTCAGTTTTAGATATAAACAGGATTTATTATTATGTAACCATTAAAAAACCCTCTCTCAAACTTCACCTGGAATAACTAATCAAACCTTAAGTAATCAAAGCTTACCTACCTATTGTTTGTATTGTTTGACGGGCCGTTATCCGCAACTCCACGACTCTGCGCGTATTTTGCGTGATTTCAGACTTATATTAATTGTGAGGCCTGGTTTCCTAAAGATGTTTTCCCCACCGATGTCGAAGATAAACTTAAGTACATTTGAATTGAAAAAGTCACATTGGTACAGTTAGCCCGCATTTGATCTCACAACACCGTGCATGTAGGGCGAGACTTTAATCACTGGGCCACTTAAGACTTACCTATTCTTTTTTATTCTTCCCAGGGTCACGCCCCAGCTGGTGGATGCCTCCTAGCAATGTCCTGTGAGTACCGGGTGATGATGAGTGGCAAATATACCATTGGCCTAAACGAGACAGCCCTAGGCATTGTAGCCCCTAACTGGTTCATGCAGACTATGACCAACACTATACCACAGAGACAGGCTGAACTGGCCCTAACTACCGCTAGAATGTTCTCCGTTGATGAAGCTTTGAAGGTAGGATTTATTCTTTTGTGGAATATGATAAACTATACAATTGTCATGTAATATTTAAATTATAACTCTTGTTGAATTGAAATAAAATTATACCTATAATATAATATATCACTGAGCCATCACGACATACAAAAAAGTTTACATTACATTAAGTCTGTATTTCCGAAGGTTTGGCAAGAGGTCCACCTATACATTTCTCCAGTTATGAGAATAATAATATAAAGAAATTCTCGTAAATTACAGGTCGGTCTCATTGACAAAACCGCAACAGACAAAGCGGATGCTGTTGCCAAATCCAAGCAGTTCATCAAGAAGTTTGACAGGATCCCAGCTTTAGCTCGTTCTCTCACTAAACAGAAGGTCAGAGAAGGACCCATGACATGGATGATGGATAACCGTAAGCAAGACACGCAAGAGTTCCTGATGTTTGTAGGCCATCCCAAAGTGCAGAAATCATTAGAGATGTATATACAAGCTTTAAAACAAAAGGCTGCCAAGTGAATCTAATTTTAAGATCAATAATATTTTAATGGATTATTGTGTTCTAATTTGTAATGACGTGTATTTTCTTCTTGAACTGTTATAATAATAATAGTATATACCTATTTAAGTGTTAATCCTATCCTAAGCAAGATTTTTACTCAAGTGACATGTTTTGACCTGTGTTACGTGAATGTATGTTTATATATAAATACATTTTGTAGATATACTGGTGTGGTTTAATTTATGTCACTGTTCTAAAACAAACATGTAAAATTGTCGAATGTGTGTCAGTCAACTGTTATGATTGGTTGTCTGAATTATTAATAGCCCATAGGCGTCGTTGATTTTTGTTCTAGAAACCGGATGTTATTAGTATACTTAGTAGTATTTGGATCAGAAACTCGTAAACCAAAAATAAAAAAAATCTCATTACATAATGAAATATGAATGAATATCAATGAGTCTTCTAATGCCCGTTTTCGCTAACACTAGAAACACTTAAATTAAAGCCTAAATATTATTGCACTGCGAGCAACGACTACGAGCGTTGAAAATTCAACAAAGTACCGGCCACATTTACCCATCCTCACCTACAGTTATCTTTCCTTATTTGTCCGTACCTATTTGAAATAACAGCATAGCCGTTTCCCGCAGAACATTTAAGATAAACAAAGTAGGTACTGTAAACGTTTGTTCCGGAATCATTAATAATAGGATATTACTCCGTCATATACACTAACGCAAATCAAATGCATACGCAATAAAAATGCTTGTGTGAATGGATAGCACGTGTACCTACCTACACGATGCTATAATAGCGCCTCCTACCGGTATTTAAGACATTTGAACCCAGACTGAAAGCATAAGTAGTAGTCAACTGGTAAATGTGCTATTTGCTATCTATATTTCGAGTATAAAATTTTATCTCTTATCATATTAGCCATATCTGTATATTTTTAAGAGTTTACAGTGTGTCATTAGTGTTTAAAAATGTTTCACCTAAGAAATATACCAAATAGATTTGCAGCGGGTTGTAGACTAGTGTCTTCCTCGCAAGTAAAGCGTTTAGTTGGTGTATCTGTGGACAATGAAGGGATAGCAACACTGCAGCTGCAGAGGGCGCCCGTGAACAGCTTGAGCCTTGAATTAATGCAAGAGATACACGAGTCGATGTGTGAAGTAGAGTCAAATAAATGTAAGGGCATGGTTTTGACTTCGGTAAGTCTTTTGAATACACACAAATTTATAACTCGTGCTAAATAAAAACCGACGCACGGACTGATCGAAGGTTAAGCTACGCTTGCCGAGGTTAGTCTGTGGATGGGTGACCGTTCGTAACATATCGAGACTCCTCCGTGCCTCGGAAAGCACGTTAAGCCGTTGGTCCCGGCTGTCATTTGTAGGTCAGTCGTTACGGGTAGTCAGAAGCCCGCAAGTCTGACAACCAATCTTAGCAAGAGGTATCGCGTTGCCCAGTAACTGGGTTGTGGAGGTCAGATAGGCAGTCGCTCCACGTAAAATACTGATATTCAGCTGCATCCGGTTAGACTGGAACCCGATCACAACATAGTTGGGAAAAAGGCTAGGCAGATGATGACACAGATTTAAATACATTCATTCAATTTACCTGCTACCTGCTCTAGATACCTCCTACTAATGATTTGATCATTTTCAGGCATCTCCTAAAGTGTTCTCAGCTGGAATGGATTTAAATGAATTTCACAAACCTGATATTAAAAGGTTAACACTATTGAAGGAGAGTATTTTTGATGTTGTGGAAAAAATATTTGGATCAGATATAATCACCACAGTTGCTATCAATGTAAGTATTACAAGTCAGTTCTCAAGCGACGAATTCGAAACTTGAATACTTATCAACTTTAATCATACATTGTTATGTATGATTAAAGTACCTACCTAGTAACTGTTGTTACTAGGTACCTACAGTATATAGTGGTCACACAAACAAAAACTCCAGAATTAAGAATTAATTAATTAACTTATAAGACCAACTTATCTAAACATTTAAACAAGTGAAAATCTACTCTGGTCCTCATCTATTAAGTTCACCCTTGTTTCTAATTGATATATAAATATTCCAATTTAATAAAATATCCAGTAGCACCTACTTTATTTTATACCCTTCTCTACATGTAAGCAAGAAATGACAACGTCTACTCGATTTTAATATTCAATTCCACAGTTGCCAGTAGAAACTTTTTTTTTTAAGAAACTTTGCCCCACACTAGGAATTTCTCCTGTGTCGTGTGTGCTTTTACAAACATTTAAAGTCACATACACGAACAGCCAGCCCCGGAACAACTACCTGTAGGCCATACAAATATTTGTTCCGTGCGGGAATCAAAAAAACGACACGCGGCGAAACAGTCGGTCGCTCAGCCACACCAACCATGCTGTCTAAATTTGTTAAAAACAAGCCTATAAGATTATTTTTCAGACATTATATAAACTGGAAACCTAGATCTTCATTAAATATTTTCTGCCTTCAGGGCTACACAGGAGCCGGCGCATGTATCTTAGCAGTCTCGTGCGACTACCGCACGATGACCACAGGCCCGGCAACCATCGGACTGAACGACACAGCCGTCGGTATCCCGCCAGCAATGTGGATTTTTGACCTCATGACCCGAATCATGGGCCCTAAGCATGCAGAATACGCCCTCACCAGTTCTGTAATGTACTCTGCAGAACGAGGTTTGCAGGTTTGAATGCTTCTTACTATAAACAAAAAAAACTGGCCAAATGCTTTTAGGAACATGCTCAGTGAAATAACTGTACTATAGACTAGTAGGGATGAATATTAACGGCGTGCACAGGATTTATTTTATCGACTGCCAAAATAAGTTCAGTAAGTATTTCTATACTACCTAATATTATAAAGAGGTAAAATTTGTTGTTAAGTTTGTATGTAGGGGGTAATCTCTGGAACTAATGTTCCAATTCCA
Organism: Phlogophora meticulosa; assembly: GCA_905147745.2. Lineage (NCBI taxonomy): Eukaryota > Metazoa > Arthropoda > Insecta > Lepidoptera > Noctuidae > Phlogophora > Phlogophora meticulosa. Next base: position 11,678,983 of record LR990533.1, on the reverse strand, counting down.
AAATGTTTTTCACTGGTAGAAAGCTACAATATTCTTGAGCGCTATAGGCTACTTATTATTATTCAAAGCTACGCTTCAAACGGGGTGGACAGGATGATAAAATTCTAAAGGAAAAGTACGAATTCCACGCGGACGAAGTCGCGGGCTAGGTGCTAGTCTTAAATAAATTATGAACAGTCTTAAATAAAGTTATTTCAAAAGTTGTATTAAGCTCGACTGGCTGTTCACAATGGCTTGCTTGTGCCTATGCGTATGCATGGAAGTAAATTTTGGTTGTGGCAAAATTTTTGTAAAAGTAGAATCACTACAGTAAAACGGGGTGAATAGAAACGCCCGCGCCCGGGGCGAATCGAAACAAAACTTTAAATGAAATTTAAACGTTGATTCAACATTATTAATTACTGACAAGGTGTTGAAATTATTCATTTCAATTCCTTGAAAAAAAATAACGAGTCCTTGTAGTAACAAACAATGTTAAACTAACGCGTAAATGCCCTTCAAAGTTTTGTTTCTATTCACCCCTGCGTTTCTATTCACCCCGTTTTACTACGCAAGATAGATTGAGATTGCTTTGAAAGAAGTTGTAGAGACAAAACTTAAAAGGAGTGATGCTTGGATCATGTTGCATGGTGTGTGAGTGGCAATGCGGGGAGGAGGTGCCTTAGAAGGGCACGCATTGACTTTATTGGGGATGTTCTTCACAAAGGTTAGGCGCGTAAGTACCTACTACTCGCAACCGGCTTGCTTCTATCAGATCTATGAACGTAAACAAAGCAAAAGGAGTATGTTAGGATCGTAGCAGGAGGCGTTCTGTAGTTTCTGCCTATCCCCATGGAAAAAAGGTGTGATTTTATATTGTATGTAACATGTAAGAATCATTCATTCGTTTTAAAAATCTCTTTCACACAATTACTTACCTACAACGTCGTAAACCTGTCCAATTATGTATAATACAAACAATAGAACCAAATTGAGAACGTCCTCCTTTTTTTGGTGTTGGTTTTAAATATACAAATGTATCTGACATACAATCTAATAACAATAACTAATATAATATTCCGTAGGTATCGCGAAATCTTGATAACTTTTTGAGTTAGTAACGCCAGAACTTTTTACACTGTTGCGTCAAAACTAAAGTCTGATTTAATAATCCCTAACTTAAAATACAAACCAAAAAAATGACAATTTAAAATTATACAGGTTGATAGGTTAAGTCGACCTAGATCCTTTAAGAGGTTTTAGTTTTCATCATTCCTAGCTGATTTGGCTATGAAACACCCCTCCCCAAAAACCTAACCCACATTGAGATATTGGAGTTTGATTTTTTAAATAATAGTATATCCAAGCCGATCTAATGTTGCGTTAATAGTTTTAACAGAGACTTTAGACCTGGATTACTTATAGTGCGGTCTCTTATCGGCCCATAGCTCTTCTTAGGCTTTGTAAAAGACATCTAATTTGGTATTAATATCTTAAAATTGTCTTTCGAATTTGCAGGTGGGTCTCATTGATGAGGTAGCGGCAGATAAAACGGACGCTATAGAAAAATGCAAGGCTTTCATAAGAACGTACGACCACATATCTCCTACCATCCGAGCTACCACCAAACGAGCAATAAAACAAGAATTTCTAACGCAATATAGAAAGGACCGACAAAAATATGTAACAGATTTTGTAAATCTAGTGAACAGTCCTGCTTCCCAAGAGATACTTGATCGCCACATTAAAAGTATCAAACAGAAAAAATCCGCCAAAACTTTAAATAAATAGGGGGATAATGCTACTTAGACAAGGCACCTGTTTTATTTTGAATCCACATTTTTTAAGGAAATAAGTTCCAAATCCTATAAGTTAAGTTTATAATTTGAATGTAAAGTTAGAACCTACCTACGAGTCTACTTGTGCTGTCGTGGGAACAAATTAAATACAAAATCGCTTGTCAGTAGGTAAGAAGTAATCAAAATCAGTTGTGAACAATTATTAATTGTTTCATCACGATATAGAGGATGGAATTTTTTATCCTCATCTGGTGTGAAAGTACAGACGCCAGCACTTCAAGCTATCCCAATCTGTCAAATTTTCCCATAGGAACATGATCCTTATACTTAAGTCTTTCTTTTGTTATAAAGTTGAAAAACTATCAAAGAAATTTGACAGATTGGGGTACCTTGATGTGCTAGCCTATGTACTCAAAATATTGGATATAGCAAATTTTACTCCAAGGAAACATTACTTTATTTTTTTAAACGAAACAAATCTGCAGACAAAGATTTTAGAAAAATCGCTTGCCACACTCCGAATCGAACCGGCCAAAATCTGAAAAATAACACTGTAGGTACTTTTATGGCATCAATGGAAAGGGTCAATCATAAGAATCAAATCTCCCTCACAAACATGAATAGAAAAAAATAAATGATAGTGTTAAAGAGTAAACTAACTAGTTAGTTGCTCGAAATGAGCTCCATTTTGTTGGGTACAGTATTCTTTTTAACCCATTAATTATTTTCTTGTACATTTTGCCTAATCCCAATTCCCCTCCCCCGTAATCCTATCGCAATTTATACCACAAAAATCCTTCGCTTGTCCAATTTGATTTCTTGGTTCTACATTCTACCCAAAACAGGTAAATTCAGGGAAGATGAAAAATGTACTGACAATAAGCTGGGCGCTGGGGGCACGGCAACTGATATAAAATCAGGCGGTGAAACGTTCCAGTAACTTTCAACAGTGAGTTGTGATGACTATGTCATGTAAAATCGTAGTGTGTACCTCAGCTCTTAACATTAACAATTGCATAAGATAATTCAGCAGTAAACGTTAAAAGAGAATCTTACTTGACTGTTAGTTTCATGAACACGAACAGGATTCACTCGAGAGTCGAGACCATTAATAGTTATTGCGGCGGTTGTATAATACATGCCACTAACTTAATTTATACTTAAACTTGCATCCTCTTAGAAGGGCGCGTGCTCATTATTTCTGAGTAACTTAGCTCATACTTGATCCTATAATACTTTCCACTTAAGATATTTGATCTAAGTAATTCTTCCATCTGTCAAATAGGACAGCTTAAATTTGGCGCAAGTATATTTTAGTTATCATCTAATTATAAATCGAGACCTCTTCGTGCAATAGCACGTTACGTTGGATGTCCCGGCTGTTATTTTTACAGTCGTTATAGTTAATCACATAACCAAAAAATTAACAATCAGTTGTGGCGTCACGTATCATAAGTATACGTGGCGTCACGTGTTATATAAATATCGGCGCTCTGTTAAGTGGCAACACAAAGAAGGATTAAGAAGGGACTCTTCGCAAGGCAGGGGCAGTCTGGTTGGTCACCCGTTGCGAGACACGCGTTACGTTTACATTAAGTTCACCTTATATTCTGCTAGTTTTAAATTAGAGTGTACCTTTAACCTTATCGTGTGTAGTTAAATAAGTTAACTCCAGTCGGTTTTTATTTATAGCAAATACCTCACGAGACGCGTATAAAAACGGGACAGGTAGAATCGCCAACCTGCTTCCCCAAACAGTCTTAGTCAGTCGCTCTGGTTAGACTGAAAGCCGACCCCAACGTATAGAAAAGGCTGCGTAGATTTTGGGACAGCTGTTCACAAAACAAGCCTCAATGAGCCCAGTGTTGGGGCATCATCGTTTTGTTTTGCTGAAACGAACTAACAGTCCGAATCATCGGCGACCTGTCCTATTTTCAAGAAAAATAAAACCAACAGTTACTTTGAAGGTGTAATAAATAAATGAATAGTTGGGCATACTGTTATCATTGAAAGTCATCTCCCAACAAAGCCGCCGCATCAGGGTCGACGATTTCCGTGAGTTCCATGTGCATATCTGCCCATTGCTCCCGCTGGTTATCTATGAAATAGTTGATCTCCAGGATTCTGTCCCTGTTGCGTTTGACTTCATTGCTGTAAGAAGAAAATTTCGTTTTATGAGATACAGTCAGCAACGAAAGCAGATTAACACTGGTATATGTGGGTTAGTTACTATCTCTATTTCTGAACGCCTCGTTGGTCTAGTGGTCGTAAATGCGACTGCTAAGCATGAGGTCTTGGGCTCGATTCCTAGGTCGAGCAATTTGTTATTGGACTTTTTCGTTAGGAATTTCTCACTGCCCGGTTGATAGCAATAGGCTTACCCCCTATTACACGGCACTGTAATACACCGCTGCGCGACCCTTCGGGGAATAGAGGAGTGATGTATCTCTGTTGCTCTATGTCTCAAAGTTTTTTTTTCTGTTTAGTTATTTTTATAACTTGAACATAACGGGTTGAGGCTAATGCTATGAACCGGTCACAAATCCGGACTCCGAACTGCTATTCTTTCTTTCTTTCTTTCTTTTTAAAAAGAACGTTGCCCCACACTAGGAGTTTCTCCTGTATCGTGGGTGCGTTTACAAACATTTAAACTCACATACACAAACATCCAGACCCGGAACAACTACCTGTAGGTCATACAAATATTTGTTTCGTGTGGGGATCGAACCCACAACACGCGGCGCAGCAGCCGATGGCTCAACCACCGCGCCAACCGTGTCGTCAAAATGTCGTCAGATGGAAAAACCCGATCGATAACCCTTGCCCGACCCAATAATCGAAGCCAGGACCTCATGCTCAGCAGACTACTGCTGAGCATTACATACAAGCTAGTGCTTGCGACCACTAGACAAACAAGTCAGTCGAGGTAGTCTTATTCTTATCTTATATAAATTGCCACTGCACGTTTCTTTTGTGGATAGGTAGGTAACCGGTTTTTATACAGTTATACCTCAGGTTACTAGTTTCTTTTGACAACTGTAAATTGTATGCTATCGTTTATCGTTTGTTAGCGGGCCCGCAGGTTCTGACGCGATTAAATAAACAATAAGGTCGTAAAATGTATCGGCCGAGCGGCCTCCACGCACAAACAATTTGTATGTGTATTTCAAATGTTACACAGACATATACTCAAATGGCAACACGCCTTCATGAGATGAACCATCTATACAAAATTGTAATGCAGCGCAAAAGCACAGATTACTGAATAGTTACCTACTAGGTACGTAAGCAAAAGTATGAATCGTACAATTTCACTAAATGTTATTATGACCTTTTTGCTTATTTCATCTCGTCAGAAACTTTAACATATTCAATATAAATTTGGGCGACACAAAGTTTCACGTAAAAGCGGTTCAAATTCTCGTTATATCGTGCGCCTAGAAGCAAAGCCAGAGCCTAGAGCCAGATATGGCATCTCCGAGTTCTATCGTGATCGGACCTCAACAATACGACTACAGTGGAATTTCGATAGCCCGAATGTCAATATGGCCTACAAGTAGTTGTTCCGGGTCTGGCTTTTTGTGTATGTGAGTTTAAATGTTTATAAACGCACCCACGTTACGGGAGAGATAGGTACTAATGCCAGGCAACGAGTAAAAAAAATGAATAGTGAAGATAAAGGACTTACTCATTCGTTCCCTTCACCAGGTCATCGCGCCAGTCGTTAGCGCGCGACGTGAGGAGGTCCTCGCGCGCGTCTATGAACCTCATGTGGTAGTCTGATGATGCGGCTACCAAGTTCATCAACATGTCACGGTCCATCATCACCTATGACAAAGGAAACAATTTGAAGGGGGATCCCGTTTTATTCATAATACCGCATTTATCTGCGTCCAGAAGTTTATAAATACAGGCGGCACCAGTTTAAGTAACTAATTACGCCCTTAGTAGCTCTACTCTACGAAATTAGAAATAAAATAATAAGCGCGATGTACAGAGGCCAGCCATCAAGCTGCCCCAATATGTCAAATTTATTTGATAGTTTTTCAACTTTATTACACAAAAATAAGGTTCATGTTCAATTGGGAAAATTTGACAGTTTGAGATAGCTAGATGTGCTGGCGTCTGTACCAATGACCACTTCCCTTCTAATGCATGTGGTGGTTGAAACATTCGACATGCTCTCTAGTGCTACTTCCATGAAGCATCGTTTCTTTTACTGGTACATAAAAAGCGTAGTTAACTACGCCTTAGACAGGGAGATATATCCCTCCACTAATAGTTTTTTCATACCTATTTTGACTTTGGAATGCCAAACTTTATGGCACGCAGGCTCAGGAATTAGGTCTGGATTTAAACACTCGAAAGATTTTAGAGTGATTTAAAATATAGAACGTGCCATTTGTTTGGGGCGGAGCAGATTTGGTTTGAGACGCGCTGATGTAAAGTAAAGGCGTATGCTAAATAAATATAATTAAATCAGCTGAGTCCAATTAGGTAGGTATGTATGTACCTAATTATAAGCACTCGATCCGGTACTGTGAGGCAGAGCTCCCCAGCGAACTACCTTGCAGTACTTTACTGACCAAATAATGTTACTCACGGCATAGAGTGCGGGTATGGCGTCCCCCAACATGACCTTGTTGCCGAGGTGCTTGGATAGCACCTCAAACTGCCGCATCGACCACACGCCTTCGTGCTCGCGCCACGCACCGAAGGCATTACGGGACACTTCCAGCAACTTAGTTACCTTCTCTGTCATGTTCACTGAGAATTGCACGCGAGAGTCCTGCGTTGAGCACACGACAAAATTGCTTTAATTTAATTTTTGCTAAATTGTTTTATACCTATTATTGCCAGTCTACGAGCTCGTGCCGAAGACTGGCAATACTATGCTCATTTCTTGTTTTGACTTCAAAGCTTTTCAAGAGTTGAGTGTTTTTCTTGGAACAGCACAGGATAAAAATGAATAACTATAGACATTGAAAATAGAGGAAAGTGTAGGTGTCATCATCATCATCATCAGGCTATATTAATCCACTGTTGGACATAGCCCTCTCCTAATGAGCGCCATAGCACCCTGTCTTCAGCTTGCCGCATCCAGCTAGTCTAGTCGTCATCCCACCTAGTCAGAGGGCGTCCTACACTACGTTTTCCGAGTCGCGGTCTCCACTAAAGAACAGCTGGTGTATGTGTAGACAAGGAAGAATACATCATACCTCACATTGTTCAAACAGATGCATCTCTAGAGTCATGAGACTCTTCCACAGTTCGTACAGTAATTCATGGTACGTTTCGCCCACCTCCACGAGCATCTGTTCCATTTCCTCGAGGGTTATCTGCTTCGCGTTGAACTGGTTGCTTATCTCATTCACTTGATCCATACTAGGCTTCTTGTTGATTTCAAAATCTTCTAGCACTCTATTTAAAAATAATTGAGACTTTCAGATTTGTATCTTCGAATGCCTATGCAAAACAGGGATCGAAAAGAAAACTAAAACCGGCCAAATGCGAGTGGGACTCGCGTTCCAAGGGTTCCGTACCATTATCTATAAAAACGGCAAAAAAATAACGTTTGTTGTATGGGAGACGAAACCCTTAAATTTTTATTTGATTCTGTTTTTTAGTATTTGTTGTTATAGCGGCAACAGAAACACATCACCTGTGAAAATTTAAACTGTGTAACTACCGATTGATAAGATAGAATAAGATTACCGAGTGGTTTCACGTTAGGGCCAGTGATTGTGTGTAGCTTGGCCCTTGTCAAATGGTCTATGGTCGTGCGCAAGCAAAGCTAACTAAATACCTATTTTAATACCTACATACTTTTTGCTTTTTGCGACACTATCCGCCAATGCATTGTCCACAAGATCTTTGAACAGCTTAATTTCATGCTGTCGGTCGTTGTACGCTTCTTGGGCGAACTCGACTAGGTGTGCCATCGTTTCTACGTAGTTTTCTTTGTACCTGTTGGTATATCAAAAACTCTTTAGTAATTACACTGGCAATTAATTACCTACCTTGAAGCAAGATGGTATGTATGACGGCACGGTTGGCGCAGTGGCTGAGCGATCGACTGACGCGCCGCGTGTCGTGGGTTCGATTCCCGCACGGAAAAAATATTTGTATGGCCTACAGGTAGTTGTTCCAGGTCTGGCTGTTTGTGTATGTGACTTTAATGTTTTTAAACGCACCCACGACACAGGAGAAATTCCTAGTGTGGGGCAACGTTTTCTTTAAAAATAAAATAGTAGGCAAGAAAACTTAACGGAAACTAAAATCTCGTCTGGAAGGGTGCCGTAGATAGCAGGCATAATACTAGACTTACTGCTCATGAAACCCTATAAGTTCCCCTCCAAAGGTGAGCAGGAGCAAACCATCAGCATCTTTTTCAAACATGGAGTCCAATAGTTCAGGTCCGCTGAGGTATTCCACGAAGGACAACGCGTAGAATGTTACCCTCTCATCATAATCCTCTTTGGCTAATCTGTCACGTTCCGTTTTCTCGTCCGCTTCATCCATTTTTCGTATTAAACCTCTGGAATTGGATAAGTTCATAAAACTGGCCTTAGGGAAGTATCTATCCACTCCTAATAATAAATAATGAGGTGTTTCATTAAATCACTAAAATGCAAGCAGCTGAAGATCTGTAGTAAGTGAGATATATACCTGAACGAAGCTTTTCCATTCTCCCTCTCGGCATCAGTTACGATTTTATAGTCGAGGTAGGTGACCCTGGTAAGAGCTGCCCTGAGAAATAGGTAGGTCATGGGATCGTCGCAACATGGATTGCCTTTGAAGCTTACTGCGCGCAACATCCTAAATCTACGGAGGTACGCCATCTGGGAAGAGATATAGCTACTAGTACATTATTTAATTATGATATATTACCAACCAACCTAATTCAAGGAGGTTTTAATAAAAAAAAATGGCGTGGTTTTAGCTGGAATTTGCAATATGCAGCATCAAAGTGTTAAGAACTATAGATTAGGCGCCTCGCTCTGTAGTTAGATTTTAACTACTGTGGTAGCAGTCAAACTACACCACATAACACACCCCTACTTACACATGACTTGACATAACACACACCAAATTATCTCTTTCCCGTAGGAAATCACATTCGTATGTCCATCATCTGCCTAGCCTTTTCCCAACTATGTTGGGGTCGGCTACCGGTCTAACCGGATACAGCTGAATACCAGTATTTTACATGGAGCGACTGCCTATCTGACCTCCACAACCCAGTTACTGGGCAACACGATACCCCTTGGTAAGACTGGTTGTCAGACTTTCGGGTTTCTGACTACCCGTAACGACTGTCAAAGATCTACAAATGACAGCCGGGACCAACGGCTTAACGTGCTTTCCGAGGCACGGAGGAGTCTCGATATGTTATGACGGTCACCCATCCACATACTGACCTCGGCAAGCGTAGCTTAACCTTCGATCAACCCGTGCGGCTGTTTTTATTTAGCCACGAGCTCCTCTCATCACATTCATATGAAATCACATTCGTATGTATCTAAATATATTTCTTTTCTTACAGGGTGCAAGGAACATCAACGCACAAACTGATAGCATGAGCTCCTGTACCTACATGATTCTGGATCCCCCAGCATTCAAATTTTTCGTCGTCGGCGTTTTTTTTCTGATGAGTTTTTCACGTAAAACAGTAAAAATGCATGAGAAAAATATCATTTCTGTTTCACCCAATGATATTTTTGTATAAAAGTTAATATTTTCCGTTTCTCATTAAAAATCTCAATGGCTTAGGTGGTTGGGTAGTTTTTTTTACAGTTTTTATTAAAAAACACTTCAGGAAAAAACGTTCAACGCTTGGAGGTTCAGATTCATGTACTGAACTTATGGCATCACTTTGTGAGTCAATCCCATCCACCCGGTACCTATACCTCTTTGTAATCTTCTATCTTATTATCTCCAATGCTGAATACAAGAAGTCTCTCCAGCGTTTCCAAGTTTTCCAATTTACGTATTTTATTATGAAATAATGTCAAAATTTCCAAATTAACGAGCTCCGTCAAATTTTCTATTCTCTCAATTTTATTGAACGACAAGTCCAGTTCATTGAGCCCTGTCAGCAGCTCCAAGTTTTCAATTCTCTCGATTAAGTTATGGGCTAAAGTAAGCTTAGTTAAAGATTTTAGCATCCAAAGGTGGTCTATGCGCAGAATCTTTTGGAACTCCAGTCTAACTTCTACCGCCTCGTCTAGATGTACACCTTCTTCGGCGAAAAGTCTTCCAGCTTCTTCAGTTGGACCTGAATTCAAGATTTAAAATAGTTACAACTCGTTCTATTATCTAAGCATAGGTGTGTAGGTGTTACCACAGGTAGCTTCTTCATTAACTACAAGAGCGTCAGCAGTAATATTCTGATGAGGATCTATTCAAGGAAGCAATAGATAAGCCTAGAAAGGTAATTATTTGCTTTCTTTACTTACCGCATTCCAAAATACATCGTATGAGCATAGCATTGTCTATTACACCTGGTTCTATAGTGGGGTGAATGATAATGCTATTTAGATTTTTCTTCTCTGCGACCTCTGTTTGCGACATTGTTAATTGGTTTGGTAAATATTTTAAATGATGTTACTTTCTTCAACAAGATAACAATAGAAAACAATTATTTTTGTTTATGACGTTGCTATGGTTACAATAAAATTCCATAAAGAAAGTCATGGACATGGTCAGAGAGAGAGAAAAGTATCTCTTTTAAAGTATTGTAATCTAGAATACGGTATGGTAGTCCCGAAAGGTCATTATATAAGTAACTAGTGGTCGTCCAGTAGACGAAGTGACTCCTCCATAATATAAACTTTAACCATGCCAAATCTCACACTCGGTCGTATGAGCGAATACTTTTATAAAGCGGTACTTAGATACAAAGTTTTGTCATCATGTATTAATAGATGCCTAGGTAATAAAACTCTGATAGCAGATTTTTACTAAATTAAATATCGCCGCTTATTCAATTCACATGAATTTAGTTAATCAAGCAAAAGTTGAGAATTATAAAAATTTAAACTTTGCCGCCAATCTACACAGCCAATCCGCCAGGCCACGTTCAGAAACAAGCATCAATAATTTACTTTGGGTATGAAAAAGCATTATATTTGTGTTTCGCTGTGATTTATAACATAAAATGAAAAAAATACAAATATGGTTTTGTAAAACCTAAGACTATCAGTAAAAGCGTAGTAAGCCTACGAAATTCAGATTTTTATAGGTGTTTTCCTTTATTTTCAGCTCAATATTAAGCTCTCATTAGCTCAGCTCGATATTAAGTTGTTATGTTGAATGTAAGTATTAATTGCGCACTATTCGTTGAGTACTATTCCAATTCAGAGAGTTATAATGATGATTTTAATGATTATGTTTCGAGAAATGTATGTGTGTAAAGGTCGCGAATAAATTTTTACAAAAAATGCTACATAATACTGAGCTGCCAATTATTATTGCGAAATACCTAAGAATATTTGATTTGCGGGCGGCCACTACGCATCAGCCTTAACAAGATATTTTTCAAAACAGACACTGGGTGGTGGCTGGTGGACAAAAAGGCTACCACCGTGTACCGTTGTCACCGCATTCAATGCTTAATTATATAAATACATCGAGTTGGTGGTGGCGGTATCTCGCGGACGACAGCCTAACAATTCGTAGACTAAAACAGATAGATCATAGAAATGATTTAGAATTTAAAGACTACACAAATCGTTGTAAATTCATTTTGAAAAATAAAGGAATTTGATAAATTTAATGCTAATATAATATTTTTATTTGTTTATGTGTTACTGAGAAAGTACTTTTAATTTCTGAACGAATGTTTGTTATAGTTGACAGCTCCGCGTATTTATTATCTGTGAATTGCATTTTTGGTGACAAGTGAAATCGGTGAAATCCCTAATCATTTTGATAAATACTTGATTAATTTCCAAAGATGTCTTTCTTTGGTGTAGGAAATCCCTTTTCCACGCCGGTGGGTCAAAAAATAGGTGAGAATGCAACGGATATGTTTCTTGCTAATCATCACTCTTCAGAATATCAAGATACCGTACTCAATGTTCCATTTCTTTTTGTTGCGCACTAGAAGATCTCAATTTCTCTTTGTTGTGGTGTCACGGTAACTAAATGTTAGGCAATTTTATTGCAAGTACTTTGTGTATATTGCTGTGGTCGTGTTATTTTTGTACGCCGTATATTATCAAGTAGGTGTTAATTACTTTGACCCTTTTAATAAACGATATGTGTAATGAAATATTATTTCAGAACAAGCTACAGATGGATCTTTACCGTCGGAAAACTGGGCTCTTAATATGGAAATATGTGATATTGTGAACAGCAGCACGGACGGGCCCAAAGATGCCATAAAGGCCATTCGAAAGAGGTTGACACAGAGTGCTGGCAAGAATTACACAGTTGTCATGTATACTCTTACTGTTCTTGAGACCTGTGTGAAAAACTGTGGAAAGTCTTTTCATAATCTGGCTTGCAACAAGGAATTCATATCTGAATTGGTGAGCATTTTATTTCTTTCATAATAATAGTAGCATTTTTTATCAGTGTTTGTTAAAAGTAGCTATATCTCAAAATCTGTTAGTTCTAATGTGTGCATCTGATAAGTGTTACTAAGATTATAAATCTCTAAGACCAATAACATTATCATAAGACAATACAAGGTGACAGAGAGGCATCTCCATAACTTTAAATAATCAGAACATTACACCTTACTCTCCTGGAGAGTTTTAAGCAATGGGGTAGGATACACTCACACTTCACTAGTAAATAACCATTCTGAATATATTTATAAATAAATAACCATTCTGAATACATCCCAGTAAAGTCATTCATAAAACATTTGGATGAAAAAGAAATGCTAAAGATTTATCTAAACTAAAATAGTATATAGAGGAAAGGTTGGATTGCTTGGATGTTTGTTTCTAATGGATAAACTCAAAAACGATGACAGATAAAAAAATATCTTTCATCTATTGAAAGCTGCATTACAAGAGTAACATTTATGCAAAACTAGCTTTTGCTGTAATGCTAGCCTACGTCACTCTCCATCCCTTCAACTATCTCCACTTAAAAATCACGTCAATTTGTTGCTCCGTTTTTCCGTGAAAGACAGACAAACAGGCACACACAGTTTTCCATTTATAATATTAGTATGGATTTAATGTACCAAACTAAGCTTTAAACTGGGTGCAGGAGATGTTAAATTTCTTTTTGTTAAAGGGAAATGTATGAAATCATCAATAATATGCTAACATCTAGCATGATATTGTGAAACTATCAAGATATCAAATAATATTTATTACCACTGCTCATGAAAAACAGATATGTCACAACATAACTTAGCAGGTAAACATTAAAACTAATGTTCCTATGAGTCACTTGTTTATTAGATATCTCAGTTTTATAGTTCAACTGATAATAAGTTTTATCTCTTGAAGGTTTAATCTGCAGCCTAATTGCATAATACACTTGCAATGCCTTACATTTTCGAATTTTGACGATATTCATAGCATTATTTCCATTGTTGTGCAAACAATATCTTCACATATATGAAGCATTGGATTAAGAATTTGACTGGGGTGCCTTTAAAAGATTCTGGCCAGTAACTTTTTTTATAGTGAAGAGGTATGTCGTCAATTATGTAGAAAATGTGAATAATGCAAGTCACTGGCACAAACATACTTATAACAAACAATATTTATTTACACAGGAAAAATTATTTTCATTAATACCACTTTTCCTGTTTTATATTATTTTCAATATTAGTTTGGGAATATATTAGATTTCATGCCTCATAAAAAGAACCCATAAGCTAACTTAACTTCAGTTATATATAAAAGGATAAAATAAATAAATATTGCTGGACAATCCACACAGCATCATCTAGCCCCAAGCTAAGCAGAGCTTGTGTTATGGGTACTAGATGACTGATATACTTAATACAATGCATTACATAAATAGATATTTTTAATATACATATCAAATACCCAGAACACCCAGTCATCAAAATTGATTTATTTTTAAATATAACAAGGATGTAATTGTATATTGATCATTCCCATTTGACATGTAAAGTAAACACTAGACAGGCATACACTATGCATATATTCTACTCAGTTTCCTTTGCATTCGTCATTTGCTTATTATGATTCATAGACCCTTACCTACCTTGTTTGCATTGTTATGCAATATGAACCTGTATACATTAGATTGGATTTCCGCAACTCCAAGACTCTACGCGTATTTTGCGTAAATTAGTACATCATAGATTACATACTGTTATAAATGTAATGTCGAAATAATTATGCCAATGTAATTCGTGTTTATTTCTTCAATTATTAATATAAAGTAAGTCCCCAATACATTGTGATTGAGGAGTGTCTCGAAGAATGTATTCCTGGAATACCACTCCACACTGCCAGGACTTAGACCTCATCTATCCATGCATGCCAACACACTAGTGTGTGTTCTAGTATTGCAGCTATCCAATTGTTTTGGGGGCAGCAAAGCCCTCGCCGATACCCATTGGATCTAGCACTGTGCGACTGCAGCGGAATTTCGTGTACCTCACGTCAAATTTCCTAACAATGAAGGAGCTAAACCACCCATACCAGCTGTACCAGCTTCGCAGTGCATCGGTGAGGCTAGAGCACTCATCGGCAAGATCATCTGCCTTAGGGAGGATTATACGCACCCTAGAGTTATGCGCTTTGAATGGGGCGTTCTCATGGACTGATATTAGTTCTCGAAACTATTATATAGTATTTGTCGATACAAGCGGTGAGTGAAACGATGCACTCAGAATCGAACATTCAAAAGCGATGATAGGTAGGTTTATGAGGCTTGGAAGCAACCGGATCAAGGTGTGGCTGAGACGCGCCTGCCGGATGATGACGCCATGTGTTCGTTCTGGCTCAGCATCTGCTCGGTTCCTATCAGTCAGACCGGAGGTCAGGCAAGCGTGCGAGCCAATAACAGAAATGGCCTTCAAAATATAGCTAGTGCAGTCCGTTCGTTGCCTAACTGGTTACCTCGAGGGCCGGACGAGCCTGTCTGGCCCAGGCATAACTTGCATTAAATCCTGCTTTATAAATCAGGTAGCATTGCGGAGCCCAAAAACTATAGACCGATCGCCTGTCTACTTATAATCCCTAAAGTTCTTACTAATTTTAATTAACAAACACAGAAAGAAATTATATCATGACTGCCTCTTAGAACGGATGCAGGAACGGGTCACGCTGTACTAAAGAGCTTCTTCTCATTGATGTAGCCATGAACTAATTGTGTCGTTGTTTTCAAAGGATTTATACAATACAAATACAAATACAAATATTTTATTGGAACAATAACATATTACAAGTCTTGTGTACGTTAATACTGCGTTAGTTTAATAACTGTGTCGCAGTTATTAGCGCCCACCCCAGGAGCGAAAGCAAACTGAGTTCCATTATCACAAAAGTTATACTTTTTGGTAGAAACTAGACATAGACATTTATTATTTTGTAGACATGTTTCATAAAGTAAAAGAAAGCCTTTAACTAGGTGCCACGTACTTGACTCATGAGGGTGTTGGCGGAGTATAAAGTAGACACGACTCTGCCTTCTTGTGTCGTGTATGAGGCAATGGATGGCGGCTCTTCGCTATCCAGGATGTCGGCAGAGCAAGGAGCACAATGACGATCGGGCGGCATATTACAGGGCGATAGTCTGAGTCCACTGTGGTTTTGTTTAGCCCTGAACTCTCTATGTACTTCGACGTATGCGCGGATGCCCTCAAAATGTCGAAAGACTGAATTAATATCTTGATGGAAAACCTGTTCGTTGTAACGATGATCATTAATTTCTAATCTCTCGAGCTTGTTAATGTTTATTTAAGAGATTTGTTTTTTTTTTAAACTATTTATTACATAACATTTATTTTAAAACTATCGCTCTTTCTTGAATTTATATTTTGTTAGAAATTTTAAATGTGGTGTCATTGATCTAGTCGTCCTCGACGTGATAATTGGACCCGTTATATAATGTTGTTATTACTGATGAAATATGGGTGTATGAGTACATCACACAGTACAGGCGTTATGTTATGTTGATGTGTAATATAATCTCGTGGAATTTTGTAACCACAACTAGGATATTACCATATTCTTACTTGCTTGTTTTTTTGCCCCGAGAGCCGAATGTGTCACATTATGTGCATAATTATCAAAACTAGTTTGATAAGTACATATCTATGCGCGTATCTACCCACATAGAAAAGGTAACAAATAATAACGAAAAATTATTTGAATTAGTAATAGGTTACTCACTAATTCAAATAATTTTCAATCAAGCACAAGAGACAGGAACTTTATTAACTCTTTCCTAAGTAAATAAAGATTATTCTTATTAATTAAGTAAGAACTTATAACTTTTTGGAAAAGTCAGGTACTGATGAATAAGCAAATTATGTATTCCTATAGACATATTGAATGAAGTAAGTAGTATCGTAATCATCTTCAATGTTTATGTGAGTTAACGATTAGGTAGGTATGTCATTTGTTTTATTTTACTTTTTTTTTTGTGCAGGTTAAACTAATTGGACCCAAAAATGACCCTCCAACAGTGGTGCAAGAGAAAGTGCTCAGCCTTATCCAGTGTTGGGCTGATGCCTTCCAGAACCAGCCTGATTTACAGGTAAATTAAACAAAAATATTTTTTAAAGCTCAAAATTATTTTGAAGGTGGTGTTAGCAGATTGCAGCGCTGTATTACGCTGTAAAATAATCAAAATTCATTTTGCAGTAACAATAATAGTGGTATAATGACTAATTATAATCATTTCAAACACCAATATGGTTTTCTAAATTATAATATTTGCTGGAAATAAGTCTTTTTCCCGAAAATATACAACGATTTGCAGCAATATTTACCAGAATTGCCGCAAAATAGATTTTCTCAACATGCAACGTAAAACAGCTCTGCAATTTGCGAAAGACGAACGGAGGAGAAAGCAAAACCCATCATGGTTTGAATTCCTGCGCCGTACCAGGGTCAAGATATACTTGTGTTAGACGCGTCTTAATATCACAATGGCTACATACATGTATTTGTAGTTCAATATATTGAGAAGGTCATTAGTTTCAATTGCTTCGCCAATTTAGCTTCAATTGTATAGGTCATCACTTGTGTATGAACATTACAATTGAATAGAATAGCAACATCATGTCGCTGGGGAGAGTTTTATATCGCATTCAGTTGTTATTTTCTTCCGAACTATATGAATGCGTCTGGAATATCCCATCAATACTGGTGACTGTGCATGTCTGTTGGCTTTAAACCTTTATTATTATGTCGCCAATTGAAGAAGAACTCATATAAATCTCATTTGTGAGTCAAATTATGTACCTAAACCTCTTTATTATAATGTCGCCAATCGAATAAATAGTAATTTCAATCTCATTTTGTCGAAACCTATTCTTTATAACGCCTTGAAAACATGTTTAGATCAATTTACTATTGCCAAAGTACTATAGTTAATAGCAGTTAAGTGATTTGAATTGTCCTTATGTAACGTAGGAGTATACAGTGGAATGGATTGATGTGCAATGGGAAACTCATGTTAGTATCCCGTTGGGAATCTGAATCTTTTTGAAAGTTTCCTTTCAGTACATCGATAAGATAGGTATTTGATATAGATTCTCACAGGAAACCTAGAAAAAAACCTTATATAAACTAATAGGTTGCGTTAAGAAATTGGGCAGGAAATAAGCGCGGCTATTTTACTCACTAGTGTTCTGTAAAGGTAAAATCTATAGGTATTATATTAACCTGAGAATTTTCCCTGAACATCCTGCAATGTGGACTAGGCTAGGCGACAACAATTTCTAATGCTGTCACTACAATATGTATTGTGATGTCGCACTCTTGTCGCTGAACCTTCAAGTTGCCAGACCTATCGATAGTGTGACGACGTCAAGCGACCTTTCTGATATCCGTTGGCCGTGAGGAACGCTAGTGAATACAATACTTAAGTCCGTCTTTAAACGTTTCCTCAGTTCAATGTACCGAACAAACAATCTTATTAAGTACTGCAGTATCTACTAAAACAGCTTAAGTCATAATCCAATTGATGGTTTGACACAACTCACGTATTTACTGATAGTATACGAGTAAACAGTTAGTTTATTTGAAAAGTAATATTGATAGCGTAAAGTCGAAATAATAGATTTGCATCGGATATATTTTATTACATCGCGTGAATTAATCCGATTACTGGAGACGATACTAGAGGTAATTTTAATACTAACTGTCATGAAACATTTGCATTAATTGTATTAGTTTTCTCATATTATGTGCATTTTATGATTGTTATTAGGGACAGTAGTAACTGTATACAATGTAAATTTCAGCCTTATTGTTCCCTTGGGCGAGGCACTATCGCCGATTGGATAGATAACATCTTGACAACGAGCTAGTCTGTCAATAGATTGATGGTACTAGTTGTATATAAAACAGATGTTTGCTCAGGGCCCCATTCCCACACTACATCGTAAGCAATGCCTATAGAAAATTACTTACAAAGTAATCAAATGTTTAAGACTAATTCACTAGTTAAAAGTACGCTAACTAATGAATCCATTAACTCATCATCATTTCATCATTCTCTTGCCCTTATCCCAATTTATTTGGGGTCGGCGCAGCATGTCTTCTTCTTCCATACATCTCTATTTGCCGTCATCTCAGAAGTCACCTCTTTCTTAGCCATATCATCTTTCATACAATCCATCCATCGTTTCCTAGGTCTCCCTCTACTCTTGTAACCCTCTACATTCATACTCAAAACTTTCCTCACGACACGATCCTCATTCCATGAATCCATAAAGTATAGACAATAATTGTTTCAGGGTGTCGTGCAAATCTACACTGAGTTGAGAACTAAAGGTGTGGAGTTCCCCATGACAGACTTAGATGCAATGGCGCCCATCTTCACACCGCAGAGGGTATGTATCATACGAGGAAATTCGTGATAACAGCCGTACTATTATCTAATATCTATCGCTTATCAAGCTTAAACATATCGTCACACGCAAAATTCGTGATCCGAACGATAACTAAAATGATATGAGTCAGTCTGAAACTATGGAAGCATGATTTGGGTAAGACTATACTGTAATCGTGATCGGTCTTAAAATTGCTTCCAAGTGTTATCAGTAGTTGGTGATTTTAAGTGCAAAGGTAAAATACAGGAGTTTTATAGAAACAGTATCGGACGTACATATTTATAAGGTAACTAGCTGACCCGGCAAACGTTGTCTTGCCATTTTAAGCCAAAAAAATCCAAAAAATAAAAACCAATATAAAGGGATGGGTCACCCTTATCATTTAGGGGTATGAAAAATAGATGTTGGCTTATTCTCAGACCTACCCGATATGCACACAAAATTTATACAAATCAGTGATGAAGAAGAAAGATATGCATACAATTCGGTCCAGCCGTTTCGGAGGAGTTTTTTAAGAAACATTGCGACAAGAGAATTTTATATATGAAATCCACGTATAACTGTGGATCCTATATATGTTGCAAATGTAGGAATTTGATCATGTAACACATCGTTTACAGCGTGTATGAGCAATGATCACAGTATTGTATTACCTATGTAATATTATGTATATATAAACCATATCATTTACCGCATTTGCTTACCAACTACTGAAATAGAAATGATAGATAGTGTTGTCATTGTAAATATGTATTTAAATTAGTTTCGTGAGGAATGTGCTGATCTGATCGACAATTTTTTTTTAAACTTTGCCCCACCCAAGGAATTTCTCCTGTATCGTGGGAGCATTAACAAACATTCATACTCACGAACACAAAATGTCGGATTTCGCAATAACTCTTAATAACAATAACAAAAACTAATAGTTTTTGTCCAAATCCAGCAAGTACGTTATAGAGTTCCTCGATTCTCCACACATTATTTTTTCCAATCAGCTGAAGAATGCTTTTGTTTTCCCATACTAATACAGTGATCGATTTTTTACGCGATATTCATAAAATGTCTATGAGGCATTTAATAGTAGGTACTTACGTGATACCACGAATGAAAATATGTGAATTTTCTTTTATAGTCTCACGGGTAAATCTATCCAAATCAACATCCTGTGCCAACCTTTTTTTTTTTTTTTTTTTTTTTTTTTTTTTTTTTTTTTTTTTTTTTTTGACATACTACACAGCATCATCTAGCCCCAAGCTAAGCAGAGCTTGTGTTATGGGTACTAGATGACTGATATACTTAATACAATACATTACATGGATAGATATTTTTATTATACATAGCAAACACCCAGAACACCTGGAACAAATCTTTGTAGATCGTACAAACATTTGTCCCAAGGCGGGAATCGAACCCGCAACCTCCTGCGTCGCAGGCGGACCTTCGCCCGCTGCGCCACATCGGTCGTCAAAAGCTACCTGTACATACCGTCAACATTCAATATTAATATACCTCTAAAAACAAAGTGTTTGATAAGGATGTAGAAAAAGTGATAAGGATCTAGCTAAACTAATAGTGCTCAAACCAGTTCGTAACACTATAAAGTTTCGCTCAGATTATTAGCATAGATCAGAGGTAATACAGAGTTATTCATGCAGAGTGTTCCGGATGGTGGTGACCCAATGCTGGGCTCACCTCAACGCGCAGCTATGCCGCAAACCTCGCCCAGCCGCCCTGCACAGGAACAAATCCTTGCCACCGTAAGTAATCATTGATATTCATTATTTTGTTGGTTGATTACAATAGGCTCACCCCATATCACATGAGACTTCAAATCATAACTGGTGAAATGTGGGTGTACTGTAGTGTTCTGTACACTTCGAGGAAATACTGGCGTGATCCATGTTATGTATATTTATAATCTTGAGCAATTATTAAAGAAAGATCGCGGTGCATCCTAAAACTCTCTTGTATAATATGATAGAAAATTGACATCGTTTTACCCCAATAAAATAAAATTCACTGAGATAGTTTGAGTGGAAGGATTCTTTTTCGTATTGATTTTCTGTACCATCTTAGCGCCAGACGTAGACTCTGTTTGCATAATAATTAAACGCAATAATTATCGCTCTCAGTAATCAATTTGTCTGGCGGTCTTTATCTATGTTTATAATTATCATTAATATCAATATAATCTATGAAAGTAGTCAAGAGTTGATTACAAAACGCTTTAAGTTTGAGTGTCGGCTATTGACACCGTACTTTTGATATAATCAGTCAAGTCTTGTGTTTCAATGTTAGTCTGATAATATAAAATATGGTCATGGCTTCAGAACACTTGATTACGGTAGTTTTATTTTGTCTTGGAAGTTTTTAAGCTGATAAAATTGATAATGTTAAAGTTAAGTACAGACGCCAGCACATCAAGCTACCCCAAACTGTCAGATTTTCCTAATTGAACATGAACCTTATTTCTTTTGCGATAAAGTTGAAAAACTATCAAAGAAATTTGACACATTGGGGTGGCTTGATGTACTGGCCTCTGTACGTGATTATTTTACGGAATAATAATACCAGCCTATTATTGTCCCAATGCAGGGCAAAGCCTCTTCTCATTCAGAGAATGCATGAGCACTGATCAACACGCTTGCTCAAGGCAGATTGGTGATTTCAGACTTTAGTATATTAATTATAAATCCAGGTTTCCTCACCATGTTTTTCTTGATATCCAAGATGTACTCCGAAAGTATAATATAAGTATTTAACAGTCACATAGGTACAAACGCCAGCTGATCCAGCTATCCCGAACCGTCAAATTCTCCCAATTGAACATGGGCCTTATTTATTTGTAATAAAGCTGAAACTATCAATGAAATTTGATAGATTTTGGTAGCTTGATGTGCTGGCCTGTGTACTTGGTCACTTGTATTGCGCATATAACATACTATTATTTTACAGGCCATAATCATATATAGACCAGAGGTTCTTATTAATACTATACTGTTATTACTGACCCATCATCGTAGAATGCAATAGCATGGCGATTAAGTAGTTAGAAGGAAAGACAGTTGTCATTAATGTGACCTTGTACACATAGACTGATATTAACGGACTTGTCATTACTTATGGAAAATTCAGAAGCAATTTGAATTTGACGACCGATGTGACGCGGCGGGCGAAGGTCCGCCTGCGACGCAGGAGGTTGCGGGTTCGATTCCCGCCCTGGGACAAATGTTTGTAAGATCTACAAAGATTTGTTCCGGGTGTTCTGGGTATTTGATATGTATAATTATAAATATCATTCTATGTAATGTATTATGTTAAGTATCTGTATATCAGTCATCTAGTACCCATAGCACAAGCTCTGCTTAGCTTGGGGCTAGATGATGCTGTGTGGATTGTCCAGCATTATTTATATTTTATTTATTTTATTTTTCCGTAACATAACGTTTGCATCATTGAAACAAACCGCAGCCGTACGCTGCTTGCTTGCTTTATGCTCGTGACTACCGACTGCGACCTATCAATCATCTAAACACTGTTTACTTACAACATTCTTGGCAGTTTATTGAGAAGGTTAGGAAATAATTCATTCACATCACTGGTATTTCTAGAAAAATAAGGCTCCGTTTAGGTTGGCGCTTAAGTAGGCCTTTCCAGACTTTGCCCTGCATCATTAGACACATAATACCATGATATTTCGACTTTAAAACTGAGTTTGTTTCGGCATTTTTTCTCAAGTATGATAGAAAATGCCGGCGTTATCTAGTTTTTAAAATACCATAAATTGATGTGTAAAAGTGTCATTCTATCGTAAAAGTATAATTTCATCCCAGTACTTCATTAACCTTCTGGTCCTCACATTATCTTTTACGGTTCACAGGTGACGTTGTCAGAAAGTCAGACCAACAAGTTGCGTGCCGACTTGGCGCTGGTAGATGGCAACATGAACGTGATGAATGACATGCTCAACGAGCTCACTACCCAGCCTCATACATCACACCACGACAGTGACATTGAACTGCTTAACGTAAGTTATCCTTAGATTATAGCCTGAGGCCAGACATAGGGTAATGTGCCTAGTTTTCAACCGCTCCTAAGGGTCGTGGCGTTATTTAAAAAGGCTTATAACCTTCCTCAAGAATTGGGCTGATAATGCAAAAAGGATTTTTATAATCCGAATGTTAGTTGAAACAAAAAAAAACAAACAAAATCTTTTAACTTTATTATGATAATAATAAGTAAAAACAAAGCTATATACGGATCTAGAAGACTTTAGCTACAAATTTCACAGCTAGAATTATGCATAGTAACTCTTATACTTGGGGTAGACAGAGCTAAGAAAACCAGGCCTATGAAAACATAAGAAAATATTCAATCATTGTGCGGAACATTTCTTTACACAGGCCCAATTAAACGCCTAGACTTACCCAGGTCGTTTCGTGGATTACATATTGAGACTTGTCGTGCTTCGGATGCATATTGACTGTCTATTTCAACAACGTATCTCAATCCTAATATGAATCCGCGATCTTAAACTGCTGCTTCTGATTCGCCCTCTCAAGGTTACGGATTGCAAACTAGGCCATTGATTGGTAACAAACAACGATCGATCCCTAGATTTGGATTGAGATACGTTATTCCTCCTCCTTCCTTCTTGTTAAAATGTCGCAGCAGATGCTGAGATAGGAGCCTTTTTGGCCTCCCATAGGTCCTTTTTTTATTGTTTTGATTGTAGTTCCTCTTTTTTTTGTTTTTTATTACGTCTGTGTTCCAATTAAATGTTTTTTCTTTCTTTCTTTTATTGAAATTGGCAGTATGCCATTGGTCCGGACTGTCAATTGTAGATCTTTGACAGTCGTTACGTAGAAATCATGTATTTTTACAGTTTAAAGTTAAAAAGAACATCAGAAAAAAGACAAAATTCGGTAAAACCGTAAATTTCAAAGCTGAAAGGTCCAGAATCATGTAATGAACTCATGGCCTCAGGTTGTGCGTTTATGTGCCGTCCGATATAGAACCTTATCATTCGGGATTTACAAATAAAATGCCGTACAAGGAAACCTTTTGTTGTCTGTTTTTATGTAAACGACATGCCAATGACAGATAAAAGTTATCGGTGTCAAGGTTTAAGAGAATACAGTTTGCAACAGTAGCGTATTGAGTACAGCTACTGCTTTTTTTTAGGTCGGTTTATTTTATTGATTTCTGTTTATCAGACCCGACTCACAATAAAACATACATTACAAAAATCCTTTATTTTTATTACTGATGATATTTATCTTTAAATGAATGTTGACTGAGTGTGGCATTCCAGGTTCGATCTTAGGGTCCCGAACCTAAGATCGAACCTGGAATGGAAAAAGAGATATACGGTTTTTTTTTAACGGTTTGTAGATCGGTTTTGGACAAAAGGCTCGTCTGTTTAAATTTATGAAGACCATTTGTAGTAGTAGTAGTAGTACCATCCTATTACTGTCCCACTGCAGGGCAAAGGCCTCTTCTCATACAGAGAAGGCAAGAGCATTAATCACCACGCTTGCTCAAGACGGGTTCGCGATTTCAGACTTATATTAACTATATAAGTCCAGGTTTCCTCACGATGTTTTCCTTCACCGATGTCAGTGATGTCCAAGATAAACTTAGAAAGTACATATGAATTGAAAAACTCACATTGGTACTTGCCCAGGTTTTGTACCCACAACCTCGTGCACAAGAGGCGAGGCCTAAACCACTGGGCCATCATATCAAATTGGATTATGAATTTGTTTTCTGTGTGATTATTTTATATTTTTTATGAAAGCGTAACATCCTATATCTTTGGGAAAACAGGTGCGATATTACTTATTCAAAATCCGTGGAACTTATACTTCACTATTTTTACACATGAAACATTGACCTAGGGTCGGGGACAGGAAGTAAGAATGAATTTCGAGGGCAACACAATGTTATTTGACAGTTGGTTTAAACTGCTATTACAGGAGTTAGCAGACACACTACGCGCCATGCAGACGCGCGTGGCCGAGCTCATCGGGCGCCTGGCCGGCGAGTCGCCGCTCACCGCCGAGCTGCTGCACGCCAACGACCGGCTCAACAACCTGCTGCTTAGACACGGCCGGTTTGTGAACAACAGGTAAGAGCTGGGAGATAACCTGACTATTTTTTTTGGTATAGGCCCGCCTCACTATTCCCATACCACTGCAACTCCTGAAAACCAGAATCAACAGACCGCGACCACCAGAAAAGCGTCGAGACAATGAAGTCCAACGAGTCCCAGAGAAACGATTCAACTGTCTTGGATCCCGCAACGAAATTAATCTGAAAAGAACATCGGAGGAGTTAGAAAAATCTCTCTAGTATACAGATTTACAGATATGTGCCAAACATTATTTAGAAAATCACTGCTAAAGGTCATAAGGTCCGAAGCAAAGCTGAAATGGTGGACCCTCGATAACATGGGATGTACCCAACGTTCGCGATTGGGTTAAAAACATGTAAACATCTTTAATACTTACACATAAAGTTTCGTCAAAACATTTTTATGGCTTTTAAAATGGTAGCTCATTGTAAAAGTAACCTAATTTACACTGGTATAAAGTTGATGTTTCTTTAAGTGGAAATCACATCGATTGGAAATAAGTATTTGAATAAAATAAAGCTATAATCCGTCTTCAAGTCGATTGTGAATAGGTTACTCACTTCTAGGTAAGCGTGGACTACCGTATTGACTAATGGTCAAAAGCCACTCTATACAAAACATTATTCTGATTGACATGTTTTATTTGTTCAGGAATGCCGCAACTGGCGGGGCCACTCCATCCGCTATCCTGGGCGCCGCCATGGGTATACCTGGAGTTAATGCCCCTGCCTCACGTAAGTATTCATAATTACTATCAATATTTATATTGCTCTAGGCAGTTGCATACAGCTGAGATGAGAATGCTGAGGGGGGTGTGTGGTGTTACGCGAATGGATAGAATAAGAAATGAGTATGTAAGAGGAAGTCTGAAAGTGGTGCCTGTGACCGAGAAGTTGTGTGGAGATCGGTTGTCATAGTATGGGCATGTAATACGAAATAATGAGGACCATTGTGAGGAAAGTTGAGTATGAGTGTGCAGGGTTATGAGACCAAAGAAAAGATGGATGGATTGTGTGAAAGATGATATGGCTAGAAAAGAGGCTACTATTGAGATGACGGCAAGTAGAGGTGTGTGGAAGAAGAAAACATGCTGCGCCGACCCCAAATAAATTGGGATAGGGGCAGGAGGATGATGATGTTGATGATGATGATTATGATGTTGATGATTTATGTTGCTCTAACTTTAAAAACCTGTATCACTATGGGTCAGTGATCAAAGGGCTTAGAAGAAGCTTTTTTAAATTTATTTGATTCTTGGTATTTTTGTTTTGAAACACTTTATTCATATAATTTCAGCAAAGAAGCCCGAAGACGATGCTTTGATTGATCTCAGCGATGATGTACCTGATATTGCAAAATTGAGTAAGTTAACATGTATATATAATTTCGTTGTCAAGGTCGTTCGTATAGAATTTACTCAATAGTGCACACTCAAAGTACATTATGTGAAGTACAGTGAATTATTGGTCGAATGCGTTTTTCGGATCCCAAATGACGACTCAAGAGAGTAAACAAACTACGATTCAATGTGTTTGACAGCTTTTTTAATACCCTGTGACGTAGCGTGACTAGGTACCTAAGTAATCTTAATTCATTTCAAATACAAACACTGAAAATTATGAAGATTCAAACAAAATAATGTTTTACTTTTTAAGATGGTTTTCTCAGAACTGTCAAATACCCACAAAACTGTTAAATATATAATAATAAGAATGTTATTTGTTATTAAATCCTTTCAGCCGTGAAGGACGCTCAGCAAGACAAGTCTCCGGGCAGCTCGAAGGACGAGTTCGACATGTTTGCGCAGTCGCGCAACCTTACTTATGAGAACTCTAAGACTGGGTGAGTGGCTAGAAGCTGTAAACTAAGTTCGCGATTTAGTTTTGAAACATGTACACAAATACGTGTTTTGGAAAATCGACTTTAAACCCCAACATTTAAGATAAGCTTTCGCTCCAACTTCAAATATTTAAATAACTTTTTTTGTTTACTTTGCTGTGCCCGACGGGGTCCATAATTGATTCTATCCTTACCATACCAACTGTTTTATATAACATTATGGAATGCAATAAAGTATTGAGTATAGTTCGTTATTGTTGATTTTATAATGAATATTCTGAAGTCAGCTCAAATCACATTAGCTTAAAGAAAATATGTGTTTTAAAATTGGAAACAAGGATTTGAATATATTTCACAGTTTTTTTCTCAATGTTAGACTTAATTTGGGAACTAATTTTGACAAGTATGGTCAAATGGCATACCATTTGACCATACAACAAGCAACTTACAACGTAATCATTAATAAATAAAACCAGTGTTATGGGCAGCTATTGCCTACTAACAAAGAAGCACAAAATAAATAATTTTCACAAGATAATTACAATGTACCCAAAGGAATATTAGATGCTTTTTCAAATTCAGGTCTCTTGATAGATAAACCCGGTCGAAACTTGATCCAATTTAGCTTTGTGCACCCCTTTTCCACATAAACTTTACCAAGCGAAATCTCAACAAAACAATACAAGCGAAGAAGCGATAGCTTCACGATTTAATTATAACAATAATTTGGTAGACAATGTCGACAGTACAATATTATACAAACTATTACAGCGGCAGCAGTTACGCGGATAACATGGAAGAGCAATCGTTGACCGGACTCGCGTCAGCGGCCAGCCAGCGAGCCACACAAGGACAGCCTCTGGTAACTCACACTACTTACTAGTATCCGGTCGTTAATATCGGGATAAACACATCAGGGTTTAGAAAGAGACGCACGGGCATATGTGACAGAGATTTTGCTCTATAAAGCCGAACGTTTTTCTAAATATCGATGTGCCTTTATACCGTGTGGTGTTATGTCGATGTGATGTTTAGTGTGATTTTTTATTATTAACTAACTACATTGATTTTTTTTATGTTTTGGTGTGTGTTAAAGTGAGGGCTATTTGAATACTTCAGCTCCCTCACAGCCCCTGGTTACGCACCCCTACGCTTATGGAATATGCGCTTTTAATTACCACAACAATAATAATAAAGATTTGCTATGGGTCTCTTAGTGTCTCACTGCTCGGCAAAAATCTTTCTCCATTCTATCTAATCGCGACCTTGTTCTTCTCTTTTATTTATTTTTAAAGTGAAACTTCTTTTGGAACGCCATGAATTGGTTTTTATGAAGCAAAAAAGAGACAACTATAAATGTTTTTCTCTCTCTCTCTCTCTGTTTAACACCTCCATAGTGTATGCATCTCATTCTCTAACAAATTAACCAGAATACAACGTTTCACTTCTACCGCGTGTGAATTCACACTCAGTTTTTTATTTAATTAAAAATTAAATTACCAAGGAATAGGGATGTGTCCCAGGCAAAAATATATTAAGTCTATTTAGTCCGTCAGCAAGATTACCAAAAAATATTGGACACGTATTTTTTGCTTACTCAAATCAGTAAAAAGTGACAATGATATAGCACATCAAAGTTCAGGAGAAGTGGCTTGTGACGTCACTTTTACGTTAAAAGTGTAGCTCGGCGTGACATCACGCGTAATTTTAACGCACTATATCTTCGTAATTATTGGTTTACGTGACAAAAGAGAAAAAATACATGTCAAGTATTTTTGAGTAATCCAACTTTGGGACCAATCAGATTTTTTAAGGACACTACCCTATTCTCCTTAGTAGTTACTAAGGAGAATAGGGTAGTGTCCTTAAAAAATCTGATGTCTAGTTAGACATCCATGTTTTCCTACAGTTCCTACTATCTTCGTGGTCTACCACCCCTGCCTCACTACCACGCGGCACATCTTTTAGTACGCAAGTAAACATGCCCAGCCCACTCTCATTTGGACATGTGGTCTTTTGATAGTTATAAAACGTATCCAGAATGTGACCAGCCTGCAAAATACCTGTGTTCACAATTATTATTATTAAGTACGTATACTGTACTCCACGGTTTCATCCGCTCCTGATGTGAAATAGCTTTCCTCAAAAAGCCATATCCCATCCATATCAAATGCAAAAATATTTTTTCAAATCCCACCCAAGGTAGTTCCAGAGATGAGCTTTCTCACTAAAATATAAATGTAGTTCAACAATTAAGGAATAAAACGAGAGTAATGATTTATTTATACCTAAGTATTTACCATACGAGTAATAACCAGAAATTCTAAAGTTAAATCTTGCGGAATATCGGTCCAAACCAAGATATCTACTTAAAATTACACTAAATATCACCTCGACAAGATACGGTATCCTATACAGTATCATTCTTTTAAGTTGATATTTCTTTAGTTTTTGTTGAAAAATTAATGTATGTTTTAGTAGTTCCAACTAAATCCAGTTTATTACTTTTCTCTATTATTATTTTTATCGTTTGTTTTGTCTTTTGTATATAACAATTATTTTATGTTAACGTTTCTGGAACATTCGACAGCCGTCGGGTATGGATGAGCGGGAGATCGATGAAATAGCCGCTTGGTTGGCTCAGGAGAAGGTGTGTTTTATGTTTATTTATCATTTTCCTTTTTTGTTTTTATATATTTTACATAGATATGGTGTCATCTTCATGTTAACGGGATTTTTATAAAATCCTTTCATTAGAAGCTACAACTGTGCACTCACGCAGATTTATCTTCTTATTTGGGAAAACAGTTGCCATGCACAGCAAGTAAGACGTTACCGGGGAATAGAAAAATAAAGTTAAATAAATAAAAAAGTAAAATGTATTGTGAACAACAAATAAACGGCTTATTTGTTGTTCAAAAAAAATAAGACTATTTTAAATATTTTTCTGCATAATAGGGATGTGTCCTAGGTAAAAATATAATAAGTCTATTTGGTCCGACAGTTATATTACCAAAAAAGATTGGACACGTATATTTTGCTTACTTACCCCCTTTCCTGAACTTTGATGTGCTATATCTTTATATAGCACATCAAAGTTCAGGAAAATGGGCAAGTGACGTCACTTGTACGTGAAAAGTGTAGCACGGCGTGACGTCATGCGAAGTTTCAACGCACTATATCGTCGTCATTTTTAATTTACGTGACAAAAGAAAAAATACGTGTCCAGTATTTTTGAGTAATCCAACTTTCAGACCAAACAGAATTTTTAAGGACACTACCCTATTGTGACACTCGTGAGGTAGCTGCGTAGGCACTTCTACTTGTTTTTTCTATTCCGTGGGCGATACAGTGCAAATTTAACACTGAGTCGACCGTTCACTGGTCGAGATGTAGCACATAAACAACGTATGCACGGTGGAAGAGATTTTAGAAACACTATACGCTTCTAGACCACCCAACGTACTAATATTTCGACGGTTCCAACAAATATTTGCTGAATCCATGGTAAAAGTTCCGCCGTGTATTTATCCCATGTGCATGTGACCCGCAGGCCGCGTCCGACGCGAACGGTGCGCAGGAGAGCGTGACCAGCAGCGACTTCGACAAGTTCCTGGCCGAGCGCGCCGCCGCGGCCGACAGCCTGCCGCCCGCGCCCCCCGCGCCCCTCGCGCCCCCTTCCACCGCCTCCACCGCGCCCCCGATGCCCGCCGCCCTCACCCCGCGCCACCGCCAGATCAACAAAGAAAACGACCACGACTCCATGTTTGCTCTCTGATTCCCTAACGCACAGAATAGACGCCTGGTTTATCGTCACTTAACAACAATACATATTGCTGTAACTCTGTTTTTTGCTGATTCAGCTTCTTCAAAATGTGATTCTTGGATAATTATCATGTCTTTAGACAGCCAACTCAATAATCATGCACGATGATATTTGTTTATTAGGGTCTTTTTATTCCAAGTGGTGGAAAAAATACCTTTAACATACATTGCTGGGCTTGTATGATACCTATAATTTGCACAAGCATATTATGGTAAAATTGTGCAAGGCTTCCGCATCCTGTATAACCAGTCAGATTTATATAGACCCTAAAGAATTTTACCCTATTTTAGAGAATTGCGTTTATTTATATGAAACTTTCGACACATCACTAGTTTCAACACCTCGCGTTATTTATTCTCACTGTATTCGATGAGGTGTGACGATAAAATGCTAAGTGTATGCGCGCGCGCCTGACTACCACTGTACGTAGCCATTAGACCTTCAGTGTTGTTATTTGCATCGAATCGTATTTGTACACCGCGATCGTTTCTCGTAATATCGCTAATAATTCACATGTATTCGATATGCCGTTTGGTGCCTGGCTTTTATAGTTGTAATTGAAATATTTTAAGCTGACTAATCGATTTCATCTACTTACTAATTCGTAAGCGTAAGAAAAAATAAATCTTAATATATTTGTTATTGTTCGGGCCGAGATTACTAACTTTTAGGACATCGTAGAAACATTCGTCTTGTTCAACTTAAAATACTTCAATATTTAATGATTTTGTAACAGCGTGGTATATACAATGATAAGTACATAACTACGGCGCGTCATTGACTATGTATTACTCTAGGCTAAGGTTACAATAGGTAGATTTCTTTAATATATAACTTATGTAGACTTCACTAGACCACGGGAGCATTTAATACAAGACCACTGGCGTTTGAAATTATTTATTACGATTTAGAAGAAGTATTGGAGAAGTGATCGTCGTAGGGACGAGATTGTGATATATAATATTGTTTTATATAGTATATCGTGGTACTTTTATTTACTAGATTTAGTGATTACTGAGAGTAAATCAAAAGCATGTATTTGTATATTAATTTAGTACCTGCCGTACTGCATTTTGATTTGTTTTTGTTGATTATTAAAATTATAAGAGGAAGATGAGATGAATTTAAAGAAATCGATTATTTTATTTGTAACGATTCTTCTATGTATTGAGATTGATGAAAATGAATTCCGCACATATAAAATAAAGGTGCCGTGTTTTATAAGTCTTATTTATGTCTATAATCATGTATGAACTTGAAATCAGCTGTGTTTGTTAATATCATATGAATTTGCGAAGAAAATGTTGATATAGTATAGCCGCTGCTTGAAGAAAATATCTAAGCTAAGTAAAAGATCGCATTTTCTAACACTGTCTACTGAAGCTGTTATCTCGAGTTCAGATATTATGGTTTTATCCCCATTGTTAGTTATTTTTAATTCCTAATGGTTCTGTATAAAGCTTAGAATATTTCATCGTAATAATGAAAGGAGTTACCCCTACATTTAACCCTTATTGTACCAAAGTGCTACCCCTTCACCAACGTTCTAAAACACTATGCCATTCCACATTTGTCGCAATTAAATGTTCTTTTGGTGTTAACGTGATAATTTAAAAGAACAAGCTTAATGTTAATTATTTAAAAAGAGTTATTTTATGTTGTAATCGTTGTATTTAAGATAATAAAATAATTACCATACAGATGCTGCTTTATTATAATTATGTATGTAGCGTCCACGCCGTAGTGGGACTAGTGGCTAAATAATAACAGCCGCACAGGTCGATCGATGGTAATGCTACGCTTGCCGAGGTCGGTCCATGGATTGGTTACCATACATTACGTATCGAGATTCCAACGTGCCTCGGCAACAAGTTAAAGCAGTCGGGGCCCCGGCTGCCATTTGTAGATCATTGACAGTCGGTACGTGTAGTCCGAAACCCGAAAGTCTAACAACTAGTCTGACCAAGGGGTATCAAGTTACCCATTAACTGGTTCAATGCAGATCAGATAGACAGTCGCTCCATGTACAGTCCCGTTCTTCAGCCTGAATCCGGTTGGTATGGAAGCCGACTCCAACATAAATGGAAAAGGCTAGGCAGATGACGAGGTTCGAA
The DNA here is from genome assembly GCA_905147745.2 of Phlogophora meticulosa. Classification (NCBI taxonomy): domain Eukaryota; kingdom Metazoa; phylum Arthropoda; class Insecta; order Lepidoptera; family Noctuidae; genus Phlogophora; species Phlogophora meticulosa. The sequence continues at coordinate 11,646,276 of LR990533.1, read as the reverse complement.
GGTGTATTCCCCGTTCCGTATCCAATTCAGGACACTGGTTCCATGAAATCACCACTTTTGTAGCAGGGTCTACCATAAACCATGCAGATTGTGTGAATAAAGCACTTGTAGTAATCGACTAACTTTGTTTCAAAATACGCTACATAAGCGGAATAAGAAACTGTTGTTTTGAAAATAGTCTTATACTCGAACAGCAGTGCGACATGCGTGCGCATAGAAACTCCTGGTTTCAGAAGGGTAAACGTTGTGTCGCGAAGAACTTTTTACAAAGGTCACGCTCAAGGTCAATAAAAGTCTTCCAAAGTGGAATGAGCGCTTTACAGATTCTGTTGAAAATCATGAATGCTTGCAAAGGGTTTAAAAAATAGAGGATAAGGTTTAATTTTGTTTATTTATCAATTTCTGTATCCACAATAGATACACAATTGCAGATTTGGCAAATATAATTATGAATATTTACATGTATAGACAGAATTACCAAACATCTGTAGAAAATTACATTTTCAAGATCTTTACTAATAATAATTATGAAAATAGCACTTAATACATTTGAGAATGCAAGTACCTATGATTGAACTATTCATCGTCACAATTTTAATAAAAAAAAACGCTACAAAATACAACTTAACGGTTAAAAGTAATTCTATTTGTTGTGATGAATTAATGTACAAGTAAAATATAAAAATATCGCCAATGCCTATTTAACAAAACACTTGTTCGTAACTAAAACTTGTACTAAGGAATGTGAAAACATTATACCATTATGATACAGAAATTATAAATACAATTGTTATTATACATAAACTAAGTTATGCTGCTGTTTATGCAAAATAAATTATGCGTTTAGAAAATAAATTAAATTTTACTGGGCACTTGCACGAGATCCGGTCGCTCTGACGATACGTGACGAACAAACAGAGTATTACATTATAAAATATCAAACAATGTGTACTATTAACTTAATTCGTTCAAGTACAACCCTTAACACAATTTAGAGAACAAGTCAACAGTCTAGCAAGAGAAATGCAAACGTGTTAGTTTAAGTATAAAAGTAAATAATTATAATCTATACAGTACTATACTATGGAAGTCTCATGAGAGTGTACTGGCCGGGGAGCGCTTATAACTCGTCCCTGGATGGCAGCTCGTCTTCCTCGTCGTCGTCGCTCTGCAAAGATAGAAAATAAACAAATTAATAACGTGTTGATAAGGGAGTTGTGGAAACACCGGGAGGGGATGCCCTAGACGGTCATACACTGACCTGGTCATGTTCTTCAGAAAGGTCAACCGGCGTGCGATTTATGAACGTAATCGAAGCAAAAGGAGTATTTAAGGATCGTAGCGAGTGGCGTTCTATAGTTTCTGCCTAAAGCCATGCGCAAAAGGCGTGAGTACTGTGTATTCAATTAACTAACAACAGTTAGAAAGCATTTGTTCGCGCGCATATTTTATGGCTCATTATACTTTAATGTTGGTAAGTAATAAACACTTAAACATTGGCTTCATGAGTCAGCCATTACCTGAACTTATCTACTATTTAAGATACACACTAGTTTTATTAAAGTTTGGCAGCAGTAGCTAACCAAGTGATTAAATCCTCTACACTCACACGAGGTTGTGAGTTCAAATCCCGTCAAGAAGGAATGTGACTTTTTCAATTTACGAGTATATGTCAGTACTTGAGTTTTTCTTAGACATTACTGACAACGGTGAAGGAAAACACCGTGAGGAAACCTGGATTTATAATTCTGAAATCGTAGACCCTGGAGCAAGCGTGGTGATTAATGCTTCGTTAATTGCCCTGCAGTGGGATAGTAACAGGGTGCTATCATAATATGCGGCAACCGAGTAGATTCGCTTTTATTAAAAAAATCAGAGCACCAATTCTTTGAGATATCTAAATAAAAATAATCCTACGGAAAGCTACGCTAGTATGACGCTGCTTATCATTTCAGATGACACATTATGAGATAAACCATACAGGTTATCATACCACACGTAAGTTTTAAGTTGAAATGACGTGGCCAAAAACCACGTTTTCATAAAACAAACACGTCACACAAATACTGTAAGGAACAAAGTTAATTAGAAACCGTATCGAATCAGAAACAATTTTGAACTTAATTAAAATTTTCTTTTTTTAGTCTTAGTACCTAAAATGGTTCAAGGACGACTTGCTATGGCGATAAGCACGTAATCCGAATATCGATAACGATTTCTTGGAAACATAAAACATTGTTTAATGTTGCTTACGGTCTTAAGAACCTTAATTTAATGTCATGTATCTTTATCTACCTAAAATGCACTTCCATACATAATGAACAGCCAGTCGAATCTTTCTAGACTTTGACTAGTTTGTTACAATCGCTTATACACACACTATTACACGTAAAGTTAAAGCCATCCTTTCACTTATTTATCATTAGGCAATTCTTTTCACCTTTGAAATATTCAGGCTTGTACGGGGTCTTGGTTTACAAAAAAAACCCATAGGCTTAGGCTCCCTGTGTAGAATCCCGATTGCCTCAAATGAATGTTGCTCAAATACGTTATTCAGATTTATGCTATAAAATCAAATGTATTGATAACTTACCACACTTGGTGTGGGCTCAGCACCTTCGCCGTCGGTCTCAACGAACTTGGTCATGGCTGCCAGCGTTCTTTCGCCGTTGTAGTCTTTCACCTGCACAATGGAAATAAGTCGTTAGACATGATAATTTAGAGAAAGATTTTAAGAGGTCTTAGGTTGTAGGTTTAAGTACCAAGCACAAGTACAATTCTATTGCTTGAAAACCACAACAATCAATTGTTGGTTTTGAGGGTTCCGATCTTAAGGTCAATTCTTCAATATAGCCCGCGAATAACAGAATTCCATATTCATAAAACAGAATTCATCAAATCAAATACAGCATGCAGCAATTGTGTAAATATAATTATGTAAAACATCAGTATACCTAGTTCTCAAAAATATATTTACAACAAATATAAATGATTAAAATGTTGTTATTAAAATGCAGTTGCATTCGGACCCCTACGAGCTCGACTAGCTTTTAGCTTTTCATGACTTCAAATTATTGCATTCAAAAGGCAAGCTGCCTTCTACTTTATGGCAATATAAAATAAGCTTTTAATATTCTTCTACCTTAGGTATCTGGACCAGTATATCATTTGTTTGATGAGCATAACGGTAAACACGAAAGCCATTTTGTCTCTATTTTTAATACACTACCAAGGTGTGACAGACCGATTTATTCTAGTGTCCAAGACAAAAAAAAACACCTTTTGATAAGAATAATGAGTCAAGTAACAATGGCCTAATAAAGATTAAGTGACTTTGGCATATTAATGACCTAGTCACGCTAGAAACACATACCAAACTTTTGTATTATACACATTGCTTAGTTATATCGAGAGGCGTGAACTCATTGCTATAAAATGGGGCCGTTAAATGCGTACTAAACCACGATTGAATCAACAAAGTACTTATAATATCTTCGATGGCACCAAAAGGAATTGCATTTACTTTTAGCATAATTCAGACAATCACTTTAACTTTTTGTGTTAATGACTCTTGAGATATTGATTATATTTGGACATGTAAAAAATAAAACGGCGAAAATATAACAACCTAATTGGGAGTTATATGTTTGAGCCGTTTGGGGTTGAAACGCTAGGGCCATGGGGTTCAAGACATAGCGAAACGTTTGGTCGACTCTTCACGTGTGACCACGAGGGCTGGGGCCATTTTTTTGGCCAAAGAATCAGCATTGCATTAAACGTGGCAATGCTACCAGCCTTCTGGGCATTTTTTCCGTTGACAGTGATGCGGATGACTTTTTCGATGCCCTGTGATATATATTTTTTTTTCATGTATTACTTAATAGTTTTATCATTGTTAAAAACATACTTAAACAGTATTCTGGCACTAATATTATATTGTAGTTTGGACATTCAAAAGCACTGACATAGACGACTATCATTTATACCACGGAATAGAAAAAAACAAGTGGAAGTGCCCACGCAGCTATCCTGCCCGTGTCACGACTATGCGGAAAAATAGATAAAATAACAACAATCCTCGTCCGTTGTAATAAGTCTTAATTTTGGATAAACAACAAATTCAACTTTGCCGAGATGCTATTTTGTTGTAATACAAAATTAAGACCATAGAAGTCAATGTCATATGCCTTCGTCATTTTGCAAAAAAGAGAATTCTATTCTATTATTTGCCCACGGGCTTTCACTCAGACCATTTTCTTCGTATTGGCACGAGCTTTACAAATGAATATCTAAGTCTAAATCATCTAATAACTAGGTCTATAGCAGTCTAGTACTAACTATCATGACATATGAGGCCAATTCAACCTTGAGAGAGCTGTATTGATGATGGCATTATTGTACTTCGATGCATACATATATTTGTTACGGTCGCGAATAACTTGATAACATGCTTTGTAATACTAAGCTGCAAATTGCAAAAACGTATATTATTTGTAACGAATCTTATTGAATGAAAATTGTAATACCTACAGCACACGTAGCATGACCACCATAGAAACGGGTTTTGTCGACGGAAGAATAGACAACAAGACAGATTGTTGAAGGATTTGTTCCGTTCGTAAAACTAAAGAGAAGGTTTTCTATTCTTGGTAGAATAGATGAATTGGTCATGCTACACGAGCTGGTTGTTTTCCTCTTTGTATATTACTAAAATAATTGAACATCACTCTTCTTCTTTTCTTTCTTTCTTTTTTTAAAAACGTTGCCCCACACTAGGAAATTTCCCTGTATTGTGAGTGCGTTTACAAACATTCCAACTCACATACACAAACAGCCAGACCACCTATCTTGTCGTGCACTGACCTGGTTATCCTTAGTGTACAGTTTGATAGTGGGGAAGGAGGTAATCTTGGTGTGTTCGAGCTCGTTGGCGGTAGCGTCGATCTTGGCGATAACGATGTCATCATCCGACTCGAAGTGCTCTCCCAGCTTGTCGTAGATGGGGACCAGCTGTTTGCAGTGGCCGCACCTGTGGATGGAAAATGGTGGTTAGACTTCTGAAGAGAAGCTGGGGTGAAGTGTTGCGAGAATGTAGCTTTAAAATTTTGGATCAAAAAAAATTTTTTTTTTCTTCAATTTTTTAAACTGGATTCCTTTTTTTCATTTTGAAACTAAGTGAACATGACGGTTGGACTGGTAATACATCATTTATTTTAATTCTACCTTTGATGTTTTTGAAATTTCTATAGCATTTAGTTCCTATTATATTTACTAATGCTATCATGTAAAAAATATAAAAAAATGTAAAGTTGAAATAAGGCTATGTTCAAATCGAGGCGAATCCTGCATCGGACGAAATTAGCTAGAGGCGATACGGTCAACAAACTTGTATGGAGGTGTTTAACTGGAGCAACGCGTGACTTCCTAATCATTATTAAAACAATAGAGATTCGGTTCAGTTTGAGCAGTGAAATTCACTCGACTCCACTGTTTATCACTTGATTAAATCTCGATAAACAAATTATTATTCTGTTTGGCAACATCTGAACTGCTGAGATATTTTACATAACATAATGTAGCAGATGATCAATTTCCAAGTCGTTGAACAGCAAACAATGACGTCTGACACAAGCGTATTAATTACGTCTCGCTGAATACGAACTAACGAGTACACTTGCGCAAATTATACGTTACTACGACAAACACGACGCGCTGTCGCCGCGACAAATAATACGGTGTCTGGACTTGAACTCGACCTAGAAACAGCTTGAACAAAGCACCTAATGGTGTTATAATGTCAGTAAATATATTATGTTTGTACTGCACAGCGGGCAACACTTGATAAAACAAGACATTAGGTCATAATGTGTTTTTGTTACATAATTCTTCGTCATGAAGCAATCAAAATTGTTTTAATTTCATGGTTTCTTTTAAATATAAAGGATATTTAAAAGAAACCACACTTGAACAAACAATCTTTGTGATGTGTTCACTCCTCATTACTTATACACTTGCTACATATTTCGACTGCTGAGTCATACCATCATTTGATTACTGATCAAGTTATATCATCAAGTGAATATACGTAATAAATGGGTTTTAGGAAAAGGTATCGTCAAATCGTAATCAATCGCGATTGTCAAGTTATATATACGAGCAAATCTTATCTGCTACAAAAAAAGAAACACTAAAACCTGAACTATTAAAATCTTACCACGTATATAGAAGACGATTTAAAATTACCTCGTTGAATGAAATTTAACTACACCCGGTCTGAGAAAGCTAAAAAACAACAGATATTGTTACGAAGCATTGAATTCCCTACTTGTATAGCCCTTCCTCCCTGTGGGAAAATCCATGACCTATGAGGAAAACACAAAGGAGTTGACGACAATTTCTAGATGCAGGTAGGCTGCAGTATCTAAATGAATGCGACTCAAGTACCCAACTGATCGGTCACTATGAATGATCACTTACCATGGAGCATAGAACTCGACGAGCACTCTCTTGTTGGTGTCAAACACGACCTCGTCGAAGTTGGTGGCGACCAGAGTCTTGACGGGCTTGGCGGCCCAGTCGGAAGGCAAGTCCTCGCTCAAGAGGTGCTGTTTCAAGGTGCCGGCGAAGAATGACTGCACGAATTCCTGGGAAAGAAGAGAAGATGGTTAATATGATGTTTGTAGTGAAAGTGTAACACAAAGCTGAGTGTTGCAAGGCAACAAATATTGGGTCAGAGAGAATTTGTCGGCAAGGTAATGTTAACCAATTCTTTGGAGTTTTTTATGTATCTATATGGACACGTGTATAATTATATCGATACAAAAATAATAACGTAATTTTTGAAATAGTAAGGACCGATATAAATAACGTTTCTTAGATAAAATATGATTGAAGCCGCTATAGTGACTTTATGTTTTTGAAAGTTGTAGCGTACCAGTTTTGAGAAAAAATACAACTTTTATGGCACGTTTTTTATGCATTATAATAAATTTTATTATAATACTTAAAAACCAATGAGCCCTCTTCTTTATTTATCAAAACCTTCACAAAACACGCATACTTCTACAGGTTAACAGAACAAAATATCAAATAAGATTACTAAGGAAATAAATTGCGCGCCGACTCATTTCACAGGATTAAATTACAAGCTGGGTAGCTGATTGCATATTTAACAGTAAGTAGTAATAACACCTACCTCTACAAGTAGAACTTAAGAACTACCGACACTGGTACGAGAAATGGTTATTGAGATGTAATTATTATAATATGGCATCGCGCGTCTTGCGTAATATTAGATGAACACAATAATCATCATCATCATAATCTGCCTAGCCTTTTCACAACTATGTTGGGGTCACCTTCTAGTCTAACCGGGTGCAGCTACCAGTATCTCACATGGAGCGACTGCCTATCTGACCTCCAAGCCCGTTACTGGGCAATACGATACCCTTTGGTAAGACTGGTTGTCAGACTTTTGGGCTTCTGACTACCAGTAACGACTGTCAAAGATCTACAAATGATAACAGGTACCAACGGCTTAACGTGCTTTCCGAGGCACGGAGGAGTCTCGATATGTTACGAACGGTCGCTCATCCACAGACTGACCTCACGAACACGCCTTCTTATAAATTACAAAAAGATGATAAACGCTAATTGAAATTCTTAAATCGGCCTTTCTTTTGGTGAGCCCTTCAACCTTACAGGTGAAGCGATAACTTCGGAACCTTTTTTAAGAATGCGCGCACGGAGGACTGTTATTCAAATTACATGGTATATTATGCAGAAAGTTAAAACTATCAAATTGCAAACACTGAGCGGCCACTAGTATTAATTATTACGCCTCGTCGTCCACATTTCTATTACTTGCGTATAAATTATAATTGTGTACAATTTTCAAACACGCAAATGCCAATCTGTAAATGACATGGCTGTGGGCACAATTTCCGCGAATTCAAAAATGGATTTAGTACTAATGGTAATTGTGTTCTCATATCCATAGTGTGTTGTTGCCGTAATTAACATTGACGTGTGTAAAATAGGGAAAATATACTTAAGCGACGCTGGTACGTCGAACAAGATGTAAATAAAGATATAATCATTTTCAAAGTAAGAATCATGTTATCATTGGTATTTTGTCATGATTCGCAATTTTGAGCAGAACGCCGAGAAATTTATCGAAAATATTATATTTTTCTTTTGAACATGAATTTAGAGACGCATTGAAGAGAAGTGTTATATCATATTATCACGCTCTGTGATACGATTATGTTACATGGTTCCCACATTAACACGATTAATGACACAATTTAATTGCTGAATCGTGAACACACAAGCCGACACATTAAAAGTAGTCAATAGCCATTATTGTAACTATAGTACCAACGTATCGATAAGGTTGATTACATAATTTGCATAACAACGATTGAATATTACATATCGGTCAACATGCCGACTGTTAGAGTACTATGATAAAGTTCCGTGAAATTAGCCATTAATATATGTTTTAATAGCTTTTGCCCGCGACTTTGTTTGCGTCTATGTCAGTTATCGCGGGTGTAGACGATGTCGCAGATTAAAAAATATACTATCTAAGTAACCAGAATATACTCTATTAACTCACCAAAATTATTTTCAATCTGATCAGCCATTTAGTCGTGAAGAGGTAACAAACAAAAGAAATTACTTTCGCATTTTTAATATTAGTATGAATGTATCGAATATCCTCTTCTACCGCCCGGCTGATGGTGTCCAGTAGGATTGTTCAATGTTATAAAAACTTACTTCAATGGAGTTAGCGGAGAGCTCGTCGGTGGCGGGCTTGTATTTGGCCATATCCTGCTCCAGGGCGATCAAACGGGCTGCGGGGATCTCTTCCTTCTTCATGCCGAAGAACTCCAGGATTCTATGGAAGAAGAAACACATTTAATCATTTAGCTTAAGATATTTATTTTTGGGTGTATTGAAATAGCTTCTACAAGTAGTACTTCTAAAAAAAATCCTGCTCGACCACTTTTCGCCATTATGCCCTTAGAAATAACGCTGATAATTGGTCGAACGGGAAATTTCGCTGAAGTACTACCGGCGCAGTCATAATAATAGTATGATAGAATATAATTTATGCCGTATGCCAGAACCCATATGAGAAGGGTAACAAATTATCGCTAGCATGTGTACGAATGTTTGCACGAAATAACTGTTTTTCAACGACTTCTCAGGTAGAAGGAATCGTCCGTCGCCGTCCTTGACATTTTAAACCATTGGACGAAACACGTTTACCGGTGGGTGGCGCGTAGGGTTGCCGAGCTTCTTTCGAAGTATTTAAATGGCTATCACTGTTTCCATTAATTTTCTGGTAGATGACACAAATAGGGCAAATATTAATAATATTAAATTATAATAAAATGCCGGCAAAATTACTGTCATCCAGACCACGCGCTTTAAAGGGTACTAAAACTTAACTTTTTCCAGAATCACATATGAATGACAATCTACAGAAATTATTCCAAAGGATAAGATCTTCTTTTCAGTCATGAGGGACAATGTTTTTTTTTAATAATTATAATATATTCAAAACAAATTTAAGTTTAAATAAAAACCCGACTGCGGAGACAACAAAAGTGGCATCAAAATAACTGGCACCAACAGTTTCGTACTGCTTGTAGAGTAATCTTTTTATCAAACATTTTTTGTTGTCTAGAAGTAGTACTCGCTTTGGTAACCTTCACCTCAAAAGTTGAACGTGCTTGGAAGGATTATTCACATGATATAGCGTTGTACATAATATGTCGTTGACCTATTAATATTTACAGTTACGCCATTTGATTAATGTAGGCCTAGCATAGTATTACCAGTTTATTATGTTCTCACTACTGGGATACAGGCCCATACGGGTCCAGGACAGGATAAAGTATCCAAGTGGTCAACAGGTAGGTGTTCTGGGTCTGGCTGTTTGCTACTTTTTTTTTTTAAACGTCTCTCGTAATTTCTCCTGTGTCGCGGGTGCGTTTACAAACATTTAAAGTCACATACACAAACAGCCAGACCCGGAACAACTACCTATACGCCATACAAATATTTGTTCCGTGCGGGAATCGAACCCACAACACACGGCGCAGCAGTCGTTCGCTCAGCCGCTGCGCCAACCGTGTCGTCAAGATGTTTGTGAACGCACCTACGACACAGGAGAAATTCCTAGTGTGGGGCAAAAAAAAAAGAAAATAAAGTAGCAGGCAATGAAGCCCTAGCCTACATAGTCAATAAATGTATACTGTTGATTGGACATCATGGGAAGTTACTACATGAATTCCTGTGTTCATAATAATAACTGTAGATAGTAGGTATAATAATTATTATTAGATGCTTTGTGTGCTAGTAAACTTTGTTTGGATTATAAATTTTGGTATCTACTTATGTTTTTTGACAATAAATACCACTGGAATTATATTAATATGGTTAGTTAATTACGAAGAAGAATTTAACTGCTGTGGGTGGTCATTGGAGTGGCGAAAAAGGGAGCATACAATGAAACGTCAACTTTACAAACAGTGCGTGAGTGTGTGTGCGTGGTTTTTTAAGCTGTAACTGCGCTAATGATTAATATTGATTTGAAACACTTTGGATGTGACTCATAAAATGTTTGTACTTTCTATTCAGGTTAATAAAATAACTGCATTTCTAAGCCCACGCGCGTATCTTCGCTCGCTTCACGTGGGCGATAACGTGAAGTAAATCGGATCGGAAGGAAGCACTTTTTCTCGGGTTCTTTGTTACTACACGTAGAACTTTCTCTATATTTACAACCATTAAAAATACGGAAAACAATCTAATAAGAATAACTATATTTACCTCTGGTGTTCATCTTCATCGGCGTCAATGGCAACGGACATAACACGGTCGCGGTAGTTCTTAGCAACAGGCTTGAGTTCCTCGGTATACTTGTCGAAGTCGCCATTTTTCTAAGAACAAAATATTCATCAGAATCTGTGGATCAAGTCCACACAATCGACCTTTTACAAGCAAGGGTCATTGACCACGAGGTCGTTGCACTTTATAGTGTTTGTCGATGTGTCGTCGTGTGTATTTAGCTATTAGCATGCTTTAACAAGCGTCTCGTTTTACTAAATGATTTTAGCAATAAAATAAGTAACATCCGCTAACAGGATACGTAAAAGGGATATTATTTTATTTTTGACTCGAATTTATGCATTCCTAATTATTATTTACTAACTATTATTTTAGTCGGTAAATAACGAACTCTACTCGCAGATTTCTAAGCAATAAAGTGGGTAAAAAGGTTCATTAACCGATGCGCATGATGGATTGTCTAGTAATTAACGGTGAAAGTTCAAGCCGGCGGGTCACCGGCTCAAATCTCTTCACTGTAGGTTACATTCACGTTCGTGAAAGTACATCTCACAAACACGTCTAACCACTTTCGAGATCAAGACATACAGTTGCATCGCAAAAAATGACACCGATAATTTAATTCTTGGAGAGATAAGCCACTACATACGAGTCAACAATGTTTTGCCTTTTACGTGTGGAGAGGTCTACTTCGGTAACTCGTTAAAAAACTGGTTTTGCTGAGTAATAATAGCCGTCTACGATATCTCGTTTTCCTACGAATTTAAATGTCGGGAGATTCACGAATGGTTCTCAAGTTAAATAAGTTGGTACTTGTTTATTAACTATAAAGTTAATTGACTACTTATATCTAATCAATTTGGAACAGAACATTGACAATTAAGTGACGTGTATAGGACAAACTGTTGTCTGTATGTCTGCTTATATCCACATAGTTTACATTCTGAGATATTTTATACTGTTTACTTAAGAAGATAACAAAAGAATTTTACACATTTTACTAATTACAAACGTCTTATGTTAATTTCTTACCTTGGATAGGAACAAGAGAAGGTGGTATTTGATCTGGCCTCCGAAGATCTTGGAAGCAGTCTCGTGGGAGAACTCGACAATGGTGGGCATGCTCTGGACGAACACCCAGGTCTTGAACAGGTCCTCGTCGAATTTCTCACCATCGTACTTAACGCGGGTCTCTTCGAACTGATGACAAAATAGGATATAAGTTACAAAGGAACAGATACAATGTCTAATGTTTCTCTACTAGAAAGCCGGCCAAGATTATTGATACAGCAATTGGTAAGTTTAAGCAAAAAACGCTGTACAGAACCCCAAGAAAATTCCGGTACATACACATATCATACTTATCAAAGGCATTCAAAGCTACAGGGAGTCCAATTCAATTTTCCGAATGTCTTCACACAATAATCATTGTGTTTGATATTTATATTTCTTATTTTGAGAGACATTGTTCGGGAACTGGGCAAACAATGTAAGGAGTTTTTATTCAAATTAAGACCTTATTATTTTATACAAGATACAAACAATAAGACAACTAAAATGATTAGTCATAATAGACAAAAAAAAACAATAAAATATAAAACGGGAGTATAAATAAAACTAGTTGATAGCAATTGGCTCGCCCTATATTACATGGGACTTAAAACAAAACTGGCAAAATGTGGCTGTTACTATAGGTGCACATGAACCTCTGCCCAACCCTTCAGGGATTACAGGATTGATTTTATGTATATAAAAATAAATTGAATTTGTTATTTTAAAGTTAAAACAGCACAATCTGGAAAATGTTCCTAAACTGTACTATCTCCAAAAATATAGATTTTATCATTTAAAAGCGGCAATTAAAATCAAAGTAATAAGATAAGTGCTGAGTGATAGCTTAGATAAGTGTGTCAATTTTATCACTGTTACCCACAGTCATATAAGAACACGGAGTGGACAATTGGATGCAGCTTCATTTTATTCATGTCTCCGTTGAGGCCAACAAACTTATTATCTCCTAACCGAAATGGGGGACAATTTCAATGATGTTTAATACTGATATAATAATGTGTACATTTGTTATATCAGCTACTTATGACATTATATGTTATGTGGCTTAATTTAGATCTGATTTGCATACTTAAGGTAGAACAAAAGATGTTCTATTTTATTGTCTTTAAATACATCAATGATATTCACAAAAATTGTGATAAGATTATTAAATAGGTACGTGTGTTCACTACTCATTTTGTACCTATCTTATAGTCACTAGACTGTGAAGTAACAACCAAAAACCTTGTGAAACTAGTTTTGTTGTATTATAATGGTTTGAGAAATTTAATGATAAAAGAGAGGTATTTAATTTGAACGGTGAAGCAGTAAGTTATCATGTGTACTTACGTTCTTGAAGAGAACAACATCCTCATCTTCAGCATCCAGCTCAGCGATAACTTTCTCATCAGAGACAACAGCGAAGATCTGGTCGTCAACACCGCTGGCAACTCCAAGGAAGGCCTTAGCCTTAGTGGAGCTCTGATCCGAAAAGAAACCAAAGATGATGACATTATGGGCGGCAATGAGTTCCTTGGCCTGGTCAGCAGAGGAGACCTCAAGGGCTGGAGGACCAGTCTTCTTCTTCAGCCAACTGATGATGTCATCAGCTTGACGACCACCTGAGTAAAAAAATTTTCAAAATTGTTTAGTGATCATGAGCGTTATTACAATTTAATTAATGATGTATTTAGCAATGTAGATGTGATTAAGTACACCTAAATTATATTGATTGGAACTAAATGAGGCATTGCGAATTCTTGTCGAAATATTTAACTTTCATGAATGAACCATGAAATGTTTAGAAAACATTAGTTATAAAAGCGTTAGGTACTTGTCGTAATCATTAAACACACATACCGGAGTAATCAATAGGGCTGCCGTTCTTGAAGAATTTGAGTGTCGGGTATCCCCTGACGCCATAGCTTTCGGCGAGCTCTTGTTCTTGGGTGGCATCAACCTTGGCTAGTTTGATGGGAGACTCTTCCTCGGCCAGCTTGGTGGCGGCCTTGGCGTACTCCGGAGCGAGGGACTTGCAGTGACCGCACCATGGCGCATCTGCAAATAGAAGGTATGATTCACAAAGGCATGCAATACGTGCCGGCACGCGCGCAACCATGCCGACTGACGTGTCATTCACATTTCAACGCAATTATGAATAACAAAGGGCTCAATATTGAGATTCACAGTGAAGAAAAGACAAAAGAACAATATTTAACAATACAAACTTACAGAATTCCACTAATAGGAAATTGTTTGATGAGACAACACCGTCAAAGTTGGATTTGCTTAGTACGAGTACGTTTTCTTCGGTGGGTACTTCATCAGCCAAAGCGGCGCCCAAAAGGGCTATTGCCGTAAATAGGATTACTCTCATGTTGAAAAATACGGCACTTCACTAGCCTTCTCCGAAGACGAAACTCTATAAAATGCCGAAATAGTGCCACTTCATTCACTCCCGTCTCATTTGACGTGGCAGCGTCGATCGTGTGTAGAGCTCTGATTGGCTGGCGTCACTTAATATTTTTTGAAGTGAGACTGGCCTACTGGCAAAAGACTGGTTTTCTATGCATCCTCTTAAGTAAACACAAAAGATATTTTTTAATTATTAAACATAGATTTATGAGGGGTAGTGGAAGCATAAAAAATAAGAACTGTGTAATAAGATTAGCTCTCAGCTAGATGTTTCATATTTTATTCAGAAATAAAGAAAGTTTAGCTTTGTGACTAATTAGACATACATAAACCTTGGTAATCTACATGAATGTCAAGGGCCATTACTTTTGACATCATTTTCATATATTCTTTTAAATCTTTCTTGATCATTTATAAGAATAACTTTTTTAATCATGATCGTTCCATCTCTGATCCTTTCCTTTCCAGCTGATTGTGACACCTGTCAAATGCTGTGATGCTGTCATTATCAATCTGTCAATTTATTGTCAGGCGAGGGCAAAGTAAATAAACGGGAAATGTAAACAAGACATTACAAAATTAAGTTAAATTAAATGAATCACGTGATAAAAGTAGCCAGAAATACAAATTTTTGTAATGCAAAAACGTAGAGAATATAAGGTGGCGTTTCAGAAATAGTTAAACTGTCGTACTCCAGGTAATTATAATATATATTCGTGGACTTAGCTACCAAAATATGAACACTGTTGTATTTATTTTATTTAATATTTTAGGAATAACAAAAGACTAAGTAGATGGTATTTCATTAAAATTGAGGAACTGTCTTTCTACTATGAGTCATGTGGCTCTAAGTCAATCATATTAACTAAAATTTAAACTCAACGTGATTTCAATCATGTTTATAGAAATTTAACTATAACTAACATTAGAGTTATTATTTTATCTCATTAATGACATCATAAACCATGTATTGATCCTACATAATAACACCCCAACTTACACCAACTACAATACATAAATACTCACAAATTCCATTCAGAAATATCATAAATAATTAACTTTATGTAATACTATTGAAACTCCCACGTGACCGACATAAATAACAAACACGCCTAAAGCATAGTAAATTACAAAAGCTGGCACACATACCACACTATTACAGATTTATTTTAGAAGTTTTAATATTGGACCGTTTCCAATTTTTGTACTAGTGCCCTTCCTCATTAACACTGGCAAAAAGTATTCTTATTGTCTTTGGTAATTAATAGGGTATTTGATACAATAAGGTATGTTAAAATTATTAAAAAAATATATTAAAATATAAATTCATATGAAATTATCAGACTCCATTGAATTGTGATGATAAAAATTATGTAATATTCAAATTGATATAAACGCTGAATAAATACTTGGGATTATTTTTATTACTGTGTGGGAAAGTGAAATGGTGAACATTTTTAATCAATTTAGTGCGGCTGTTGAACTAGAAGGCTGTTTGTAATGTAATTATTCATATTCAATAATATTCTTATACAAATAATATGAGCTAAACCAGGAAATGTGCTGTGAAACTGTGCTAAACATGTGATAATATTAAGCTCTTGTTTTGACATTCTTCTTTTTATTAATAATGATTACTTTTTATTTTTTATTAATTATACTTTTAATATTTTATGTAAATTAACTCTATTCACATGCTTTGATAAAACTCTAATATATATATAAAATTAAACATGAACAACCCTATTAGAATATATAAACACAGTTTTAAGAGCTTATCATAAATTCAAGGATTCGTCACACTGCAACATGCATTACAAATTATTTCAAAAATATTTACACTTCCATTTATATTTCAACTCATACTTTATCTGTGAGTAATAAAAATGTTATTAACATAGTGCAAAGTGCCACATTTAAATGAAACAAACATAAATTTCATATAAAATTTATGAAGTGTTTTACTAAACTGAATCCTGTTATGATTACAGATGCCAGAACTGACCGTGACATCCGAAATATATGAGGAGTATGACTATAAAACTAAAATATCACCAAGTACTGAAGGAAGTAAGTATTAAAGTAAGCATTTTATTAACATTTTGAATTAAAAGTGAAATCTTACATTCTTAACGTTCTTGAACTTACATACAATTACAGTATTTACATACTCTTTTTATTTTCAGATGTGGTATCAGAATTCCCATTTTTACTGCCCAAAAATGGAACCAGTGCCACTTTTGATGAGGACAATGACTTAAACATAGATAGGCCACAGAAAGAAGTCATTAAAATAGGTAATACATCCAGTTCCTTCACAGACAGGGTGTAGTGAAGTACTCTTAACCAGCGCGCGTGTGTCTATGCATCCTAGCAGATGATTTTCTGTAGTCTCTGCCTACCTTTATGGAAAAAGATTGTTCGGTTTTTGTACTTCTTGGTACCCAGCCGTTAATTAAAGTCATCATACGAGTGGCAGCCGAACCCTTTTTTGACTATGAACATGCCTACACTTCTACATATACTTAACTTAATTTTTATGAAACATTTCCAGAGCACAGTTCTAAAACAAAAATTGCGCTCGTCGGTCTACAAGTATGGCGGGGCGCGTTCCTCCTCGGTGATTGGCTGATACACCTTGGTTTGAAGGGAGAGCTGACGAATAGGAGCGTATTAGAGCTCGGCGCCGGCACTGGATTCACGAGCTTTGTGGCTGCTCTATATGCCAAGAAAGTTGTATGTACAGGTAATTACTTGGACTTCTTAATTCTTAATTGATTCCTGCTTAATGGAAAAATACCTCGGATACTTTACGGCAACGTTCTTATACGTGCGGAGTTGCACGATCTATCATGGATAGGACCTCTCTGGAAACTATGGAGCGTTATTCAAATCAACCCTGTGGTCTGGTTATCCCGTCGATTACAGTAGCCCCAAAGAAATTCTTGGCTTACCTCTTGCTTTGGCAAATTTAGTTATCATGTACACGTCTCGGCAGTTTTTCCGGTCAGTTTAATTTGTTATCCTGTAGGTATAATAGTTTTTTTTTCTTTCTTGCAGACATTGATATCGGCGGTATCTTAGAATTAATTAAGTTAAACGCCAAGTATAACAAGAAGCTAGTTAAGTCTCAGTTCAAAGTGATGCCGCTGGATTTCACCGACACTGCTTGGAGTCCGGCATTGTTAAGTGAAATAAAACAGGCCAGCATTATAATAGCAGCTGATGGTACGTATTGGACTGTTAACGAAATGATTCGTCGAACATAATGAGTTCGACCACGAACGAAACACAAAACACTATTTCATTACTATGTTTTTCACAAACTCCAATTTTTCGCCATTATTTTACTCTACTTAGGATTCCTAGACCAGGTCAAGTAAGGTCAGTATCCATAGTGGCCGACAAGCAATTACGGCTGATTTCAATAACGTATCTCAATCGGTGATCTTCAACTGCTACTTCTACATCGCCCTCTCTAGGTTACAGATTGGTTAAAAACAAAGATCGATCTCTAGATTGGGATTGAGATGCGATGTTGAAATCGGCCGTTTATCAATAAAGCACCTTCGCCCATGGCCCAATGTATTCATTCTACACCATCATTAATGCATAAATTGTTGTTCAAAGATCCTAAAAGAATAAGAAAAACCTACGTCATTTGTTATCAATGCTTGTACCTACGTTGTTCCAGTAATTTACGACGATGACCTCACAGCAGCTTTCGTTTCAACTATACAGAAGATACTAAACACTCAGTCCCCGAAAACGTTGTACATGGTGTTAGAAAAGCGGTACGTGTTCACGATAGAGCACCTCGACTCGGTGGCGCCCTGCTACGAGACATTCCTCACTCTGCTAGACAAAGTCAAGACAGAAAACGCACATTCCACCTGGAACATAGAACAACTACCTATAGACTTCCCAAAATATTTCACTTACGATCGCGTCAAAGATCTAGTGCTATGGAAAATCTCTTCCACACCAAATTGAGCTAAAAGACAATATAGGAAAATTAAATGTTTATTTTTGATTGAATATTCTTTTATTAAAACACCTTGTAAATTATTATAACCTTTATTCCAATTTGGTTCCCTGAATGTCACACGATTCAAAGCTACAAAGGTAGCGAGCGAATCAATCAGATTTTTTGTACATAAACATTGACAAAACGTTACTTCATAAATTTCAACATCGTTTAAATACTGTGTATAAATATAAAATGTTTGCAATAACTTATTTATATCATGTTTTTGTTCGAACTTTCCTAATGATAATAATCTCACTAAAGGCGAAATTATGAAATTATAATCTAGACTTAACATTATTTCTGTGTGGGCCAAAATTCGTTGTATTTCGTGAGGAAAGTTTTCCGAAGTTCAGAGTTCCTGGCCTGTTGGTCCTTTTCCTTGCTGAGGGTCTCGACGCTCTGACCCACGCACAGGTCGCCCGTGAAGTGGATGATCACCACTTGAGTGTTAAAAGTCACGTTTTTGTCTGGGCTTTGCTTACTGTAGTTTGTTTGAGGATTAAAGTCCATTGGGAATGGTAGTGTTACATTTTCTGTGGAGAAACACACCTGTTACTCGTGAAGGCATAAGTCTGAGAAACAATACTCATCATCTGCCTAGCCTTATCCCAGCTATGTTGGGGTCGGCTTCCAATTTAAACGGATGAAGATAATTACCAGTACCTACTTTACACGGAGTGACTGCCTATCTGACCTCCACAACCCAGTTGCTGAGCAACACGGTACCCCTTGGTAAGATTCGCTTGGAGACTTGGAGTTTTGCACGAACTAGTCTCGATATGTAATGAACGGTCACACCCATCCACAGAATGACCTCTACAAGCGAAGCTTAACCTTCCGACTATAATCATTTACCCACGAGATTCTCCAATAAAAAAGCAATACTAACGAGAAAAAAGACTCATCGCTGTAAAATTGCGATATTTGCTGCCCCGTCAGACATCTTCCATTATCGCTACTGTGCGTAAGATACATTTTGCGAGGTCTTCTGGTCCTCAATTAATAGTACCTGGATGACCGAGCTTCGCTCGGATAAAACGAGGTTTTCTAAAAATGTAACCTAGCTAGATCGATTTATCGTCCCCGAAAGAGCGGGCATACTTAATGTCATGAAAATCGTTGGAGCCGTTTCCGAGATACAGATTATATATATACATCCACATGAATATACAAGAATTGTTCGTTTAAACGTATTAGTTTTTTTTTGTGATTGTTAATTTTGAAGCGCTTAAAAATAAGGGTGCTGCTCTGCTTAAAGAACCTAAAATGCGGGTGGTGTGCTCCTTTGCCATAAAGGGGTATTTGTCTTGAGTTAGCTTAAGTAACTCCCTGTATCCAGGAATCTAGTTTTAACTAACCACGCTTCGCTCGCGACTAACTTTATAATCTTTCGTTACGCTCCGGGTTTAACATGGTCTCGTGGCATAAGACACTGCTTTATCCCCTTGGTGCATGATAATCTACAAGTCCTCAAGTGCAAAATTGTATGAATGCCAACGCATCTGCGTTAAGTATCTACTTAACGGGTCATGTTAGTTGGTCTACCTTATACAACAAGTAACGTAATTAACGCACACGCCCTCAGACACCCCAATTAGTATATTATGTTATAATCATAATACATACACTGAATTTTTAGTTTAACATGTTCAAGCATTAATTATTTATTTATTTAGTTTTAGTAATTCTACTAATTTTTCTTTATTTTGTATTGAATGACGGAATTTGAATTGATACAAATAAAACTGCAGTTTTAGAAGTCTTATAGCTTTGAGTCACGGTCTATTTCAGTTAGTTTTGACTGTACAGGGGTAGTGTGACTGTAATTTACGTTGTTTCAATTATTTTTGGGATAAAAAAATCAACATCAATATTCAAAATTATAGAAATCGATTCAGTAAACGATTCTGATCAAACTACTTTCAGAATGTGCGTTAATTATGTTACATATTGTATATGGGCATGGCTGTATGGCCATATTACCCAACCACCCAAAATATGGTGGGTAAATAATGATGATAATGACTGCACGAACGTCTTACGAAAACCTTAAGAACACTTGTCATTATTGTAAGATGCAATGGCGACGTCAAACATGTGAGTGATCGATGCTTTATCGTAACCTGATCGTACCTTACCATTGTATTCCTCGGCGCCCTGTACGGAGGAGTCCCCGGTGCACTCAGGCCCACAGCGACCGTCCTTGAGAATGCCCCGCATGGTCGTCAGCTTACTGATGGCCTTCTCACTGCTCTTGTTGTTCTGTTCGTTCTTGTGCTTGTCTATGTTGCGGAGGAACTTCTTCATCTGAAATAGAGGACAGTGTACTTGTAATACTGTTATAATATCACACAATGTAGGCTATTAATTGAGTGCTGCTGTAACACTGTATGTTTGTACGTTACATCCCTCCCCCATCATTGGGAACCCTATTTCCCAGAGTAATATGTCATTAGCTAGTTACGATATATTACACATACGGCTTGGTAAAGGTCTCTCCTTATAACGGAATTTACGCGCAACGATTATGCACTATTTTTTGTTCACTAAACAACACTTACAGCTAAAACAAATTGATATGAATTAGCCAGGTACCGTCTTTGAAATTTTCTTCGGCGGATCGGGATATGACATTTTCGGCTCCCCTGGGTTGCTGCCGACCACGTGCAATGTGTTTTTCGGTATATCGAAGTCGGAATACACGGAAGGTTGGCTGTCAACGGGTTCCCTTGGCCGCGAGCCCGTCGACGACTTGCTGTTCGTCGGCATGTAAGCAGACTTCTCCGCGCTATGCGATTGACACTTTTGTATGGCTGTTTTATTCTTGTTTTTTTTGTTCCTCTGAATAGGAGAATCATCTTCGTTCGACAGGCTTTCTTCTGACGTCGAAGGGAACACTTCGTTAAGGCTCAGAACTTCCAAGTTGCACTCTTCGAGGTTGGAGGGATTGTTCACGTCTGCCACTTGACACAACTGGTCAGTTGAGTGTATACTTATGAACGATTTTTGTCCAGTGCACAAGGCACCGTCCTCGCTCGAGCCAGATGGTTTCTTAGAAACAGTCACTGCAATGGAAATTGGGATGTACAGGGTTCAAAAATATTTTGTCCTTGGCGGTAGAATATGCGGAAGTTATGGAGTGAAGACGTAGACAAGATGCTTGCGACTTGGCCTTTGTTGTATTAGAAAAATCCATGCTGTCAGCAAAATGAGTGCAGCCGGTTACATATTAGCATCGCATCAGTCACGTTTCCGTCCAAAACATCTTCCCAATAAACAGTGAATAATAACGGCATACATACCAGCATACGTACAGCTGTCGGTGGCGTTAACACTTATAACATGTCCTACAAAATAAACAATACAATCAATAACCTGACATGTAGGCATACGCACACGGCCCGGCCGTCGTCCGCGCGGTACTCACCTTCGTCCTCATGTCTGTTGGTTGCCTGAATGTCTGTTCTACTTTTATCAGATAATTTGTGTGCATTCCTCGAATGTGACATATTTAACAACAAATTTCAGTTTGTGAACTTTGTCAAATGGCTTTCCATTTTCTTTTTATTTGGTTAACCTTGACAGTTCTAATTTTAATATTTTTTTCAGCTAAGAGTTAGGTTAGTGAATTGCAACCTCTTTTTGTGACTTTTTACACTTTATCTTTGATCAGGAGTAGGCTCTATTTTCTGTTGGATAGACATATCGATAGAAAACGTGACTTTTTTGTGAAGGCAATAAAACACTAATTGAAAATAATTGTTATATTTCATTTCATCATAAGTACATTATACTGAACATATACTCAGAATGGAAAAATATAAAAATAACAAAAAAGAATCATTAGAATCAGCATTGCAAAATGGAATTATGATAACATAACTACTTAAATGTAAAAATATTGAGTTTTTATTGTATATAATTATGTATTAATATTACTATAGTTGTAACAGTCTAGTACACAAATATGATTAATATTATGAGTTGATAAAACGCGGACATATAATATGATTTCACTTAATGATACTTGTGAACACTTTGATGATATACCTAAGACCGTTTGAGTGAGAACCACGTCAGAAGTCGATTGAGATGGGAGTAAGGCATAGAAACCCTGCAGTCTTGTAGAAATTCATGTCAAAACAAACACTTCACACAATAATCTTCCATTACTTTCATTATTTCAACATCCAATTTTAATTTTATCCTAATTATAAATTATTAATCTAGTCACTTCCAACAAGTTATTGTAATTTTGTTTTGATTGTCAGTCTGGTCATGATTATCCAGTTAGGCTTACTTGAAACTTTTAAAGTATGTAAAGTAGGTCAAAATATATGTTTGAAGATGAAGGTATTTCTTCAAATTACATTTCTGCTTTATAATGTTAAGCATCATTCTATATGCTAATATGCTGATCGTATATATTGCTGTACCTGAACTATCTCGAGCCTAAAATGTTTTTTTTCGTCTAGTATTACTAAATTCGGTAGCATTGCAGGCGTGATTTATGTAAAATTACTGAATATTATTTTTTAGGAATGGGATGAAGTGAACCTTTTTACGTTTTCTCGAATTACGAATAAGTAGCATTACATATTATTCTATGTCAAAATGCGACTGACTATAATTTATCTATGATAATGTTATAAGAACTAAAATACTGTGGCAAGGTTCTCATAGCGTGCTTTCAGTCTAAGGAAGAGTTTCTAACGTAACTGTCGTAGTGCGAGTGTGCCTCACAGAGAGAGGGGCGTGCAATCAGAGCGCCTGCGTCGGCGCAGCCAGGGCGGCGTGACCTCGTGAGATCTAACATCAGAACAAAAGGTGAAATATCGTACGTCATAATTTAGTAACATAACTCCATTTAATGGACGTCAACTTACAACTAAAACATTACCATAACTGGGCAGTAACGAAATCCTAATCACCTAATCACGAGAGATAATTTTGTTATTAAAATGACGGCTTTCACTTGATATGGCGTCAACGTCAACGTTTAAATAATATATAAAACGTGAAAGACCAAAAATAAATTGTTCTACGTATTTAGACGACAGCCGCGCCGAATTTCCCACATGTTAAAAATAACGGTGGTTGTACTTTTGGCGAGCCTCGAGCTTAGAAAGCAGCCCGTAGCTGAGGACTGAGTTTTCGCTATACGGAGCTTTTTCTTTCCGATATGGATGATCGCTTGCGGCTCTGGATGCTGCCGGAAGACATCTTGCGCTTGGTTTCGGAGTGGCTGTGCGATGGCCCGGGGGTGGCCGCCTGGAAACGATAGAAATAATGTTTGTTTAACACAGAGTTACACAATAATTTCACTTTCATAAATTTAACTGCTCAAAAATGACGATAAAACCAAAAGCCATCAAATGACGAGTTTAGAAAATATTTTATTTTGTTTTATTGTGTTTATAACATCAAGTTTAAAAATGTGTTAAAATAAGTAGAGTCCCTTGTTCTTGTTCATTTGATGTATTATTTTTACTTGACTATACCGATTAGCTACGAAGATATTAAAGATGTCGGAAGTAAGTTACATTGTACAACGTAATTTAGTTTGTTGTACATACTGCATAGATGACGGCTTTGTGATGGGTCTTTCGAAGCTTCGCCAGTTTTTTTTAATTTGAACTTGTTTTTTTTTTAGTTCAGTGAAAAAATAAAAATGAATTGCAAAATATGTTGCTGTGCGCAAAACTTGAAGACGGCTGAACCAGTTCGAGTAATTCTTTTTTATTGTTTGTTATTGTAAGGGGCCTTCCCATTATTTCTTATGAAAAAAATACTAAAGAAATTACCGCGGGTACTATCGCGGGGCGCAGCTAGTATAAAATAAAAGAATGGTGGGGAACATAATGGACCTTGCTGCTGAAGTTGTTGCCGGAGCTGGCCATGCGGTTGGCGTTGCTGAGCGTGGCCAGCGTGGCCAGGCTGCACAGCGCGGACGTCTTGCGGCGCACGGCGGGCGAGGCGTCCAGCTTGGCGGCCGGCAGCTTGGCGTCGGGCGGCTGCTGGAACTTGCCCACGGCGTGCCAGTGCTCGCGCGCGTGCTGCAGGGACTCGCGCATCTTCTCTTTGGCTTCGGCGTTATCCGCCAACATTTGGTTCAGCATTTGCACCGTCTGGTATAGCGCTACGGGACTCAACAACCCGAAATCGTGTAGCGAACACATGTGTAGAACAAAATTCCTGTATAAATTCTTCTCTAGCAACTCCTTTCCTCTCATCTGCAAGAACATTTGGCAGGTGATGGGGATCTGGCAGTCTCCCACGTAGTTGTACTTCATGACGTGCAGGTTCCACATCTTCATGAGTTCCTTCTCGCCTTCGTTGACGTCAGTGAACTCGTCGATCATCATCATCGTCTTCTGTTGCAGCCATAGCGGGTCCGTCTCGCTTTCCGAGTCGATGTCCAACTCGTTCGGGTATACAGGTAAGCAAGTGATCGTGTGGTGGTAGAGTCTGGAATGAGAATGGTCTAGGATGAAGGGCAAGTAAAATATTACATGGTTTAAGGTAGAACTTTCTTTAAACATTCCGCGGCTAATGAGCTAAATAACAAATATGCTCACATGACAACCGAAATGTGAAACAAAAGTCTTGGGATTCATAATTCGCAAAACCAACCTGTTATGTCCAGTAAGATAGGGTCTTTGAGCATCCTGGACCTCGGCATCATCCAGCTCCAAGAACTCGGCCAGGCTGTGCCGGGTGGGGCGGCGGCGGCTGCGCGCGCGCCACACCAGCACGTGCGTCAGCGACGTGCGGCGCGTGGGGCCCGCGCGCGGCCCGCCCGCCCCCGCGCCCCCGGCCCCCGCGCCCGCGCCCCCCGCGCGCCCCTGCGCCGCTATCAGGTCGTGCGGGGAGCCGGTGTAGGAGCCGTCGTACAGCTCGTTTATTGACACGTCGATGCGCGCGCCGCCGGGGATCGGCTGACAGAGAACGGCCGGTTAGATCTTTGGGTTTGAGTAAGACTAAATAAACTGTTAAGCAGGAGAAACTGAAATAAGACAATGGGTCCATGGTGGATACTTGGTGGTGCATACTTACGAAGTACGTAAAGTTGAACCGCGAGTGGCACAACTTAAGATGTTTGAGCAAGGAGTACAGAGTGCCACAGTCCAGAGAACACCACGGACAGTGCAGGTCATCGCACGCCTCCGTCTGCTGCCGCGAGTTGTTGTTGTACAGGAACTGGTATATTATCTGTTGACGCCGATCGCCGTCGTGACCGCACGATTTTGATTTGTCTGAAATGAGGAATTTGTGAGTTATGTTGGCTTCTCAAGAGTGAGCAGTAACAGTAAGTCTACATAGCGATAGTTCAATTTAACACACCACAAGCATCAAACAATAAATAGTGGTTAAAAGGTATGAGAGTGAATTGAAACAAGCAACATTATTACAAATATTCATGCTAAAAATAGTGCACTTTTATTGAGACATTAAATGAGGCTGACAGCTTATGATTGATTTCACGAACACTAGGCGAAACTTACTTGTAAATGTATGCCCATTATTATAAATAGGTATGATTGGTAAGTTTGGATGTAGGAGGTGTAATCTCCGAAACTACTCATCAATTTCAAAAAACCTTTCACTAAAGCCTCGCGGCTAGATGCTGTATTAAACATATATAATAAATACAATACATTTAGGTGTCAGCTAGTTTTAGTGATATTATTCAACAAATGTTTCTAATCAACAAGTCTCTATACTATGTATACAAATAAATTTACTAATATGACAGATGGGACTTAAAAGATAAAATAAATCCATCTAAAGATGAACTTTGTATGCAAGCCATTTCCATGTTATGTGTAGAGCATTATTTTTACTTAAATTCAAATCTACATTTAGAATGTGAGCAATTACTTCCAGATTCCACTTTAAAATGTGGGTAACCAACCCAATATGATGTCAGCTCAAAGAATGCTGGTCATTGGACAGTATGATGATGAAAGATGTACTAAGTGACAATACAATACCATTTTTAACATCATTATTACTAGATTTTGATGTGCTCTGTCTGCCCTTGCCGGAGCCTGAGTCCTTATTGCCATTCTCACTGGTTTGTTGGTAAAGTTTGGGTCTGTCTACCAGCCCAGTGGTAGGCTCCTGGCTCCAACTCAGCTTTAACTTGAGGAGGGGCCTCACTTTGAATATGTCAAATGGGTTGCCTTCTGCCTGGATTTCATTTTCCTGTAAGAAGTTAAGTTACAATTAGGTGAATGCTAAGCTATCAGTCTGTCTAAGCCATTTTTGCACTTGGAGCCTTTTACATTGAGATAAGAGACATGGACATAAGATATATTTTTTTTTAAACTTTGCCCACACCAGGAATTTCTCCTGTATCGTGGGGGCGTTTACAAACATTCAAACTCACGTACACAAACAGCCAGACCCGGAACAATCACCTGTAGGTCATACAAATATTTGTTCCATGCGGGGATCGAACCCACAACACGCAGCGCAACAGCCGATAGCTCAACCACTGCGCCAATCGTGTCGTCACAGAATACAGGAGAAAGTAATAATCTTCTTATGTGTAATAAGATTTAATCATGACAAAACACTGTAACTTACATTAGGTATAGTTTCCCACTGGGCCATTAGAGCCTTGTGTGGCGACCTAGCGATGGTACCGCTCCTGCCAGGCGTCGCATCATGCAGCACCAGATCATACTCCCCATTAGTGAGGAGACACCGGTTATGTTTGTCATATACTATTAGCTCACTCCCGTAGAACTTAATCCATTTCCCATCACTAGATGAGTTGAGATCCGATGATGATTTCAGGCGTTTTGTCACTGGTTCTATAATATAATATTAACTTTGTGCTTGACTGAACTTGACTGGTATTGTTACCTAACATGCTGATTATGTACCATTCAACAGAAACAAAATATCAACGACTCACTTGACATGCTCACTATGCCATATTTACATAAAAAATGGGTGGGAGTTACATTCAGGAACCAACCAAGAAAAATAACAAAAAAAAAACAAAACAAAACACAAAAAGCATTACCATCACATTCACCATTTGTAATTTCACTAGAACTAGCCGCACCATTAGATGTACTGGACCCAGAAGCCCTGGTCACTGTCACTCGTAACATGAGCATGTAGGACTTTACATTGGGGCCCTGCGAAGGGCTGAAGGTGTCGCTGGAGATGCTGACTGCAGATGCCATGGCTGGTGGTTCGGAAGATGATGGGTTGAGTGGTACAGAGCAACTGCCAACCTAAGGGTTTAGAGAGTCTTAAAAAAGGAGTAGCAGAAATTAAACCAGGGATTTGAATGGATACATAAATTGCCTGTAACAATTGACCTGTATTGTATTCATAGAATTTTTATACCATGAAAGAGATAAGATTTTATTGGTGGTATTCATCATTTTAACTATTTTTTTTAAGTGTTATAGAAACCCCAACTCCTGTCTAGCACACAACCACACATACAGTAGTGTACAGTAGTACAGACTGCACATGCATGTAAAATCTCCCATTTTAGAATGTGGAACACCACATCTTAGTCCTTAGCAACCAAAAATAAGACTCAGTTCAATTCTTGTAATAGTGTGCAGCTATTTCATGCTTGTATATAAATAAACCCTTTTTCCTTATAAATAAAGCATTACTTGTGCGTTAGCAACAATATTTAATTAATTAATAGTATGCAGCTGAAATAAGGCCAGTGTCAAAAGTCAATAAAATGTTGTTTATCAGTGTGGCCTCAAGTAAAACTTAAGTTGATAATAATACTGTCTTTGTCATTTCTTTAGAGTCAGTAACATAATAAGTACAACAATAATAGTCATGTTTACCTATACATTACTACGATAAGAAAACAAATGAGTTGCAACAGATGTTTCCCACGGTAAAATACTATGGAGGTTTTATTATTTTATTTTATTAATTTAGGGAAAATTATGACACAGAAAGAGCCAGCTTAATACATGAACAGCATGCATTATACTCACAGAAACTTCTATGATGGCAGAAGAACTTTCTTTCCTCTTTTTATGGCATATCTTAAGCAGCAATGTTTCAACTTTGACCTGGTAGTCTCGAGGTTCATCCAAGCTTTTGTCATAGAAACCCAAAAAGGTGAGTGTCATGTAACCTCCTAAGCTGTTTAGTTGTAGTTCTGTGCTCTTCTTCACTGTTATGATGTCTAGTAAACTGTCTACCTTGAAGCCTATACGGCTTTTGTTACTTCGCGACATTCTTCTTTTCATATATGACAGTGTTCTATTTAGAAATATTGGCTAAAAGAGAATGGGTCCATTAATATTTGTTTTTAAAACAAAACTTAACAATCCTACTATAGTTATACATACCGAAAGCATATTTCGGGTCCGTAGAAATCTGTATATTTGAGTGGGCTCTGTAAAATGTTTATGAATAAAAATTATTACAAAATTATTCACAGGAAACGCTTACTTACCTAGCATCGTATAGCTAACTTACTTTCAAATGCTTGTAAAAACAACTCATGGTCCGCTTGTAAGTGATCAATTTTGGAGTTTTTATGAGCTTCATTGTCTTTATCTCGTTTCTTGGGAGGCATTTTTGAGGTTTTTATCTAAACTATTAGTGAAACCGCCAAGTTCATCGGTTCGTTGACTTGACAGCGTCAGGTTTTGGGGTTACCATGAAAGAAATTTAAAATGTTTTCATGGTAATCCACAAAAACATGCTAGGCATGCCAGAAAAAAGTTTGATTATATTCTAAATCATCGTGGGATGGTCAACAAAATAAAATAATTTTGTGTATAGATGGGAACCAGTAACCACGACCATCGGTAGCCTAGTCACATAACATTGTTGCGTCGTTTGGTAAAAAACTTAAGATTAAATACGTAGGATTTTTGTTATTGTAATTGTGTTATAACTTTATGAAGGACATTGCATTAATTGAATATCTAATATTATTTTAATCTAATTTTATATATTTCAATGCTATTCATGATCTGGATAAAAAATGTGATTTTATACATTTTACACGCCTTATGATATAATCACTTGAACATGTACATTTAATAACACCATTGTAACAGTGTTTTCTGCAAAAATAAATAATTCGTTTTCTATTTGGATTTAATATCAAACTAAATGCTGCTAAATGCAATCGAATGCTAATCAATCATTCAAAGTTATAAGTGAATGTATTAACGTTCAAACAAAGTTTTCGTGTCATTAAGTTTTCGTATGTGATTTTTGGAATCCACAAAATATTATTTTACCTAAATAAATTTTACATAAATAATTTTCAGTAATGTCTACTTAAAAATTCTTATTTGTTTTACTTACTAACGAATTTATAAATAGCTGTTGAGTTATTTCCAAATTTGGTTTCATCTATGATTTAATCAGAGCAAATAATTTATTACGCATTCAAGGCGTGGTAATTGGTTTTATTGATTCATATCTTCACTCATTCGTTTATTGATTGACCTAAATCATTGAAGGTAGGGGAAAATAAAATTCTGATCATGCTATCACTAAAACATAGACAAAAGCAATTTGTTTTAAACGCCGCGAACGCAATCACTATGGTGCCTGGCATTGCAGTTCGGTAAACGTAACGAGAGTTTATTCCGAATAATCTTTCGTTCGGAATTTTCAAACTAAATTGTACATTTGTAATTTCTGGACGGCAGATCTAATTTCGTTTTGACGTTTATTTATTTATTATCGTGTTGTGATTTGATATTACAAAAAGGCTGTAAACGCTTGAAAATCGGTGCAATTAATTGAATATGTTTTTAATTCTAAGTATTAAACAATGCGTAAATTTAACAATGAAAACAGATTGATAAAGAAGCAGCTACTAACTGCACAAAGGCAAGCCATTGAAAGGGGCTTAGATGGGGTGCTGTTGAAGCGATACAATTTTATTTGTAATTATAATGATGAAGTCGCAATCAAGAGGTCTAATAAGAAGCTCATTGCTAAGATTTTATCGGCTTTCATAATATTAGTGCTAAGCGTTAGTTTTGTGAACAGTATTTTAAGCTCAAGATGTCTATTATCTAGTAATTACTTAGTGTGGGAGGCGACGCGGCCACTCGCCGATTGTAGCTATTGTGAGAATGTTACGAAACCAATTATATTGTGGAACGTCACGCGACAGGAATTTGCTGTAAGAAGCTTAGCTAATAATATTGAGCCAAATTTTTAGTACCTACAGGTTTCAGCAATAAATCCGTTTTTTCTTTTCAGAGTTATGCTTACACACTGAGGCCTATTATAGTTAAGAATGCGATCAAACACTGGAGAGCAACCAAAGAGTTTAGTTTTAGTATGTTTAAGAGGCTGTATGAGCAAACAGCAGGTAGCTATGAGAGCCTGGAGGATGGCTGCCAGTTCCTTAATTTTAAGACAGATCTGTTTAGTCTGAGGGAGGTGTTCAGTATGCCCGATGCTAGAATGAGGAATGAGGAAGGCCAAAAGCCTTGGTATGTTGGATGGTGAGTATAAAATAATAATAATTTTACATAATACATTAATAGACATAAGCTCACAAACCCATATTTTTGCCACCAAATGCATAGGAGTTTAATACACACTGGACTACAAATATTGAAATATTTCTGGACTAATTAACACACCTAAACCCTTTTGGAGTAAACAAGTGTGATGTTTTGTTTCGTTATGATATTAATGTTTCATCAAATTGTTGCAGGGGCAACTGCCATCCAGACATATTGGCTAAAGTCAGACAGTATTACAATATTCCAGAATTTTTACCTGAAGATGCTGAGTTTCCAGCGACTGAAAACATATTTTTTGGCTATGAGATTGGAGCTGTTATGCATGTATGTTATACAAGTAGAAATATCGAAGTACCTACTATAGTGTCTAAACACACTATGCCGAAGTTCAGAACAATTACGCCTTCAATGCTGTACATACTATGCCGAAATTACGTCGCGTCATAGCGTATAGCCTAACTTTTGAGCCCACATTATATGCGGCCTATGTCGAATCGATTGCCGAAAAAGATCCGGGGGCGGGGAGCAGCAGGGAGCCGCCCGCGCCTTTCGTGTCCGCCCGTAGTGTTCATTTCGCTTCTGTCAGCACTTCAGCCCTAAAGACTGAATACTCCACATTGATGACTAGACAATGGTTTAACTGGCTTATCCACATTTTATTGATAAATGATATGATTGTGTTGCCAGCTGCAGGCGCCATGTAGCATCGATACTACTGGTTTCTATGTATTTCTATCATAAACGATTCATAGCAAGCGACGCGTCGTCTGCCGCTCGGCTGTAATGATAGGCGAAACTATGGCCTGACCGCAGACCCAGTAGTCTCGCCAAAGTTCGAGCGGCAACAAGTTTCTTTTGGCTGTAAAAATGAATTCCTCTGTTTCCAAGGAAGAAAAAATTGATAATACCTGCATACTTCAGCTGACACCAGAATTGGCTGTAAAGAATATTGTTGTTGTGATAAGTTAATTTCTGATCAGTAAGCAATAGCATTTTAATATATTATTCCAGCTGGATTATATACCAAGACTGATGTGGCAAGGCCAGGTGCAAGGCAACAAAACCTGGTCAGTGGCCCCCGTGCCCGAGTGTGACCATGTGTGTCTCAAGTTTGAGTATTATGTGGAGCCAGGGGATGTTGGTGGGTATACAAATTAATTATAATGTAATAACTTATTTATTATATAAGTGTCCAAATGAGAAACTAATCTAATAAACTTCTCTTATAATATATTAGAGGAAAGATTATATTTGTATGTTTGTAATGAGTAAACTCGAAAATGACTGGTCAGATAACAAAATTCATTCATGGTAAATATTGATAGATAAGATGTGTCGAAGATAAAGCTTATTATGTTAAAACCACTGGGTTTAAAACCTATGATGATGAAAATTTATTCCTCTACTGGGCAAATATTGTCATTTTTTACTGTATGAATATTCAGTCATACCTATCATAAGGATAGAATAGTATAAAAACCAAATTTATATGTAACTGCATAGCATCAATTAGTAATTCTGCTTTATGTATGTTTGAATTATTCATATGTATGCAATTAGATTTAATTAGTTCACCGAGCAAGACATGAAAGGCATGTCCAATCTGCTTACAATGTCTGTGTTTAATCTGTTTCAGTAGTGAATGATGTAAGACAAAGGTCTAATAAATAAATAAATAAAATAAAAAGCATTTATTTCAGGCAACTAATAGCACCCATACAACAATCACAAAACAGAACACACACACATAGACAAATACATTTACACTATCGGACATAGTTAGTAACATGTCTGCTACAGCAATGTCCGATAAAAGGGCAATCAATTCTGCCAGCAATCATCGCCAGAACTGTATTCGAGCTGCCCCGCACCCTGCGCACCAATAAGGGCAATCAATGGAACCACATGCCAAGCACCCACTTAGAAAAAATGATTATCTCATGACCATCCATACAATTTTAATAAATTAACTAAGCAACTGGGGTATTAATAGGCCCGGTAATATGAATGACAGTTTTGTCCCATTAGCTGACACTTGCTATGTTGAGTGGGGTGCTAACCCTCTGGCCCTGGGCCCTCGGAACCACTTAGGATTTTCGTTAGCGGACATGTGTTCATGTCATATATTAATTGTAATTTTCAAGTGTTATTTTGTTTCAGTATTATTGGACACCCGCATTTGGTACCATGCCACAAATATTCCTAAAGGCCAGTTCTCCTTGACTGTGCAGTCCGAGTATGGATGAAACAATGCTGCATTACCTAGACATAGTACAAAAGAAGTGTTCTTTTAACATATCGAGATGCCAAATTATTATACATACATTATTTAAACAAGCTATTTGATAACCTTTGATAATACATTTAAGTGCCATTTTGTAAGTAGTGCAACTATATTTAGAGTTAAGTGTATGCAATATTTTGTTTTTATACTAGTAACTTATTTTATATTTCATGTTTTATACTACACATTATAAACAATTTGATGTTTCAAAGTTGTTTTTATACCTAGTTCCTTCTTTCTTGCACAAAGGCCTGCATTTATTAGGTAAAAGTAAATACAGTATTTTTTTGCTGAGGCATCAGTAAAAAAAAAATTAAGTGAAGTCTCATTGGTATAGTGGTCTGAGACCCAAACAATTTATCTTCGATAAAAAATACAAAATCTAACTCCATGAAGATCACCGGTGTGAGGGACAGCGTCCAGCAGAGTTGCGAATTTTCACAGACGGATCCAAAACAGGTACGGGCACAGGTGCATGCATCTTTTCGGAGGATCTCAATATACATTTAGCCACGCCTCTGGGGGCCCATAATAGGGTGTTCCAAGCAGAGTGTAAGGGTATTTCCTTAGCCTCAGCTATCGCAGCCAGGCAGGTCAGAACCACACTGTCCGTATTCTATCAGAAAGCATGGCGGTCCTGCAAGCACTAAAGTGCTATACAACCAACTCTGGGCTACTACGCGAATGTCATCACCGCTTAAATTAGGTGGGTATTCTAAATAATATAACCATTCAATGGATTAAAGGACAGCGATTCTCGTGGCAATGATGCTGCAGACGAACTCGCAAGGTGATAGCATGGCAGTAATGGGACCGGAACCCATTGTACCACTCCCCTTTGGGTACATACGCACTCTGGTAAAGGAAACGCACTAGGGATCAGCACAACAAAATATGGGTCCGTGTTTTCTCCAAATTGACTGCAGGGAGGCACTCCCTGCAATTGACGGCCGCTTCACAAAGCAGGCTCTCCTACTGACTAAGCAGCAGCTGCGCAGTCACAGCCGCCGTCACCGGTCATGGGTCATTTAACAAGCACCTCTTTACTATAGGAGTTACAGATAGCCCGCTATGTAGAGCCTGCATGGAGGTGGACGAGACGGCGGCCCACTTGCTTCTCTACTGCCCAGAGGTTACTGCATACAGGGCTAAATACATCGGTAACTCGGTTACTCTCCGAGAGATCGCCAGCAGCGTCAGATAGCTGCTGGCCTTTCTCAAGGAACTGGGGTGGATCGAATAAGGTATTGTCCCACCCGTTACGTAAAATACGAGTCATGCAGTTGCGGATATCGGCCCGTCTATCAATACAATACAATAGTGGTCTGAGGTATTATTGCTGTTGAATATAAGGTCCTGGTTTCGATTCCAGCAGACATTAACTATAAAGGTTTCTGTATTCAAGTTATTCAGGTTTGGTCAATGTGCTTGGTTATAGGGCTATAAAAATATGACTACCCACAAAAGAAAACCTTGGCCCAGTAATTTGTAGATCACAGCTGTATGTTGGAAATGGTATAGTTGTCAAAAATAGATAATACTATGAGAAAATGATACAACAGAATAAATACTCAAAACGTTTTATTCGTCTAATTCTATGATCAAAAGTTTTAAGTGAAAAATTGGCTTGAGTATCAACTCTGACATAAAATACATAATTTTAAAAACCACACATCTTGATTACACTATAAGTGATAGGAAAATTGTTAATATGGTTGTTTACTCAGTCCAATCTCTCACTCAAGTTACATTGTAAAGTTCACATAAAGAGATCAGATTTGAAAGTCGAGGGACAATAAGCTCACGACGACTGCGCGGGCGCACATCTATATACTATTACAATAGCAGTTTTGTATGTACAGCTCACTGAACCCAAATTCACGAAATGCAAACTTACTATAACAATAAATAATTTCACAATTTTTTGACCAGATAGATGCCAGTTTGAATGGACAATTTTAATTGACATGGCATTATGTATTTTATCACAAAATAAAAATGGTACCATTACATTGTACCAATTGAAATGGACACATTACATTAAATTTTTATATTACAACTACCCAATCAGCTGATAAGAAGGTAGACAGCAATGGACAGAGAAGATTCACGAATATTAGATGATTAGAATAACTGCCAGACACCCAGCACTGCATCCTTTATGGCCTCAATGTATTGTGCTGGTACCCAGTATACCCAATACCGGGATGCTTCTGTGGGGCCTAGCTGTAGACCCTGAGCAACACAAACAGTTTGATTAGTTCCTTATTTCTTCTATCATTATAATTATAAATAAGTTAAAAGCTTGTATTGCTATAGACACATACCATGATATGATACTCTTCATGTTCTTTGATTGGTTCAGATGTGATGCCTGGAAAACACAAAAATAGATTAATATTTTTCAGATTCTTAAATAAGTAAATCCTACTTGTCACAACTATAATTTGGAGAAGCAACGAAAAAAAAACATGGGTATATTATCATTCATATTGCACCTATTCTGTTTTCACTGATTCTTTTATCTGAGTTTAGAAAAAGTCTTTATTAGAAAGAAAAAAGTTTTAATAACATGACATTACACCTCTGATCCTCAAAGGGTTAAGCAGAGTGGTGGGTGCTTCAAGATTCCCATTTTGGTGAAGTCTGTGTGTCTCATGAGATCCAGAATTTTTTTGGGATAACAATGGTACCAAGTTCCATTTAAGGTCATGGTAGAGGTCATTATTTCACATGTACAAGGGTGCCGTAGCTCTTGGAATGAATAAGAAAACTAAATGAGTACAAACTTACTTTTGATAGAAGCCATGGCGAGTTTTTCAGTCCGCTCTTTGGTGCCAATCCAGAGCTGGTCCTGCTCGTGTTTGAATGTGAGCCGGACTTTGCCCCCATGTTTGTTTAGCATTCCACTTAGAGGAACTGGTGGCAAGGACTCCTAGAGACAACATACGTCATTAGTGAAAAAAAAAGGCATTGTGTAAAAATATGTTCATGATGCAAATTCAACAGATTTCAGATATGGTTTAATGTTTTGATTTTCTTACATGTTTCAACAGATTTATTGCGACACAAATTTTTTTGTTTGGTTCATAATTCTTATAAGATTTAATATTAAGTATTATGAGTTAAAGAATTAATCATACAACAAAATGTTTATGACTTGTCTACTATTTCTTCATGATTTTGAAGAGATAACAAGAAATTAATGATTGGGCTTTATTTACCTTCGCTCCCTTGATCCCTGGCATGACATCTGGAGGGATGCCCTTGTCCAGAACTTTCCTGTGGATCTTCTGCACACATAGTGGCTCTTTACTTGACTGACTACTAGCTTTTTCCTCGGCTAATTCCTAAACAAAAATATAATCAATTATAGGTGATGATTTTGTTATAGAGTTGTAGTCATGTGATGCATAGTTCTTGAAAATACATATATAAATAAAAATCAATTGGGGTGTCTTAACATTTTCGTTTTGTTATTATACTAACATATACCTTTTGGGCACTCTTCACAGCTAAAATGTCATCCATTTTGGATCCCACCAGCATCACCTTGCCTCCCTTCACTACGCCAGATTGTCGCAGCGTCATGTTGTCCTTGGCCATGCCCTTAATTATTAATTTCTGCGCTGATTGTGAGACGCCGCATATTCGCTCCAAGTGCGCTTTTAAATCTAACACAGTTGAATCGTACGCAAACGTTATGTCATGTTTTGCTTTATTAAATACTACTGTAAATTCGATCTGTTCCGGAATCTCGCAAAATTCAGGCTCTGAGTCTTCAGTGGTCTCCGACGAGCATGCCGCCGCCTCGCTCTCCGCGGGAGCGGTAGCTTCTATATGTGCGCTCTCTATAATACTCTTGTTTTCTGCAGCTGACTTCGATGTGCCGTTGGCTATTGAATTTGGATCCCGATTCTCTGTTGAATCTCCCTTCTCTGAAGCTAAATAATAACATCAAAACGTGAGTTAGCAAAATTTCTAGAACAAAAGGTATCGGTGTGGTGCTTTACAAAGACTGTCAAATCGTATTTTTATCCCAAAATTGAACGAACGTGTTTGAATACTTACCAACATATTCCATAGTTATAAATTAATTGTCAGTAACCGGAATTAAAATAACAAAAACGCTATTGTATCGTAGTTGTTTTGAAAAAATAATTAAAATACAGCCGACTGGCTGACGTGAAGCAACAAATTTTTTGCACAGACTATACAATTTTTATGTTTTGTTACGTTTGGAAACGGATCGATCGCAAGTGCGGGACATTCACGCTGTTCCTACAGATTAACAAAATTTAGCCTCTGGGCTTTCCATAAAATTTTCACTTTGGTTCTTGAATGTTTTAATTGAAAAATCTATCAAAAGTCTTCCAGTATCGTTCAAATAAAAGATAATTGACTTAAAATAGTCTGTCGGATGAATATTTCCTTATAAAGAAAACAGATAGCTTGGAATAAACCAATTGACTGATTGCCGAGAATGTCTTTCATCATAAATAATTAATCAATCGCTACTCTATGAAAAATGTCTTCCGTTTCCATGGCGGCCAGTTTGTAAACAATAGTAAGCATAGGATAGAAGTGCGTTCAATAAAATTTATCTTATAATTTTGCAGAATTATGTGAAAATAATGAGTTTTAACATAGATGATCCTCTAGCTGGAATTCTTAGTGATGGTAGTGATGATAGTTTTTTTGATGACGATGTATTAGGAAAGAAAAAACCTGCAAAAAAGCAAAGTACGCCAACTTTAGATAAAAAGAAAAATGCTCTTTTTGAGTTGAAGGATGATGATAAGCCAAAACCTGTCGCTAGCATAATAGATAAAAAAGAGTTGTTGTTTGACTTAGATTCAAAGAAATCCCCTACGCCTTTTAAGCGGACTGTGTCAAAGGAGTCTATAAAATTTTCGCAATCAGAAACTAAAGTTAAGGTAGGACTTGATAAAGTAGACCTGGGTAAGTCACCAGGGAAGCCTAAAGTGAGTACGAGTGCAGACAAACTCGACATATTTGGTGAATTGGTTGGAACCAAAAAAGAGACAACTAAACCGATAGATAAGGGGAAGAGTTCACAGTCTTTACTTGATGATATTTTAGGAGGTTCATCAACGAAATCCGGCGGCGGTTCAAGTCAAGCGACAAGGCCGACCACGGCTGCAAAAAGTCAAGAATTTGATTTTGATTCTATATTAGGAAAAAGTGAAACCAAAACGCCCACTTCTATCAAAAGTGTACCACAGAAAAAAAATATAAAAGAAAACGTAAAAGAAGAAAAAGAGGCTCCCACAAAGAAAACTAAGTCTGCGGAAGACTGGCTTGGTATATTTCAAGATAAAAATGAGGAAAACGATGATTTGGAAGACGATGCCGGAATGCCATCTTGGTTGGTTGGGGGAGACTCTAAGAAGAAAAAGGCTGAAGAAAGGAAGACGGCCAATAAACCAGAATCCGTCATAGAAAAATCAAAACCTCTTAACCAAAATGAAGAACATACAGAAGTTGAAGGTTCCACGGTGGAAGTTAGAAAGGACATGGAAGCTATAGAGCAGATGACTAAATTAAATCCGCCTTATAATGTGCTGCAAAATCCGTCTTCTAGTGTGCTGCACGGAGGTAACGAAGACGTAGCGGCAGAGGGGGCCGCTCTATACATGCAGCAGCAAGAGTCACAGCTTATGGTGGCATTACAACTGAAGGCACAAGAAGAGAAACTTGCTACTATGCAAAGTGAGTTGGTTACAAAAACAATATTAATTAAAAATTCCAGTAAGTAGGTTCTGCCCCACAGCTGGGCAAAGACCCATACAGTCGTTCCAGAAACTTACTCATTGTAGGCCGGCCGCCTCGAAGTACCTTTCAAGGTGTTCAAGTCGTCTAGTCCCTTCTTTCTGAGTAGGCCTTGACAGCGCCTTTCATTTACAATCAGTTTATTGGGTTTCTTTATGCTACTATTGCAACTTCTTTGTTAGGTGGCTAAAATTATTTAACGTACCTGTGCAGTGCGTCAGAAGGAGAGTCAGCGAGTTCAACGCGAGGCTGCGCTGGCGCAGCATACCCAGCTGGACGCCATGTTGCAGCGACAAGCGGAGAACAGGCAACAGATGCAGTCCATCATAGCTGCACACCAGGAGAGGATCACGCAGAGGATAAAGGTGAACTTAAATCCATTTAATTTATGTCCTCTAAGATTTGGGAGATCACACAAATGTTGAAAAGGTGGCCAGTTGATTTGACCTTTTTCAACAGGCACTATTAGGTACAGAAAACACGGACAATGAAGAGATCCAGAATTATCCTGCAGAATATCAAACTGTTGGAGATCATAAAGACCCGCCTCATACGCGGGAGAAGAAACAATTGCTACAACTAGTGCAGTCATTGCAGGAAAACCATGACAAGGAAATAGATCTCATGGAAACATCATACAGGTATAAAGATTGGATTAAAAATGAGTTATTTATAATTACCGTTTTAGCCATGGTAACAAACAACCATGATCTTTAATTAAAAACAATAAGGGTGATAATGATGGAGTATTAATATTATTCTAAACTCCTAACATTTTACGACTTTTTCAGGAGACAACTAGCTTTCCTGGAAGTATCTTTGAACCAAGGCGAGGAAAGAATGAAAGAGGAAAGTGACAAATTGGTGAAGTTTTACTCCGAAAAGATTCACTGGTTGGAGGAGCATCATCATCTGTATAAGAAATTGACGGAGGATAACCTGACGGCTTTGACTGAGCGACACAAGACTGAGAACGAAATGCTGGGACAGCAACATATGGAAAATGTTAGAGTTTTACAGGAACACCACGCTGCGCTTATGGAGAATATCAAGTGAGTGAAGAAATAAAGGAAAACATTATGTGTTAAAAGATTAGTCAGAAACTAGCTTTATGCGTAAGGGCATAAATATTGTTGGGATTTAATGAGGTATTTTTTTTAGAAAGGCAGTTAATCAAGAGCATGTCCTGGTTCAAGATGCAGCCAGTTTCTCGTCCGATCTAAAAGAATTGGTTACTGACGTGAGGGAAAACAAAGTTAATTGTAAAGAACTACTGGAGAAGGTGCAATCGTTGGCAGAAAATACTGAACGTAGGAGTGACAGCAGTTTACAAGCCAGGGAAACGCAGATAAATGGTACGTCGTCTTTAATATGAACTTTTCGGGCTCTAGTTTTGTAAAACATATTCATGTAATAAATGTAAATGAAGTAGTGTATGTAATAAAAGATCTCATTTAGAGTCATACATAGGAATTGGAAAAATAATAAAAGTAAAAATAATAATATTCTTTAATCTTCTGTTACAAACATATTTGCAGATATGATACAACAGCTGAAGAAAGATCGCGAGAATTTAGACATCGAAAAAGCTGAAAATAGGGAAACAATCAAAATGTTAGAGGCAAGACTGAAGCAAATGACTTCGGTAATATTTTTCGCAGTATATACAGTTTCATAAGAACGACATAGATACGCAAGACAAAATCCTATTTGTATGTGTCTTTTAATACAGATGATAGAGGAAGAGTCAGCTTCTCTCAAACAGAAGAGAATGGAGTTCGAATTTGAAAAAGCAACGTTCAGTAAGCAGACTGAATTTGCCAAGAACGTACTCAAGAAACAAGACGAAGAAATGAAGGTACGATTGACTCTTACTAACGATGCATGTAAAACAATAATTCTTTCTATATTTCATCAAATAATTGTTCAGATGCTGACAGAAGACATCCAGAAAGAATTTCAGGAAAAAGTATCGAAAATTGACGAAGAAAAGGTTAAAGCTGTGAAGGAGAGTGCCGCACTTGCTAAAGAAAAGTCAGCGGTACAGAATTTGAGGCAGGAACTTGAAGTAAGTACTTCAACAATCTATGCTCGTTGGTTCTATGATACTAGGCGTCACCTAAAAACAATTGACAACAACTTGACGACACGGTTGGCGCAGTGGCTGAGCGATTGACTGCTGCGCTGCGTGTCGTGGGTTCGATTCCCGCACGGAACAAATATTTGTATGGCCTACAGATAGTTGTTCCGGGTCTGGCTGTTTGTGTATGTGAGTTTGAATGTTTGTAAACGCACCCACGATACAGGAGAAATTCCAAGTGTGGGGCAACGTTTTATTTATATATAAAAAAAAATAATTGCCCTTTTGAATTTTCAACAGTAGACGCTGGGCCGAGCCTTGAAAATCTAACAGTCCGTTTTTATTTAGGTATCAATTTATGTGGCGTCTAGTGTTAGTGAAAAGGGCCATAAGTCATGCCAAGGCTGCGTACTATCGGACAACTGATGAATTATATAATAGTTAGTGATAATTTTCGCCTTAGACTTAACAAGTTTAATATACGTAAATATGTTACAGAAAATGAAAGCGGAGCTCCAGGCTCATTTAGAAGAAGTCACTGATGAAAGGTCCAAACTGAATGTGGAAAAACAGCAGATACACATGGAGGAACAAAGAATCATGGCTAAGTATGTAACGATACAATTTGAATCAACCATGCTGGATTTATTTCGTAAGGACATAAGTATTTATATCAATTCCAAATTTTCAGGAGTCGTGACTTAGACCTCCTTGCGAAGACAGCAATAGAAAAGCAATCGCAAGCTGACAAAAAATACTCAGAAGCTGAATTCATTCAACGCAAATACGAAGAACGAATCCGAAGAATTCAAGAGCACGTTGTTTCCCTCAACTCCAGAGAGAAACATGTTGCTAGAGAAAAAGTAGTTTTGTCGAGAGAAAGGCTGCATCTTCACAATGAGAAGAAACAAATTGAAAGTAGACAGCAGTGCTCCTTATGCAGATCTTCGCAGATTCCGACGTATTTGGAACAAAATTACACTTTCCCAGATTCTTACATGAATGCTCCAGTCACTAGAGGTTTTAGTTCTAATGTCACGAGTGCTATGAATGCTATAGAAGATGAAATGGCACATTTGCTAGGGAAGAATTTGAATTTGAGACATTGTGCTGGTATAGGAGACTTGAGCAGCCATGATCAGCGATATCACAATGAGGAGGGGCACCCGAGGCAGTTACCGTCTGAGCCTATGGAAGTAAAATCTGGTCCATTTAAAGTAAGTGTGTTGACAAGTAGTCTAATAATTAACAAAATTTTTTTTGAAAGTATTGTATGCCATCAAGCTCTTTAACCAATGTAGGTTTCTGGTTGGGTGATTAAAAATAAATATCGAATCAAAGTTAGTCCAAATATGCTACCCTGAGGGATCCCCGCATGAATGGCATTTGTATTTATTTGTTTGGTACTTACAATGTGTGATTGACGCGTTTTTTGCGTTGGTCAGAAAAACTTTTGTTGAATGGCTTAGCTGAGTAGTTATGTATATTGAGCTCTACAATTTCCGACAAATGCATGCACTGACTGAACAGGTCCACTCGTATCTTTGTGGTTCTTTCCTCAAAAGATCATCTCGGACACTAGTCTGCATGATCCTCACATGATCTAACCTAGATAATGTCTAACTTTAAAAAAGATAGTGATCTCTGAGTTTCTTCTTATAGTAGTCAGATAGCAAAACACCAACCTAGTTTAGAAAAAAATATTTTACATGTTGACGTGTAAAAGTGTTTGTAAAAACCTATGTACAGAAATAAATATAATTTATCATTATTCAATAGGCTTGCACCCAACTGATGGTGCCCTGTTACATTTGTTACCGTCTGTATTTATCATAGCCCTTGCATTCCAGGATTATTTGGATCCAAAATTCATGATGTTACGTCTGGATGTACAGAAGGTGTTAAGTAATTTGGATCATAATAAAAAAGAAGATGGCGATCTTGGAGCCGAAGACGATAATGATGAAGATTGATCTAACGTATAACTCACAATGTAAATGATGTCAAATTAAAAGACTGAACCTGTATTAATTGGTTTAATTTACTTTGATGACTGTTGTAGAACATCTTTTGTTATCAGATTTATGAACAGTGTTATCAAAATGTACACAAATGCCTATAAAGCTACATGCTAACTTAACTATAAATATTTCATTGTAAAAATATAGGTACACGATCTTTTCTTATGCTACATAATTATTGTTTTAAGTAGGTACTAGGGTATGCAGTTAGACGTTATTATGAATACACTTGGTATAAATGGCTCCAATTTTTATATATACACTAGGTTTTTTACCAGCGCCTTGGCCTGCGTGAAAATCGAAAATTTATGTCTCAAGAGAACGTACTGCCAGGATAAAAATAGATGCTAGGACACATAATATCACCAATAACGCACCAAGTTCACCAAGTGTTGGGTACAGGTGTACCCACAGTACACCCACGTATCATCACCAGTTATAATTTTAAGTCCCATGTAATAGGGGGTGAGCCTATTGCAATTGCTAGGACATAGGATACATTTATCCCGGTTTCACGTTCCCGGATAGGGATTAAGCCATGTGCCAAGTTTTAACCAATTCCGTTCATCCGGATAGATTACCAACCATTCAAAACAGGCATACAGACGTTCACAATTATAATATTAAGTAGGATGACAGCTTCAAAATGGCTTCCAACCGATACATGTTTTATTATGGACGTGTTCAAGCACTTTTCCATTTATTGAAAGCAATTTTGAAGCGGATGTAACGATATTGCATAGTTCATACATTTCCTTTTCTTAAAAACATTATACATATACTACGCACCCAAGTTTAACATTCGCACAGTCTTTAATAGAAATTGCTTTAAGTAGTTACAAATAATATCTTTATGGACGGCCTGGCCTTGTCGTTTATATAATAATTCAATTACATTCTCTTATTTTGCACAGATCTACAGTTATAAACCCAAATAAATTACATATAACTTATTATTAACTGACAACTGCATACAAGAAGCACGTCTGAGATAATAACAAGGAACGATATCTTCTCTAAACCATTAAAAATGCTTAATATATTTTACTATACACAATATTTACAACACACGTTATGATATTTATATCGACACCCTCTTTTCGTCTTCAGGCTTCTTCACATTATAGAACTCCTTTTTATAAAAGTTATAAATCTATTTTTCACAAAAGACTATAATAGCTTTGCAAACAGGAAAGCCGTTTATGATAATTTTATTGATTATCTTTCTTATCACAGTAATAATATCATTCTACATCAAAGAAAATAATAAAAATTTATATGTTGATAATAATATTATAATAGAAATTAATTGTTAAAACATGTCCAAATAAATTGATAATCGATTAAAGTATAACGAAGAACATAAAATGAAAATGAGCCAAAAATAGGGAATTTCCTATAGTTATATGTTATGACCTGGTGTCGCCCGGCGCTTTCTGGTATTTGACTTCCAGTAGCTGCGGATAGTTCTCT
Organism: Phlogophora meticulosa; assembly: GCA_905147745.2. NCBI lineage: Eukaryota > Metazoa > Arthropoda > Insecta > Lepidoptera > Noctuidae > Phlogophora > Phlogophora meticulosa. Next base: position 11,601,758 of record LR990533.1, on the reverse strand, counting down.
ACGATAGACAGTAGGATACCGTCGATGTAGTTCCTCAGTTGGACGTTCACGTCTTGTTGTTCTTTTAAAGCCTTCTGCAACTGTGACAAATAAATTGTCGATTAGTATTATTTCTCGACCACCACCATTAGAGTATATTTTGGTATTTGAATAAACACACAAGCATTGTGTAAGGAATGTGTGGTGCTCATGCCTTGCTAGTTTGTTTAAAATGTTGTTATATTATTGGATAGTATGAGGGCAAGCATTCCATTAATAAAGTATGAAAAAGGTACATTTTCAGTCCCAAAATTATGTCAAAGTCATTATTGTTATAAAGCATGCAAGTTAGCGGTATTCTATAGGTACAGACATGCACAGTTAGTAAAAATTTCGTACCTTTTCCATCTCTATGCTGAGATCAGATTGTGTATCGTTACCATCGAGCTGCAAAAGGCATACATGACATATAGGCATTTGTTCTGCAAACGAGTCATTCAGGCTTCATGAAAAGCAAAGCAACGCGACATTATGTTGACTGTGAATGTTACGGAGCCAGATATTGTATGAATGTAAAAGTTTCGTAATTTGCGGCAGTTTAAATAACTAAAGACAATAAGTAATCAAGCCGAAAGCACAATGCTAAGGGTTTACATAAGCCGATTGTATCAGTTAATTAACAATATGAATTTTACTTGCTAACGTAAATGATTAGGCATATCGAATGACTAATGACGATAATCGGATCAACTACTCTACGACTGTCACAGAGAATTTATTTAAATATTGTGTTGTGATAAATTCTTACTGAAAAGAGTTTTGAAAATCTCAAAGCATGACGCGGATGTTTCATATGAAATTGATAAATGTAAACTTGCTGTAATGGATGAAACGTACGACATTTTGCTGGGTATCGACCGGGTCAACGGTGGTCAACGAAAATGACCGTCCGTCGTCAGTACAGGTCCAGACCAGGTGAAATCCTTGTTAATTTGTCTATAATGGGATGGTCTCGCTCACACAAAAATACAATGACATTGGTCTAAAAATGTGTAGTTTAAAGTCTCAAAGCCTTGTGTTTGTGTTCTTTGAAATGGTATGACTTTTATTTCTGTTTAGCTCCACCTCTAACAAGTAATAATATGGCTCCAGGAAGGTACCCAGCTTTACGTTTAATGATCTTGACAATGCATATAATGAATGATGCTTTAAAAGTGCTTTATTTACCTCATCGTCGCTCATTTGCGACAGTTCGTGTGCAAGCGAGTTGGTCCCGACGAGGGGGCCGCTCACTCCGTCCAGCAGACTGCGGCCCTCCTCCACGCCACGCGTCAGAATCTGTGCTTGTAACTCCTCTTGAGCTTCTGATAGAGCTGGAAGAAAAACACTGCAATTTAGTAATGAACTTTCATTCACAGATATACTTAGCTAACAGAGGTAGTAAGATACTTTTACATCAGTCAGGACAACGGACTACAAGTCAGCTAGCGAGAAATTGACTGCGGATGTATAAATAAATAAATAATGCTGGACAATCCACACACCATCATCTAGCCCCAAGCTAAGCAGAGCTTGCGTTATGGGTACTAGATGACTCATGATGATGAAGATCCCAGGGCAGGAATCGAACCCGCAACCTCCTGCGTCGCAGGCGGACCTTCGCCCGCTGCGCCAAATCGGTCGTCATGATACATGATAACAGAATAACGTGGCGTAATTTAAGAGAAGGCAGTAATTGTGAGTTAGCCTGCAAGGTAAAAGTAAGTACATACAATACTTGGCTGCATTAAATAATTAATTTCTTCACTAGTATGTATAAAACAATGGACTTGATTAATATTATGGATTGACATAATAATAATTTAAAATAGAAATATATCTTCCACAAGAGTGTAGCCAGAAACACGTAGGTATATGTTTTGGTCCAGTAGGGGACATTTGCATGCGATGATATGAGTCATTGCCCTAATTACAAGTAAATTAAAATTAACATCAATGTGTTAGACGATTGCGTGATATATTTAACATAATATATCAATACTAGCTGACCCAGCAAACGTTGTTTTACCATATAAAATCTAGGGGTGGACCACCCTTAACATTTAGGGGGATGAAAAATAGATGTTGTCCGATTCCCAGACCTAACCGATATTGCACACAAAATTTCACGAAAATCGGTAGACCCGTTTCGGAGGAGTCTAATAACAAATACCGTGACACGAGAATTTTATATATTAGATAGATATTGCACGTGTACAGACACGTGCTAATAAAGTGGTTTCAATTGATGTTTGGAATTGGAACTTAAGACTGATACGAATATTATGTTTGTCGCATCATTTGAAGTGGACTGAACACTTGACGCTATCGAAACAAACATGCTCTTGATTATATCATATTCTAATTGATGTATCAAGTTCGATCATTGTTACGGAAGGAGATTCAAATATCGCTGTGTTGTATACATTTTTGGTTGGTTCTTTGCCAGCTTCTTGTAGTCATTCATTGTCCGGATCCGAATGCGGTTGTGTTTAGCGTTCTTGGCAGGTGCCCGATGAGGCTAGTATTTACTGCAGTATGTGACGTTGTTCTATTATTTATTCACAGAATTTAAGTGCAACATAGGTAATCCTATGTATTTTTGTTATTCATTTTTTAGTCTATTCTAACTATTACATCAATTTAGTTCCACCGAGTTTCAGTATTGAATATAATCCTTTGAACGGTTTTTGTTTGGGAAGTCAATCAGTACAGGCATGGGAACCGTAGAGTCGATCCCGTAGATGAGTAACTTGGTGAGTGATTTTGAGACTATGTGCTTAAGAAGGAGAAGAACCATTATATCGAACGACAGCTTTTTTTCGTTGATTTTAGTCTGAAACTTCAAAAGGTAGCTATGCTATTCGTCCAAAAACCAATGGTACTTGTACTTACATTTGTTCTGCGTCCGGAGCAGCGACAGTTCCTTTCTGAGCTCGTCGAGGCGCGGGTCTGGTGGTGGGGGTGGCACATCTCTCAGTCTCTGTAGCTCTTGCCTCGCGGTCGCCAGTAAGCCGTTGGCGGTGGCAGCTGCATCTCTCTCCCGTCGCTCAGCTTCACGAGCGTTGTTCAAAGCAGCGGATAGTTCAGCCACTTGCTCTTGAGCTTCGCGGTGCGCCCGCGCTGCCGCTTCTGCGTTCGCTCTGAGTGTTTCTGCTACGCCACGAAGTCGACCCACCTAGGAAAGAAACGAATTGTAGATGCTTTACAACAAAGGTTGTTGACAAATATAAACAAATTCATGCAGACTATGTGTTCAAGACCTAAGTACCAAAATTAAAAAAAAAAACATTCGGAATCATAATAAAAGAGTGAATGTAAATAAACCTTATCAGAATATCAATCTGACCTTTGATATACTGGTTGCAATATTAATATATGGGCCGTAGATATAAAAGATTGGCTTATCTTTGCATAACTCATAAATAGGTACTGAAAATGAGAAAAAGATTTATTGTGCGATGCCTATATGAATGATCAGCATTCCATTCACAAGTTACTCTGTAAGTAAACAACGCATAAGAATTTCTAGAAACTCTTTTATGCGGAAAGTGGAATTTTTGAGTTACTTTGTAGCTAGCTTATTGATGAAGTTGATTAGTCCAAAACCATAGGGGTTCCAAATTTACACGGGCAATAGGCGCGGCCCTCTATTACATAGGGCTTGAACATAACTGGCGAATCGTGGGTGCCTCTCAACCCCTGCCTAACCCGTGAGTAAATTTATGCAACAAAGACCCATAATATTCCTATAGCAATATAATTACTCTCACTAAAGATTTGGGATTACTATCTTTATCACATTGCTATACAAATTTATTCAGGATCATAATCGAAATATGTATATAATGAGGAGCTCGTGGCTAAATAAACAAAGCCGCAAGAGTTGATCGAAGGTTAAGCTACGTCAGCCGAGGTCGGTCTATGGATGGGTGACCGTTCGTAACATATGGAGACTCCTCCGTGCCTCGGAAAGCACATTCAGCCGTTGGTCCCGGCTTTCATTTGTAGATCAGGTAGTCAGAAGCCTGCAAGTCTGAAAACCAGTCTTACCAAGGGGTTTCGTATTGCCCAGGAAACTGTGTCGTGGAGGTCAGACAGTCCATGTAAAATACTGGTATTCAGCTGCATCCGGTTAGACTGGAAGCCGACCCCGACATAGTTTGGGAAAAGGCTAGGCAGATGATGATCAATGATGAACAATGATGATCACCTTATGTTGATCTTTATTTACTTGTGTCAATAATGATTAACAAAAGGTGTTACGGTGTGTACTCACTCACTGGTGTCACTTATAGCAGACTACAGTAGACCAATAGAGTTATCTCACCTCTTGTTTAAGTTCGGACGCCTCAGCTTCTGCAGCGCCAAGTCTGTCAGTGATCGCAGATAACTGCGTGTCGCGGTCTCTTTCGACGCGCGATATCGCCTCGCGACTGCGACGCTTCTCCTCAGCCACGCTCTCCTCACATCGGCACTCGATCTGCACATTATCGACGTTTTCATTCAAGATCACGTTACTTAGGAGATAATTAACGGAATTGATACGGGTGATGATGACTAATTGGACGATTAAAATGATAGATAACTTTCTTAAGTATGTAGTAAGTGGATTGGTGTATGTTATTCTGGGATATCTGTTGGCTTTATGAGGTGGATTAAAGATTAAACGTTGATTTTTCATCTTAATTGAAGAGCAGCATTGTACAATGAGCATGGCAACAAATATAAAATATAAAAATATAAAATTTTATGTTAATATTTTAAGTTTTGGAAGAGCGGAGTCTCCTAACACAGGCTTTTTTGCTTAAAAGGAGGCTCCAATCACTAGTTGTTAAGTTTACTTGTAAAACAAATAAAACATTTTTCATTTTCATTTTTCAAATATATTTCATTGTGCCTGGCGCCCATTGCAATATCTTTTGACAGGAGAGTAGGAATTTACAAAATTAGTATTATTGAGTACATTATCCATAGCTAATGGCGTGAACTGAATGTTTCGATAATGTTGTAAAATACATCGTACAGTTTAAACTATGTTTATTACATTAAAATGATACAATTATTAAAATATGAAGAAATAAAATCAAATAAATAATCATAGGGCATCGAAAAATTCATCCGCATCGTTGTCAACGGGAAAAGTGCCCAGAAGGCTGGCAGCATTGCCATTGAATGGCAATGCTGATTTTTTGGCCAAAAAAAGGCCAGCAATTTGGTCACGTGAAGAGTCGACCAAACGCTTCGCGATTTCTCGAAAAACTAAATATAAACTATGTATTGAATATTGCATATATTGGCAAAATTATGCACAGTCAGGTAGGCAACATTATGCAAGCAAATACTCCTACTAGTTTGAGTGTTAGTGCATAGTTGCATACTGATGTAAGTTTTCTTGCTATCATCCAAAGACACTGACCTCTCGTATCTGCTCGTCGAGCATGTGTACCCTGGCCTGCAGCACCGCGTTGTCGGACTTAGCCCTCGCGTAGCGCTCGTCCGCCGTGCTCTGAGTGTCAGCCAGTGACGTCACCTGTTGCTGAAGTAGCTGCACCTGCCAAAGAGCAACAACATTGTTATATGGAAAGAGCATGAAACATTTGACGACGCAAAGAGGAATGTGGCCATTGTAGTTCTGAATACTATGAATTGTGGCTTTCGTAAAATTTAAGACTACGTACGGTATATGCTTAGAATTGCAATTGCCATTTATAAATCCAAAAAAGAAGCAGGATATAAGGAGACTCCTATCTCCATTAGACAGAACACTTTTCCGAGAATTTCTGTGAAGTTCAAGTTCAACGTTCATTTCAACAGATGATAATGACCTTTTCCAAAACGTTGATACACTGACCTACTGAGTAAATAAGACATCACCATAATTAAAGGTTCATACAGGTCATCATTCTGTAGGCTCGTGTCGTGTACGTGTGTTCGTGATTTAGACAAATATGTAGGTTTATCGATATTAATATAAACATCGAATGGGCTCGATATTGAGCGATAACGATGTCAGTAAGCATTTACCATTCCACGCACTAGTGCACACCAGTGTTACCATTACTAGCTAGAAACGTATTGGCGACCGTTGAATACAAATCGATTAGGATCTCCAGAGATTCATTGTGGTTCACATTGGTTATGTAAGCCAGCTCTGGTATTAGTACGGTAAGCTATTATCGCGTGTTTGTGGCCGCATTCTAAATAACTGGATTAGCGCTCCAATCTCGCTGTCTAAAGTAAAATCAAAAGATTCGCGTGAGCTGTAATGTCTTTAGTAACGATTAGGTTTCTGTTGACATTATGTGCATGTTTGAAGTCATTATCGATTCGCGAATTAAAATTCATCTGTCAAGCGCTTCGCTTAAATTCATTAACAAGCCGTGATCAAACGAGATCCCGTCTTGTTCATCAAATCGTTGTATTACGTTACCACTCGACTAGCTGCTTGATTTACTACTCTCACGACTGCCAACTAGTGCCAGGTGCTTGTTTTCTATAAATATTATGATGCACGGCCTAGAATACGTTAAGCTCGTACGCAGGTCTAGGTTGAGGTGACTAACAAAAGCAATCAAATAGATGAGCACACACCTCACGTACTCTGAATGCTGCATGAGATCATACTGCGGAAAGACATTTCCTATAGAGTAGCGGTGAATCGGGAATTGTATGAATTGCATTCATGATGTAGGCGAGGGGATTCAAAGATTTTGTCAACGGGGTTCAATCACGACAGTTGAGAGAAGAGCCACTCGAAAATACATAGTTACCAGTCTAGTAGGTATTAGTAATGTCAATTCCAATTAAGAGTTAATCGTTACAGCATTTCGTCCCTGAGACACTTTCCGAGTACTCAACTGAATCTGTGTCTAATTAAAGATAGTTAGTAAGATCACTTGCTGCCGCTTGTAATTATAAAATTACGAGTTAATTGATTTCTACTTCTAGTTCTTCGTAACCATATTATAGCATAAATACCTCGCCCTAAACGAAGTTTTGCAATTTTAGCACATAATCGATTTTATTTGGTTTGGCAACAAAATCAGGGCAACTGGAAGATCGTATTAGATCAAAGGAAGGATTAAACTGATACGGAAATACATTAAATCTAATAACATTATAAGAATCTCAAGGATTCGCATATCTTTAACAACTTCGCTGCCAGCTCCGCAAATTAGCGGAGTGCGGGGTGAGCGCGGGGTGCCGGCCCCGCTAATATGCGGAGTAGCGCCGCTCGATTTCTATGAATTAGTACGCGCCCGGCACTGCGCTTGGCAACACGTTTGTAGGGTGGCTCTGCGCTTGAATAATACAAAATACCGTTAAAAGTTGCGGTTTTTTAAAATTGACTTTTATTTTCAAGTAAATAAGGTTCAAATATGGATGACGAAGCCGGGCCGTCCAGGCCAAAACGAAGCAAATTGCCACTAACTTTTTCTTACCAAAAACTCCTAAAAATATTTAAATATTTCCAAAATAAAAATATTGAAACGTCCCTCATGCATATTTTACAAAAAAAATACATTGGGTTTTCTCATGACGTCACCAAATTTCAGTTGGCAGTGAAGCTGTTAAGATAAGCCTTTGTGTCTTGTAATTATTGAAACAATCAGATATTCCAATTAATGATATTTTAAGGACTTTTGATACTAACAAAATTATATTTATAGCAACAATGTCTCTGCGCGGATCATCCATTTCCTTTGCTTTTTCAGCGAAAGCTGGTGAATCAACAAATAAATATTGACAAATGATCGTTGAAGCGTTATTTAGGAGAGCAAATTGTAATCGTTTCGTTGAGCTCCACTGAGCCCCAGTCAGTCACGAAGGAACATCTGATTCTATGTATGTATGCACATTCCTACCCACTTGCAGAGTTTTATGCATGGACGAGTTCATTGTATCCGTAATTAACCTATAGATTTCAAACAGGTTCAGGATTGGCACTCGTTATGAAAACCGTGCTCAAGATATGTTATTAAATTTCTTTGACAGTAAGCTTTCAAGAAAACGCGTCTCTTGTGTAACCACCATTCATTAGTAAGAGGAGTATTTGTAAGACTAAGAATTAATCTATCTAATTAATGCTGGACCAGGAGTAGGCGGCTTTTGATCTGGAAAACTCATTAAAACTTTGGAAAAGTCAAACGACCAATTTAAAAAGAAGTCGGCGATGACCGTAAAACGAAAAGGATTGACTTTAAGCTTAGTTATTGTTATACTAAGTAAGTTTCTCGCTGGTTTTTAATTCTTGGATTATAATAATTATATTGAGAAGTTATATAAAATTAATAATTATTTCGTCTAAGTTATAGGAAGATGCACATCAGGAAGAGATTGATTCAAACGTGTCAAGTACTGGCATGAGCGATGATAGTGCCTGACGTAAGATATTACATGACCAATAAGTTGCTTTTATTCATAGTAAACTGTTGAAACAATTGATGTTATAGGTACATAGTTAACGGACATGAATTCCGCAAGCAGGAATTAAATTCCAGATTCTTTTTGTAAAATTAGTGAACTAACTAACTGTATATATGTATATGATATAGTATGGTTTTCCTTTTCATATGAGGTAGGTATTGCACTGAATTTGAAATAGTTTTCCTCATAGTTTAATTACATACATTTCGTGGTTGTGGAAGCAGTAATTTAAACTTTGGTAAATACACTTAGGTACTGTAAAGTATGTTTCTTATAGCGTAAGGAAGCAGTCAGCCAAAAGAGTTAATCAATGAGCTTTTCTTTATTGAATGACTCACTAAGACACGACTGTAAAAGAGCGACTCATTGATACAATTTAATGGACAACGTCCGTGATGAACAAGAATTTATTATTTGTAGAGTGAATTCTAATGTTCCCGACTGCGTGTTCGCAATGTGAATCATTTTCAGTGACTTCTTTCATGTGTGTTACTGCTATTTCTGTCTTATTCTCCACTTCTGTAAACCTTTTAAATTAATTTGTAATATTTGCAATTAGACGTCAGTAAGATAAATCATTAATTTTGCGTGTAAGCTTGGCTTTCATCATGACTGCCTTCTGATAAAAATAAATAATATTTCAAATAGCAATTGCGAGTTACGAAACGCTTCATGGTTATTTAAAACACAGTAAGTAAACGACATTTGAGTGTAGAGTTATAAAAAAAAAACCATTGTACCCAGGTATAGTCTTTGCGGCCAGATCGATCAAAGATTACTTTCCGTCTACTTTCACAAGGCTGAGCAGTAAAGAATGCTATGTTCTTTCAATCAGAATAAGTAAGTACATAGCTGTTACAATAAAAATAATATCAGCGAAATCAGACGACGATGACGCATTGATCGCTTCATCGATCACAGGCTCATCAGCATCACAGCAGATTATTTTATCTTGTATTTTGGATTCTGTTAATGCTTGTTGTCTGATTCGTAGATATTTCTGACCGATGGGTATGATTACAGCGTGTGTCAGAAAGATTTAGACGACAACTGATCAAATATGATTCAGTCTTCATTTATTAATAGACTAGATGCCGATGATTTTTCAGGATGATTAAAAAGTATTATGTAGGTACACGAAAGCTCAACAATATGAATTTAACCGTTTAGGAGCTAAATTTATCCCTTGTTCTGGTTACAGGAAACGTCGTGCAGAGAAACACTTGCAACAGTTGTGATGGTTTAGGTTCCTGGAATTAGCAACCAGATGTTATGAGTACTTATGAGAATTATGAAAGTGAAGGAAACTGGTATGATACAGGTATACTTATACGGACTGTAGAAGTAGAAACTATAAGTGCAACATTTGTTAAAAGAAAAGTTGAAGGACGTTGATCCATAAGTATGTTCTCACTAGCGTAAGCAAGTAAAAGAAAACGAGCAAATTAAGTTGACATAACTGTGATCGACTACCGAGTGTTAGGTATAATAGCTGAAGCTAATAGTTCAGTCTGTCAGTCAAATTCAAAGAATGGCCGTAGATAAGCCAACAGCTGATGTATTCGAGGTGCTTAATTAACCAAATCTGCTTGGAAACAATTTAATGAACCCCGTAAGATCACAAAGCATCTTTGATGAATAAGAAGCAGATGAGACGTTTCCACGCGATGTAATTTATCCAGACAATATAAACATGTCATTAGTGCGATGTAATTCTGTACGGCGTGATGTAATTCATCAAACCATGGGAATCTTGTGATGATAGCAGCATAATTCTGTTGTAAAACTATAGTTTTTTGTGGATCCTAATGTGTTATGTACGTATAAGAAGTTAAACGTTCTGATGGATGGATTCGTAATTTTGTTGACTGTATGTGTAAGATTTGAAGATGAACGAATGAGTACCTAGTGTGCTTATTTTCTGCGAAACTAAAAATAAGCAAGCTACAGTATTATCTGGACTTTTGCCGGGTAGTGGCATTGGTGATCTTTATTCTGGAAAATCTGGGACCAGGTATATATAACAGCAGTGATTCACGATGGTTGCAAATAATTATCACACGTACATATGTAGTGCCCGGAGGTGAGTCGTAACATCACGCTCTAGAGCTCAACGTTCACCGATATTGAGTTATAGAATTTTCCAGTAACCATGTCATGGAAACCATGTGTATCCTAACTTTTAATATTATAAATGCGAAAGTAAGTTTTTTTGTTACCTTTTCACGCGTAAACCACTGAACGGATTTGGATAAAATTTGGCAGAGAGATAGATTGCACCCCAAGGCAGGATATATGCTACTTTTTATCAACAAACCACGTGGACGAAGCCGCGGGCGGAAGCTAGCAATAATATAATAGTAATCATTGAAAAGGGTTTGCGGAAATCGCCGTTTTGTATTAAGTAACTTTAATTTAAGGTGTCTCCAACAATAAGAAACTCAAAGTAATCAAAAGTTCGGAGAGAAAATACAATACCGAACTTAATTTATAATTTGCAGTGACATAACTTATTTAGCTACGCTCTCATGGGAAAAGTGAAATGAATCGTCTTTTAAATGTAAAGCTGCATTGGAATATATCGGACTTTCGATCGAAACGAAGGTACGAGCACGAGTACTCTCGGTTTTACTTTTGTTGAACTGCGCCTGCGCAGACTGGTTTCACTTCGCTGATGTGTCCGAGTTTAAGACCAGCGAAGATCAATTGTCTTGTTATTTGTAAGAAAGCAATTTATTTTGCATTTATTCAGAACTGATTGTGTTGTGTGTTTTTTATTACTACTTGAAACTTGAAAATGATTTAAAACCGAAAGTATTGGTTTGTTATCGTTATCAATTCACGTGCTTTATATCTTCTCATTTGGTATCTAATCATTCGGGGGATTCTTGTGAGTCATAAGTCTGTATACCTAGCCCTCCATAACGCCAATACGCGAACAGGGCTTCAAAATGTATAAAAAAAAAATTGGTATGTTTTAGAAGAGTTTGAGAAAGGGGTATGTTGTGAGTCGTGGAGTTATTAAAAGCGGATATTCTTAAACCAAACAAAAAATATAACAACATATTCGTGACACGCTTAGGTACGAAACTTGAGCAAGTGAAATTAACAACAGATGCGAACCAAATCTTAATAACTTCTCAAGGAATGTCTTATACAACATAAACTCTTCTAATTGAGAGAATTAGAGGAACAATGGGAGATCTCATAAATCTGGTTAAAGGGTTAATTTGTACTCGTAATAACGGACAGTGAACATTAAGATTACTTAACCCAAAAGACAGAAGCAAAGAAACGTAACCATGAGATAAGTGGATGATAAATGAGTTCAAACACAGAGAATGAACTTAACAATTAACAAAAAAGCTCAAATATTGAGATAGTAAAACCCAGATAACTTTAAATAGTTGGGATTGTGTTTTGTTACTTAGAATTGGATATTAACTGACAGTGTATCCAACTTTGTTTAGATTTCCTAATACTTAGCGTGCTTCTATGCTAAGGCTAGTTTAAAACTAGTTTGGTTTGTTTAAACTAGGTCTTGACGCAAGTGCACCTTTTCAATGGCTATAAGTATAATGTCTATTGTTAATTATACTGGTCGATCAACATATTTATTAGGAATCGGAACCTGCAGATCGGTATCGGTGTGCAGAAATCGTATATTATATATCTTTAGTTAAATTATTATTATCTTATATATAAAATTCTCGTGTCACGGTGTTTGTTATTAAACTCCTCCAAAACGGCTATTAGATACCGATTTTCGTGAAATTTTGTGTGCATATCGGTTAGGTCTGCGAATCGGACAACATCTATTTTTCATACCCCTAAATGTTAAGGGTGGTCCACCCCAAACATTTTATATGGCAAAACAACGTTTGCTGGGGCAGCTAGTATATCTATAATAATCGAATATGGAATATACAACGGTCGTCAAGTTCGGAATAGTGCTGTAAAAAATGCAGCCATTACATATCAGGAGAGTAACAAGAAGAATTAATGAAAAAAATAAACAATCCGAGGTCATTACCGATAACTTTAGCAATTATGTCCATGATGATCACAGACTTTATCTAAAAATTGTTTACTGAGGTACTGAGATCATCGCTCATTTGCAATGTCAACTCAGTAAGTTTTAGTTAAAAGCAAATATTTCGTAACACATTGCTTGTACGACTACTTTGTTTTTTCTGACACACAAGATAATTGTGGTGATTACGCACAGTTCTATAAAATCGATGTTTCAGAACGCACACCGCAAAACTTTTTAAGCACTAACGTATTGGTAAGTTAAGCCATGATTATAATCGTTAAGTGCAATCAATAGCCACTTTAGTTGAATAGCAGGCGGAGTGAGTGCTCGTGACTTCCTCGAGTGAACATATTTTGTTGCCTGTTGTGTGTTGTCTAGTCTCGCAACTTTCCACCGTTTGTTAACAACGACGGCTTTGCCTCTGATGGATATTTGCGAGTTGACGGTCGGTTTCGTTCAATTACCATCGCCCGGTGAACGGTTTCAGATGTCATGTGTCTTTCTGTAATAGGCGCTAGATGAAGGAAGCTCGTGTAGAAAGATTGACACTTGAAGATATATTGCTTCCGTTTGTACGGAGTAAACTGTTGCGTATTCTTGCAAGTTAGAAGAACATTCTAAAAAGAATTAATATGGATGCAGGAAAATCCACTCTCTTTTTAGTACACTAGTTGGAACACGATACGGTCAAATCGATTGCTGTTATCGCTGTAATGTTTTTGTTTACTACTTCTATTGGTCGTTCAATTAATTTATTGCAGATATAAAGGTCAACGTCCGTGGCGTCTGGCGGCGCCCCAGTTAAATAATGACAAAGTATTAGGTCGTGTGGTAGGTAATGTATTGTCTAACCATACGGACCATACCGGTGTCACCGGCCACTATGACACGTTATATCGGTAACGGTCACCTCCATTCGTTGCGTCCACTGATTGTTCTAATTGTTTTATAATTAGCTGACCTGACAATCATAACAGATTCAAGTACAACTGCATAAAAGCTTTGTGTACCAACGGTAATGGTTATGGAATGTGCGCATGTGTTATAATGAATATCGAAGCATTTAAAGAAAACTTGAATATCATAGTAAAGACTCCTGTAATAGACATACCGCCTTTAATCGAACCATATAAAGACAGGTGCAGGCTGTTGATAAAAGTGATGATTCTCATAAGTTTCTATATTGTGGTTACATGGTTATCAAGATGATACCCATAATTTGAACATCACCATCACAGGTTAGATTACCTAATAGCATACATTGACATTAGCATGTATGTATTAGTGTGTTGTAAATGCAAGCGAATATCAAATTAAAGATGATTAAAGCATTTTATGTTTAACATAGTTAAAACGCAATGCAGATAAATAGTTACTGCGAAAACTGTTTGAAGTTGGTCCGCTCATTTACCGCATTCTGATTAAAGATTTACGATATGAAATGGTTGGCCAAAGGAAATGCGACAAGTTAGTTCAACATGGTAGGTTAACGTAGTTTTTTATTTCAGAAATTAGGTCCAACTCTTACGAAATTAGAATGCCTACGTATCATCATGAATCATGATGATAAGTAGGTATTATTAGGATACCTTATTTTTCATTTACAAGGGGAAAACTGCAAAAGGCGCCTGGACTTTTGGGGAAAAGGCCAGGGAGTGTGGGATTCTTACCTCACTAAAACCACCCTGGTGATCACCATCAGCACATGGAAAGGATTACGTAGATACCTACTGTTGAATGGATCCACCTCAAAGGCAATGGAGAAGCATTCGGAGTTAATGGCCAACCTCTTGGAAAAAGAGGGGCGCCTGGAGAAGAAAAAGATCACCCAATTGTACGTATTTTCAACTGTCAAAAGAAATGAGGTGAGATACTGAATATGTGACATAAGTAGGTTCATCACTTTTGCGAAAATGTTGGCAACAAAATTGTTAGTTTTCTTCCGGAATCTACGTATCTATGACGAGATTAGCTGTAGGTAGCTTAGTAAGCGTACAAAGGATGACTTGTTGCTGTAGACCCGTGCTTTCAGCCAGTATTGCATTTTTACAACTAATAGCCATGTTTATATATGTATGGAATCTATACCTAATCGTGTTTTCTAAATGTAGGTGCAGGAAGATTCGTATAGGGAAGTAAGCATAAATATTTGCACGCAATGCTAACCTAATTATCATTGCACATAATGTTTTCTGGACGTGTATCGTCCGTGACACAGATACCAACAAAAATGGCGTTACATCAGTTAGTAAACGAATTCCGGGCAGGGCCAGACAACCATATCCTTAGTTGTCCAAGTCCTTTCACAATTTAGAAGGGATCAACACAGGTACTGTAACTATGTGATTTGCATGAGTTTTATTCAATATATTTGAGGTTTCCGACAGCACTTGTTTTGGAACACGAATCTTCAAATATTATAGAATATCATTGCACCAAACGGCCAGTATTAATTAAAAACATCATTGTTTTAGTAACAGCATTGTTCCGTAATTACATGTTTAGAACACATTATGGAAATGAAAGCTAATCATGGTGACTTCGTAACATGCCAGGATGCCTTTCTCAACAGCTACGAGGAATAAATTAAATTACAGTATTGTCTTCGTGCCTGTCTTTTTACTGAGAATTTTGTATGTATGTTGTTTGTAAGAACCTTTTATCTAATTTCAAAGGTGGAACATTCAATTTTATCCAGTCTAAATTTGCTTATGCATGCGGTATTCTGTTCTTATGTTTTACCCGTCTTTTGCGTAGCTACATTTCCATTCAAAAACAACTTCCAGTACTTCAAGTTACAGAAACAATTTCTAGATATCATAACACTCAAAAGATATGCTATTGATAAAGCTACAATCTAAAGTAATCTAACCTATTGCCATCATAGATAAAGTTTTATAATCTGTAGTCTGCAGGGCAATCGAATGTAAGTACTGTCGCATTATGTAGGTACTATAGGGATTTGAGGTTCCTGAGGTACCGGGTTTGCAATGAAATGCGTATTTCATATTATTAACAGAATGTTTTATCTTGGTTATTAATAAAAAACCGCCTGTCAGCCAACGGCAGTTAGTCTAATATCTTTCTATTCTAAACATGGATTATTATTTGTGTCATAACATGCCATTATAAAATAAAATAAATAATGCCAGCCTGTTAACTATCCCACTGCAGGGTAAAAGACATATAGAGAAGGCATGAGCATTAAACATCCCGCTTTTTTAATTCATCCATTAACTTATTACATATCCGTGGAGGTCGAGAGGCTCTCCAGTACCAGGCTACCAGCTGTTATGAAGTGTTTGGTCGATGAAAATAATGCTTCGACAGAAATGATCGCGTGACACTCGTGAACAAATCAAAGGCCGCGATGGCACGAGCAGGTCGAGAAACTACAAACGTTGAAGAAAGAAATACTTTTGATTTCTATTGAACGATCATTGCAAACGATAGAGACGCAACGGCTGCGGCTGATAGGTACCAATATTAATACTCGGCTCGAATAAGACGTCAATATTGCTCTGGGTTTTTGTCACTTTGGTTTAGTTGGGCGAAGGATATGGATATATATACTAAGGATATGGGAGCCGAAATCCCATATCCTTAGTTGGATGAATTATTGAGGTTTAGGAGTCCAAAATTTGATGTTATTTGTCCTTATTCTTTGAATTAGGACGGATTACAGGAAAACTCAAGAGTATACGCGACATACGCATTTGGAACAGGGAATGAGTAGGTAATTCCTTTGTGAATCAATTGCCAGGAAAAAACATGTGTTAAATGATGCTGTACGCTTGACGTCACTATTATTGACGATTGACTATGTCTAATAAATAGAATTCAATAAGACAAATACTCAGAACCAATTCAATTAATGTAAGAATTGTCTAAAGTAAAGTAAGTTTCCTAAAGTATGTACAGAAAGGCGCCATCCACACTAAATTTAATTAAAGAAGAAGAAAAAGAGAGATATAAACAATGCTCACTTGATCTGATAAATTATCGCACCACTGATGCGCTACAGTCTTCTTCCCACCGTTCAGACCGTTGGCCAGGTGAGGGGTCAGAGGTCCTCCGGTGAATAAGTCCTCTGTGAGACTCACGTCAGAGGTGATCCTACCTCTGACTTCAGGCGGAGGACCTTGCGGGCCCACAAAATCAAACTGACCGTCCCACATGTCATACTCCAGCTCCAAACTGTCTTCTACCTCGACTTGTTCACCCATCGTGCCTCTGGACCGATTGAACAGGCCCGATTTAAACATTTAAGATCCGGTACTCTTATCTTTGGATATATTCCAATATTGCACTGAACTAACTTAACTTACACATTAACTAAACACTATTTCGTAACTTTTAAGTTTGACTTTTGTAGATTAGAATAATTTCGTTCCATATAAAGCTAAAATTCTAATGGCACACTTGATTAGTGATAGTTCTTGCGGCTCTCCTGTTCTTATACAATTATGAAACTTCACATTCACGTAACACCACTTACAGGCAGTTAATCACACTGTCACATCTTCCACATAAATGGCTTCACTATAATTCCAACGTGCGATCACCCTGGTCAGTGTCACCACAGAAATGCTTTAATTGTCGTCGTAAACAAGTATCAAAATATCGGGCAACAGGAGACTTCGCCGAAGTCGATTCAAAATTTTCGACGGTTGCACTGACATCCTTTTCGAAACGGCAAATTGTGAGTAAACACGGTTAATTTATTTGGATTTCTTTTGGAATGTTAATTTGTGTGTTATCGGTGTCGTAGTATAACAACCGAAACTTTTGAAAAGTCGCGCTGGTACGTGATGTTGGCACAGTATCGCGTTGGGTACTAACCGGCGCGCGGCGGCGTTCGGCCGACGCGCCCCACCCATTGACACGACATGATTATCAGCCGCCCGAGCCACCGCGCCATACAAATAAACTTTATTCGCTCCCTGCACATATGCACAGCCGTCTGATAGATAGTTCCGAGGCAATAACCCCTTTCATAAGCTCCCCCAGTCTGGTTGCATCTCGTAATTTTACGGGCGAGGGGCCATCATGATTGCGTCCGACTTGGCCAGATGGAGAACGATTGAATCCAACGAACTATTCCTTTGAGACTTTTGTTTTGTTGCTTAATTATTCACAAAGTCATTTCAAGTCTCATTGTACCTAATTGTTAAAGAATCGTAATGACAAGTAATGAATATGGGTATATATTATAATATCTGACCAACTAGACGATATTATTGCCGCCTAGTTGGCGAGATTTTTGGTAAAAATATGATAAGCTAAATAAATGACCTTAAAACTAAACCAAATAATGATGATACTAAAGCAGTGAAATTAAAGAAAGTTGTACTGAAAGTGAGAAGCAATATGATAGAAAAAACGTGAAATCATTAAGTGGACGCCATAGATGTTACCGGCTCTTGCAAGTCGCAATCATGCAATGGCGGCGCATTTGTATTTTACTTGATGCCTATTTGATTACTTGAGCGGTCAAGATATAAAAGCAGTAGATAGGCCAAATAAAATATTTACACAAACACGTAAATCTCACGCATGAAACTCAATTTAGAGCAGTTTGTTCATTTTTGAAAAAAGAGTGCCCTGAATTCAAAAGTTAAAAAAAAGCAAGTAGCGTTTGTAGAGACTAGAGATAGATTACAAAATGTCGATCTACTTTTATGGAATAGTAACAAAAGATGATTTAAAAAGTAACAAAATAAAGAGTTATTTAATAGAATAGAGAATTGAATTGGAAGCTATTGTTCACAGCGTGTGAAATTTGTGCTCGGAAGTTTGAATTGGATACCATTGCTTTAACGGATAACTGTGAAGCAATAATTAAATCTACGCAGAAATTCTGTCTCATTTATGAATTGCTTGATTCAGCTGTCAGATTACTCTTTTTGGACGGCCAATAGAACTGTTATTATGAAAGTATCAACTTCGTGAGTCTTTGGACGAGATGCTATGTGTGATATGTATGAAAAATATAGTGAACATATAGATCAAATACATCTGATGTACAGGTTGCACGTGTTGTCTGTTGTTTTAACTTGTGGTACATTGCCTGTTCGTTTTAGATTGTATTCGTTCGATACTGGTTGAGTAGTAGTGAAAACAGGATAGCAAGAATTGTTACTTACGAGGCCTTTACATCGCGACGAGGTTCTTGATCTCAAAATATGATTGCGACCGAGTTAGTTTTATGCCCTACATGCCCTTTATCTTTTACACAGAAGTATGTCGCGTAATTTCAATTTATTTATCGGTTATTGTAACAATGACATAACAAGTAGATTAAAAAAATAATTAAACTTGACGCAACACGCACTATTAGGCACGCCGTCGTAAGCTTTCAAATACCAAACAAAGGGTTAAAATATTCTCATTGAAAGAAATAAAAAATTCAACTCTTTTATTCAACATAGTTAACAATTGGCGGAACAATGCGATCTCATACATTTTAATACAGTTCATACAAGCGTGGCAAATAGTAGAGCTGGTTGCGAATATGCAAACGTCACTCATGAATACAATCCGCATAAAAACGTAATAATTTCAAAGCAGGGTTGTACAGAAATAACTCAGAGAATTATCTGTCACTTTCTCTAAACCTTTATGATCACTAACAGCAATGCTGAAATGTACTGAAAAAGCGAAAGTGTGAAGTGTTTATTGATCATTAGAAGTTTATTGATAGATATAACTCATAATACCGACGGAGAGTGATGACATCTCTAATGGTCTTAATGGTATTGCAAACGACAGTCATGATTCAATTTGTTAGATTTTCTGCTAACTTGCAACATCAATACTTACTATTTCTTGTGTAAGTAATAGATTTATTACATAAAGCTTAGCAGGACAATTGTGTTGTGTCTACCTGATGTCATATGTGTAGAATTGTATCGTTGAACTCCATCAATCACAGGTTTTTTTCTTACGCACACGAGTCATCTGATTCATGTAAACAACAATCTTGCGATCATAGATTTCCCGATCGCTAAAATATTAGTGATCGTTAATATATCACCCTATTCGGTTTCCGTAGTCTTGAGGAAAAGTGAAAGAGTAATGAAAATTTATTTCAGTTATTTATTAGAAATGCTAACTTTAAATTACGCTGTCTTGATGTTTAAGCTAATTCATTAGTGATCGTTTATGTCGTCGTTTTCGACGGATCCTCATGATTCATTGGTTATAGTCATTGTCAAAAATGATAATATGAAGTGTTTTTGGACGATGTCAAAGATCTTTTGTTACTGTGGAACAGAATATACAATAGATGAAAATTCATATCTTCTGTCCTGTGGAAACACTGGATATAGTTACAGATTAATGTGTCTAGCCAGTGAACACGCAAATTATCTTTGTTAAGTTTTAATTAGAGTTTTTGTCGCTTAATGCCGCAATTTGTGCATGGGAAATTCAATATGTGAATAGATTGATAATTATCATTATATAGCAATTTCTCTTTTATATTTCCGTCAAGTTTTCTTCACCTAAGTTTAACTTTATCATCTCTTTAATCTAGTCTCTAGTTTTTTTTCGTCTTGAACTGTATTCTTTATTCTGTCTTAATTAACTTAATTATAAACTTTGTTTTCCGGTTTCAGCTTTGGCATGTCAATCAAAAATGTACGAATATTTTTTAGTAACGCTGGTATTTGTTACTCTTCCACAAAAAATGGTGTCATTGTTTATTCACGGTTCATGTTTTAACATAGATATAACAGTACCTACAGTTCTATAAGATATAGGTTGGTTTATTGTTGTTTCTCATGCAACACTGTTAGTTTCATTCGGAATTCCCCGTTACTCATTTATTAAAAGATTAGTAAGGATCGGAGGGGAAAAGTCGGAGGGTAGTCGCATAATAATGGGATCCTTTCACCAATAAACGTGAACATTCGAACACAATGGTTATTTTCTTGTTGAACATGTGTGTTAGAATAGTTTGTATTGGATCAATAATGAAACTATTATTGCCGACGTTGCATGCATAAAACAGTAGTCCTAGCGCGAACGCTAGATGTTAAAATAGCTCGCATTTACGTTACGTAATTGTGATAGATTTTTGAATACAAAATACAACTATCCTTTAGCATCATATAGGTTTTAGTTTATGAGGCAATTAGTTTCACCCATAGATACGAATATAGTCTTAAAAATGACTAAACGTTTACGTTACGTTTGAAATAAGAATTTTTAATTTTATAATCGTTCGATTTTGCGTTACGTTTACGTTAAGTGTTTGTGTTAGGTACACTGAAGAAACGGTAAAGTTAAATTGTATTAAGTAGGTAATTTATAACAAAAACCAATAAAAACGGGTAGTATTTAATGTTGGACAAACAAAACAGACCAGCATTGTTTTATGTAAATCTTCTTCATCTGCCTAGCCTTTTCCCAACTACGTTGGGGTAGGCATCCAGTCTAACTGGATGCAGCTGAATACCAGTATTTTACATGGAGCGACTGCCTGCCTGACCTCTACAACTCAGTTATAGGGCAACACGATGGGTATCGTGTTGCCCTATAACTTGGTAAGTCCAGTTGTCAAACTTTCAGGCTTCTGACTACCCGTAACGGCTGACAAAGAACTATAAATGATCTATGAGGACCAACGGCTTAACGTGCTTTCCGAGGTGTAATGAACGGTCACCCATCTACAGACTGACCTCGGCAGGCATACCTAACTTAACCTTCGATCAACTCCTGCGGCTCTTTTTATTTAGCCACGAGCTGCTCGTGTTATGTCAACATATAACTATTAATACTCAAGACAAACATGCAGATGCTAATGACACTATAATAGAGAATAGTTCTTGCTCCGTTTCCGCACTCGGTGCTGCTTGGTCGGCAGCACACGACCTCGGGGCAGTTCAAGGTTAAACTCTACCATAAATAAAAGACACTGACCGTGTTGATGAACTATATAACGACGACATTTATTATCAATTTGCTGTAGAGAAACTAGAGCAACTATATGATAATTTTAGGTATTTTTTGTTATGGTTTACGTATCGGGAACTTTAATTAAATTTAAAATTTACATATTAAGAAAAAAAAGCCGACTAAGACACTCGGGGGTCAAAGTACTCCACCGCATCGCTGTCATCTGGAAACGTGCCCCAAAGGACTGACAGCATTGCCACGTTGAATGGCAATACTAAGTCTTTGGGCAAAGAATGAGCCAGCCCTCTGGTCACGTGAAGACGTGTCGATCAGTCGATGTGTATTTAAAAAAATCATGAATTCTATTACCTATTTACTAAGATGTAGTTTATGAAGACCAAAATGTTTACAATACTAAAATTGAGATAAATGGCATATGTGAAACATGAGACCTGTTCTACAAATTTACGACTAGGAAGCGTTCTTTTAAATTACTATTAGCAATAAAATACTCAAGGAACTGCCCATAACTGTCTTTGTATTAGTGGCTCTATTTTAAGTAATCACATCACCCAGTCACGGGAACGTTGCGATCACGATGACAAGTATCTAAACATCTAAATCTTTTGATCATAAAATGTCTAACAAATAGCAAGGCTGTCTTAAAAAATACATTTGAAACGAATTGTTTCATTGGTAACAGACATAAAATTACTCACAATCAACGTCTAGATACGGTTAGGACCAAAGATGCATTCTTTCAATTCGCTGCAACATATTTCATCGTTGATTTCGGCAATACGTTTTATCGTTCTCACAACTTGCTAGAATTTATATTGATTAATTTCGAAACTGCCTTTCGAAGCTTAGCCATTGAGCCTGCACCTAAGTAATTCAGCTTTATGAAAACATCTTCAGATAAATGACCGAAATCACTCGACAATTGCATGTCAGATAAAAAATCTCCTTCAAAATGCACCTCATTGCAATTTCCGGACAAAAACAGCAAACATTGTTTTGATGGAAGCTGCGCGAACTAAATGTTTTGCCACTTAGAGACAATCGTCTGCGAGGCACGGCTCGTGTGTAGATGGCTAAATGCGGCTAGTTCCCGGATTCACTACACAAGTGTCATCTCACGGTATAATTACGACGGTAATAATGATCGTTACTAGATATCTCGTCGTCTAGATCTGTACCACATACAACACGTTCACACCGTAAGCTGATCTTTGCGCCCTAAAAACTAAATCAATTGGTTTCCTATGACGTCGACGCGTGCCCCAGATGAGTGACGTTGCCCCCTGTCTTGATTTATTTATTTTTCTGCGAATTTCTACAAAAGAAGAATGTGTTTTAAACTTTTCTGGATAACAATGTCTGTACAATAGGCGGGTTGTATAACGTTCACACGACTGGATGCATGTTAAGTGATCGCAAACCTTTGATTATATTTAAGTATCTTGTTTCAAATGTGGTGTTCCTCGATGTGGAACATAAATTACAATTAAGTTAAATTGGGATCTCCTTAACTCGATACTCACGTGGCTCGCGTAGGAAGGATTTATGATGTATTCGTAGGATAAATGGATACTGAAGTTTTCTTTCTTATAATTATACAACACCGATAGAAAACGAAGGAAATGGGCGAAGGACACTCGATAAGGAAAAGAAGTTAAATACACGAAAACGAACGGAAACCGGAATCCGTAATGTTCTGTACTTGGCGCTGTAAATGAGTTCACGAATACGCGATTAACTTTGTTGATAGTCGCAATAATTAATTAGGATACACGATGTCATGTCACGCGTAATGACGATGTATTTGGATATGTGTAAGAATCTCGTCATCTGCACACAATATGTTTGTATTTCACACGCGTTCATTCGCACCACTTTCCGTTTCACACTACTATGTATCTGTAAGGCGTAATACTAGGGTTAGATAATACATACTGTCAAATACCTCTTGTTTCTGTAACCGATGCTCCTGATAAGTTTGATAGATTGCCGAGATTACATCGACATGCTTTGGGAATTCGCTTGCACTTATGCAATAGAATTTACTACTCAAATTAAAATTTGAACTAAGATTATCATCTAATTATGTTATGAGCAGCGTTCATTCATGATGGGAGTGTATCTTTATGAGGCGGAAATTATTTTTAATGGTTTACGTGAAGACATCTGTTTAGTACTTAGATAAGTTTACGTTTTTATCTCTTGTAGAATCGTTAAGGAGTCAAATGCACGTGAGAAATAGTTTTCACAACATCTCAAAATGCATTTGTCAATAACAATACTGTGTGCCATGGTGGCGTCAAAATCTGGATCGTGAATTACTTTTTGTAATTGATATACAACTAGAAGACAAAGCACCGCCATTAACAACATCCTATAATATTAATCTCGGAATGGAGATAAACGAAATGTGCGTAAATTAATCAACACACAGCAATCGAATAAAAAGCCTGCAATACTAGCGAAAAGTAAAAAGATGAATAATAAGCCCATGTCAACACAGTAATAATCACGCGAGATATTTCGCTAGGTTCCCGATATCCTTGGCACAGTTCTGGACCACCCACGTTGCCTCCCACTGCACGCGAGAATACTGACTCGCAACTATTGTTTACAGTCGAATTATAAGTAGAATTAGTCCATCTAGCTAACCTAACGTTACTAGAACTAGCTACTCTTGCGAAGCATGCTTGAGATTGTGATAGAAAAGATTCTGTTACATATACGAGAGAGAGGTCAAGATTAGCACCAAGAACAGAATATAATATAATGGTGCCGAATCCCTTAATCAAAACTAAAATTAAGGACTTGACAACTCTCACAGACATACCTTATGCTTTAGAATCGACGGGTGACTGACGATGACAGATAAGAAGTAACTCAGAGATGTCAAATGAGTTTATACCTTAAAATGACCATGTTTACGGTCAATGCGTTTGCAAGGAGTGTTTGAATTGAAGCGTAAGTTCAAATAAAATTGACAGCTCTTAAAAATGACCGTCCCTTTCTTGTGTAAGGGACAAGATGTAAGTAGCCTAAATTAAGTTGAGCTTGTGGATAAGCGAAACGGTACCATTAATAGTGGTTATACTTAATTGATATTTATGGAAGCGATAATGCGTTTAATCGTTTTGCATACCGGTGCATTGTCTGATCATGTTATTGGGTTAGATCTGACATTTGAACCGTGTGCTCATCACTCTTTAGCCGCGCTTGTTTTCTAGAGTCATCTCAATTAGCGGTATCGACATAAGACTAACATAATAATATCTTTTGTATCTATACATATATGTCTATACAAATAAATCATTTTGAAGTGTCTGTTTGTAATGTCAAAATAGAAGCTTTTGACTAAACGCATATACGGTAAGTATGTTTGTCTCTCTGTCTGTCTGTTTGTTTGGGCTAATCTCTGAAATGGCCGATAACTGATGTTATAAGGAGTAATTTAACATTTTATTTTAGAAAAAGAGGTTCCGCACAAAAAATTAAACCCATGAATTTCCATACGAACAAAGGCGCGAGCAACAGCATATTTGGAAGAATTTAGATCTTAGCAGCTGTCAAATTGGAGCAAATGGCTCCTAGAGCGGAAGAAGCAGATTACAGCTGCCATGCAAACATGTCCATTATATTAAAGAGTCAAGGCTCAGATATGCTCAGATTTATCTGTAGCTCGCCTTTACCAAAATAGCGTTTGTTATCATGGACGCCTCCACGTGAACTTGACGTGCGTGATCACACTCGATTATTCTTAAACGTACAAACAAAAGACTAACGGAACGCTTTGTTCGAAACAAATCTTTATGAAGATAAGTTTTAAATGTTTGGTATTATTGGCTACGGCTTCGGCTACATACGTATTTCTGAAACGGTACAAATTTGAAACGGCTACGTTAACGTAGACTTGTATATATGCCAAATGCCTCAATACAAATGCATAGGTTTAATGTACAGACGAAAGAAAAGAAGGAGGTTCTCAATTCAACACGTATTTTTTTTTTGACCCCTCATGACTTTTTACTGTGTAGTACGATTTCGATGTTCCTTTTTTATAGAATAGACTAAACCTCAAAGTTGCTCCCGTTTGAATTTGAAAATAAGGGATTTTTCACCTATGGATTTTTTGTATATTTTGTAATTCACAGTTCCCGGAGCCCGGGGCCCGGAGTCTGGAATTGTCCCCGGTTAGTGAGTGGCAATAGGCTCGCCCACTATTGCATGAAACTGGCGAAATGTGGGTGTATTATAGGACACCTCTGCCTAACCCATCTAGGAATACAGGTGTGATTTTGTGTTGGAATCGAAAATTTGTCAGGACTTAATAAATAGCAGTTGGATAGGGTTGACGGATATGGAGAAATGATTTTGGGCACATGTCGCTAAAATAGAGCGGTGCTGGTAACAAGTCAAACTGCAGGCCTATACAAAACACTATTCAGTAGCGTAAAACGTCAGACGCTACGTCAACATGTATGGCAAGGATATTACATGTGGAGAGGAGTCACATGACGTCATTCTCTCGCTTACAGTAAAGGGATTTTGTCTGCCCACTGTTCTCCCAAAATGTATCCACTAAGCAGTCTTCGAGGTAGTCCAAAGTTAAATAGAAACGTGTTCTCAAACAGAATTGATAATAGTCCCCTCGTACAAGACTAGTACCTAGACGATATTATGCAAAATTCAATGGCACGCAGTTTCACCAAGACGTATTGTCTGGTGCATTACGCGACGTGGCATGGAAACATGTTATTCAATATAGACATAGGACCTTAATTCTTTAGGTTAGGGCCTACAATTGCTTGACAACCAGAGTGGCTTGTTTAGGCTTGAAATTGAATAGTACATTCGCCTACGGCGTTCGGGCCCATTTTGCAAAGTCCCTTGTGTCCATACGAGCTTTTGTTCATCAACATCAGGGGTAAGTACTTTTGTAACTGTGATAAATAATACTTGAAATACTAATAAATAAATAAATAAATATTGCTGGACAATCCACACAGCATCATCTAGCCCCAAGCTAAGCAGAGCTTGTGTTATGGGTACTAGATGACTGATATACTTAATACAATACATTAAATAGATAGATATTTTTTATTATACATAGCAAACACCCAGAACACCTGGAACAAATCTTTGTAGATCGTACAAACATTTGTCCCAAGGCGGGAATCGAACCCGCAACCTCCTGCGTCGCAGGCGGACCTTCGCCCGCTGCGCCACATCGGTCGTCGATATATACTCATACACGTATGTTTTAGCTTGAAGTAAAATTAAACTAGTTTTGTGTTGCTAATCGATGAGTGACAACAAGTTTGGTATGCTATGGTTATCAGGAATAGTTACCTAGATAACGCATACATTTTGTAAAAAACGCCTTAAGAAAAGTAAGTTTGTGACAAATAATTTAATTTAATGTTAGAGATTAGGTAAGGTATTTGCCAACAAGATTATGATGTTCAATCCCTAACTTGAGTTCTTACATCTTATAATTCATCCAAGCGATCCGTACGATACAACGAAGAAAATGGAGTCATTAGTCATTTCCTTACTGAGGTTTGTTTACACTGGCTCCATATTTGGCTACAAAAGCTCATATCTGTTTAATATTTACACAAGGATTCTAATTTTAAATTAATCACAATATCGCTGTGGCTCTGCACGCATCTGACCGGAAGTGGCGTATGCGCAGCTGAGGGACCGTTTCCGGCGTCCATTACTGTCGCACTAGTTAAGACTATTAAATGAAGCGGCACGAGCATTGTTTAAACCCCTTCCTTTGGTAATATACAATGCCACTTTAATGGGGTCATTGAACAGAGATTATGGACGGTAATATAGTAAAAATTTCAACGAAGAAAACACGCAAGGAAAGTTCATCGATCGATTTTTGAAATCATAAAAAAGGTAAAATACTTTTAACGTTTACGACAATGACATGGCTTCGACGTCAATCACTGCCTTATTACTGTCAAAATTGACCAAATTATACTTGAACTTTTAATCGTATTCAGTAAATTGTCAGTTGAAAGCAAAATAATGTCTACCATTCTAAAACTAATAATAGTTAGCATAAAATGTTAAAAAGTTTGAATGAATGTCAAAAAAAGTGTTCTGTTCTATTGGAGTATTGTGAATAATTATTTTGCTAATGTTTAATACGACAACCTAACGATTTTATTTTTAATTGTTCATGGTCAAGATATTTTTTTTTTTTAGTTTTCTACGTAATACCTTAACTGCCAGAACACGAGACACAATAGAAAATGTATTGTTTGTCAGGCACTTGGCGTTTAAGGTGTTAATAAAATCAGTAATTAATTATTTACACTGCGTGAGATATATTATTAACAAATATAATATATTTAAAAGTTTAAGTCATGAATTTCAATTTCAACTATGCATGTAGGTAACATGGGCATGTGATGCGAAGGGATGAGGACCATGTTGTGAGGAAAGTTTTGAGTATGAATGTGCAGGGTTACAAGAGTAGAGGGAGGCCAAAGAAAAGATGGATGGATTGTGTGAAAGATGATATGGCTAGAAAAGAGGTGACTCTTGAGATGACGGCAAATAGAGATGTATGGAAGAAGAAAGCATGCTGAGCGGACCCCAAATAAATTGGGATAAGAGCAGGAGGATGATGATGCAAGTAAGTACATTATATTTTCCGGGAGATGCAAAGGTAGCACGACCTTTGAATCTTCAAAATTATGACGAAGATTGAGAAAATCTGATAACAAAATAAAATAAGTACCTACCGTTTATATTCAGTGTACTTAAGCCTTTATTTTCGGAATAACGTAAATAGTCATTCGGTCATAAAAAAAATATAAACACGGGATGATGTGAAAGTGGTCAGCGCTAAATATTGCAAGTGAACAAAATTTATATTTAGAGCTGGCTTTATGCCAGCGCGACCTTGCACCGATGGGAATAGATCATGATCAAAGGAAATACTGCAAATTAAGAGCGCAAAACTTTATATGTTAGGATTTTTAAATGAAAAAGATATGAATTTCTTTAAAATCTTAATGTTTTTATCATTAGTCACTATGCCGTCAATGATTTCTTTAAACTACCGAATGTCTCACACTTTTAATTTTCCGAACTCAACTCAACAGTTATTTAATTGAAAAAGTAATTACTTGACAATACATGTGTCAAATGAATCATCTCAGTGTCGTCGTTTACCTATGTTGTGGTAAATTGACGTAGATTGACTGGTACTATTGTTTACGTAAGGAATAACCACAATAGTGAGTAATATATTATATTATACAAAATACATAATTTTCCTGAAACATGGCTGGATGCTTGCATAAGCAATGTTTTGGACTAAAGACGCTTTATGATAATTTACAGATAATACTGTAAAGTAAACAGTTACAGGAATCTTTTCCTGAAATAGGTACCTACATACCGTAGACGGGTTGATCGAAAGTTAAGCTACGCTTATCGAGGTCAGTCAGTGGATGGGTGACCGTTAGTAGAGATCGAGACTCCTCCCTGCCTCGGAAAGCATGTTAAGCCGTTGCTCCCGGCTGTCATTTGTTGATATTTGACAGTTGCTACGGGTAAGTAGTCAGAAGCTCGAAAGTCAGACAACCAGTCTTATCAAGGGGTATCGTGTTACCCAGTAACTGGGTTGTGGAGGTCAGATAGGGAGTCGCTCTATGGTAAACAATGGGATTCAGCTGCATCCGGTTAGATTGGAAGCCGATCCCAATATGGTTGGGAAAAGGCTAGGCATATGATGAGGTAAGTATATTGTGCAAACGTGGCGTCTAAGGAAAAGCAGTATCGCGGGTATTTCTTATTCATAAGACTTTGGAACATTAGCAAAAGAAATGCGTCATTTAATTTTTCCATCGTTTTGGCATGTTCTATCAATATCTGGTATACTCATGTTGCAGGAAAATCAATAGAATTTTACTGGTATTTCATTGAATAATTTTAAGTTGGACAATTCCACTTGTGAATACAATCTCTCGGAATAATTCATATTAATCTGTAACTCAAAAAATAGTTTTCAGCAGGTGAATCCATTAGAACATTATTCAGGAAGGAAGTTGAGGTAATCCACTTACTAAGCAATGATAAAACAATATCAAACGACATACATGATATACTTCCCATTACTCGCTTGAGTTTTCCGAGAAAAATGTCTCAGTAATGACATATCGTATGAATGGGCCCACGTGATTCATTTGTCTGTTTGTAGGTACTTTGTATCATAGTAAACTACGACGTCATTGATAATAGATTAGGTAAATTATTAAAATAACACCAGAAGCTGAGAGTCAACGTGTTTGATTAGAAATTAACAGTTTTCAAGCCATTTTCTTATGGAGGAAAAGCGTGACCTTGGTCCCAAAAATACAAAAAAATATCTTAATTTTCCAGCCATGGAATCGATATTAACCACAGATATACTCATTATTCAAGTTAATTCAGTTAAAGAGAATTCGTTTATCTCAGTTAAATTACTCAGAATGTTATTTGAAATAACATCTCGCCTGTATTCTCGGAAGGGCTAGGCAGAGGCCTATACACCTTCACTTCACCAGTCATGTTGAAGTCCCTTGTATAGGAGGCGAGCCTACTGCGATCAACCGGGCACAAATCCAGACTCCGAGCTGCTACTGAGAAATTCCAGATAGACAAACCTTATAACACTTTGCCCGATCCGGGAATCGAAACTCGTGCTCAGCAGAAACGCTTCCGACCACCAACCCAATTGTGTTTTTTAAATTACTCCCTGGTAAAACATGAGAAAATACATAAAAACACCACTATGAAGTTTACATTTCTATCAATAGAAGCACGGAGGTCACTCATAGTGCAGGCCATGCGGGACAATGGGTAGGTCAATGGGTTTGAGGTCAATGGTTCGTAAACTAAACAACGAAGATGCAATGATGCATGGATTGTGATGGGTTGGCTTTGGCCTTTGTAATAGATAATAATAAACATTATTATGTCTTGGTTACTTTGTATCACGTGACAATAATTACTTAAATACATGATCTCATCGTGGTCTTGAGATCTTGATGAGCAAGATATTTTTACCGATTTAGCTGTTGCTAGCAGTAACGAATCATTATCTATTATTATCTTTTCTTGGTTTGTCACCCATCCACAAATCGAGCTCAGCAAGCGTAGCTTAACCTTTCGATTGATCCGTGCAGCTTATGAAGCCGCAAGCTCTTCACATGTTAAGATCACTACCTTTCCAAATTTAATCTGAATATAATCATATAATCACTCATCCAACCCACTGTTTTGAAATGTACTCAACGTCCGTTTCCCAGCATCCACAAGTCCTTACTAGAAAATGCCTTGTCTACTGACGAGTCTCTTTGGGCTAGTTCTCACGTATAAACTGGCAGGAATGGCTCCATTTCCAGGATCAGCAGAAAAGTACTCCGTTTAGATCCAAACCTAGTGTTTTTAGGTAATTAAAGGCAAAAAGAAATAAGAAAATATCACTGACCTTATAGTTGAGACCTTGGACGTCTTCCTCCAACGATACATCGGAGTACATGTCGTCAGCTGGTTCCCCGCCCGAACCGCAGCCCGAGGAGTTAAATGACGACGACCGGTATAATTGGCTGAAACAATGAGAGTCTTCATTAAAGCATCTCTTTATTAGACATTCAACCGTTACTCAAATTCTACTCATTGAATTAAACAGTCGTTAGTTTGGATAATTCAAGTTTAGACTAGCAGCGACATCTGTTTGGATCTACAAGAACGTTTATAGCGCCATCTATGTTCAGCGGTTGTAACTTAATGACTGAATGTACGTCATGTACACGCAGTTTACTAGATGGCGCTACTTAGATTTGTTCATAGAGTCATCGCTAGGTGGCGCTATTAAAAAATATTGTTTTTTTTTGTTTTACGAACTTAACATGTTAAGTAGTTATTAAAATGGCTTACCTAGCTAAGACATTGGAGCCGAGTTGTCGCTTCCCAGAGCTGAAACAAATGAACGGAAAATTAAGTTTGTGAGACATGGGACTAATAAATTAATTGTACAGACGCAAAAGCACATCAAGCTACCCCAATGTGTCAAATTAAACCAATTGAACATGAACCTTATTATTTTTGTCACAATGTTGAAAATCTAACAAAGACACATTGGGGTAGTTTGATGTGATGTTCCCTGTAATTAACGGGGAGAAATTGGGTTTTCTAAAAAATAAAGAAGCATAAAATAATTAATATTTTCTTTAAGTAATGTAACGAATGCCAACCTAAAAAAACATTTTAATTGGAGTTGCTTAGCCGCCGCTGAACTTTTAATGATGGGTATTAAATTACAATAATAACACACAACAACACAGAACACAACAGATTACAACAGAGAATTAACTTATAAAGGCATAGTTTTAATGAGAGAAGATTATTAGTGACATTTTTCGTCGCTTTTTCAAAATGTTTTTCGTTTATTTTGAAATACAAAAAATCATGATTTTTATCCAACCCAATGAGATTCTTAATTAAAGAAGTGAATAATTTGTTTTTAAATTTAAAATCTCATTAGGTTAGATCCAGAATCATGTAAGTACTAAACTCACGAGGTATCAGATTGTGCGTCGATGCATTCCATCCTGTATTACCTTATTTTTGATAATAATATCAACTACGTTTAATATTTGAACCATGACTGAACTAACAGTATATCTTCTACCACTAACTCTTAATAAGCAGTAAGTCACGTTCAACGCAAGTATAATCACGGTAAAAGTATGTAGGCCCATATCGCAGCACACAAGTGTTGCATAGTAAGTAACCACAGTCAACATGATAATACACTAACGAATACTTAGTTAAGTTGAAAAAACCGTATGTATGTCCGGTAGATTTACTTAGCGCACTTTTTTGAGAAGTGTTAACAAGAGATTCCTTTAAGATATGGCCTTCCAGTCAATGCTTAATGTCGTGATAAGTTTATGTTTTGCCCGAAGACTAATAAAGCCAAACTCAAAAGTCAGTTCAGGGTGTTCTTATGTTGAAGACTTATCTATTAGTAATATGCTTCGAGTCATTCTCACCGGTGGAGCACTAAAAACTAATACCAGAGGAAAGTGCTGTACTAGAGCAGCACCAAATATCGGCCTGGTATCAAGCACAGAGCACGAAATGGCTGCGCTGGCATGCCAGCGACTAGAGACGCCATTACTAATAATATTCGTGCCCGCGCAAGTTGAGCTGATCGCAACTGTCTGCTGTTACTGCTACAGTTGTTTATGAGTAAACGGTGACACTGGCTGACTGACAACGGTGACTGAAATGATTGGTTTGCATGGGAAGTGTTGACAATACCGTTTCTATCATAGGCTTCCGATAGTTCTCTGTGTTCTGTGGCCTCTATAGGCAATGGGTAAGGGTAACAAGCTTTGGTTATAACTAGCGTTATAGTGGTAATCTTGACAATAAATCGGTCTTCTCCCAATAGCTTACTTGACAGCAGAGTGTAGCCGAAAATAGAAGAAACTTGCTAAGTTTCATTGAATTTTAAAAAGTTGTCGTCATAGTCAGACAATCTTTTACATGGACTGATGATCATGCTCATGAACCTTTAGTAAGGGTAACGTTAACTTAACCTTAATGAGCATGACTAATACGAGACAGACTTAAATTCAGCACTTAGTATGATTCAAAGTCTGAATCAAGGAATTAAGAACTTGAGAATATTCAAAAGCAGACAAATGTATACATTCGTGCATTAGCAATCCGAAGAAATGAAGTAGACACAGACAAGTGTCTATATCGTGACACGACAAGGCGACGTCTGCATGACAAATGCTGGTACATGCTAATGCTAACGTCAAGCAATTACTGGACTGGACGCATGTCCGGAATTCTTCAAGTGCGGTAGAAAGAAGGAAATACTTTAAAATGGATGTGGGTAACGCTCGTCAAGCAATTAGTTCATATGATTACTACGACGTGTGCCAGCATTACGTGAGCGGCCATTGTGAGATTTTTTTGTAGATTACGTTCATGCAGAATGACTAATGTTCCTAATTGTGTGATACAAGATAATGTTGTTTTTTATAAAAATATCTGCTCTACAACTGTGGAACAATTATTATGTAGTACACCTATACGAAGCTCTTTGCTGGCGATATGAAGGTCAGCCAATATATGTTTATTGCTGAATTTTATGAACATAACTCGTTAAGGTAACACGACGTTGGTTATTTTTATTTTATTGAACGATCTTTTCAGTAGTATCGTTTTTGGTAAGTGCTGACGCGTTTCCGTTTCCTCTAAAAACTAATTGAGACACGTGTGCTGTTAGCACATAACGTTTATGAATAGCCATTTAATTACTCGGCGAGTTAATAGTTTTATTTTAACAGTTAAAATAATAAAGTTTGAATGGCATATCGACCTTCTGTAACGCACAACGCTTGCATCATTTAGGTCATCCGTTTGCGGTGCTGAGTGTATACCAATAGCAATTTTGGACAATCTTGTTTTGAAACGTTATGACTTACTTAGCCCATAATTATGGCAATTACTCTATATATTGCGATTCAAGTTTTCATCAATGCATGCAGATTGCATGAATTTGTTTTATTTTCTGGCCCGTTATGTTACTTTTGTCTTACCTTTAGCCTAACCAAATCCTACGAGCAATAAGTATACCTAAATAATAAATGACAAATTCATTTCTAAGTTTTCCTTGCCCAGTCTGTGTGTTTTTTTTATTTGTTTATTCCTAGCCTTAAGTATATCTATAGCAGCTGACTGCTGCGGCTGCTACGCCCAGAAAGACACTGAAGTTTTCTTACTTGTTTGTCTTCAACGAAGATACCAAACAAAAGTCATGTGCCACGAAGTCGTGAGTCTCAAGTTATGATTTCGATAATTGTGTTGACCGAATATTATATGCAATATCTCCCAGCAGTATCTACCCACTAACGTTTCTATAACACACGCATTAAGGTAAAAGCCTCACAAGACAGCAATATGCATTAGTTCACGATTACCATGGTTTGTCAAGTGTATCATATGCAAGCGGTCAGGACGTCCGTGGGGAGTGTCGGAGAAATCAGCAGGCAACAAATGAAACATGGGTGCGCGTACGCCGTGAAATTGTGCAAGAAAGTGACGAGTAGACTACCAACTTGCTAGCGATGATCATCAATCGGACACTGATATGTACAGATAATGTGGGTTTTGCAACTTCATTTCACCAAATGATCTGAAAGTTACGTTGCTGGCTGGTTGAAAAAAAGAAAGATTGCATAGGTATCTACAATTCATTTTTTGAAATTACCCTGTTTGAAGTAAATGGACGCTAGTACGCCTAAGAATGCGAGTGTAAATTACAACTTTTCTTCATAAAAATATGCAAGTAGTAAGTTACGTTACTGGCTGGTTGTAAAATTAAAGAATGATTATACTTATTATAGTTCATTGTTTAAAAAAAAGCCGTTGCTGTAATAAACCCGTATGCTACAATAGCTATGATTGGCGAAGATTTCGTGATGGGTTCGGTTACATGATAATGTCTAGGCAATTTAGTACTTTTTTCGGCAGCTTTTAGCTACCACTGCATAAAAAGAAATAGGTTGAATATATTGCGTGTTTAGGACGTATTTATATGTAGAATCATCACGCCTGATTAACCAAATAGGCGTACAATCTTAGGATGATTGTGAATACTGTGAATAGGTATTGTAATCATACAATTTAAGAGTTGGATAACCGCTGTACATAATCAATTGAACACGCGTTATTCTGTAATTTAATGTTTCCTTTTAACTATCCTTCATTATGTAATACTTAATTTTAGGGGTAAGTAGAAATTACTAAGCTTTGCGGGACTATACCACCGAAAAGATGTTCGTTTATTTGTATAAAACATATTCTTTGGTAGGTACTTTAAGAAGCTAAATGCTCCTTAAGTCCGGCTATTAGTTAGAGGTGGCCTCGTTGGTTTAGAACTCGCAAGTGCTCCGGCTGAGCATGAGGATCTGGGTTCGATTCCCGGGACGGGGAAAGTGTTATTGGGTTTTAACTCTGTAATTTGTCAGTAGCAGCCCAGAGTCTGAATTTGTGCATGGTTTGTGGCAATACTCCTGTCCTCTGTTACATGGGACACAACTAGCCAAATATGGGTGTGCTATAGGTACACCTGTACCTTACCTTTTGGGGAATATATGCGAATAAAACGTATGTAAATAGGATTTATTTATTACATACAAAACTAGCCAGTCAGGTCAACCAACGGCTGTCCAGAACTGTTCTCTTTCTATTCTAAATTTAAATTAGCGTTATCCTCAACCACTTATGAAATATCTATGAAGGTTCAAAGGCTCCACAGTGCATTCCACTAAGTAAGTATGTAGGTATATCCGAAGCGCCTCGTTATACTTACCAAACGCGACGGTATGTACGTTGCCTGTTTGATTTTCCTTTTGTTTTTACTGCGTAGGAATTTCTTTAACGTTTCTTCAACGCTGCTCTTCAATTGAAAATATAGTCATCATTCCTCACCACTTGGCCTTGCGAGACCTTATTATTGGTTTAAAGATCATCATTATTTCAGTAAAATCGTTCCGATCGATCCTGGGCTGCCGTATGAATCGGATTCCCGCGATCTTTAACAGATTGTCGGTCTGCCTTGTGAGAGGCCTATCCACACTGTCCCTTTCGGTACGAATGCTCCACACGAGAAACTTTTTGCATCAACCTTCATTGGTTCTGCTAGTAACGTGCCCTGTCACTTGAGTTTGACAGTTAGTGGGCTGCTCTTCTTCTCTTTTCTTTATTTTTAAATTAAGTTCACTCAATTTAAAACACGAATCGTAGTGGTTCTTGTTCGTCATCTTCTATTATCTACTACTACTAGTGTTTTTATAATCAAATGTCTGTTCTCCTTGAGAGTTTGTTTTTGATATTGTTTCTGGTTTAAATTGTTGCGGCATTCATGCCTAATGTGAAACGTGAGGTTGTTATTTTGAAGGCTTCATTCAAATCTTTACGTACCTACTCGTACTTATACTAATAAGTACATAAACACTTATGTTTCGTAATATGTACATAATTTGTGGGAAATAGAAGCTGTTGCACAATGTGTCTTGACAGTCTTGTTTGGTTTTAATTTACTTTTAAGGTCAAACAGCGGATTTTACAATGTAGTTATATGAAGCCTATTTCCAAAGTCTTCAGGTTTTCTCTATGACACATACTTAATTTGTAGTAGTTTTATTATTAAGTGGTAATAGGTTTAGACATCTGGAATTTCTCTGTCCCGCAGCCCTATAGTATGAATATGCGCCCAGTTGTTGGCAATAGGCTAGCCCCCTATTTCATAGGCCTTGAACATAACTGGCGTAATGTACGTTAACTAAGTATAGGTACGAATAGGTAAGCCTCTGCCTTACCCTTCGGCGATTACAGGCGTAATGCTATGTTTTTATTTAAAACTTAATTCTGTCTTGAATCAATTGTAAGAAATAGAACGATGTTTTGATTAGTTTAGCGCTAAGCGTGTTAAGTGATCCGTGGGCCTAAAAATACCTACTGTCCTCGTCCAATACAGAATTGAGAACAAGTCTACCACCTACGTTATTTTTTTACAGAAAATGCCTAAAAAGTATAGTGTTGCTGTAATCACCCGGCGGCCGCCACCGCACCGGTGGCAATGAGCTCTCCAATTGGCTGTTTACAATTACGAGACAATTGAAAATATTAGTGTCAATAGTTTTGTTCCTGGCACTCCATATTAGAATCCTGGCTGGTTAAGCGCACAGTAAAAAAATGAATCTAATAGACTTGTATCGGAACTAGGAAGATTGCAGTAAAAAAATCTAAAATAGCGACCTACCCCGGCCTGTTTTTTTGAGATTTTCATACAGAAATTCCATGCCAATTTTAACGTTTTCTAGTGGCCTTTTCGAAAAATTACTTTCATATAAGTAAACCTTATCCTTAGTAATTCTAATTACAAACGCAACAAAAAAAAACAACTAAACCCATCAAGCCGTTTTCAAGTAACGATCTTTCTTTTATAAATTAAATAAAAAACATAAAATATATTTTTTTATTCTAACCAACCAAATCGTGTCCTACCTAAACGATTTAAATCACCATGCACGAAAACGGGTATCGAGTCAAAGTGATCGATTTCAATCATTCGCCTCACGAGTGGGCGTTGAGGATACGACAGAATAAAAACATTGCCTGTTTAATTTATAATGTGTGCATTTATAGAAGAGCCGAACATTAGTGAATGCCATCGCTAATATCACAATGCTGTTGGCCACCAATAAAATACTCATGCGTACACATTGTTGTACTGTTGTATTTGCTGTGACAATAAAACAACAGCCCAACGGCGGATTACGTCATTATCGCGCCATAACGGATTGTGTTTTTGTTAAATTAGAAAAAGTGTTGTAATATGAATCAAATCTGTCTGTCTTTTGTTATCATCAACTCTCTAAACAGTTGGGCAGTTAATCAAAGTCTATGTTTTTAACTAAACACATTCGCGGACCATTAAACGAGATGTATTTAAAGTTAACTACTCTAGTAAACTACTCTTAAATATGAATGCACCAATATCTCAAATCAGAGACTACGGATTCTGCAACTGAAAATATGGTATTGTGTTTTAAATGAAGGATCTCCTCACTAAATAATAAGCTAACACTTAGCTATACTTAACATGTATTTGCAATTAATGAAAATTCAAATATTCCAACCTGTAGGGTCGCTTTCTGTAATGCATGTAAACACCGTTCCGCTCCAGCTTTACAAACAAATATTTGCAACGATTAAAAATTTACAGCAAATCCGGTCAGATGGAACACGACACTCGATTTTATTCACATCACATCATTCAATACCACTGCACAGACAAGAAAATAAACATCACTAACGAAAAATGAAAAAATAAATAAAAAGAAAAAATGTGTTCGAAATTCGAAAAGGCACGCGGCGTGTGCGAAGGCGGCGCGTTCGGTATATTCGTGCGAGCAGCCACGATGTACTGACGCATCAACAAACGCAGCGGTGGACCGGTCAGCGACTACACCGCGAGGTATGAATTATCCACAATAGAACAGACAATGGCTGGCGAAACACACGCCGTTATTAAATTATTAAGTAGCTCGCGGCGGTGGACGGACGGACTAA
This sequence comes from Phlogophora meticulosa, assembly GCA_905147745.2. Classification (NCBI taxonomy): domain Eukaryota; kingdom Metazoa; phylum Arthropoda; class Insecta; order Lepidoptera; family Noctuidae; genus Phlogophora; species Phlogophora meticulosa. Next base: position 11,563,183 of record LR990533.1, on the reverse strand, counting down.
TGGCTGCTAATAACTTAGTCAACCGCATCGATATCGCGATCTGAAGGGTATGCTATTGCAACATAACATTTGCGTCTTCGTCTATTTTTACATCTGTGTTATAAAAATAAATAATAATTTATTATGGATATATGCATGCAAATTCGAATTGCAGAAAATCCTTTATTATTTTAAGAATATTGTTGCAATCGTAGGTACTCTAATAGACAACTTGATAAGCAATGATTTCTTAATAGCTAGATGGGAAATATTTTTTTATTACTATCAGGTAAATGCTGCAGCACTCACCAATCATCTATAGTCAATGATGTCATAGAAAAACTACTTAACTTCAACGACGATATAGGAGAGAAGAATTTTATTTTTAAGGAAGATAATATTTTTTTATATAATAAGGCACGAGAATTTAATAACAATGTTATTAGGAACTAATCATAACCTGGTCAAAAACTGGACGCTGGTATAGTTTATAAAGATAACAAAACCAGCAAGCAGATTCTATACCAAGATAACAAAAGCATTACTTCCAGAATTTCAAAATGTGTATTATTAAAGACATTGCAGGTACTGCTGTAGATAATTCTATACACGACGGTAAAATAGCAGTGTACGAGTACACACCCATAGACATGAACAGTATTCTGCGCAATACAATTAAATGCAGAATGATATAAAACTGTATCCTCTGTAAAATCCAAGCTACTACTAACCACGCTATTCTGTTCCTGAACATGTTTAATTTATAAACGTCTTGACATTGTGTCTTGCAGAGATTCAGCACTCAATAAATTTTATATCAGCCTTAGTTGGTGACTTTGGTATGTAGAACCGGCCCAATGATTCAGTTGCCATGTGAAATTATACTTCTGTCCTTCGCTATTCTGATTGCGTTTTGTGACAAATGACAGTCGTTGCGTCATGGACGACTACCATCTTTATTGTTCCGAATGACCACCACAGTACGAACTTTGATTCTAATACTATTACTTTTCTCATCCCATGATTTAATAGGGCCGTAAATTATCGAGGGGTCTTTATAACTTGGTCGTGTTTTGCTATTTTCTTCTGAATTATATCCCACGAGTCGCACCACGTTACGAGCGTCTGGTTTCAAGGTATTTAGATAAAAACTTAAGTAGTATGATGCGTGACTGCGCGAGTAAGGCTAGGAAGTGGAATTGAATTATGTAGGTAAATCAGATATTTTCTCAGCATTGTTATAGTAATAAAAGTTGACTCTTGAACCTACATGGCATAACATAGGCATTATTTTTATCTATCATTTTATTATAATTTTCCTGCTATAGATATAATTACCGTACCAGGTATACAGGATAATTACAAATGCCTAAGTTATCGGGATAATCTCTGCAAGCATACGCTTGCAGAGATTATCCGTGATTTCGTAAACACCATTTATGAAACCAACTTTTACAGTAATAAGTACTTAGCTTGTAGATAGAGAGACGCATACTGGATATTAAATACGCCAAGTGGATATTATAAACGCACACTGAGATTGCTTTTCTCATTATCGTGTTATGGAAATACCATCTGTAACAGCTGGTGTTAGAATCTATGAAATTATTGAAAGATAAACTGCCTAATTGCCTGCAAATTATGAAAGTCGATGAATGAATTTATATGCCGTTGAAATAGAAAATGATTAATTGATTTTTTTGCAATATAATTGGGCTACAAAGTAGTTGTGGACTAGTTTTAGAATTAATTACCAGACATTTTTATTGTTTGCCAAACCTGCTAAATATTCAATAGAAACTGATTGATTGGACGGGCTCCTGAATTTTGGAGCGAAATACGATGAGATACCTGAATACATTATAATGATGACGCGTTACTTCATACTGTAAGGATTGCCAATCGAATAGTTTGTAATCCATTTCGATCGAAATTAATTTACTTATCGTACTACAAATGTAATTACCGACGCTTGTAGGTGATTATGTGTGCGTTATGAGTAAAAAGCCTCGCAGTGCGGCGCGTGCGCCGTTGGGCAACCACGGAACGCTGCCAGCCGGAACGAGACAGTTCACTTTCTTGGTGAGAATTCGAACTCGCGAATCTGACTCTCGAACTAACATTGTTCTCCGAATTTTCTAATTATTTAACGACTACGTTGATAAAGTAGTACCTAATTATCACATTCTTTACTTTCAATAGTCCTTATTATAATGCTTATTAATGAGTAAAATTTCTATGATCTACTCGTCAATATGCTAACGACTTAGTACAAGGCAAAGAAGTGCATGAAACTTGATTATACAATCATTACCATACCTCATTTGCATAAAAGTATGTTAATTAAGGATGTTAGTCAATTAGCCTATATAAATGCTAATAACATAAATTTAGATGCTCCAATAAAGTCCAGAAATAAAGCCTAGTATTGCAATATTTAGCATTGGGCTTCTAACCACAATTATTGCCGACCACTGCACGTTGGCGCAACAGCTACCATTAACATTATTCTTTAGAAATGTTAAATTTGCAGGAAACGTTAGGAAGTTACGCAAACCTGTCACTAGTTTTAATTAATTTTATAAAGTATTCTGTAGTTTTATTCCGAATGTGTATTTGAGATATTCATTTAATAAAAGTAAGAAAGTTATCCGATGTTGTTCTTTCTGATATTAGTGGCAGAAAAAATGTTGGTGATAAAGCTCTAACTAATCCGGATACAAACACCATTTTTTGAACGGACATAGACATTTTAATCGAAATTATATAGATATTATAAACTATTCTTTTGTTCGTACACGCTAGTAAACACAACGCATTGTAGGAAGGTTTTGTCGTTTATTTAGTGAACATTGTAAAAAGTAAGAGGTTTTCCGCATTTTTCTGTTTGCATTAGGTTGTTCGTCTATTGTATAATATTATAATCACCGGCAAATAAGATGGCAAAAGTCGTTAGATGCGCACAAGTCGTTTTTTAGGTCTCTTTGGTGGTCAAGCGGGACGCGGGGTATGAGGTAGCGTCGATCCGAGCGCGCGATTGGTGCATCAGTCGACGTTCGCTCCCGATTACATTTCAGTGCACGAAAATTGAACCCTTTGTTTTTGTTGTGTTAAACTTAAGTGTTGTTATTGTTTTTAAATTTAGGATAGAGTTCCTGAAAAGGCATAGCATACGAGGAAAGTATGCTCAAACCAGAGTTATACAAATTAATAAAATTGGAAAAAGAACAATTTAAAACATACAGCATTGACCAAACACTTGCAGAACACAACCATAGTGTTCTGCGATTGCGACTTTCAATATGATGCCAAGGGTAGTTTTATTAACGGATAGTGACGACGACTAGTTATTTTTTTTTTTTTATATAAACTTTTTTGAATTTTAAATGCACGTTATTTATAACTCCTAATAAACTTGAATTCCTCTCCCTTCTTTAACTTTGTTCTATACAGACATGATTAAATATAAACAATAGAATAATGACGATCAATAAAAATTACCACTTTTTTGTGCCACTAAGTATACGATGCGCGAACTTACCCCCACTACGCCAAAATCTTGACATCTTATTTGCCGGTGACTATACAATGTCGATAACGATGCGTAGTTAGTTAGTAGATATTCAGTAACCATGCTGTTACACAAAATGCGAACTGCACGAATATTTATTACGGACTGTGGAGGTTATAACATGCCTAGTTTAAAAAAAAATGACGTGATGGCCCAGTGGTTTAGGCCTCGCCTCTTGTGCACGAGGTTGTGGGTTCAAACCTGGGCAAGTACTAATGAGAGTTTTTCAATTCATATGTACTTTCTAAGTTTATCTTGGACATCACTAACATCGGTGAAGGAAAAGCATCGTGAGGAAACCTGGACTTATATAATTAATATAAGTCTGAAATCGCCCACCCGTCTTGAGCAGCGTGGTGATTAATGCTTGTGCCTTCTCTGTATGAGAAGAGGCCTTTGCCCTGCAGTGGGACAGTAATAGGCTGGTACTACTACTACAGTTTTTTTTACTTTACACTCAACTATGACTTCCTAGTTAATCTAACGACAATTAAATTGTTAATGGGGGGTACCAACTTCCGGTAAATGTATAAAATTGAATGGTACAGTTTTAACGCTATTAAGAGGAAACCGTCACGCTAAGGCCTATTCGTGATAAGATTGTTAACTCATTAAGTAGTTTACATTTTAATTTAGCAGCTCCGTTCTCTATAACGTCAATGAATTTCATAAATTCTTCACTGATGATGTCAGTCTGAAGTAGCTTTTCTTCTCTCTTTGAAGATTTTTATGATAGCCCAGTTTCACACTGCTGTTTTGGAAGTTCCACTGAGTATTTGCAAGTCTCCTTGGCTTATCGCTCAAATAATTTCCTTCCCTTTCTTCGGGCTGCAGTCAAAAAGGCTAATATTATCTTCGTTTATTTATTTTTTCTCTATTCACTATTTATACAAATTCTTTAACATATTTTACATACAAAAAAAGTGTTACAAAATAGGTTTTTATTAAAATTTGTATAAAAAACAGTGTTCCGTCCGCAGCGAGTTGGCAAGACCCAAACTAACGATGATCTAGTGTGAGGAGCCTCCTTACAATTAAATTAAATTTTAGTAATGATTCATTTAATATACTATTATTATGTTATTTGAATAAATAAATAAATCTTTTGCTTCGCTAAGCAGAAAACTTTGATCGTGTCTACGAAGTATAGCATCATTTAACTTCTCCTGAAACATCAGACATCTTGGAAAGTCGTAAACCTTCATTTGTGAAGTTTATTTGTCGGAGTGACGTGACACGTCATGAGTAGTGCCACATGTGCTCACTTTAGAACTAACTAAGTTTTACTATTTAGTAACGTTCGCTTTGGTCGTGAATGAAGCAGCAATAATGTGCATTATGAACGTTCCCAGAGTCTTCGTTATTGTTTACTAGTGTCTACAACATAGCTTCGGTTCTCATGCTCATCCTGGGAATCATAGTGTAGGTCGATAATGACGACACGGTTGGCGTAGTGGCTGAGCGATCGACTGCTGCGCCGCGTGTCGTGGGTTCGATTCCCGCACGGAACAAATATTTGTATGGCCTACAGGTAATTGTTCCGGGTCTGGCTGTTCGTGTATGTGACTTTAAATGTTTGTAAACGCACCCACGACACAGGAGAAATTCCTAGTGTGGGGCAACGTTTTAAATAAAAAAAAAAAAAAAATAAAAAAAAAAAAAAAAAAATAATAATAATAATCTTTAATTGTTTAGTAACTGCTCACGTTTAAATCTGACGTGATGAGGTGACTCATTGAATATCTGGAAATAGCGGGCACGGCATTGTTTGCAGCTGACAATAGTTTGTAAGTACCACTACCATTACAACATCACACTTAACCAAATACTAGAGGACCTTATTATTGTGAAATAGGGTTGACAATTATTTGGCAACCACTTCGATAGATGTAGACTGGTATTTAAGTATTGGCTCCAGGACGTTGTGGAGCAGATTGTCTATTGACGGCTGCTGTCTCGTGTCTATTCGTAGCAACCTTTATTTAACAACGTTCTTAGGCAACTGTAACCTAAATAAGTTGACATGAACCGTATGCTGTGATTTAGTTTTCCTAACTTAAAATATTTCAGTAATTTCCCAAGAACTTAAAAAAGTAACCATATAAAAAGTGATTACACTCACATAGAATGAGAAAAAGCACATAAAAAAACAAATAAAACACACAAGCTTGAGGAAAACGCAAAATTGGTCTGAACGTACCAAAAAAATCCAAGGAACTAGACTTGAGATAAGTCTCTGAAGTTGGAGCACTATTTTGTACACAATGTGCACAGTTGTTCAATTTACATATTTTACACGTTACAAGGTGAATTGAATAATGCTAGCCTTGAAAATAGTTTTTTTTTCTTTTGACAATTTTGTCTTGTCCTCAAGCATAACCGAAAAGAAATCGAAAAAAAAGTGAATGTAACAAAACATTGCTAATAATTAGCTAGATTCCGTTGTGTAAGAAACAGAATCTTAATTCATTAGTTCCAGCAAACAGCTGGAAAGTAAGTAATAGCTAAGGCAGTTGGCCACATTATACACAAATAAAAAATGATGACTAACTTAAAGAAGTCAATTAACGCCAAGTAATAGTAAAATAAATGGAATATTATATTTATTGTTTTGGCTGCATAGACAAAGGAAAAATCATAGACAACCAGACCACGCGTAATAAGAGCGGGATGACACCGATTCATTCTAAAATATAGGTACTTTTTGCTGCAGTGTTTTGTTACATTTCACAAATAATAAAACTAATATAAAGATAGCTTACTGTCTCATGGAGCCCCATCGCCGATGCGGCAAATTCTCCTGATGGCTACGAAAGATACAACACAAATATAGGTAAAAGCAAACAAAAAGATAGCAAAATAAATAAACAAACAAATGTACTAAACGCAAACTGAAGTAAAAATAAAAAGTGACATCAACTGAAAGTAAAAGCGTACCGCAGTGAACTCAATAGGTGCAGAATCAGAACCAACGGAAAATAAACTCATCTAGATTTATAGTACTTCTTAGATTTAAAATTGAGATTTTAGGCAGTGATACACACTCGGCCACCTAGCTACTTCCATCCTAACCATCGGTTATTTCAGGTTGGCTCAAATGTTTATTAGGCAATGTGATTTAAGGACTGGCTTCATGTCACCCCAAAACCAGCCTAGTCTGTTACTATTGCAAAATCACCCTTAACCTCAATTCTAAAACTAAGTTTACTACATTTGTGTACAATAACAAAACTTGTATTAGTGACTACAGTTATAAGTCCAAATTCCTTCGACTTACCTGGGTGGTGTCCGCCTAAGACTAGTTCTTGTCCATGAGTGTCTGTTTAATGGGTTGCCAGGACTTCTGGAACCGTTTTCTAATCTGTGAAAGAAAAGATAATTTAATGGGATGTTAATGTGCATTTCTAGTAAAACGACGATATTATTAAAAGAAAAGTTGCAAAGTATAGGTATATCTGCTACACTAATTTGTGATCAAGATACTACGCTGGCTGTTGCGGTTGGTGAAAATGATGATAGTGTATATTAGTATTTGCAGGTACAAATAAAAATGTTGGCAGGTAGGTTCTCACTGAATTCTGCAGCATCTGTATACTAACATCATTATACATAACGCCACAGGTGATTCCTTCCAAAACATGGAACACTGATAAATACCAAAATACAGATGCCCTGACGAAATTAAATATATAACAACCAGTATAAAAATAGACAAGGGCTGAATGAGTATCTAATAGTTCGTAAGTAAAGTAAGGCGCAAGTTTAACACCTCGTCCAGTGTGTTATTGCTATTACATTTTCTCCAGGCATCTGTAAGCTGTATAGCATCATGCATATTTCATATGTAACTACATACACACATAAACTCACGCCTTTTTCTCATGGGGGTAGGCAGAAACTACAGAACGCCACCTGATACGATCCTTAGATACTGTTCATACATCTGTAAAAACAGATTTCGAAATATCCATTCTATCTTTAACTACGTTTTTATGTCACCTTTTTATGCAAATGTTGCTGCACCTACAGACCATAAAGTTTGTATATGACCTACATTGTTTAACAATGTTGAAAAATCATAGAGAAATCGTCTGGTATCACCATTCATATATAAACAGTAATCCAACGTTGCACATATACCAAATTAACTTACGGAAGTTTTTTACGGTACCGTTGACCGCTGTTAATGTTGCTACATAAAAGTTTTACTCTGTGTCTATTACAAATCTTTGTTTATACAGACTATAAACGTTAGTCTTTGATATTTTATGTTAATATTTCATAATTGGATTAACGATAATATTAAAGTTACGTCTTTCAATTTATCAGCCTGATATTCCATGATACATTTTACATGATATAATTAAATTTAATATATCGGTCAACGCTATTTCTAGCCGTTGTGAGAGCATTTCCCACATCTTAATTATTATATTATCAATGGAAGAATTCGTATATACTTTATTAAATCGTCATTGAATTTCTTTGTCAAAGCATTTTACATCTGAAAATCAGCTAGTTATATGTTGTCCGGTCTCGTTATTAATTAATTTCTTGGGATGATATAATGATTAAAAATACATATTAGTCGCTTTTAAATTATTCAGTTTTAAATAATTGTGTAATTTATGATGAATTGTTTAATGTCTGTGCATAAGTCAATGTGGATGTTTTAAGAATACAAGTGATATGAATTTTATACGTACAATAGAATTATTAGAATGAATCCAATGCGGAAACATTTTGGATAAGACCTCTTTAGTACTTTCAAATTCCAAATTCTTTAAAATTGTCCATACATTCTTTGGGTTTATATAATATAGCATTAATTTTAGCTGACGGCTTCTAGATTAATTCAAATCTATACTAGGTAATGTCTAGACTTAGTCACTGATGCTGCTAATGTTGCAATAGAAATCTACTCCGTAAATGTTAGTCAATTTAACGTTTTACTGCGCTGTTTTGTGGGGTTTCTATGTTTTATTAATCTGCTAACTATATTGGGGACAGTATCCAGTCTAACCGAATGCAAATGAACACCACGACCGACTGCACAACCCAGTTTCTGGTTGACTGGTTGTCAGACTTCTGAACTCGAGCTTCTGAGTACCCGAAACGGCTGTCAAAGATCGTATAACAGCCGGGAATGGCTTAACGTACTTTGTAGAGAACGGTTTTGTTATGTTAGGGAAGTCACCTATCCTCGGACCGACCTCGGCAAGTGTAGCTTAACCTTCAATCGACCCGTGTCGCTGATATTAGAATATAATACAATACTATTTATTGTACACCATGAAAACTTACAAATAATGACTTTAAGAGCTACATAGGGTGTTACAACGATCGTAACTTATAGTCATGAGCCATATATGGCTGGTGAAGGTAATAATAAAAAAAAACCATCTACAAATGCAAGCGGTACACATTCCTGGTGACAGTACAGAACAGTATCCAGAACGCTTTTGCTGAACGTTTCGACTATCAGTATGTGAACCGGTGAACCACTGCTACATGGTTCACGTAAGTTTTCTTAAGATAATATTTTAATTTTGTTCGCGTAGTATAACATAATGTATAATTAACAAAATGTATAATTATAACTTTAAATGTAAAATATTTAATTTGTTTAATAAATTTTAATAATAATAAATATTTTACTTATTTACTTCTATTCGAATAAGTGTTTGCTTTGTATTGTCTAGATACTAGATGTTTCTAGGCACATGCCACAATCACTTATTTGTATTTACAATCCCTAAGTCACTTTCAACAGCACTTGGGGCAAAAAGTGAAGAATTCTCTATTTATCTACCGGAGGTATTTTTTATACCTTTCCTTTTATTCTCTTATTAGCTTCTCTTATTATATTCCTAATAGCATCCATAACTTAATATAAACTTATCAAAGCGCTACGAGACTACGGAACGTTGGTGATTTGTTTTTAACCAGACATTCTATTTGGCTAAAGATAAACAAAACTACTCGTAGTACGAGTATCTATTAAATATTTAAAACCATATTCTCAATTGACATTATTTCGTCTTAAACAAATATCAACTTTATACCAGTGTGAATTAAGTCGATTCCACAATGAATGACTATTGTAAAAATCATAAAAAAATAACTTGTAGCGCAAACTGAAAACTCCCACACATAATGTTAAATTCAGTTAACAGCGCCAAGGGTGTCTATTTAAACCTAAACTAACCTAACCTGGGCTAAAATACATAAGAGCACATTTCGACGGCATCGATATTCGCCTTCACTTACAAAGTACACAGTCAAACGTTAATAATTACATTATAAACTTTTGACTTTACTAGTTTCCATTATTATCTCTTGTTATGGGTACATAATACTAACGTATTAGCTGGAGCGTCGTGGTCTCCCTCGCCGTAGCACTCAAAGTTCTCTGCATCAGATATGGAGTTGCCAGGACTGGAGTCTGCGGTGGGAACTGACTGGCCGGCTGCTTCTGTGCCGTTCTGAAACATGGGAGAAAACAGTTGAGAATAAGAATGATTGCAATGAATTGCTCAGCGAACTTTAAGGAAAGCTATAGATGGTGGGATTTTATATGATATTCTGATTTGTTGATTAGACTCAGGTTCAATGGTAAGAAGAAATGTCTCAAAAAATAAATGACTATTAGATTAAAATTGTCTTTGCTGTTGCCGTTAAATAAAATAAAGAAGAAACAAGCAACAACATATTATATGTATTTATCATACCTACTGTTTTGTAAAAAACAAAACTTAGTAATTGTCAGACCTGCAAAGAGTTTACGCTATTTTGTTTGACAAATAAGCAAATACTTGTGACGTTGTGGTAATATTATGTTTATGGCAGCCTGCACATATCCAGTTACTTAAGTATATGCAAATTACTAGAATTTCTATTAATAGACGCTTATCTCATCATGGCAAACAAGTAATATCTTAGAAAACATATTTTCTTCATATAATGGTGAAACGTCTGTCCTTTGTTTATAAATTAGCGTTAACTGAAACAATTAAAACTTGGAAGTTTGCATTACAAATTCCACATTAATGGCATAGTCGCCCGCATTTGTACAAACAACTAATACCGACTGAATCGAATTTTAAAAATGACAGCGAACGTCACTGTTTTCATTAGGGCAAAAGGAATCGTAACCAACTGCCGCAGGTGGTCTTCTTATAGGTTTTATTCGTTTTCGGTCGATAAAACAAAACTATTATCCTCACGAAGCTTTATCTCATAGTTGTCCATAAACAATATCTGTTTTATTATTATTCAATTTTAAAGTACTGTCTCAATATCAATTTGAAACTTATTTACTTCTTTTTGATTAAGAAGCACCAAATCAACTATTTCAATCATATCGTTCTTAGTTTTGAATCTCCCAAAAATAGAAAAATATTACTTAAGATTCTAATCCTAGGCCTTTCAGATCATTCAAGAGAAATTGACGTAAACACATGGAAAGCATAAACGAATCAAATTCATATGAGCTAAACTAACCATACCATGCCAACCGTAAACATTTCATCACTATTTGCAGTAGGAATCTGCAGATAACCGTTTTGAGGTTTTGTCAATGTGTTAGATAAATAAAGTGACATTCACCTGTAGTTTTCTGGGCAGGTTTCCGGGTGAGGTGCGCGGCGATTTTGTCCTTTGAAACACGCTCGGAGCCATCATTGCCTCCGCATTCACCTTCAGCTCTGGAACACAATACACAAATCAATAAAACACCACATATATCTGCTTATAATGTTCTTAGGAAAACGGCCGTTGACCCCAACTAGCAGTCACGCAACAAAACCATTGAGAACGAGGTGAAGTCTTTCAGAAATAATAACCAAAGCAACAAGGTTACGCTAGCCTAGATGGGCTTTCAGAGTTTCGTGTGTGGCCGAGTTTGGAAAATATACTCTATTTCTTTACACAACTGATAATTAAGATACCTGATTGAAGTAAGTAAATATTAATTAAATCCATCTCAGATAACACACTCTCACTGCTCTTCAAAATTATCCTAATTAAATAAAACTATTCCACTCCGGTGTAAAGTAGCTAAGCATTTAAACGTTCGATAACGGTTATCTACGTTATCAACGCTTGTTGATTAGTAGGTATGCGATTGGTGTGAAAGAGATACTGCACATTACCTGAGAAAACTATATAGCAACGTAGAAAGAGAAATTACTCAGTAATAAAAATGTTATGGCGCAAATTTCTTGTTTGATGTTGGCGACAGTAGTTTATTATTTTACTTTTACAAACGAGAAAGATGAAAATGTACCAAACCTCTTAATAGAGGTTTGGTACATTTTAAGAAAGATGAAAATGTACCAAACCTCTTAATAGAGGTTTCGTTAACACCAAGTATTGACTTGGTGTACGACATGCAGCTATACGGTGTAAAGTATCCGAGAAACTTCATATACGTGTATGGACACAAACAGTAAGTTCATCTGATATAGAAAAGGACGAAGATCAGATAGCAGCGAGCGAGACGGAGGAAGCAGATTCTATTGTTCTCCTTTTCGAAACCTTCTGTCCCAGTTTGTTGCAACCGCATTACGATGTGTGATTCAACAATTTTCAGGAGGTATTAGTGGCACCACGACATCTTAGCTTGAAACATCAATTATGTAACAGATTCCGATTGGCCAGTTCAAATTGTGACCTGTAGCTAATGAGAAAGGTGAAAATTTTGCTACAGAAATAGCGTTTAGATTCACTTTTACTCTTATCGTCATGGTCTGGTTATTTTCTAACTGTAGTAAAAACACAGACATCATAGAATTTAAAAAAAAGATCTAAAGTAATACTTAAGTAATCTAAGGAACATGTAAAATTCACAGCATAGGAAATTGTATAGCTGACTTTTGAGATGACGGCCAAGAAATGTATGGATGAAAAAGACATGCTACGCCGATCGATAAATGAGGATAAGGGTAGGAGGATGATGTTGATGATGAAATTGTTTTCGTTAAACAAGTAGAGAGGTCAGCTCATGAAGCTAACCCCATTCCGTCAAACTCATCGATAGTTAATCAACTTTTATTACAAAAGAGTAAGATTCATGTTCAATTGGGAAAAAAATGATAGTTTGGGATAGCTTGATGTGCTAGCTGTATGTACGTCCGGGAGCAGAGGCAGTCTCATGTTGGCATATATAATTTTATGCCCACCACAAATAGCTTGGTGCAGCAGTCGGCAGTACCATAGGACCAGTCTCCCTAACACCAGCAGTCCCTCCCACCACGTTTCCAGTAGCCGGAACACGTCATACGAGTCACTCCGAAGCAGCACCACCACCTCGGACATCGACGTCAGCATCGATACCACTCATCACATCACATCGGTTTTAATTTACTTCAACAGTCTTTGAATGTGACGTCACGTTTACACTTTTCATTCGATTCATGCTCTTTCTTGATCAATTTCACAGTTGACAGCTATTTTTTATTGTAGTGCTTATAGTGTGTTCACGTTGACTACTAAAATGGTTATCAACGATACTAATTTGTTACTAATATTAATTCACAGCCCATATTCATGCTATTATTTTCTTGAACCCTGTCTCAATTTTTCACATGTAAATTTATGCTTGGCAAATCATTGCATCGCTCTTGTGTTCAATGCATTCTTCTGTATGCAATTTTCTCATCGTAAATTAAGTCTGCGATTTAGTGTCAACATAATCAAATTCTTAATGTATTGGTTTAGTTAGAACAGCTACATTTATTTTACTAACTGAATGGTCTACATTATCATGTTCAAATAAAATCTTTCTGGTAATATTCCGTTGTTTCAGCATACTCTTACAATCTATTGTTTGATTTTAATGGCATTCGTGTATTTCATTTCGCATTTTGTAGTTATCGTTTGGAAAGTTAATGTTTCGTTGCAACAACGTGCGTTGACATAGCGTTTGATAAGAGTGTGTTATCGGATATAGCGGTAAGTAAGAGGCGCGGCTTGTAACGTGCAGATAGAATTTTCATCTTCTACGAGTATGATGATGGCGGAAACAATATTCATTATTTTTTTATGATACGCAATATGAATCTGTTTGGCATTTTGTGTTAAGGAACCATGTTCTCAGTAACCTTAAAAATACTAATATTACACTCCGGTTTACTTAACACATAAAAATAAGGTAATAGATTAACTAACTCATGTCACCTGATATGATAGGTTGACTGAAATACAACAGTTAATCAAAACAATTGACTTGAGTCTGGCAGACTATTAGCTAATATTTGTAATGGTTAGACCTTAAAAAACCGGGACTTAGTAAGTTTATTATTACGAAATTATTAACGAGTAAAAAGTAGTCTACTGACAGGTAAACGATAGCTACAATACTTACGTTTTTTTAAAATGAATGCTATGTTTTCAACTATATATTCGTTTCTTATCGTTATAGTGTTAATAATACACTGTTTGTACGTTTAGACCTGGCACTTAAAATTTACCTAAGTTATTAAGTCTACGTATGTACGTATTTGTATATATATTTTATACGTATATATATTTGATTGAAAGAAAAGATGGAAGAATTGAGAAAAGAGGTGACTTTTGAGATGACGGCAAATAGAGATGTATGGAAGAAGACATGCTGCACCAACCCCAAATAAATTGGGATAAGGGCAGGAGGATGATGATGTATTTGATTGAAACGCATCTATGAGCTGATGATCTGTGGTTACATTAAGACAATCCGCGGACATGAAACCCGTACGGATGGCTTAACGCTCTCTGAACAAGCATCTTAGCAAATGTCATTACAATACATATGCACGTTAGTGTATCTTCTGTCATATCTAGATGTGGTTTGGGTTAAGAAATAAGTGGGAAAGGTTTAAGAACTTCTGTGGAATAATTCCTGAATTTATTGTTGCCCATACCCAGGTACGTATAACTTCGGCTTGTCCTACTATGGTACGTTATTTAAACCCGACATTTTATTCTTTAGTGTGTGAGTTTATTACTTTGCGTCATAAGCATCATTGTATTTACAATGAGTGAAAATGAAAGTATTCAAAATAAATCTTCAATCATACAATTTATTTTACAAACAGTGGGACAATGAAATTGTTTAACTACGTTAACTTGGAAGTGATTGGTTTTCATTTGATTTGCCGATAAAAAAAAACATATCGTTTTAATAATTCACATTATTACACGCATGTGAAATTGGCGTTTCCTTGCGACCGGTTTACGCAAAACTTGTACGTCCTTCGAGCTACATTACCCAACCAATATATTGATTTGATACATATACATACAAAACATTTGACGTTTCCTTCGATTTCGATAACTTTATGGATGAATGGATGCCGTTCACAGCACGCTATACTTAATAGGTACATTATCAAAACCTTTATTTACCTGACCATAAGACTCATATTCAAAATTATGTAATGATGAAGATATGTTATGACCCACTTTTGAGAAGCGTGTCAGTGACTTGTCAAAAGTTTCCTTTACGAAAAATGGAATTATCATCAGGCAGAACACATATATTTGTATATTGGCTCCTTTACTCTTATCCTTTTGATAACTCCATGACCATGTATTGTTGTAGCTATGAAAAATAATAATATTCATTAAATATAAGTAAAATATTTGTCAGTCAGTTACGTGATCCTACGTCGTGAGCGCTGTGAGTTTCCAGATCTAAAGCATTTGTGTAAACTTTCTCTGGCGACGACGTGAACACACAATAAGCACTTTTGTTACTATTGTAACCACACACGTAACCACATTTTTTACAAACCCAACACAGTTTTAAAAAATATAATATTTAGCATTGCTCACAAATTAGGCTGTATATATTTTTATTGTGTTTATTAAAGGGTAGTTAGGATTCGTTACCGGCGAGGGCCGACCGCGGCCGTCGACTGCGCTGGCGCAGTTTCAACCAGTTCATTGGTAATTATGCAACAAGAGCTAATATAACGGTATTATCGATAATAGTCGAACAGGGAACACAAAAAAAGTCTTTGTCAGACAGGTGTTGTAAATTGTTATAAAAGGCAATTATTCGCGATGACAGTAACGACACTTTTAAGTTGTGTCGGAGTTATTTTGAAACTTTAGGTTACCCACATTTCTAATGAAATTGCAATTAAATTTATTGAAAAGAAATAGGATACTTAGACTTGTCACGTCATAAGCTAAAATATCTCTGGTATACTTGGACAATAGATGTATGCTTGTTTTCTTCAAGTACTTTTAAAGGGATTATTATTGAAACTAACTAGTTTTTAATGCGTTACAAATTAACAGAATTATTTTTTGCTAACCTTCGGTATCGAGAACATATTTATCGATGCGCTTGCGCATCTTCATTTACCACAGAAACTTTTTCTTCGGAGTAACCGTCGATGTTAATGCTCGCTGTAGGCTTAAATGAAGACTATAATTGTCACGACAGCTCATTGCGTGTTAAGTATCCATACCATTTAGGACAATAAGTATTTACTTAAAATAACCGTTTTCAAAAACATCACCCTTTCACGTAAATTTTCAGATTTATACCGTTCTAATACCAACAACTAATACCACTGGTATTTGTTTCAACTCATATTTATTTTCTATTCTCAATTTTCTGTTTTACGTGTGTTTGTTACCTAAAGAGTTGCGGAAAACAGATCCTATCATTATGATTAACATCAATAACAGTGAAACGCGACGCTATGAAATAGTTTAATGCTGGCATGTGCACGGAACCTAATAACTACCTACTTATTACTATCATAATGCAGATGATAGTATCTGCATAAAGTTAAGTGCTTTAAATAATATTTGTCAGAGGGAAGACCTACCAAGGGAGAATTTCCCTAATGAAACCGAGCGGAAGAAGGACATCTAAGGCTGGACGGAGATGCGCGGTTTTTTTATTCGATTTCCTAAATCAATTTCCTTATTCGGGCAGCCGAATGTCCACACCAACCTTTTAATAAAAAAGTTTTTGACGTGGTGCTTACGTTTTCTCCGTTCCCGCCAAAATCGAGTTCAAGAGCTGTCAGTGTCACCATCCACAACAGTGATGACACTTAGACGGTTAGAAAGGAAGTGATAAAAATCCCGACATTGAAGGGGAGCCTTCCAATTACAGCCAGCAGACTATTATGGCCATTATTTGGATACCAAAATAACCACTAAGTATGTGGAGCCTTGACACAGTGTTACGTCAAACAATGACGGACATAGCAATACGAATTGGACTATATAAAGAAAGCAATAGGTTACTTGTTTATGTCACCCATGTGGAATAAACCAAATTCGAAGTATTGGAAACGGCCTTTCTATCAAGGTCAGGCCATCAGTTGGATTACACAGGGAACAATTATTGTAGCAGAAGTGGGTATTCTGAACTTAAAAGGGGCATTAAAAATATTCGGCCTGATAAATAAGTTGCGTGGACGGTTCAATCAAACAGGTATGGCAAGGAAACAGATTTACTTATGAGGAAAAACTTGCTTTATTAATGCGCGAAGGCCCTGTATTTCTTTAAACAGAAACCTTCTTGACTCGTTATGTCCAGTGGAACCATGCTCATTGAAATGCATGGAAGCCGGAATGAAATTGATTTAATACTATTTTTACCGCTTTGAGGGAGAAAACTCACGTATGAAACCCAATGCAGTACTCAAAACTCAACTCCAAAGCGTAGTGGGTTCTATGAAGAAAAACGGTTAGAAACTCCATCTACACTATTTAAATCAAAATATTATTAATATCCTTCATGTTAGAATCATAGAAAATATGTCAGAGCAATATGGTTGGCGCAGTGGCTGAGCGATTGGCTGCTGCGCTGCGTGTCGGTCGTGCTGCTGCGGTTCGATTCCCGCACGGAACAAATATTTGTATGGCCTACAGGTAGTTGTCCCGGGTCTGGCTGTTTGTGTATGTGAGTTTGAATGTTTCTAAACACATCCACGGTTTTAAAAAAATAGCAAGACGTGCACTTAAGAGTGCCGAGTAAGAGGGAAAAAAAAGAAAGTTTAAAAACAAAACAAGCGAAGTAAGCTAAGAGATGACCAGTCCCAACTGACGGGACCATACCTACCTTTAGTATAATTAGGAATAACTTACGTCTTAAAATGTGGATGTTGGACCTACTATTAGTAAATCCATGAACTGTGGCGTGACAGATGCGCCGAAGTAATGATAGAACAAATTGCATGTTTTACAGCGCTACATAATAGAAATCATTTTAATGATGAAACTGAGCACCTAAAGAATAGACTAACTTAACCTTATTCCATAGAGAGATTGAATGTCGTAAAGAAATTGAGCGATTGTTTAGATACAAAGAGATTTCCATTCGTGTTGCCTCCCAGCTGTTGTTATAAATGTATTGTGGCTGCAGATTTCAAACAACTTTACTAAAAGAATACTGTTTCTCTTACATTTCACCTGATCTCAGTCGCGCAACATTAAATCGACTAGCTTCGCGATTGGCCAATAGCAGACCATTTGAGAAATTCAATAGAAATCAAATAGACCGAAAACACATGCATCATACTCATTTGCATAACAACTGGCCTTGAGACCCAATGGCAGTGAGCACGCTACTTCCTCTGATGAGAATTTTAATTTACACTCTGAATTGAAAAAACTGGGTTTTGGAATCTCGATCCTCATTTCTAATGGCGATGAAAACATTAAAGATTCTATACTTGTTTACGCCTCACAACTTGTAGCTATGTTTCTACTTTCTAAACGATGAATATTAAAAAAGAAACAGCTAGTGTTTAATCAGACGATACCTGCCTAGTTAGTGAACCAGCATCAATAAAAGAATAAACAGTTTCAGTAGATCGATAGCTGTGGGAGCGGTGGAGGCATCGACCTCAAATTGCGCAACCATGGCCGACGTTGCACATTCGTCACACCAACAATTTAAAAAACTGCGTAAAAAGCAACGACTGTTGTATAATATTTATCTCATTAAAAATACATAGCTTTCGGGACATCTATTTTTAGTTAACAACTTCCGGATTTTTTTGCATTTACTAACGTGAGAGGATATGGCTTCATGTCGTCGCTTACAAAAGGTGTCGTTCAAGTGCGGATGCCGCAGGGACGGATGTTTGGGACGTGACCGGAGTGCCTTTTCGTTACTAATTTTATTACAAACCAACGCATTTGCCATAAAAGTAAGTGCTTACCAGAAATTTAGTCCACCTCTCGAAATAAATTCACCGGGACGTGGAATCTGGAAAGAAAAGACAAACATATTATCAACATGTTTCTGGGTTTTGTTCTGTTCGTTTCTATTATTATATCCAATACCAGCTCTATCTCTTTTTATAGTAATTCCGATTGGTCGCAAGCGAGGTTTGCGTGCCGTTGAAAGGTCATAGAAGTGCAAAACTGCTTCGGCTGCTTGCTGGATGCTATTTCTGAGATTAGAACGCGGCTCGCCTTCACCATAAGATTAGGAAACGTATAACTTCACCGTAACGTTACTGATTTACAATCATTTACACTTAATGGTTAAACAATTTACCTGATTCCTTGTTTTGCCTCTCGTAATCGTATCAATTGAATAGGTTTGTTTTTGCTTCAACAAGCTAAGTTTGTGATTATGACCTAGATTTGCTATTGCATTGATAACAAGAATCCAGTCACTGCAACTTATTTTTTGATTGAATCTTATAATAAGGTAACCTGAGGAAGTTGCGTAAATGTCTAGGAGCAAATACTTTTCTAGTTTATAAACTAGAGCTAGAAGATTAAGCTTTATGCAATGTGGTACTTGTGTCTGACAGACGTGTTCTGTTTTCACTGCCAAATAAGTTTCAATTTTAGTCACGTTTCATATCTGTTGGGATCAGTTGAGAGACCGGTACAAGTCGTGCGTGAAGATGCTTTCGTTTGTGGTTAGATTTTGTCTGAATTATTGTTTTTAATGTTATTAGTATGTAGTTAGCTAGTAACGTAAGCCCGTTCGGTTTCGGTGTGATTGCGATCCATGTCATTCGTATCAATTGCATTTCGGTATGTGTGTCGTAATTCGTTGTGAAACCCGTGGCTGGTACGAAGGACTACTGATTGTAGAATTAATGAATTATAATTTGTTGTTGTTGATTTAAAATCAATGATTATCCAATAACTGTCGTTCTCTTTTTTACTTTGTAACGGAACCAGTTTTATGGTTAAGTACTTTTGGTTTATTTCGTCGCTTATCAACTTCCGCAAGTTAAAATTGACGATGCTGCTAACACGTCATAAGCAAACAAGAACTACTCATGAATTGGTTTCAAATACTCAAGTATAGGCCAGCAGATCTTCGCCATGCCCATATCCCTCATTCTGTTTCCTAATAGGACTGTTCAAGTGCTGGTCGAGTGCCTAGTATCCGGTCCTCTTTGTTGCCGTGGGAGATTGTCAAGTATGGGATATCGATTATTTAGCAATATGTGTAGTGTCGTTAAGCTATTGGTCCCGGCTGTCATTTGCAGATCTTAGACAGTCGTTACGGGTAGTCAGAAGTACGAAATTCTGACAAGCAGGTATCGTGTTGCCTATTAATTGGGTTGTGGAGGTCAGACAGGCAGTCGTTCCATGTAAAATACTGGTATTCTGCTGCACCCGGTTAGACTGGAAGCCGACCCCAACATAGTTGGGAAAAGGCTAGGCAGATGATGATAGGTAGTGGTGTCTTCTGTTAATTATAGTTTGCACCAAAGTGGTGGTTAATGCAAATTGAAGAAATATTTATGAGAACCACGACCATTGAGTCAGTCTTCAAGGAAGTTCATGTTCTACATAGACATTTATGATGGTGAATTCAATTTCCGGATGCATTAAAAGAGCCTTCTACGATACTTAAATACATCCGGCGCACCCTGTCTAGTCAGTCCCTACCTTCTAGCTAATTTACTCTATGGCTAGGTTAGGTGTTCGCGGGGAACAGAAAATTCGAAAAGAAATGCCCAGCACTTATCAGCTGGTATTCATTATCAGCCTACGATGTTCCCTCTTCTGGTACTCTTTTCTGGCCTACCACTGCTGATCTTCTCCAAACCGTCGAGGTGTGTCCAACTAATGTGATGTTTTTATTTCTAATTTTTTTGTTGAGTATAACAGGTGTACATACATTATCAACATCAACGAAGCAACTAAAATTTGTGTTATTGAGGAGAACTCAGAAAACATGCCACGCAGTACTTAACCAAGATTCTATGTATCACAACATTAATTGCAATAAAACAAAGAATTTGTGTGTGCACAATCGTTAGATGGAGTAATCGGTGAACTTCCGTAAACAAATATATATAACACACAACATCACGCCTGTATTTTCTATAGGGTTGGTCAGAGGCGCACCAATAGCGTTACCTTCGAGGAAGAACAATAAAAAAGTCAAAAATATAAATTTATTCATAAATTTGAACATAGAATCTCCTCTTCCTTGAAATCAGTTAAAATTGGTAACCAGTGATCCAATAGTTTACGTTTACACTGAGCGTCACTCGGATTGTTTTCATGTCTATTGTAAATGAGTGCCATTGTTGGACAGTTGTTGGTAAACAAAGGCATTCTTGTGAAAGTAATGGAATTCTAAGTCAACATCAACATGGGCTTTCTTGCAGCGGCTCCTGGTTATACGGCTCATTTATTTATTGGTCTTCGTTAGCTTAGTGGTCTGTGAGGTCCTTGGTTCGATTTCCGGTTCAGACACTGTTATTAGGTTTTCCATCTGAGTAGCAGCTCGCAGTCTTGATTTGTACTCGAGTGGTGGCAATAGGATCGCCCTCTTTTGCATGGAACTAAAACATTACTAGAGGAATGTACTAAAGGTACACCTCTACCTTGCCCTTCGGGGATTACAAGCGTAATGTTACGTTTTAAACTTCATGTAGCTTGTAGGTGCAGTAGAGATAAATAGGCGAACTCAATGCCACGTGCTGATAGGCGTAATGTTTCTGCGTGAATCGAAATGTGTGGCGTTCTATAAGGCAGTAGGGGTGGCTCTAATTAGAATTTCGTGTAAATAGTTCTCATTAACAATCAATCGACCAGACAACGAACGAAGATAATTTCTCACACTATTCTATTGTATAGTTCCAAGTATGCTTTTGACACTGGTAATCAATTTTTACTTATTTGTAGATAGCAATGGTGGCTGGGACTACAGTCGTTTTCTTGATATCCGTGATTGTAGAACATCTCTCTGTGCCCCAGAAAATCTGAGGTCCACTAAATCATAGTGGGCTACTTGTTCACGGTCCGAGGGCTATCTGTGGAGCTCCACCATCAAGATCGCTCTGATTAACAAAAGCGCAATCACTTGTAGTTCCTTGACGGTTGCTGTTATGTAAACTTGGTGCTGTTAATTGGTTTAATTGCTTCGTACAGTTTCGAAAATGGAGATCAAACTATCAAAAGAAAGAACGGTGTCAGATTTAGTTCCAAGAGCATGTAAAAAACATATATGTATTTCTCTCAAAAAGGTACATTGTTCTATCCATTATTTACACAATTTAGGTTAAATCTCGGACCTTTGTGAGAGCTGTAGTCTGAACTAGGTTCGTGGAACGGAGGTGGTATGATATGGTTGCATGAAAACTGTTTAGGTCGTTTCGGACCAAATCCATGGGACCTATATTGGAACCCACCATGAGGCTGGAAGGAGTAATGAGTGGGTCATATAATAACAAAAGACAACGATATCAGTCATGATTCCACGAATGTGTCTTATGGTTATAATCAATCAATCATTCTTAATTTTACATATATGATCTATGAAATGATGAATTTGATGTAATTATTAATATATGAAGAAATAAAATAAAATAAATAATCATAGGGCATCAAAAAATTCATCCGCATCGTTGTCAACGGGAAAAGTGCCCAGAAGGCTGGCAGCATTGCCACGTTGAATGGCAATGCTGATTCTTTGGCCAAAAAAAAGGCCAGCCCTCTGGTCACGTGAAGAGTCAACCAAACGTTTCGCGATTTCTCGAAAAACTAAATGGGCACACGGACCCCATGGCCCTAGTGTTTCAACCCCAAATGATCTATTAATAAGTTTCCAATGGATTACTTACCGAATGGTAACTTTAATATGCTACAAACTATTGTTTATTTTTTATATTTACCTATGTAATTGATATGTTTTTTTATAGTTCTATTTACTTAATGGTTTGATGTCGGCACTCTTCAATAAAGCGGATGTGATAGACAAGATGACCTTTACGACAATGATAGTGGATATGATCTTACTAATCGACCATGCTACATTTGACATTGTTCCGTTCGAAAAAGAATCCTAACAAGTTCGAAGTGTTCATTCCTTATAATGCTTCAGTTAATTAATAGAAGCGGTTTAAGCCATATTGCCACTGGTAAAAATTAACTTTCCGCAAATCGTCTTGTATTATTTTACTTTGTTGACTTATATGAAAAGTCTGAGCGAAGCGACCTTGAAAATACTAACACCCCGCCTCGGATATGGAAGATTATTATTACTTGATTTTTTGACTACAGAGACGCTTATCCGCAAGTGGGTTAGCGCTCCCTCTGGGCTCTGCCGTTAGGGAACGAAGTATGTACGAAGACGACGCTACTGGTAACTGTAGTACATAGGAGTCATTTGACAGTGCCAAAACAAACTTAACATCAAATTTAAAAAAAACAAAGACGCATGCAGACTGGGAATGCCATAAGATTTATGAAGTTTAAATTAATGTCGTAATGTTGTCACCACATTGTATAAGTTTTACTAAACTTACAGAACCGTAGGATAGTGTACCGAATCTCTGCCTATGGTTATGCCTATGCTTTGCGGAAATTTTATAAACTTTTATATTTTATCCATCGCTATTACTCACTTTCTGTTTAATACGAGTACATTAAACGCCTGTTGTCAACTTCAGTATTTAATTTACAATATCTTGGAATACATAAATGCTTGGCGCCTACTCTATGTTCCTTATAAGGCATAAGCGGATTCAATGCCTTCATGACGCGTGAATTAGTCATGATCATTATTGAAAAGGTTATTTAACTACTGTAGGCGTTTGCCTAGGTCAAAGTAATGACGTCATGTGCCGAATATTGTGTACTTGTGCCCGTATAATTATTTGTGTGTGCTTTATTGAGTGATGACGTGCTTAACAGATAAATTAAGTGTATGGTTGGAAAGAAATTATTCTTCTCACGCGTTTGTGGTCACGGCTACGAATGGTGTAAGTCATCGCTTTCCGTGTGGTGAATCGCTTAGGGGATTCGACACTTCTTCAGTTTATAAACCTTTCTTTGTGGGATTTATTCCAGTTGAGTCATTGCACGACCAACCAGAACGAAAGAGGCCGCATGCAGAGTTTTATGCGCGCCTTTACGGGAGGATATACGGTTGTATGATCCACTGAACTGTACTTGGTGATTGGGCCCGTTAGGCATTACCTGTCAAGGGTAAGGGTCTTGGTTGGAGTATCTCCTAGCCCCCGGCTAGTGATACTGGCAGGAACCGTGGAGTTTTAGTTGGTAAGTACCCGACGTAACCCTCCGTTCTCCCCAGACGGAGAGTACACATGAGGATATCACCACGACAAAAAAAAAGTAGGATTAATTGCTGCAAGATTAAGATGAAGATCTTATTTACCAAAGCCGTATTTCCTTAACTTACGGATTATATTTGCGGGAGAGACTCAAACATAGATACGCTAAGAATATGAAATTATACCAAATAAATTCTTTTTTACTCTTTACTAAGCCGAAGAATTTATTGGATTATTTAAAACTGATCTTTCGCTTTCGGATGAAAACTTTTCAGTTATAAATACAATGTTGCATGTTTTCGTGTCTTTGGCAAGTTTACAACAATTTTGTTTAATGTCAAATGTGTATTATATTATGGCGTCGTGTCTTGAATGCTGGGTTACACAAGTCAACTGAACCAAATTGCAGTTGCATTTGTCATATCCTATAATATTGCGGTCAGTATCATAATATCATACTTAAATGGTCAATAGAATACCAAAGTGTACATGTTTAATTGCTCCACATTGAATACTACAACACTATACCTATGGCAATGAGGGTATTCAAATACCCTTAAGCAATTAATCTTTCTGAATATGTTACACCTAAATATAGAACAAAACCCATAGAAGTATTGGTACCGAAATAACATCTATGGATTGTTTTGTACTTAATATAGATCCTGTCAATATTGCTGCGTCAATAGAGTGTATTTTCGTACGAGAGTATATTTTTGACCAGTATTTCAATCATACTGAAGTTGTTAGCTAAATATAGGACTAACTTTTGAAGGTTTCGTGTTTCCTTTTAACCAATGAGTAATTTCTACTATCGCCTTTTCTGACTAGGTTTTTGAGTTGTAAGAAATTTGCTAGCTTTTCTAGCAAGATATTCACCAAGCTTCGGTCAGGCTGCGTGCGTCATGCGTCAAGTTTTTAAGTACTCGAAAAGTACAAAATTAAATAATTTCAGTAGCATTCGTGTATAAAACGCTGACGTATTCTTCACGAATCCTTTCTCCTTCAATTTGATAGCTTGATTAAGCCATTAATTTGGAAGACACTCAATTAAAAGACATGCGATAAAATCCAATTAATTGCTTGTCAGATCGTGGATTTAAGTTGAATCGTGTTGAACATTAAAAGCGCTTCCATTAGATTTTAGATATATCGCTCGATAAAAAGTGTTGAGCTCCCCACATGCGCCTGAGCGCGTTTGATGCATGACTGTAGTATAACTCGCATTTCGAATCGATGTAGCACGAGGAAGGATTGATATATAAATCTTCGTAGATTAGATGCGGCCGTGGATGTAATTGATGAGAGATACGGCTTGCCGGTTTGTGTAGCGTTGCTTGGTAACATGGAAGTTTATTAGACAAGTAGGGATAATAAAAGAAAACTTTTAGAAGAATTTATGGATGTAGAAGCAAAAGAGGTATGAAAGGAACGCAGTTGGGGAATTTGTTTTTGATGTATTAGTTTGCGACCTGAGAGACATGGATAATTATTGTGGCAACGATATATTTAAAGGTAAAGTAAAAGGGGGTTGCTCTGTAGGTAGATAAATGACATAAGCTTTTAAAGACAGCTGTTGGCTTATATGAGTCACGGGGACGATAAATATTTTCTACTTAAGTACTTAAACTAAGTGTAAGGTCCGTTGCAAGTTATGAGAAACGGATGTTTTCCAATAGAGGTAAACGGGTTTGTAAGTAAGGTATCACTAACTAAGTTGCGAATGACGACAGAAATTGCGTAGGAGTGGTTCATATCTGGGCATCGCATGACGATTGTGAAAACTGTCGTTTCCCAATGGACTCGTATTACTGTGGCTCCATTTGTTCATATACCTGTCATTAGGTGTGACTACGGTGTCAATTACAGTTGTCGTGGGTGTCCAACGACACTAAATGATAACTGCTTGATAGTAGATGGTCTATAGAGTGATGCAGTGAGTAAAATGATATGCTCACGGTGTGTTGTTATAATCACAACCATTCACAGCGCTTAACGGACGATTTGCAACCATGAAATCCATCTATTGAAGATATAATCAATGTAGGTAACCCCAACTACTACCACTTAAAAGACGAGGTACTGTAGTGCATAAACTATGAGAAAATAACATTGATGGGTGTTTAGGAACAAAACACTATGACGTAACACCTTCCAATTTCATAAATCTTCCAGCAGAGGCCTATATCGTTGGCAAACAGTTGGCGACGCTCCAGGAGCTGGACACATTTGCTCGTATTTCACTCAATGCGAAATAGTCTCGGGAAATAAAGTGTACTATTAATGCGCGCTATTTTCGGAGCGCGGCGTCCAATAGTCTGCCATACTATCTCGTATATCTGCTGCGAATGCTAATTTCGTTAGCGTTTTGTTTTAGTTGTGAATAGCGTGCAATATGAAATACGTATGCGAACGAAAGAACAATGCAATTAAGATAGAAAAGGTTGAAATTAAAGATATACTTGAGCAAGTGTTCCGGTCCATAAATTGTTTCAGGTAAACAATTACAAAAAGCATAAGCTTTAGTAAATGTGGTTGTTTTATGCGAAAGAATCGCAGGTCAATGCAACTGTTGGTAATGATCGTTTAGAGCGAAAATTAAAATTCTAGACTGGCCTCGGTGGTATATATACTATAAAACAGGTTAGTATTCATGGCCCATTCATGAATTCTGTTTATAGTGCTTTGGCTTTTAATGACGATGGAGTCATTAACATTGGTCAATCGAGACTATATTTGGATTTTTAATAGTTTACTGAGCTTTTGATAAAAGCTGGCTGTATTTATAAATATTATTGCAGACTTTAGAATATAAATTCTAAGTTTACGACCGTTACTTTGGGTTTTAGTGGAAAAATAAAGCCATATACCTGAGCTATCGCAACTTTAATCCACTGAGTAACTTACAACAGCGTATGTTAAACAAAGTTAAACGTAATTCCCCGAAATCATAATATTGTTCTTTGCTCATATGACGCATTTGGCGTTTTTATCGTGTGTTCGTTTTTTCTGAATATTTATTTTTATACAAACATAAATATTTCCATCCAATTAACAGGTATATAACTTGGAATAAAACTTGAAAAATGGCTTTTTATGTTTTAAATGATACTTAACTATGTTGATGACACCGTTTTATTATTTTATTTTTTTGTATCTGGCCAAACGGTACATTATCATAAAAAATATTAGAAAATCCTGTTCAGATTATTGCAGATTCTACAAATGACGCAGATTCGAAAGAAGTGGTGCAACAGGATATGTGGAATGCGAAGAATGCGTTGCGAAGTTGCCAACAGCAAAACTTTTAACAATTTGTACAAAATAAATTGGCAATGAGCACCAAAAATGGTGCAGTTAAAAGTAAAAATCCGTTCGCAATGTTAATTTATAGCCAACACCGGCTATGGCAACGATTTTTAACCATGTTTCAGTAATAGCTTTGCTCTATATAAGGCTGTAAGGCCATCGACCCACTAGTATTGATTGCTTAGTGAGTGAGGTTTTGTAGGGCGAACGGAAACAAACAGAGTTACTTTATGGGAGCCCTTTTCTAGGGCATAACTACAAACTTTTCTATTCATGATTCTAGGTCACGAGGACTGATATGATAGTTATTTATGAGCGTAACATTTGTGTTTGTTCTTTTTCTGTTCTGTCTGATGGCGTTTGTTTATTGTTTTGTACTTCGTGGCTTACTCCCTTTGCTTCTTTAGTGTCTACTATTCTGAGTTTGTTGGAATTCTTCAATATTGTTCATATCATTAATAGCTCTATACTACTCTCATCATTGTTTCGATATACAACTCCAAATTGATGATATCATCAGCCTAGCCTTTTCACGACTATTTTGAGGTCGTCTTCTAGTCTACCCGGATACAGCTGCATTTAATGTGACTTCTGACGAAACTTCTGCCTATCTGAAACACTTTGGTAAGACTTTGGTAAGGTTGTCAGACTTCCGGGGAACAGAATATCTGTGACGAAAGTCAAAGATCTACGAATGACATCCGTGACCAAATGCTTTAGGGGGCTCAGAGGGGTTTCGGACCGACTTCGACAAGCTTTGTTTCTTAAATTGCTCAAAATTGCCTTCAAATTGATCTATCACAATATAAAGTAAAATCGACATAATTATTTTGGTGTATTTATTTCGTGACACAACATTTAGTAAGTACAGAATTTAATCTAGAATTACTAGTTCTTACTAGTGCTTACTCAGTGTTTTAGTTCTTGACTATTTAATAAGTTTTGGAATAACTACTTCTAACGGTTATTGAACAACAGTTTTAAGTAGATATTCAAAAACAAGTTTTTCCATAGCTTCGTTTCTATTTCTTTGTTTATTATCTTTAGTTACAATAATAGCCATATTATTTTTAAGTCTCTCTTGAAATGTTCTGTTTCATATTTTATGAATGCAAGATTTGGCACGTCTCGACTTTTGTATCGCGTCATGCCTACGTGGCAAAGATCAAGGATTCTCACCTAGTTCAATGTGACATAGTATGGTATCTTATGTGTGTTTAGTTTTTGAGTGAGTTATTGTCTGCACTCTTGAATATTTTAAAGATTTTTATGGGCACGTAAGCCTGAGTCGCGCACGGTTTTGGCTCATAATGGATTGGGATTTTAACATAAATACCTTCTAAAGTTTTTGCTCACAACCAGTAAGTATAGGTGTGGTTGTTGATAAGGTTTAAAAGGGTAACAAGGAACCATTATTTTCGACCTGGGTTTTGAATCGGCTTTCATAGCAGAAACATTACTGAGAGGAGCTAGTAAACAACAGCCGAATCGAAGCTTAAACTACGCTTGTCTGTCTATGGATGGGTCACCGTTCGTAACATATCGAGACTCCTCCGTACCTTGGAAAGAACGCTAAGCCGTTGGTCTCGGCTGTTATTTGTAGATCTTTGACAGTCGTTACGGAGGTGGAGGTCAGATATGCAGTCGCTCTATGTAAAATACTGGTATTCAGCTGCATCCGGTTAGACTGGAAGCCGACCCCAACACAGTTGGTAAAAGCCTAGGCAGATGATGGCAAACAACTATTCTAAGGAAACTATAGAAGTTTTTTTGTCAAGTTTCTAGTTTGGGGAAAAATAAGCACCTAAGTCGGTACCCAGTTGAACATAAATTTGATTTCACCTTGAAGTGAGCCAAACATGTTTACAGTGACACAAACTAATAACAGCTGACTCCAAATTAACAGTGGCCTTGGTTCGAGTTTTTAAACCTTTTTGATCGCGTTAGCGTAAACTTCAATTTGTACTGAAACTGAATCAGCGCCGTCTGGTGACAATAATAGGAATAGCAATTATTCCATAAAAATTGACGTAATTAGTGAACCTTAACGTCAACGCGATTGAGTATAAAAACTCGTTTACAAACAAGGTCCTAGTATTTGTGTGGTACTCTTGTTCATCATTTGCATCTTCACCATCCTTCTGCAATTATCAAAATTTATTTGGGGTCGGCGCAGCATGTTTTCTTCTTCCATACCATCTCTATTTGCCCTCATCTCTAAAGTCACCTTCTTTCTAGCCATATCATCATTTACATAAGTTTCCATATTAATATTATGTATGGTCTGATTGACGTCACTAGCGAAGCAAACCAACTGTTCCACACACCCATAATCAACAAATCCAAGTTATATACAACAGGTATCTCTTTGTTATGTTGTGAGTTTATGTCATGTACACTATCGCCATTGTACTGGTTTAGTGAGAAAATCCTCTGCTAAAGACGGATTCGCGGCCTAGCATTCTCCACACCACATGCTTTGGTAAGAAACTAAAGATTACAATTTGCGGTATGTATGGATAGAATGGCGCAGCAGCTACGTATCAGTTGGAATCCTTCGTTTAAATAGATTTGAGACTAGGTAAATAGCTTCTGGTTACCCACTCATTTCGATTCAAACACGAGTGCTATAAAATTTCACGGTTTTTGGCAACGTTTTATAGCCGCGTGCTTTGAAAAACATGGAGGATTGAACATTGTTGGTTTCGAACAAAAATAATCATAGCATCTAAAAATACGTTTTAAAATGAGCATTGACAATGAGGCAAAAAGTTTGTGCTGCGTTCATGAAGGTCGACAACGGTACGACACGGCCAATTTACAATTTGCGAGCAAAGCCGCGGGATAACACTAACTGTACGTCAAACAATGACTCGATCGATATACCTTGTCGTGTCACTATGTTTGTAGTTTTATTTCCTACGAAGGTTTACATATTTATTAAAGTAATCATATTTGATTTAAACGTTTGAGTTTTCTTCGAAGAAGTCGCGATATATGATTATTTTGCATCAGAACACTAGGTGTTCCCAGTCTGTTTCTAAGTTTTAACAGAATATAATAAAATGTTGTCAAAGGTATCTTTTAGGCTGGTTTATGTTTTAGTTGCTGCTCTCATGTATAAGATTCAAATCCAGCTAGTACCAATTTGACTTTTTCAATATTTAAAATGAATAAATTTCCCTTTATTCTGAATTGTTTCTGTTTCACTATATGTTGTTATTGTCCCTCTGGCTATTTCCACTGGTGTCTCTCATGAGCCACTCTCCTCCAATGGGGGCCCGCTGTTTGTTTAAACTTATCTTCCAATCTTCTTTTCTATTTTCCCTTGCGGAGTTTACTATCCCATGGATACCAGTCGATTATTACTTTGCTCCATTTTTCTGTATTTTGTCTCATCATGTGGCCTATATTTATTCTATTTTCTAGTTAATCTTAGACATCTCCAACATTGTTAAAGGAAAACATCGTAGGGAAACCTAGACTTACAATAATTAATATAAGTCTGAAATCGACAACCCGCCTTGAGCACGCGTGGTAAGTAAGTACTTAATGCTTGTGACTGCAGTGGGACAATAAAATGCTAGTTTTAATCTGTAATTTCTGTAAAGAACACAATTACGACAAGTTGTTTACTTGTAGTAAGACATTATCGTAAATCAAATGTCAACTGGAAACATATTGCGTGTAAACTCCTCATATTCAATTCACATACGTAATAATATTTGACACTTTACACGACATTAATTAATGGCCAGCATCATTTAATGCTTTCGCCGCCATTAACCTCACGTGCAGCAAATTAATTTATCCTAAAATAGACGAAGGTGAGAAATGGGGTGTTCTATTATGAGATACTGCTTATATGGCAGAAAATTCCTCTGTAGTTCTTGCTCTGGCGCCCTTGCATAACTTTATGATGTATGGCGTTTGATGCTCTTAATTAGTTTTTCTTTATTTATTATTGCAATCACTGATAATACACACACATAACACATTGGACTTCAAACATAATTGTCGAAATGTGATTGTACTATAGTGACACCCCTCTCTAAGTCTTCGGGGAATACAGGCAGGATTTTTAATGTATTTTATGTTGACAAATAGATAATAGACACAAACGGAACAGAAAAACGGAGATCAAAAGGAAGTTAAATGCTTATACATCAATTGAAATACTACAGTACTATGACGACCGATGTGGCGCGGCGAGCGAAGATCCGCTTGCGACGCAAGAGGTTGCGGGTTCGATTCCCGCCTTGGGACAAATGTTTGTACGATCTACAAATATTTGTTCCGGGTGTTCTGGGTATTTGCTATATATAATAAAAATATCTATCTATGTAATGTATTATAATAAGTATATCAGTCATCTAGTACCCATAACACAAGCTCTGCTTAGCTTGGGGCTAGATGATGCTGTGTGGATTGTCCAGCAATATTTAGGTATTATTATTTATTATTATTATTAGTACTAATAAAAAACATGTTAGAAGAGATTTCAATATTTTTTACAATATTAATATACTTAATAAAAAACTCATTAGCAGCCCGGAGACTGGATTTGAGCCCAGGTGACGGCAATAGGCTCGCCCCCTATTACATGGGACTTAAACATAACTGGCGAAATGTGAATGTTACTATAGGTTCACCTCTGCTCAACCCTTCGTTGAATACAGTCGTGATATTATCTGACATTTTCATACAATATTTTGAATAGAG
The DNA here is from genome assembly GCA_905147745.2 of Phlogophora meticulosa. Classification (NCBI taxonomy): domain Eukaryota; kingdom Metazoa; phylum Arthropoda; class Insecta; order Lepidoptera; family Noctuidae; genus Phlogophora; species Phlogophora meticulosa. Next base: position 11,531,083 of record LR990533.1, on the reverse strand, counting down.
AAAAAAAGTAAAATCAACAAACAATTATCTCTTATAGGTATGGTACCGTAAAACGGGATATATAGAAACGCAGGGGTGAGTATAAACAAAACTTTGAAGTGCATTTCCGTGTTAGTTTAACATTGGTTGTTACCACAAAGACTCTTATTTGTTTTTAAGAAATTGAAATGATAAATTTCAACACATTGTCAGTAATTAATAATGTTGAATCAACGATTAAATCTCATTTAAAGTTTTGTTTCGATTCACCCCGGCTTTTCGATTCACCCCGTTTTTACTGTACATAATATGTGTTGGGTGAGCAGCATTAAGTATTCAAGATGGATTTCGTATTTCTTCTTTTGTGACAATACCTTTTAGAATTCATTATTCAATATCTCATAACAAACAAAAAAATACGTTACCCATGAAAGCGGAATATTTTAAGTGTACATTTCTAAGATAATTCCAAGTTAGGTTTGACTTAGTCGTTAGAGATTTGTCTTACATAAATACTAATATAATAAAGAGGTAAAAATTTGCAAGTTTGCATCTAGGGGTACCTAATCTCCGAAACGAATAATCCAATACTATTTTTTTTCATTTTTAGAAAGCTACATTAATCCTGAGTGCTATAAATGAGGCTATTATTATTTTCAGAACTATGTTTTAAGGGGGGGGGGGGGGGAGAAGGGGACGAAAACCACGCGGACGAAATCGCGGGTAAATTATACAGCTCTAGTAAATTATACAGTTTAAAGTCAACCTATACTATAACTATACATTTGACGACCTATGTGGCGCAACGGGCGAAGGTCCGCCTGCGACGCAAGAGGTTGCGGGTTCGATTCCCGCCCTGGGACAAATCTTTGTACGATCTACAAGGATTTGTTCCGGGTGTTCTGGGTATTTGCTATGTATAATAAAAATATCTATCCATGTAATGTATTGTATTAAGTATATCCCAGCATTATTTATTTATTTATTTATTTATTTATTTGGTTAATTTTATAGTATTGTTTCCTTGAGCATTCCTCAAAGTACTGTAAAACCGATATTACAATCGATATCAAGATAAGATAATGTCGTCAAATCTTTGCGGTGTTCTCGGAAAAGTTACTGTTACAAAGATAGAGAGATCGGTTAAGATACTGTTGATAAAATATAAATGCAGTTGCCATTGTCGGTTGTTACGTCGGAAATACGAGTGTGAGTCATGGAGAGTCATGCATTATAAACATAACGTACAACCTACTTGTACTTACAATGTGTCATAGTGTAGTACTGTGTAGTATACCTACTATGGTTTTGTTTAACAGCGTAAATCTATTAACAATGATTTTGTCCAGCCTCCTTTTTAATAAGTTCAGAGTAAAGTTATGCCAAACTTTAAATTAAATAAAACAAGATTAGTAAATCTTAGTAAATCCGTCATTGCCGAGGGAGGCCTAAAAACGCTGGCGTGACGATTAAGACGCGTTTGCAAAAGATTTGCCGGAGAAAACCGCACAGAGAGAGGACTGGAAGGCTATGGGGGAGGCCTTTGCCCAGCAGTGGGACAGTATAGACTAAGAAAAAAAAAACTTAAGGTTCTACTGATTGTAATTTCTTCCGAGTTTACTTTGTTACTTTTTCACGAGTATCCTTTTCATCATTTCATCGAGTATAATTTTATGATAATCAAACACGAATACTACAATATATCTTCTGTAGATTGTTTATCCATAATTCGATTATTGACACATTTTATTAAAAAATCAAGTAAAGCTAACCAAGACAAAATAAATAATGACGGGGCATCGAAAAATTCATCCGCATCACTGTCAACGGGAAAAGTGCCGAGAAGGCTGGCAGCATTGCCACGTTGAATGGCAATGCTAATTCTTTGGCCAAAAAAAAAGGCCAGACCTCTGGTCACGTGAAGAGTCGACCAAACGTTTCGCTATGTCTCGAAAAAATATGAACACACGGATATATATATACATATCTTCTGTAGATATATATGTTACGTATATTGTAATCAGTATCAATAAGTACATAGTAGAACTACGTATACCAGAGTTGGCTATAATTATTTTGTTACATATTAGTAACTCATTCATCATTGAAAAACGCAGTGCAAAAGTCCCACGCCAAACCAATGATTTAAAACAATTAGGGCTTCATAATTTAAGTCAATTAGAAACCTGTCTAATTCGTTTACCAGTAACTGTTACGGGGTTTCAAAGAAATCACGAGACTATATTCAAAGTGTATTATTAAATTAATGACTTTGGGCAAAGGCCTCATAAAATTATATAAGCACTTAATTCGTGTTGTTATAATGTCTGTGAGTGCATTCTTTCTCAGCTCCCAACCGATGGCGTGGGTGTGTTTACGTTTGTAGAGTTAATGATCTAAGCAAGCAGTAGGTACCTATGTAGCTAGGTTACGGGGCCGTTCCGGGGTGATCACCGGGGTGGTTTTAGTGAGGTAAGAATCCCACACTCCCTGGTCTTATCCCCAAAAGTCCAGGCGCCTTTTGAAGGTTTCCCACCGTAACCAAGAAAAAAGGTACCTATGTAGCTAGTTACCACTGTAAATTGGGACAGTAAAAGTATTGCAGGTACTCTGCCGATAGAGATTTTTAAGGCAATTTCGTCCCCATCATCATTTATTATCAGCTTAGAAGCGGTCCGTCCAATGACATCAACAAAATTACAATACGTACATTCTTGAAGGAGACAGACATTGCCTAGAATTGCCACGCAAAGCGGGTGGATTGGTCATCTTCTTGACGTGAACTGTGTGAGTAACTCACACGACCTTTTTCCAACCGGGAAAGGGGTGTTCAGGGCAGTCACTCCATGTAAAAAACTGGCATTCAGCTGCACCCTGTTAGTCTGGACGCCACGACGTATTTGGAAAGAGGCTAGGCAGATGAAAGGGGGTGTGCTTATCTTGGTCGCTTTGCCGCCCTTCTAGCAAATTTGCTGGCTTATTTAACTAATTACTTACTTGCCTTATTTTCGCATCGCTTGAGAAAGAACATACATTGTACCTACCACATACACGCGCTCTAATGTACTCTATCTATTTCAGTGGACACTTCAAGTTATAGCGCCGGCGCATCACACGTGATCGAACGGATATATCACACCACAAGTCGTTAATCTTTATGACATGCTTTTGTTTATGTACAGTAAGTATCATGGTTTAGCCGTCCAATGACCCAGTAATGAGTTTTTGATTGCCACATTCTGTTCTTCGAATTCCGTATGGCACAATACTTAGTACCTAGTTCAATGACGTATCGTAGTAACTTTCTAGATCTATCGTACACCTAGATTTAGTAATGACTTCTCGTACTTAATAACTATGAATTTTGCGGTACCCAATACGGTATTATCTAGGTGTGTTAACGAAGGATTTTGTATGTAGCAAACCCAGCAGTATGGAGCAATCGGTTGATATTACGTTGAAAATGTAGAGACAATTTTGCGTAGACGATTCCTAATTATATCCTAGTCGGGCACATATACACCTCATTATTTCTAGCTCGTGTTAAGCGTAAAACCCAATTCACTGTTAATAATAATCCAGTTGGTATAATAAGTCTCCTTCTTTAGTCGTCCTGACATCCACCTATGGCTTCTCAGTCACAAGCCAAGCGATCTAGCTGTCTCGGGCGTGTAATTAGGACAGTCTGTAGAAAGACTTAGCAAATAAGGCTCCACGCATATGTAACTACAGAGTATTTGCTTTTCGTATTTAGAAGGTAAATAACGGTGTTCTGAGTTTCCGGTTGTGAGAAAATTAGGGTAATTGAAAGCAGGTTTTGATATAACTCAAGAGTATATGTTTATTGCAAACATAGGCGTTATCTTTCTTAAAATTGTGTCATTTTTTTATACGCAGATTCTGTGTTTGTTTACGGATACACTGTAACGTTTTACAATTTACACGGCCATTAAATATTTTAATTCAATTTTTTTTTGGTAAAGTGCTATATTAAAAGTATAGTTGCCGGCATTTAAGTTGAGCTCTCGGCGGAGTGGTGGGGGGTTTGTATTTATATGCACAGTATTTAAACTCTTAATATAACGAAAGTAAAATAAGCAAAAAAAGGGAAAAAATGTGTATTGCTTCAACTTATTCTAGTAACAATGGGGACAATCCTTTTAAGCAAATACCATGTTTGTATTAGGATAAGGCAGTGGTCTTGGTCTACTCGAGCCCCAAAAAGTCGATATGTTAATTGCAAAGGTACGTCTATTTGTCCATGTACGCTAATATCGTTCTAATTGAATTAGTACCTATATATCGTATTACTTATTCACGCATCATTAACTAATAAAACATATTCCAGTAAACCAGAACAAGGGCGTCTACATCGAAATCGTGAATCATTAAGTTTCAGGTTTCTTTGCGTGTTTTATGTAATATTTTTTTATTATACTACATAAGTAATCTTTGTTTAAAAAAACTTTCTAAGCATCAATATAATAATAAGAATAACATAACATCACGCCTATATTCCCCTAAGGATTAGGCAGAGGTGTACGAAAGGTAGGAAATGGGTAAATTTCGCCAGTTATGTTGAAGTATCATATTATAGGGGCGAGCTTATCAACCGGGGTGGTTGATAAGCTCCACAACCATACATCCAGCATAACATTTAACAACTTATATAGCTAAATGCTAACGTGGAGTAATTGGACACCATCGCATACTTTCTCTCACACCAGTCATGTCGCAATTTTACTATATTCTTCCACAATCACATCACATACTCTCAACGTTTTAGAGTAAGGAGGGCGTTTAGTATCTTATAGTACGGTAGGCCACATGTCAGTGGTAACAAAACCAGTATAAGCTGGCCCCTTATTCTATTGAAACTTCGTACTACACTCGGCCATCTTTGTATGACACACTGCTGGGGATTCGGCTCTGGCGACAATTTTGAGTGTCCAAGGTATTTGTCAGACACAAAAAGTGACTAAAAAGGCCATTGAGTTCATGGTAGTCAATACGTCAGCTGAGGGTTTGACTGACTAGCGTGAGTGGAACGAAGCCTCGTCTCTGCTCACCTCCAACGACCCCAAACGAACACAATAGAACTCAATTTCAATGGGGTCTTGTTAGCTCATTGCTTGCAAGTACCATATTAACCTAGATTTCGTCTTCAATTGAGTCTGACAGATTGTTGGGTCAAAATATCATAATGATGTGGGCATGTCGCATATTACACTCTTTCTTGGTGTACTGTAAATCTATGTATTACAATAATTGATACTACTTTTCTTTTCTTTTTTATTCTCTTTAAAAAAAAACCTGTCCCACACTAGGAATTTCTCCTGTATCGTGGGTGAGTTTACAAACATTGAAACTCACATACACAAACAGCCAGACCCGGAACAACTACCTGTAGGCCATACACATATTTTCTATGCAATCAAGAAATAAAAATACAAACAAACTACGAGGAACTGCAGACGTCAGTAACATCATCATCTGCTAGCGTTTTCCCAACTATGTTGGGGTGGGCTTCCAGTCTAACTGGATTCAACTTAATACCAGTATTTTACATTAAGCGACAGCCTATCTGACCTCCACAACCCTACTACTGGGCAAGACTGGTTGGCCCTTGGTAAGACTGGTGGTCAGACTTTCAAGCTTCCGACTACTCGTAACGACACTCAAAGATCTACAAATGACAGCCAGGACCAACGGCTTAACGTGCTTTCCGAGGCACGAAGGAGTCTCCTATCCACAGACTGACCTCGGCAAGCGTAGCTTAACCTTGGATCAACCCGTGCGGCTGTTTTTATTTAGCCACGAGCTCCTCTCAGACACAAATGTATTGAAAATTCTAATATTAACATGTCTTTGCGCATACTTGTTACATAGGTGTGTCACTCACTGGCGATCAGGAAATAATGCGCACTTGGCACAAGTCGTATGATGTCTGCTAATTTGTGCCAACGCGTCGACTGTAACGTGTGATGTGCTAATTGCATTACTAAATGTATCGGAGGACATGCTTAATAAATCATAAATAAATATTTGTGAGGGATACTGTTTCAATGAAGTAAAATCATTTCGTTTTGCCTGCATGCGGAAAGCGATAACTTTTTTATTCAATTAAGAATGACCTTTTCAAATGCTTGGATGTTTTGTACAGTATAATAATCTAATGTTTAAAATACCCAAAACACCTAAGCCCAATATTTCCATAAGGAAATGTCAATGGACTACAACTATAGACATTAAGTTCTATACTCAAACATTGAAGAAATATACAGGGTGGTAGGTAGAACGATGGGCATTCTTTTATGGAGTGTAGTACAGCTGAGAATGAACTACTTTTACGATAGCTCCATCCCCGGAAACGCAAATGTATTAAGCAGCTGATTTTTTGTCGCTTTTAAGTATTGCTCCATAGTCTAAGTTGTACACTGTCATGAGTACTCTCCCTTACAAAGTATACATTGTTTTACCTATCCAATCCAAACAAAGAATCCATACTAAGAATTATAAATGTGAAAGTAAACTGTCCGTCTGTCTGTTACGCTTTCAAGGCTAAACCATTGAACCGATTTTATATGAAATTTGGTATGGAGATAGTTTGAGAACCTAGGACGGACATAGGATAGGATCCACGACTTTTTCTGCATCCGCGATGACCGACATACAGACAGACGAAGTCGCGGGCAAAAGCTAGAATCCAATCAATCTCATTTCAGTGGTTAAAGTTAAGTGTTCAAACAGCGATTCAGTCATTCAAATTTTCGTATTCATTAAAATTATCTACCTAAGTACTTATAACTTGAACACGAAGAAACTTGTATACGACACCAGCTGACGAACAGCCACGCCTGGTAGAAAGTAGAAACAATGGTGTTTTCTCAGGTGCGTTTCATTCACGTCAAAAACATTTTATTTTTCATTATAATAAAATAACAATAATATAAGTAATTATTGAGGTTTTTTTTTTTTTTTTAATACTACGTATTTTTACTACATACGCGTGACGTCACGTTACAATTCAATTTGTATTGACGTAATCTTTTGATTACGTTAAAAAAAATCGTGTCCAATACTTTTTAGGCGGACCAATATTTTTCATTTTGGCCATCCCTATTGTTATTAAAATCCATATTTGAAACAATGCAAGTGATCAGATTTGTTCAGTAGCATTGTATTCACCTTGACTTTATGGAATAACTAACCGATCGATATATGATTGTTATTGAACTGTTTTACCAGCAAAGTATCGCTACTTTATGTAGTAAATATTTATGATTATTTGATGGAAGTTTGCTTTCGAGTTTGTCGGTTTTATTACTTTTGGAACCTTAATTGAAAATAGTAGACTTACAAGTAATACATACTACGTACTGCGTAAGCCAGTTTGTTTCCAAAAAAGTAAATAAATATGAGTCTTCGTTTTGCGACAGCTTATAAATTGTTTACTTTTTAATTGTAATAGGCATTCTAAAAGCAACTTAATTTTAACTGTTTATAACAGTTAAAATTAAGTTGAAACCTAATCGTTTTTAGTGGAAATAAAATGACTTGGAAACCAGGTCTTGAATAGACCGTATATAGTTATTTCAGAAAATGATATAAATAAGGTCAGAGTACTTTTTAACTAGTAGCTTTTTCTCTAATTCTCATAGCAATTTTAGTCAGTCCACGAAAGGTTTGTAAAACCCAACAATTTTGCAGTGGTTATGAATTCAAAGCTGAATTTACAATCAAGGTCACGTTACTGCGCCTGCGTTGTTTAGTCTTTAAAAACTCATTCACAAGTTGTACGCAAATATTTGAAGTGAAACTTCTTTATCGGGGTTGGAAAAAAATTTAGTGTAACATTTTTTCGTTACGCGTCACATTTTTCCGTTACGCGCCATCTTTTTTCTTATCCCTACCACGCGTGATTCGAAGTATACTTTCTCCAGCGGAGTAGGGATTGGTAAATGTGTCCAATGTATTTTGCGGCCCATTTTGAGTTTTTTAAGTTTCACTTCTTACGAGTGTACGCGCTAGTACACGCACACTCTTTTTTTTTTTACAACATGGCTGTGAAAGGGAAACCGGCTAGCCAATTCTTTATCGCCAAAAAAGTTTAAAGCGAAAAAGGTATAATATCGTCCGCAAATATTATACAATAAGTAAAACAACCAAAGTGTAAAGTGGTCACAGTTATTGCGTAAGGAGTGTATGGAGGATCGCGTGACCATTGACCACCACAAGCCATGGTGTATGGACGTTACCACACCGACGTATGTAACCGTATACCAACTGTCATTCAGCGGAAGTGGGCGGTTTATGAGCAGAGGGTACGGTACAGGCCTGATGCCACTAAACGTATCAGTAATGTACCGATAGCCCGCCAGAACATCTGAGTATCATCTTACTTGTTATTAGTAATAGTTGGAATAAGCCGGGGAAAATTACGCACTACTTTCCTTTCAGTGATTTATCCACTATTAAAGTCCCTTTTAGAGATATTTTTTTTTTTTATAAACAACTCATGTGTATAATTATATCCTTTTAAACCCAGCGGTTTAGGTTGTGCGTGTTTGTCAGTGAAAGTATGAATGAATTAAAGTTTTTTTCAAGTAGATAATGTTACTGACATTACGTAAGGCTTGTGTCGTATTATACCCTCTATAATTTTGTGAGGTCAAGAGACAGTTCAGTAAAATATGTATTTTTTATATTTTTAGTAGGCATAGTTTGAACAAGCAAATGGGTAGTATTTTGTTCTGTCTCGTAATTGTCCCTTTGCAGTGTTAATGCCTTTTTAGAAAAACCAATTAACCTGCACTAAGTAGATATTGTTTAGTGATATTTGGAGAGTTCTTTTTAGGGCCCCACACTATTCCTATCCAATCTAACTTCTGCATTTCTATCTGAGGCCTCTGTCCATTATCATTATGGAGCATTAAGGTATCACCGAAATTACAAAGTGTATGTAAGCGGTTTCAGACCTAAGGACTGGCTGACCTGCTCTTTAAGAGAGAGATAAAGATATTTATTTCTTAGTATATGATACATTGAAGAAAGTCCAAGGTTTTCTCATGATGCTTTTATTTATTTACCATCTTGCCAGTCAGTGAACGTATTAAAGTAAATAATGGATAACGTTAACGACGATCATTTAAAAATTGGGTTAATAGTTGTCGTTAAAGTAGGTGGCAAGGAGATCTTCTTATTGAATAATGCTTCACAAGTTAATTCAGCTGGTTTTTTTGAGGTCACTGATTAATGTGAGAAGGAAGTTGTTTCGTCGGTGGGTAAACGATTGGTGCTTCAGTGGCCTTTACTTTTAAGGTCCACGAGGGTCTACCTGATAGAAACCTAGTCATTACCCGCAGAAAAGAAATACACCGGAAATATTAAAACTAAAATGCACTGACAAAACTCAAGGCTTGCCGCGTCTTTGCATCTTGCAAACAGATAATATAACAAATGAAGAGAAATTGACAGTTTAGTATGCAAATGCTCCACAGCTAGGTCAAGTACAATTTGCCTCGACTTACTTAAACACCGCTTAATTCCATCGAAATGCATCCGACATTCTTTCTCGTTCACTCCTTTGACATAAAAGCAGGATGGCTATAAACTGCGTTCGTAATCTCATGGTAAATCATTTGAAACGCATGCCATGCGTGCGCGCAGCTCACAATGGGTGATAAGAAGTGAGTCACATTGAGAGAGCCGCTTTTACAGGTATTTGTTGCACGTGTACCGATTGTGATGACATTTCTCGAGTGCGAGAAAGCTGTATTGTAAATCACAATAATGTATGGGACTGATTGTTCTCTTATTATTATCATAATGCGTATTATTGATCGAGAAATACATATGTACACACATACATAAACTCATCAAATGACGCCTTATTCCCATGGGGGCGGGCAGAAACTACAGAACGCCACCTGCTACGATCCTTACACAGTCCTTTTGATTTTGGTCATTTACGCACTATAGTTGCGAGTACTACGCACCTGATCTGTTTGAGGAACTTCGCCGAGAATACATACATGGAAAAATGTATATTTTCTCTCTGCTGTGACGGTGACGTTTTTATTATTAAAGCGCAGTTCAGACTACGGTATATTATTGCGCTATTTAACATTGCATTATCGCGTTTTTATCTTTTTCAATACTTTATAAAATAGCGTTGTGTGAACGTGTGTGCTATATAATATTTGCTGTATGCTTTAAATAATAAAGTAGCTTAGTCTGAACTGACTTTAATAGTTTAAATCACTGTTCGTTTATCGGTCTTAAAATGCATGCAATCGAATTTAGTATTCAATTATTTCTATGGCTTAGAAAAGCTGAATTCCTCAGCGGCCACAGACAAGCTAGCTCTACAACTCTACATCCAATGGAGAAAGCGGGTCATGGAAAAATCTCAGTAAGTAAATCTAAAGGAATTTTATACGACGCTCTACAAATTTAGTGTCTCATTGCTTGTTCTTGGTATTTCCATAACATCACGCCTGTATTATTCCGAAGGGTTGGGCACATTTCGCCAGTTATGTTTCAAGTCCCATGTAATAGGGGCGAGCCTATTGCCATCAACCAGGCATTAACCCAGACTCCGGGTTGCTAATGAGAAAATTTCTATTGGAAAAACTCAATAACATTTTGCCCTACCTGGGAATCGAACTCAGGACCTCACACTCAGCAGTCTCGCTTGTGACCACTAGACCAACGAGGCAGACACAACGAGGTTAGCTAGGTATATTTGTATATTGCAAAATTGATCTCTAAATAATTTAAAATCCGTTGTTTGCAAAAGGAAAATGGCGTAGAATATTTCTCAGGAAATGTAATTATGTAGGTTTATTTATCATCAATTTCCTCTATGGATATTATTAGAAAGCTGGAAACACGTAATAAACATGAATGTTAAACAGCTCTACTTGTCGAAATTATGGTTGTTTTCCAACAATGACGTAATGACCAGTAAGATAATGATGATAGTCTGAAGAGTTAGTTATTATGGTTTGTTGACGTAGGTAAAGTTTGTAATTGTTGCGGAAGGATCTTACTTTCCCACGACACGTAGGTGTGAGCTGGAACTCCGGGATGGTTTTTAGTCAGTAAGAGTCTGACAGACCCCCGCTCATCCAGGGTGGAGGACATCCATAAGGATTTTCCACCCAGGCAACCAAAGAAAAACGGTAAAGTTTGTAAAAGATCCGCTGAAACTGTTTTGGAATGTCATTTCTTATACCTATTGAAACTTTCTAACTTAGAAGTAGTTCTGCCAAATTACCAATCCTAATCCTTTCCGTGTAGGAAAGGATTAGGATTGGTAATTTGGCAATTAGTAGTACTGTGGTATATTAGTACCCTGCAAGTGTCAATACGTTCACAAATAAAAATACTTCGTGTATTAATTCTGGCAAAATGTAGGTCGCAATTTTTTTCTAGTTTGATGCTCAAAATGCCACAGATGTGTTGAAAAGAACATTAAAAAAATTAAGATATGCTTTCAAATATTTTGCATTTGTAGGTACTAATCCTAGACGTACAGCGTCCTGTCAACGCAATTCGCAAAAATTTAAAAGAAACGATTTTATAGTCGTATTACCAAATTATTATTATTTTTTTTTTAAAAAAACGTTGCCCCACACTAGGAATTTCTCCTGTATTGTGGGTTCGTTTACAAACATTTAAACTCACAAACACAAACAGCCAGACCCGGAACAACTACCTATAGGTCATACAAATATTTGTTCCGTGCGGGGATCGGACCCACAACACGCGGCGCAGCAGCCGATAGCTCAACCACTGCGCCAACCGTGTCGTCAATTATGTAAAGTGTCGTATTATAGTAGTATTACCAAAACCACAGAGAAAAGAAATGGGGCAAAAGTTCTAAAACAAGGTTTTATAAACTAGATAACAACTAAGTATACAATTTGGTTACTAGAAATAAAACAAAAGCAAATCCAATCAAATTTAAAATGCCTCTTTCCCGAAATCATGGTGATATGCTATATTTTGATAAAACTACGTTCATTAAAACCGAATGATAGGTAAAATAATTATACTGAAGGAAATTGGTCTCCCTTCATTAAAGGTAGGTTGTGTGGTCCTACCATACCGTATATAAATTAATTTTCATCGAAAAAACTACCAATAATGATCCAATTTCATGCCATATGACAGTTCCGCGTAAGACGCTTATACAAAGTATGTACATGGTTAATTAAGTTAATTAATTAGGTACGGTAGGTAGCACATTAGTAGTAATTAACCAGTATAAACTGGCTTCGCAATCTGTTGAAACTCCTTAGTACGTTAGGTCAGTTCAAGGTCAAAGTGTCACCCACTAACGAGCGGCTAACTGTACTGTCACTTTATAGCTAGTACTCTATGAGTGATCGCCAGCAACGTCAGATCACTGCTGACCTTCTTGAGCTGGATCGAATAAGGTATTGTCCCACCCGTTACACAAAATACGCGCAGAGTCGTGGAGTTGCGGATATCGGCCCGTCAAACAATACAATACAATACTTTGTAGTTAAAACCGGAAGTGCTAAAGCATAATTAATTAAAAATAGGATCAGACATTATTAGATTCTGAAATCAATTAAGTAGTACAAATTTGTAAGCACCACCAATTAATGATACCATTGGGAACGACTAACAGTCGGCTATGATACAATAATTATTACATAATTTGTTTTAATATTTTGTATCGTTACTGGACGAATTTTTATCATGACGCGGAATGTGGGAAGTAGAGGAAAGACTAAATGAGTCAGTTTAGTTTTGTAGTAGGCAGAACTATCTTCAATACTCTCTCTTTTCTTAATGACTTTCTGACTCTGCAGTATGAATATTATTTCGTAAGAGTCGATCATTATATTAATCTTCCTACATATGTAAGAAAAAAAAAACGTATCGTGATTAGGAATAATTCTTGCCGTATGTATGTAGGTAATCAGAAAATTACCAGTTTTTTCTATTGTTGTATAACATACAACACATCTTAGAAGACATTACAAAAGTAAGAATGAACTGTGTTCGAAAGAGCGCGACCAAAGAACCATGAATACAGGATACGAACACCAATAAAATTATTCATAACATCACAATTACATCGCAATGCAATTGAAAATAAAACATATCCTTTTTTATAATGCATGCACCCTTTTTTTGTACTCGTTCCGCGACACTTCCTTCTACTCTTGAGGTGAGGAGTGAAGAGTTTTTATGCGGCTTCCTTTGCCAGACGCCGTGGGAAATAGTCGGGGTAACCTTCCCTGACCTTTCTCCACTGGCATTCCGTTAACGTTAATAATAGGTGAAGCAAGACAAAAGCGATTTACGACTTAGGACGACCCTTTTGTGAGCCCACGTCTGTAGATAAATATATAGTTATTTTGTTGGTGATCGATTCTAGTAAATACAGTGGGAACGGTTCCATTGATGGATTGATTCTTGATTGTGCGTTACGATTGTATGTGTGAAGAAGTAATGTTTGTTATTGACGCGATATTTTGGTGAGTGTTCATGTGTCTTTTTATCTGGCGAACGGAATCTTAATAAGGGATACTAACGTATTTACTGTTCCATACTACTTTACCAAGATTCATCCAGAAGGGTAAATCGTCACACTCGCCATAACCATAAGTAGATAAAGCTATATTATTATAAGGTTTTTAAAAATCGATTTTCTTCACGGCTACGTGTGGTAGATGTCTAAATCAAATATTAACACCTTAAACGCCAAGTGACCGACAAACAGTATATTTTATATTGTGTCTCGTTTCCTGGTGTTAATGATCAGTCAAAACAAAAGCAGACAGTATAGTACGATTTGAATTTAGCTGTAGTAACTTAACAGAATCTAATGTCACCTAAGGCAGTAAAACATTAAAATAAACTTGTGTGTCATATATAAAACAACCTACAAATTAGATTCTAGTACGGTTTAGTACATTACCTTGCTGGTTATTTCCTTTACGCACGACCATTGTGCATTTTTCAGTGTTTTATGTGACATTCGTTCTGTCAGCTTACTCCACTGAATTAAAAGTTGTACATACTTTAATTCATTGCGATTTAGATGCATCACTCCTAGCTTACCCGAGGGCACACACTAGTGTTAAATGTTTCTACTTCAGCATACATAAAGATTAAGCAAGCCAACACTTGCTCATTGCACAAATTGTCAATTTACGCTTATCTTGACAGCCAGACCGTTGGTCGTTACCAAACTAAAACTAGTTTAAGGTTAAATATTAAGCAAAGTAAGTAAAAGCCTGGCTATCAGAGTAGCTCGCACAAATCTGTGTTTAACTGGGTCGCACTTTCACCGGTGTGTTATGGGCTATGGGTCTGAATGATTAAATTCACTACGATGGCGCCCGGCGACATTATACTGAACGCAGTGCCATAAAATTATGACATCTGCAATTCTGTGGTTGGGAAAGGCGATAGCAAGTCAGCTTATAAATAAGTCGAGCTGACACTGCATAGAAAAATATTATGCAAATGGTCCCTGGAGAATCTTGCTGAATATGTACAAGTCCAAAAAAACCTAGTTTTTTTACTAACTCAATATACTTTTACCATATTTCTTTAAAAAAAAAAAGTAGCAAAGAGTTTGTTTGTTTGAACGAGCTTATCTCTGGAACTACCAGTCGCATGTGAAAAAAAGGTTCTTGCGTTTGATAGTCTAATTCTTGAGGAAGGTATTTAACATCACACTACAACCCTAAGGGGCGGGTGAAACTGCGGGCACAGCTTGTAATAAAATACGGTACAAATGTAACACGTTATAAATCCGCTAAATCATCACATTCATTTAGAATCAGTCATTTTGCAATTCGACCCAAATGATACTCACTAGTACAAATGATGAATTACTTGGAAAAAATGTTTGTTATTCAAATTAATGTACTATAATTAATTGTATAAATTAGTGTACTTGATGTTGAAACATTAGGGCCATGGGGTCCGTGTGCCCATTTAGTTTTCCAGGACATCGCGAAGCATTTGGTCGACTCTTCACGTGACTAGCGAGCCGGCCTTTTTTTTGGTCAAAGAATCAGTATTGCCATTTCACGTGGCAATGTTTAATGGCAAATGGCAATGCCCGTTGACAGTGATGCGGATGAATTTATCGATGCCTTTTGATTCTTTTTTTTTTGGCATGTTTTAATGGTTTTATTGCTTCATTCTATTTTTTTTACGGGAAATGTCTATTGTTGTGAAGGCACATGGCTGGTCACAGTGCACGGAATGCGTGTACGGCTACTAGTTCAAAGTTTACAAACTGAAACAAAAGTTTGTAAACACACGGCTATTCAAAACTGAGATGTGTTCATGTTTTGCAACAATTAAGAATCGCGAGTGTGTTGTTTATGTTGAATTTACTATTCACAAGGGAATAGTAAAAGAATGACGTGGTGTTGTAATTTGGACGTAGGATTAAATTACGGTTATTAGAACTTCGTTTTGAAGTATTTTTGTGGGGAAATTAATGATTGACTAGTCTTGTTTTATTCTGGGGCCAGCATTTAAGTAGATTCCCACCAATCTGATTACCACGAATTCAGTATAAATTACGTTCACGAATTAGTAGATATTTAAATTTAGTTATATGTTTTTAATAACCAGTTACTTACCTGCCTAGTTTCTTCTTCTCCGATATTTGTCCGCGGGTAATCCCCAACAAAATTCTCGTCTGCTTCAAGAACAATGTCGTATTGTAAAGTTAAGCCTCCGAAGGATTAATTGTCACCGTTATTTCCGGCATCTAAGACAATACTCTACGTCTTCACCGCATAAGAACATCATTGTTTATCTATGTACAGACGCTAGCACATCAAGCTATCCCAAACTGTCAGTTTTCCCCCATTTAACATGAGCCTTATTCTATTGTAATTAAGTTGAAAAACTATCAAAGACAGGACAACTTTTGCAGGACAACTTTGCACAGATTAAAAACAATCTGCTTTCATAACAGAATACTTGGATCTAACTAAAAACCTGGTTAATAAATTAAGTGAATTATATTTTTGGTCAGTTGCATAACGTTGTTGAGTTGAAAATATTAAGTCGAGAAAAGATCTGCGAATCCAACTGACGTTGACGATGACGTTAACTCTCCACATCGAGAAACGAATGCCAATTGGACTGCAATCGACCTTTTCGCGCGTTTCAAAAACCCATAGAACATACCTACTCTGGTTCGTTTCGGTCGATTGAATGATTACTACAATTGGGCAAGGATTGGATTGAAAACAATATAGCAGCAGTTATGGTTTTATAAATCACATTTCATGGAAGGTCATAATGAATTAAACTAACGGTAAAGTTATTAGATTTGTACTTATTTCAATTTCAATGAAAGACTGGCGACCTCGTCTGGGAATTGATAGTATTTCTGAATGGAAACGAAGTGTCTGTTATAATATAACAATAAAAAAGTATCATTTCACGAGAAGAAAGAGCTACTACTTATAATTTTCATGTATCAGTTTGATTTAACACACGTGTGTAATTTGTAATATCAGATAAAAGTGGAGAGTTGCGTGATGTTTCGCATAATTATTATCTTTTGTAGTTTTGTAACTTCTCCTCATGTTAATTTCCTGTTTAGAAGTTAAAGCTTCAATGATATTATAAGCTTGTAGATGCTCTTCGCAAATATTATTAATTAAAAACTTGTTTGTATAAACAAGCTATAAAAAAAAAAAAACAGAATGCTAATAAAGATCGTGGGTAATATTTTTTGCCTAGACAGATCTCACAATCAGTAGAATCTTGAGGTTATTCTGTTCGTAAAAGTGACAAAGGTAGTAAACCAGTTGGTTTATGTGGTGCCTATCGAGGTACCTGGATGCAGTGACATCACGGTGACGTGCCATCGAGGTGAGTCACGAGCAGAGAGATGCATTGACGGAATGCCGGTCGTGCGGTCATGGACGCCACAGTTTCACAAAAACTTTGTTTTGAATGGATGACTTTACAATGAGGACTTAAAATAAGGTTGAGTTTCCATAAAACTACTACGTGGTCAGTGGATCACCTAAAACCGGTTGAAGTAAAATCAGTTTGGAATTTAGAGATTTTTAGAGAGCATAATGAACAAGTAAACCTTTTATGATTATATTATAAATAATAGTGTTGACATATTAGGTTAAGTTGCGTGTGACTGTGTTGGAGCAGGTAGTAGATTAAACAAAGATAACGTTCCCCATTCTAACACATTACACTTGAGTGCTCTTCACAAATAGAGCACCTGACAGACCCCAAAGTAACAAGTGGGTGAAACATTTTTTTAAGGGTAGGAAAGGTACGATAAAAATCACCGCATTCGCAAGATCTTTTCTTCATAAGCCCCACACATTTAACAGTCAGTCTATTTTATACACATAAATTAGCATAGTAGAGACGGTAGAGTAAATTGAAAGTAGTTATAAAAGTTTTAAATTACTGAAATTAAATGTTTCTAAAAAGTTACACTTGTTCAGTGACGTGGAACTAATCAGAAACTTTTATTTATAATGCGGAACATTATTTTTTATTGTTAAAGTAAGGCTGAGATGCATACCTTGACGCCGAATAGCCCGCCAAAGGAATAAGCAGCGGGACAAGCGTCGTAGACGATGCTAAAGCCTCCGACTCAAGGACTGAACTCACAACACAAGAAAAACTTGTTGTCACTGTTTCGAAACGCACCACTTGGACACAAATTGGAGAAAACAATGTTAAATTATGAACACGGCTACAGTTATTTTAAGAGACTTATTATTTTTCACTTATAAACTCTCACAAGATCGCCACTATTTTGTTATAACAGGTTTTATTTACGATCGTCTAACATCACGCACTCGGTCAGCACACCTGTGAAATACGCCACAGTTCCGCGGTGACTGAATATGCCGCTAGACAGAGATAGCGAGATGTTGTCAGAAAGAGATATGCAGTGACGTGGGAGGGAGGACGACCGCTAAGCTTCAAGAACGCACTGTGCTCCACTTTTAAGACAAATGTTTTATATTATTAAAATGATTCGTTTCGTGACTTAACAAAAAATAATGTTCACCTGAATATGGGTAATGAATAAGTTTTTCACTTCTACTTCCACTATTTTATAATTCAAGATGATTAATTTTCTGTCTAAACAACCGCCTGCCGGATAGAAATACTGAACATGTTATCCTATCCCACAAAAAAAGACGGGTAAAAATAAAGCTCTAGTAGGTTTTTTTGTTATTATGATTACTTTAGTATTTTGGATTCCATAATCGTGATGTAAAAACATACAAGAAAAGGAACATATTATCTTTAAGAGTGTTCTAAATGTTTAGGGAATTGTACCTAAATAAAAACATAACATTTAATTGAAAAAACTTTTTATCGAGAAACACAAATTAACTCGACTATTTTGTTTTTAAATAAAATATTTTTGTCCACAGTATCTGCGCATCGGCTCACTATGCCGCCGTACCTCCTGTTACCTGGCACGAGCAACCACGGCGCCCCCCACTCCGGCGCACGCCGTACGATTCAAATTTTTAACTCCATGAGCCGGTAGGTACAGTAGGCGGCACACCAGCAGTAACAAAACCAGTATCAGTTGACCTCTTATTCTTCTAAAATGCCGTACTAGGTCAGCTCTAGGAAAAGGTTTGACCATCGATGTGTAGCCGACTGTACCTACTATTTGCCGTCTACAGCTCTGCAGTTTCAAAAAGATTGCACAACTAACTTTTATTAATTATTGCAGTGCACTTTATGCTTCAGATCAGATATTGTCAGTTACTTTCGAAGTTAGTCAGTTTGAAAAATGTCGCAAACATTGAAGAGAGAGATATTTCCGAATGCAACAGGTTACATCGGCTTGTTGACGACAAAAGGTTCTAACTCTAAGAACAATAACATTGTTGCATTGTAGAAGAGTACTAGACAGTTTTATTTCACAATGATACCAAGCGCATAAGTTATGTACACACATAAGATCACGATTAGGTAGGTACCTGCTCAGGTTTATGGCGCGCAATTAGGGATGTCGGAAGTGTCAAAAGTATCGATACCTATACATATATTATACATATGTGTATGTATATATATTTGTAAAAAAAGTGATCCAGCACGGGACGCCTGGCAGATGTGAAATATCGAAATTCTTTTGTACAAGTAAAATGCATAAAAGAAAATATTGTTGTGTATCGATATCAAAAACAAATGAAACGAAAAAATCAAAATTCTTCTATTTTTCATCGGCGATGCATTGCACTGCCAACAATCTCACCACGCTAACAATCGGTTTTACCCGCGCCTATAGATGATTCACATCAAAATGTATGGAAAAATAAATAGATACATCTATAGTTTTTGTATTTAATACGCCTCACGGATGCTGTTTATTTTATACGAATCTGAACTCAAGCTTTTTGAGCTAGGGCGAAGCTTTTTCAATAGGTGTAAACGTATCGTTTTTTGAAATGTATAATATCGCTGCATAGAAATATAATATATTGCCACAAATATCTATACATGTTACATCGATATGTTTTCTACAAGCCTTAGCGTTATTAGGATGTTTTTAAAGAGTGTGTCTGTAGGTCAATTTTTTGGGCCAAACTGTTAAAATGATAATGGTACAATTTTCTAGTATATATTATTCCTATATCCTGACTATGTTTTGTGGTTTGTCAGCGAGCAATTATACAGCGCAACTGAACGTTTGCAGTACCTATACCTTCTACTTTTGTAGCAAAGATACAAGAGTTTGAATCATCGCAGCCAGTCAACTGCGTCTTCCAAAGTTCCAAGATGCTATTAAGCCAGCTGCTGCAAGAGTGAGTTGTCTTCAATGGAGCTCAGTTAGTTTTAAATTACTTGAACCAAAAGTTACTCGAACACTACAAAAGTTGAACTGCCTTGAAATTATAAAATAAATAAATTTTATGATTAACTACATGATTTGTTTTCGAGGCTCCTCAAAAGGTAAAACATAATATCACTTAATTTCCTTAATAGTACAAGAAGTAAACTATCTCTATTATCTATACATACATTTTAGATTTGTACTTAATAAGCCTATATAATAGGTCTTTACCTATGAAATTGCCGTTCTGCAGTACTGGCCATTTCAAATCAAAATATTTTTTGTTTGGCTAAGAATTCTTATTTCAAATTAATTTTATTTTAAAAACGGATTTTTTTTTCCAAAAGTAGTCATTTGTTTATTGATTAGTGTTACATTTTCATCGCATTTAAATCTTTTTCGTCATCATGGATACGTTAAAAATTCGAGTAATTATGGAATACGAGGGGTGATCCAAAAGTAATGATAATCAGATATTTGTAGAGCACATAAAAATATGAAAAAAATTTTTTTTGCTGCCTCATATATCCAATAGTTCAGCATAAAAAAATCATATAAATAGGACACGATTACCGGGAGGTACATTCATAGCGAAGGCCCTCCAATCCTCTGCCAACGCCCTAAGCGTCTGGTTCAGGAAATGGAGAATCGAAGTGAACCCCGACAAGAGCCAGGCGGTTTTATACTCCAGGAAGGGTAAAGACCCATCCCCTCCTCCCCCGATCACCATGTATGACAAGCCGATCCCCTGGGGGGTGCAAGCTAAGTACCTGGGGGTCATCCTTGACCGACACCTTACCTTCCGGACGCACATAATGACGGTGCGCTCGCGCGCCGCATTCGCTCTAGGGAGGTTACACCCCATGATCAATGCACGCAGCAAATTGTCACTTCGGTGCAAGATGCGACTCTACACCACGTGCATCAGGCCTATTATGACCTACGCGTGTGCCATATTCGCACATGCAAGGCCTTCCTATATCCATAGGATGCAGGTTTTACAGAACCGTTTTCTCCGTCGAGCCACGGGAGCCCCATGGTTCGTTAGGAATATTAGACTCCATGTAGATTTAAAAATCCCCACCATCAAGCAATTCATGAAGCGTCTTACTGGGCGCTTTTTCGAATCAGCCGAGCGACACCCAAACCCACTTGTCGTCTCGGCCTCCCAATACTTCCCTACCAGAATTGGTAAGATTCGCCGCCCAAGGCATACCCTAGTCGAGCCAGACGACGAAACAACCGTCATCCAGGAGAGCAGTAGGGAAACTAGCACTCTTAGAAAATACACAAACACAAACCGACCCACATTCCGGCCTCGCCGACGAGGCCCGCGACGCGCGACGCCCTAGTTAGTTAAATGTAAATTCAATCTTTAGATTCTACAAGGCCAGCCCGCGTAGCTGAGTCAGTAGTTTAAAAACCCCCCGACATAATAATAACGAGACCCAGCCTTTGTTTTTGTTAAGAATTCAACGACGCCCTAAGCCGAGGTTCGAGCCCCACAGGGGGCGCCCTTAGCGAGCGGTCGTTTAAATGTAACTTTTAGTTAGCCCTGGCTGGGGGCCTTCTTGTAAGGTCACCACAGGATCGACCGGTTAAGCAGTAAACAGCCTTATAGTGCTGAACTGCGAGTGGCCCTACCTAAAAAAAAAAAAAAAAAAAAAAAGGGAGGTACATTCATTTGAATACGAACAGTCGGAGAGTAAACCTCAAAATGGAGAAAAACTAAATCAGAGCTGTCATCAAGTACCTCTGTATGAAAAAAATGTCTACCAAAGACATATACAGCGACCTAGTGGAAACATTGGGGGACTCTGCTCCTCCATATTCCACGGTTGCGCGCTGGGCAAAGGAGTTCAAGCTGGGTAGAACATCCACAGAAGATGAACATCGCGAGGGCCGCCCATCCACGTCCCTCACTGCAGAAAACGTCAAAAAAGTCGAAGATATCGTATTGGCAGATCGAAGAGTGACCATAAGACATGTGGCTGAGGTCACAGGGATCTCAAATGGTAGTGTTCAAAGAATATTTGCGAACGAACTGCATATGAAAAAGGTCTCTGCGCGTTGGGTGCCGAGAATGTTAACCGACGAGCAAAAGAAAAAACGAGTCAACATTTCGAGGGCGAATCTCGAAAAGTTCCAAACGGATCGGGAACTTTTTTTGTCTCGTTTCGTGACCATGGACGAGGCCTGGATCCACCATTCTGATCCGGAAACCAAACAGCAGTCGATGACTTTGAAACGAGCCTCTTCTCCGACGCCGAAGAAATTCAAAGTGTCAAGTTCGGCAGGAAAGGTTATGGCGTCCGTTTTTTGGGATGCTGAAGGAATTATTATGGTGGAATACCTAGAAAAGGGAGCCACTATTACGGGCTCTTACTACACAGACCAAATAAGAAGATTGCGGGAAGCCATTAAAGAAAAAAGACGAGGCAAACTCCGAGCTGGAGTGTTGTTTCACCAAGACAACGCACCGGCTCACAAAGCCGCCGTCGCGATGGCTGCCATTCAAGAAACGGGATTTGAATTGCTCGCACACCCCCCTATTCGCCAGACCTGGCTCCCAGCGACTTCTATCTCTTTCCTCGACTCAAGGAACACATCCGAGGCAAAAAATTTGAAGACGATAGCGAGGTGATGACTGCTGTAGAGGCGTTTTTGGAGGGTCAAGACAAAGAATTTTTTTCAAAAGGAATTATGGGTTTAGAGAAAAGATGGACTAAATGCATTGACTTACTAGGAGACTATGTAGAGAAATAATTTTTTTTTTAAGTTAAAATACCCTTATTTTATATTGATTATCATTACTTTTGGATCACCCCTCGTATGAGTACCGTCGTGGCAGCAACGCGGCACAAGCGGCACGCAACATCAACGACGTTTACGGAGCTAACACTACAAACCAACGCACTACCTGTTATTGGTTTGCTCGCTTCCGTTCTGGAAATTTCGACCTGAAAAATGAACCTCGCGATCGTCCGAAGACTTTGGTCGACAATGACGAATTAAAGGCGATTGTGGAAGCTGATGATACACAATCTACGGCTGAATTAGCTGCAGCTTTCGACGTTAGCGTCAAAACAATATTGGTCCATTTGCGTCAAATTGGCAAGGTAAAAAAGCTTGACAAATGGGTGCCCCACGAACTCAATGATCGCCAGCGCGAAGTACGCGTCGAGACGTGCCTTGCACTGCTCAACAGACACACAAATGAAGGAATTTTGAACCGCATTGTTACCTGCGATGAAAAATGGATTCTGTTTGATAACCGCAAGCGCTCAGCAAGTTGGTTGGATCCTGGTTCAGCACCTAAACAATGCCCTAAACGAAAACTTACCCCAAGAAAAGTGATGGTCACTGTTTGGTGGTCTAGCGCCGGTGTGATTCAACACAGCTTCTTACCAAACGGGGTGAGCATTACTGCAGATGTGTACTGTGAAGAATTGAACACAATGATGGAGAAGCTGGCACATCTCCAACCAGCATTGGTCAATCGCTCGTCTCCGCTGCTCCTGCACGACAACGCGCGACCTCATACTGCACAGCAGACGGTCTCCAAGTTGCAAGAACTGGGGTTGGAAGCTCTCCGTCATCCGCCCTACTCACCAGACCTTGCGCCTACAGACTACTACTTTTTTCCAGAATTTGGATAACTTCTTGGCGGGAAAAAAAATCAATACCCGAGAGGCAGTACAAAATGCCTTTGAAGAATTTGTTGCCTCCCGTCCAGCTGATTTCTTTAAGAAGGGCATCAATAAACTGCCACTGCGTTGGCAAAGATGCATTGATTGCATGGGTGATTACTTCGATTAATACAAATAAAAAATACATGAAAAAAAATCATTTAAATTTTTTCATACAAAACGGCAATTTTATAGGTAAAGACCTATTATAAATAAAACAAGGTCAATTAATTGTATTAATAAACGACGGAGAGCTTCCTTCTAGTTTTGGATTTGTTCTTAAGAAGAAATTACCTTCCGTGATCGTCTCATATTACGGAAATTGCATATAATCATAATTTTAATAACAAATCGGAGGCGTGAAAGATTTTTTCTGTCTTAAACTCTTATTCCGCCCTCTTAACCAGTTGGAGATAGATATACAAGTATAGTGTATATTATAACATTGGATACCTATTGCTGGTATTCCAAGGAAGGATATCAAGCTCCATGGTACATTTTACCTTTTATTGTAAACAATGGCAATTCCTTTCATTTTGAGAATCCCACAACATTCGCTGCGGTGTTTATGTTGAGGAGCAAATTAATTGTTCTAACTTATGAGGCAATTGATTAGGAATTTCTTTGAAAATCTTTGGATTGTGTTCGAAACTGTGTTATACAATCGGGGTGCAGGTTCGGGACGGGGATGAGACGATTCGTTTCTTGTGAATGAGGTTTATTTGTTTCCACAATCGAACTGCTTCTGGATAAATTAGGTCTGCTCACTGAAGTCCCTTGCCTTAACTTTACCGTGTATAATTAAAATTACCCTTTCTTGTTAAAAATAAGTTAGTTGCTGCTTTTCAAAGCAATTTCAATTTGAAAAAGAAGCCACTGCAATTCCTTAAAACCAGAATCAACAGTGGTGATCACCAGAAAAGCGTCGAGACAATGAAACCCGACGAGTCCCAGAGAAACGATTCAACTGTTTTGGCTCCCGCAACGAAATTAATCAGAAAAGAACAGCAGAGGAGTTAGAATTTTATTTTCCAATATATGCCGCTAAATTGAGGAACGTATTAAAACATATTATTTTAAATAATTTATTTACAAGCATTACATTAAAGTACTCCCAAGTTGATAGTATTCGCAGTTGAAATAATCAGCTGTGAATCTATACTACCTGTACAGACCAATGGACAGTAAGAAGGTTCCAGTTTCACCATATTGGTACAGGACCCTACCAATACCTAGGTTGGTTCTATCAACTCCTACTTATTAGTCTAGTTTTATATCATGCTCGATGGTAAACAATTCCAGTCGTCACAGACGCTAGACATCTACTCGTACAATACCAGAGGCATCGCAAAAATGAATACCAATCTCAAGGCAATGTTGATAATGTCTTACATCATCAGCTCTCTTTCTGGTATAGCAATTTAAAAAAAAGCATCTATTTTCAGTGACTTTTCTATAAAATATTTATCATTTCCGGGTATTGTAGCGCAGTTTGGGAGTTACATAATATGTCTAACAGTTGACAGCAATAGGCTTGTTGTTTGATTGAAACCCTTCATTAGGCCCACCACCAATTAATTTTTTTCACTTCACTAGCTGAAACATGTAGGTTTTGCTGCCTGAAATCAGTGAGCAAAATGCGATTTTGCTCACTGGGTGAGACAAAGTAACTTTTTGTTTTCAGAAAGCCACGAATATCTTATTCAGCCTTGGGTTAGTCATACAATTCGAAACATTCACACTCTACCTCTTTCCTGTCATTAGAAAGAGAGAGAGACAAAGACCAGCCTTTTCGAAGTTCCGATTTTGAATTCGACCTTAAAGACAAACACGTTCGGAATTTCGTACTAACTAAAGAAATTTTGCATAAAGATAATTATGTCTTTTAATTTAATTTATTGAATATTTAACTTTTGTTGTATATAAACGAAAATAAGTATTTACTGCAAATAAAACTGATATTTAACCTGTAAATATTTATTTCTAGTTTCAATAATGTTACGTAATAGATTTTGAATAATAAAATATCATGGGTGCTATTTCCAAACACGCCTTAATTTAAATAAAAAAGCGGGAATGAAATTTCGTGGCCGGCGCAAAGAGTTGAATAAGTTAAAAAAATATTAAAATAATCGTAAAATATGAGTGAAACTAGCAACGAGAATAGTATTTTAACACCGGAAGAGTTAGTTAGTTAGCGACCCTCTACAATGTGGAGTATTTACTCAATGCTGAAAGCTACTTTAAAAACAAAGCATAACGTGCATATTGAAACATACGTTGCCAAACAAATCTGTTACTTTTAATTTGCAGTAATTTTACTTTTAACTTGTAAAATGTTCCATTTTATTGAATTGGTACCTCTACCTACAATTTTAATTATTTTGATTCACAATAAATAGTTATTTCAATCTATTCCTGTTTATTATTTTATCTCCTAAAGTGTTCTCGCTGCTGAAGTGAAAAGTCATGTGTGTTACACGAGAGCAAAGTTTTTTACATCTCGTGCCTTTGAATCCCTCGCCACACTCAGGATTCCACTTTAGAATCACTCGCTACGCTCGTGATTCAATCTTTGAATCCTTCACTTGCTCAGGATTCAAAATCAGCACTCGCAGCAAAAAACGACTTTGCTCTCTTGTTGCACAAATAACTATTTCATTATGTTTTCATTATATTTCAAAATGTTGTACCCATATAAAGTCGGGACGGGTTACAAGCATCATAATAAATCTGAGGCCTGTTCAGCACACAAGACGTGTTCCCCACTTGTTTTCAGACAGTCAACAAGACCCAAGGTAGCAAGTTGTACGTAAACAGCCTGAGGGTCTAAGCCACCCTTGGCTCACAAAAATATACGAATTGAAGAATATGCAGTTAAGAAACGCGAGTTTTACTGGTATTTTGAATGCAGATATAATGTACCTAGAGAAAGAATAAGAATCCTATGGTTCTTTACCTTCGTAGTTTTCTTCCACTCCAGCGAATAAAAAAGAGATGTCTGACTAATACACGAATAAAAAACAAATATTAATTTCAGACGCTTCGCTTATAAAGCTAAACAAATAATATTAAACATAACGATCCATTATCATGGTTTTGAAGGATGATCGTGGCGAAATAATAATAATAGTACGCTCAATATGAGTAATCAGAAGACCGAATTCTGATCAGTAGTCGTACCAAGAGGTATTTTGTTTCCACTTACTGAGTTTTTGAGGTCAGATAGACAGTCGCTCCATGTAAAACACTGGTATTCAGCTGCATTCAGTTACAATGGAAGCCGACTCTAACATATTATAGAAAAAGCAGGTGATCATATCATGGTATTGGATTTCGACAATATAAGTCGACGAAAGTGGTGCGGAACTCACTTCTAAGGATCCATTGAAACCTAGGAAACTATCTGACGGAACAACACACTGTTCGGCAAAAAGTGATGACTTCTTTAAACCATGTGAAGACCCTACTCATGTTCTTCTTCTTGCTGTTCGTGATCTGTTGATCTTGATCGTGGTTGTTGCCTTTTGATCTGTTGTTACTACAATAAGCCATCGAAGTTTAATGACAAATTAAGCTATATTTTAACTTTTAAGTCTGTGATTTTGTGTAAGATAGGTTTGAATACTATTTAAAATAAATCTAGCTTCACGGCATAACTTTACGGTTTATATTTCTTTATGCTTTCACTCACTCACTTTCCTATCCCATTATTCCCTGTCAGTGATCTGGGTGTACAGGTACCAACAAGGCAGTCTCAGTAGACTACCTCGTTGGTCTAGAAGACGCAAGTGCTACTGCTAAGCATGAGGTAAAGTATTGTTGGGTTTGTTCCTCTGTAATCTGCTCAGTGCAGCAAGGAATCTGTATATGTGCCGTGCTATTTTAACTGGTCAAATATAGGTGTACTTTACGTACTGCCTAACTCTGCGAGGAATACAGCAGTGATGTTAAGAAGGGTATATGAAAATCTGAAGACTTCTGCCTAAAACAAAATTAAATGTTAACATAATGGTGACAAAAGATTTTCCTGTTCGACTCTTAAATTGTTTTCCTGTCCTTTGTTCTCAGCATGACGGCTGCAAGAAAGACTATATTTAGGCAATAGTTATTTGTAGATGTACTCGTATTAACGAGATAATACGTCTCTATCTGTGTATCACTTATGAGCATCATTGCATAGTAAGACGTGCCTTATCAAATAATGTAACCATTCACCGTAACAAAATGTTCCTTATTGGCTTTCGTCAATTCGAAGTTTGAAAACGAGTAAAGAGAATATCGTAACTAAAATAAACTTTGGCAAGTTTTTAATTAGTGGTTATGTGCCTGAAAAAAGTTTTTTAGAATTTGTCTATTACAGTACCGACTTGTAGATCTTTTTGTGGGTTGTCGGGTGCGATTCCCAGTTAGTCGTTATGAGATTTCCTGTTTATACAATTTCAAGTACAGTCGAATCGATGATGTCCGTTTGTTTTCAAATTCTGTTGTTATGAAGTCAGGACACATAGAAATACCACTGCTAATTTCTTCATCTAAACTGGTAATAAATGCGTATGGCATTAAGTTCTCATCTGTACATGAGTGTGCTTGAAGTATTAATA
This sequence comes from Phlogophora meticulosa, assembly GCA_905147745.2. Taxonomy (NCBI): domain Eukaryota; kingdom Metazoa; phylum Arthropoda; class Insecta; order Lepidoptera; family Noctuidae; genus Phlogophora; species Phlogophora meticulosa. The sequence goes on along the minus strand of LR990533.1, from coordinate 11,502,947 downwards.
AATTAATAACTTCTGAAGCTACAGCTCTGAACAGAGAACTCCATACAAACTATAAACCAAACCTATCACCAAACATGTCTAGTTGACATATGAAAGCCTTTTAAATGGACTGGCCATTTTATGAAACAGGTATCTAATTTGACAGTTTCCCATGTTACCGACTACGTTATTGTGTGACGTTGACATTATGACAATACTAAAGTAAATCAGATTTTCTATCATGCATGGACCAAAATATAGACCCTACTTTACGAAACCTTTTTTTTTGGTGACGTACCTAATTTAATTATGAAATCTAAGGCGATTGGCACACTGCACCGCATCACGCAGCGTAACGCGGGAGTGCGTGTTCTTACGTTATTTGCAAGTATCTGTGTTTGTTTAGAAAACACGCGTAGTGTTCGTCGTTCGCCGTCACGCCATCGCCTTAGTCACATAACTTGCATTGGTTGTTATTTTCTGCATTGCTAAGAGAACCATAAGAGGCGCAGTGTACAGAGGCCAGCACATCAAGCTACCTCAATATGTCAAATTTCTTTGATAGTTTTTCAACTTCATCACAATAGAAATATGGTTCATGTTCAGTTGGGAAAATCTGACAGTCTGCAGTAGTTTGATGTGCTGGCGTCTGTACCTACACTATTAGTTGCATAAGTCTTTTAGCACCAAAAAATCTCGAGAATAGCATAATAATAGGAATTAATATTTGACATTTTTTTACTAAAGTCGGGTAAAAGTTATAATAACGCCTAGTCATAGCTTTATAATTTACAGTCTTGACCATTCCAGTAATAATTCAACAGACCCTACGATAAAATGAAAATATACTATACACATCTTCAGTAGGTTAAAAGTAGGCGTATAGCACGGTACCATTTTAGGACCAACAAAATTTAGTACCTACTTAAGCTGACCACTTTTTCGGCTTTAGTCCATTTCGGGGTTGGCTAAAAAAGAGAGTAACCTCTTTTAAGTGAATTTTCACTCCAATGTGTTTGTCACATTGTAAATTTATTTATAGCTGAATAACATAGCGACTAGCATGTTATGCCACCGATTTGTCAATAATAAGCGCTGTAAATACGTCGAGACAGAATAAAAAATAAAGAATCATAGAGCCTCGAAAAATTCATTCGCATCACTGTCAACGGGAAAAGTGCCCAGAAGGTTGGCAGCATTGCCACGTCGAATGGCAAAAGGCCGGCCCGCTGGTTACGTGAAGAGTCAGAATTGTGTAAATACATTTTGAGCATAAAGTACTTACAAAACAACATAAAAACATCAGCTGTTCTCGCCATAGGTTTGCTATGTGTTTGCTATGTATTACTATTTATTTATTTATTTATTTATTTAATACTTTAAGCACACAAATGTACAGAGGCGGACTTAATGCCATAGGCATTTTCTACCAGTCAACCTTTGGGTGATGCAGAGACAAACAGTGGCAGGTGCAATTTCTTAAAAGAAAAGTGAAAAGAAATATATATATTATTATAAACTATCAATATAATACCTACATAGAACATATACACAGATAAACATATACACAAACACATACATGAACAATAAGAACAGTTAATGAGAAAACATTAGCGCTGTGATGAAACCACTGCCAACTTCTTACGAACATGCTCACGCACTTTAACTTTGAAGGCCAATCGGCTGGTTGCAATCCTGATTTCCTGCGGGAGCGCATTCCACAGAGAAATAGCTTGGACGAAGAAAGAATTGTGGATGAAGTCAGTACGGTGAGTCGGGCATTGAAGAAGACGGTTATGGGAGGAACGCAGATTTCTGTCGTGGTTGGTGCAAATGTACTGAAAATAAGGAGCTAGATAACTAGGGGAATTGGAAGAGACAAGAAATGAAAACAAGGTGGTAAGCGCCCTTTGCTCTCGGCGCTGACGTATGGGTAACCACTTTAGAAGCAACCGATGTGCGGACACATGATCATATTTGCGCAGATAGTAACAGCATAAATTATAATTATTACTACTATACTGATACTGATACTATGCTAGTAACAGCATAAATTATAATTATTAACTTCGCACAAGCTGTTTCACGGTTTCACGCTTCTATTGGTCACGCCTGATCCCAATTAAGGAAGGTTCCAGACTATTTACTATAGACATCCTTAATTGGGTATAGGCTATCAATCAAATACATTATATTTTTTTCAAATCCGACTCGTAGTTTCAGAGCTTAACGCGTTCAAACAAACAAACTCTTCAGCTTCATTATATTATTATAGAAGTTTATATAAAAAGTATAGATAGGTACAGAAAAAATACGACATAATTATGTATAGTCCTGAAACTGTTCGCACATATACAAACACCGTACCTACATTCATACTTCTATATCACTGTACCTTCCTGTATTTCCCATGTCGAACTTCTTGTTCTAGTTTAATGATTTTGCAGATGGCAGCCTGGACCGTACTAATGCTGACGCTACACTGCCGGAGCTTCGGCATTTATTTATGTTTCTGCAACAGCGCCAACACGCGACTGTATTTGATTTTTTGAAAATCCCTGAAGCCCTGTCAGCCTTAAACGCAGAGTTTATCACGATAAGGCGCTCTATGTAAAATACTGGTATTCAGTTGCATCCAGTTAGACTGGAAGCCAAGCCTAGTATAGTAGGGAAATGGCTAGGCAGATGATGTTTCCTACGATAAGCCGCGGTCGTATTTAGGCAATCCTTTTTACATTGGGACAAGCCCGCCACACTATTCCCAAACCACTGCAACTCCTGAAGACAAGAATCAACAGTGGCGACCACCAGAAAAGCGTCGAGACAATGAAGCCTTGGATCCCGCAACGAAATTAATCAGAAAAGAACAGCGGAGGAGTTAAAAAAATACATCATTTCCACTTTTACTCGTACTGATACACAATTTAGGCAATCTATCAGCCATCATTTATTTGGTGTTATTCCGGGTGTCAAGAAAACACGAATGTTCGCCAAAACCTTTTGGTGTGACCTCAGCATTATCCGCTATACAGATGTACCTCTACCTGCGCAGTAAACGAGATTCTGTTGCGCGCGCAAATGTTCTCGACAGCTGACTGCTGAGAGTTTCCGTCAGTCTCCAGACTGCCTCTAACCCGTGTGCAGATTTGCAGTAGTTAACTGCGGTATCGTAGATAAGTTTTGATACGGAAGTTCTTAGTCCGCCGATTAAACTTATTACTAGTGGTAACATTTCATTTGCCGTACAATGGACGTAATTACGCCTGTCAAACGGAAGTGTCATTGATATAGCTTGTTATATAGGATGAGCAGCGGCAAAGGGATTTTCACACGAGGTGAGACGAAAACATTAGAAAAACTTATCTAATGCTGTTAGCATGATTTGAATTAAATGTGAGTAGGTATGCATGTTTCATGTAGTCACTATGTCATGATAATATATAGTCGGAGATCCAATTTAAGATCGAAAAACAACAGTATATAAGTTGGTTTATTTTTATGAGTCCCTCTACAGCACTGCAAATTAATATTGTTGACGAAAACTGCTTACTGCTTCGTCCAAACTATTTCTATTAACCAGATACTCGCGGTAAACTCATTACACGGTCAGATTTGTATTGTTAAACAAGGAGTGAATGTTCGACGAACACGACGCTTCTCGTTTAAATTATTCCATTGAAGTCAATTGTCAGTTGACTGCGATGTGTGTAGGGGACAGTTCAGTTTGAATAACAGCTGATACAAGTCGCCTGCGCACGATAGCACGACGTAAATTGTTTCTCTGTGTTCGAAATACTGCGGATTTACTGATAGTGACAAACAATAAGTGTTTATTACCGGTAAGCGGTAGAGCAAGGACAGCACCGCCAGTTTTAACGAGTTGATTGTAAGTGGTATTAAGTTTATATCTTCCACATTTGATGGTAAAGTAAATGTTGTTTTAGCTGTTGTTGAAGAAAATCTTACATTAATTCAAAGTCAGCTAGTATTGTAGTTCCATACGGAATATTATTATGTGACTAGCTTCCTACCTCGGCTTCGCCCGCGTGGTTTGTTGATAAAAAGTATTTAAAGCCTATATCCTTCCCGGTGGTGCAATCTATCTCTCTGCCAAATTTTATCGAAATCCGTTCAGTGGTTTAGGCGTCAAAGGGTAAACAACCAAACTTACTTTCGTATTTATAATATTAAATAAGTTAGGATGTATAGAACTGGCCTACCTATAGCGAATTAGCGATATTGTTAATATCTCCGTTTGAATGGCTCTTCATCTTCTGCATGCCTTTCCCCAACTATATTGGAATCGGCTTCCAGTCTATAGGTCTAGTAGGTGGATACCAGTATTTTAAATGGAGCGACTGCCTACCTGACCTCTACAACACAGTTACTTGGTTTGAATTGTTCTTTATCACACATCACAAATAGTGTTCATCCTTGTACATGTCATGTTTCTCTCTTGCTCCAAATATAACCAATCTCAGCTTATTCTATACAAAGATGTGATCAAGGTTTCATCGAGAAAGTACGTACATTTATATTATTGCTTCACACTTGCCAGTATTTCACTACAATCGATAAGGACAAAGTTTAATTTTCTTCGCAAATAATGTTTCTGCTCGGTTGACAGAGTTTAAGTATGCGAGATTTCAATATCTCGAAATTGATACGAGCTAATAAAACAGTCGGAATGTCTAGGTAGGTATATATGGACCTGTGTTAAAAATGAAATTCTTTGGAAGATATGAATTTATGTCAAAGAGACGACCAGTGGAATAGACGCAGTTTAAGAATATAACAGAGCACTATAATGTCGTGGAAGAGATCCAACGAAGCTGTTTTCTGTGTGTTTTTTTTATCAAAACATAAATTTAGATTAGTATTAGTATAGTAAACGAGTACTCAAGTTAAGTTTATCTCCTGACCTAATGCTACTCGAGCTGCGTACCTGGCTAGGGTATCTTCATCATCAGGCTGACTTCCTTCATCAGTGTCGGTCACCTGCTAAACAGAATAATTTTCCAGACCTTTTCATATGACCTGGACTGCCATATTCTCTAAATGAACTTCACAGATATATAGTTAGGTCAGTTCCCTGGCTGCCTGCCTCTTGTTCTAGAAACCCGTTCACTCCAAAATTTCAACAGAATTCAAGTAGTGATCAGTATGAAATCTATAGGATCCGTATGAAGATTTATGCTTGAAGATATTTTAGAATACATTTTTATCATTCTCTTTAGTTGACATTGGATACAAGGTTCGCGTAAGTAAATCTTATCTCGCCAATTTAACACTTGAACGTTTCGTAGTTTTGTGATTGCCACTGTTATTGTTATGTAAAAAGAAATATCGATAAAGATCGAGTCGTATTCACCCATCGAGAGTTTCTGACTTTGGTAGAATTTTATTTATATGGCAACGCTAAACTGAGATTATTTATGAAATGTTTTTGCTGATTACTAAAATACTGTGCTAGTTAGAGGCAAACTGTTTGTTTTTTCCTTTAACTAATATTTATTCATAATACATCAGAGATTTTTTACGATTTTTTTTTTTCATAGTAGATCTTATAACGGCGTGACAGAAATAAAAATCAAAATATATTCTGTAAAGGGCCAATTTCATAATTATACTAGTTCAAGTAGGGTATCACCTACTTGAACAAGTAGGTAACCTCACTTAAAAAAATCAGCTCCTGCCGCTTACTATGATAATGGTTATTTTATGTTTTATTAAATTCAATTCAATTTTATATACTTAAATTAAATTTTATTAAATTCAAGTTAATTATTTAATACATCGATATAGCTCTCAAAATAAGCTTTGCAACAAATATACTTACGTCGTTTTAAATTATTATGATGTAGTTGTTGATGATAAAATATCATAACATTTTCGCACGTTGAATTTGATCAACATACATACAACGTAAAACGAATCTGGAATTAGAAACAAAAGAAGGTGAGCCTTGACTTGTCCTTTATCATCACCCAATTTCAGAAGACTAATTCCCGTATTCAAAACGTTCAATATCTAGTCTCAATCTCATCTCAGCGACAATCGATGTCAAAAACTTCGTCAAAGGTAAATTAGACATATTTTTTTACAGATTAAGACTGAGATTAGGATGTGGATGTTCTTATAAACACGGGAATTGTCCCTCTGATACAGATAGCCAAGAGTGATTGGTTCAATGAATTATCGACAGCCAATCGGATCGCTTATCTTTGCGCTTAATTAAAAAAAACCCGGGTCACTGTTGCATTTTTTTGTTGTTTGCATTTAGACAGCACGGTGGCGCAGTGGCTTAGCGATTGACTGCTGCGCTCCGTGTTGTGGGTTCGATTCCCGCACGGAACAAATGTTTGTATGGCCTACAGGTAGTTGTTCTGGGCCTGGCTGTATGTGTATGTAAGTTTGAATGTTTCTAAACGCACCCGCGATTCAGGAGAAATTACGTACGACGTACCGATAAGTAGTATCACTCACACAATGCACGCTATGCTAATTAGTTTAGGTTGAAATGATAATGATTCAGAGGTCAACAATGACAGCTACGTGTAGTCTATTACATTTAGGTTTGTAGAATTGTTACATAACGTTTGCCATCAATTTGGAAAAACTAGACGCGAGTATGACTCGGTCTCAAAGTACGGCCTATGAATTACAATAATTTAGAATTGGAGGACAAACTTAACTCTACAGTTGAATAAAAAACAATTAAAAATGTTCGGACTATTTTAACTTTTAACTTTTAACGTTGACAGTATCTACATACTGTGACACTTAGCTTCTTGCAAAATTTTATGCTTCTTAGGAAGTTAACCAAGACCAACATATTATTAATAATAATATATTGGTCTAATAATTATTTATTATTTATGGCAGGCCGCTAAATGTGACACTATGAATATCGTTATATATAAAAAACTCGCGACACGATGTTTACCCGGGATAAACTCCGGAACTACTAAACCAATCTTTATAAAATTTAGCTTACTATGTGTAATTTGGTTAAAATTAAAAGATAAGACAGTTTGCTTTTTGATTATTGACCTTTTTATTGCAAATGCAATGTTTTCCAATAACAAGTTCCAAAAATTTCCAACAGATGGCAGTGTAAGTTAACTTCTAAGGCGATACGAAGTTCGCCGGGTCGGAGCGTTAACTTATAGTTTTCCTTATTCTCTAGGTCACACCTCGCGTTACCTCCGAGGGAAGCATGCTGAGCACCTTGAGGCGCATGTTCCAACAGTCCCTGAAGAAGCGGCCCCTGATCACCAATGTCACGGTGTACGCCAGCTTCTACACTGCTGCGGAGTTCACGCAGCAGACCTTCAACAAGATGTACATGGTGAGTACGGACAGCGGCCAATCCCAATAACCTATCTGCGACTTTGTCATACTTATATTGGTAGCTATTAAACTTTTTGATTATCTGTTTATACCACATGGTTAAACTTGAAAGATAATATTATTTCTGAAGGCAAAAGTATTTACTAGCATTGCGTGAATTAATCATTTCTATCTTCATTTTATCTAATCTTTTGTGAACGTTCTATTCAGCCAGTATGAGAAAGGGTAGTAGGTAGTAACTTTAATGATTAGACAGTTATGTCGACATCAAAAATATACATATTTTATGCACTATTTGAGGAATAAAATATGTAAAAAATTGTCAAAACAAACGGTTTCATTTTTATTATCATAAAATTCCCGATACCAAATTTTAAAACGGGAATAAATTGAGAAAACATACAAAAAGTTTTTGGCAGCGGTGGGATTCGAACCCACGCCTCCGAAGAGACTGGTGCCTTAAACCAGCGCCTTAGACCGCTCGGCCACGCTACCACTGGTACGTAACCGCGAAATAGTTTATTGCTATCGCCGCATGGTGACGTTGTAAAAAATATGTTTACATAACGATACACGTACATTACGTTACTGGATTTATACATATCACACATCCACTGAAAATCTGTCGTAACCCAAACTAACAGAAATAAATAAATAAAAAAATAATGCTGGACAATCCACACAGCATCATCTAGCCCCAAGCTAAGCAGAGCTTGTGTTATGGGTACTAGATGACTGATATACTTAATACAATACATTACATAGATAGATATTTTTTTATTATACATAGCAAATACCCAGAACACCCGGAACAAATATTTGTAGATCATACAAACATTTGTCCCAGGGCGGGAATCGAACCCGCAACCTCCTGCGTCGCAGGCGGACCTTCGCCCGCTGCGCCACATAGGTCGTCAAAATTGAGATAATCAGTTTCTAAGACTAACTAAACTAACTTTAAATTAACTAACTTAACTTTTTAAATACGGATGAAAGTTGAATAAGACCATTTTGTGGCTTATGAGTTTTTAGAGGAAGTGCGATATTATAACTATTTTGATATCTATACATATAGAAAATTACACAAATAGGTTTAGGTCTGTGTAAATAGGCAAAGCTATTAATATGCTATGCCATCTATCTGCATTGGACCCGCGTGATTGATTACGGACCGCTTTCTCGCACAAAGAGGAGGCCCAGCAATAAATAAATAATCAATAAATAATGCTGGACAATCCACACAGCATCATCTAGCCCCAAGCTAAGCAGAGCTTGTGTTATGGGTACTAGATGACTGATATACTTAATACAACACATTACAACGATAGATATTTTTTATTATACATAGCAAATACCCAGAACACCCAGAACAAATATTTGTAGATCGTACAAACATTTGTCCCAAGGCGGGAATCGAACCCGCAACCTCCTGCGTCGCAGGCGGACCTTCGCCCGCTGCGCCACATAGGTCTTCAATGGTAAAATTATAGGCTGATTACCCATGTATAGTTTTGTTTTGTTTCAGCCCGATAAGCCAGACTACAACGTCGCATCGGGAGCGCGAGTGGTCGCTGTGGGCACCACACTTTACGCACCTACTCTATATTTTTGGTAGGTTACTATGAACGCTATAATATTATAATTGTTACAGACGAGTACTAAAATATACCCACATAACGCGTAATAGGGGTCAGGTCTATACTTAGTAACTACCCGGGCTCAATTGTATGAATTAATTATTGTTTTTTTTCCAGAATATAGGTACCTATTTAATAAGATAATGATACATAATAAATATACAGTTTCTGGGCCATTCTTCTCAACACGAAACTATCTATATATATATATAACCATTTGCCAAATACCTAAATTTCTGGAGATAAGTGATATAAATGTGTATGTTTAAAAACAACATTAAAAACACTATTGCTAAAAAAGCATATTACTCTGTTCATGAATAGTACATGGATGACCGAGCTTTGCTCGGATAAACTTACGTTTTCTAAAACTGAAACTTAGCTAGATCCATCTACAAACCCCCTGCATGCTAAATTTCATGAAAATCGTTGGAGCCGTTTCCGAGTTTCAGATTACATGTACATATATACAATAATTTCTCGTCTGAAGGTATTAGATTTACAGGATAAACTTATATAATGTTACTTCATACGATATTTTAAAATAAATTGTTTGACTTACATGGTTTCACGTTGATACAGCATCCGTAGGTACATCAAACTCGTGATATTACATTTTGGATACATGATATTATGTGTTTAACAGGTACAAACTCCTAGATAAGAAGTTCGTCGGGACGGCTGTGAAAACGGTGCTGACAAAAGTTGCGTGTGACCAGTTTTTGATGACGCCCACGCTGCTGGCGTTGTTCTTTGTTGGTATGTACCTAGTCCTTTTTGTATCTATTTTTAACCTATTTCACTAACAAATCTTTGATCCTTTTTCCACCATGCCTTTCGTGGTCCCTAAGGCTGCAATGACCTATGTAACATCTAAGTTGTCGTATCAGGTACAGTCAGTACAAGATGGTACTTAGCAAAAGCTACACAAGATGCAATTGAACTAAAAACCTCTTATGGGGTTATGTAACTCATAATTTTTGAACAACTATTAAGCCCTGAAATCGCGAAAAAATAAATCAGATATGCATTAATGATGCATAACCCTAAAAATGTGGACCAACAACTTTTTATTTATAGCGTTTTCTAGCTTGGCCCTACAGTAAAACTTGTTTATAACTGTGAGTGACCCTGAAGATGTTTTTAGTTATTACAATTACATCTTGTATCGTGCCTATCATCAGAATATGAAATCAGCATTAGCCAGTCAATGGGTGGACTTACTGAGATACTGAGATAAAGCTGAAAGTAGTTTATTATTACAAAGTAAGTAGCCATTACGACATGAAATGAAAGGGAGCAGAAATAGGCTGAAATAGAATACTTTTGCAGAATCTACAAAAATATTACCAAACCACCATTCCTCGTGCTACCGTGTTGTGTGAATATTCATAAGGTAGGTAATACTTATGTATGAGAATGTAGATGTAACGTAACGCGGCCCTTTGTATTAGATAACGAGCTATTACAGACGAAATTTTAATTAAAAGTTTATTGTTCTCTCCCATCATAATATAATGCTTCGTACGTAATATTGAATTTTAACATTTGTTATTTATATACATACATACATAGACTCACGCTTTTTTCCCATGGGGGGTAGGCAGAAACTACAGAAAGCCAGCTGCTAAGATCCTTACATACACCATTTGCTTCGTTTGAGTTCATGCATCTTTTGTTATTTATTAATTGTAAAGATTCTTACATGATGCGAATGTGATCTACATTGTCACATACATTCAAAATTTGAGTAGCATATTATAAATAGGTAGTTTGTTCTAGCTTAGTCAGCGCATAACCTACTGAATCATCTAGTTCACGTTGTAGTGACAATCTTCATAGCGTGACAGCAGCTGGACAAGAGTAGCTAAGAATCGTACTAAGTATATCTAACTTTTTTTAACGACTTCAATTACGAAGAGGTTCTATGTTCGACTGTATGTATGATATTTTTTATTTATACTAACGGCCTTAATAAAAAATCCATGTTTATAAACGAAAAATAGTTTATTAAAGTATTGGTACTCGTTTTCGGTATAACAACACTAATACTTAATTATCACGAATATTTTGCACGTAATAATTTTAGACATTAACACATATTAGTGTGTGAGCCATATGCCACAAGAGATAGGCTGTCGATAATGACATGAATGAGCGTCATACATTATACAATTTGAGTGACGCCTTGTTTCTAGAATGAATATAATTTTCAAAATTTGACAAATTACCAGACGCGCGATATTAGCTGTAATTGGTTCAATCGCACCACTTGTCTTGCTTTAAATTTGCCGCGTGAAATTGACGAACTTGTTTATTAACACCTTAACTGCCAGACAACGAGACACAATAGAAAATGTATTGTTTGTCGGTCACTTGGCGTTTAAGGCGTTAATAAACAAGGTTTGTGGTGGTGCTTTCCTTTTCGTATGTAAAAATTGACAATAACTTTTAATTTTCCAGTTCTAAGTGTTCTGGAACGAAAAGAAGATGTCTTCGAAGAGCTTCGACAGAAGTATAAGACTGCTTTTATAGCAAATCAAACGTTCTGGATCCCGGTGCAAACTATCAACTTCTTCTTCATACCTTCTCATCTAAGGGTAACTTACGTGTCCTCAGCGTCACTACTCTGGATCAATGTGTTGTGCTACATTAAACGGCAGCAGCTGGCCACTGGTGGAAAGGAGCCAAAACCTTAGAATAGGTATCTAGTGCCCCCTATGATTATGACAGATTTAGATAGTACCTACCGACGGTTGTTATAGACGTACGTATAAGTAGTGCGAGTAACATATTTTAATGGGCGTTGTTTCACGAATATTAACAACGTTTACTATTGCCTTATAAAATATTTGAATGTGAATTTATAACGATGAATAATTTTTATTACGGGAACAACTCTGAAAAAAACATGTGTGCAATTCACACGTGGTAGAAGTGAAACCTTCAAGATAATGAGACGAATGTAATATTTTGGGAAGAGGATAATTGTAGGTTTTAGTAATGATCATAGTGATACAAAGTTTGATAATTATTTTATAAAATTTCCACGATATAAGAAACACTGTATAATGCTTCCTATCTCATTTTGTCCCACGTTAAATCTTATGAATTTATGTGTCTTGTCTCTTTTTACTGAGACTTTTAAAACGGAAAAGCATAACAACTGATTAGTACAAATTGGATCCGTAACTCTGTATTTAATTTACTTTATGCAAGAATTAGTCGGATTATTTTTTCAAAATGTCAAAGGAGGTCTTAAAGCAAATGTAATCTAACTAGTATCGCCCTTTAAAATATTGTACACTTTAATATTGTAAGAAGCTTTATAATACTTATTACACAATAGATGATAATTATGATGACTGATGATAATAACGACCTGGAAGGACGTTATATCGGCTATTATGTCCTTCCAGACATTCATTGTTTATCAGTAATCGTATTACTTAGGTAGATAGAATATGTATGGATAGAATACTCTTCATTATGTACAATTGTACACCATACAGGGTGGAAGGAACATGGACGCACAAACTGATGGGTACCATGAGTTCAGCACATAACACTCCTTAGCGTATAAATTTTTCTTCGAATTATCCCAATTTTCTTTTGTTTCTTCTTTAATTTTATTTTGTTTTAATAAATATGTAAAATAGATTTTTAATGAATAATTTACTTTTTAGATAAAAATCTCACTGGTTTTAGATATGTAAATCATAGCTTTCCCAAGACTTTTGACAGTTTAATGTAAAACACAATAGAGACTGCTCATTAGACGTTTCGCGCTGTTGGTCATTTGCCTACCTAGAGGTAAAAAACGTAAAAAGGAGTGTTGGGGTTTTCTCGTCGTTGACGGATACCCTGGTTGTAGTTGTAGGTAGTTAGTTGAATTACACCAAACCACTGTTAAGTTTAACCGTTTATTTGTGAAACCGATTACAAGTTATTACTGTTATTAGTTTAGTTATCTGAGCCGCACATTAGCGCGTGACGGTGTTTTCGTTCCGACTGAATTGTGTGAATATTAGTGTTTAGTACGCATAAACGTACTTTTGCTGTATGAGCATTATTGGCTCGTACAAGGAGGGAAAAGCCGACGAAAATGCTGGGGTGTCCAGAACCATGTGTACTGAACTCATGCGTCTATATTCCAGCCACCCTGTATAAGTCACAGATGTCAATGTAGATATGTTTCCTATCGTGACACAATGGGCGGTGTTATCGCTAAAAGCGATCATATAAAGGCAACCTTTTATTCACGCATCATCTAGCTAGATCGAACAACATAATGCGGGCTGTAACAGTGTCCTCCCTGAGCTTAGAATTATAAATAAATTGCCCTAAATCTAAGTATTTAATCTTTCTAAAAGATTTAGGTAGGTTAAGTTTTTATTTAAATGTCTGATACTAGGTATTTTTTTATAAATATAAACTTATTTTATGTATGTACCTACAGCAAAATCAAAGTGATGTTTCGTAGTGACCGTTTTTTTTTAAATAAATATATATTATTATTTAATTGAGCGAAAAACATTACCAATATGTGCGGTAAGTTAAGGACCTACTATATTATTTAGTTGATTTATTTTATAGTTACAAATAAAACTTTTATCAAATATGATGTGTTACTTTAATATCTATCTAAATAAGTAGGTAAAAATCAAATCTTAAAAATAAAATGCATCATGGTTTCCATTTCACCTGGCCCGGAATTAACTCTTCAATTAGAGTCTTCAGTTGCATATTTTCAAGAAACATGAGGTTGCATTTACGTATCTGAAAATAAAACGCAATGAAATAAATGACACAGCTTTTGTAAAGCTGGCGTATAGCTCGTAGGAGTGAAGTGGTAGAAAATGCAGGACGTTACACGGTACGGTTGCATGCTACGGCTACGTGCTACGACTACCATGCTACGGCGATGTGCTACGCCTTCGAGTGCTACGACCCTCCGTGCTCCGTGGCATGACACACCGTAGAGGCGTACATGGTCTAAAGATGCAGATTTTAAAACGTAGATAACACACTGAAGATGAACCTCGGTACGTCCAGCTATGATATGTTACCAACTTACCCATGTAATAGTTATTAGGAATTATACGCATACATTCACGATTCCCAGTAGCTTTTTGTTGAGAGCTAAGGCAGTTGAAAGTCAGATATTAGACCAACTTACTTCATAAAGTAGGAGAGCAGCGTCAGAGTCGCATTCCTTGGCCATGCAACTCTCGAGTTGTGCGTCAAACTTCATTCGCGTGCGAGTTGTAAAGTCCATCATGTCCTGCAGAGACTGTCTCATGCCCATCAACTGATCTTCGTACCATTTTTTCTGTTTTTTATACGTTTATTTTTATTTTTCAATAGTATAACCACTTTATACTTATACTATGACCCACAATACTGTTTTACGGTTTGAACAGAATAAACATATTATTAAGTTTATAATTAGCGTATTTGTAGATACGTAGTTTATCAGTAAGTATTCAAGAGAATATCGTCTTCATCTGCCTAGCCTTTTCTTAAGTACGTTGGGTCGACTTCCAGTCGTAACTGGATGCAGCTGAACACCAGTATTTTATATAAAGGGACCGCCTATCTGACCTTCACAACCCAGTTGCTAGGTATATGGTACCCCTAGGTACTATACTTAGACAGATTTTCGTGATTTTGACATCCCATAACAACAGCCAAAGATCTACAAATGACAGCTGGGACGTTGGTCCCGGCTAGGCCATATAAATATTTGTTATTTGTGCGTGCGGGAATCGAACCCACGACACACGGCGCAGCAGCCGATTGCTTAGCCACTGCGCCAACCTTGCAATCAAATTTAGCCATGAGACGCTCATAGGTACTCTTAGGTGAGCGTCTCATGGCTGCGGCATGCTAAACAAGTTTGGATTTGTAGTCTCTTTGTCACATATGTACCTATAGCTGTGTGACATTTTGGTTCTGAAACTTAATGTGCCGTATTAACCTGGGTCAGTAAGTGATACCTACTTAGCTTAAAAAAGACGGAAATTCCCTTGTTCCAAAAAAACCGCCTTAATTTACGGTATTTCTAACTTTTCCACTCAACTCACTCAACTCAACCAAAAACACGGCGATGTTCGATACATAAATTAATTTGGCTTAATTAATTTCTAATCTCTCCCTCTCCATTTCTCGGGCTAACTGTCTGAAAGAGATATCCACTCACTAATTTAAGTTTAGTTTGTGCACAAGGAAATCGGCGATGAAAACCAAATCTTCCAGGTGTTATGCTATTATCCAAATACACATACTTGCACCATCTTCTTTTGTTTGAGAGCTAGATACTTTTCTCCGACAGATAGTAGCGCCGTGTGCGCATGTGCGAGATGCGCGTGCGACGAATTGACGCGTTCCTGCCATTCCTCCAGACGTTTGTCGCGCATTCCGACCGCGTTACATTGCTCGTCATACGCTTGTACTAGAGCTCTGTATCGCCTCGCTAGCTCATCGTATCTGGAAAATTTTATCTTCGATTTGAAATATTTACCAACCTATCTAATTACCTATTGCGTTTGTTTTATATTCTCAAATACGTACTGGTATTGTAGACAAACAATGCTCATGGAGGACCAAGTGTCAGTGTAATCATCTTGGCTCCTCGACGACTTGGTAAAAGTTGTGCCTGTTGGGAAAGTTACTACTTATTAAATTGGTAGAGGTATAATTTCAGGCTATCGAAAATTAAAGAACTGACCAAGTTAAATAGTGGTGCCGATTCCTGTTTGAGAATCTTTCATCATTATTTTTAATAGGCTCGCGTTTGGACTATTGGCCAAACGCGAGCCTATTGAAAATAATACTTCATTAACCATAGTGACCATAATAATAGTACTTCGTCGACCGGTCGATGAAGTACGACTCAAAAATGTTTAGGCTTTTTCCCTCTTATAAAATATGAAAAGGATGGACATATATGTAAGAGTTGAATATTTTAGTTGAACTTCCAAATACCTAAACATAGTTGGCATTCCAAAACGCATCTGCCAAAAGAAAAAAAAAGCTAGAAACACTGTTTGGCGGTGTTAGTTACATAGTTCTTACCTGTCACCGCTCTGTTCTTTGTTCGTATATTAGAAAGAGATATAAGTGAACAAAATAATCGGCACCGGTAGAAAAAATCTATATTCTTCGTCGTCTCAGCCGAAAGACGTACTTCGATACCACTTCTGGAAATAGGAGCGCTTCCTCCAAACATCGTATCTAAGTACTATTCGTACTTAAAATCTGCGCGAGTGTCTTTCTAAATCTCCGTGCCATATAAACACCCGGCTGTAGTACCTACTATCTATACCAACATACTGAAAACTTACTGGTAGTATTAGAGCACTTAAACTCTTTCTCCGATTGCTCACTGTCCCACCATTCGCTGGCGCCATGGGAATGTCTGTGGGAGCCCTTACAGTGCAACAACTTCTGCTCATACTCATTGGACTTGTTGATACTGCGCTCTAGACAACCGAGCGTGTTTCGGACGTTTTGAACACTGCGTAAGAAGTCCTTTTGGTGACCGTTCGGCTGTATAGGGATAGTTGTTTATGATAAAAATGCATTCTAAAAACTGCAGTCGTTCGATTCCTCTATTCCTGCATGGTTCGATATACCCGTTGCCCACGTATTCTATCTAGCTACTAACCTCTCGACTACTAATGGGACACTATTAGCGCTTGATCGTAGCTCTCTTGAGTCTGCGAATCTCTAAAGGTTCAACTAGGAAATAAAGGCCATGGGCTATCTGGGTACCTCTCATTCAAATCAGTTCAGTCGAGAAAAACTAAATAAGTACCTAATAGTAAAATACTCTAGTTGTGCAAACCGCACTGGCGTAAAAACAAAAGAAGCACGCCCAGTCGTGGCTCGAGATGCGTATGCGTTGCACTCGTGTAATTTTGAAGGTAGAGTTCCATCAAATTGGACGCAAACCCGCGTTTTATAATTCGTATTACTAAGTACAACGGCGCCGGCGCAATGCTGTATACGCGCAGCTGCCGTGCGTGATTGCGGCTTAAGTGTAGTCGCCCAACGATTCCGACCACTAGATGTGGAGTTAACTCTATGATTATTATGTTGTAAGTATATACAGGTACGATTGTTAAACTTACAGCAAAATTGTTAACTGCAAAACACTTAACGTTGCTAGGAGAGAACAGATCGTTGCGTATTTTTACACCTTGCATGTTTCTTTTAAGTAGATAGGTACTGTAAATTACCTCCAAACCAGTGCAAAGATTAATATGGATAAATCAGACATGTAGTTCTGTCAAGTCTGTTGATAATAAAAGTATCAATAAAATAGTTTTTAACTGAAAACAATGGTTGGCCATCGAGCCCAAGTAATGTTAAAAACTATTTTAACATTACTTGGGCTCCACTCACGACAAATGCATGCATCACGAATGGCTTCGATGAGGTAATCTATACCAAGGATCAACACAAGAAAAGTTCACTAAAACACAAACACGATCTAAGCCACCAAGGAGTATGAACAACGAGGAAGATAATGCCATTGAAGTTCTTCTGGCCTTTAATGGACAGAGACGTTGGAACATGGGCTTAACCATACTCCGGATGGTGTGAGCGTGAGAACGTGTAACGGCATGTCATCAGTCGGCTCGGCATTTTTTTTAAATCGGCAGTTTCGAACCATTCACGTTTTATTCCGACCGCTACCACCATCAAACGGTCATAGTTAGCCCTGGCTGGGGGCCTTCTTGTAAGGTCACCACAGGATCGCCCGGTTAAGCAGTTAACAGCGTTCTAGTGCTGAACTGCGAGTGGCACTACCTAAAAAAAAAAAACATCGAACTACTTCAGATATTTGCACACTATGATCGACAGTTATACGAAGTGGCCCCAGTACCGACTCGTGACATCACCGCCGAAACAGTCGCAATAGCCGTGTTCCTGGTTGAATTGTGCGATTCGGTGGTATACTTCAACTATCGGTAAACGGTAGGTATCGGCCTTGTTCGGGCAAGGCAGACCCTCCTCATTATTCAACTCGGTGATATAGAAGTTAGGTGTTACTTGTATACGGAGTTACGGACCACTGCGTTCCACCCGCAAGCGAATGAACAAGTTGAACGATAGGATCGGTCATTGAAAGCTGCATTGATGGCAAGAGCGGACTCCTGACGATCTAGAAAACGATTGGAGTACGCACCGCTCTGCTTGAAGATACGTCCCTGAATCCGGCTTTGATGACATGCGAAACTATGTGGACAACATTTTTAATAAAAATCAATTTGCTTTACAGTAGTCTTTATTCTCCTTGCAATAAGGGTTGCAGAAGTCGAATAACTGTGAAAGGGCTGTAACGTCTCAACAATGTCATATTCACCACAGAAGCCACAGCTCGTAGAAAGGGTATCTAGTTTCGAAAGAGTTTTAAATAAAATGAATTTTGAATTCATCAGATGGTTTATTCAACTACAACAAAAAGCATAACGTTTAATAACTAAATCAGTCTAAAAATATTCTCCTGCGTTATAACTACAACGACTCAAATATTTCATCTAAAAGGTTAAAAATTATACTACGATTCGTGCGTTTATTGCTTAATGCATAAATTAACATCGGCATTACGCGTCAACTCGTTTTGTACTTAATTGCGCAATTGCAGCTATAATAATATATTCTTTTCACAATAGCAAATATAAATTATTCTTTTTAAATATTTTTTGAAAAAAATAGGTAAATATTTACCTATGTAGTTAAAGTTTCAATTCACAGTACTGCTTTAAAATATACAAAACAAGTAAACAGTAAAGTACTGTTGTACTCGCGTTTAGTACGTATCTGAATGTATACGACAAATAAACATTCTTGTAAATTTTCTTATGTACAAAGGAAATAAAACCAATATTCCAAAGATTTGTACACGACGAATAACATGATTAAATCGATGTTAAATAACTAGTCTGGCAATATTGTTACCAATAAATTGGATTGGGAAATGCCCCTTTTTTGCTACACTGTTGTGTGCTATAAAT
This sequence comes from Phlogophora meticulosa, assembly GCA_905147745.2. Taxonomy (NCBI): domain Eukaryota; kingdom Metazoa; phylum Arthropoda; class Insecta; order Lepidoptera; family Noctuidae; genus Phlogophora; species Phlogophora meticulosa. The sequence goes on along the minus strand of LR990533.1, from coordinate 11,483,953 downwards.
ATGAATAAGGTGTAAATGTAATTGTTTGTAAATAAAGAAAAAGTTGTGTAAATAATTTCACTGTACATATTATGTCTAATAATTCCTTTGATTGTATACAGTCCTTGAATCAATATTGTGTTTTGGGTCGCCTCCCCCCCTATCCCTCCCCCTTGTGATACGCGGTGAGGTTTTAGACTAACCCCCTATCCAAATGATGTTACATGAACTTTTCCGACCCCCTCCCCTTTCGAGCCTCACATGATTAATTGACGATCCCTAACGTAGTAGCAGTTTGTATTATAAGTGCAAGAATGTTTATGGCCAGACTAGGTTACTTATATCGTTATGGAAGACATTGTTCAGCCTCGTTGAGAAGCTTTGCATAACACAAATAAACATTGAAAACAAGTATTTAACATTACACAACAATAACAGTAACATTTTTAGTAAAAGCTATTTTCACAAAAATTTCGAGTACTTATAAAACTATGTTCACAGGAACTTTTTGTAAGTCAATATTAACATAATGTTTCAAACTTGGGTCAAAGGAATTTTGTGATGAAAAAAAGTAAAAAGCAAATCAAACAAGAGATTACGTTTACATTATGATAGACCACATCCATGAGGAATAGGCTTTAGCTGTCCATAAATGTTGCCAGTTCTAAGAAATTTATATAAATAAAAGTAAAATAAACTAAGGTGCTAATAACTTGTGTCTCTTGCAGCAAAACATTGCATATGTATGACAATAATACTCAAATACATGATTGAGGACCTTTACATTAATAATATTTACAATTTAACAATATTTCGACTTGCATAACAATTTTTAATACTGTTTATACTATTGCTGTATTTAGGCACTTTAAAATATGGTTGCAATACATGATGATTGCATCAAGGCATTAGGTATTAGTATAAGATAAATGTTATGTTAAATAGCTGCAAAAGATTTATTTTACATTGCATAACATGTGTCTAAATTTGCTGTAATAACATTCAATAATATAAAAACGACTGTAGAACAATACTACTCACTATAAGGTAATTATATAAACTTCAATAAACAATTTGGCTCATATAAATTTGGCAAAACATGGTGTCAAACTTCTTACAGTATGTCTCAACATGGCCACATAATAACATGATATTCTTTGGTAAATATATCATTTCCATCAACAAATTACTATAACATTCACACAAAACAAATTCAATCTTAAAGAATATTGGTTCACAGAATCAATGCAAAGAATTTGAGCTTTTGGAAAAATTTACTTATGATATGACATAACTACTGAGATCCACAATCAACTGTAGATTACTTAACTTTTTTTTAGAATTTTTTGCAATTTTTTTCATTTCTTGGGTGTATACTATAGTTACACTTCTGCCTAACCCTTCTGGGAATACAGCCGTAAATTCATGTTATGTTTTTGTTTCTATTCGCTTAGCAATAACAGTCATCTGTAAAAATATGTATAAAATTATTATTAATTATGTGCCAATTATTAAGTTTTATGATCCAATAGCATCGGTCATAATTAAAAAGGCTCTCATTATTAGGTCGAGGGTTGGATGCAGTCAGTGGTACTTTTGAACATGGCTCATAATCCTAACATTATATGGATTAGAATTATTAACTCAGACCACTGGTAGTTACAGCAACCCTATCCCCAATAGTGTTTTTCTATTGACTTTATATAATAACTATATTTATAATTTGTGTAACAATCTTGATATTAACCTCAGTTTAAAGCTTTCAGTTAGAACCAGAAGTAGCAGGATAGGCAAAGATTCATCTCATTCATCATCTCAAAACTAGTACCTAATTCAGTTAAATGGATGAAACATTTGCTTCCTGCTTGCAGTAAAGAGTAATTCGATGTGACGAGGTTCAGTTTAAATAAAAATTTAGTAAACTACAGATGATTGTGACTTACGCTACCGCCAACTTTTATGTTTCCACTTCGTTTTATTAAACTCTGCGAACTCAAAGGGAGTTGGTGATGTTTTGGAACAGTCTCTTGCCCCACCATGTCTCCAGGTCAAACGGCTTAAAGTCACGCAGCACTGGGCTGGGCGCATCGTCCTGGTAGTACAGATTAGATAGAGGGGCGGGTGATGAGCTGCCAGATTCTGGAAAATCAATTTTATTCTTAGGAGAGAATTTTTAAAGCCTATGATAGTTTATTTATTGCTTTCTCAGTTTAGCCAGCCTTGAAAATATAACAAAACTTCTTATTCAACCCTATGGGAAGATATAATCAACAACCACTAGCTGTGTTCCTATCATATACAAAAAGTTTCTGATTTGACTGATAGTGCCAGAGATTAGAGAGTTGAAATAAACAAACAAATGCCTTGCCACACAAAATCTTGGTTTCTCAATGAGAACTAATCAATGTGTAATGGTAACAATTGAGTAGGCAATCAAAGAGAACATTAAACTGTCACTTAAAGCCTTGCACTATGAATGACCTTAATTGATTCCAACATGCAATACATTGATAAGTGTGCCAACATAAGTCCTTGTTGCATTATCACAGTGAGATGCCATTAGTTAAGGTTTTGAAACAACATAACCAAGCCCCTTTCTTAATCAGTCCATGAATCTTATAGGACTTTCGTGAAATGATTGTTTTATGAAATTCCTATAAGATTCATAGATTTAACTAGAAATGGGCTTAGTTGTGTTGTTTCAAAAGTTCTTCAATATTATCATAAATATAACATCACACCTATATTCTATGTAGGTTTGGCCAGAGGTGCCAACATTGCCAGTTTTGTTTAAGCCCCATGTAATAGAGGATGAGCCTATTGCCATCATCCAGGCACAAACCCACCATTATTGTTATTATTTGCACTTATCACATCAGTGCACAATGTAATAATCATGGGCTCATACTTGGCATCTTTTGCCATGAGACAAACCTCATCTTCAATTGAGTGTATTGGTACAAATGGCACCATAGAAACAACATCATTCTGAATAAGTCTTCTTGTCTGGTTGTTATTGAATTTAGCGGATGAAGAATTATGACTCGAAGTGGTTGTTTGTTGAGTAATAAAGACAAATCACTTCTGTCAATGATAGTTTGGATGTCATGGCCAATGTGGCCTTCATAATAAAATAATACCAACTGAGAGCATTATGTAGGTATTAGTACTCACCATTTGTACTTGTCGGTGTTGAGGGCTCACTCTCGCCATAAGCTGACTGTGTCCAAGCTAAAATGATACATATCAAATTTTATTACTTAGTTTTCAAAAGTTTAACAGTCAAATTTATAAATGGATGACAACTTACTTTCACTGATAAATCTGATAATTTCCTCATGTTGCGGCGTGATCACATGGTGCTGTATTCTTTGGTGTACTGTCTTTTTACCATTGGAATGAAATATAGGCTTGGGCATGCTGAAATATGAACAAATAAAATAATCTTATAAGAATCATGTTGTTTTCACATTATTTTATTGCGATAGGAGCGATTGCGTGTTTATTATTATAATCGCTTATCCATACGACACATTGTTGTCTTGTTAAAATTCTTAAAACTGAGTAATATAGTACACATCTTTGGCCGAAGAGGTTATGTAAAAACTGATGAAATCTTGAATACCACTATGAAATGTATACGTTTACGAAAATGATGGCTTACTTGATGATTTCTCCATTATCAGACTCTGAAGACTTCCTGTTCTGATCTTTACGGCTATCCAATCTTTCCAAATTCTGTGAGAGGCCTGTAATTGAAAAGGAAACGATACTTTCATCTCACATGATCACAGCCAACTTCAAACTTTGTTTAAAAACAAATTAGGTGAAACATAATAACTACCTCGTCGAGTTTTGGCTACAATTTTGCTAGGTCCTTTAGAAACAGTATACATTTTAAAATTTCACTCAGAAATTAAAAAAATAAACGTAAAAATCATACACGAATATTACGAGACCAACTTTGAACACTGAACACGGAGTTGCCATGCCAGATTAATAAGTAGAAAAACCATCATTCTAATTAGAATAGAATTCTACTGTGCTTGGATGACCATTCGCTAAAATTCATTTTCTTCTAATTCTGTAATGTTGTGTTTTTATAATTTTGTTCTAAATGTAAATTTATTTGTTTGTTAATATAAACCCCAAAAGCGTAGTGCTGTTCAAGTGTATCAAAGGTAGTATATATCGAATATAGCAACATTGTATGTTCAGTCTTTGAGACACACTTTGAGGACGTAGTTTAGTTGCAGAATAGTGACACGAGATGGCGCTGAACATAATTATCACTACGCATTCCTGAAGGGATAGGCAGATGTCTATAGTGGGTAATAAGAAAAGCCACTACTATGTTTTTTGGGGAGAACCCCATTTCTGTTTTTCTTTATGAAATATGCGAAACGGTGATGATACAGTGATACTATGATACGCCAGCGATTTCCGGTGTTTCCAATATAACAATACCAACACGATTAGTCATTTGCCTGTCAGCTACTAACCTACCGTGAAATATTTCCCCCAGGAAATGGCACCCTTACGTAAGCCCATATATCATGGAGGAAGCAACAGTGGAATGAACGCTTTGATGTTAATTGAGTGCGGTTAACTTCCAACCAATCGCGAAGGAAGGAAGTAAAGAGTACTTAAATATAAGTTTTAAAAGTAGGTTAAAATTCTAGGTATCGACATTATGATTTCCTCCTTCGATTTTTTCTAGAGGCAACTCACAAGCCATGGGCTTAGGCAGCAGCCGTATTGAGTGTAATTACACACACCACACTTCCGCTACGGAGATTATATTTTTATACTATGCTGCTGATGATGATGATGACATAAGTATATTCTATAAACTCACGCATTTTTCCCATGTGGTAGGCAGAAACTACAGAACGTCACCTGCTACGATACTTAAATCCTCCTTTTGATTCGTCCACGTTCATACCTAGATCTGGTCTTACACGCACGCTGGTTGCGAGTACTACGCACCCTGACCTTTTTGATGAACATCATCAGTCAGGACAGTGTATGCCTTTCTAGGCAATTTTTCAGATGATGATGAAATGTGAAATTATTTTTTGCCAATTATGAAGTCAATATCCATGTTTCTGCCCTTACCTGTTCTAATTATTTGCGGTCAGCGCTACATAAGTTGTTCTTCCATACATCAAATCACACCACACACATCACCGCGTCCTCCTCAGTACCTACCTAGGTATTTAGGCACCGTTTGTAGAAATAGGTACTTGTACTCAATTTAGGTATTTTTACGGAGGACTATTCAGTATGTAGTATTTAGTAGTACCAACGACTTCTATGCATTAACAGTGACAGATTAACCCTTAAATAAAGCAATTGCCTAGGGAATCACATCTGGGGGGAAGCTCAAAAAAAAATACGTCCTTAAGTCATCACGTCTCACTCTCACGTCACCATAAACTACACCAAAAAGTTTCTGGGACTAATTTGAAAATTCGCGCGTTTTGCACAACTATTGTTGATGTGTGATTCTAGTTGACATACGGATAGGGGGGCCCACAGGCGTGGATTTCATAGGGCATCAAGTAGCCTTAACCCGTCACTGTACATGAAGCAATCAACTTAAAAACAGAGATGTATAAAACATGCTTGCTGAGAGGTACATCTTTTTGACGACAGCACCTGCTATAGATATCATGTAAGTAAGTATGTAAATGAGTGTCAGACTGTTCAATGGATACCGTAAACGACTCGCGTATTCGTGATATGAATAATACACGTTATTGGGCTGATTGTGTGTTCGTGTATCTAGACTTTCACTACAACTTTCACTTTGTAACCAACCGATATTCCCTTTTGCTCTTTACATTTTTGGTTATCGTCAGCATTGTGCGATAGCGCTTCAAAAAGAATGACCTGATTATGGACCGCTGAAGGCAATTAACAATAAGTAACCTACTTATTACATTAGAACAGAACTGATAATAAAAAATCAATGATAGGTACTCCTAAGAAAGCAAATCTAGTATGAAAGCTATTGAGTTTTTTTTTTGCAATACTTATCAATCACTCAGCCACTCAACCTAGTTATACACTGACTTTTAATTCATTGACAATCTTTCAGAAGGTGAAAGTACTCATGGATGTCCAACAGTAATCACAAAAAAGAATTAAGCTGTCCCCTACATTTAAACCAGCTTCGCGAGTATAAATGTAAGCACAGCTGCTACAGCTGAGCAGGTGTTTTTTTTTATAAGTAGGTACTGTCAACAACTGGCAACTCCAAGGGCATCCGTCATCCGCCGGGTATGACGTGTGATGCGGTGCTTAATTGCTTTGATTTTGATATTGTAATTAATAGAAAGGAATGCACCGCATACAAAATAATTGATTAGATTAATTATTAATAAAATTTATGGAACTTACTATGAACAAGTGATTTGTGTTTGAATAAAAATTATAAAGTTAGTTATAAAAAGTGTGAAGCATGATTGCGACAGCTAGATAATCTTGGAAAATATTTTGCTTAGATCGTTATTCTGCTTAAAAATATATCGATCAAATTTTAAATTGGCCGGTCCTGCTGCGTTAACGGTTAATGGTACCTAGTTCATAGTAGTTTCAGAAGTAAAAGTTGTCCATAGTTATGAGTATGGACAGACGCCTGCATATCAATCTATCCCAAACTGTCAAATTTTCCCAATTAAACATGAACCTCATAGTCTTGTTAATAAGGTTGAAATACTATCAAAGAAATCTGACAGATTGGGGTAGCTTGATGTGCTGGCTTTGTACTTACTTTCACGACCAGAAAGATTGATAGAATTCTATAATGAATTAAAAGTTGCCTTACAATATTTTTTTATGAACAAATACAAACTTGTACTTACTAGAGACAAAGATTAGATACCTACCTACATAACTACATAACATCCCCTTTACCAGCTTACCCTCCCGGGTAAGTTACCTAGACACAAGTACTAGCTAACTAACTGCATAAGTTGCTCAGTACCAGTTTGACATTCTCACTTGGTGCTTAATTGTATGCCTATTCCGCTGGTGCATACTCTTATCGCCATCGCACACGTTCTGCCCTAGATGCATTAAATGAGTTAACAGCCACGCATGCGCCAGATTTAACGACATTTTAATATGGCAACACTAACGAATAGTTACAAGTACTAAGCGTATGCGCTCAATCTGAATCCGGGTTGCACATTTGCCTCAATGTCCTAATGTAAACTCCTTTGTTGCATATTAACCGATAGCAGTTTAGTAATGTATATTAAAGTCACTGACACACTTTTCTACTGTAAATAATTGTAAGTAGGTAAGTACGGTACTTAAAATTGCAGTCTCGGATTCTCTGTACGCAGTCTGGCGGGAACTCAGTGTACCAACACAGGATGTTATCGGTATTCATCAGTGACTAAGTATTGTGTATTTGTATGTTTGTGAAAGGTTATCTCTGGAAATGCTGGTCAGATTACAAAAAAATATGTCATTGAAACAAACTCACTGCTTCGTTAGTCTAGTACTCCGAAGCGCATATTCATACTCAGGAGGTACTGGGTTCGATTCCCGAGTCGGCTTTGGGCCCGGTTGATGGCAATAAGCTCGCTACATATTACATGGGACTTCAAACATAACTGGTGAAATGTACTAAATTAACACCTCTGCTCTGCCTGACCCTACATGTGTGATATTATGATGTAAAGTTACGATTCTCGATTGACATTAAATACCTTTTACGCCAGATAAATCGACGGTTCCCGTAGAAATTTTAATACAGGTGAAACCACAAGCTTCATCTAAAGGTGCTGCAGATACATGGACGTACAGAATATTCTATGTTGCTGAGTTATGTTACTATTTAAATAAGACAATCTAAATCTGACTCAGACAAAGCTAAAACTTCAAACGTCAGTCTATGTACCTATTTGTGCAGAAAGGTTAACGCTCGGATGTTCCTTTTAAGCCAATGTTGGTTAAGTTCAAACCAATTGCGTTAGCCGTGGCTGCATAGTTTGTTGATTGAGCATTATGAGCACCAATGATATGATATGAGGGTCAATAGAAATATCTACGTACCTACTGAGTTCTACGAAGTTTTAAAGTAGAAGTTAAAATTTTAGTTCAATTGGAGCATTAAAAACCTACTTAAATCTTCTAGTTGCTTCTTTTAGAAGTTAGTTTCGTGTAAAGAAGAATGGACAAAAAACTCTACACTAACTCTTTTTACTCGTTTACTAAGCGATTAATGGTTGAGAGAAAGTAGAAGTAAGGAATAAAAAAATTAAACTCAATACGCAAGTTTTCGAATTGAGTGGGAATTACGCGAAAGCATATGGCCCACATAGCAGAAGGACGGTAGGTAAAAGACGTCATCCATCGACTAGCAAAATAATTTAATGTCTATCTCTATAATGAGGTAGGTATTGCAGGATCACGAGACATAACAGGCACATAAGATGGCCAACTAGGTGGAACCTCAAGCACCTCAAACGGAGGAAATATAATAACTTTGACGGCAGTTATATTTTCGAGCCGTCGGGCCCGATTGCTCATCTTCTTTTTAAAGATATTTTAAAACGTTTATTATTTATTTAATACTTTAAGCACACAAATGTACAGAGGCGGACTTAATGCCATAGGCATTTTCTACCAGTCAACCTTTGGGTGATGCAGAGACAAACAGTGGCAGGTGCAATTTCTTAAAAGAAAAGTGTTGTTGTCTTCCTGAGACTCAAGGGCTGGCTTCTACTTCAGCCAGAGGCTAAGCATTGCCATTCAACGTGGTAATGCCAGTCTTTTGGATACCTACTCTACCAGTCGGCAGCGATAGGGATGAATTTTTTGACACCTTATTATAATTTAGGGTTAGGTTTATTAAGTTATAATAGTTCCTTTTCTGTTTTTAAAATTTAATTTATTTAAGGAGTTTATAGTTAGCATTTAACTGACATAAAATATACTATAATTATAAAAGAGGATATAGATGAAACTAGGTGGTAGTTCACCGCTTATAGTCTTTGCTACAACAGAAGCGTTGCTGTCAAAATACAGACAGGCAATACCGTTACATAGCCAAGACGGGGCGTTGTCGGCAGGAACTTGTTCTGCACTCAAAACAAGTTTTTAAGGAAATATGAACATAAAATAAACAAGTCATAGACATAGGTCAAAGTTCTAAGAACTCCATTATCAGATGTTTTTTATGATAGTGTTATTATTTAGACGACCGATTTGGCGCGGCGGGCGATGATCCGCCTGCGATGCAGAAGGTTGCGGGTTCGATTCCCGCCTTGGGACAAATGTTTGTACGATCTACAAAGATTTGTTCCGGATCTTCTGGGTATTGGCTATATATAATAAAAAAAAAAAACTATGTAATGTATCGTACTAAGTATATCAGTCATCTAGTACCCATTACACAAGCTCTGCTTAGCTTGGGGCTAGATGATGCTGTATGGATTGTCCAACATATGTTATATTATGTAATGTTAAATTAACCATATGGTTAATAGCTAGTCTACTCGCGCTAGGAAGGTTTACATGATCCAAATTAAAATTTTCACGATACGTGCATCAAAATCAATAATATAAGTAAGTAACCTACCAATATTTATAAAAATTTCTTAGGTCATAACTTAACCTGTGAAATGTGGGTATAATCGAACATTACAGGCGTAATTTTATATTTTGTTATTTATGAAAAACGTAGCCGTGTGTCGTTAGTTATTGTAAAAGCGTGTTTAATTAAAATTGGTTATGTTTAATTTTGATTTAAATGATTAACTAGTAAAAACACTTTCCACAACTACACACAGCTTTATTTAATGAACATATTGGTACTTTATTGTGTGCCAAGCCATTTTGTATATGATTGAGAAATCGTGCGAAGCCATTTTGGCATATCTCATGCAAACCATCGTTTTGCGAATAGAGTGAAGTATTACCTAGATGCTGGTGATTTTTAAATCCAAGAATCCATAACTATTCTTTGTTTTTTTCGGAAAAAATTCAACTCCCACGTAAGGCAGACAAAAGGTAAAGAATTACTCAGATGTGAGTAAGTATTGTATGTTCTATGTGCGGGCCATAGCTGATCTCAATTTAATAATTTAAGACTTGTTTTATGTACCTACCCATGATCCACAATAAAGATATTGATTGATTGATTGGAACAGCTTTGGTGATATTAAAAGTACCTACATCGTCATCCTCCTGCCATTATCCCAATTTATCAGCGCAGGCGCAGCATGTTGTATATATTTTTTTTTCAAAACGTTATGCACAAGTAAAAAACCCAGTACAAAGTCTATCTATATTTGCCGTCATCTCATCAGAAAAAGAAAGATATTTCCAGTCAGCTTCACCTCTTATCTAGCCATATCAATAAACTCTTGTCAATTTAAAATACCATCATGAACATCAATGAAATTCCTGTGTTTTTCTGTATTTTTCTCTCTTTTTCTTGTCTTTATGTGCGAAGGATTAACAATTCGAATAAATTATTACATAACTAGCTGACCCAGCAAACGTTGTTTTGCCATATAAAATATTTGGGGTGGACCACCCTTGTCATTTACGGGTATGCACACAAAATTTCATACAAATCAGTCCGGCCGTTACGGATAAGTTCGGTAACAAACATTGCGACACGAGAATTTTACTTATTATACTTACTTCTTTTTGAAGAAAACTTCTTTCGATTCGTTTCTGTTTTTAGATTTTTTTGCACTTTTACATTAATTGTTTTATAAATACTTATATTGTATTACCGCAAATATAAAGGAGATAAAAATCGTTGCTTTTGTATGTATTGCGAGTGTAGCGTCGAACAATGGTGTTTCGCACCATACCATAGCGACGCGGGCTAACGGGACCTGATAATGGGGTCAGAACTGCTCGACGCAGTTCAACGGGACCTGGGGCTTCAATCCCAATAAAAGGCAAGTTATCTTTTATTGCTATTAGTACAACCATCCCAGTCAGTATACTTAAATAACGACCCACGTCCATCGGATGTAGACATGATATACCTACCTCGAATAAAAAAAAACAAGTTTGTTATTTTTAGCCATTCTTTGAAAACTAGCTATTGCCTGCGACTTCGTCCACGTGTTTTTTTTTTTATTTTTAAGTATTTCATTTTTTTGGGCGGAACTCTAGTTCTTTTCCGAAAATAAAAGTAGCCTAAGTTACTCCTCAACACATTAGCTATCTGCTAGTCAGCTAGTGAGTCCCGTCAAAATCGGTCCATCTGTTTCCGAGATTACTTTAAACAAACAGACGGACTAACATTTTTTAAATTCGTTTTTTGGCATAACTTCCGTATAAATTCTCATATGCATTTAGTAAAAAGCTGTTATTTGGACGTTACAAGCCGACACTTCAATTTTATTTATTTGTGTAAATTGAAATATAAGAACTGGCAATAAGCATCTGATTCATTCGAGCATTCGTTAGTTAGTTTTTTAACTGTATAAATCACCAAATACCACTGTGTCGCACAAAACATAATCATCCCACATTTTCACGATTTATTTAGAACAAAACAGTTTTTTTTTTCAAAACTAGTTCAACAATAGGAGAATTTAATTTTAAAATACAACAATATTTTTAAACTATTATGACACCATTTTGGAGGAGTGGGTGACAGAGCGGTGGCCCATTTGTGTAATCTGTGGGAGCGAGTTTGGCTGGGCTGCGCTCATCGCGATTGACGTCACGGGAAGAAGGGCTATTCGTGTATTCGTATACCTATTAATAAAATCGAACTCTTAGGTACCTACACCTGTTTGATCCAGTTTCTAGTTCTAGTTATTAACCCATAAAGTTCAAAGCGGGTGCGGTAAAGGTTTGGCATTCACGTACGTACAAGTTGGGTGTCTGCGAGACTCGGATTATGATCACATGTACCCAGGTGCCTACGTAGAACGCCACTCGTCTCGTCTTATTACTCCAAGATCAATTATTTTAATGGCTTTGTCTCGCGTGTACTACCTCATAAATATTTGTCACGTTTCTTACGATTTATGTACCGTGAACAGAGATCATTGCCACATGACGGGTTTTCCTTTGAGCTATGCGTAAAAAATGTTAATGTCGGCATTGTCAGTTCTAAGTAGACTAGACTAGACTAAACCTAGTAGGTACTACATAGAAGTCGCTATGTGTTTAGGTGGAGTGACGTTGCACAAAAGAAATGCATGTATTTAACTAGAAAGAGACGTCAATATAATTTGAGTTATTTCTTTTATTTCAGGTAAAACGCGGCTCAAAATACCAATGTACCATAACTTGCTTAACATAATTAGAATAAAGTAACTTTTATGTTTCAAATATATCTATGGATGTTTATGGATTATTAATGACCTATATTTTTTGATTTATCTATCCTTAACATTTGTTGAAGTAAGTCGGTATCTATTATATTATAAGTTGCTCACATACACGTCTGAAAGATTTTTTTTTATTAGTTAACCAAATAAAAAGTTCTGTAAATATGGCTCGTATAACTCAACTCGTTAATAATTGTCTTAGCATCGATCGCGTATCGCAATACGATGTAGGTATACCTAAAGAATAGAATATTGGTAACCAGAAATATTGTATTGTATTGACCAGCCACTCCTCAATTATAAAATGATGATTGGTTAGGAAGTGATTTAAAAACAATACCTATTACTTCATCATTTACTGAACATGATCCATCTCTAACAGGTAACCGTATTTCTTATCTTAGAAACGAAATTTCATTTGTAGATATTAGATAGGCTATACGAAATACCTAATGAAACATCTCTTCACAAAGACTAACTTAAATAATTGTTTCTCGGTGAAATAAAGTTCAAGGCATGTAGAAAGGTAAAGTTTACATCTCATTATGCAGCCTTTAGTTGACTGAAAGCGGATCTCCCGCCAAAATCCTCAGTGCGCGCGTACTGCCCGCTTAGGCCAGTCCGCCAATCAGAGCGGTTCGCGCCTTACACCCGCACGCGCGCGTTTATCAAAATGCGAATGGCTCCCAGAGCGGCGGCAGCGGCATTAATTAAACTATAATAAAATAACTTATAGCCGGCCGTAATCGAGCACGGAGTCAAAGCACCAGCGACCTTCGCGCCGCGAACACATCCTGCGTGCATATAGCACAAAAACAAAACAAATACAAAGTAAACAATAAATAAAACGACAAAAACGTGGCGGTCCGGTTTACTTCTCTCCGCCTCTCCGCTTGCTTCGTGTTTGTAGCGAAAAAGTAAAAACAAAATCGCGCGCTTGTAAACAGCCTGCAATGAATTTCAGTTACGTTCAAAATGTTGCGATGAACATTGTGTTGTGATAATATAAAAAAAATAATGTTGTATTTTTGGTGTTATTTCCGATACAATCTAAAGCTATTACTATCTGAGAATAGTTTTTAATTCCTTGTCAATTAGTCGTGTAAGGAAGTGTTAGTGTTGTGCGAACTTATGAAGTGATCTAATCTATAACTGCCAGTTACCATTTATAACTACCATAGAATAATTTGCAACTTTCGTTCGGAGCGAGCGTCCTTTTGATTACCATACGTGTGAGTTACTTTGCATATTTATTTTATGTCTACTGTGCTATGCGCCCACACAGTTTATGGGTCAATACACTTCTTCGCAAATCACGGTTAAATATTAGAATAATAATTTATTTTATTTATTTATGGCAACTGGGCCCACTTGTTAGTAACTTAGTTATATGTATATCCAAAACAAAGGTTAAAGTTATTTATTTTCAGAGAAGTTCACTTACAGAGTAAACATAATTACAATGGTATTGTGCCATAAACCGAACATTGCTGTAGCTTTAAGTAAATAAAACACTGCTAGTTACTTCGGTAGGTACATCTTATGAAAAAATAGCTTCTTATTTCTAATTACTCGTATAAAAGGTACAAGTTAGTACACTGTACAAGAATATAATTAAGTATTAAGAAAGCAAACAAGTGAATCGTTTTATTAAATAGATGTTACATTATTCAGTTTTATGATATAATTACTTAATAATAATTTATTAACTTTTTAGCAACATTTTGCACACATTTTCAGATAAGGTTAAACTGGATTATACAAAAAACCTTATGCAACACTCTTTTTCCGTAAAAAATACAAACACCCAAAGAAAACTAAATAAATGTATTATAATCACACACTTTTTGGACGTATGTATACCTAACATGATTTCAGGCATCAATGGTAACTACACAATACATTGGCTTGATATATTGAATAGATCAAATATAGAGGATCTCTTTTAAATACTTTTTAATCCGGAAACAAAGAAAGTAGATAATCCTTGAACGATTTATCTGATCTCTAATCTAATACGAGGCTCAGGATTACACGGCGGTCTAATTGTAAAGTATTGTAAGTGTTATCGGCTGCATTATTGATAACTTACTCTACGATTTACTTATCTCTTTGTTTTGAAATAAAAAGATAGGCCACGTATCGCAAGCCTTTAGTAGTGTTGTGGCTTTGTTTTTGACTAGAAGGCCATTTTGTGTAGTTATTGTATAGTGTTAGGTATTGTCTATAATGGTGAGCACATTTTACCTTTTTTTTGTTCACATATTTATGTGTTTCTATTTCCATGTATCTAAAACTGAAGAGCTTGTCAGTAAATCAATAGGGATGTGTCCTAGGTAAAAATATAGTAAGTCTTTTTAGTCCGTCAGTAAGATTACCAAAAAATATTGGACACGTATTTTTTGCTTACTTAATTAAATAAAAAGTGACAATGATATATCACATCAAAGTTCAGGAGAAGGGGCTTGTGACGTCACGTCGTGGTACACTATTAAAAAAAGTGTACCACGGCGTGACGTCACGCGCAATTTCAACGCACTATACCGTCGTCATTTTTGGTTTACGTGACAAAAGAAAAAATACGTGTAAAGTATTTTTGAGTAATCCAACTTTCGGACCAATCACATTTTTTAAGGACACTCATTGTATTACATTTCCATCAAATACTTAGTACTTGTGCAATGGAAACTGAAAAAAATGTGAAATATAGATATAGCCGATGGTCTATGAACCTGTTTAATCAGCCTTCCAATTTTTGTCTTTGCTTCTAGATATTTTCTTGTCTACTGCAAAAGATTTTATTAACGAACTCTCGTTTTCTCACATTTAACTACACACATATACAATTTTAAAAATAATACAAGCCTACTAGGGTTATTAAACGTTACCATATAGCATCTGTAACAGGATCCAGACTACCATGCTCTTTTTATTTAAACACATGCTAGACTATTAGTGGTTATTAGTTATGGCCTTAAAACTTGGTATTAGTATTTCACGGAATTATGATCTGGTAGTAGGTATTTCACGGCCTTATGATCTGATATAAATATAACAAGGTTATTAACTCCATTCAATAAGATCTGGATGTATTTAATTTGATTTGATTAAATTTTGAGACCGATTTTTTTTTCTAATGTGTTATTTTAACACAGTCATAGAAATGAGAATTTAAAAAAATTATTATTATTCGTTTTAAAATCCCTTTATTCTATTTTTCCTGTAAAAAGTGTTATGCAGGGATCGCACGTCAAGATTCTTCTCAACCGCCGTTAGGGATTTGAAAAATTTACAATGTGTCAAACTTTTTTAATAATTATATTATATTTATGTTATTCAAATGAATATAATTGTCTAGTTTATCAACTCAAGAAATAAATAATATTCTACTTACAAACAAAATCCCCCTGTTCACCAAAGGTTGAATTTCCAAATCACTTTTCTTAGTTGTCGCCTACATTATAAAAGAAGAATCGTGAAAATCTCACAAAAAACATCACTTCTATTTAAAAAGTAAATAAATTACTTCTGTTATTTAAACTCTTGTTGGATTAAATTAAGTAAAAACCCAACAGAAAAATTTGGCCGCACCCAGTGTTGCTTGTGCTTTTTCCTTTTTCCATAATCCTGTACTAAACTCTGGTTTTCTGTTGATATCCCTTCCACCCTATAATATTTACCCTATAATTCCAAGTTCCAGTAGTTTCAGTTTCATCAGTTTCATCATCATTGAGATCACATCTTCTTCAAACATCAGTTTGATCTGGCGCTGTAATTACTATAGCTTGTTTAGTAGACGGTAATTATTTCGACATTAAAGTGAGGCCAAACTGTGAAAACGTTGAAAAAATGTAACAGATTTTACTCGTTCACCCTGTAAATGCTAAAAAATAACCACACGTTGCCAGCTAAGTAACGTTAGCGTTACACGTCCATGAGTTAGTGTTAAAGTGAACGTAACTAATATTATGTCGAGCAGTTTAGTATGACCTTCTAAGAACAAAAAAACTGATACGTATGTACCTACATCGGCGCAAAAAATGACTTCAAATATTAATACTCGTCAAATTCTCGAGTCTAGACCTGTTTCAATTCGTTTACTTAGTAGTAATCGCTTTACAACTGTAAAGAGTAATTAAGAATTGTCAAATTCCTAAGCCAAGCAAACATTGATGATAGTAGAGGCGGAACAAAAGGAATCATCTGAACTGGTGTGTCTTGGCCAGATGATGTCATGGCACAGACTGCTTACTTGAAAACAGCAAGACAAGGCGGAGACTATTAAATAAAATAGAACGTATAAAATGTCCACATAAGTATTAGTTAGGTCTCCTATGCGGTTAGGTAATAAATTTATGAGCGCCTGTATGAAAAATAGTTGATCATTCCGATCATTCATTTTGTCATCGTAGATTATTGGCAGCCGTTTCGGGTTGTCCGAAAGTCTGACAAACAGTCTTACCAAGGGCATCGTGTAACCCAGTAGATAACTGGAGGTCAGCTAGGCCGTCGTTCTATGTAAAATACCGGTATTTTGCACCGTCCAGTTAGACTGGAACTTAAAGACGAATACAACAGAGTTGGGAAAAGGCTAGGAAATGTAGAAGAATGGCGTAAAAAATAATAATTGATAGATACAGCGAATTTGGGACGATGAATGAATATTTCCACGAACCTGTCTACTGTCATCTTAACCAGAAATATTAATGATCATCATTATTATTTTTGTGCCAAATCGAGCAGTTGTGTAGAAATCTCTTTATCATTATACTGTAAATGAGGAAAAAAACGTGTCATAAAGATTTTTTTTGATACTTAATGTTGATCGCTGTTAGAGTAGGTATGTGAAAAACAAAGAAACGATGGGTGGATTATGTGAGAGTAAGTAGTAACCAGCCATACCAACGTATGGCTGGTTACTTATTGCTAGAAAGGGGCAACGGCTGATAGAGATGTATGGAAGAAAAAAATCGCTGCGCCGCCGGCGCCGCCGCGCCGCTCGCAAATAAATTGGGATAAGGGCAAGATGATGAATCACCGTGCCAAATTATGAAGAGAATTCATTATTTGAATGCTAACAGTACTTTGGTTCCCTGCCGAAACCCTCTTGCGCAGTAATTTGAATGGCCAAAGTTGAGCTTAAATTAGCAGCCTTTGTGATACTTGTATCATTCTTATTTTTTATCCTGTCTTTACATACTCTTTTTAGAGTCAAGCCAAATATGTTTTGGTTCATTTAATATGTTGCCTCAACCTGAGAATTTCGTTTATCGAACTATAAGTAATTGTATTACACAAGTATGTTTGTACAATGTATAAACTGTTAGTGTGACGATTTTAAATAAATTGAACTAAATTACCTGTTTTTTTGTAGTTAGCAACAAAAAACAATGAAGCTAATTGGATTGAACAAATAAACAAAGATACTCGCGTGTTCGGAAGTATCCCGCTGAGGCGTATAGTTCTGACAGAATCCATACTTCCATAGTTGTGTCTGAGTTAGTTCCGTTAGCCTGCACGCGATATGTGCCGCTTATATGGACAACGCGACGCTCACGTCAATATTAATGGAACGATGTACAATAATGTACATTAGTACAATGAATGGTTGCCATATTGCAGCGCTAAATTACAGCTGGATTCGTACATCCGTCTGAAATTATGGAGATAATATTTAAACGAGTATTGACATGAAGTAAAATCGATGTTTTTAACTTGCTACCATATGTTCTGTGTTTGTATATGTTCAAGGTATTTTTATGAAAATAAAAGAGATGATGTGACTGACTAATCATAGAAAGAAATTCTGTTTTTGGTTTCAGTACCAAAAACAGTATTTCTCAAGCAAGCTTTTTTTTTAAGATTCGGTACCATCAACAGAATACCTGTGGCACACGTGGTATTAAAGCGGTTTTTCCTCGATAAAATAATACCCAAACAATACACATATAAATATTATATAATATATAACATTAAATAATACACAAAAATAATATAACTCTTAAAGTCCCAACCCATATTATCCAAACGTGGTGATGAATATTTTATTTTATGAATTTAGGATTAGTATTTTTATTCAGGAAAATTCGTAGTATTTTTTATCCTTAAGTTATCTCGAGTCCATACCTATGAAAAACAATTAATTTTAGGTATGTTATGCCACCATATTATACGTATAGAACTCAAGAAAAAACTTGAGTAACGTTAACAGCTAAAGATCTTTTTTTTACCCACCTGAGGGTACATCTCATAGAAGCTGAACTAAGGTGCACCTTTTTTGTATATTTTAGGAAAAAAAAACAATAATACAGGTACAGGCCTCTTTCAAAAGTATAACTTGTGTCATTTTTTGTTTGACAGGCAAGCATGGCGGGCCTGTGTGCATGGGTCTTGTTGGCCATTGCGACAGTTCAACTTGCGGGGTGTACAGAGAACGTAGTGGAAGATGTAGTGGCACACACTTATGAGTAAGTACCTTATACCTATTTAACTGCATGAAGCATTTCATAATCTTAGAATGTTACATTAATACCAAAATGCCCGTATTTTATCAAGTTTTGGAATAAAATTAGATGCGAAAATGTAAATTTTTATTGTTCGTGCAAAAACTAACTAAATAGTTAATTTTATTTAACGTTTATTTTATAATGTATTCGATGTTATTGAAGTCTTCTGTAAAGGTCGTAGGTAATCTAAATAAAGGTATGATTGTGAAGTGTAAGAATTTTGTAATAATAATCCGTTTAATCAGATGCGTAGATAATTTAAACAATATTTATGTACGGTAGTGATAACAAAACTATTATAAGCATCTTTTTCTAATGAAAGTATGTACTTCATTAGGCCAGGTCAAGGTCAAACTGTACCAACTACGT
The DNA here is from genome assembly GCA_905147745.2 of Phlogophora meticulosa. Lineage (NCBI taxonomy): Eukaryota > Metazoa > Arthropoda > Insecta > Lepidoptera > Noctuidae > Phlogophora > Phlogophora meticulosa. Next base: position 11,464,773 of record LR990533.1, on the reverse strand, counting down.
GCAGCCTACTGTACCACAAAGAATGGAGATGTATCAGCGGCCCCTGTTAGTGACGGTGTGCTCTACACTTTCTACTCAAAACAAGTGTTTACTCATAGGAACTCTTAAAGGCGCTCATCGAAATTAGTAATTATAAACCAATATACAAATATTGATTGGAACAAAAATACATGATATACATAGATATGTGTACTTTAATGACTGCATTAGTGTAACACTGTGTCGCAGTCATTAGTAGTTCCAGTTTAAAAGAAAACAAAGCGAAACTTAAAATAATAAGAAAAAAAAAACTTTTAAGAAAGATGCCGCCGATAACAAGCTGTTCGACCTGATGTAAGTGGGACATTTGCGATGCCACCAGCGGAGCGAGCTCGGGCGTATGAGACGTTTGCGACAAGAAATGATGATGGTACGGTTTTATCGCCCAAACTGTGATAAAATGTGTGATTCAAGCCATGTCACAGCAGCCGTGCTCGCCCGGGAGTTATTACAGATGACATCAGTCGTCCGTTACTTGTCCTCCAATTATCAAAAACATTACCTTTCGCAGGCCATCCTGGAGGTACAAATGCATCCCAGACGAGGGTTGCGAGCGTACTACGCACCCGCAGGTAGACAGCGTTATCAACTCCACCAGCCTGTTGTTTGGCAGCCTAGATGTCTGCAGAACTGTTTGCGGCCGGTTCGGAGGCCTCTGGCCACGACCCATCACCGCGGCCATCGGCATGCAGACGGTTAAGATACATCCCAACTATCTCAGGTATGTAAGCATTAGCCCCGGCTACGCTCACGTGGTTCTTTTGCTTCACAGAACACAGGAATCGTGCATACTTCCAGGTTTAAAAGTACCTTATATCAATCTCTGGCTTATAGTCACGTTATGTTTATGGAAAAAAATCAGTTGGTTTGGGTTGTCATTTGTAGATCTTTAACAGTCGTAGTTGGTAAAAGCCTAGGCTAGATGATGACATTAGTCGTCGGCGGATAAGTTAAACATGTTCAGCAGTTCTTGTAATGTCTGGTTATCATCATTCTTCGTCTAGTTCAGAAAATTATCACGCCTGTATACCCGGAAAGGTTAGGCAAAGGTGTGACTATGGTATACTCATATTTCGCCGATAATGTTCAAGTTCTATGTAATAGGGAGCAAGCCTATTGCCATTAACCGACCACGAATCCAGACTCCGGATTTGTACTGAGAAATTGCAGACAGCTGACTCGGATATCGAAGACAGGACTTTATGCTCAGCACTAGTGCTTGTGACCACAAGACTAACGAGGCAGCTAATTTTTGGTCTTTAACGTTGCTGACACATATGTCCCTTACCATAGTAAGGGAACTGTCATGTGGAAACCTGACCCGCCTCGTGCTAGCCTGGTGACATACCTACTCATTTTTTTCTCCGATTACCATGTCAGAAAGAAAAAAGTTAATCGTTATCGATTATTCGCTACGCTTACATTTCGACGCAATCGATTGTTGTGTCAAACAACAATCAATAAACATGCTGACACAATAGGCGGCGAATATTATCACTGTGTTTAATTAGTAATCGAGAACTGCTGTTGCTGAACTCGGTCCTTACATAGACCGTGCCATTGGTTGCTTGATGGTCATCATTAAGGTTAAAGATTGCCGTTATGTCAATATTGATTCATGATAGCAAATTGCTTAGACTATGTACTTACAGTCGAATAGTTATTAGATGTATCTACAGGCAAAAACGCACCTAAAGTTCTATGTGCAAGCTCTTATTAAAAAACTACGCTTTGCCAACTTTACGACTTATTAATAGACCCATACCATATTTAATCGTTATTTGACGCTGAAAGAAAATCTCATTAAAATAGAGTGAGCCACAATAGCTATATACTGCTATATATGGATACATAAGGAAATGTTTTATGGTAAAACAAGAGGGACAACTCCTGTATTTTTAAGACCGTTCGCATTCTAATCTCAGTTTAAATCTGTAAAAAATACGACGATTTCCCTACATGTTTGACAAATATTTGACATTGATTATTATCGCTGAGATGAGATTGCAACTAGGTATTGAACGTTTTAAATTACAGGAATTGACCGCAAGCCCAGTGACAATGATTGCATCACACATCATACGTTTTAGAGTATAAAATATTAATCGTAGTACTAATGTCCATGGTTATAAATATCAGTAAATTCCCTTACATTCGGAGTTTTTATTTCACACGTCGACGAGGAGATCGAATGTGTTTTAAAATTGCTGAATATTATTTATTATTACCATCATGATACCTTCGTAGGTACTTAGAATGAATTATTTTTACCCTCGTAACATAAAAAATCATGACAATGCTCGAGAAAAATATAACTACATAGTATGTAATTAGTAAAGTCCAAGACCTTACCTATATGATGAAGCAATCGTGTGTTTCACGTCCTTTGCGTCGTGACCATCGTGACGGTATTGCAAGCATTGCTACCGAGACCGCCATTGTTACAATATGTGTAATAGAACTAATAGAACAATATAATGCTCTGTTATAAAAAGTAATTAAAAAATGTACGTATATTTTTAACCAAGCAGTGTTTAAATATAATGAAATAAAAAATATAAGCATATTTTCAAACCAAGCAGTGTTTAAAATAATCAATAAAACGTACTTAATAAAAAAAAAATAAGTATATTTTTAAACATCTTTTTGAACATTCTGTTGTAACGTTAATTATTATTGTAGCTAACATGAGTTGTTGGTGACGGATTTCTTTTGCAATCGTTAATTTGGTGGTCAGATGCCCGAAAGTGTGACAACCAGTCTTACCAAGAGGTAAGACTGGTTGACAGGCTGGTTGCTGGTCGTGGTTGGCTGTTAGTTGAGGTGTTGCCCATTGATGGGTTGTGGAGAATAGGCGTTCGCTCTATGTAAAATACTGGTATTCTGTTCATACAGTTAAACTAGAAGCACTACCCAGTACCGTTGAGAATAGGCTATGCAGATAATGATGTTTTTGTAGAACAGACCACGTTCATAACAATGTTCTATTTTTTGTTTTGTTCCATTTTTTATCTTAATCATTAACCTAGAATAATTTGTGAATAAATTGCCCATCATTAAGTTTCCACAACTATGTCCTGCCACGATAAGAGAACCGCAAATGCGAATACCATGGACCATGACCGATAAAGAATGTAATAATATTTATTGATAACTGCCCACAGGAAAATGCCTGGTGATGTTGATAAACATTTTTTTTGTGTGTAGTGGTAACAATGTTAAATAAAAATATAGTATTATGTACGTAGTTAATAAGATTACAAATGTCGCACTGCTAGAATAAATGAGACGACTCAAAATTCGAGAATTTTTAGTTGGAAATACTTAAATAATAATCAATTGATAAAAATTAAATTATTGATCCCTAGTCCCTGTTGATATGTATGTAGTGACATTCCACAACATGTTCATGACGTATATTAAAATTTTTGAGGAGTTTAAGCTAAATAAATACAGGCGCACGGGTTGATTCAAGGTTAAGCTACGCTTGCCGAGGTGAGTCTGTGGATGGGTGACCATTCGTAACGAATCGAGACCACTCCGTGCCTCGGAAATCACGTTAAGCCGTTGGTCCTTGCTGTCATTTGTAATCTTATGAGTCATCATCATCATCTGCCTAGCCTACTCCCAACTATGTTGGGGTCGGTTTCCGGTCTAACCGGATGCAGCTGATTACAGCTGCATCCGGTTAGACCGGAAGCCGACCAGGCAGTCACTCCATGTTAAATACTGGTAATCCAGTGTTTAACATGGAGCGACTGCCTATCTGACCTCCACAACCCAGTTACTGGGCAACACGATACCTCTTGGAAAGACCTGTTGTCAGACTTTCGGGCTTCTGACTACCCGTAACGACTGTCAAAGATCTACAAATGACAGCCGGGACCTACGGCTTAACGTGCTTTCCGAGGCGCGGAGGAGTCTTGATATGTTACGAACGGTCACCCATCCACAGACTCACCTCGGCAAGCTTTTATTTAGCCACGTGCTCCTGTACATAAATCTTAGGAGTAATAACAGCATAATTAGATAATTGTTTTTTTGTTGTTTTAAAACCATCTCCAATAGTCTAGCATATTATAATTAAGTAACATTTCCTTTTAACCTTCATATTTATTTTTCAAAATACTAAACTACCGCGTAAAATAGTCCTTTTTGATCACGTGGTTCACTTTACGTCACAAGGTAACAAACAAACTGTCAAACACATTCAAGTTATGTTTAAAGTTTAATAATATTATTTGTGGGTTAGTAATAAGAATTTAGATGCTTTTATTCATTAAAATTAAGTACATTTTTTTTCTCTATATGGTGTGTTTTGAAAATGATTTTGAGCCGGGAAAGTATAAATGTGTGCTTATCAGTGAAGAAATCATTGAAAAAAAAACTACGATTATATCAGCACGCTCCTTATTTTTAATACCACTTTATCACATTACGCACGCTTATACTTGTACCGATCATCATCTAGCCCATGCGTAGAGACGTATTAAAAGTACAATTTAAAATTTCTTAAACAACTGTACTAAACATTTAAAAACACATTTAAATAATAAGTGGCTAACCATAAACTTTTGATATTCTATCAGCCATAGATTATACCTACCTGTTAGCTATGGTCCGTTGGCATCATATTTTACGACACACTAACTTTTGGGATGTACTCCAGTGTGTCAACACGTCACAGACGCGTCATTTTATAGCGGTATTACGTACAGTTTCGTAGTAACTGTTGTCTTCTACAGGATTGCAATATTTTATTTGTTAGTTTTATATAAGGCATTAGAATACTACTTAAAAAATAGTTTATTGGTAACACAAGTTTAGGTAACTATAAACAACAAAATGTGATTAGATCCTCCTTGTAGGCATTAAGACTGTCTATTGTTTGTCTTTGCAATATTTGGCTATGACGAAGCCAGTTAGTGTTTTAGAACTAGTTAGTAAATCAAACAAAATCTTTTTAGTAGTAGGACTTGGTACCAATTTTCGAGATTTCTTAATCAAATATTAGTGTTTTATCGCTTAATATTTATGAATGCCAACGATTACTTTGAATAGGAGAGACATCCAACGTTTAGGAAATGAATTATAACATTTACAATTCGGAGTATGTACCTACAACAAACTAAAAAAAAAAAAATTGGTAGAATAATGTATTTCAAATGAAGGAAACTGGTGCCTAGTACAGACTAGTGTAGATATTCTTGGCTATCCGTTGAACCCAAAAAATTCATTCGCAGTCCATTTATTTCCATTCTGATGAAGAAAAACAACTATACGGCTGTTCGGACGCATCACGTGAATTGTGTAGGAAAAGCGTCACATTATAATAGACTGAAATTACACTTATCTTTTTTCATGACTTCCCAGAAGTATAAATCTTGACGTTTTTTTGAGAATAATGTTCGTTGTCATATATATAATAACTATTGAGTTATTTATTATATGTACTTTATACCTAACATTTGTTTTTAGAATGGATTGGGTATTTGGAAGTTGTTCTTCTTTGAGAGCCACTTCAGCGTCTGATTGATCGGACGTTTTTCTTTTCTTTTAATAAAACCCATGAAATTTAAAACATTTAGGTAAGTACTAAATATTATCTACCATTAAAGAATCTATACTTCAATAGTTAATACATACAATAAAGCTGAATTTATTTTTTAAGGCTCTAATCTCTGGAAGTACCAGTAGGATTAAAAAAAACCTTTTGCATTTTATAGGCCAATTCTTAAGTTAGGTCGTAAGCCATTTTACATCACGCCACGACTCTTATGAGCATGTGAAACCGCGGGGCATAGCTAGTGATAAATTTAATGATCGGTAATAAGCACTTCGGTATGATATAATAATTATCCTCGGACAAGCACTTAATTTCCGTTTGTGAGAGCTAGTCGATGTAAAGCATGACGATGGTTGATTACGTCGTTGTTGACACCACTCTAGTGACAATCCGCAGGTGTCTCGCGTGCGTCTAACTCCGCGATCTATTCCGGGCCTGTCGCCGGTGTAATCATGTTGCGTCACTCCTCCCTCTGGCGCGTCACAACACTCTGACATATTAGTACCTGCGACAGTTATTAGAGCATCGAGTGTAGTCTGCGTCTAAGAATAGCTGGACCGTCTCCTCGTAGTGTCGTAATAAGTTTGTCAGGTGCATGCGTAACATCAGCCAAGTATCATTTTTGCCTAGGTATTGTAGAAGCTGGACTTGTACAGCACCAGATCGAGAGCTTCTTAATACAAATAATAGGACTCAGCTGATTTGTATAAGATTAATATAACTAGGTATTTTCATTCGCACGTCACATAGAAGAATCTTTTCATAAAAAAGGGCCCGTTCAATATTCTAAAAAAATCTTATACATCTTGAGTGGTTGAAACCAGCCAGTATGCAATGAGTTCTTTTATTGCATACGACCTTTAAAGAACGTAAATACAACGTTAGTACACATGTATGTACGTACTTAAATCTGCGTAAATTCGCGTAGCGTTGACGGACTTGGAGCCTACAAATTCTGTCTAGCGTAACGTCAGAAAATAGAATTGAATTACTTGACAGTTCAAGATAGTCTAAGAAGTTCAAGAAGCTAGAATTGGTACCAGTCGCATCCCACTTAAACTGGATGCCCAAAACCCCATGATATCCAGTTCCAATGTGAAGTAGGTGTAGATTCCTATTTCAGTTGTAACTATCGTGCTATTTAAAGCTGAATTATAATGGGTTTCAAGATTTTATAGCTACAACCCACGTTATCCTTTTTGTTCTACCCAGTTACAATGTAATGTAATGGAATAAAGGTACAGTCATCAGTATAAATACCTTACGCTTACGCAAAATTGCAAAAGCGAATTTATAAAAAATGATCGGTACAATATTTGTAATGTGTATGTGTAAAAATACCTGTTTCAGAATAGTATCATTACAAGAGTACTATGATCGTAACATTATTAGATTTGTCCTTAGTTACTTAAAGTGAAATTACTCGTAAGTAAGTATTTATGTTCGTGACTGTAGGTCACTTACATTGTTCAACACTAGAGCGAATATTTTGCGCATTAAATATTAATAAGGTAATTATTAAGATAAAAAAATATATTAAAACCTACTAAGGTCGATGGGGCGAAGACCGTTAGTAGGCTAAGACCGTCAGTAGCCTAAGATCGTCTGTGTCTGTGTGTCATAGGCTATGATCGTTAAGAAAGAAATACGAAGAAACATTACATTTTTGTATCTTAGGCCATGCTTTCTTTGTAGCTAATAAGTATTCGTCGTTTATTCTTACTGTACGATCTTAACCGACTGACGGTCTTCGCCCCATTGACGATACTTACTAAATCAAATCTCTTTATTGCAATCATGTGTACATTTACGTGTTAAAAGTAGGTAAGTTCCAACATGAAACCCGGTTAGGGCACGGCAACATAATAATAATTTTAACAGAGTAATTGTAACATAATAATTTTAACATAATGTAAGCATAATAATTTTAATATAATCATTTTAACATAATAATTTTAACATAATCATTTTAACATAATAATTTTAGCATATAAATTTTACACATTTTAACACACAATAACAGTAACATGAAAGTAAGAGTATGTATGTATGTGTTATAATTACTTATTACTCGTACTAATAAATAAAGTAATTATCAAAAACACTGATGACCTTCAATGTAATATTATAGAGCGTCCGGAATTCAAACAAAATTATTATGTTATTCGAAATACTGTTAACGTAATTTGTTGAACGGCCATGAAAACTTCTATTCTTCGGCGAGACCTCTAAAAATCTATAAAGCATCAATGCTACATTACAATAGGATGTCAAGTTCCCACGTTCGGAGCCACAACGATGTACCTAATGACAAATGTAATTACCTATAGCAGGCAAGTTGTATGAAGGTTATTAAGGCGACAAGAGACAACGCTCAAAATAGGATGCGATACTTTATTTGTACAAGTTTTTTTTCTAGAACGTCTTTTGGAAACAACTAGGTTCTCGGGGGTTCTGTACTTATATATTGAAAATTAACACAATTTTTATGAGGATCGCATGTTGGATGTAGGAGAATCTTATACTGTAACGAATCGCATCCAATTGCAGAACTTGGTTGTTTTTTAATATTTTCGATTACTTCACAAATTTTTGAGTAGATAAATCGACGATTGCTCCAAATTTTGTACTAAATCGTGCGATAGTGACCGCCCTTTATATCGTTTTCGTATTTCTTTTTTTTTTAAACGTGTAAAAACCACGATACACAAACAGCCAGACGCGAAACAACTACCTGTAGGCCATACAAATATTATACACAGCTTATAGTTTAAGACGGTGACAATATAATTTGTCGGCACGGTTGACGCAGTGGCTGAGCGATCGGCTGCTGCGCTGCGTGCCGTTGGTTCGGTTCCCGCACGGATCAAGTATGGCCTACATATAGTCGTTCCGGGTCTGGCTGTTCGTGTATGTGACTTTAAATGTTTGTAAAAACACCCACGACACAGGAGAAATTCCTAATCTGGGGCAACGTTTTATATGAAAAAAAAAATGCAATTTATCCCTAATTTTACCCACATATAAAATCTAGCATAAAAAATAACACACAAGCACTTTAAAAAAGCCAATTCTTAAGAGCGGATTTGGTGAAAATATCTAAACACAATATGAATGACATCCGTCCACTATTCCACTATGTATTAATATCATAAATAGGAAGGGCTAACACCAGAATAAATCTTGTCATGTGCTGGGTGCCATCCAAGACTTTGACAGACTGCGCTCTAAAAATATACGGGAACCACTTCTAGATAATATATGACTACGTATCTAAAAAACAGTAAGTCTATTGACTTCGGTGGTATAATGATATTTTCAGCACACTTGCTCATAAAGGGGCTCTTATTGCACCGCTTTTAGGTTTGCAATGCAGTGTACGTGTGCGTTTTATTTTGTATTCTGCACTAGTAAGGGAAAGTGGCAGATACTTACTAGCCAGAGACGTGCTTTTCTTTTAATCTTAGCAAAATCCTTCATTCCTTTTTGACTACAACTGTGAATACTTTTATATCTATGTATATTTATAATTTGGGCACTTTACCAGTTGATACGGATGCGGATGAATTATTCGACCTCGCCTTCTTATAATTTACTGATAGGTTTGTTAGTTAGGATAGTTCACTGTATTTTTTTATTTCTTTAATATAATGTATATAGTTAGCTTGTATCTACTTGGTATAAATAAATTATTAATTGCCAACTTTTTGCCCAACTAGGAGTACGTTGGGATCGGCTTCCTGTCTATCCGGGTGCAGCGGAATATCAGTAGGTAATTTACATGGAGCAACTGCCAATCTGACCTCTTCAATTTAGCTACTGGGCAACACGGGACCTCTTGGTGAGACTGGGTCGTCAGATTTACGTGCTTCTGACTACCCGTAACGACTGTTAAAGATCTGCAAATGTCACCCGGGACCGACGGCTTAACGTGCTTTCCGAGGCACGGGAAGTTTCGATATGTAATGAATGGTCACCTATCCACAGACTGACCTCGGCATGCGTAGCTTTACCTTCGATCGACCCGTGCGTCTGTTTTTATTTAGCCGCGAGCTCCTCATTTAGCCCCCAGCTCCTCCAACCGTCTGCCATCAAACTGAAAACGAAACATTTTGGATATAACCTCTTTGGGGGCTTCGAGCCAGTGACAGCTGCTCAAAAGGCGCACGCATATAAAAAAATCCTCAAGCCATTTCTCCCTAACTCCAAACGCGTATACAAGCATGTGTCACTGCACACTTGTATCATCCATTACATAATTAATGAATTGTTATCAAGTAGTCGCGCAATGTTTGCATTTGCTCCATTTGTGGACACCTCACATGTTATCGCTTACGATATCATACCTCACAACTGTTCGTGACTTTGCCATCACATTGTATCACATTGGATCGGTTGACTTGACTCCCCAGCCTTGATACCATAATCTACAAATAAATATAGAATGACGTTATTCAACGATCGATATGTCGTACTAACAAGTTCATGTAAGGTCGCCGGCCAGAGGTCATTCACCTTGAGTACCACATTGATATGTGTTAATATTTATCTCGCATATACTAAGTTGGTAAACAGACTTTACCGATAGACCACTTTACGTAACGGTTCTAGCCGTTTAAGTCTTTACGCCGCTTAAGAAAATACTTGTTATGCTTATTATCCTTTTAGCAACACCTGTGACTCCTGTAAGAAAGGAACAGACATCCTTTTACAGAAGGTGCTGGGTTCTATTCCCTGATCGACCAATGTGAAGTTATTGGGTATTTCGGTGTAACATTTATCAGTCATATCGAGACTCCTCCGTGCCTCGGAAAGCATGGTAACCCGTTGGTCACGGCTGTCATTTGTAGATCTTTGACAGTCGTTACGGGTAGTCAGAAGCTCGAAAGTCTGACAACCGGTCTTACCAAGGGGTATCGTGTTGCCCAGCAACTGGGTTATGGAGATCGGATAGGCAGTCACTCCATGTAATCATCATGCATCCAGTTAGATTGGAAGCCGACCACATAGTTGGAAAAAGGTTAGGCAGATGATTGCTCAGAAGCAGAAGCGGAATCTGGATTTATGGCCGGTTGATGTCAATATAAGCTCCTGAACTGATACATATCTGACATAAAATGTAGGTGTAGCCACGTGCAAGCACACAGCAGTCGATTGAAATCAACTGCCATCTCAGAATACATCACAACAATGATGTCCCAAAATATGTCGCACAAAATGTTGTCAATCCACCGCAGTGTGAACGCACCACAACCCTTTGGGAATGAGTAATATGCAAGTTTATGTAGTTGTATGGGCGATTAGTCGGCGGTCTGTGTGCGGCAGCCTTAACTTTAGTTAGTCGATTTGCTCGTCAGGGGTGAACAACCTATCTTAAACAGTTGAGCACCAACGGTTCCTTGACCTACGACCTAAACATCGTTTATTTGGCAGTCGCAAACTTCGCAACATGAAAACACGCCCACTTGTGCTGTTCTATCTTTAAAGCCCATAAAGTTTAGTGAAGTGCATTAGAATCTGTAGTCACTTGTATTAAGTTTAACACCTTAACTGCCAAACAACGAGACACAATATAAAATGTATTGTTTGTCGGTCATTTGGCGTTCAACGTGTTAAGATGTATTCTTGCAAGCAGCTGTCTCGTTGGTCTAGTGGTCGAAAGCGCTACTGCTGAGCACGAGGTCTTGGGTTTCATTCCCGGGCCTGGCAGTTTTTATTGGGTTTTTCCATGTGGAATTTCTCAGTACCAGTTCGAAGGCTGGATTTGTGCCCGGTTGGTGGCAATAGGCTCGCACCCTACATGGAAATTTAACATAACTGACGAAATGTGGGAGTGCTATAGATAAGTATCAGCCTAACCCTTCGGAGATAACAGGCGTGATGTTATGTTATGCTGTTTGAGATGTATTGTTGCAAGCAGAGGGGTTTTAACTTTCACTATAACAGCATGTTTTATTTTTCTGTACTGTTGCGGCGGTCCGTAAGACATGTATATGAATGTGAGTCGAAGACACACAAAAAGTGTCCTCGTGTCGTGTTGGAAAGATTTTGAGGTAACGATTGCTATGACAACTTCATGTCAAAATATCTCCACAACGTGGCTCTTTCGAGTACTATGTATATCCCTGGACATTAATTTAAGTGTCCTCAAACTATATAATCCCAGTTCGGTTATTTTCTCGAATTCATAACTGCCATTGGCCAATCAAGTTTAAATCGCGTGCACTTGGATTCGTTTTGTATTTAGAATAGGTTCTGACCTGTTGCTGTAGCTCGATTTGTTTGGCACGAAAATCTTAAAACGGTTTCTGATATCGTTTGACTGCCCTTTTTTTTAAGGATGGGAAATAATTCAATGACTTCTCCCGTTCTTGTTGGAAGGGCGTGTCAGACTTTTACTGACTTAAACCCATCCGTGTTCCGTCCTTGCCCTTTACGTTCCAGGGTTACGGTAACAGTACCCTATGTGCACGTTCAAGCTGGGAAGCAAAATGGTAATGATGACCGATAACATTTTCGGTACCGGGTCGAACGGAGTGAATAGACACATATTTGAAATAAAACTTTGAATGGGATTTTTACGTTAATTCAATAATATTTGTTGCCTACAAGGTATCCGAATGATTACTTTCATGTTAGTAAAAAAATAGGGGAAGTATTTGTTTGCTACATGCAATTTTTAACTTACCTACGTGAAAATCATCTTCAAAGTTTTGTTTCGATTCACCCCTGCGTTTCTTTTTATGTAGGGTAAACTATATAGTGATTGGCACCTTAGCTTAAGGATGTCTAGTCTGAATTTGCTTTTCTTAATTTTGTTTGTAATTTTTTTTCTCAAGTGTTGCCAGGTAACGTGTTATAAAAGTTACTGTGAAACCCAAAACTGCTGCCATTGCAGAATGTGAAAAAATATTTTAACAAGTGTTTTTGCTAAAGCAAAAACACTTGTCAAAATATTTAAAAATTAAATTAATTAAGTTAAAATATTTTTACTCTTAAAATTCGACGTGCCAATGACTAACGAGGTGCCAACAATAGTATAGTTTATCCCAATAATGTTTAAAAAGTTGTTTTCACTCGAAAGGTATGCCTATAATAATATTACAGTTTACTTTACTTTCAAATATTCAGTTTTTCGGTGTTGACGATTTGATTATGATATTGCGAAAAACAAAGAAAAGGGACAAGGTATTTGAAATTTATTAAAAAAAAAACTTAATTCTATTGTTACGAATGTGGATGTACAAATTTGTACGGCCATTTCCGCTGAATTCTCAAACGTCAGACGTCTGTAGGTATCATAGATAACCTAGCACGTATGATTGACATCTAAATTCTTTTTTTAAATCGCTCGAATTGATATTAAGTTGCATTCGTGTTCGTGCCAGGCACCACATCTAGACACACTCTGTTTGGATAACCAGTACAGACAGATAAACACGTAAAAATTTCGCAAAATGTCAAACTCTTTTTTTTTTTTTTTTTTTTTAAAAAAACGTTGCCCCACACTAGGAATTTCTTCCTGTATCGTGGGTGCGTTCACAAACATTTAAACTCACATACACAAACAGCCAGACCCGGAACAACTACCTGTAGGTCATACAAATATTTGTTCCGTGCGGGGATCGAACCCACAACACGCGGCGCAGCAGCCAATTGCTCAACCACTGCGCCAACCGTGTCGTCGAAATTGAACATGAACCTTATTCTTTTGTAGTAAAATTAAACTATCAAAGAAATTTGACATATTGGGGTACATGTTGATGTGCTGGCCTCTGTACCTATTTACTTCATTGTAACATTTAGTGCGATGTCCCTCTACTCACGGATACGAAACAGATAACTCTATGTCACTGTTCGAAACACGAATGAGGGTGAAGAGTTTACGATCGGATAATTCAAGCTTGCATGCTTTGCTTAGAATTCCCTAATGGCAATAAAGAATCATAACCGTGCCTCGAAAAGCACGTAAAGCCGTCTGTCCCGGCTGACATTTGTAGTTCTTTGATCCCGAAAGTCTAACAGCAAGTCTTACCAAGCAAGGGTGATGCCTAGTAAATGGGTTGTGGAGGTCAGATAGGCAGTCGCTCCATGTAAAATACTGGTAGTCAGCTGCATCCCGCTAGATTAGAAGTCGACCCCAACATATAATAGTTAGGAAAAGGTTAGGCAGATGAGAAGATGATACCTACCTACATTGGTATTCCTGAAATTCAAAACCAAAGCTCTTAACTCAGTAGAAACGCTTGTGATCATAATTACACAAATGAGGCAGCAAAATAAATGGATAAATAAATAAAATGAATAGCATTTTATTTATTTATTTTACTATTTTATTTATTTTATTACAGGTTGAATGACTAATTAAACATAATTATTCATAAATGAATTCATAACTTCATTATTCATAATTATTCATAAATGAATTCATAACTTCATTATTCATAATTATTCATATTCATAAATAATTCTCCAACGTAACTCTCCCACAGGTTCGATTTACAAAACGTGCCCGCTGAAGCTCTTTCACTTATGGTGGAGATGACGAAGTTAGTGGGTCCCAACCTGATGGCAGAATGTGATGGAGTGGTCACAGATATGGTGGAGACGCCCATCGTAGTCTACCTGAACGTGAAGAGTGCAGATATCACTCTGACATGGAGCACCGACGAAGAATACATGCTCGATGTTCAGACCAAAGGTTTGTTGTAGTATAGTTTTTATTTATCAAGTCATATCCTAACTGACTCGGAAAGCACGTTATCCGTTTGTCCTGGTTGTCATTTCTAGATTTTTGACAGTTGTTACGGGTAGTCAGAAACCCGAAAGTCATACCAAGGGGTATCGTGTAGCCCAGTATCTGGGTTGTGGAGGTCAGATAGGCAGTCGCTCCATGTAAAACACTGGTATTCAGCTGCATCCGATTAGACTGGAAGCCGACCCCAGCATAGTTGGGAAAAGACTAGGCAGATGATGATGATGTATCTATCAAGTCATATAATTTATCCTAGCTTGTCTTATGCCCGTTTTCATTAACAGTAGGCGATAACATAAATATATTTGTTCAACACCAATTTTTCAGTGCGCTTTTATTCAGATATTATATTTGTTGACGACTGATGTGGCGGGCGAAGGTCGTTTGCGGGTTCGATTCTCGCCCTGGGACAAATGTTTGTTCGATCTACAAAGACTTGTCCCGGGTTTCTGGGTATTTGCTATGTATAGTTAAAAATATCTATCTGTGTAATGTATTGTATTAAGTATATCAGTCATCTAGTACCCATAACACAAGCTCTGCTTAGCTTGGGGCTGGATGATGCTGTGCGGATTGTCCAGCATTATTTATTATTTTTATTTCATTTATTTAGTTGTCGCTTAGTGTTAGTGAGAACAGGCACTGGCCTCTGTTCTTGCAATGACTAGTAATATGCCAACCTCGTTATCCAACCACCATAGTTATAATAATTTGTGTACCACAACATGTTTTCGACTCCTCAGAGGACCAGATATCAGTTCGCGTGAATGCAGAAACCGTATATGGAGCCCGCCACGCCCTGGAGACGTTCAGTCAACTCGTAGCGTCAGACAAGCCTGACTTCTCCGACCAGCACACTTGCAGCCTCCTACTGGTCTCTGGAGCTAAGATCCGCGACCGTCCCACCTACGAACATAGAGGTCTTCTTCTTGACTCTAGTAGACATTTTATACCTATGGTAGACGTCATGAGGACCATTGATGGCATGGCGGCAAATAAGATGAACGTCTTCCACTGGCATGTTACTGACACGCATAGTTTTCCCCTGGAATCCACTAGAGTGCCACAATTTACTAGGTGAGTTTCTTTTGTGTATTATTCTTTTTGTTTGTGTGAATGTAATTTTACTAATGTAAGTCCTCTTTCAATTTGGCTGCTTGAAGTCTCTTTTGCGAATGACATGACTACTAGATGTGTTTCATTTACTTACTTACCTACTACTGCAGAGAGGCAGGGTAATGTCATGATGATTTCTTTCGGTTGTAAATACGTACCGTATTTCTAGGTACGGCGCCTATTCGGCAAAAGAGATCTACTCGGCAGAAGAAGTGAGGAAGCTGGTACAATACGCGCAAGTGCGAGGTGTGCGAGTTGTGATCGAGATCGACTCTCCCGCGCACGCCGGCAACGGCTGGCAGTGGGGACCGGTGAGTTTACTCTCGGAATACTATCGTAAAAATACTGTTACTTAGGCTTGAAATCCCTACAAATAATTGACCAGGTCTTTACCCTCGGATACTGTAGAAGATCAGGGAATTTCATCAGGAGTAGCTTCGTTGGTCTAGTGGTCCCAAGTGCGACTGCTGAGTGCGAGGTCCTAGTTTCGATTCCAAGGTCGGGCAAAGCTTTATTGAGTTATTCCGATAGGAATTTTCTCATTATCAGCCGAGATTCTAGCTTTGTACCCAGTTGAAGGAGATAGGTTCGCCCCCGATTACATGGGAATTAAACATAATGGGTGAAATGTGGGTGTTACTGTTGGTGCACCACTGCACGATCCTTCTCGGAATATAGGCGTGATGTTGTGTAGTAGAGTAGCTGTAGAGCTCTTTGTGATAACCGATGTTGGTTCCGTTTCCGATACCACAAAAACGCGGATATAAGGCTATCTATATTTATGCAAACTCACCAATTGCCGATCACGACTTAGGTACATATATCCCTGTGTTAAATTATTATTGTTGTAAGTGTAACACCGATCCTGCCACTATTTGTTGGGCAAGCTTCCAATCCTGTGCTACTACTGAGAATAGTATCAGAGTCGCACCATAAATACATGTTGATGGACTTTGGATCCTACTATTCCAGGATTGGATCACTGGGTACTTTGTTCTAGGTGTCGTGTGTGAGCTATTAAGTAGATAAGTAACCGTTATTATCTTGGCAAGTACACTGAACGAATTTTATCGTTAGTTGCTGCTATCCTACTTCTTATTAATATTTGAATACTTAGTAATAGTAACTTTTGGGGTGGTTACTTCTCAATCACGCTTTAATGACGTAGACTATAACTGGATTAATATTTAGGATAGTTTTTCCCCGGGCTCATGAAAAAGTTCCTCTAGGATATTCAATAAAAAATACTAGTATAGTACTTATGTTGTGTTGTACTTGTACTTACTTGTGGGAATTATCTATTTAATTATAAATCTAGCAGTGTCCGCTGACTTTGTCCGCGTGTAATTTAATAAAACATGTGTTTTTATTATTTTTGTGCGGAACTCTAATTATATTTCTAAAATAAAAGTAGCCTAAGGTACTCCTTAACACATTAGCAATCTGCCAGTCCCGTCAAAATCGATCCAGCCGTTTCGGAGATTACCTTGAACAAACCGACACAGACAGACAGACAGACAGACAGGCATACTTTTTTTTAATGTCTTGTTTTGGTATATCTACCATGTATTATTTATTTGCATTTAGTAAAAAGCATTACTTATTTTAACATTACAAGCAGTCCCTTCAATTTTGATTATATGTTTAGAATTAACAAGTGGTTTCTGGAGCAGTTAATATAATTATATATTTTGTTATTTCCCTGCTTACCTACTTTTTAAAAGCTAACGCGCTTTCCAGGAGTATGGTCTCGGGAACCTCGCCGTATGCGTAAACCAATGGCCGTGGCGCCATCTGTGCGTGCAGCCTCCGTGCGGACAGATGAATCCCGCCAACCCCGCCGTGTACCGCGTGCTGGGCGACCTGTACCGGGACATCGTGGACGCTGTGCCCGCGCCCGCGCTGCTGCATATGGGAGGGGACGAGGTAGGCCATACCTGGGTCTCAGTTTCTCACTATCTATTAACTATGACTCTACTACATTTGTACAGTTTCTGAATGTTAATATGATATCAAGATTATTAGGAAATAGTTGTCGAGCGTTGGACTATTTCTGAAAACTTATACACTGACAAATCTATCCACCATATTACGTCACATTTACATAGTTTTTGTGACATGAACGATTGAGTATGTCGACACTATACTAAACTTAGGTATAGTTTTTGGTACCTCAATGTTATTTTTTCGTCTTCAACGGCCACAGATTTGAGGACACGGCCTCTCAATACACTTAGCCCACACAAAAACCGAGGATAAAAACTTGTCAACAAAATGTTTGCAGGTCTACATCGAATGCTGGAACTCAACGGAGGAGATCACCGAATACATGAAACAGCAGAACTTTGATACCAGCAATACGGAAGGTTTCATAAAGCTGTGGGCGGAGTTCCACGAGAAGGCACTGAAGGCCTGGGACGAGGCCGTGGAGGCAGCTGGCACGCCCAAGCAACCCGTCATGCTGTGGTCCTCTGAGCTCACGCAGGCAGAAAGAATCAGCCAACACCTTGACAAAGAAAGGTACCCGATATCTTTTATTTTCTCGGTCATTTTAAACTCTATTGTCGTGGAGCTGTCAACAGACACGTATCTTGCATACGAAAGCTACCAAACTCGGAAATTTTAAAAGCTTTTTTTTAAAGACTCTGTATTTGAAGATCCGTGTAAATAAAAGTTTTCATGGTGTACAATAAAGTCTATTCCATTATTATTCTATTCTAAAGCCTTTATTTTTGGTGTGTCTATAAATTTAAATTCAATCAAGGATTGTAGAGAATAAAGCAGCTCCGTCTAGCGATAAAAAATCTCAAAAGGTGCACATACAAAATTGCCATACGGCGTAGAAATAACTATCATTTATTCCTGATCGTTCATGATAGGGGTACAGGAGAAACACATGAGTAGATCTTACCATCAATAACCACGTTGCTAGCTCTTAAAACTATTTTTTATCCTTTTTCAGATACGTCATTGAAGTATGGGAGCCAGTGAGCAGCCCACTTCTTCACCAGCTCATCAAGCAGGGCTACAAAACCGTCTCCATCCCCAAGGACGTGTGGTACCTAGACCGTGGGTTCTGGGGCACCACCAAGTACAACAACTGGAGGAAGATGTACGCACACACGCTGCCGAGAGATGACAAGTTCTTGGGAGGCGAGGTCGCCATGTGGTCGGAGTATATCGATGAACAGGGTCTAGGTATGTGGAGCTGTACATCTAGCCATATGGCTTGTTAAGGATTTCGTTTTGCTTTCTGTGTAGAAGGTGTCAGTAGCAGCCTAAAATCTGGATTTCAGCCCGGTTGATGCCAATAGGCTCGCCCCCTTTTACTTAATTCTAAAACATGGGCGTAATCTGTGGAGAACGTAGTGGGTAGCACAATTGGTTAAAATGTAATTTAAGATAATATTTCTATATTTTATTGTGCTGCTGTTTGTTTTTCCTTAAATAAATAAACATGGGCGTTAGATATTGGTAATCTCCGTCTCATATTTCGGGGAGTTCAGGAAATTAACATTACGTTAATGTGTGTGCATTTCCTTGCAGACACGCGCATCTGGCCGCGCGCGGCTGCCGTGGCGGAGCGCCTGTGGGCGGACCCCACGGCCAGTGTGTACGCGGCCGAGCCACGCATGCAGCGCCAGCGTGGCCGCCTCATCAAGCGAGGACTGCGTGCGGACGCCATCTCGCCCGCCTGGTGCTCGCAACACGACTCCAAGTGCTTTTGAACCGAGAATAACTATCATGACACGCCTTTAACACTGACAACTACACACCTATAGGTCAATACGTGGGAATAACTTGAGCTTTACAATGATAGCCAATGGCACAGCCTTCATTGCAAGCGACTTTTAAGATTGCATCACACGTATTGACAGCGCGTGGGTGGTAAGGCGCCAAGTATCGATCTCGATGACGAGAGCCCTCGAAATCATTTTAATGTTATTTGTGAGTAAGTCAAGAAAAGGGAACTAACAAAATCAGAGCGAACAAGAACTTTTATGAGTAGACATTATTTAAAAGGAGGCCTATACAACTGCCAGATATAATTTAACGAGGGCTCCGAATAACTTATTAACTTATCATTATTGTATTGGAACTGTAAATTATTAAACATGTACTTATAATAATTATAAACTGTGTATGAAGGGCATTATGGCAGATACAAAAATTAAGAATCAAAAAGCAATACCTTCTTTTGATGAATAGAATGATGTCTGGTCTAACAAAACATAAAATAGTTTGTAACTCAATCTTAAGTACGTAAAACTTAATTCTTATTATTAAAGTCCACGTGTTTAACTGTAATGCCCAAACTGCCTTAATAATATAATAATCGCCATTTTTTAATAATCCAAAATATCTACCCTGTCATCTGATATGTCATGTGACAAAAATTGGTGCTACGGTTGTTTTAAAATGTTAATATAAATCTATTTCTTCAGTATATTAAGTGTCTCTATAAAGGTCTGGAAATAGTTTCAAAAACGTCTAATACTGTTCGTAATTTTCTTCACAAATCTGTTTGTAAATAAGATGTAACGTAATTAGCTTAATTTAAAATAGCAATGCAATTTAATGCAAGTGACTAATTAGATGTAATTAAAAACTTATAATAATAATAATAGGTAATTGCATAATAATTGTTTTGTACATTTTCATAAATAGGTAATATACTTAAGTACTGAAGTTTTTCCCATTTTTATCGTGACTTTTTAACTGATCATATTATGAACAAATAAGAAACTTATCTGATAGCAATCAAAATAAATATTTGATTTCAAAAATAAGAAATACGTCAACCATGACAGAATTTGAAATTGGAACATTTTATATCTTTCTAACATGACATAATTATGACCTTAAGTCAGGGTCCATTTAATATGATGTAAATATTTATATTGTTAGCCGTATAATAATAAATGTACGCGAGAAATTCTGAAATATACCGAATTTATTGTGATATAATAATTTAGATTTACACTTAGTATTACTGATCTATGACAATTATATAATAAAACTGCTACTGTATACAGATTCGCCTTATTGATTGCTGAAATGGAACATTCAAATTGTTTTAACCTTTTAATAATTTCCCATAACAGTCAGATAATACTATTTCTGGGTATTCCAAAAAGGGCAACTTTCCAACATAACATTTTCATTCCAAATTTGAAATCCTTGATTTCCGCCACCACAAATGAGGTTGAATGATTCGTATTATTGATAAATGCATAAAATAGTTAAAGTTGCAAATTGAACTGTATATGTAAGTTAAATAGTTTGTTTTTACTAAAAAAACGTATGGTAGCTTAATTCCGAACGAAGTATTTTGTAGACTTCTTTTTTTTCAGTTTTGAATGAAATTACAAATATTATCAGATTCGTCATCATCTGTTTCATGTCATGTTCCCTATTTGGGTACTGTCATCTAACAAAAGTGTTTTCAAGATTTTGGCCTTTTCAATTTATTGAATGAATTAATTATAAGATCTTAAACAAGCATGGAGCTCCTAAAATCTAATCGTGTACGGTTCGGTAGCAAATATTTGAATCTAATGCACAGTTCTTGACTATAAGTTCACTATCTAATACATTTAAACTGGTTTTTTATAAAATACTGCAAGAAGTTGATGTGATGGTAGTTCATATACATTAACTACACAAATTCTAGTTTATATTTAGTCCACAAAAACATAGCTTATTATTAGTTACATTGACTAGAACAAAATTACAATTTGAAACTTATCACCTTTCTTTACTAGAACTAGAATCATCAATAACATTTAACGGTAAATATTAAAAAAGGAAATCCAAACATCTACGTAAAATTCAAGCGACTACTTTTACAAAATTAAATATTTCATACATAATCTACATTCTTCTATTTCATAGAAACCAAGACGATTAAAAATAATACATGGTGGAAAGGACTCCGACACACAACCTGAAAACATGTTCCTGAAATCCTGAACCTCTGAACATGAGTATGGACCCCTCGGCGTTGAAATTATTCGTCAGCTTTATTCTATTTTTTTTCATTTTTTCTGATCTTATTTTGTAAAAAAACATTATTTCTATCGAACTTATTAAGATTGTTGGTTAAAAAGTAAATTATTACATTATATACGCAAAATTGAAAAAAAACCAAGGATAAATCTGTTGTTGCAGAAACACTGAACTAATAGTATCAGGTCGTGTGTCAGGTCCCTGTCCCCTGTATGTAATCTAGTGTTTCCTTTTTGAAATCAGGGTCTGTCCAATTAGATTGAGACATTATTTCTAACCCTATCATTACCATTCTTCGTTCCTAAACTGAGATCATTCGGCATCATGTCATGAAGCACTGTGTCACTTCTAAAGATGCTGGTGGCGATCCTGCTGGCCAGCCTCTCTGATTCTCTTATGTCATCGTCTTTGGAATGCGACGTCAGATCTATTTCGGTGTCAGTGTCGCTGTCACTGATGTCTTTCTCACGTCTCTGTGGACGATACGCAAGGTTCTGGGGCTGGTCCATATCTTGCACAGAAGTACCACATGGACAGGGGTTAGGCTTCGACATCACTCTCAGGTCTGTTGGCACTACTTCTGATTCCATCTGCTGGCTCATCATCAACGGTGGGAAAGCGAAAGGCTGTTGCATCATCCTGCCATCATCGTTGTACGCCATCGGAGGTAGCTCGTGAACGTTTGGGTTGCCAGGCGGCATTGGTTCCATGTTTGTGTTGTGGAGGTAAGGGTCTTGGCGAGGAGACTTCAGTTCGCGATTCTCCATAGCTCCTGGAGGCTCCGGTGAATCTTTGTCATTGGGTGACTCTGGCGCTTCTGGTGAGGAATCCGGTTTACCGGGACCTGGAAATGAAAGAAAACATGCTAGATAAATAAATCTAAACTGTGAATGAACCTCGCAAAACGTAATAGTTGACAGCAAATCAATGCTAACTACCGAAATTATTGGGTAGGCCACCACAGCACTTGCTGTCTCCCATAATCTAATAAAATCTCTTCCTTTCTTTAATTGATATTTGAATGGATTAAATAGCTGCTTTTAAATAACTGCTTTTTAATAACCATAAAAAACTTTGGTTCTATATGGTTTATTTTAATGTAGTTATTTTTTCTCAGACAAGTAGGTATACTAATCTATTTACAAAATTGTTCAGAAATTTTATGTTAAAAACTGACCAGGAAAAGAAATACTAAATTCAACTAAACACGTGAAAAATACATTTTTTTATCAAAATATCTTCTGGTTTTAGCAACTCAGGAACAGTCGCACATTTATATGTAAAATAAAACAATGTTAATCAAAGACAATTTATTTAATTTTAAAACCTAACTAGTATCACAAAATGAACTGGTTACACTAGAATCGTGTAGAAATATGCTCCGAACTGTTTTCATGTCAATCATTCTCGCTACTTTGAAAGGAATCTGAAAAAAAAGCATATTAAAAGTTATATTAGCACAATCCACAACCAATAGACAACCCAAACTGTAAGTGATGAAATATAGATTTAATTTATCTTGCTATTTATTATTTTAGATCATGGTTTTATTACACGGACGTCGTGACCCTGTCTAGTGGTTAATAGATAGGGTCGACGGCACGGTTGGCGCAGTGGCTAAGCGATTGACTGCTGCGCCGCGTGTCGTGGGTTCGATTCCCGCACGGAACAAATATTTGCATGGCCTACAGGTAGTTGTTCCACAGGAGAAATTCCTAGTGTGAGCCTACGTTTTAATTAAAAAAAAAATGGTCCCTTGTGGGGCTTTGGGTTCTTTAAAAAGAATATAAGGTATACGTCCAAAATAGTAAAAGCACGCCAATTGTAGATCCGAAAGATTTACTGCATAGAATACTCGCGGCTTAAAGGTGGCTATACTGGAAGAACGGATCTAGTAATCTCTGAAAGCTGTTGTAACAAGATGCCTTTACAGTTTTTATAAAAAACAATTGTCGTAGCTTAAAAAACATTTTTTGCATCGTAAGTTACATGCTAAAAACATGATCAAAATAACCAGCGTGACTAAAATATCTTATAATAATACATGCAGTACGAACACCCAGAAATTAAATGTATGTTTTATACCAAAAACTGCATAAATTGCATGCTCGAAATTATAGCTAAAATACATATTAGGAAATTCAATACGAACTTACCTTATTTACTTAAACATCCTTGTAATTTACTTGAATATCGTTACTGTATGTTTAATACACTCACAATTCTAATTCAGAAACACCGTCCAATGTACAAAGGAGGACTTAATGCCATGGGCATTTTTTACCAGTCAACCTATGGGTGACGCAGAGACAAACAGATGCAGGTGCAATTTCTTAAAAGAAAAGGGAAAAGAAATATATATGTATATATATATATTATATATATAGATTATAAACTATAAATATAAAGTGTTAAGTAAGTATTTTACTTACTAAAGCGCACAATACCGCTCTCATAGGTCGACGTATCCTTGTGCGATATAAATGCCTCTTTTGGTATAACAGCGCTGGGTCTGCTTATACTATTTAAGGGGTATGAGAAATGAGAGAGGGAGAAATAAGAAGATCCTCCGACCATGTTGTGTCTGGTGGGTTACTGACCGACAGATGTTGTCGGGATCTGCAACTCTGATATTGCTATCTAGAATACGTCAATTTAGTTCGTATGTGAAGATATAAATTTAGCTACACTACTATAAAAAAGAGCTAGTAGATCTGGGTACTCACACACCAAATTAATTTAAATTTCAATCTTAATTTTGCAGTCATGTGATTAAATGACTTGGGGAAACACTCAGCAGTCAAAATAAACTCGATCTCAAGAGTACGAAACGTCTAACTTCCAATGTCAATCGATCGGAATTAAAATTAAGAGTAAGCGCGCTGGTATATGACACCCATATCGTTCATAACTTCTAACCGGCTACTGTGAGGCTTGTTGTAGAGCTTGTGGGATGGTTGGCATAAACGACGTTAAACAGCGCTGCAATTTACAAAATAAAACAAAATACATTTTGTACATTTCGCAGGCTACAATGACAAAACACCCTTAACTCAAAAGTGTTAAATATTGCAATATTGTTTTCCCAAAAAGGGTTAGGCAGAGTTGTACCTATAGTACATCAATAATAGAGGGCGTGCCTATTGCCATCAATTGGGCACAAATCGAGACTCCGAGCTGCTACTCAAAACCCTTACAGAAAAGCCCAATAACACTTTACCCAGCCCCGGAATTTAAACCAAGATTTCGTGCTCAGCAGCTTTTGCGTCATTCTGACGGCACGGTTGGCGCAGTGGCTGAGCGATCGACTGCCGCGCCTGTGTCGTGGGTTCGATTCCCGCACGGAACAAATATTTGTATGGCCTACAGGTAGCTGTTCCGGGTCTGGCTGTTTGTGTATGTGTCTTTAAATGTTTGTAAACGCACCCACGACACAGGAGGAATTCCTAGTGGGGGGCAACGTTTTAAAAAAAAAAAAAAACTTTTTTTTCAACTAAATCACATGGGTTAGTCTGTTGGTTTGTCTATTAATGACGATGTTTTGGTCTTTCTTTCAGAACACCAAGGCACGGAGCATCGCTGTCAAAGACAAAAGTGCTCAAAAGACTGGCAGCATTGCCCCGTGAAATGGCAACGCCAATAATATATGCCAGCCCTGTCTCTGGTCACCGTTTGGTTAGGTCCAGAAAAATTAGGTTCCTACCTGGTTTTTCTGGATTTCACCACTCTGACCCTATGTATGTAACTCATTTAAGAAAACCGTAATAAAGGTACATTTTAGCCGCCTCATGTCAACAATCTTCTTCTCACCTGACATTGGCAGCGGTGGGGAGCCGAGTCCGAGGCACCTCATGCGCCAAGCATCCTGCAGGAGTTGAAGCCGCGCCTGCTTGCGCCACTTTGCGCGACGGTTTTGAAACCACACCTGAAAAATACTTTACTGTATTACGACTGCAATATTACTACAATCAAATAAAACCTAGATAAATAGATGTATTGTATCCTAAGGGACGCTCATAAGCTTGACTAAGCTTGTTGAATAACCTTCCTCAAGAATTAGACTAGCTTAAATTCAAAAATATTTTTTCAACTATACTGAGCCAGACGTAGTACCACAGCTTAGCATGTAAAAAAAACAAGCTCTTCAGCTTTATTATACATTATAATGATGCCTATTAAGTTTATTGAATTCCCGTAAGAGACTAGTCCTAATTAAAAGGGTAATAAGGGTCTCCTTCGACCAGGATATAGTCTTGTTGTATGCGATCAACTACCTCTCTCTCCTTTCAAATAGTCTCCAAGTAAATTCATATAAATATAGGTACTTGCATACCTAGGCTGCTCCAATACTTATTAAAAGCCACAGCGCTAGATAAAAAATCACTGTGAAACAGAAATTCATTAATAGGCACAGTCACATGCTTAAATACCGTACATTTCCGAATAAATCAAAAGTTCTCGTGAAATAACGGCTATTGGTGGTTTTGGGGATTTGGTGCTTTCAAAAAAAAATATTCCCTCTACCTACAGTCTTATGAACCGGTGTGGTTTATACGACGGGTTTTCTATTTGTTTTATTTCATGTTTTTAAACTTTATTTTTATTCTCCACCATGGACCCGCTTTCATCCTTTATCTAACAACTTCTCATTAAGACCGTTCTAATGAGTCCAAACACGCTATATCTGCTGTAAGTTGCCATCATTATAATATTACCATGTCTTGGAAATGCCAAAGAAAAATAAATAAATAGTTTTCCATTTATTGGGGACACGCATACCAAATATAAACTCCAAAAACTAAAACTAAACAAACAAAAAGGACCTGTTGGAGGCCATAAAGCTCAGCCTAAGCTGTGATAACGGCCACCACCGAAATAACAGTACAGTAAATTTTAAATCAAAAGGATCTGTGAAAGTTGGTACGACGTTTTTGTCAAGTACAAAATGAGCAGATTATCTTTAAATGCCGGAACAGATCTTCACATAAATTAAACACACTTCATATCATCTCGATCACGTCAGCTCTAAAAGATTAAAACCGCATCAAAATCGGTTCATTGGTTTCGGAGCTGCACTCGTTAAACTTCATAACACCCCTATTTTTCGTCGGGAGTTAAAAATAAACTCATTGGGGTAAAGTTATTCGTTATTTTTTTTAAAAGAAAATCTCGATAAATTCCGATTTCAATTATTATTTCACTGATGGAATGCTACACTGTTGCGGGTAACATTTAATTGGACACGTTTTATGGTACGACCGGTCTATTCTGTACAAATCATCACGCGAAAAGTTAGTCGAAGCGAGTGTGTGGCGACCTGTCAAACCCTAGTATTAGTATGGGATGACAGCTCACTTGGCCTTCACTTAACTTACATCCTCAGATATATTATATATTATTACAGAATAGCGGTGACTCGCGGTGCTTCGCGGAAGAACTCTCGGGTATAAACTAATAGGAACTAATTAGAAAGAGAAGAAAGAATCAGCGGGACTGTCTGGACTAAAATACTAGACGGTTTATTAGAAGATAGAATTTGAAATACTGTTAGCTCCCGGCCAATGAGATAGTAAACGCACCCCTCTACCCTAACTTTATTTTAAAATCGCCGCCCCCTTTGCTTGTAAAGTAAAACTACAAGGAGCTGATGGCGCGTGCCGAATGTACTCAACGATTACGTTAAGTTGCTTGATTTGATTACGTACCGATCAATAAGCGGTTAAACTTAAGGGTTTTTGGCTTCAATTTTCTATGATATAGGAAGAACTTGAGCGTCTGCGTAAAGGAGACTTTTATAAGGCACCTCATAACAACCTGAATTCACACTCACTCTCTTTTAAATCTGTCAGACAAATATCCAAGTATAAATTGAACAGGTGACGTTACACAGCCCTGTCTAACACCCCACGTTCACATGTATTTAGTGAAAAACCTGTTATTTTAACATTACAAACAGACACTACAATTTTATTTATTTGTAAAGATGACGGCTCCAGGCCGCTGTGCCGCTACCTTCTAAGACGAAGTGGTCAAGCGCTACGGCGCATTTAGATTACTGCGATGTTATATCATAACGCGATGTGAGAGTCGATATGGCAGACACACACAAAGCGAGTTTTGTTTTAGTGTTATCTATATTATAAACATAAAAATGAATCCCTGTTTTCCTTGGTCACGCCAACTTGAGAATGACTTTATCGATTTCATTAATCTTTTTGTTAAGTTTTCTTAAACTTTTATAGAAGGTTCTTACGGAACGAAAAATTAAGGCAAATGCGCAGAAAACTGAAAAATGACAGAAAACTAAACGATTATTTTATCTTCGCGCCTATTTTATCTTACCACAGGTAACACCGCGGTGTGCGGCTAGTTCGTTATATTAAACACCACGATTGGTTGATGACTAGCCAATGAGCCGAGGTGAAGCTGATCCCGTGCAGTTCTTACATGTGTATGATGACTTCAAGATTTAAAACATAGCACTAGTGAAAAACCGATCGTTTAAAAAGAAAGAAGAAATCCTTTTTCGTGTCTGGTATCAAGAAAAACCAGTGCTTTCCCTATCTAACTACCAGCAAAACACTGGAAATAAGCAACCGAATTGTATTAATTAAGTATTTCCATTATTCCAAACATTATGGTAATTAAAAAAATGCACTTATAAATGTTCAAAGTGTTCTTTATTGAAGTTTGAACAATAAAAACGCGCACCCCAGCTGGTTCGTACTTTTACCAATTTTGATTCACAACTTTTCTATCCCCTAATGGAAGGGTTGTAATTTGTAATAGGTCAATGCGTCTGTAGTTACTGACAAATATTTTAATGTATTAAGATTTTTTTCATTTTGTATTAAGTACTTTTTTATTTCCTAACTATCTTTTATTTATGTAAGTATATTTGTGTATTTGGGATTGAAATGTACAAGTTATTAGAAAAACTAGGTTATTTAATGTTTCAAGATTCTGGAAGATATTTTGATTTTAAACTTTAGCTTTAAACTTTTGCTGCATGAGTTCAATAGATTTTTAAATAATTGGTTGTGTAATTGTTTATATTTTGGGAATAAATAGCTATATTATTAACTGTATTTTATTTTTATTAACGCTTCCCGTGGCCCAAGGGCGGCAATGCCGCCAGTCTTTTGGAGTTTTTACCAGTCGACAGCGGTGCGGAGGAATATTTAACGCTTCATTATTTAACTGTTGGGTTTAATTAGGATATTTCATCAAATTAATTATTTATAAAGTTGTGTTACTATATTTTAATGTGTTTAATGTTCTTTTAAATTGTCTTCCTGTGTGCCATTTGCATGCAACTATCAAGAGCGTCTCCAAGATAAGTAATCAAATAAGTCATCAGCATTAGTTGCACTTGCAGCTTCTAAATGGCAAGATCTTTTGAGAAAACTATTATAATAAACCAAATAATTCTAATTTTAAAGTGCCTGTTAGGTGATATTTTATTTTACTTTTTATTAGATAGGCACTTCCAACGAAATAGGAATGATGTTGTAATTAATATCTAACGTGACTTTATTATCTGACATATTCTGATATACGAATTATAATTAAAATTTAATTAATTATCTTTCTCTGTTGCACTATCTATCTGTTGGTATTGACTCCAAAAAAACAATTATGCAACTAGTAGGTACAGGATCTGAGCAGATGACATGCTAAAACGGAGAGCGAGCCAGGTTGAATTAGGTGTTGCTGAATCTCATGTTGTCTTTTACTTTATTAATATAAGTTTACAACAGTTGGTGAAGGAAAACAGAGTGAGGAAGGTGACTTTTAATTAATATATGTCTGAAATCGCCAACCCGCCTAGAGCAAACGTGGTGATTAATCCTTTGTATGAGAAGAAGCCATTGCCCAGAAATGGTACCGTAACAGGCTGGTATTATTTACAATAGAAGCAGTCGACCTATAAAACCGTTAACATTTGAATAAAACAAAAAAAAAACAACATAACGCATTAAAACCTACTTGAACTCGGGCCTCTGACAGACTTATCCTCAGAGCCACCTCTTCTCTCAGGAACACGTCAGGATAATGTGTCTTCTGGAACAGCGACTCCAGCTCGTTGAGCTGCTGCGGAGTGAAGGTCGTGCGGTTCCGCCGCTGGCGACGACGCCCGAACATGTACTCTGTGAGTAGGTCCCCAGGTAGAGGAGATAGGTAGGGACCCGCCATCTCGAGCTCTCTGCTCAAAATCTTTAGTCTTTGGACTTATCAGTGGCAATTCTTCTTTCTCCAAATTAAGACTTAGTGATGGTTGGTGCGTCACGCTGGTGATTCTTGTTAGATTAATACGATGGTAGATAGGTTGTGTAAATATTTATACTTGTCTATGCTTCAGCCATAACTACTGGCCATCATTTTCTCATAGCAAGCGCTGGATATTTTGCAACACTGTTCAATGACAATTTTTATTTTTGTGCATATTTGGTCAAAAATATAACGTAAATTAATTAGATTCTTCTTACTAATGACTTTGTTTATTAATTCAGTAAATTATTATCTAGTATTTTTTATTTAAATGTAACAAATCACACAAAAATAAAGTTACTAAACTTGTCGTCTCCGACAACACACCGAACTTGGCGTTACTAAAGAAGTCTAATCCGAGATGATCCGAACACTACTGTTTGATTTCGCGAAAATCTCGTCATGAAAACCACCCTGACTCCACCCCCTCGATACAGAAAGCTCGCACGTGATTGGTGGATTGACGCAGGGGTTGGAAGTTCCAGCCAATGAGCTGGTGCAATGGGGGTTGTATTTAATAGGTGAAGATTAAGTTATAGCATATCTGTAAATATAAATGGTGTATAAGTGCTCTCAACTTTGGTGTGGAGCTGTTAATGAAATATTTAATACAGTGAACGGCGGCTTCTTATAGTACTGATTAGTTGGCTGATTAATATTCTGGGCAAAAAGTTTATTAAGAGAAAATTAACTATGAAAGTAAAGTAAACCAAGAAAATAGTTAAGAAGATGTGATATTACGTTCTTGTGATATTATAACAGGGTCTTATCAATAAGATAATACACCTGTATTTTAATGTAACAGAACCTTACTCTTTGGACAAATTTTTGAGTTTCTTTTAAACATAGAACTTGGCATAATTAAACTTAGAAAATTACAGGAACTAAAGGGGAACAGAGAACAAACTATGGGTTTCTGCCCTAAGGCCCTTTCAATACTTTAGTTAAACTGTAAAAAATCTTGTTTTCTATGTAACCCAAAGAAATTTTTAATGAAAGAAGTAAATTATTTGCCTACTTTTTATCAAAATTAAAATCAAAATTCATTTATTCAAATTAGGCTGAGAATTAGCACTTTTTGAACGTCAAAAACGTTTACATAAGACAGTCCCCCAAAACGCCCACCCTTCACCACTTCCTAGTGTTTTTGCTGGGAAGAAGAAGTGGAGGAACAAACTATATTTTTTAGTATTCCTCCCTTTTCTATTTTATTTAGTTTTTGTATAATATGTGTAGCTTTAGTACAATAAATGAAGTATATATTCAGATTTTTTTTATGATTAAACAAATTTCAGTAGCTTAGATAGAAATCATGTTATTTTTTTGTTCTAAGAAAGAAAACATCTTGAAAAAGCGTACAAATTTGGAAAACACCAATGAAAAGTTTCTCTTGAAATGATTCTACACCCCTAGCGTCGAAACTGTTCGTCTACACCACATGAGTACTGAAGTCAGGTTTATGGTTGTGTGTCGTTTTTCCTTCCACCCTGTATTGCAATGGAAAGATAATCTCAAGGAGAACCTTTGCTGCTGACATTTGATAATTTGCGCGGATGTGAAGCATATTATATCTTCTCCATTTTATTTGTACACGTCATAATTATCTTTCAATTGTTAATTTTTTTTTAATTCTTATACTATCATTACAGGTCACAAACCTAATGCGATAGCTAAGACTACTTGTAATATTGTTAGTTCCTTGGTAGACTCAGAATTAAAGTCTTAAAAACTTAAGTACTTGGGCACCGACCGAAGTGTTTGTATTTTATTATTTATAAAGAGGTAATAAGATAAGTTACACCTTTTTATGCAATTGTAAATAATTAACTAAAGATTTATCTGAACTTTATCGCTCACATTTAGGGTTCAGTATCTCCAACTGGACAAGACATTAAGATAAGTCGTAACAAAAAGACACTTGACCCCTGAGGAGATCTTTCCACTGGCATTTATCTTAACGCTGTTGAGGGATGCGGCCAGTTTAACGTTCTGTCCGACCGACTTGAAAAAAAATACATATTATTATGATCTCTAAAACGACATATGAGAGGCCATTGTTTCAAGTGGACGTTTGTAGGCTTATAAGTTAATGCTTGAAAGGTGTAGAAAATGGCGAAATTCTATAATTTTAATGATACTCACATTTAGGTATCTGTGTCTCTTAAAGAAAAACTAACAATTAAGAGAACGATTACGTCATGACAATATTTCCCCTAAGGAGACCTATCCACCGGTATAAATAAATAAATAAATAAATAATGAATAATGCTGGACAATCCACACAGCATCATCTAGCCCCAAGCTAAGCAGAACTTGTGTTATGGGTACTAGATGACTGATATACTTAATACAATACATTACATGGATAGATATTTTTTATTATACATAGCAAATACCCAGTACATATATATATCATATCTGCTGTGTTGAAAAGTGTGTATTATTGTGTATAGCTCTAGGTTATTTTAATAAATAAAATGGTATTATTGCTGTGTCTTAAGGCTATTAGGAGGTGGGGGCGGACTAGCTCAATCTCCTTCCTTCCAATGTCTCCTATAGAGAAGCAAAATTATAACACAAATGGAGAAAGAGGTATTGACAACAAAAATACCAACGTATCATATTGTCAAAGACACTACGACTACTTAAATGACACTTAACTTTCATTAGATGAATTGAAGTGTGATTGTCAAAGTGAATGAAAAAAAAACACGAGTGAACTTAAAGTGAAGTATGATTTTATGTTTCATATTACAAATCTAACTTTTTCTTAGCTTTCATTGTGAACATAAGGTGCTTGTATCTAGCCACATGCAGCTAGACTAGTAGCCTACCCCAACATAGTTGGAAAAGGCTGGGAAGATGATGATTTGTGACCAACACCGAGATAAAGCCTAATTAGTTTAAGACGAAACACACACTGCCCCGCGCTACACTGCAGGGTGCGTGGCGGCGAACGATGAACACTGCGCCTGAATGTGTTTTCTGTGTGTTGCTATACTACTGATCCTTGCAAACAACGTAAGAATACGCACTCCCGCGCTACGCTCCGTGATGTGGTGCAGTGTGAGAATCGCCTAAGAGTTATAAGAGCAGACTAACTGTTAAGCTAAAGGGCCGACCAGGAACCAAATTTAAAGAAACTTATCCAAAACGATGGCGAACGGTCTATGTTTCTACGGGTCTGCGTAACTACGGATCAATGTAGCTACAGGTCTCTGTGGCGACTGCAGACGTAGACAAAAAGCTTTTCTGTAGCGTAAAACGCCAGACGCTACGTCAAAATGTATGGCAATAAAATTACATGTGGAAAGGGGTCGCGTGACATCTCTAAAGCTGATTTCAACTCCATACAAAT
Source organism: Phlogophora meticulosa (assembly GCA_905147745.2). Lineage (NCBI taxonomy): Eukaryota > Metazoa > Arthropoda > Insecta > Lepidoptera > Noctuidae > Phlogophora > Phlogophora meticulosa. The sequence continues at coordinate 11,431,659 of LR990533.1, read as the reverse complement.
TGATCTTTCCGTTGGCGTTAACGTTTCCAGAGAAAGGATTATGTCTAGGCCCCCTGGTCTGCGGAGCTGTAGGTCTACGTGGCGGCGGGTCTTCATAGCTACAGCTATCTACGTGGCTATGGGTACTGAAAAGCGGTGGTTTTGAGCAGGTCTCCTATTTTGTGCGTATGTACAACAACTCTTGAATATAGTCATGTTGTGCAAAACTATTTTTAGTATAATGTGGACTTCATCTCAATACACAACATTATAATATGGACACAAAGATAAGTACTAATGTTATCGTTTACTCTCTAACATAAGTAATACATGCTGAGTTGTTTGTGTAGCTAAATTAAGTCTACTAAGTGGGTTGTAGATAGCGGAAGCAGCGATTACGAGGAGTAAATGAACGTTCCCTCCCGTCGCACTCGCCGCCGCAGGGTTGCCACGCACTCATTAGCGACACATTATCATTTAATTAGGTAAAAACGTAAGCAAATCAAGCTATCCCAGATACTCATTTCTTTCAATGGAACATTAACCTTATCCTCTTGGAATACGGTTGAAAAACTTTCAAAGAAATTCGATTGGGGTAGCTTGATGTGCTGGCCTGCGTATCTAGCCATCAGGAGTGACGATACCCGCTTACGTATCTACTTTATTTTAAGAGTTTAGGAGTACCCTCGGCTATAAGCCTAAGTATATACCGTGACGTTTGTATGCTGAATAGAACCTTACAGCCTAAAATAATATTAGTTCTGTCTGGATTCGAACACTCAAGCGATTTTCACACAAACGTTAAAAATATAGAAAGCACTGTTTGTTTAGGACGTAAGTAAGGAGTTGATTTGCTTAAGTATAGAGATACCCAAATAAATATGATTTAAACATCGGAGGCCTATCATTAATAGTTGTTACCTCCGGCTTACAGTAGCTAAGTAGGTACGAGTTATCTTAGACAAGCAAGAAAATTGACTGTCGCAATCATTTGTGGCAAATACTATTCCTCTAGACTTACACCAAAGACTAGTGTAATGAACGTTTCTGCAACATAGGAAGATCTTTTAGCTAACTTAAGACCTGCTTTGTATAGCTGCCTTTAATTTAAATTCAATCATTATCTCAGCCATCCCTGCGCACAAGGCGGGCGGGTGGCGCGCCGCCGCAACGGCGCTAAACGAGTTTCCGCAAACATTTTAATGAATAACACCTCCCGCGCCCTCACCCCCCTCTGCCCTCACTTCACCCCCTCATTTCACCCCCCCCTCTCATCCCCGTAGAGCCTGCAATGCGCTAATTAAACATTGGAGCCATATTGTCTCTCTTACCATGTTGTGGACCGTATTTCGTACTCGGTAACTCACAATGCCTGAAAGATACATGTTTATAAATATTTTTTTAATTATGTTCGTTTTTTTTATGTACAGAGAGGCTGGTGTGATTTGTGTCGGCTAAGTTAGTAAAAGAACTGTACACGGATAAAAAGTCTTAGGTGTTAAGCAAACTTTGTTTTTTTGCGTTCTATCTTCTTGGACATTACAGATAACTCTGAACTGACACTGGTTATTATTCTCACCTTTCAGATAAAGATAACACTTTTCAAAATGTTGACGAGAGTTTCTTTACCAAGCTGACGTAAGTACTTTTTATTTTTGCATGAATCTCATCCAAAACTTTCTAATTTTACCGAAGATTGTATTTATTATTTTTTATTGTGATTATTTCAAGTTCATTTAACACAACTTGCCAAGTTTCCACCGAAACTATCGAACCGATTAGTTCTTAAATCAAAAGTTTATACTGAAATGGTCTTCAAAACATTCAAACATACCGTTGTCATATCAACCAATCATCTTAATTAGTCGTATGGAAAAAGCTTAAAAAAGAGCACGGGGCGGTCCGACGGCTCAATTAGTTAATTAATCTTTTTTTCCGCGTTAAAATAGCATTTATAAACGAGGCGCAAACCGGTGGGAACGACTCCCTTCTCCAGTGACGTAGGGCTGCTGAGAATGTAGGGAAACTTCTACTTAATTACATGCCATATGAAAATTAAAAACTAAGTGCTTCTCTATCGATGGTATTCAGTTGAACTGTCAAAAGCAACCCTTCTTTTGTTTTAAAACTAAACTAAAATAAAAAAATTGACATCTCTCACTGACAGAAAATTATGGAGACTGACAGTGACAGATAAGAGTAGAGATGTCAAATTAGTTTTTGCGCTATGATTTTGGTCGATGAGTTTGAAATATCAATTACATTAGAATGGAAGCTTTAGTTTAAGTAAAATTCACAGCTCTTATACATTTTCGTTACTTTTTTTTGTTTAATAAGAGAGAATAATGTGGAAATAGTTAGTTTTCGAACAGGGAAATCGGCACCCATAGTATTTATTAGTAAGTAACACAAGACCAAGTTACTTTCATTTTCATTCGTTTAGAAGCTACGATGACACAGACAGACACACGTTAAACTTATAAAACCTCTCTTTTTCATCAGGGGTTAAATATCGAAAAGATTGCATTTACTCAATACAACATGGAGTTGTATTGAGGAAATACAAACTGTTCAATATTTAAGCCCACCGTGGCATATACCCATCATCAATACTTACATACAATGTTACAAGAAAGCGTAGTTATTAGTTAAATGGCAGGTGGCTAACTTTTGATGGATGGCATCTTCGCGTTTTCTTTACTAGCCTCCAGATTCTGCCCTTGCTGGGGATTCACCATCTTTTTCACTATAATACCGTGTAGTCCAGTTATAGTTGCCATTAGGCTTTCATCAATCAAGGCCTCTTGAAGCTGTTAGGAAGGAAAAACGTCCACGATAAAGACTGCAGTTTTTGAAAGTAAAAATGTAGCCCAAGTCACCCATGGTGATGAAAACAAATCGATTGATACCTCATCCATCAAAATCTGACGAATTTTGTGCGCTACGGTTGCACATACGAACATACACAGACTGCTGAAAACATATAATCCATCTAGCTTTGCCGTAGTCGCGAAAAAAAGACAGTTCTTAATTTAAAAAAGTGATTCTTGCTTGGCGATTATAATTATCTTAACACAGTTTTCATTGCCAACCGTAAGTCTAAATAAAACTTCACTAAACATCACTGGGCAGCCCTAACAGCAACGTTAACAGCGTTTACTTATTTGCAGCCAGCAGCGGGACAATACAGTCGTCCGCGCAGCGTGCACACTGGTCTAATTAATACGCTTTCATGCCAGCCTTGATTAACTAGATAGGTAATTAGATGACGACTGCGGTGGCTGCAATGCCGGTGTGCCGACCGTGTGTGCGTGGCTTTATGTTTGTATGTGTGCGTGTGTGTACGTGAGATCGATTGTGTCTGAAGTCTGATATGTGATGGGATAAGCTCTAGCCTGCTTTGTTACTTAGTACGTTTGTAGAGTAACATTTGGTATGGTTGCTGGAGATTATTGCTATAAATAATAGGGCTCAATTGACTTAATTACGTTGATTAAAAGGAGGTATTTACATAATCAATTCTTATTCAAGAGTCATCTCCCTTTTAGAACTGACACGTTCTAACAACTTATATAAATTACAAGTCCAGGTTCGATGTTTCCCTTTACCGATGGCTGTAATGTCTAAGTTAAACGTAACGTACGTAAAAGTAAATATTAAATCAAATCAAATCAAATCAAATCAAACTTTATTTGTGAACATAGGTATTACAATAAAGGTGTTATGTATACAATACAGTTCAGTCGATCTCTATGTCCTACCAATGAAATTGGTGTACAAATCTATTCATGTTTTATATAGTAACTAGCTGTCCCAGCGAACTTCGTCCCGCCTCAAAAGTTGAGTTACACTGCCATCTGTTAGAAATATATGGAACTTATTAGAGGAAAACGTTTAATTTGCAATTAAAAAAATATTAAGGTCAAAAATCGAAATAAAAACTATCCTATCTCTCAAGTTGGATCGAACTGCACATGGTGTGCGAATTTTATTATAATCGGTTAAGTAGTTTAGGAGTCCATTGAGGACAAACATTGTGACACGAGATTTATATATATTAAGATAAGTCTGAATTTATACAGTAAAAAGTCAAGTCCAAGTAAATAATGTCAATTAAATCAAAATTCGAATAAATGGTACTTATCAATTAATCAATTATAATTTATTTTTTACATGCATGTCAAAGGTTAATTGTATTGTTAGTAATGTCACATTTTATCATTTAAAAATTCTTCTATGGAGTAGTACGTCTTATCTAACAAAAATAAATACAATTTACTTTTGAATTTGCGGATAATATCTTCACTCCTTATACATTTTCGTAATTTATTATAGACCCTTGGTGCCATTACAAAGATACTATTTCCATATAGCGCAGTTCTAGACCCAACTGTCTGTAACCGATCACAACGGCGCTGACTAGTTACTCGAGCAAATTTATGCAAATTATTTTTGACGAACATAGACGTTTCATATATGTACAGCGAGGGCATCGTTAATATTTTTGTACTTTTAAAAAACGGTTTGCAGCTCTCTGTTGTCTTCAAATTGTAGAATTGAGAAAGTCATATTGGTACAAATTTCCGTGACTTGAACTCACAACCTCTGCGTGAGTGGCGGGGTCCTAGGTACGTAACCTCTGGGTTATCACGACATTAGTGACATCCTCATTCAACCAGGTGCTTAGAGATATTAAGAATAACTTACATTATGTAGATAGGTAATAAAGACGGGTATTCCGTAGCTAACTTACACTACTCCCATATACTGACTGCCTCGTTGGTGGTCTTGGGTTTGACTCCCGGGCCGGGCAAAGTATTATTGGCGTTTCCGCCTAAATATTAAGAATACTGTAGAATAGGCAGAACTATATTAAACATAATATAAGCAGGTAAATATATTAATACCTACCTACCACATACATGTGTATGTACCTAATGTGAAAACATCTAACTAATGTGAAAAAAAAAACCTAAAACAAACATCGTTCTTTTCTAACTTACACTACTACCATAGGTGCAGATTAGTTTTACTCTGCCTAAACATTTAGAATACCATTGAATAGGTAGAAAAATATAAACATACATAATATAAACAGGTATATGTTAATACCTACCTACCGCATACACATCTAACTAAACTGAAAAAAAAAAAAACCTAAAACAAACATCGTTCTTCAAAGACAATAGACAGAAAGGGTGCGAGCACAGCCTATGTACGAGTATGTCACAAAAACACTCATTAATCAAAATATGTTAGGTATCCCATTGCTTACGAGCGATATCAAAAGAACGGAGAGTCGCTTCCTGTCTTTGTCCGAGCTCATCCGTTTTGTCTTAACACCCCTTTTAACTTTCATACACTCATGCATGCCTCCTTCGTCACCCTTCGGCTGGTTACAGACTGCCGGATAAATAATAATTTCGTCAGTTTACTTTTCCCTCAAGTTACGTGGTTCTAAGTTGGCGTATTACGGTGGTACGTTTTGAAAGTTGTAAGTAAGTAACAGTTATAATAATAACAAAATTAACAAGTGTTTTTATAAATTGATTTTGCTCACATAGTCAGTGTATTATTCTCATACATTTTTGCTCTCTTCTTGGCATAAAATAGCATCCTATATCATAATCCTAAGTACTGTTTTTTTTGGACGATTGATTTTAAAAAAACTTACTAACTTACTTACTTATTATTACCTACTTACCTACTGAATTGTCATCAAATCTAAATGCTTCAGCACTAATAATCTATTATTATTTGTACTAACGTACAAATAATAATAGATACTAACTGGTACTAACTGGTAGTTGCTGCAGCACTTAAATAGTTAAAATAAAATGGCTACAAAATGCAGTTAGAACTCGGAGGAGAGCCAGTGTATTTTATTTGAGGTGCAAATAAAGTCAAAAGACATGAAGCTGAAACAGCTATTGTAAGTACTGGTCCCTTATTTATTAGGAAGACCATTATTGCATCTTTCAAGTTAATTTTGTTTAAACTGATTAATTTGTGATTTTAAGCGTACAACGCACAGTTTCTATAAATAAAACTTAGAGGGAATTTATCCAATTAAACTAAACGCGACCTAACCCACGACATCTAAACCACGTGAGTCAATTTTTCATAATTTTGATGGCAATGACAACTTTTGAACTTGATTGACACACGTGTTGATAGTATTTAGGTTAATTGGTAAAATTCGGCTTTAGCGAGTAAGTAAAATCAAACCATTATTTTTAACATAACTTAACACACCTAAACCGTACTAAAAATGTATAAACGATAGGTAAATAATAATATTCCCTAAGGTGTGTTCAAGCCTTACAGTGTCTCAGTTGATATATTTATGATTAAGCTTCGCGTCCAAAGCGCGGCATTGTCTTTGCGAGCCCTTCTGTGGCACCCCATCCGTCTTGCTTTCACGACACTACCCCCTTTCTTTGCAGGCACGAGATTTTTTTAATTATGACGTTCAGCCTTTTTGTCTTTAGTAAAACATGAGTCGCTACAACTTCTTGGGTAACACCTGGACGGATGTTGGCGGTTCGATTCTGGTTGAAAATTAAAATTGACGTGCCCAAAAACTCCTTTTAGTTTTGGATTTTTTGACAGCTTTAGAGGGGTAGGTGTTATTAAAAGTGATGTATATGTAACACCTACCTAAAACAATATGGCATTTTGTAATACTGAAGATTAGATCGCCTACCAGTATTACAATATGCAGTGTCGTTACCAAAGATTATAAAGTTTAAAATAAAAGATGTGTAAACTTGTGACAGCTCACCCTATCGCTTCGATCTTGATTGAAGCTTTAAAACATTTTGATGGTACCTACTTAAAGTCAGTAGATATTCTGATCGAGTACCGATAAGTTTTATTTGGCGATGAACACCTGCGTGATTTAAACGGATGTACTTATTTATATGGGCTAGGTAGACTTGCATTGTTTACATTTTCGGAAAACTATTGTTTTAGTTATGAGTATTCTTCGAAAAATAATGATTAAATAAAAAAAGAACACCGGGCAGGGCCTTTTAGTATTCAATGTGCGTTATGTTTGCCAAAATAAGTTACGCTACGCTTTATTTATCGACAAAAATCTATCGGTAAAATCCAAAGTCTAAATTGCTTTTCCACATCGCATACAATATAAATTACTTCCCAGCCACAAGTGTACACTGTACAGTCTGCATCAATATTTTCAATAATATTTGCGGAGTGAAGCTACGCGGAGCGCGGGCGGCGTGGGCGGCGCGGGCGGCGGCGCGAGCGGCGCTCGGAAGTCCTGATTATGTAGAGGAATTAATTTTCAGACGCGACGAAACTGCTCTGTAGTGCAGCTAGTGGGGGTGAGAGGAGGGGGCTGAAGAGGGTGAAACAAAACTACCTCGTCAGCCGCACCTGTACAACGTACTCGTGAGCACTCGTAAATCAGTTTGCTAGTTGTTTGTACAGCTTTGAGTCGACGAGTCGTTGATTACAGTGGGCTGATTAATTTGGCATGAATATGGTTCATCACTTTTTCGATATTAAAGCATTGCTTGTAATGAAGAAATGTTCATGAAATATTTTCTTTACAACTCTTAACACTCACTGAAGTTTCAGAAGCGCCAGAATAATTTTATTCAGGGTGGAAGGGGACATCGACGCAAATCCTGATACCAAGAGTTACAATTTAAAGTAAAAAAAGATCAGAAAAAAACGTAAGAATTACGAAAAACCAGACGAATTTAGAATCATGAATCATGTAATCAAGATTCATGTAGTGAACTCATATTTTCAGGAAATGCGTCGATGTACCTTCCACCCTGTGTATTGTTTTTTTTTTTTTTTTTTCTTAAAAACGTTCCCCACACTAGGAATTTCTCCTGTATCGTGGGTGCGTTTACAAACATTTAAACTCACATACACACACGCCAGACCCGGAACAACTACCTGTAGGTCATACAAATATTTGTTCCGTGCGGGGATCGAACCCACAACACGCGACGCTGCAGCCGAAGGCTCAACCACTGAGCCAACCGTGTCGTCTCTATTAGTATTGTCGCTTCAATAACTCGAATCCCCCAATAAACGTAGCATAAATCATCCACCAAGATATCTACTCAAATAATAGTTGGCAAGTGATTAAATGGTCATAAACAACATGCTTGGCCAAGGGTTGGCCCATTGTTGGTACACCTCTCGACATGCTATTAATATGAAAACAATTCGTCCCTTGCCGGTTGCGTGGGTACACTTGGGGCCGAGGGGAGAGACACAGTAAACAAAACAACGTTTAGTCAAGCTAAAGGAGGTTTATTTTGTTATAACTGTTTAATTATTTTTAATTCCTAGGTTAAAAAAGAGGTAACCGTAACTTAGTAGAAATAAGTCAATTTTTTGTAAGAAAAATAACAAAGTTAACTATGAAATGACATCTACACGATGTGAGATGTTACTATTACCTCTCTAAGTTAGTAATTGGTACCCGAAAATTGAAACCAGACTATCCATCTATAAATCAGAGAAACTGAAAATGAATCACAAATAATCTACAGCTCAAACTATTAGCATTGGAACTCCATTTAATCCCCACACAAAAAAGCTTCGCAGTGAGCACATGATTCGCTCCCGCAGTGTACGCTAAGCGATCCCCAAAGACTATGCATATGCGCGCTGGTTGCAATCAGCGATTGCCGGCATTGTGGTGCAGATTAAAATTTTAGGGTTCACCCCGCTAATGTGATTGCACTCTTTCTCGCTATACGGAACCCGCGGGCTCATGTAATCGGGCTATTATAGGGGCGGTGTGTTATTTTTAATCACATTTCTGATTTCATATCAGTGCCATTGCTTTTATGACTTGTTGAGAGTAATCTGATTGATTGAGTTGTTAATTGAGATTACTCGACTTTGTAGTAGCTTGTTTGACTGTATTAAAGTAGGTAATCAATGTGAGTTCATTAGGAGAGGGATTTATTTTAACGCATATGGTCGGGTGTCAGACTTTTGATTTATGCTAGTTTTTATTTATAAATTAAAACTATAAATTCATTTATTTAAGGTTTCCATTGGAAACTATACAATAAAATCAGGTATAAATCAAATTAAATCTAATGAAACTAGATTAAACCAAATTATTATTGCTTTGACTTTTAAAATGCTTTTGAATTTTGGCCGAAAACCGAAGTTTTGTTCAAACCACCAAAGTTCGGTTTAATCGAATGGAATCGAATTTGGACCCATCTTTATCCACCCATAATATGTGTCGAAATAAATAAAGTTATGATAATAATTTGCGCCTATTTACTCAAAAAATTACCTTGATTTAAAACATACAACAACACACAAAACATTTACCAGCATAATATTTAAAATTGCTCAACAAACAGCGCCATATTTCCATAAAGGCATTCTCAATTAAGGTTTTCATATTTCAATCTAGTGGCGAGAGGGAGAGAGAGATCATTGAATACACAAATTGATTGCTCCGCGCATTGTTGGCGCTATCGCCGACTGTACCACTACGTACACTCGCCGGCAAAGTTGATTACTGATCGTGCACAGATGCAGATACAATGAAATCAGTAGATGGATGCTCCGATAACATGTGATTATTCTGTCAAATATTATATTGGATGCAGATGATTGTTGAGGGTATTAATTTAGCTGAGGTTTGGACAATCATATAATAATGTGTAGAGAGTTCTAGTGCTCGCTATTGCTAAGCATGAGGTTTTAGGTTGGATTCCCGGTTCGGGTAATGTCATTGAGTTTTTCCATCTTTGAATTTGTCGGAAGCACCCTGGAGTCCTTGTCCCGGAGTCCAGTGGGCTGTGTGGTGTCGGCCTTAAAAGAATAGCACCAACCCAACTCTTCCTGCGGGTGTCGTAAAAGGCGACTAAGGGACACAAACCGGGGGGTGGGCAGCAGCGCCCCCTGCAGAACAACTCCACAACCAAACTGCGATCCCCAACCCGCATGCCCAGCGTGGGGATTATGGGCATTACCCTCCCAATGATGCACAAGCACAAAAAATGGCCCCCAGTTCCCGGCCGCCTCGCTATTCCTGGCCATGGCAGCGGCCATGGTAACGGCAAGGCAGGGGGTGCTAGGAATCACCGGGCTACGGCAGGCTGCCTCAATGAATTGACCCTGGCAACGTTCAACGGACGAACTCTGAGGCTTGATCACCATCTAGCGCAGTTGGAAGTGGAGTTAGAGAACATTAAATGGCATGTTCTAGGGTTATGCGAAGTCCGTAGAGAGGGGGAGGACACCGTAACCCTAGACTCGGGCCATCTTCTCTACTTTCGCGAGGGTGATAAAACATCCCAGGGTGGCGTAGGTTTCCTCGTCAATAGGGCCCTCTCTAGCAACGTTGAAGAAATCGCCAGTGTGTCGACCAGGGTAGCGTACCTGATCCTTCGGCTGTCCAAGCGGTACAGCATGAAGGTAATTCAGGTTTACGCACCGACCTCGACACACTCGGATGATGAAGTGGAGGATATGTACGAAGACATATCCAAAGCCTTGCACAACACCACTAAGGCCCACTTCAATGTTGTTATGGGGGACTTTAACGGCAAAGTGGGAACCCAGACTGGCAACGAATCCCGGATAGGCCCGCATGGTTATGGAGTTAGGAATCACAGGGGGCAAATGCTTGTCAACTTCCTTGAGAAGGAGGGGCTGTTCTTAATGAACTCCTTCTTTAAGAAACAGCCTCAAAGGAAGTGGACGTGGCAAAGCCCCGACACTGTGACTAAAAATGAGATCGACTTCATCATGACGGATAGAAAGCACATATTCAGAGATGTCTCAGTGATCAACAGGTTCAATACCGGATCTGATCACCGACTTCTCCGAGGCTCTCTGAATATCAACTTAAAGCTTGAAAGAAACCGACTGATGAAGTCCACGCTCCGACCTAACCCAATCCATATCATGGCGGGTACCGAGAAGTTCCAGCAGCTTCTCGGGAATAGATTTGTTGCCTTGGAACCCACTGACGACGCTGACGAGAGCCTACACAATCTGGTCGAGACTCTGAGGGATGAGGGCATCAAGTTCTGCAGAACGCAGCGGACGGGCAGGAAATCCAAACTCTCGGCTGAGACTCTCGGGTTGATGACAAAAAGACGGGAAACCACCCAAGCTACTTCGTCGGAGAGGTCAGACCTGAACAAGCGAATTGCGAAGATGGTACGGCGCGACCTTCGGAGCTCCAACACACGCCTCATCGAAGAGGCGATTGAGCGAAACCGAGGGTCCAAAGTATTCACTCAGCAGCTTGGCAGGAGCCACCTGACGAAGCTTAAAACGAACGATGGGAGGACCGTATTGTCTAAACCAGAGATCTCCGCTGAGATAGAGGATTTCTATGGCCGATTATACGCTGCACATGCACCTCATTCCCGACGAGATGACCACGATTCCAGAGCCACCCTGATGCGCCACTACACCGACGAACTGCCTGACATCAGTCAAGACGAGATCGTGTTAGCTCTGAGGCAGCTTAAAAATGGAAAAGCCCCCGGTGAGGACGGAATAACATCAGAGCTTTTGAAAGCTGGAGGAGCCCCTGTTATAAAGGAATTAACGAACCTCTTTAACACCGTCCTTCACAGTGGGAGAACTCCAAAGGCGTGGAGCGGGAGTTTGGTGGTGCTCTTTTTTAAGAAGGGTGACAAAGCCCTTCTTAAAAATTATAGACCCATCTCGATCCTGAGCCATGTCTATAAGTTGTTCTCACGAGTGGTCACGAATCGTCTCGCCAGGAGACTCGACGAGTTTCAGCCGCCGGAACAGGCCGGGTTTCGAGGAGGATATGGCACCATAGACCACATTCACACGGTGAGGCAGATTATACAGAAGTCCGAAGAGTATAATCAGCCCCTGTGTCTGGCCTTTGTGGACTATGAGAAGGCCTTTGACTCTGTCGAAACCTGGGCTGTTCTGGAATCCTTACAGCGATGCCAAGTAGACTATCGTTATATCGAGGTGTTGAGATGTCTGTACGAAGCCGCGACCATGAGTGTCCAAGTACAGGGCCAGCAGTCTAAACCGATCCAATTGCGCAGAGGAGTGAGACAGGGGGATGTTATATCCCCGAAACTGTTCACAAGCGCGTTGGAAGATATGTTTAAGATGCTGGACTGGAAAGGAAAGGGCATAAACATAAACGGCGACTACATCTCACACCTACGATTCGCAGATGACATAGTCTTAATGGCGGAGTCGCTAGAGGAGCTGAACCAGATGCTGGACGGCCTAGCTTCAGCCTCGCGACGTATCGGTCTTGGCATGAATTTGGATAAAACCAAAGTCATGATCAATGGCCACATTGATCCAATACCGGTCGTCGTACATGGCCACCTTCTCGAAATCGTTTCCGAATACACTTACCTCGGGCAGATTCTGCAGTTAGGTAAAAACAATTTCGAGAAGGAGGCCAAGAGGAGGATCCAGCTGGGCTGGGCAGCGTTTGGGAAACTGCGCCGAGTCTTCTCGTCATCCATACCGCAATGCTTGAAAACGAAAGTTTTTAATCAGTGCGTCATACCCGTCATGACCTACGGCGCCGAGACATGGACACTTACGGTAAGGTTGGTCCACCAATTTAAAGTCGCTCAGCGAGCTATGGAGAGAACTATGCTCGGAGTTTCTCTGAAGGATAGGATTCGAAACGAATACATCCGACATAGAACCAAAGTCACCGACATAGCTCAAAGAATTAGCAAGTTGAAGTGGCAGTGGGCTGGCCATATCTCGCGAAGAACCGACAACCGCTGGGGTAAACGTGTTCTTGAGTGGAGACCGCGACTCGGCAAACGTAGTGTAGGACGCCCTCTGACCAGGTGGGATGACGATCTGCGAAAGACTGCAGGCAGATGCTGGATGCGGCAAGCTGAAGACAGGGCGCTATGGCGCTCATTAGGAGAGGGCTATGTCCAGCAGTGGACTAGTATAGCCTGATGATGATGATGATGATGACCCTGGAGTCCGGATTTGTGACCGTTAAGTGGCTATAGGCTTGCCCCCTATTAATTACATTGGACTGAAACATAACTGGCGAAATGTGGGTGTGTTATATATAGGTCCACCTTTGCCTCACACTTTCTGGTATGCAGGCGTGATGTTTGATTGTTATGATATAGAGTTGTTGGGAAAGAGGCGCGGTGTATTTCATTATCTGAACTGATGATATTAATTTTTGTAACTGTAGATATCACTTTTACATGCTAATATTTGGTACAATTTTAAAAACCAGCGAATCCACTTTCAGCTACTATCATCTTAAACACATAAATAATTCACTAGGATATATAATATGATGTATAATAGTTTGTTTTTCATAATAATTTTCATCTAAGATTTCTATCTATTTATAGTAATTTTACCTAATAATCATAATCTCAGTTACATTTTTAATCGTAATTCTTAAATTGTAATCGAATTACTTTTTGTCCAACAATGGTTTCTAACTGTACTCAGTAAAGGTTCTCACTACCTATGTGAGTACAGTACGGTACCCAAGGTGGGTAAGTAAAAAATGATTGAAAATGAAATGAACTGAATCCGACTGATAGCAAAACGCGGTATAAACACCCAACTTTATGAAAAGCAAAGAATGGATTTATTAATAAGCATTAATGTGAAACTCGAACATCGCGTTTCAAATAAAATCTCCCGGGATTTTTGCTGATTTTCATTCGGCTCCCGTTTAGCGGTGTATTCATTCAATATTTTCATATAATGTATTCAATATTCGATATTAATGTATTCAGCGGCGCCGGGCCGCAATTTTCATTTTGTAATTTTTACAGAGTGCGCATTCGGGCCGACAGGGGTGCTCAACGTTTGCTTGTGTACACAGCAAATAGGTTTCATATACTTTTTTTAACCTTTCAAACGTTTTTGCAATTCATGTTGTCAAGTTGTTAAGTGACTTGATAATGGGTGCTAATTAAGGCAGCTTCTTTAAAATGTCATTCTCGTCTGCAAATATATTTAGTTGTCTAATGAATTAATAGGTCAGCGACGAACTTTTAGCGTCTAATAAATGATTTATAAGCGACCGTATATTGTAAAACAAGCTACTGTTAATATGACGCAACATGGTGATAATTCTTAAGCAACAAAATTTGTGATATGTCTACTCATTGCCAGCTTCTAATAAGTGTATCAACTTCATCTATAAAATAATATCAACGTACTCTAATTTCATAGAGTCACCTTTATTTTTATACTTTAGCATAAGTAATTGATGAGTGAATCTACTATATTTGAACATAAAATTTCCTTATTATTGTCATCAAATAATGGTCAATGAAAGCTCTAATTTCCACTAAGTTACCATAAGTAATTGACTATTATACCTACCCAAATGAACGGGTCTCCCTTGTTTTACCGAAAAGAAATTGCCAAATTATCACTTACCAAAAAATCTCTTTACAAATAATTGTTACGAAAACCTATGTTTGGCAAGTGAACGTTTGAACAAAAACTTGTTCACCAACTAGTACTTTTTTTTGTTAAATTTGATGTCATTTGCGTATTTCTTTGTAAGCTTATGTGCTTGAATTTGTCTGAAACAAGTCAAATTTATGGTAACTAGACATTAGGTTATTTATGGAACTAGTTACAGTAGGTTAATAGTAATAATAATAAGGTTAAGGTAATAATAATGTTATTATAATTATATTATTTCTCTCGATAGCCTCCTAAAAATAATCTTTTTTTCCATATTTTTTTTTATATCAAGCACATAAGCTTACAAAGAAATACGCAAATGACATCAAATTTAACAAAAAAGTACTAGTTTGGTTTCTAATTTTGAGGCTGGAATTTGATTCTATTAGCAGACAGAGGTTGAATCTCTAAAATATATAAAGTAGCTCACTTACAACATCAGTCGCTGAGTTATCAAATCAGAAGTAAATATATTTATCGGTAGCTCGGAGTCATATTAATTTACGCTCGTAAATTGACGCTGGTTTTATGATATTCTGTTGGAATAATAAAGATGATGAATTAATATAATTGAAGCTGTTCTATTAACTCGTCGCCTACATATAAAAAAAGAAGGTAGGTTGCAGGTGCTAAAGAAAACTTTTGTTGCCGCACATATAATTTCCCCTTGATAATTGGCTTAAATACCCGTTTTAACAGAAATATTAAACGTCTCTTAAATAGGTACCACCAAAAACATGCCATTAATTTTATAACTACTTAAGTATCTTGAAAATTGATTAGCGCGCTTTCACTAGAGTCATCTAGTCACATCTAGTGTAAGTGAAAATTGGGCATGAAACTAAGTTTGATCTTTAATACTCATGCCTTTTTCCTATGGGGGGTAGGCAGAAACTACAGAACGCCACCTGCTACGATCATTGTACATATTCCTTTTGCTTCGTTTACATTTATATATCTGGTCACACATATTGATTACTCAGTTTGGCTAATAAACCTAACGGGACTAAAACTGAATAAGAGCTGTTTGGTGGCCATGAGAAGCACAATAATTATTTCATAAAAATTGACGTAAGTGAACGGTATCGATAACACGGACAAGTGAATATAAGAACGCGCACTAGGCCCTCAGATCATTTACCATAGGTACTATTTTCCTTTAATCGTAAAATTACTTTTATATTGCACGTTACTAAGCTGCAGAGTTACATTAAAATAATTATCCCAAATACCCAATGTTGCTTAATGAATAGGGATGCACCTACTCGTACATATTTTGGCGGTTCAGAATTAAGTAAATGAATTTTACTGCTTCGTCTAGTGGTTGCAAGAGCTACTGTTGTGCATGAGGACCTGGGTTCGATTCCCAGGTCAGACAAAGCGTGTTTTGACATTCAAAAAGTGCTGATTCTCAGCCTAATTTGAATAAATGAATTTTGATTTTGATTTTGTGATGTTTTCAGTAGCAGAAATTTAGATTTGTGCCCGGTTGATGGCAGTAGGCTCGCCCCCTAATAACTGACAAAATGTGGGTATACTATTGTTACGCTTCTACACAACTCTTTGGGGTATACCATAAAGGGTTATAGCGTAATTCACGTCTGTTCCTATAGGTACTGCCTTGAATTAATAAAGTCAAAACAATACTAAGTAGAAAGAAACTTTGAGACATCGTGTCTGGCGTACAAATTGTTTGTTTCCATATAATTTTATAGAAGCCTCAGTAGGCGGGGAATCCAATGAAAAGTCCAGTTCTTGCAAAACGGTTAAAATACGCCTACCTTCGCAAACACAATGTAGACAAAAGGTTATTCATTTGCTTAATATTTTATTTGTTGATTACGTTTTTATATTGTGTTCTGCTTCTATATTTTTGTGGATTTACGGAGATAGTACTTACGTAATTGTAAGTCATTTTTATTATATTTGTAACTAACAGTTTTAGCAGTATTATTGATGAGTTTGATTTATCTATGACAGTTTGGTAACATGTCGCCTTCAGTTAAGTTCTGCAGTGGTATTTTGTACAAAAACTCCTCGGTAAAACTTGAGTGATGTGAGTTGACATGTCACTCACCTCGAGTGACACTGAGACACTGACGGTACACTTCGTTTCATCCAAGTTTTCACTGGCAGATTCTTACCGAATCGACCAAATGGTTATCCCGTCGGTGATCGTTACAAAGATTGTTTTTTTATATTTTTATATTAGCCCATTGCTGGGCTGAGGCCTCCCCCAAGCCCATCCAAATACTCTTTTCCCGCTTCACCTCACAGTACGTGATTAGGTCGATTGATTTCAAATATTTACTAAAGTAATCTCCTAACAATGTAATTAGTGTGTATCTCAATAATAGCAGAATTACCCCTCCCCCCCGCATCTACAACCAGGTTTCCTCACTTATCATACCCCGTTCTCTTTTCTCTGTTCATTGTCGTCAGTGTGAATCCGTTAATTAGTAAGGTGCGTGGCACGAACACGGAGGAGTAATCAGTCTTGCACCTCCCTACCAAGAGTTAGAGACGTCGGAAATGGTATCGGGACGGTTGACACTTTTCCCATTTCTTGATTCCTATATTCTATGCTGTCTCAGTGCGTATGTGTTGCAGGGGAATTGGTTCCACCACTTCTTCTTCCCTATACTATATACTAGGAAGTTGCCACAAGTCATTTTTGAGGTTCAAAAATCGTCGTGTTAATTCTAAGCCTAATTTGAATTAAAATATTGGTTTTTGTTTTAACTTTAAATATTATACCTTATAAGAGATTTTAATCTTTGTATTGGGAAAGTACTAGCAAGTTTAATTTCCATGAAAGGCCCTTCTTTCAATTAAATCAAAAGCAAAAACATAGAGAGAAAAAAAACAATCTAACGTTACTAAGAGGTACGATTGGTAAGTAAAAGATAAAAGTGTCCAATCCCATAAGACTATGGTCAAACAGTTTTAGAAAGATAACTTTAATAATATTCGGTAACCACCTTCTTGTAGAGGCGCTACGAGCTACGGATCCTCTGCGGCTTCTACAAAAATAAGCGGGAAATTAGAAAAATTCTGGATAATAAATAATAAATAAATATTTCTGGACAATCCACACAGCATCATCTAGCCCCAAGCTAAGCAGAGCTTGTGTTATGGGTACTAGATGACTGATATACTTAATACAGTACATTACATAGATAGATATTTTTATTATATATATAGAAAATACCCAGAACACCCGGAACAAATATTTGTAGATCGTACAAACATTTGTCCCAAGGCGGGAATCGAACCCGCAACCTCTTGCGTCGCAGGCGGACCTTCGCCCGCCGCGCCACATCGGTCGTCAATGATTCTTTATTTGTTATTCAAAAAAACATCGGTGGGTGTTACGTGTTACATTTTAGCATTATTTTATATGTTATCAATAGCATTATATGGATAGGAACTGTGAAAATTCCATAGGTATTTTAATAAAATAAACAGGGAAGTATAATTATTTAATATACCTACTTTCATAAACAGATTCTGTAGACTTTACCTTATGTACAGCACGTACAGAAAATAGTCACATCTAGTAAACATTCTTGTCGCTGCGTCGGTATCTTGCGGCGGCGACCTCACCTGCGACAATCTGTACGTGTAGTGCATTAGTTGATGACGTCACGCACTGCCGCTCAGCCGACACCCTGCACCTCTACCTGCCTCATTGTCACCAGCTGCCAGCACTGCCACACCACGCCTAATTCCTCTAAAAGATTGAAAGTACCATTTAGAAGCGAAAAGGTGAAGAAGCGAGAAATACGCTTTGCTTTGTTGCCATTTTAAACCCTGCTATATTACTTAGGGAAGCTGGATACTTTTGCATTTTTATTGTTTTGAACTCATGCACGTATTTTCTTTACTTTCAATCACAAAAGTATGTACTCACTTTATGTTATCAGAATAAATGTTGAACCTACATAAGTAGGTTCAATATCTGTTATTCTTGTATTTATAAGTATTATAATCATGAATGTGTGTATGTCACTCGTTCTTATATATATGTATGCTCATTAGAAAACCAACGTCAGACAGCATCTGACTGGTATTACCGCTGAAATGGATGTTTTAGGCGCAACTGTCAGACCCGCATTTATTTTTAAATATTTAATTACCATGCACGTTTTAAAACCCCTTGCCATATAGGTAAAAGAAAGAAAGAAAAAATAATATTTAGCAGGCTCAGGCACACCATGCTTAACATATAAAATATAAAAAGGAACAAGAAATAAAAAATAAATGAAACAGAAGTAATAAAAAAACAATGAAAATGTAAATATTATTAAGTAGGTACGTGCCTTACGGCTGCGCCAGAAGGGTCCAGTTCAGCAAAAATGCCAGAACACTAGAGTCTGGTTTTCAACTGGACTGAAGTTGTGAGATTTCACGGTCGTAAATCAGTTGTATACTTAGTATGACGTGAGTATGTGAAATATATAATCAAATAATTAATTTACACAGGCATAGCGTGATGTCAGTAAAACGCGAAGTGTGTCTGTAGGTAAACGGTTTTCTTTCTTTCTTTTATAACTTGCCTCATAATTCGAAAATATTAAACAAAACTCCCGGAGCTACATTCACTTATCATCAGTTCTAATTGGTATCAGCTGTTTTTCTGACCTCACAAGCCCGCACGGTCAGACACAAAGAAGAGATAACCGAAATAAACACAATAACAAAGCCCACATAATTGTGTGAGTCACAGCCACATAGCTACAGAGAATAATAAAAGATATTACCCAAATGAAAGGTACCTGCGTAGACGAGACTTGAGAAGAATGGAAAAAAAATTATAATACCTAAAACGAATGAATGTGCAAGCCATTGTTGCTCCCACAAAATATCCCAATTACGTTGCGGCGGGAGGGAATATAATCAGAACTGATCTCGCTCCTGTAAGGAGGCTGAGGACTCAAGGGAGGGCGCAGAATGAAAAATTTTAATTTCGAATGCAGTTTGTTAAAGAGCGCACAATAACGAGGAATATTCGCCGGGAAGATAACACACAAAAGGGTTCTGCTTTTTGTTTCGTTCATTAATTACTTGTTTCAGTGGGTTCAGTTATGCACTTCGCTTCACATTGTGGTATTGAAATAGTGCTAGGTATATTATTATTTTTCTTTATGCCAGCTTTATTGTTTGTGTGAGCTGTTATTACTATACCTACACTGGCAATACTAACCGTATCGACCTATGATTTTGAATAGCGAATGGTTGTATTCTTATTAAGTAAACTCATTCACTTACATTCGGTTTCTGGAAAGTAATTAAACGTAAGTCAAGTGACATTTCTGTCACTTTAATTTTGCGATAATTTTAGTTCCAGAAACTGAGCATTATTCACACAATGTTTAAACAATCTTACTAGATCAAATGCTGTGGGTTTCGTACTATTCCCTTCGAACTTTAACATCCCCTAACCCCTTTAAAGCGTAGTTCTTAAAATAAAATATAGCTTATGTTACTCAGGGATAGCGTAGCATTCTAATATTGAAATAAGTTTTGAAATCGGAGCTATAGCTTTTGGGTTTTTGCGTTACAAACATATCACAACAATCTTTCCTGTATATAATATTAGTGTAGACTTAATATTCCCCTAAAACCTCGTCATAAAAGTAAATACTTCTCCATCACTCACTTAGTCAAAATAAATCTCCGTGAAATATCGGCTCCGCATTCATTTGACGATCCGAAGCAAAAGAGCCGAAAAAAGCTGACGCTTCTGTGGCACACCTCAGACTAACCGAATCCCGACTGGACTCCATTTGATCTGGATAATTATACCTCTACGAGTCCGTACGCATTGGACGTCAGGGTTCACAGGTTAAAAACGGGGGGGTTTATTTTTTTATTCTTGTTTTTTCGACTTTTCATCCGTCCGTGTGAAAAGTTAAAACCTTTTTGTTATTTGTGTATTTTACTCTGAAGTAAAATATATTATTTATATTGTGTTAAAGTCTTTCTCGATATGTTAACTACTATTTGCGCCGTGTTAGAAACTGCCCGATTCTCTTTAACGTTTTGCCAATATTGTTATTATTATAATCCTAATAAATCATAAGAGGATCATTTTGATTTTCATGTGTTCTCGAGTTTTTCCACAACAATAATATTGCATGAATCCCCTAAGAACACCTTCGTGGAAATTGGATTTCCAGGCACGTCCATGTTTACTTCAGTCTTTGAATTTGTGACATTTCAATTCCGTGAAATTCGTCAGTGGCAACACTGTCTGTTTGCTTTCTGCGTCGGGCCGTGTGGAAAAACGGCCAATCCTTTAATTAAAGCTAGCTAGTAGCGGTCACAGCCAAAGATAGGTATGAGATACTGTGGCTCTACATTTTGACTGAGTTCGGGACAAACTCTGTGCCTATTTCACATGCAAATTGATTTACTGTGCGTTTAATGTGAAGTGATTTTGTATATTAAAAGAAGCTGGCAAGCCGATGAGTGGAGAAAGCAAGGAGAAGTCCCGTAAATTTAGATTGCCAGCTTGTTAAAATATAACATTTTCGAAGTAGTAGACGTAATAATCTATCAACATGGAGTTCTTAGCCACTAACTAATGTGAAAAGTGAAGCAAGCATTGTAAAAGTCGGATTAATTATAAGCATTATTAATTATTTTTAATAACAATAATTTAAAGCACTGAAACAATTTTGAAACTTGGCCAAAAATTATTAGATATTATGCATGATTAGTATGGAACAGTGAGACCTATTAAGTTGACTTAGACCTGTATTACGGAAGCTCACTTAATACTCTAGCATTACTTAAAACTAGTTCCAACCAATCAAATGGCATTGAACGAGGTTTAAGTTCTACTTGAGAATTACGAGGGTTTCTGCTAAACTAAACTTGGAAATCCTTTTCAAACTCTCAGTGTTTAGGTAAATTAATTTGTCTTTCATTATATAAAGCACTCTCGAGGCGTCCATTTTGTAATAGGGAAGCCAAAGAAAAAAGTAGGTACTTATTAGCAATCTTATCAGTTTAAGTTCTTTGAATGTTATGAATATGATGTATTTTATGCCTATAGTGTTACTACTTGTAAAAAATATTTGGCAATAGTAGACACTATTGACTATGCTATTTTTAAAAGCTAGTAGAATTGGATTTCCGAATCTCCGAAGGGAAGCCGGTAGGTATCGAGTTGTATGGACACTTCGCCACTGAAATGAAGTTATTACTTTTACGCGTACCACTCTTTGCTAATTTACAGACGTTTTAGCAAACACTTTCGCAAACCGTCGCCCTCATCTTATCTTATTTTATCTTTTTTGATCATGGGGCGTGTCGTCATTGAGATACACCGTTAAAAGGGTTAGGCACTTTATAAGTAATCAGTCTGTTTCATCTGCCTGTTAGCGCGTTTGAACACCGTTCACAGCATTACAATATCACACCTGTTTGCTAAGTATATAAGTAATTGATGTAGTAAATAACTGTTTGTTAAGTTAACTTTCTAAAAGATAACTTAGTTAAAATATATGTTTTACGTAACTAGGTTAAGCTATATTCACTATAAGATTGTAAAGTAACAAATAACTGTACGCGTATATTACTAAATGTTACTTGTTTGTAGACGCCTTGGGTTGAACAGTTAAGTCTACAAAATGTTAATAAATAAATAAATAAGTGTATATGTCTTTGAAATAAATAAACGTGTCTGAATGAAGATGACCAGCATTTGAAAGGTAATTGATGTCAGTGGGAGATCAGACTAAACTCTTAATAAGCCGTTTCATTTAAAACTTCGTGCTTACCTATGAAAGTACGGGAGTTTAAGAAAATTACGTAAAATAATATTAATTTACCTTTGGTTTAGTTGTCGCAAGCACTACAGCTAATCATGAGGTCCTAAGTTCGATTCCTGGGTCTATCAAAGTGTTATTAAGTTCTGCCAAGTGGAATTTCTCAGTAGCAGCCCGGAGTCTGTATTTGTGCCCAGTTGATGGCAATAGACTCGTGCCTTTATTAATGCCGGTGAAATGTGGTTGTACTATACGCACACCTCTGTCTAAACCCTCAGAGAAAACAGGCTTAATGGTATGCTGGTACTAAACCCTTGATACAATTGGACTTCTTTCAAAGCATCTATTCTGCCTATCCTTTTTCCAAATATGTTATGGTCGGCTTCCAGTCGTCTAACCAGATGCAGCTGAATACCAGTATTTCACATGGGGTGACTGCCTATCTGACCTCCATAACCAAGTTACTGGGCAACACGATAGCTCTTGGTAAGACTAGTTGTCAGACTTTCGGGCTTCTGACTACCCGTAACGACGGTCAAAGATCTACAAATGACAACCGGGACCAACAGCTTAACGAGGAGCTCGAGTAATCTCGATATGTTACAAACGGTCACCCATCCACAGACTGACCACGGCAACCGTAGCTTAACCCTCAACCCCGTGTGGCTGTTTTTATTTAGCCACGAGCTTTCAAAGCAAAACATCACATTAAATAACGTTTTAAATACAACGGGCGAGTATTTAATCCCATTGATTCCCCAAAACCAGGTGGTGCGGGAAAATCGGATAGCATTCACCAACCGGTAATGAATTGACGTCCGGCGCGACCGCAAATCCACTAATCTGGCTACTGACATACCTTTTTATTGTTTTATATTCATTTATGTGATCAAAAGGGTCCATACCTAATTAAAATATCCAATTAAGGACTCGATTGGTAAATTGATACGTGATTTAATAAACTGGTGGTATGGATAGTGAATTAATAAGTGTGCTGAAATAGTTTGTGGAATATGTTAAACCGATTCTGTAAAAATTTGCTCGTGAAAATTCGGATGAAATGAGCGGTGAAGTGACCTAGCAGAGTCTTACTTGAGCTGGGTGACACTGATAGCACTATTTACCTAAGTGTTCTCGGGGTATTTTTTTACAGATCTACCGCTGATCTTGATATGGTTGGTAAGGTGATAAATTAAAATAATTTAGGCACTTAATTTCTGACAAGCCTTCCTCTAATTCCTTTTGTCAAAATCT
Source organism: Phlogophora meticulosa (assembly GCA_905147745.2). Taxonomy (NCBI): domain Eukaryota; kingdom Metazoa; phylum Arthropoda; class Insecta; order Lepidoptera; family Noctuidae; genus Phlogophora; species Phlogophora meticulosa. The sequence goes on along the minus strand of LR990533.1, from coordinate 11,408,191 downwards.
AGACTAGATATTAGATAGTGCCTACATTGATTGTTGCTGGATTGTTGGGTAGAGGTGAGGGTTGAGGGTTGAGGGGTGCGGGGTGCGGGGTGCGGGGTGCGGGGCAACAATTATTGAGCAAATGTAATAGCGGCATTGTGATAGAGAGCGCCGCACAGACGTAGAGCCGCGTTGATTAGTGCACAACAAAGATGTAGAGACGATATTGATACTACTTTTTATTATAGTGTGACAAAGAATTAGCTATTTTTTTTGTTTTTGTTTAAACTTTGCCCCACACTACGAATTTCTTCAGTATCGTGGGTGCGTTTACAAACATTAAAACTCACATACACAAACACCTAGACCCAGAACAACTAACTGTAGGACATACAAAATTTTGTTCCGTGCGGGAATAGAGCCCACGACACGCGGAGTAGAACTCCATCGCTCTGCCACTGCGCCAACCTTGCCGTCAAGTTGTTAATATGATAAAGCGGCATTGTGTACAGAGGTAAAGCTGCGTTTATTAGCGCGCTACAACGACGTAGACACACTCATCTGATCTGCCTAGTCTTTTCTTAACTATTTTAGGGTCAGCTTCCAGTCTAGCCAGAGCAGCTGAGATCCAGTTTTTTACTTAAAGCGACTGCCTACCTGAACTCCACAGCCCAGTGACGGATTAATAGGATACCCTTGGTAAGACAGGTTGTCAGACTTTCGTGCTTGTGACAACTTGTAACGACTGTCAAAGATCTATAAGTGACAGCCGGAACCAACGGCTTATTTGCTTTGTAAGGCAAGAAGGGGTTTTGATAAGAAATGGATGGTCACCCATCCATGACATTTAGAATATTATTTGGCCATGGCATGCTAAGAGAGAACCCAGGAGTCTATTTGTGGGCCTCGTTTAGGTTTATGTTAAAACCTTATTTAATAATAAAAATATTTTAAAATCTATAAATGTTAAGGACAAGTTATAGAGGCATTGTGATAGAAGGCGCCACGGTGGTGTTGTTGAACTACATATTCCTGCCATGTCCCATAACTCGTAACAACTCAAAGAGTGACTAGACTCGTCCCTTTATTACATAGGTCTTAAACATAACCGACCGGAATTGACGAACGATGTAGCGCGGCGGGGGTTCCGGGTGTTCTGGGTATTTGCTATGTATAATAAAAAATATAAATGTAATGTATTGTATTAAGTATATCAGTCATCTAGTACCCATAAGACAAGCTCTGCTTCGCTTGGGGCTAGATGATGCTGTGTGGATTGTCTAGCATTATTTAATTATTATTTATTTATAAGAGAAATATGGTTGGTGGAGAAATATGGTTGTACTATAGGCACACCTCTGTCCAAACCCTCGTAGAAAACAAGCCTAATGGTACTTTTTCAAAGCCAACATCATCATCATCTGTCGAACATTTTCCCAAATAAGTTAGGGTCGGCTTCCAGTCTAACCGGATACAGCTAAATTCCAGTATTTCACATGGAGTGACTGCCTATCTGACCTCCTGGCTTTACTGGGCAACACGATACCCCTTGGAAAGTTAACGCGTAACAACTCAAAGGAAAAAGGCTACTAAGCTTAGCCGAAACAAATATTGTTTTTATCAGCAAATAAATAGTGACAATGGCGTCTCCAAAGTTCTATCAGTCTTTGATTATATTTGCGACAAGCCACGGCCCCGCCCCTTCCATCCCCTATTATATTCGCACTCAATGCCGTTACGCCCTAACTTAATTAATTATGCGAAGCATTATATACTCTACCCTTCAGACAATAAAGATCAATTTAATAGAACAGGCGTTATATTATGTAAGCACATAATCCCGTACTGTTTCGATTTGTCTATAAAATAATACATTTTGAGCTTTGTCTGAGAATCATTGAAAAGCAAGTGATGTTTCAGCATTGAATGAATTTAATTAATTAAAATCTTTGAATTTGGTGATTGAAATTATTTTTTATCTGAATGGATTAATTCATTATTATGTTGATTGTAGTTTAATAGTTCGTAATACCGCTTAAATCTGTTGGTGACAATTCAAAAATAAAAACTTAAAATAAATTCTTCATAATTTATTTACACTTCATACCTAGGTCTAGTGGTCACAAGCACCACTGCTGAGATTGAGGTCCTGGGTTCGATTCCCGGGTCGGGCGAGTGTTATTGAGTTTTTCCACTTGGAATTTCTTAGTAGCAGCCCGGAGTCTGGATTTGTGTCCAGTTATTGGCAATACGGTCGCCCTCTATAACATGGGATGTAAATATAACTGGCGAAATGTTGGTGAACTCTACGTACGTGCACCTCTGCCTAATCTTTTTTGGGGCACAGGAGTGATGTTATGAGTTCACAGACTTTTTCGTATATAAATCTATATTTTTAGTCATATACTGCCATAGCAAGTACCAACCAGCCATTACCTATATTCAAACAAACCAAACTTCCCCCCGAGCCTGTAAGAAATTCCCTGAAAATATAAATGTTTCAAATAATAAGCCTGCTGAAGCCCTGTTTAGACATTCCCTACAAAAGTTTAGACAAACAGTGGCCGCAGAACAAAACATTTCGTCCAAATGATGCTATTCAAAAACAGTTTCGTCGTGTTTTGTGTTTTTGAGGGGAAACAATATCTCGATTTTTTATTGTCCGTGCATGCATGCAGGCACAAACTTACGGACGTTCAGCCAGCATTTGTGTGCGGGGAACAATGCGAGGCGCGTTACTTGTATTGCTAAGAGGTTCTATTGTTTAATGCCACAATTAGCCACGAATTCTGCCCAGATGAAAGAAACTGACCAAGTCGCTGACGACTGTGTACAGCGACGCAGAGGTTTTGATCGTTTTACCCATATTTCAGTTATCAGCAGAACTGAGAACCCATCATCTCATTCAATCATCGTGATAACACTCACGATGATTGAATGAGATGATGGGTTCTCAGTTCTGCTGATTTTTATTCTCATTTTTAAAGTTGGTCAATAACGAGAAGCAGATACACCTACTTTTTAAATTCACATACCTAAGAAAAAAAAATCCAAGCTATTGGTTAGTAAATAAAACACGTGCTTTTCTTTTAATATTGTGAGTATAATCTAACTTAAATCAAAACTATTTAATAGTATCATCAGTTTTCATATTACTTTCAGTAGCAAGTTGACTTTCAGAATCAGTATTAGTATCCTCGGTAGTATTTTGAGCAGGGTCCGGAGCCTTGGAATGGACGCTGACACCATGTATTTCAGTCAACTGCTTTAGTAAATGAGTAGTATCAACATTAGTATGCACAATCATTTCGAATATCTTGAGTTGTTCTAAGCCTTGCCATTCATCTCTGTGCTTAATTGCTACATTAAATAACTCGTTCAAAACCTCTCTCGCTTTTTTCACCATTGCTAGAACGAAACCAGCCCTGTAATCAGGCACTTCTCTATTTCGTGTCTTTATTTCATCACAATCTTTCATTCTAACGTCTGTATCGTGCATTGTCTGTTCCACAAGTATTGCTATTTTGTTCTTTATATTAGCGTCTTTCTCGTCTTCGTACTTGCGTCTGGAGTGTATCATATCGTCTGGTCTATCATTCGCCAGCCAGTATCTATGAAGATACGACTTCATTCCTTTTTTCCTTGGGTATGGCTCATACATTTCCAATGTTCTATGATCTAGTTTCCGTTTAAGATTGGAAACTTCACGGCCTTGTGGTAAGTCTATTAAATTGATACAGTTACAGAGCTGTACTATTAGTTGTACCATATCTAAAATCAATACAGAAAGGAATGCGGATAAAGCGTTAGGATATAACAAATTAAAATTAGAAACGATAGTCAAATTTCGATAAATAAACTCGGCATTCACCAATTAAACATGTATGTAATTTAAATTGTTCAATTAAAAACACTCACATAATATTGAAGAAATTAATATGATCATGTTACCATCCTAGTGAAAACTACTTCATTACCGCAAACTATGAAATGAAATGTTTAACAACCAACCAACTATAACATTTACAGTTAATATAATTAAATGTTTTGAACACTGAACATAAAAGGAAAATATCGCCAGTTTTATGAAACACGTGTTATCATGTGTAATACTTTTCCATAAACACAAACATGTGAGTGAATTCACTCATGCATGGTTTTATTATGTTGGTGGGCTCATTTGCGATTTAATCAACCAGATAATTAATAGTTCCGGCCACTCACATGTGTAGCTTAAATAAACCTATAAATAATCAATAAACAATATTTAATTATGTTTAGTATCGAAGAGAGGGTTCCAAACCTTTAAATGGAATACGTCCACTACTGTACCCTCCCCTTAACACTGACTCTGACAATATAATTATACAATATAATATTATATTAAATTGTATAATTATACAATATAGTATTATATATAATATTATATTATATTGTATAATTATATTGTCCTATACCTACTATACTTGAAATAAGAAAACACTTTATTGTTTCCAAATTCCAATATCAAGACTGGTTGATCGTAGTACTGGCCATTTTGGGCGGGCAGTCGCGGATAGGCGCTCTCCATGCAGCGCTGTGCATTCGACAAGAAAATGTAAATAGGACAACGAATATTAATTATTTTAAATGACATTTATTTTTTGCATTCAGTAAAACTTAGTGTTGGAAAGTAACTTTTATTATCAATATTGAGATTTAAAATTCAAACAGAAGGCCAATTGTCAAATTTAAAAAAAAAGATTCAGTAGATTTTCATCATGTCCAAAACTTATCAAAAATGTACACAAACGTTTACGACAGATTAGAATTGGAATGTTATAAAAAAAGTCATCATCGTTATCATATAATCAGATGTAAAATACTAGAGAGAAAATCTATTCGAATTCCTCTTATTTATGATCAATCAATTATATTATCAATGGGCTCATCATAATTATTCCAACTTAGACTCCAATCATTTACTTTTAAACCATTTACAGGTGAATTGTCATAGAGCTGCTCAGTTAGGCAGAAAGGTATCGTTGCTCGTCCCTAAGCTTAATTTCCCATTTGCTAGTGAGGTCAGCTGCAATTTTCACATGAATTCAGGATTCAACCACTGGCAGTACATCATTAATACCTGATAGTTTTCAACGGGTCCTATATTCAGACCACTTACACTACATAGAGTTGCTTAGCGCTTCTAATAAATCCAGATCCACCTGTGCGTGATCTAACTTGCATATTTGAGGGACATATCTACGAGTACTTTATGTTCCCGGATATATTTATCTAATATATTATTAAGCACACAACGTACGTCTATTAACCAACTAACGGGAATTTCACAACCTGTTATCGCTATTTTATAATTTCTCGGCACTTCACGGTAATATTATAAACTATCTAATTTGTTTGCGTATTATTGTAAATAAATTGTTTTATTCACAATTTATCGAGGGTTATTATTATTGCTAGATTTATTAAATATATAGTGGCACACAAAGGGTCGAAGGGAAATCGACCCACGATCTGATACCATGAGTTCTATATATAAAGATTTTGGACAAGCGTTGAACTGTTTCGTATTTTCCTAATTTTTACTTTAAAATGTAAAAAAAAACATGATTTCTTCCTATGCTAAAGAGTTTTTAATTGAAAGAAGTAATTAGTTACCTTTTACTTAAATATCTCATGTATTGAACTCATGGTATCAAGCTATCCTTCGATGTCCCTAACATCCTAGATATCTGCATCTATTAAGTTCTTAAGCAAGATAAACTCAATACTTTTATTGCTTCCACAAGTTTACTTAGATGGTAGGTTTTAAAAAATGTGGACCCTGTCGGGCACTGCAATAATAGGAGAGAGGAAGAGGGCTTTTATTTAACTATATATTAGAATAATCCTAAATGTTTAAATGTGTTATTTATAAAGCAATGTAATTATCTATTAAAATATGTGTTTATCTAATTTAAAATTTATCATTAAAGTATTCATTGAGATTATAATTTATTTTATTAAATATATATATATATATCTTATTCTAAATATATTGTTCTTTTCTATGTCTTAGATTGAGTACCCAAACCACTAAACTTTTGACTTCGTTAAAAGTTATGGGTTTGAACCTCAAAAAACCCAACTACCCTCGTTTAGCTTACAGCCCTACAGCCAAAATACATCTATTTCACGTTTACCTACACTCCATTGTTTATTTAAAGCCGAAAAAGTTTTTAGTTTTCCATTGTGATGCTCTTTTGTTTGATACGATACCTATTTGAAGCTATTGTTATAATGTGGGGAATGGTTTTCGTATATGGCGGCGGATCTAATCAATCATTGTGTGAGCACAAATTAATCTAGCACGGAGGTTTATGTTATGTCTTATATTTATCTGCTGGGGGAGACTTTGAAAACGTAGAACGTAAAATCAGTTGAAATATAATCAAAATTCATTCCACTTGAATGTAGGTTATATCCCTGTTTGATTCTGTGAGCTTCTGTTATCATAATTATCGTTCACATCTACTATCATTTACATTATAAATGCTAGAAAAACACAAAAATGTGTAACCCTAAGAGTCACTAATACCATACCTACCGACATCAACGTATTTAACCTCCCCGTGGCGTGTCGTCTGCGCCTAGCTGTGACGTCATCAACTAATGCACTAGCGCCGACCTCATCACGGCGCAGGTGTGGCGTGGCTGTGGCGTGGCTGTGGCGTGGTGCCGCCATGCCACCTGAGAAATAATTACCGCGCGGAAAAGATGGGATGCGCCTTCTCATTATTTAAGAAGATGGTACACAATGTGTGTTTTGAAATACTCATGTGTATTGTCTAGTGAATATAGCGCGCTGCGCTTTTTTTTGCTTCGAACGCGACTAGAAATGGAAGAAAACACTTTTGAAAAGAGTAAATGGGTATCAACGTGTTTGACGACCGTTTTAGGCAGAATAAGTATCTAAACTATTTAGGTTTATTAAAAAAACATGTACACATCAAGCTTGTAATCACCGAAGGGTCGGGCAGAAGGTTTCACCCACATTTAGCCAGTCATGTTTGTCCATTTCAATAGGGGCGAGCCTATTGCCATCAACCGCGCACAAATCCAAGCTCCGAGCTGGTACTGAGAAATTCCTCATGGAAAAACATAATAACACTTTTCCCGACCGGGAATCGAACCAAGGGCTTCGTGCTCAGCATTAGCGCTTGCACCAGTGGACCAAGAATTCAAGATTAAAGATTATTTACAATTAAATGTTTAAGCATGACAAACCTTGCAGGTTATTCGAGAACATTCTCGAGAATTCGAGGCCGTCAAATTAATTTATGTTAGACATGACAGACCAACTTGAAGGTAGATGAGGAAACCTTGACTTATAATAAACAGGAGTCTGAAATAGTCAAACCGTCGAAAGCAAATGTGGTAATTGATGTTAGTTCCTTCTCTGTATACCTTTGCCTTGCAATGGGACAGTAACAGGCTATTAATATCGATAGTTATTAACTCAGTAGAAATTTATATTAAACTTGTCATTTCTTAACTGTCAAGACGCTGCTTCAAATCTATAATTTGTACTCTTATCGGGTTACTCAGTCGTCAGCACATCAAGCTACCCCAATCTGTCAAATTTCTTTGATAGTTTGTTAATTTTATTACAAAAGTATGAAGTTCATGTTTAATTGGGAAAATTTGACAGTTTGGAATAGCTTCAAGTGCTGGCGTCTGTACCTAATTATAACAAATCAAAGACCAATAAACATTTTGTTATCATTTAATATTGACCTAACCGAAAATGACAACGTCTACTTATGTTCAAAGTAAAGTTTCCTTATTTTTCGTAGCGTTCGCACTCTTTAAATGTACGTCAACGAGCTGCCTCAAGAGATTTGTCGTATCAACATTGGTGTGAACGATCAGTTCGAAGACTTTTAAATGTTGCAGGGACTTCCATTGGTATTTGTGCTTCACCGCCACGTTGAACAGCTCGTCCATGACGTTCTTGGACTTCTTTATCATGCACAGGATAAATCCGACCTTGTAATGCGGCTCCTCTCTGTAAGACGCTTTTATTTCATCAGTTCTTTTCATCTTTTTCTGCGTGTCCCGCATCGTTTGATCCACAAGGTTTGCTATTTTCTCCTTTAAATTTGTGTCCTTCTCATCCTCGTAGACACGCGGCTGCGCGTGACCTCTCGTATAGTGGGGGTACTCATTCAACAACCAATACTTGCGTATAGGCTCTGGTGGCAGTTTTACCGTTTTGAATTCTTCAAACTTCGGTACCATTTTAGATTTGAAATTAGGTTGATGTACGTCAACATCCGATAGATCAATTAATTCTAAGCATTTACATACCTGAATTACCATTTTTATTGTACCTACAAAAACATAGAATGTTAAATATTTGTAAGTACAGACGCCAGCACATGTAGCTGTCCCAAACTGTCAAATTTTCTCAATTGAACATGAATCTTAATCTTCTGTAATAAAGTTGAAAAACTATCAAAGAAATTTTATTGATTTGGGTAGCTTGATGTGCTGGCTTCTGTACACAAAGGGCTGTTATTAAAAATATTATTTCAGTAAATAAATGCATAAGTACTTACATAGTAATGTAGCAAGTTTTGTAAAAAATGTTTTCATTATTAAAAAGGTGGTCACTACATTACCGAATCTTAGAATCGAGCAATTAAACACTAGGTACCTAAATCATAGGATTAGTTAGTGTTTATCAGCTTTCCGTAATAAAATTTTATGAGCACGGAACATTAATATTACATAATCATTAAGGATATTTCTAATTATAATTTACTCTGTCTACTCTAACAGTTGGAGAACTATTTGTCCAGCATTATTCAAAGAGTATATGCATACCATCACGATCTTCCTTTTTTTAGAGCTACGAGGTACTTAAAATATGAATCCGTTACTACCCCCGTATTCATTGAAACAAGGATAATAAATAAACTTCCTAGCGTTTCCCAAATATGTTGGTGTTGGGTTCTAGTTTAAGCGGATGCAGCAGAATACCAGTATTTTACATGGAGCGATTGCCTTTCTGATATCTACAAACCAGTAATTAGGCAACACGATACCCCGTGGTAAGACTTGTTGTGAGACTTTCGGACTTCTAACTACCCGTAACGAATGTCAAAGATCTACAAATGACAGCCGGGACCAGTGACTTAAAGTGCTTTCTGAGGCACGGAGGATTCTCGATATGTTACGTACGGTCACCCATTCACAGACTGAAATAAAGGTAAGAATCAGAAGATAATATCTTCTGATCTTGATGGAGTCCTGGGTCTCATGATGGAGCAGAAATTGGAATCACATGACCAGGTTCCATAGTGCCATACATTATTGAATCGTCACCAAGGTTAAAGAAGTATGCTAAATTTCAGCTTAATTAAAATGGATCATTCTAACCTTCGATCAATAATCATATAGTCAAATAATGACTCTAGTTGGAACTCGAATCCAACAAGCGTTAAGAAGACCTGTGCATGTTTATAATGTTGCTTTACATACCAGGGTCTCTATTAACGTCTCACGGTATCGGCCCACTTGGAAATACATTAAATCCTAATTGATTTGTTCTGGGTATTTCCTATGTATGATAAAAATATCTATATATGTAATGTATTGTATTAAGTATATCAGTCATCTAGTACCCATAACACAAGCTCTGCTTACCTTGGGGCTAGATGATGCTATGTGGATTGTCCAGCAATATTTATTATTATTATTATTATTTTAATTGTAACTGGAACAAGATTCCATTGAATGCAATTCCTGTCTATTATTGATCGAAGATTCTAACCGAAAACACATATGTATTGTTTTTTGAGTTGCCATGTTCAAACTTCGATTGTACCAAGTAATGTCCTGAAATGTACTGTTATTTACATTGCTTTAGAAAGCTGCTTTTAAAAGTACTTTTTTATTTTACGAAAACAAAGTGAAGGAATTTTGAATGCGTCTAAACTGTGCCTAAAATTATCGCTGAACATATAGAGGGGTGTTTCGGAAAGTTATTAAATTTGGGATAAACATACATACGACGACCGATGTGGCGCGGAGGGCGATGGTCCGCCTGCGACGCAGGAGGTTGCGGGTTCGATTCCCGCCCTGGGACAAATGTTTGTACGATCTACAAATATTTGTTTCGGGTGTTCTGGGTATTTGCTATGTATAATAAAAAATACATCTATGTATGTAATGTATTGTATTAAGTATATTAGTCATCTAGTACCCATAACACAAGCTCTGCTTAACTTGGGGCTAGATGATGCTGTGTGGATTGTCCAGCAATATTTATTATTATTAATATACATAATACATACATAAACTCACGCCTTTTTTCCCATGGGGGTAGCCAGCAAAAAAAAAACAATAATGTGGTTTCTTTGCAATGTCTTTTCTTGCATGATTATGCGTCTGCCCAATTTAGAACTTAAAAATGCCATGAATTAATAATTCCACGGAATATTTTGGCTTAGACTCTAAGAACGTGTTTCTTTACAACTGGCCATTAGTATTTTAAGACTATCTGTCAAATGGTAAAGTCTATTGTCTGTCATCGGAGCAGCCTCTTTGCGCAACATTTGGAGCCAAGATTTGGTCTGTGAAAAATTCTCGTTATGTTTCGAGTAACGCTTATTAAATTAGGGGCTTCCGCTTTATCGCAAAGTATAAAAAATGAATTTAAATCACAAAATAGAAATTGTCACGGTGTATTAGGTATAATGGGTATGCTTCAGCAAGAAAAGGTACAGAATGGACTCGTTAGTATCAGATCCGTACATTCCATGATAGTATCATTTAAAACGCGTTGTTCACGATAAAGCCAAAGTAATTTGGGTATAATCTAGCGTAGATCGTAGTACCTTGAACTAGTTTTCACAAAGATGTAGATTAATTTAGAAGAGACACTATTAATCTTAAAAAAATATATGATCCAAAATCATATGATAGTGTACTATGGGGATAATACCTATACTATCACATGATCTTGGATTATATATTTTTCCATGAAACATAAGAAACATACTAACACATCATGACATTATGTATACTTAAGTAGTTTAATATAATACTATATAATTTCAGCCAGATCGCTTTTCGTTGTCTCAAGTGACGGTGGAACACCACGAGCTTGCCCTAGACGTGATCAAGCAATACTACTTGAGCGATCATGTCTTGGTTCAGTCAAGAAATATGGACATCTCAAATGACTGCGCACTTGATGAATACCTCGTCAGTTTGCTGAAACAAGGTATACCTTTATCATAATTATAACTTATCTTTTGAGCCTCCTGTTTTTATATAAGTTGATTGGTTGAACCAATCAAATGGCTTTAAACGACTTTTATGTAAGTTGAGTCTTGACTGAGTTTCTGTAATAGAGCCCTTAGAGGCTTTGGGAAGTTGATCGCTCAAGTTATTGGAAATTTTCTTTCCAATTAAATATTTCCCAACTGAAAAAATGCTGCGTAGGCCGAGGTATCAGGCCTACGTATGTACCCGTTTAATTAATTGGTTTATTAAAATTGTGACCTGTTTCACATATTGATAACTTTTTGTAAAGTAGAAAACTTCATAGCAATTATGAAAAAAAATAAAACAAAATTATGACCATTGTGAAACACCCACCTCTAAACTACATTATTAAAAAACAAAAAGTATTTATTGACTACTTAGAAATTGGCCAAGAAACGTGCGAACATGATTTAAAGGCGTTCGTTCATTATTTACAGGTAATTCGATGTTTGCTAGAGCGGAAGATGGCTCGTTAGCTGGACTCAGTGTCAGCTTCGCCAGTTGCCCCGTTGACCCTAGAAACTTAAGAAACTATGCCTTCTACAGACAGGTAAAGACGACATAATTATCTTGAACTTATTGATCACGCGAAGTAACAGCTGCTACTGTTTTTAAAACCGTTCCCAAGTAGCAAGCGTTAATATGTTACGTGTTTATTTTTCAAAGTATAACTTACATACATAACAAAATATAACTTAAATTATATCAACTAACTTGCAGTGTGTGCGTGGAATTTAAATTAAATTTAATAATCACATAACTTAAATTTTATTCTATTTCTTTACAGGATCCTAATACCAAAGATTTTCTATATTTCACGGCGAAGTTACAGGAGACGCCAAATCTTTGGGACGTTTTTAAACAACAGAAAATATATGAGGTAAGAACTTCTTTTTTTATATTTTAGTAGCGGCTGCCAGAATACTGGGTACTTCGGTCTCTAGATCGGCAAGGGGCCAGGAGTGATACATCTTCTTCAAATATCTTAAATATTATTATACTCTAGATTTGCCAGCGTTTTCGGCCCAGTGAATGTAGCGAATTCTATGTCTTAATCCCGGCCATGGTCTACTTGTGTGTCAAGTTCATCCAAATCTATTTAGCCGTAGAGGCTTGATTGATTAACCAACATGCAGACATTTATAATATTAGTAGATACCTAAGCGCGTGCTTCTCAATTCCAGATCAAAATGATAGCAGTTCTCCCAGAATTCCGAAGGCAAGGCTTGGCAGTATACTTGGCAGAGAAGAGCAAAGAACTGGCTTATGATCAAGGGTACAATGTCATTCGTATGGACTGCATCAATCCATTCGAGTAAGTATCGCTTTTTGCAAACTAAAACCAACTTAAAGGTCTTGATGAGAACTGGTTTGGACAAGGACCAATGTAATTAGAGCCCTCAGGTAAAATTAACGGCACGTCCATTGGAACCATATGAATTTGCCTGCGTCTTTATGTCGTAGCATATAAAGAGCAATATAAGTGTTTCTCTGACGTTGACCGTACCTTATGAAGTATGGGCGGAGCTTTTGTTTCTCCGGTTTGTAGCTGACCTATAAATAACTACAAAGAATCAAGAATACAAAACGAATTTAAATATAAGTATAAGATATCGGTCTTACGGGTAGTGGGTAGGTAGTTAAGTGGACTGCAACCTTGTAGGATTATAAATTCATTACGATGCATTGTAGATGCATTGAACGGCATAATTTTAATAACTGGTAATGTAAATAAATCTCCATAAATAAAGACGTACCTCAGTTAAATAATTCTAAAATGGCAGGAGGTACAGGAAAGCCCTTAGTCAAGTTTCCCAAAATTTACATTTTCATTTCAATTCTCATTCTCAAAATTCTCATTTTTTCTAACTGTTTTCGTTCGCGCACCTCGCAGCTTGTCATCCTTCTTAGCATTATCATGTCAGATGTATGCCATTGTTTTTAATTCAGCACTTTTCACTTTTTTTAAAAACGTTGCCCCTCACTAGGAATTTCTCCTGTGGCGTGGGTGCGTTTACAAACATTCAAACTCACATACACAAACAACCAAACCCGGTACAACTATCTGTAGGCCTTGCAATATTTGTTCAGTGCGGGAATCGAATCCACGACACTCAGCGCAGCAGCGAATCGCTCAGCCACTGCGCCAACCGTGCCGTCAATTTTTGTGGTGCAAGTTTCTGATCCAGAAGACAGCCCTTTATTTTCGTTTCCATTCCGCCTGAGTCGTATTTATCTGACATAAAACGCATGTTTGTCGTATTTGATTTTGTGGTGGACCAAAACTCACGCCCCTTTCCAATGGAAGTAAGCAGAAACTACAGAACGCCACCTGCATATCCTTGCATACGCCATTTGCTTCTTTACGTTCAAACATTTGGTCCACGCACGCCAGTTGTGAATACATACCTGAACTTTTTGAAGAACTTCCCCAATAAGGTCAATGGCCTTCTAGGGTGTCTCCTCCCGACGTTTCCGCTTACATCTACCTAATATAAATACCTTTTGTTAGTCGTGGTTCTATTTTACATTCTACCCAAAATTAAACTTATTTCGGGCAAGATGATAAATTTACTGATGATTTATCTATAAGTTGGGCGCTGGGGGCACGGTAACTGATAAAAAAAACACAGGCGGTTAAAAGGTTAATGCTTTGTCGAACTCAGCTTTTGTATTACATGACCTAGCAAACCCCAAAAGTCAATTCCCGAACTATCAAAATAACTTCATTTTTTCCTTCCCCAGTTACAAGATTGCAGAACGTTGTATGCTGCAATGTATAGTGAAGTTTCCCTTACACAAGGTACGCGGGGTCCACACCTCGTTCATAAAGAGAAATTCTGAATTTAACCGATGCGTACGCGTTTACGTTGATGCACGTTCGCAGCCCGACGTGGACCGAACGACCGTCAGAAGTAGGCAGCAAGATCTAGAAAACCTTATAGAGTGACATTATGCGAAGAAATATATTTTACAACTTTATTTAGAATCATGAAAATATATTTTGAAAAGTGGCCAGTATGTTGTTGTTTTATTTAGCAACATTGGTGAGGCAGCATAAACGCCGCACGGGTTGATCGAAGGTTAAGCTACGCTTGGTGCGATGGGTGACCGTTCGTAACATATCGAGACTCCTCCGTGCCTCGGAAAGCACGCTAAGCCGTTGGTCCCGGTTGTCATTTGTAGATCTTTGACAGTCGTTACGGGTATTAAGAAACCCGAAAGCCAGACAAACAGTCTTACCAAGGGGTATCGTGTAGCCCAGTAACTGGTTTGTGGAGGCCAGAGATATGCAGTCGCTTTAGACTGGAAGCCGACCCCAACAAAGTTGGGAAACGGCTAGCTTAGTTAGGCTTTGCTTATTTTTTTGTTACATTTTCACGACGGCTGATTGGCTCGCAATGAAATTTGGCATGGAGATATATTATGTCTTGGGGAAGGACATAGGATAGTTTTTAGTCCGCGTCATCGACTGCATACGCGATGGCCGACATTCACGCGGACAAAGTCGCAGGTAAAATCTAGTTCAATTTACATTTGTGTTTTAATGGGTACCTATTCCTTATTTAAATTCAAATTTTGCACTTGAAATAATTATTAACGTTACACAAGTGTAAATGAAGTTGATTTTATAATTACTACTAGGCACAAATAGAATTTGATCACACTTGGCCAGACGTTAGAAAGCACTGGTAGCAGTAATTCATGTTATTTATGGACATACTCGTACCATAATGAAACATAGACACTGTCTTGACACTTCCATTTGCTTTACAAAATGTACGTTTCAAGAACTTCAATTAAAATAAAGCTTATTAACTTCCGTATATTTGCTATTCTTATTATAACTTTTTTCGTGGGAATAATGAGAGTACAAACAACGATTTAAGTAATCTTTTTGAAATCTTTATTAGTAATTATCACAATATTATTGCTCAGAGATTCTTATGGCTGCTAATTAATTCACTGACTTATTCATCAAACATTGTAAATAATATCGTATGTTTATATTAACGAATGAGTGATATGAAACATAAAAACAAAAACAAGTTCGTTATTTCGTTTCGAGATTCAAAGTAAACATGATACTTATTTTTATAAATACAGATTCAAAATCAGACTTTTCAACTATCAGAGGCCGTTTATGGAAGTGACAACGTCAGTTTTATGCGAAAAAGGGACGGCGATATACGGCCTGTATAACTTTGTCACTTTCTCGAACATTTTGACTGTGACACTTGCCTCTACGGACAAAGAACACAGATTTATTATCTGTAACAAAGTAGACTCATAGCTTTTTGCTTATTCCAAGCGTCTTAATTACTAGATATGATTATTGACTATATGCTCATTAACTCTGTGATAATGAGATTTAATCTCTTATTGGCTATTACTACGTTAACCTTTTGTCTTATGTCTAGTCTAATTGAGAAGATAAGGCTTGATAATAGTCTCGATAAACCATTTGTCTGAGAACCGCAGGTGATCGCCTTCAGTTGATATGAGTACCAACCTGCCTTCTTTTTCCATATTCTTGAGGCCTAGGCGGTCCTGAAATGGTATAAAGAAACAAAGCTTAGTGTTACTTGCCTAGCAAATAAATCATTTACACTAATATGTGGCTAATTAATAACTTCAGAGCTGTAGAGGAGCTCAATGCCCTTGCAAGAACGCACGAACATCAACTCCTTAGCGTGTAGATGGCAATCTAAATTCAGTCTGCCCTGAATTCGGCTGAATTTGGCGTCATCGGTGGGTTCCATCAGTTTATGTACCACCACTTAAGAAAGAATTTCAAACTGCCGCAATCTGTTCATTATTAATTTTTGAAAGACAGCTAATGGCACAGACCTCCCCCAAAGATTTCCAGAATAATCAGATCTGCACTGCTGTCGTTGTAACTTTCCACCATCCCACCTTTTGGAGGGACTGCCCTCGTTTTTTCTTGTTATCCGTGGTCGCCACACAAGAACCCTTTCGCCCCCACGACCATCGGTTCCACGAGCGATGCGCCTCGCCCACTGTCACTTAAGAACGACAATTCCAATCTGTTACAACGTATTTCAAAAAGAAACTACAAACCTCCTTATAAACCCTGGTGTCCCGCATCGGCTGCATCTTCTTCGACTGTCCAGGCTCATAAAACCCGAACCACTCCGTCTCCCTCGGCTGAACAATGGTGTCATTGTCGAACTTCACCAGCACCAGATGTTCCAGACTGTCCAAGTTCTCTATGTACGTCTTGTTGACGTACACCTCGTTGTTGATATCAGCGAGGAAGATCGTCTTGTGTATGTAGGACTCTTCGTCTAAAGGATCGTGCCAGTACGTCGCCTGGACTAAAGCGTGTTGGACCCACCTGTAATATAAGTCCTAACTTAGTTTCTTTTAAATAGTGTTAGAACACCCCCAGAAAGGTATACAAGCAGTGTCTATTTGTGTACTTACACCCATTACCATGTTAGATCATCCCTGGTTCGTCAAAGGAAATTGTGGCAAAATGAGTTAAGTATGAATGGATAAAATATGCGTTACGTCAGCACGAAACGGCCAACATACAAATAAATAACAAACAACATTATACCTACACACATTTTTACATTACGCCCGGAACAACTGCCAATATACTAATATTTATTCCGTGCGGGAATCGAACCCGCGACACGCAGCGCGGCAGACAATTAATCAGCCACTGCACCAACCGTACCGTCACCACATTACAACAATAAAATATTTAACTTATTACACCCTCCATGAGGGACTTGGACCAGTTACCTTTTAGCCCGTCTAAAACCAGATAATTATTGAGTAGTGCGACTCAGTTACAAAAGAAATTGTGGCTAACATCGCATCTCGGTGAAAGGAAACGCAGTAATACCATGTTTGTAGGCGATAGTTTCCTATGAAGAAAGCGGAACGAAGTTAAAAAGAACCGGCAAAGAGCTAGTTGATCGCACCCACGGCACACACCGAGAGCTCCATTGCTTAGTGGAAAAAATAAAATGTGTATTTTGTTATTTTATTATTTGCGACTCTAAAACTTGGTTTTTTGGAAAGGGTTTTAATCCAACTGACCCAGAAGCAGGGTTATTGCTGATTATTAAAAACCTGTGCAAGTTAGAAACATCGTTCTACTTTAACTTTTATATTTACGTTATCAAATTAGACAATATCAACTAGATTCATTTCCGATTTTTGGCTTTTCAAACTTTGCAGATAAGAGGGGAATGGTATTTTACCGATATTTCCTATCATAGGTCTATGTGGCATAAGTGGAAATATATTTTCAAATCTTTTTCTTACTATTAAGAGGCCTAGCGTTGTTTATGACTATTCAAAATCTCAAGTTGATAGCATTCACAATTCCCGAGATATGAAGCTGTGACAGACAGACAGACGAAGTCACACAATCGAGGTTCCTTTAAAAAAAAATTGACCTGGAATCCTAATTATGTAGGTACAATGATGGTAATTTTGAATTCCGTACCACTACTTTGGTATCAGTAGAAAACTGCTACGGCAACTGGAGTACTTTATTTAAACATCAAATATCGAGGATTGTTTCGCAAAAAAACTCCTATTGACGCTAAATGAAGAGTAAAATCACACAGAAAGTGCAAATACGGCATGATAAGATGGCTTAAATCTATTACCCTGTACGGTATCAAATCCCACTTTTATAGTTCCTACGTACAAATATAAATAAAAAAAAACGCAGGTGTAATGCGCAATATTTGTGTCCTCAATCGCAAGTGCAATTGCAAATTATTAAGCAAACCACAAGGATACTCAAGTATTAACAGCGACCTTCACATAACCCGCTCCTTATTTGCTGACCGACTCACGATGAGTAGGTACCGGTACTACGCACAACGCATACAAAACGATTATTTCATCTGCAACCCTGTGTATTATTCCATTCCATTTATTTGCGAACATAAGGTACCGATAATACGTACGTAGGTGTTTGTTACAGTCAAAAACATTGTGGTCACTATGTCCTACTACTTGATGGTGTACAAATAATAATAAAATCACAGCTTAATCCCAACTACCTATATCTTATATATAAAATTGTGTGTCCGTGTCACAATGTTACTTACCATACTCCTCCGAAACGGCTTGACTGATTTTTAAGAAATTTTGTGTGCATATTGGGTAGGTCTGAGAATCGGACATCTATTTTTCATCCCCCTAAATATGAGGGTGGTCCACCCTAAATATTTTATATGGCAAAACAACGTTTGCTGGGTCAGCTAGTATAATATTATAAATGCGAAAGTGAGTTTGTTTGTTACCTTTTCACGCCTAAACCACTGAACGAATTTTGATAAAATTAGGCAGAGAGGTAGATTGCACTCCGGGGAAGGACATAGGCTACTTTTTATCAACAAACCACGTGAGCGAAGCCGCGGGCGGAAGCTAGTTGTATTATAAATGCACAAGTTTGTCGGTATGTGTGTGTGTGTGTGCGTATGTTTGTTACTCCTTCAAGCTGAAAAGGCTGACCGGATTTGAATGAAATTTGTTAGTAGCTCATACTCTGGATTAACACAGCTACTTTTTATCCCGAAAAAAATAAGTATTCCTGTAGGAATTTCTAATCATCTCATGTGGACTTTGAACACCGCGGGCGCAGCTAGTAATAATATAAATTGAGCATGATTAGGTACAGGAAATGTCAGATAAAAGCATTAGATTACATAAACCAGTCAACATATAACGTCCTATTGGAACGAGCAATACTTCACAACCAATTACGCATAAAAATCATATTCCATCAATAAGGAAGTCTTCAACAGTGTAATATGTATTGTGTACATGTAAAAGTATACAGTAGGTACCTAAACGTGATTGTGTTGGACCTTTAAATGTAAAGATGGTCCTTCTAGAGCTCTAGACAATGATTCAGACAGGTCCAAGTGTCGTGTGGAGGTCAAGAGATGAATATTTTGATAAGCAATCACTTTATATACAAATAAGGATTGATAATGAACACTGAACCCCACGTATTTACGGCTCATTGACAGAAACGGTAGCAGGGTATGAGTGTGGAGCTGTGTCGCAAACTAAATAAATAAATAATGCTGGACAATCCACACAGCATCATAGATGATGCTGTGTGGATTGTCCAGCACCTCTGCTCTGCTCTGCTTAGCTAGGGGCTAGAGCCCCAAGCTAAGCAGAGCTTGTGTTATGGATGACTGATACTTAATACAGTACATTACATAGATAGATATTTTTTTAAACACATAGCAAATACCCAGAAGACCCGGAACAAATCTTTGTAGATCGTCCAAACATTTGTCCCAGGGCGGGAATCGAACCCGCAACCTCCTGCGTCGCAGGCGGATCTTGGCCCGCTGCGCCACATAGGTCGTCATAAAACTATGGCTCACAACACCAACATCCTACAATCTGTACCCCAAAACATGTAGCTAAAGTGACCTCTGCGCCGCCACGGCCACAGACGAAGCCCAGGAAGAGGCAAGGCAAAGTTATGGGCCATAAATCCTGGTATTTCCATAAATTACTCGAATCCG
The DNA here is from genome assembly GCA_905147745.2 of Phlogophora meticulosa. Lineage (NCBI taxonomy): Eukaryota > Metazoa > Arthropoda > Insecta > Lepidoptera > Noctuidae > Phlogophora > Phlogophora meticulosa. The sequence goes on along the minus strand of LR990533.1, from coordinate 11,388,353 downwards.
TTATGTTGCCGAAACGTCATGTTTGACCACAATTGTCAACAATTGTGCATTTAATTGCCCGTATCTATAAGTATCTATGCGGTACAAAGATGAATAACGGCCGATTTCAATAATGTAGGTATCTTAATCACAATCTCTCCGCGATCTTCTGATTCGCCCTCTCAAGAATACAGATCGCCAACTAGGCCATTCATTGGTTACAAATAAAGATCGATCTCTAGATTGGGATTGAGATACGTTGTTGAAATCGGTCGTAGTAGGCAGTAGGTTGTAAGTTCTAAAAGCTGTGTCATTAAGATGTTTTTTTAGCTTACGAGTCATAAGCAGCGTAGTTGAGGAGCTGCCTGATGTAGTCACAGGTGGGGTGCATCAGGGCCCCGCAGTGGGGCAGACCATAAACTCCTTGATGTTGGCCTCCAAGAGATATCAAGTTCTTGATCGGAGGCAGTGTGTGGCCGCAACGCTGAACTACGGCTCGCCTTCAAATTTAAATACCATCTAAATTTGTTCTAATACAGTAGTACTTACTAGTAATACGTAAAAAAAATGCATTTTTTTTTTAAACTAATGTAACACTTACTAACAGACTTTTGCAATTTGATTTTATAATAATTATCTACTAATCTTATGTTTCAAAATTCAGTATTAAGAATGTCAGATATAGTACCAAAAACCCTTACAAAAACTGGCTTCCTTGAGAGAATCCGATAGCATTGAACCCTTCTTGCAATTCAGGGACTCCAGCCAGGTACTTGCACACTTCGTCCACCTGTGTGTTAGGGTTCAAGAAGTACCCATTCTCCAGGTCTTCTATTGAAGAGTTGCCAATTTGCAAAGAGTTCACATACACACCGGGAATGTTTTTTTCCAGAAATATTTTGATTCCTCCCAGACTGAAACTTACACAGCAGGTGTCACCTGTACACAAAAATAAAAGGTCCTTTAACTTGCCACAATTAATAACATGTTTGGATTGTTTGGATGAAAATCTGTTTTTATAACTTCACATATTTTCCTGTTTTTTCATCTTGACTGCCAGAAACCGAAACACAATGTTAAATGTATTGTTTGTCGGTCACCTGGCATTTAAGGTGTTAAGGAACCCAGCAGTACCCACATTTAAATTTTACTGGATTTTAAGTAATCTGTTTGGAATTAAATATCCCCAGCCAGAAAGTCGATGATAGATACTTCAAGTGTAATTTTTAAATGGATAAGCAGCCAAAAATAAAGTTCTTTTTTTTTAATCTGAGCAAATACAAGAAACATTTAAAAATCAATAATTTATCTGTTACCAGGTATCTACGTTATCCAATACCAGGTATGTACCTAAATAAAGGGTCTAGTTCTAGTACCTATTAATAGTAGGTACCTAAGTAGACAACCTAATTAAATATAATTCAATAATACAATTTTTATTAAGGTTGAGTAGTCCAATTAAAGAAACCAACTATCATCATTTATTTATTTGAAAAGGCATTAAGTAGTTCGCAGTAATACTTTAAGCGTGACGGGATAAACGCTGATTTTATAGTAGTAGAATAATAATTGTATAATTAATTCTAAAACTCACCCATTCCATGCCACAGTACAATGGGTGTTGGTGTTGCTGATATTAATTTAATAACGAACAGAAAAATAAACAGAGTCTTCATTTTGAAATAATATTACACTAAAATAGACTTTGCAGATTAATAAACGCGGACGTAGCGAAACACTTTGCGGCAAAACGGCCGAAATAACAATGAAAGTCGTAAATAGTCGTTGTAAACAAACAAATGTCAAACTAATGTCAATATTGTCATTATTGTCAATGAAGAACAGTGAAGTGCAAAGCAGTTCACTAAAGTGTTGATGAATGACATCTACCGAGCGTTGACCTTACCACTCGCCTTACCTACCTCCGGTCATCAATGATCATTCATAAAATAGAAAATAGGTTACAGATTATAATATAATTAATGACACAGTTTATTAAGAGAAGAGATGGTAGAAGCAAGATGTTTTTATTTTGTCTTGTAAACCTAGATGTCACTACTATGTATAATTTTCTGGCTAGACGTTCTGAATGAATGAAAGCCAAGCTTCTGAACGTTTGCAATAGATGGCGTTAGTAGTACTACGGTGAGTATCAATGATTATTTTTTATTTATTCAAGTCTGTACCTGAGTATGCTAGTTGGACCGATAGGCTAGCCTTTATTATAATTTTATAAGATCGGACGTTTACAGACGTGATCAATAATCAATGCTTGGGTAGAATGGGTATCTGAAGGGACTTGTAAATATGTAGATGTAGATGTAAGGTAGCTAAGCCTTAGATTCAAAGATTTTGGGTGCTAAATAAATTGAGTAACAGAAATCCTCAAACAAAAAGTTACTATAACATAGTGATTAAAGTGATAATATTTGAGACTTTAGGCTCGTTTCATTTCAATCTTAAAAAAGCAAGAAGTACCTAAACTATCCATTTGTTAAACAAAATATTATTTTTAGGTTTAACTATTTGACGTGAGGATGACGATTTTGAGGGGGTGTCAAGATCCCTACGAAGCCCCCCCCCCTCGCCCCTCAGACTGCCACTGGATGACAGTGGTATGTACCTACATACTTAGCATAAAGTGAAATGCTCCATGGGACCAACCTAGGTGCCTCAGAGAACTTATCTTGTTGGCTATAGCTTCAGGTCAGGGTTATAGCCTTACCATGTAATCGAATAAGTGTGTCATCTAGCTAGCATTATAATTACTAAAGGGACGGTTGCTCAACTAAATATGTAAATACCAACATCCAGACGTATGTTAATATTTATCTACTACCTACCCCAACAAATAAAGAACTTTTCCATAAATCACTGGCATCGTATTGTCTATTTTATGACGTCAGTCGACCATTGTTTGTGGTAACAAATTACTAGGTAAGTAGACTTTGTGTTCACCAACCCGCCTCCACCTCGGTCTGAAATCCAATTTACGTATTGTACCTAGGTACACCCCCACACTCTGTCCGCCTACCTAGTGACCTTAGGGAAGACAGTGGCACAGTGGTCACGTGCTGCCTGCCATAAACAGTGAAACAGGGGAGACCCCTCCACAGTCTCCTTAGGGATGTGCCCTGACAGGCGTTGCATAAAGGGGGCATCGGGGTGGTCTTATAAGGGGACACGGTGCCTCCTTCCACGTGATAATGGTGACCACCGGGGTGGTTTTAGTGAGGTAAGAATCCCACACTCCCCAGTCTTATACCCAAAGGCCGGGAGACACACGGTACATCCCCCATAACATGCAATCTACTAGCTTTACAGGCTGGAAAAACCCGATAAATAGGAGAATAAATGAAACAAAATAATTTTATAGAATTCCTTTGTTTATTGACATTCATCACGGTTCAATATGTAATAAATAACAATATTATAGATATTTTAACTGCTACTTATCACATTCGTAAAATTGAAGGCCTATGTCACTTCTCTCAGACATCATCTCCTAAATATTACACAATTGCTTACGAAATCCCGTTTTTATCGATAACTTTGTTCCAGAGATAGCAAAATAAGCCGAAATACTCAAAACTTAAACCTATATTTTGTATTGTCAACTTCCACACGTTATTATTTTAACAAAACAAAAGAAAATTTGCTGCACCAGATATGATTTTACATTTTTAGGGCATCTACTTACTTTAATACTCAAAGATATTTGGTCAAATTAAGAAGACAATCCTCTCCTGACTTGGTTAAACATTTGCTTAGTACATATGTCGGTGCGTAAGTAGGTAACTGTACATATTTACACTCCACTTTTGTCACAATTTTCCACTGTCATGATGTCATATCATCTCAAATAAACGCTCAAAATAAACGATTCATTGTTTTCTTAATGCAAATAGATAACACTGAGCGCTTTTCACTCTATTTTAGCTGTTCGAGAAACACCAATTTTTATTGATCAACATTTAAGATTGTGTACTAATGTGTGCTAGACAAACAAGATAATCCTATCTAGTATGTGGTGTGTTTTAGCATTATTCTGTAGATATGGCCACTAGCAGAGCTTTGGTTCGAATAGGTAGGCACCTATAGTCGAGTTTCTTAGTTAAGAGAAACGTACACAATTTTCTTTGTAATATTTTATCGTTATTTTAATCTTTTTTACACATGTAATAAATTTCATTCAAGCGAAAAGTATTCATGACGTAAGTAGATATTGAATTTTATTTTGATTGGCAACTAACTAATAGAAATCGACCACAATGTCTGCAACCCTTGAGACTCTTTTATGATTTTATTAAAAGTACTTAACAACTTCTATACATTAGAAAATATTTCACCAGAATCACAATTTCTCGACATATTTTGCACCAGTGCCTATGTCCGTCGATTCGATACGTCACATAGTCACTGACACATATTGACAATAAAAATAAACTTATAAATTAATAATTACAACTAAATAGTTATCATAACCGTTAACCTACATCATCACAGTCTCATAAAGGAAATCACTATAGTCTGTTACTTCGCTGAATCACGCTGGGATTAACATCTTTGGGATCGTCAGATTATTCGACGTACAAGTATAATTATGCACTACTGTAGCAAAACTATTTTGCTGAAGTCGTTTCCACCTTCCAACTGCTTACATAAACTACGCATATTATTAGTGACAGTGCCATGTTTAATGCTTAGCATAACATATATATAATATATAAAACGAACAATCATGTAAATCCAAAGTTTCTTCCGGATTCGAGGACGTCCCAATTAGATTTATAATATCTGATTTTTCTTTAATTGACGGAAACCCGACGTGATTCCGATCTAGTCCACAACTAGATTGTTCAGCCTCATTTAAAATTTAAAATCAGATCTCTAATCACTGTACTACAGTATTCTCATGGAGTCTGTGTGTTTCATGATGTTCTGTCCCAGACTTCTGATCTTCTTGGGTGAGTCGAAGTAGTCGCTCGAGTCGGAAGAGTCGACCTGCACGTGTCTGTGGTGACTCCTGATTCTCCTGGCTCTCGTGTCAGAGTCGTACATGAGGGTGTGGGTGCTGCCCTTCCTCGATCTGAACGGAATTCTGTACGGCGTGCTGCTCTGTACGTCTGACATCGATCTGATGTGTCTTCTGAGTTTGGACTCCTTTGTGAGAGGCGAAAAAGTGATAACCATGTTCTCTGGTTTCGGCTCTGCAGACCTGGAAAGAGGAAAATAAAACCATTAATTCTCATGTCAGTTAAAATTCTCATAAGTTTACTTAGCCTATTGACATATTATCTAATCATTGGGAAATATTGTTTGTTACCAGTAGTAATGAGTAAACTCTTTAGATAATAATGTTTACTAAGAATATACGTGGAATTGAAAATTGGTTCGATAACTCGTGACGCTGGGACATAACTAACACGTTACTGCAGTGGTAATATTTACTGAGCGATTGTTCGTACATATTGTAAGTTGGTAATGCCTATAAATAGTGCTAATTATCACTATGATTGCACAATTTCACAAATATTGTATCACCTGATAGTATTTTCGAGTTCTGAGTTTATTCTTGGCCTACGTCATTACAATCCTCCTGCCTTATAAATGATATGTACCAATTAATTTGGGGTCCGTTAAGCATATCTCCCTCTTCCTTATATCTCGATTTGCCGTCATCTCAATAAGTCATTAGTCTAGGCCTACGTATGTGCTAATTAGGTCAATTAAGAAGTTTTGTTTCGAATAAAACAATGGCTGGACAGTGTTAAAAGTATGTAACGATATATGTAGTGCCAATAAAGAAACATAAAAATGAATGTACTGTTACTGTTTGAACTCAATTCACAAGAGTAGGACAGGACACCTATGAGTAGATTCAGAAGAATCAAAACAAATTAATTTATTGCCAGCAATAATACCGTACAACCCATGGCCACTATATCGTTCACACAGTTATCTAAACACATATATCTATGAATATAATCGATGGGCCCAGTACATAGTCCGTTTCAAATAGCGTATTTTCCGTTGTTACACATCGTAAGAGTTGACGATTTGATTGATGAATAGCTTTTCTTTTACCTTTTTCACGAGGCTGTGGGTTCAAACCTGGGCAAGTACCAATGTGAGTTTTTCAATTCATGTGTACTTCCTAAGTTTATCTTAGACTTCACTGACATCGGTGAAGGAAAACATCGTGAGGAAACTGGACTTATATAATTAATATTAAGTCTGAAATCGCCAACCCGTCTTGAGCAAGCGTGGTGATTAATGCTCATGCCTTCTCTGTATGAGAAGAGGCCTTTGCCCTGCAGTAGGACAGTAATAGGCTGGTACTACATACTACTACTACTTTCTTTTACGATTTTCACCAGGTTTGTTTAACCTCTGACATTAAAATTTCAAAGGTTAAACGGGCAACCTGAATATTTGAAAACAGACGCTGCCTAGAATCCAATTTAATCAAATCGAACGATATCCGATTAGGAGGTACTCAAATCAATAGTTACTGAGTTAGCTGGAGTTATGCTTTGATATCAAACAATATGGAGGTCGAATGAAACGAGATAATGTCACTAAACTAGGAGAATTTTCATTGTGATTGGAGCTGTATTAGGGGTTTAAATTTTAAGTCAAATGTCATCTGTTGGGTGATCTTAGAAAGGACTTTATTTACACACTTAAAATACATAATCAACAGTATCATTTCCAGTTACGCCGATATTCTTTTGATTTATAATGAATGTCCGTAAAATACTATTTAAATCAAATGGCTTCAAATGAGTTTTTAGTAATGCTTGATACGGGTGTTAGTTACCTGCTGAGTGCAGTCGATAACTATTTGAGTTGTTCTTTGATATCAAATAATGCGAAGGTCGAATGAGGCAAGATGGTGTAATTGAACGACTATTCTGAGATAACGGGAGGACGCCTCACTTAAAAAACTATTTGTAAAAGGTTAATTAAATGTTGTGATTATTTTATTTGAATCATCGTTCTAAAAATAGAGGATTTCAATGTATTTTCCATTTGTTCAGTAACAGCTTACATTGTTTTAATATAAACTAGTAGATATACTTAATTAGCTTTTCACACTACCTATATCTATAATGTAGGTATGCTGTACAAACCTAAGCCATAGTACTTGAGTCGTTACGGCCTTATTATCTCTAGCGGGGCCATAACATTAAATTATAATCCGCTGGTGGATAGAGTGATTTGAATTTGGAACCTTAACTAAAAGTTTGTATAAAACCTTTTAGGAAGATAGGTACCAACCTACCGAATTGAAGCCAATTTGAAAATCGAATTGCTTTCAATCATCTCACGAGAGGAAAAGTAGTGTAGAAACTAGGGTATCCTTAGGGTTAAAGCTAGTTAAATTGTTTGTTGCGCTCCAGATCCGATATGGCGCCCGTGACATAAGACACTGATATACCCTTTGGTGCATAATTTACTAATATTACTGAAGTAGGAATGTATCCAATAGTCATAATCATATCATGTCAAACATAGGTCCTAATTGCATGGCACGGGTGGTTATTGAACTTTATTATGGGGTTTGGACTGTCTGAAGTCATTGCAACGGTACATCGTGAATAAAGGGTGACTGGTACTTAGTGACCGACACTTAAACACGTAATTGTACTTATGACAACAAACCACTTTGTCAAAGAAACATTATTTCTAGGGCTCCGTACCGTAACGGTAAAAACCAATTACGTAGCAAGTGGGAAAATTGGAAAAAATAGCGAACAGCTGCGCAATGGATCCCAAATAGCTGCCAACGTATTCGTGGTAGGCCCTGAAAAGGATGGTGAGATTTGGACTCGCACCAAAAGAAGTGGCGAGGTGTCAGACCACTTGGTGGCTTTAACAGAACTGTCTGTACTTTCTACTAGATTTCCAGGTACAAAACAATTGACTATTGAAGTCATTAGTCACTTGTTTTCAAAACCCTGAAAGTCTCAGTTTTCAGGGTTATGGGGAAATCGATGATATTTTCAATTCATTTACCAGGATATCTTGGGCTAATTGAAGACCCTCATTTACAGTAAGTACCTTCATATCTACCATATTTACCACTAGGAATGCTGGCAGAATTTGACTTGACTTTATATGGAAGGACATTGTTTTATTTATAATTTTTCGAAAGGAAATGTTTTGTTTTTTATAAAAACTTGGCAAGACTTCCTGTATTTAGTGACAATTTCAGAAACTCAAGGCTTCCGTTTTATTTGAGTCAAAATACAGTGTTACTGTGACTACATTATTGACTTTGATGTCATATAAAACCTTCTTTCGTTTTACAATGCTAATGAGAACAGCTAACAACGTTATAACGTTTTATCGCCATTTGAAAATGGAATATCGGTTTAGAGATTTAAACGCGTTAGTTCTAAAAAGTAAATATGCAAAAACTGTTAGTACGTACCTATTTGGTTCGTATAGTTAACATCACTATTTTTATCGGAGAATATATCATGTAAACCATGTAGTTATAATGTGGTTATTATCTTTGGTATATTATGGTGAATCTACCTTTATTACCAAAGATACAGAGGCAAGCTCATCAAGCTAATCCAAATGTCTTTGATAGTTTTTTTCAACTTTTACACAAAAGCATAGGTTCATATTCAATTGGGAGAATTTGACAGTTTGGAGTAGCTTGATGTGTTGGCGTCTGTATCTAGCCACAAAGACAACCACGTATAAAATGGTATATTACATGTTGGATTAATAATTTAAATTGGATTGATTTGAAAATTGTTTATCGACCAATTTTTTGCTGAAAATTTGTAATTATATAAATCTCAAATCAAAACAATTAGCCTAATTAGATCGTTAACTTGCTGTAAGTAATTGCAAAATTTAATAACGAGTGTTTTGTTTTGGTAATTATTGATTTTATTATAATTACTTACTACATTTTGGAAACATTTTTTTTTTAACTTATCCCCACACTAGGAATTTCTCCTGTATCGTGGGTGCGCTTACAAATATTTAAACTCACATACACAAACAGCCAGACCCGGAATAACTACCTGTAGGCCATACAAATATTTGTTCCGTGCGGGAATCGAACCCGCGTCACGCAGCGCAGCAGCCAATCGCTCAGCCACTGCGCCAACCGTATCGTCATTGTTTGACGTTAGTATCATCTACCTATATCTATCTATTTAGGTGTATGTATGGTAGGTACAGTCGACCGCACTTCGGTAGTAGCACTTTGACTTGGCCCGATTATAGGTACTTAACTTGTACAATATTCATTGTATCCACTGTAGCAATGTGAATAATTACCATTGTGGATTGGGGAAGCTCCAATAGATTGTTCTATGGATCATTTTTAATGGCACTATTAAATTAGAAATTGTTATGAGGACAAAGCCAATGTTTTTAATACAATAATACCAATGGTTGATATTAGTTATGGTGAAAACAGTAAACTATTATGGGAATTGGGCGTAGGTACGAGTATATGACCGGGGCGTCGCGCGTCGTCGGTCGCGTGTTTCATCAATTCATCACGTCCCAAAGGATATGGAAAACGTTTTAGTAACAAATTTTATGTCAAATTGGTATAAGGTAAGTTAGGTATGATCCCAGTTACAAATTACACTAAGTAAGATGTGACGCAGGAGGTTGCGGGTTGGATTCCCGCCCTAGGACAAATGTTTGTACGATCTACAAAAATTTATTCCGGGTGTTCTGGGTATTTGCTATGTAGAATAAAAAATATATATCTATGTAATATATTGTATTGAGTATATCAGTCATCTAGTACCCATAACACAAGCTCTGCTTAGCTTGGGGCTAGATGATGCTGTGTGGATTGTCCAGCATTATTTATTATTTATTAAGTATATAATATGTAGTGTGTAAGTACAGTGTTTACTTGTACAAACATAAATTGGTCGATGTATTTAGGTACAGACGCCAGCACATCAAGCTATCCCAAACTGTCAATTTGTCCCAATTGAACATGCACCTTCTGTAATAAAGTTGAAAAACTATTTAAAAAAATTGACAGATTGTGATAGCTTTATGTGCTGGCCCCTGTACAGTCAGTCTCCCAAAATAGTTATCCACCTAACCCTGTGATATCTTATATCCGATGGATATACCTTTCTCTGTCCACAACCGTAGAGACTGCGTAGGATTCATGCATAACTTTAACTTAGCATATGCGTAGGCGCTTGTTTGAAAGCCCTGATATACGATCGTTCAACTACCGTTCACTGCACCGGTAACTGACGTCACATTCATGCAAGGAATAGAGAATAATAATAATTGAAATGGTTTTCTGATACCAATGCTCTGCAGATAGGAAAACCATCTGCTTTTTGTTTCCTTTGTACTTCAAGAAAAGAAAATAAACACCGGAACAGATTCTTTACATTCCTTGGTAAAGGAGATCACCCATTCTGGGCTAATTTTTTTTTTTTGGGTGGCCCTCGATAATTCTTACATATTTTAAAAATATGTATAGAATACATTATGTTTTACTATGGCACCAAAGACGAGAACAATTTGGGTTCGAAGATTAATAGGATTAATAATTACGAGACGATCATACTGTGGCGAGCACATCAGAGACGGGGTTTACACGATTGAACTGTATAATGATCCTAATATTATCAACTTGCCTAATGTTAATAATACAACGAGACTTCTAAGAGGTCGTATTCAATCGCGACATTCGAGGGCCAGGACGTACTATGTTTATATTATGGCAGATTATACGGAAAATGGCAGAAATGCAATTAAAAAATATTATTGTACGTGTCTTACTGGCAAAAAAAACTCTAGGCTGCTGTGCTCATACCATGTCAATTATTTGGTTTCTCGGCTTGGCTAGACATCTAGATGAGCCCTTACAAACACCGGCAGGTTTTTTAGATTATGTTATCGTTCAAGATAATGAGCATAATATGTAAGATCACTGTATAAAAAAAAACAATAAATTGATACTTTTGTACCCTTTTCTTTGTTTTATTATAATCCGTACAACGCCTATTATATATATCTAGTTGGTTAGTAGATAGCAGTGTTGTAATCATAAAATATAAAAAATAGGGATCGAATTCAAAATGTATATTTTTTTAGCTGTTTTTCCTAACCCAAAAGTTGCCTGGTAGAAATTACTGCCAAGCAATAAGGCCGCCCGTTGCATTATGTTCTTTCCATTTTGTTATTTTATGAATACCAAAAACCATGAAAATCGGTCCAGCCGTTCTCGAGTTAAAGTGTTCGAACAAACCCGATTTTATTTTTTAAAGACCGTTCTATATCTTTGTCCCTAAATTAATTATAACGTTGTCACCATACAATTTTCTTTCTACTCCTGTAACCTTTCAAATAAAATGTATTTCATTCCTGGCCGCCAACTTTTTTTTTTAGCCCGAGTCGCCCTACTAAATGAGTGATCTCCTTTAACAACATCGTGTGTAGTATACCTAGTATTCCTAGTACTTGGTACTTGAGTAACCTTCAATCCTTAATGAGACGGTCTGTCTTATTTCTATAACACATTTATTTCGGTATTTGTACTTTTAATAGTTGAGATATCTGGATTTCTTGCTACCTTTCTATTTCTGTCGGAGATATTGGCTAACTGATTCATACATACATACACATAAACTTACGCCTTTTTCCCATGGGGGTGGGCAGAACCTACAGAACGCCACCTGCTACGAGCCTTACATACTCCTTCTGCTTCGTTTACGTTCACACTTACTGATCATATAAGAATTACCTTCAGACAGTTTACTTCGGTAATGTTAATATACTCCCGCAAACAGGCTCAATTTTGCGATGTATCTGTTAGGCTGGTCGATATAATATCGATATAATTCATAAACCGTAAAACAGGGTGAATAGTAACGCAGGGGTGAGTAGAAACAAGACTTTGAAGGCCATTTTCGCGTTAGTTTAACATTGTTTGTTACTACAAGTACTTTTTTTTTAAGAAATTGAAATGAATAACTTCAACACCTTGTCAGTAGTTAATAATGTTGAAAAGTTTTGTTTCGATTCACCCCGTTTTACTGTACCCTAAGTATCGATATCAAAAATCAGTATTGAGATCAAAAATCAGTATCGAAAGCATATCATACACTATATGTTTCGTAAAAATATGTCTTAGCTCAATACTATTAGATTAGTTCGATGTCGGCGTATCCTAACAAGTATTTTGTCTTTTAACGTGTATATTTTGTACTAATATAACCATGTAGTTTTATAAGTTTTATTTAGTAGGTATGTAACACATACTAAATAAGGATAGTAAAATCTAAAATTAACTGATTAATAATAATAGGCTGGAGTTCACCAATGTTAAAAAAATGTCGATTTGTATTTTATTAATATTTCAAGTATTTTAAAATTATCGATACATTTTGACCCTTCGGACGTCCCAAATATATGTTTAACGAACGCTATAAAATCGCGCGCGACAATAAGTGTCGTGTCGCGGTCGTCACGTCGCGCCTGTCCTTCAGCCGGAGCTCCTTCGAAATCGAAAAGATAAGGCGTGGCGAAACAATATTTACTTACTTTAGAACAGTAATTACCTGACGCGTTTCGGTTTTCTACTCTAGTAAAAGTTTGTACAGAGGCCAGAACATTATGCTACCCTAATCTGTCAAATTTCTTTGATAGTTTTTCAACTTTATTACAAAAGAATAAGGTTCATGTTGAATTGGGAAAATTTGACAGTTTGGGATAGCTTGATGTGCTGACGTCTGTACAAATTCTCTGAAACAATGTTTTATGAATTCAGGTCATTGAAATAACTACGAGTATATGTGACAAAGTGCTTATAGCGTACTTAGTCCATCGCAAAAAAACATTTTGGCGAATTACCAGAGTAAACACTGACTTTTTCGACATTTTGTGAAGACGGAAACATGTTGTCTCTCTTGTTCAAGAGCGAGAAAACCAGTTTTCCAGAGAACCTATTTTTAATCATGCTGAGTCTGGTCAGGCAGTCGCAAGCACTACTGCCGAGGTCAGCTGAGGTCTTGGGTTCCTTTCAACCTGGGATTTCTCATTCGCAGCCTGAATTCCAATTTTTGCCCTGTTAATATGGCAATAGATTCGCCCCATATTACATGGGACTAAAATATAACTGACAAAATTTGGATATACTATAGATTCACCTCTGCCTGACCCTTCAGGGATTACATACGTGATTACGAAACTCGCAATATTTCTACGAGAAACATACGATACCTAATTAAGATAATAAAATGACAATGAATGTTATGACTAGACTAGACTTAATTACTTGTTTACACACTTAATTAAAAGCTAACGCACGGTAACTACAGAGAGTGCAAAAAACCAACCAGCATGTAGGTAAATAAGAAAAGTATATCGATGCCAAACACCATTAAAAGATTATCACACCCGGCCGTGTAAAATGTTCCCGCCAATACACACAACTTCGACGCTCATTATAAACCAGATATTCGCACTATGACGTAGACACTTAGATTTTATTCGAAGATTCACTCGCTTGTCTAAATAAATGTAAATTGTCGAAAACAAAGCTCACTCTGATGTGCCAAATTGTACAATACGACGCTTTGTTACACACTGAAATAGATCACGGTTTAAAAGATCCATATTTCTTCATAGAGAATAAATTATAAAATGGGAACGATACATTTCTTTGGTGTGAGTTTTACTACCCATACATATACATTATTTCTACATAGCCTAGAATATTCTAGATGGCATGCAGCCGATTTGTATGTAGGTAGGTATAATCATCGGTTGCCAGCCGTCTTAAATTAGCATTAATATTCTAGTCAAACCCCTTAGGCCAGGCTTCTACTGCTTCATAATAATGTCATACGTGGAATAGACATAGACGTAATTTCTTTTTAATCCCATTTTACATTCTCCGCAACGTTTTTTATGTTCATCGAGATACCTGTCTTTTTAGTTCCACATAATATGATTTAAATAATTTAAGTCTAATCGAAACGGAATAACATGTTAGCATTTAAATAATGGTTGTTAAGTATGCAGTATATATGTATACTATTAAGTATTATATGGGTATCCAGCAAATGTGTTTCTCTTCTTTGCAATCGGTATTTATTGCAGCTGAAAAGGTCAAATATTATAAGAGACTAGCTGACCCAGCAAACGTTGTTTTGCCATATAAAATGTTTGGGGTGGACCACCCATAACATTTAGGGGGATGAAAAATAGATGTCTGAGTCGCAGACCTAACCCATATGCACACAAAATTTCATGAAAATCGGTCGAGCCATTTCGGAGGAGTTTAATTACAAACACCGTGACACGAGAGTTTTATAAGTAAGATTTTGTTACATACATTGTTACTTTAGAAGAATACGATACGAATTGATATTATCAGTTTAATAACGTTGATTTGGCTTGGAACAAGGTAAGTATCTATTCGTAGTACAAATCGGTCTATCTGTTTGTCTGTGTGTCACCACTGTTCTTCTCAACCACGCAACAGATTTTGATACAGGTTTTTTATTTACAATCATGTAGATAATTTATTCCGCACGATTTATGTGGTTATTACATTAATATTCAAGTAACATAATAAACAAAAAAATATGTTTTTATCAGTCGTGAAAATCGAACGAAGGAGGTCGCGAGGACATAATTACAGTATTAAACAAAGTCGCATTTCGTCTATGACCTCAACTCCACAATTAATTTTGATGTGGTTTTCACCATTATTTAGAAAAAATATTTCGGAAGTTTCAATTGTTTTTAATTTGTATAAATCTAAAATGTTTTGACATGTCGCCGTCCCATCTGAGCAAAGCTGGGGCACGTCGCTAGTAAGTTATTAAAATAAACGTCTCTCAGTTTTATATTTGTGTTATCTTGTGATACAAGGCCACCTCTATTGAATTGGTCAATGAACTTCACTATGTACTCAGTTTTACGGTTACGACGGACCTAATGTTCGGTTTTATCTGTCTATACATAGAAAACGATTAGATACGTTTATCAATATATCCCTAAGTTTATATTTACCTTGAACATTGACTGTATGTAATAATAATAATAATGCTGGACAATACACAGCGTCAGCTAGCCCCAAGCTTAGCAGAGCTTGTGTAATGGGTACTAGATGACTGATGTACTTAATAGAATACATAACATAGATATATACTTTTTATTATACATAGCAAATACCCGGAACACCCAGAACAAATCTTTGTAGATCGTACAAACATTTGTCCCAAGGCGGGAATCGAACCCGCAATCTCCTGCGTCGCGGGCGGACCCTCGCCTGCCGCGTCACATAGGTAAGGTTTATAAATTTTCTTTATTGATGATTAATAAATGTACCTATGTTTATTAATGTAAATTTAGTTTATAAACTATTAAATTTTAACAATACGTAAAGTTCAACAGTATACGATTGAGTTTGTTGTAAGTGTAAAATTTACAGTTTTGAAAGGTCTGAAGCAATGCAGCGCTTTGTATCTGTAAGAAGGTAATGCCTTGAGGGTCACACTCCGTACGTTATGTTTTGTTTCCTGACTACTTTAAGTTTTCAATTCAAACTTATAGAAATCCCATAACACGATTTCAGTAACCTTATAACATCGCTAAGAGCACTCTACACTGACTCACGGAGCTGCCTCATGCCTTATTAAGCAGAATAATGATTCATCACCAATAATAAATAAAAACAATTTATTATTGAAACTTGATTTGTGTCCGTACTCGGTACGTAAATAAGTTGTCATCATACTTACTTCCTATACGCGTTCTGGTATTACTTATTCATGAATGTACCTATACAGAATTACTTACTCTAATTACAGTATTCAATGAAATATAAAACAAAACCTACTACATATTAACTTAAAAAAAGAAAAGAAAAGAATGGAATTCTAAATAAAAACCTGACCAGGCGTCAATGTAGGTACCTCTACTCAGCATTCATGATCTGCATAGCCATTTCCCAACTGCTGATGCAGCTGAATACCAGTATTCCACATGGAGCGACTGCCTATCACACACGATACCCCATGGTAAGGCTGGTTGTCAGTCTTTCGGCCTTCAGACTACCCGCAACGACTGTCAAAGATCTACAAATGACAGCCAGGACCGATGGCTTAATGTGCTTTCCGAGGCACGGAACAGTCACCCACCCATCTACAGGACCGACATTGGCAAGCGTAGCTTATCCGTCGATCGAACCGTGTGGCTGTTTTATTTAGCCATGAAGTCCTCGGCAGCACTATCATCTGGAAATCGCTCAGACTGTCTTTTGTTATGATGAACCACGGAATGTATTCAGTACCAATAAGCAAGACTTGAACACAATAACTTACTATACTAATTGTAATTATAGTCACAATGGAAATTAACTTATGTTCAATAATCGGCTAACATACTAATGTCGTACTAATTACGTTAAATATTATTAACGTTGTCTATGAGAATAATAGACTACTTGAAGCATAACAGAAACCAGTTTGAAATAGTTCTGATGATTGAATGAGTGAATCATGTATCTATTTGGTGTATTTTGGTATTGCTTGCAAATTAAACACAGCCACTATGAATGCTAGGAATGGAAAGTAAGAGACTTGGTTGTTCACGATCTACCTAAAAACAGTATAAACGAGAACATCTTTTGTCTCTGATGTGACCATTTAAGTAATATTTGGTAGTTTGACGTGTGAAAGTGATCGTTAGAACCTCATTTATCTTTTAACAGGGTGGTATTATTCGATAACTTCATATCATCATGACAGTCACGGCTGTATTCTCTGAGGTGTTCCTATAGACCCTGTTATACACCCACATTTTGCCAGTAAGGTTTATACCCACTAATAGGAGTCGAATCCATTACCATCCATCGAGTACAAATCCAGATATATCCAGATATTCCAATAACACTTTGTCCGATATGGGAACTGAACTTAAGACATCATGCTCAGCAGTGGCGCTTGCGACCAGTAGACCAACGAGGCATTATTAGATCATCAACATCATCATCTTTTCCTAACTACGTTGGAGTCGGCTTCTAGTCTAACCGGTTGCAGCTGGATACTAGAAATTTACATCGAGCGACTGCCTATCTGACCTCCATAACCCAGTTGCTGGGCAACACGGTACCCCTTGGTAAATAAGGAATAGGTACCCATTAAAACACAAATGTAAATTGAAATAGCTTCTACCCCCGACTTTGTCCGCGTAAATATTGGCTATCGCAGATGCAGACGAAGACGCGGATTAAAAACTATCCCGTGTCCTTCCCAAAGACATAATATATTTCCATGCCAAATTTCATTGCGAGCCAATCAGCCGTCGTGAAAATGTAACAAAAAAATAAGCAATCTCTCTCATCTGCCTAGCCTTTTCCCAACTATGTTGGGGTCAGCTTCCAGTCTAACCGAATACAGCCAAATAAAAAAAAAACTAGTGTTTTACATGGAGCGACTGCCTATCTGACCTCCACAACCCAGTTACTGGGCAACACGATACCCCTTGGTAAGACTGGTTGTCATACTTTCGGGTTTCTAACTACCTGTAACGACTGTCAAAGATCTGCAGATGGGATCAACGGCTTAGCGTGCTTTCCGAGTTACGGAGGAGTTACCCAAGACTGACCTCGGCAAGAGTAGCTGGACCTTCGAACAACCCGTGCTGCTGTTTTTATATAGCCACAAGCTCCTCGTTATTAGATATACTATATTATTAAACGATGTAGGTTTCCAGGTCTAGAACATAAATATTAAATATGGCAATAATGTAGTCACACTTTTATAATAATATCTCCGACAAAAGACGCACTTGTTCTAATAAATGAGATTACTCATTACACAATGTTATTAGCTATTAATGTCAGTAAAGTAGGCGAAGCTAAGTAGGTTCATGGAATCTGGGTGTCTATCGATTTACTTTCAAAATTGAGCAGTTATTCAACTTCCTTGAAGACATTTGATAATAACCTGTCTTTCCTGCATAGATCACTTCGTAAAAACTCAGGTGAAGTGAGCTTGAAGTGAAATCATCCAATGACTAATGACGTTATGGGTGACACGGAAGGGCTTGTCAGACTTTTACAGACTAAAACCCATCCGTGTACCGTCCTTGCCCTTTGCGTTCTCGGGTCACGTTAGCTCTTTCAAACATCTTCCAACCCTGGCTGGCTTCGACCCCTAGCTGGCCCTGTCAATGCTGCTGACACATCTCGTTGAGGCGCTAGTGGAACACGACGCGCCGTCGACTTGGGCCTGGTCTCTGATCGTACGGCGAGCTACCCAGTGCTCGTCTAGCGTTACACTGGCTGGGATAACTATCAAACCTTAGCGGTAGTACTTATGGGATGACAGCTCACTTCGCCTGTACCTCACCTACATTTTCACGGGGAGATTTTTATAAAACAGCACTGCTGGTTGTGTTTCTTTATCAATCTATTCATACGTCTGGTATTCATTGGAAGCTGATTCTGATCATGATTGCACGTTCACCATTCTTTTATTTTCAAAGTTTTATTTTACATCTTCAGTATTTACAAACACTGCGACATTGTAACAACAATCGCGTTGAGATTCTGGGAATAAAATTCTCAATGATTGAGCCTCCATTAGTTTATATGAGAAAAGTCCCATGGTATTCTGGTCTTGTTAGGTACTTGATGTGTTTATTATGAAAACCTTTATGTTTATAATAAACGTGGTATGTACCGGAAACGCGGGAATAAATAAACAGAAGGACATTTTCACGTTAGTTAAATATTGTTTGTGGTTCTAAAAATACATAGCTGTAAAAAATAATTTAATTAACAATTTTGATACATTGTAAGTCATAAATACTGTTACTGAAATATTAAAGTTCTGTATCTATTTACCCCATTTTACTCGGTAGGTATTCCAACCGATTGTCAAGAATTTCAGAACAACTTTTTAAATCCGGAATTGGAACACAGATGTGGTGTTGAACCATAAATAAGTGAAACACTGTGTGTTGCCAGTAGGAACTCAATTTGTTTCCAGATATTCCCTACGTAATGGAAGTGTCCACTACTATCATGCCAAAATACCTGACAGATTTGCCAATAGTCTGAAATTAGACCACTTTCTCCGGGTTCGTCACATGAAATCTCATCATACATCTGCCTAGCTGGTCTGCCTTTTCCCAAGTATGCTGGAGTCGTTCAACAGTCAAGCATTTTATATGGAGCAACTGCCCGTCTGACATCCACAACCCAGTTACTAGGTAACACGATACCACCGGCTTAACGTGCTTTCCGAGGTGCAAAGGGGGTCTCGGTATGTAATGGATGGTCACCCATCCACAGATCCTCGGCCGAAGTTGCTTAACCTTGAATATCAACTCGTTTCGGTGTTATTACTAAGTCACGAGCCCTTCTTTCTTAGAGTGCATCATGAATTGAGATAAAAATGTATAAATCTATGAACTTTAGACTCAATTATTGCGTGTTCTTTGACCGCGCGTGCGTTTTTTGGCACAGCACGGATCTATTAGATCGTATTGACGTCATATCACGCAACCTCGGTACTGAAATGGCCTAACTACATAATTTAAAGGTTTTTTACACTAATATTTAATTTATGGGGGAAAGCAGAAACTACAGAACGCCACCTGCTACATATTTACGTACTCCTTTTGCTTCGCTTACGTTCATACATTTGGCCATAAACGGTTGCTAGTACTACGCAGCAGACCTTTCTGAAGAACATCACCAATAAGGTCAGTTTATGTCCATCTAAGGCGTCTAGAGTTTTTGTACAGGTATGTACTTATTTAATTTATAGATCATTCGTACCTAATTGATAACGAACCTCGCCGACATAGATAGGTACGTGTAAGGACGCGCTTTATATATTCAACGGCATCAAGGATGATTTTGTTTTGAACTGGCCATGCAGCAATTATTGTCATACCCATCTATATTGGGAACGAAGCATTGGCGTCTAGACTGTCCAGATGCAGCTGCATAATATAATAAACCAGACAATTTAGAGATATGTTTCTTCTTTTGTGTCGGAACAAAATATAATACGAAAAGATTGGTTGTGAAAAGTTAAGCAAGCCAATGAGGTTGCTATCTGGGAGCTCCGGATGTTATGAACAATTGAAAATACCTGAGACTATGATTATTGATATTAGAGAACTATAAACTCTTCGCACGCGACTTCCTTGGATTTGGCATTTTTCCCTTCGAACTTTTACATTCTATCCACACTTTTTGAAGCGTAGTTTTGAAAATAAAATAACGTATAGCCTATGTTACTAACTGATATATAGGTATCTACATTGCTATTTATTGGTGAGTGAAACTTAAAAAAATATGGTTTTTGGAATTATTTATTACAAACAAACAAATCTTTCCTCTATATACTAATATAAATTTAGACATTCAGTACTATATTGTCATACTACAGTACTATATAGACATGTATCCATTCTTATTCAGTAGGCCGCACGTCGGTGGTAACACTTTGACTTGGAGCTAGCCTAGAATAGTACGAATGTCAATGGAATAAGACAGCCAGCCTTTCAAAGATGAAAGGCTGACTGGCTTATTCTATTCCGATTTTAGAAGGGCGCCATAAAGATATGATGCCTTTCTAAAATCGGGGAAATTTGTTTATCAATTTCACTGACTATCAACATGAAATTACCGTAGTTATATTTGAAACGTAACTGTCAAAGAAAATTGACGCAGTGTCTTGTATTAAGTTCCCTGACTATACCTAAGTAACACCGGAAGGTGCTTAGTAGCCTAATCACATTTCTCATTTTAAATACCTATACCAAGTATACGTACGTAATACCCATTCAACAATATGATAAATAAAAGAATTCTAATGATTTTCCTGTTGTCTTTTTGCCAAATGATACACAATTTTTTTGACAGATAAAGTTTTATCATATCTCACACCTGCACGAAAACTCATTCAAACTTTTCATAGGCATAATACTAAAGATAGTTTATCTCTTTCTTCAATAATCCGGTTTAGATTAGACTGGTGCACTAAACGTGAACCTAATTCGAACCTACTTCGGTACAGTGACGTGGTATATTTTAGATATATGGTATATATTTATTAGACTTGGTACCAGCCGGTGTAATCTGTTGAAATCTTTAGACTTAAAGTTAGGTCAAGTGAACTGTCAATCCCAAACATTAGTATGTGCAGACAAGCTCACATCGCCTTCAGTTCACCCACATTTTGACGAGGAGTTTTTAACAGAAAAGCAACGCTTGACTGAGTACTCCAAATTATTTAGCTTTATTTTTATAAAGCACCTGGTAACCCCTAAAATTTACCGCCTGACCAGCGTCAATGACTACTAAGGGCTCATTAAATTTATGTAAGTGGTAAGGTCAACATAAACCCAGTACGTAGACAGACATGTCAAAACCCATCCGGACTACTTGCAACCACTTAAACTGATCGCCTGCCAAAAACAGCAGACGATCGAGGAACAACGAACCTTTATAAGTAACCTAACTGTCGTGTACGTCACACCCTGATGCGGTTACACCTGCAACGACCTGCATAATAGATAGTGTATGTCCCTGCAGTGCTAGAAAGCGAAACTCGCAACACACACACACACACGAACACTGTGCAATTACGACCTAATGCTGTGGTGTGCACGTTTCTTTACAACACTAAGTACGCTAAGGTCAGTGTGATGTCATGGGTGCATACCTGATATGCATTGTAAACATTTTTCCTGGTTATATTGTACCTATTTCAAGTAAATTTGAAGGAAAGATTGATTTTTTATGAACTGAGAACTGTTCGGGATGTGCGTATATTATTTATGTACATTTTATTGTTGTTTATGGTTTTGCCTGCAGTTCCGAGCAGAGCATACATATGGCAGGCATATTGGATTGGATATAAATGATTCTAAAAAAATGGCACAAGGTACTAAATGCTGTGATGGCCTCGCCGCATACACGAGTTTGTGAGTTGAAATCCAGGCAAGTATCAATGTGAATTTTTGAATTAAAATGTACCTAAAAGTTTAACTTAGACATCACTGACAATGAAGAAATACGTAGTGAGAAAACTTAGACTTATAATTAATATAAGGCAGAAGTTGCTAAAACGCCTTGAGCAAGCTGTGCGTTCTCCGTATGAGAAGAGGACTTTGCCCTGTAGTGAGACAGTGACAAGCTAGTATTTTTATTATCTATGTCCATTATTACATGGTCTGAACTGACTCAAGATAGGTCCTCGCCTAGACAACAAAATTATGGTTTGTGATAGGAAAGGGACTTAAAACAATAAAGAGAAGGCTAATGGTCCATTATATCCCGATCATGGTAAAGGATGGCCTGCAGACGGCATTGAACCTAGGAACAATGAGAGTTCTAACAGGTAAATCTTTATTTATTAACAACTAGTGACCCGCTCTTGCTTCGCACGGTTTTTACGACTTAACAAAACGTCGAGATTTCCAAAGTTCATGTAAGTTTATCTTATTCTGAAAGGTTAATGTATTATCCACATAAACCTTTAGGAATAAGTTCTAAATGATGTTGAAAACCACATCAAAGCCCTAGCTTGGAAAAACCAAACAGACAAACACGCAAAACTAAACACAAAACAGTATTTTTATATACTATACTTAATAAAAAAATAAAGATTTAGGTAGGTAATTACTAGATAGCGTCGCATTCTCATTGTGTTTAATTCGTTAATTCTCTTTGATTTTAATTATCTGTGTCGAGGATTTTCGAGCCTTGTAATCAGGTAAGTAACTAGGTAGATGAATCAATATTAGTTTCGGAATGAATTTTTCGGAACAAATATAAAACCTGAGCATTTTCTAAAATATTGTTGTTTATTATCTAGTATTTTCGAAGTAATGAACTGGTTTCTTTACTACTTAATCGATTTAATTATTTGATAACCTTGTAGCTTACGTATTTTGGATACAGAACATTAGGCGGACTAAAAGCCTGTGTTTTATAACGATAAAACTTTTCCACAGCATAAAAATACTCGTTCATACGTTACACCACTGGCTTGAAGCACACAGTTGCGATTTGAAAAAAGAACGAAAGATGACGTGAGTTTACAAAAATATTTTTTTTTCTCCTTCCTTGAAGATCCCTCTCCCACTTGGTAGTGTCCCGTGTGTCAATCACAGAAGTAAACAAACGGAAACGTTTTTGTTTTTTTATTAATTATCACTTAAGTACCCATCCGTATTAAGTGTGGGAAAAATAGTCGGAATTTGATTATGCAATGAACCATTCTAGCACAAAATCTAGAATTACCCGCTGGCATTTATTCTTGAAATAAGACAGATCATGCCTATTCATTTTGTAATGAAGTGAACGGAAACCTAAAGAGCACATCGAATGCAAGACTGCGTGGTATGCACTGAATAATAAACAATACCTACCTGCCAAAGTTTCCCATAAACAATTAAAAAAAAAAATCGACGGATATAATGTTAACTGCCAATGATTCTTTGTTTCTCAGGTGTTTCCAATACTGTAAAACTTGAACTTCAGACTATTTGATGCCCGTTTCCTTATCGTAGTAAATTAATAATTTCGGTCATGGCTACACGTTAAGAAATAAATATTACGACCAACCTGTAATCAGCTAATTTTAAAGAATTTAGTTTTTCGATAAGAGCTAATGGGATTAATATTATCCATAACATCGACCACGGGTCCACGGCTAATGTTCATCTAAAAAAAAATCACTCGCCAACGATATTTTTTTAAATTAATGTACTCTTTGAATAAATAAAGCAGCTGTCTTTTGTTTCGAAGTAGGTGCTCTTGTTGACATTATTCACGTTTGTTCGCAAATACTAATTTACAAATGACATAATGGTTGAAAATGTTTTGTTTTTACTACATATAAAAATAGGTAACAAGTCGGAGGTAGGTACTTATTGATTCAGGTTATGTTAATTTTAATATCATACCATCTAAACTAGTGTGTCCTGTGTCTGTCTATCCGAGATATGATATCGGATCGAATAAATAATATTATATGGTAATACTAATAACAAAGCCTTGGAACTGGGTCCCATTCAGACAATGACAATCAAGCCGAGATCGCTTGAGAACCACCAAAAAGGACCTTTAAAATGATGGAAAATTTACTTGAGACAGATGTGGAGGGTCGAAGGGGCATGTGACAGGAAGCAAGTTTAAAGAAGATATAAGTGAGGCTCATCATCATCAATCAAAACCCTGGCCAGTGTGAAAAGGAACACTGAGTTGCAGATGTGGTACGTAGGTATAAACGGTAACGGTTGGTAGAAAATAGGTCTAAATTAAAGACAAAAGGATAGTGCAAAAGAATATTGAAAAGAAATACGCAGCAGACACCCGGAAGTCATTCTAGACACGTAATTAAGATAACATCTGTATATTCAATTGATCCAGTATTGTTTCAATTAGTGAAACCATAGAGGTTGTATAGGTAGGTAAGTAATGAACGATTGTTTCTTGTCATAAGTATTTTTTTTTTACATGTTTGATATATTGTATCTTGGTACTTATTACTTCTTTTGATTCATTTGCATTAAATTTACAAACAAAAGACTGTGTTATGGTCATCTTAAAATACATATCAACAAGTTGCAAAGTATTGGTTTCTTTAACTAAAACAAAGCAGTGTAAGCTCACACAAATTAAATTTCCTACATCAATTTAGTCTTGTGACTGCCAAGAAATGCGAGAATTTAGCTTTCCTCAGACTTAAACAGATTCTAAACTATGAAATACCGGGGGAGTCCTGATGGATAGGCGTAAGGAAAAAAATAGCTAAGTACCCTACTTTGAGCTTCTAAAAAACAATTATTCGATGTAGTTACAAATAAATTGCTATTAGTACCTATGTATGTATCGATCACTGGCGACAAATTACAGCTTGGTCTAATTCTCATACTTTTTCATAACACTGAGGCCGCTATTATGTTAACTTATCGGTTTACTCGAATGCAATAGTATAGATTAATGCTAGCACGGTGTTACAGAACAAGTAGTTCCCTTTTGGCATCGTGGTGTATATCGCCTGCCAATCAACACTGGCCATCATACACTATTTACTTTTCAAGAAAGCTGACATTATAAAATCTTTTTTTATGTCTTTGACAGATCGAACATTCTTTTTTCAAATTTTCACACATTCGCGAGTGTATTTATAAATGTTAGCAAAGAGAAGTTTTTAAAGAGTGAGCTCAGGTGGAGATTGAAAATATAGGTTGCCAAAAAAAAAGAAGAAGTTTTTATAGACCCACAGGAATCAGTTGCTATTCACGTGTTCAGACAGAGCTATGCTGTATTTAAGACGACCATTTTTCTTTATGCTCCCTTACGTAGTCAAATAAGGAGGGTTCAAATTTGTGTTTTAAATAGATACTTATGGATGTTATTTCAAGAGTAAAACTCGTTTTCAAAGAACCTATTCGATGGATTGGATATATTTCAACTCGCTAAGATTCAATAGCTTGTTCTTTTGTTTATATATTTCCTGAACTGTGATTGGCCACAGCAGTATATATTTTATTGAGTTTGCGTATATAGGGTCTTCCCAAATACCTTTTTTTATTGTTGTCCGTACCGTTTCTACCTGGGTGGCTTTGTAATACCGAGATCAGTTATCAGTCAGACTATGAATAATTATCTTTTTGAAGTAATTAAAATACGTTGTTGAAAATTATATATAAAGCAGTTTAGTGTTAAGGTAAATAAATGACTGAATCTTTATTATCTCGGAATTGTTAATCAGATAAACTATCTTTGCTAGTAAGTAGAAGGCATGATATCAGTACCTATTCCCTGTGGGCTTTCTGAGTATGTACTGAGTTCAGTACAGATGAACTAGTTTAAAATAAGATATAAACGTATATCTATGGAGGTATATCATTACCAACCCAGTGAATTATACTAATTACCAACGCTAAAGAGTTTTCAATATTGACACATTATTTAATGTGATAAAAACATTCTTGCTTGCTGTGGTTTCAGAGTTTTCATCACCGATAATGGTGTTCTTAGTACATACTATTACATTAAGGAGATGTTGAACTTACTTTCCCATGAAGTAGTCGGAGATCTGGCTCACTTTCCAGAATATCTGGAAGAGCAGCATGAGCACCGTGTGGTTGATCCATGTATAGAGCTTGTAGCAGCTCTCCATTGCGCCCGCGCCGCTCGACTCGCGCTCCCACAACAACTTCGGAAACGAAAACTCACTCATCCGTCACACGTCAATTTGCAAGGGTAATACCGAAATTCAAATTCGCGAGTCTACAGCGCAAAACACGTATTATTTTCAAATTTCAAACGTAGAATTGGAACTAGTGTTACTAGCGCTGGGAAACGTGCGCCGCGACCGAAGCACAAGGGTAGTTTGGCGCTTATCAATCGAACGGCTCTCGACCGAAAATAGCGACGATAATAGAGCGAGCTCCGATAAGTTTGACCGCGCTCGAACGCCGGTGCACGCGAACTGTGGCCATGAGAATTCCACTACAACTCGGCTCGTCGAATGACGAAAGATGACTCAGTTGTATTGTATCACGTTGTAGATATCGGGTATTTGTTTCTTTGCTCGGTTAGCGTGGAATGCGAGGCAACACCCGCCTGAACGACACAACATGTCAAGACAATACGGCACACTGGGCACTTGGCTGCATTGTATTTTTTTTTCTGAGTCCCAAAAGGGCAGTGGCTGGGACTTCGTCGTACCTGCCTTGTTTTTTTTTCAACTTTGAATTTCGAACAACCTCAATGTATCATGATCCAGACTGTTTGCTTTTTAATACAATAATTAATGTTGTTTACATTTACAATAATAACTTACGTTGGAAATTAAACAACGATAAATGAATACAGTATTGATCATAAGCGGAAATGAACGAGGTCTTTGAAATAATCAACTAGTGATTGGTAACTGCATTGCCAGTGATAGATAGCAACGTTTGTTTATTTTTTTATTGTGTTTTGTTTACCTAGCCCGTAATACAGAAGCTGGCGCCTTACTATTAGCTACAGCTATAAATCTTTTTAATTCGACGCCATATTGCTTTTTGCTACACAAAGGTATATTCATACCTATTGAGTTTAAGAGTTAGAGTTTACATTATATCTCTTGGATATCCGGTAACATCGTTTAAAACAAAATAAACATTGCGAACAGCAACACAAATTTTACAGAATTAAAAATGTCAATAACGGTATTTTAATTTAATTTTAAAATAACGGTGCTGTTGTCTGTAGATAACTATCTACGGCAATTTATTTAAAAAGTGGAGCAAGAATAAACTTGGAGATTTTTTAATTAAGTAATGAATAAAAATGACGTAGAAATTAATGTCCCACGCATGAACCTATAGGTATTGATGTCATTAACCTCATATTCAAACATCAGGGAACGTCAGAAACAAGAGACAGTCATTCATATGCCTACATTTTCCCTTTACGGGATTACCCTAACGTCATACGGACTTATAGGTACATCATAAGAGGAAGATACCACAAGTATACACTAACACTACAAATTGTTTAAATAAGGAAGACAAAAATCTGTACTATAAACTTTATAACATCCCCTATAAAACTGATTAAAATATAGCTTTAATAAAAACTGTCAGGTACCTATCGTTTATCTCATGTAATCCTTTATAAGGCCACATTAAGAGTGCGTATACAGATAGAACAATTTCTCACCCACGCATCTTAGCCTACGAATCGGGGGAATCGTGAAATAAAAATATACCTAAGTATCTACTTTTAGTTCCCGCAACAAGCGACGAGAGATGAGTTCTTCATCGGAATAAGAACGTAGTAAGTGTTGTAAGCGGTTTACCGTAATAAAAATAATATCATAAATAGCCTACATGCAATTCTTCATGTATTTAATGCAATTAGTTATCGAAATTTTATCTAATAAGTCATTAGCATTATGTGTAAATGACTATTAATTTACAGATTAATAAATCAGTCTCGGTGTTTTGTTTGAAACTGGGCTAAGCACGGTCGATAGCTAAGTAAGTATATATTAATAGAAAATATTTAAACATTACATCTAACTTTGGGAAGATTTTGTTTCAACAAAATTTTTAGTTTACTTAATTTTCCTGCACCAATAAAAAATACTTGTAAATATCGTGTTTTTGATTTTGCAGTCAAAGTTTACTTTAGGCCCGCTCTTAACTGGGTGCGCCATGAAAGTGCTACATGTTCGTGAATAAGGCCATGCTCTGTGGCCGTCATCAAGGGCCGGTCAACGCTCCTTCCGCTTCCGAACCACACTCCACCTGCAAACATTATTGATATCACTTATTTATTTATAGCCCTAAAGGGTACTACGCAATGGAACACGAAACGAGAAACAGAAACATAGAAGAGGCAGCTACATAAATGATGAAGATGATTGAAAAAATACTAAGACAGGTTATTTTTAGAAAGGCTTAGTGCTTTTGGGCACTTTTTCTACCTTTTCAGTAACTTGATTGATTGTAATGTTGTCACAATGAAGTAACATGAAGTTAGAGGATATATTTTGAACACAGGAACCATGGTTGGTTCCAAAAGCTACCCGGCCAGAATTATCCCTACAAACAAAAACAATATGGCTTTAAATATTGAAGATGAAAGATATTCCACAATCGTTGCTAAGTTTGCCATGGGTCCTCTTCTATGTCATACATTAAGTTGGGGGTTTTCTGTCAAGGACAATGAAGAGGAGTATAGACTATGCAGTGTTCAACCAAGTAGTTAGGAACTAAAAGTGGTTGCTACCGGGGTATGTTAATTCCTATATCTACGCGCCGACGACATTGCACGTAGGTACCTGTAGAAAAATATACTCAAACCATAATACAGCCATGAACCGCGACAAATGGAATAATATAGGGTGATCTAAACACGTCTTTGAAATGACCACCATAAAGCTTTATAGCATAAACGATTAATTACATTTCTGTACCAAAATAACAAATTCTTGGCACTTTGCTGAATTTTCACTGGGCATAACTTTTTATAGTTCACGGTCAGAATTGAAAACGTTCTGAGTTACTTTGATAGAGTTATAACTTCATTTCCTTTATTTTCCGACAGTATTTTTTTTTCTTCTTTTTTTCTTAAAAAAAAAATACTTTGCCCCACACTAGGAATTTCTCCTGTATCGTGGGTGCGTTAACAAACATTTAAACTCACATACACAAACAGCTAGACCCGGAACAACTACCTGTAGGCCATACAAATATTTGTTCCTTGCGGCGATCGAATCCGCGACATGCAGCGCAGCAGCCAATCGCTCAGCCCCTGCGCCAACCGTGTCGTCAAACAAGGATATTTTGATATGGTACCTTTTTGGTATCTCTTTAGTCACTTCGCCCTTGAGAAAAATCTTTACATACAAACGTGTGTACGATTTTGTTGATTTTTTTAAATAAATTACGTATGCCGCCTTACTCACATAATAAAGTTTAATCATTAACACGATGCCATAATTGCTAGGACTTGTTAATAACAGACCTTATGACCCATGTGGTAAAGAGGAAGTGGCTGTAATTAATCAATATCAAACGTCACTATTTCTTCCGTCTATAAACGTTACATGCGGTCATTATTGAGTCCAACACTTATTTGAAACGACCCAGCTCTTCACGTAACTTTACGTTCAACGTAATTTTGTACCTATGCCCTAAAAACCAAATTGTATAATCTTTAGCTCCAATATTAATAAATGGTCGCATTAATTTTAATTAAGCGGTACTCGATACCAATTATATTCGTCTTCGTGGTTTTGTTACGTTGGTAACACCATGAATAATGGAGCCATGACCTTTCTCCAGGTGTCTTTTAATTCCAAAGTCACCTTCAGGCTATAATATCATTCTTGCCACAGTCTATAAATCACAGTTAGTGTTGTGCCTGAGCGTGCCTATTGTATTCTGTTCAAGTGTAAATGGACTATTTTCATACTCCATTCCCCACAGCCGATTGGCGATGGTGTTGCCAAACTACAAAATTATGTAATGGTTGCATAACAAGCGAGAAAGCGTATCGACAGATATGATTTGAAAATATGACTTGCTGTTTGTCGAATTAATGATAATTCTGTACCTAGTCAACTAAAGGTCATGTGTGGAGGTGATGCAGGCAAGAGATTAGCGACGTATAAAGTGTTTTTGTTACTTAACATACTGTAGTCAATATTATACATACCTATTTCCCTTATGTATCCGTCTTGTCTGAGTATCATGTACGGCGGTTGACTCGATCTGATTACGCAATAATTATCTTGTTTCTGATTCGTCATTCAGTCGTACAGTTGCCGATTTAATTACTCTCATATGTCGCTTGATCTGTATTATCAGCGAGTGAAAGTTTTTATTGTCTAGACACTTAAGTTCAATTTCTGCTTACATAACCTTTCAGTATAAAGTCCGTTACATCGGCAGCCAGACTCCTATATCTATGGACATTTATTGATCTTATTGAGAACTTCGATAGTGTGCCATGGGTCCATTAATTTCTTTAGTGGACATTGAACTTTGTCCAACTTCGGTCCGCGTGTAGTAAAGCTGTCAGCAGACGTTATTTAACAAGATGTGCAGCGTCGCGACGGCCCCCTCCTCAATACGCTTAATTACATAATGTAAGCTAATGTAACGATCACCTACATTCAAACACTTATTTATTGGACCCACTAAGAAATATTACTGCATTTTCCGCAAAGAGTCCTTATGTTCGAAAACCGATGTGTTGCGGTGGGCGAAGGTCCGCCTGCGACGCAGGAGGTTGTGTGTTCGATTCCCGCTTTGGGAAAAATGTTTGTACGATCTACAAAGATTTGTTCCGGATGTTCTGGGTATTTGCTATGTTTAATAAAAAATATCTACCTATGTAATGTATTGTATTAAGTATATCAGTCATCTAGTACCCATAACACAAGCTCTGCTTAGCTTGGGGCTAGATGATGCTGTGTGGATTGTCCAAAAGTAATTATTATTTATTCTTACAAGAAAAAAACAAATTTAATTGCAAATTTAAAACATTTTATTTCACAACAGCCGTGCCCGCGGTTTACCTGCTTCTTAAATAAAATAAATAAATAAATTTATGGTCGGGCATAATATGCTCTGATGTTATTGGTTGTAATGCCAATGGGACCGCATTACTAAGCCTCTGCTGTCCGTTTGTCAGTTTGTCTGTCCGTCTGTTTGTTAGCGGGCTGTATCGTAATAGCATGAACCGTAATAGGTAGATAGTTGAAATTTCAGAAAAGTGAGTATTCCTATTGCCGCTCTAACAACTAATATTAGAATTAAAAATTAAATTGAGATCCCATTTGAGTCATCATCGGCCTAGCCTTTTCCCAAGGGTCAGCTTCCAGTCTAACCGGATGCAGCTGAATACCAGTATTTGACCTCCACAACCCAGTTACTGGGCAACATGAGACCCCTTGGTAAGACTGGTTGTCAGACTAACGGGCTTCTGACTACCCGTAACGAATGTCAAAGATCTTTAAATGACAGCTTAGACCAACGGCTTTCCGTGCTTTTCGAGGCACGGAGGAGTCTCGATATGTTACGAATGGTCACCCATCCACAGACTGACCTCGGCAAGCGTAGCTTAACCTTCGATCAACCCGTGCGGCTGATTCTATTTAGCCACGAGGTCCCATACAAGTAGTAAGTTTAAATCTCTTCAGCCTTTTTTTATTTTATATTTATTGTTTATATATAAGTTGTATTTTTTTGTTAAATATTATTTCCTGCCGACTCTGCGTACATAGCCCATTTTAATCTATCTACTCATAGTAAAGCTTAAATACTGTGATGGTATCTGATTTGTTCTTTTAATATTCTGCAAGTGCTGTGCACTTCCATAAGTGACAAATTCACTGTAGCTAAAACTGTTCGTGACTTCTTTACAGGATAACATTTATTTCATAAATTAGATATTCACATATATACAATTATACTATAAAACTAACTATAAACATATTTACAAAAACAAAAAATAAATAAAAAAAAAGCCGACACGGACACTCAGGCGTCAAAGTATTCCTCCGCATCGCTGTCATCTGGAAACGTGCCCAAAAGACTGGCAGCATTGCCACGTTGGATGGCAATACTAATTCTTTATATGTATGTTTTAGTGAGTAAGTCGTTAAAGTGCCATAAAAAAAATGAAAAAAATCTTGGAATCTTTTTCTGATTTAATGATGGTACGAAACGACTCGCATCTTTTTATACTAGACCAATGTTCGCCTACAGCGTAGTAAGCTGTAGGTAAAGGACTATTTGACATATTTAGTATTCATATCAATAACTGTAATTATTATTGTTGTGATTGTTAGTACGAATGGTGTGAAGTTTGCTGTGTTCCATGAATATTTATGAGACGTCCTTGGATCAACAATTGGATCTAATATACGAACGAACACTAATATGAGTTTTATGGTGGAGCTTTGAATTGTACCGAACATTAATTTACCTTTATAGATCACGATATCATCGAGTGACGTCAATGGTTCTTTTCAATATTTTGCGCTAGAGCTACTCCACACATTAGCCTGTTAATAATCAACGTTTAAAGTTCAAATATAAATAATAATAATAAATATTGCTGGACAATCCACACAGCATCATCTAGCCCCAAGCTAAGCAGAGCTTGTGTTATGGGTACTAGATGACTGATATACTTAATACAATACATTACATAGATAGATATTTTTTTATTATACATAGCAAATACCCAGAACACCCGGAACAAATATTTGTAGATCGTACAAACATTTGTCCCAAGGCGGGAATCGAACCCGCAACCTCTTGCGTTGCAGGCGGACCTTCGCCCACCGCGCCACATCGGTCGTCTATAAGTTGTTATTTTGCTGCTTCACTAGACTAAAGCGGTCTATGCCAAAAAACTTCAGTTTTGCTAGTCATTCTTTGCCTAGGTAAATATATCAAACATTGTTTTTATGCATTGTTAGTATGCACTTAATTGAGTTTTTACTCAATTAAGTGCATAAAAATAAAAAGTACTTACTTAACCAAAAAAGAGAATAAAAGAGTTTATTAAAAGAGAACAGTCGCTTAAATTAATTTATCCATACTTCATCATCTAAGTTCCATATATTTTTTATCAAAATTTGTGGTTTATTCGGTAAGAAGTTACAGGGTAGGTAATTTAGATTTTTTTTAACAGTATCTATCAATTCAAATCATACAGTTAAACGATTTTCAAATTCAAATAAAACAAAAGCCTTACAGCTATGGTGCCATATTAACAATTGCTAAGAAAGAAAAGTTATATCCGACTAGAGTAGCAAAAATAATATTTGGTTGATGTTCACACTTTTTTGGACCATAACGGATAATCCCCTTTACTTATCTACTTATAAAATCTATTATACAAATTATAAGGTATGTTGATATAATATTTATAGAATGACTTAATCTAATTACAATATAAAACTAACAACATACATGTGTACAAAAACAAAAATGAAATATGTAGTTATCACTTTGACACCTGAGTGATCTTGGTGAGGTTTTCATTTAGAACTCCAACCTTTTTTATAAATCTAATTCTATTCACGTTTTGTGAACACGCTCAAGAACTCCTCAAATATCCATATCCATCATTACTGATTTGACTGGAATTTGCGTCTAATTTCTGCTTTGATCTAGGTAATCAATGATAGATCATTAAAAACTAGTTTCAAATGTTTCAAAAGCTAGTTTCAATCTCTGTTTAATAATATAATATACAATTCATCATGAATGTCCAATTGTCCATACAATTTTATTGGATTACACATAGCAAATTGCAGTGGTGTCATCTTTGCATTGAAACTAAATATTCATTCTCAAATAAAACACGGTTCAATAAATTAACGTCGTTATGCCAACTATGAGCCGTCTGGGCCATTATTCTTGCGTACGTATTCAATTTCAAATTTAAACAAATTTCACTAATAAGTAATCAAATCATTTATTATTTGTTTATTAAATGAGGCCCTCATATACAAACAAGTAATACAGGTTTTTATAAACCTACTTCAGGCACCTGTCTCTCACAAAGTTAGCTCCGTGTTCTTGCACTTGTCGAATATTAGCTGTAAGTACATAACTTGTGTAGATAAAATAAACGTTTTATATATAAATGTATATTATTAGTTAATTATGTATTGTTTGTAATGCTTGAGTCGTGAGCTTCTGTACGGGCCTGACTTTTATTTGACCAATAGCTGATCGGCAGCTGACACAAATTCAAAAGATTATAGCCACAGTTTGCCCAACTACTTAGTGTAAGTGACGTAATAAGTGGAGGCCTAATATTGACTTAACATAATACATGTTATTATGTATAAAATACAAGAGCATAATATTTGCGTCGTACGTGTCCATCTGCGTATTATTTTATGGAGTTATTTGTGTTAATCGAGTGACAGTGTTCGGAGGGGCGCTTGCAAGGCGCCGACTAATAAGGAAGTAATGGACGCCCGCGCACCCGTGACCTCTGTGAATGATGCTCGACGAGTGAACGCAGTTTTTTAATACCTAGTTGTTCGTTTATCTGTTGATTTAGATTGAATTTTAAAAGATCAGATAACCAGACAACTTTCAGAAACTCACAGATTGAAAGATTTATAATATTGATTTATATATAGTTTACTTTGCATTATATTGCATAGATTCAGGTTCTTCAAACTTATCAGACAGATGTGTTGCTGGGGAGTTTGTTGCGTCACTTCTTCTTCCCAGCAAAAATACTAGGAAGTGGTGAAGGGTGGGCGTTTTGGGAGACTGTCTTATGTTATTTTTGATGTTCAAAAAGTGCTGATTCTCAGACAACGACTG
The DNA here is from genome assembly GCA_905147745.2 of Phlogophora meticulosa. Classification (NCBI taxonomy): domain Eukaryota; kingdom Metazoa; phylum Arthropoda; class Insecta; order Lepidoptera; family Noctuidae; genus Phlogophora; species Phlogophora meticulosa. The sequence continues at coordinate 11,353,496 of LR990533.1, read as the reverse complement.
ACTTTAATAATAATGGTAAGTTTTAAGCAAAGTAATTTTGTTTTTTGTTCGGATTTCAAAAAAATATTTTTGTATTTGATAGCCCTATTTTTAGGAGCATTATTCTTAAGAGCGGTTGAAAAAACAGGGCACGAGTAGTCTTATTTTAAAATGTTCGCACAAAGCTGCTCTTGCGCATGCTCCCATGCTGAGTTTTGACCATAGATAGCATAAATATGGATATTTACGTCCGGCTATAGTCGCCATTAATAGCTACTATAGTCGCAGTTTTGCGTTGTGTGTTGTTAGATATAAAACACCAGTTATTCCACAAATTATTTCCAAAATGATCTAAGGTACGTGAGGAAAGGCAACAGTGTTAAAAGTGATTGACTATACTTATCTTTGTCCTGCGTCATGCACATTGTAAAGGTATTGTTACTGAGACGTAGCCTTTTCCGGTCTTTCCATACCTATTTTGATCAATGAAGTTTTTAGTTGGGTACTAAGTATGTTTTTATACAAAGTGAAAGGTACAATCGTACTATTTCTAACTTACATAATACACATTGGTCTATAGCTAACTAATAACTTTAAGTATTATGTCATTGTTGATTCTGGCTTTCTGGAGTTGCAGTGGTTGGGTATAGTGCGTCCGACTTGTCCCAAAATCTATCTTATTTCCAATTATACGAATCGTGAGCGCTGGATATAGAAGTGGGGGTTAAATTCGCGTATAGGCAAAAACTTTATACTAAACTCGACCACTGCGCAACTTAAAATCAAAATCAAAATCCATTTATTCAAGGCTGAGAATCATTAGGAACCATTTCAACGTCTAATATCAAGGTCAGTGCTCAAGATCCGTGCCGGTATCTTTAATATTGACGTTGCTGGTTAACTCCAAATCTAAATGGCGATTATTGGAAATATGTAAGTAGGTAAAAGTTCTTTGATTTCGTAACCACCAATAGTCAGCATTCCTTCGTATCTCAATCTTCTTCATCCAGTCTCCCAGACGGGAAGGCCATGTTAGGATCATCAACCCCGGACGCGAAAAGATAAAGTTAGGAAAGTAAATAAGTACTTAGATACACCGGAGGAAGTATCTTCTACAGATTTTCTTTCGTTTATTATCTTTCTTAATGTTACGGTAACAGTTTAAAGGCCATCTATTACCCATCTTCTTAAGATAAATGATTAGGTAGATTAGGTAGATAACAATACAGTTAATAACATTTCATCAGTTATGTTTTTAAGTCCCATGTAACAGGGGTGAGCCTTGTGCCATCATACGGGCACACTTCAAGACTCCGGGCTGTTACTAAGAACTCCTAATTAATAATCCCAATAACAAGATGCTCGACCCGGGAATCAAAACCGGGATCTCAAGCTTGGCAGCCTTGTTTGCGACCACGAGGCAGTCAATTTAATATCTGTTTTAACTGAAGCTGAAAAAAAACACATAATTACCTATTCAGTCCGTGTTTTAAGTATAAGCTTACGTTAAAACTTAGCTTTGTACTCTTCAGAGGTTTACGTCAACTCTATATCCAATGATGACGTAAGCTGTTTGCGTATTTCTTTGTCTCGTTATTTTATTAACACGGCAACACTTATTGCTAAATAAAGCCCTCGTTATATCTTAAATCGTCCAAATATTCAAATTAGAAAACTTAAAAGGGAATGGTGTTGAACAGATGTTTTTGTTCCAAAAATACCTTCCTAAAAGTATTTAAGACAAAATTCCTTTGATAAATAAAAGAATCTTCTAGGTACAGAGGCCAAGCCATCAAGCTAACCCAAACTGTCAAATTTTCTCAGTGGTCATGAACCTTATTCTTTGTTGATACAGTTGAAAAACTATTAAATGACAGATTGGGGTAGGTTGATGTGCTGGCATCTGTATGTAGTAAATTTATAATAGGTATAAGTAATATGTATCCTACACATGTTAATATATTATACATACGAGGATGTTGAGTTCGATTTCTCCAAAAATGCCTTTGAGGTGATACTGGTGATAGTATCGATACTTTATCTATGAAACACATTATGACATACTTAGGTCCTTAGTTCTTAGTACTTCACACTTTTAGTTAGCCCTGGCTGGGGGCCTTCTTGTAAGGTCACCACAGGATCGACCGGTTAAGCTGTAAACAGCCTTATAGTGCCGAACTGCGAGTGGCCCTACCTAAAAAAAAAAAAAACACCTTTACACTTAGTACAATACAATTATAAGAAACGAATATCAGAAACGTATATAGTCTTATCCTAACAAACGAGAAATTGAAGGTACAGAGGCCATACGAAGGTATCTATCAATTTTTTTTACCTATAGTTTTTCAACTTTGTTACAATATTGTTGTTGTTGTTGATTGTTGTTGTGGTTCATGTTCAATTGGAAAAAAATATCAGTCTGGGATAGCTTGATGCGCTGGCGTCTGTACTTACATACATTTAATAAGTCACAGAGAAGCAATAAAAAAAACTTGTTCGCTTTGAATGAAGCGGACCAAGGGTGATGATGTGATACCGCGGCTCGGTGCGATCTCGGTGCACGCGAACCGAATGATTCACTCTTTGTCGTTGATCGCATAATCATGCTAATAAAATGATCGTTCAGGCGTTAGGGTTCTGATTCGAGTTACTCTCGATTTGTGTTTTAAATTACGTGCATGTTTATGTTTTGAAGCATATAATACAGACTATATATGACTGCTAAACTCTTAGTTATGACCTCTTTGTGAAATAAGGACTTCTGTGACAGATGATTCTAAGTATATAGCATAGATCTTGTCTAAGTAACACAAGCATATGTGAATAACTGTATATAACAGTTCAGTAGGTACTATTATAATATTGTTTTGAGTGTCGCTCTAAGTAGAACATATTCTAATCTTTTCGACAACGCCAATAATGCACTTAAAACTGCACGCGTATGTAAATACCTACCACACAAAATGCAAACATCACGTTTCATCAGAACCCATAAATACAAATCGAAGATAAAAATATACGATAAAAGTTATGGTAAAGTACAAATAACTGTTCAAAATAAATAACATATTGTCACAAATAGCTTGATAAATAACAACCAGTTAATCTTGAGACTTAACGGCGGCGCTGCTTGTTGAGACAAATGTCAACGAAACGTCAAACTTCATATATTTTAACTTAATTCCTAAATTCGCTGTCGGGCAGGATTCACTGGTCACTGCATAGAAGGTAATGCAATCTGTTGATAAATACGAGGTGTTAAGTGTTGTAACTAAGTTCATTTCGTATGATGAAATGTCTTTGGCAACATTGACGGAGTCCTTGGGATTGTTTGGATAGTCTGCGTAGGAGTTGTAATAGGTCAAATTATTTCTTCTAATGGGTGGCGAAGAGGTGGCCAATTGACAGCTAATTTCCATACTGATGAGCAGAGGCTTATTTGACAGTATAGCGAGTGTGGTGATTGGCAATACGAAATAAATGGCTTTCACGAAGTCAGTAAAATATGGCGACCTTGGTGTTTTGAAACTCCATACAAACGAGATATAACAAACTGACAGCCTTGATCATCGCTATCATACGCTCACAAAGAACTGTAAGTTCAATGTCAGTCATACTGAAGGTTACAGGAACATGTTCACCATACGGACAGCAATTAATTCTGACAGACCAATTAAATAAACTAAAATATTAATTAGATCATCTACTTGGATAGCGGGACAATTAATTTGTAAAATACAGCACGCGAGAGTTAATTATATATATTGACGAGGTAATTGTTGTATTTTAGCTTGATTTTAAATTGGACTAGCCTTGCTTTTTCCCTAGAAAATTCATCCTGTTATTGAACATCTAAGTATCTTGTCCTTAGGTCTATAGGTATGTTTAAAACGATATACCTAAAACTGTCTATGTTAATTAACATCATAACATCTCGCCTGTATTCCCTGAAGAGTTGAGCAGAGGTGCGCATGGAGTAACACCCACATTTCACCAGTTATGTTTAAGTCCCATGTAATAGGGGGCGAACCTATTGCCATCAACCGGGCACAAATCCAGACTCCGGGCTGCTAACGAGAAAATTCCTATTGGAAAAGCTCAATAGCATTTTCCCGACATGGGAATCGAACCCGCTTGGTTACTCTCCAAGTTATCATAATGATAAGACGCGACCATCACAGCACATTTATTTTAAGCATGTTTGCTTGCAAACGCTTTACCTATGCAAAAACAAATCCTAATTGCAAGGTTGAAAAGATACTAGACGTAATTTAACACAAGGAAAAACGAATCGTAATTGTCAAGTACAGTATACCAGGCTAGTACGAACATACACATCATGTTTTACGAGTTCTATTAGTGCAAACTGAGTGCAAACTAAGTGCAAACTGAGTGCTCACAAACTTGACACGAACTACGCCATTCCATGTCAGTAGGCACCTATCAAATTACTTTACCAAACCAGCTGTCCAGTATTTATCTATTTATCACCAAATGAGTAATGTAGTCGAGTGCTTTGTAACAATTAATCAGTACCGCATAAGTGACCAGCTAAATACATACAAAGCAAATGGTTCGAAAACACAGGAAGGAATAAAATACGCTAAACGCTTGAACAAATGCGAATTATTCATCATAATTCAGTCAGAAGGACGAATAACAATGACGTAATCCAAAGCACTACTAATTTAATTAGGTATAGTTTAGAACTTTAGACTCTGTGTCATAAAGCAAGCAGCTACGCTCCCGTAACCAATACGTGCTTTTAGCAATTTACTATACACCGAGACTTTCCGAAAAAGCCCATTACAAATAAAAATAAAATGCTCCTTAGTCCTGATATAATCAGCTAATTGTATGTACTGTGAGCATGAAACCTTCTTTGTTATTCATTGGTACGGTATGTCAATGAGTCATTCATATTTAGAAGAGATTAGGCAGCTGTTGGCCGACAGGCGTTTGGCATGTACAGACGCCAGCATATCAAGATACCCCAAAATGTCAAATTTTCCCAATTGAACATGACCCTTTAGCTTTTGTAATAAAGTTGAAAACCTATTAAAGAAATTTGCTGGAGAAATGTGTTGGCCTCTGTACATACTACATCTAGGAAGAAATCGTATAATTAATAAAACTGCACCTTTAATTGCTAACACGGTACCACTAGGACCAATTAGGTTCCTATACTAACTGTGACATGACCATTTTGGAGGTCATCACCAATTAGATCAGTGTTTTTCTAGAGCGGGGCGCTCTAGCCTAGCATCACCAATGGCTATCGATTCGTTATAAATAAGAGTCAACATAACACTTATTCTATTCAAATTAGCTTAGAAGTTAAACCTACTTTTTTTTGTAAACGACAAGACGGTCACTATTATATTCTGTAACATATAACATCAGGCCTGTGTTCCTTGAAGGGTTGGCCAGAGATGCACCTATAAAACACCCGTATTTCAAACGTTATGTTTTAATCCCATGTAATAGGGGTCGAGCCTATTGCCATCAACCGGGCACACTTCCAGACTCCGGGCTGCTTTACAAAGAATATCATTAAATTGTCACGGTTCTTTTAAAAACACGTGTTTAAATTCGTTCTTAGCTAAGTGTATTCTCGTGCATAATTACATAATGACGTGTACATAGTCCATTTCTTTATTTCATTTACATGCCATGCAGTGGCTTACAATATTTTTTCGTTGTAAAGAAAATTACCTCTCCTAAGTACTTAACAAAGTATTATACTCATTTACATAGATTTCCCTCAGATTTCACAATAATATGCAAGTTTTATAATCTGTAATCAAGTGGTCCTACGCTACTACAAGTAGGTACTAAAAACACCTAACGGTATTATACCAGGTAACAGGAAAAGTAAATCGTACACAGTGCCATAATCTGTGTGACAGGTTTTTCCTAGTGCAAGATACCAGTCTCCCACAAAGGATTTATCAGATGTATTGTCTTCATATTTTTAAGGCGCCTTTGTGGAAGAGAAAATAAATATTTATTATTATTATTATAATCTAACATCAGAGGATATAGATACTCCTTTTCCTAAAAATATATTTATCCTTATGATTATATAATGATGATGATTGACTGATAGCAGTATATTTTGATACAAGTGCGCAAAGTTTGTCATTGCACTCGAGGCGGGATTACAATGTAAAATGCATAACAATCGACGTATATTCAAGTCACTTAGGAGTAATAAAACAAAAACAAACATAATATTTTATACATAAAAGTAACTTTGTGAAAAACGGCTAATAGAATACTAAACTCGGCTACTGAAAACTTTAGCCGAGAGCTTCGGCTCGCCGATTTTACAGCACTTTGTGCAGAGATTGACGGCACGGTTGGCGCAGTGGCTGAGCGATCGTCTGCTGCGCTGGGTGCCGTGGATTCGATTCCCGCACGGAACAAATATTTGTATGGCGTATAGGTAGTTGTTCCGGGTCTGGCTGTTTGTGTATGTGAAATTAAATGTGCAAAATTAAATGCATTACTAGTGTGGAGCAAAGTTTAAAAAAAAAAGTTTAACACTTGACGATAAGTTATATTTGATGTTACTAACACTATATGGATATTTGTGTCCCAAACAAAATGATTCTATTCTATTCTATTACGTGTTTCGTAACCGTGCCTTCTTTTTTTGAAAGACAGGTACGGATGCCAGCACAGCTACCCACATGTGTCAAATTCTACTAATTGAACATGAACCTTATACTTTTGTAATGAAGTTGAAAATCTATCAAAGAAAATTGACACATTGGGGTAGCTTGATATGCTGGCCTCTGTACTATGTACTTAACATTCAAATTATAAAAAAGGAAAATTTAAGTTTTAAAAGTATCTACAAAACTTTATTTTTTTAGGGAAATAAATTGATAAGAAATAATGTTTATTTATGATATTCAATTTGTCGAATGCATTCTAAACCTAAAACTGGTGCAATAAGAGCCTAAATTCGTCGTCAAATTGCGTTCAAAACTAAAATACCCAAGCATTTCGTATTTTCATTTCGTAATTCGTATACATAAAACATAACGTCCCGCCTGTATATCCCAAAGGATTAGGCAGAGGTGAACTATAAGTTCCCATATTTTGCCAGTTATGGTTTTAGTCCTATGTCTCACCTACGGAGATAGCCTATTGGCATAAAACAGGCACAAATCCAGACTCAGGACTGGTACTGAGAAATTTCAGATGGAAAAACATATTAACAACAAATTGCCTCATACTCACTCAGCAGTAACGCTTGCGACCAGTACACCAATGAGGCAAGCGTAATTAGTATCAAAAATTATAACGAACTCGTAAAGTTAACTAGGATCCACTTGACAAACAGCACCTCTGGTAACACCGTAACTGCCAAAAAACAAGACACAATCGAAAATCTTTTGTTTGCGTATCACTTGGCGTTTTACATGTTAAACATCAAAACGCCGCCGTCTGGTGTCCATAAAAACGTCAGCATTATTTACACTCAGATACCTAAATCCACTTTTCCACTTTCCACTCCAATTTTTCCTCTTTTTTTTCACTTTTCTTTACAGGAGCTCGTGGCTAAATAAAAACAGCCACACGGGTTGATCGAAGGTTAAGCTATGCTTGCCGAGGTCAGTCTGTGGATGGGTGACCGTTCGTAGCATATCGAGACTCCTCCGTGCCTCGGAAAGCACGTTAAGCCCGACGGCTTAACGTGCTTTCCAAAAAAACAAACAAAATGACAACCGGGACCGACGTCCCGGTTGTCATTTGTAGATCTTTGACAGTCGTTACGGGTAGTCAGAAACACGAAAGTCTGACAACCAGTCTTACAAAAGGGTATCGTGTTGCCCAGTAACTGGGTTGTGGAGGTCAGATAGGAAGTCGCTCCATGGTAAACACTGATATTCAGCTGTATCCGGTTAGGCTGGAAGCCGACCCCAACATAATTGGGAAAAGGCTAAGCAGATGGTGATGACCGAAATCAACTTTTCAGCTTTTTTGGATAGGGCTACTCGCAGTTTAGCACTAGACGGCTGTTTACTGCTTAACCGGTCTATCCTGTGGTGACCTTAACTGAATTTAAGGCCCCCAGTCGCCTTTCAGCTTTGTCTATCATTACCTATAAGCGGCTAGTGTTGTGTTATTGTGTAGTGTTCACATGACAACCGAACGAAATGCTGTAAATCACAATTTAAGACATTGAACTCATTGCAGCTTGCTTGTATTGGTGGTCCGCCAATTTGTATGGCGCCCGCTCGAATTGTAGCTGAACTAAGCTAATCAAAAGAGCCGACAACATGCTATGTCTAAGCTATAACTGTTTAGTCTACACATTACCTCGCTTCACCTACTTACAACGTGGATAAGTGGTCAATCATTTTTATAAATGCCTATAAAAGGATATCCATCTATAAAAGATGGCTACTGACCATGAAATCGTGGTGCGAAATAATTTATTGGAGAAGTTATTTTTCCCGCTCTCTCTTATCTTATTGCACCGTTTTTTATTTCCATTCCTGCACTAGTGCGAGAAAGTTCATACATATGTAAAACTACATAGTAGTGAAAAATCGGCGCTTAATTTAAATCACAAAGTGCCTTCATGATTATAATAAGTATTTCATCAACATGTTTATTACTAGCTTCCGCCCGCGGCTTCGCCTGAGTGGTTTTTTGATAAAATAAAGTATAGCCTATGTCCTTTCCCGGTGTGCAATCCATCTCTCTGCCAAATTTTATCGAAATTCGTTCAGTGGTTTAGGCGTGATAGACGGACAAACAGACACACACACTTTTCCATATATATACTAGTAGTAATACTCGTAGTATGGATTCCCAACATTTTAACGTTAATTGGTGTTCTACTCGTATACATATTATTACATTTGAAGTTTTACATTTTGAATAGCAGACTGTCTGGCGGCTTCGAGAATTCTAAATACAAAATGACAAACTTAGCCTACTTGTTAAAAAAACACTACTCATAAACGCAATTATTTGTTACCAGATTTACCAACCACGAGTACCTTATGCTACCTATTATCTTGTATGCTATCTATTATATTAGTACAATATTTTGAAAATGTTAGGTAGCTATTAAGTGAACGGTAACCGTAAAACGGAAAACATCAAAGTTCCTTTTGACTGCATAAGTGACGTCATGATAGAAATATGTATTTCGAAACCATTGAATGTTTTGCGTCACCGAGTGATTCAAGAATATTGAGGAACTGCGGCTCAGTTGTAGGATGATACATACTTGAAATAATGAAGGTACCTAAGCTTCAGTCATTGATGCGGTTGGACTAGTAAAGGTGTAATATGGACGAGGAAATACACAGTACACCTACATAAATATTGGTATAGGAGGTGGTGGTATAGGTGGTGAGAAGAATGTTAAACGAGTAACATAGAAGAATGTTTTTAACCAATTTCAAAAAAGTATGAGGCTCTCAATCGTTTGTATTTTAAACATATACCCCGTTTAAACAAATCTGAAATCGACTACTTATTTTTTTTACGCTACGCTTCTACTACGTTTCTGCTTAGGATCTGCTATGTTTCTGCCATACCACTACTTGTGCTACGGAAACACTACCGTTCCGCTATGGATCTCCTACGGTGCTGCCATACCACCGCTTCCGCTACGGTTTCGCTACGGCTTAACTACGCTACTGCTACGGTACTACTACGCTATCGCTACGTATACTGTACCTTTTTTTCCACTCCCTACTTGTTTATTTAGCTCTTGAACACTGCGAGCTAATTAAACCAGTTGGTTACACAATTAACACCTAGATTACACGGTGATAATACTGGCACCGTCATGTAGACTGGATTAGCTGGGCTGTGTCCACATGCTCGAGTTATGTAACGTATCAAATGTTTGACTGACCGTTATCACTTAAGATGATTAGAACTTATGTCGTTATAATCGGGTATACGCCTCAGGCGTAATTATATTTAAGTTTTTTTACCTTGCTGCTTCTACCATGTTTTGTATCTGCATGATGCTAAGGTAGGCTGGTAGAAAATGCTTATGGCATTAAGTCCGCCTTTATACAGTTATTTACACTTTTGCAATTTTATTTGATAAATAATTAAATAAACAATCTGTCATGTGGTAATAGCCATATTACGTTAGTCAAATAAAGAGCCTATTCGCATAACTAGCATTGGGGCTGTTTCACCCTCCTTATCCCAATTTATTTGGGGTCCTCGCAGCATGTCTTCTTCATCTCTATTTGCCGTCGTCTCAAAAGTAACCTCCTTTCTAGCCATATCATCTTCCACACAATCCATCCATCTTTTCTTCGGTCTTCCTCTACTCTTGTAACCCTCAATACTCTTGTAAATTCATACTGAAAAAATAAATAAAATAATTGGTACTTTTTATGTACGAACGGAATAAGTTAGCGGTAAATACGTATGTGATGGATGAAATCAATCAATTTTTGTACATTCAATTTTCAACGTCAATGAAGTTTATAGCCAGTCATTAGCAAACTAATTCACTATTATTTCGAAGCTGGCAATTTGGCAAATGATTTATTTGTTTATTATTGATTGGTCTTGCCTTCTACGCAGGCAAGTGCAATGATGAGACGTCAAATACCGCCACGTAATATTGCGAGGCATTTTAAATACATGAAAAACACCCAAACAAAAACAGATCGTGTTTATTCTAGAGATTCTGACACATTGAACCTACGTTGCATAGTGCCACAGGAAACTGATTGCATTCTGTTAAGTAAGACAGACCCTATTGTTGAAATTGGTTTATCTCACGGCTCAATTTACATCAATGATCTGTGAGAGTTATTTCGGTTTCATCCGAATTGTTTACTATATCTACACTTAGGTAGGTACCTATACCTACGTCCACAGGTATTCCCTTATACCTGTCCACAGGTGAAAGATTAATTAAGAGCGAATTTCAACAACGGAACGGGGGCTTACTCTTCAAGCTAATTTTAATTCCGATCTAAAGCCAATACGAATCAATTTTCAATCACGCGATTATTTCATCTGGTGAAATACACAGCTGTCAAAACAAACTCGAACTGTAAGAAACGTCTAAATTCCAATGTCGATCGTTTCAGCATTAAAATCAAGAGAAAGCGCGGTGATCGCGAATCGCGACCTAATCCTCGTTCATGAGCTGTCGTCGGCTCAAAATACAAACTAACTGTCTAAGTTGGGGCTCATTGGCAATATTAACTGCACTTATTAGTAACAGGTAACTCTACCTGTTTCCCAACCATGTGCCTGATGTAGGACCAACCTCCTCGCTAAAACACCATTGACCCGAGCAATTCGGGTTATTAACGATCTTCACATCAAGATCGATGTATTTACATGTTATGTGAGTGAATTCGCAAAAATATTGTTGTTTATTTTATGTTATAATGTAGATTAGAGTAGGCTAAATGTTGTTGTTTTATTATTTAAATATTGTGTTTTTATAGTTAGGGAGTGATGTACAGAAGCCATGATTATTATATTATTACGTAGATGTTAAGATTTGTACCTAGTGTTTTGTTTTTGTTTATTTTATTTTTTTTAGGTTTATCATATAATGTTTTTATATTGTAAATAAGCAAATTTAATTTTGAGACCCAGCTATCGCATTAGGAACATTCCTGTAATGATAGTTGTAAGGGAGATTTTAATAAATAAATAAATAAATAAATATGTAATTATATTACCTCGACAGTAAATATATCAGAACGCGGTGCAGCAATTGTTATACTCGTATATGTTACAGTTTCAACCGCACGATGTGACGCGTCCACTTGCATTAGTAAAATTCACCCTAAGTACTCACGTATTGCACTTAACCCAGATAAGATAGAAAATTGTCGGTGCATCAGAATAGGATGTTGTTCTCTTACGTCATACAACAGCGAAGTGTCGAATTCTTATCGCCAATTTTGTATAACTTTAATTTCTTCAAATATTTGGTGAGTTTATGATACTGTCGCGCTCAAATATATTTATGATACACGATAACGTATCAACGATTGCCACACCCCACACGGGTCTCGCCCTTGGCCCTGGCGGATTCGCAATCGTCCATTAGAGCTTCACCTTGACCGAACCAGCCCCTGTCGACCGCCAAGATTAAGTCTACCTACCCTACACCTTTATTACCATGCCTATTTGGAAGGATGTTTCCATTTCAGACAATAACACGTGATTCCAATCTTATTGAATGAACTGTTATCAAAATATCCAATAACTAGATAACAATCCACGTGGCATGCACTTACTCGTACAAGTGTTTTGATAACCGCACTAACACCGAAATACAATGATCCAGGGCTCACGTATGTGATAGACATAATATCAGCCTGTTAATATCCTCTGCTCAGCGTAGGCCTCTAAACGACCGCTATGATAAAGGTCAATGGGAAAATAGATTAGTGGAATGGATGTTCTCTGTTGAGCATTAGGAAATTATGCAACGTCAACGTGGAAAATTGCCCATTTAATAACGGGTGAATTCTTCAGAAAATTAAGAGTCACTGGTGCTTCCTCATTCATCCACGATTAAGGAAGCCTAGGATATGAAGGATAGTCTCTGGTTGTATTATTGGTACACCTCTGTTTAACCCCTCGGAGAAAACAGGCCTGATGTTATGATGGTACTGAACCTTTGATAAACTTGGACTTCTTTCAAAGCAAACATCATCATTATCTGCCTTTTCCCAACTGTGTCGGAGTCGGCTTTCAGTCTAACAGGAAGCAGCTGAATACGTGTATTTTACTTGGAGCGACTCCATAGCTGACCTTCACAACCCAGTTACTGGGTAATACGACACCTCTCGGCAAGACTGGGTGTCAGACTACCCGTTACGCCTGTCTGATGCTTCCTATCATTGTTTTAATTTTCATATACTGTAACGTACCTGGGAACCTTCCGGTTATGAAAATATTGTTTTCAATACATAAAACATTCAATACATAATACATAAAACAATAATACATACAGTTTAAACAATATGTTGGTAAGAACTTTACTTTAAATATACCCACACCACACGACCCCAGCACCGTGATTGCATAATGCACTCTCACATTGAATGCAACATGAGCACTAAAATAATATAATGTCAATATTGTTACACTTGGTTTGCAATAAACGTTTTGACTTTGACTTCATCTTCAACAATGTCAAAAAAGTCAAAGACAATTTTGTTTCAATTAGACTATTAAATAAAAAATTAAGTAAAATATAATTTCTACGCCAAAATTCAGTTGGTGAAAAATCAATCATCCCCTTCATTATACTCATAGGTATGGATAACATACACTACCTAATGTAAAATAATTATCGAAATCGGAGTAGATACACCGTAAAACGTTACGCGTGGTCAAACATAAAAAATATGCTTCGAATTGAGAACCTCCTCGTTATTTTTTCGTCGTTTAAAAATGATGATGATGATGATAATTCTAATTGCCCCTTCCAAAGGGTAGTCATCGGATATGTATGGAAGTCTTCATATGAAGAACGGATGTTTTCTGATGTGTCTTTTACCATCTTCTTTTGTCCCACTCCAGGTAAAATGATCTAACTAACATCGCTTCAGGAATCATCAGTAATCCCCACACTTACTCAGCCCTGGTTAGCGATTTCGGACAAAGAAATTGGAAACGGCTGCTTGTCCCCTTGGCGCAACCACCGACATCACGATTTACGACACTTTCTTTATATTAATGCACTACTACAACTCATCATCATCACCATCCTTCTGCTCTTACCCCACTTTATTTGCGGTCAGCGCAGTACGCCTTTATCTTCCATACATCTCTATTTGCCATCATATCAACCGTCACCTTCATCCTAGCCAATATCATCTTTCACACAATCCATCCATCGTTACTTTGGTCTTCCTCTGCTCTTAAAAAGTTGTCACCTTCCACATTTAAACTTTCCGCACAACATGTTTCTATGCGCTACTACTACTTAAGTACTAAACTAAGTATAACAGCTTAATTAACACTCGCTTTTGTATAACAAAATGCAAACTTGACTCCTTTGTATCAGAAAACTAACGTTCTCAAAGGAAGACACTTGCAGTATATTTTTATATTGGTAGGTATTTGAACAGGTGCGTCTGAGTTTCTGACTCATAGCCGCTTCTCCTAATGACAGGACCGGCTGGGGGTATTCATACACAAGAACACACGAGTCAGTAAATATCTATTGTTACACAATATTCCCTCTTTGTGTCATTTTAAAGTGTAAATAATTAACATAGCTTAGGATTTAACTAAAATTATGATATCATTTCTATATCTAAAATCTGCTTTTGAGTCTATTCCTACCATAATAGCACTATTGTGAAAAATAATTGTAAATGAATCGTTTTTATAAAATTTCCGTGAATATAATAAGTTTAAATATTGCTGATGTTCGTTGCATTCCTAAACTGCATCTGCCGATAGGGATTGTTCTTACAAAAGGAGACAAAGTAATATACCCTTTATTCGAAATTGCTCTTACCACTTTTTGTCTCTGCCTGAACCAAAGATTGACTGGTAGAAAATGCGTAGTGTCATAAAACCTCTGTGCATTTGTGCGCTCAAAATAAATTGGTAGACAATACAGATGGGAAGATGGATCGAGTTCAATGTGAGGATGGGAGACCACTTTGTCTACACATTGACGTCTCACGCCGAACTGACGGTCCCGTTCTACACACATATTTATAGCAGTCGGCAGGCCGAAAGACCAACCAGTTTACAAGATCGTTATGGCCTAGTTTCTGAAGTCAGTTCGTCGTACTACTCGCTATATCCAATGGATCACTAGCGCATCTGATTCAGTAGAAGAAAAAGTTGGAATAATGATGACTGGGCAACGAGCATACTAATGTAAATAAGAATCAACATGGCCTGTGAGAGATATCCTATCTCTCACAGATTAAGTACGGTTTGGTAACCAAACGATTCTGTGAGAGATACTGCTTATCTTTTAAACAAATACTTGCACCTTAATCTTCTTGGATAAAAAGGTAGTTTCGAAGAAAAAATAATCTCCTATTTACAAAGAAGTCGTTAGCCTCGTCTGACGCATGTCCTTATGACCTACAGAGTAAGATAAGAAGGGCTCTTCGTTTATTCATCGTTGTATTCAATATTACCAACATCGTTTCGAGATTTCATTCGCCAGATCTACCTACATGATTCATAATCCTGTTTCCTGTATTGCAAAAGCTTTTAAATCTGAGAAACTAGAATACGCATTCATTTCTATGTCAATAAGCTAAAAACAACCTAAACTGGCACAGCCGTTCTTGAGTAAGAAACATGCAAACATTCACATTGACATTGTAGTTAAGCTCTGATCGTAAACTAAAAGCTGAACGCGAGTAGATAAAGTTTGAACTTGTGGCGGTCGCGCCCTTGTGCTGGGTCTGCCTGGGTGCGGCATGGCGGCAGACTGGGAGGGGGAGCAGGTGGAGAGGGGGCGGCGGGTGTCCACGCCGCGATTATGTCGTTACGCAAAACTGGCCCTTCCGGTGCAAGTGGGTACGGCCGCCCGCAAATAAACGATCCACACGAGGCAGGGGCGATGGTACACCAAAAGATATAAGATTCGAACATGCTATTGAGACTATATTTCATCCGTACCTATACCAAAGGTTTGGTTAAAAATATGCAGTAAATAACACTAAAACTCATCCGTATAAGATATATTATAGATGACAATGCCAATGGTACGAAACATTAGGTATCTATGTTACTGTGCTAAGCTAAGTCTAATAGTAGCGCAGTAGTCTATAAACTTGAATCAATGCTAAAGGTTGGAAAATCGAGAAAGAAATGTAAGCAATCAATCAAGGCCGATACTGAGTATTATTAGGTACTTATGTCGGAAATGTAAAAAAAATATCCCAAAAACCGAAGCTTCGAAAGCTGTATGGAACAATGCCTTAAATGACATGGGTAACTAATGACCGGCGAACGATTAGACAATGATAATTTTAATCTTTTTAACTTAATCGTTGTGAAACGATCTACTATTATTATTACTAGATATATATTAACCCTGTTCAATAGAAGTCGATTTCTCGTTGGCAGCAAACCGATTTTAAAAACTATAATTAATTTGTAATCACGAAACTGTTAAAATAACACTTTTTAAGTATTCAACATCAAACAACGTTTGATTTAGTTCGGAATCACATGAACGATTGACGTAATCGATTTCTATAACCGATTATGACTACACGTTATCTAAGGGAAGTCGATTCTGTTCGATACCAACAACTCGAATAATCTAAACAAAGCTGTTGGAACGCTCTTTAGATAAGCACTTATATCGGTATTATGTTCAGTCAAAATCGTTTAATATTTCCGGTAGATTAGATTAGGTAGTACCTATATGTTTACTTATTTTTTGTTTACATTCAACAGACATCCGAACTATTTAAGATTTTACATCTGATGACCGCATCTGGTTCAATAAAAAACGGATTCGATTGCTCGGTAAACTATGTGGACTTGTATTTACAAGCAGGAACACGTATTTACATATACGTAAGCATTTTGTTTGTATAGCAAAGGAGGATAAGTGAGTTGTTTTTACGAGTATGCATTTTGAACAAGATAGGATCGAGATCTTGACCGCGCAGACGATAATTCTTTCAAGCTGACATCACTATCTGCTCACGGTAAAATTATATGCATTATTTTTATTGTTTTTATAGATAAGTTATCAAATGTTCCACCGAATGAGAATGCAGGAAATGTAGTCATTAAATAAATTTGTTTCACTTTTTTCTTGCAACTTTGTAACAACCACAAAAATGCATTAAAATGGAAACATTATCAGTAAATTGGATTCCAGCGATTAAATATAATCTAGGAACCTACCTACCTACAAATGATTCTAATTATAATCTGTTTATTTACCTGGTTAGCACACATGTATCTAGATCTAGCGTCAACATACGCAGTTACGTACAAAATCTATCCATATAAAATGTATCCAAATTTCCGTTGGTCACGGCATCACGGGTGAACGGCTGGACCAATTTCGCTAATTCTTTTTTTGTTGTGTTTGTTATTATAAAGAGAAGGTTTTTATTAAAGAAAAAACTAAGAAAGTTGCGCGAAACATAAAAAAATAATAAGAAACTTAACGCCTATTCTAACTTCACGCGTATGACACTTCGCGCGTTTGACACTTCACGCGTTTGACGAGTGACAATTTTATTATAACTAACACAACAAACCGCGGAGCGCTACTAGTATACTATAAAATAGTAAACTAAAAAAACTTGAGAGGTGTCAAAGGACACCCGGATGGAACGAAGTTCCTTTTTTTATTATTTTTTTTATTTATTATGTACAAAAAACCTGTATACACTCAACAAAAATAATCGTCGCGACACCACACTGTTCAATGCGAAATAGACTAAACGAAAATAACTGGCTTGATTTCTATGAGAGAGAGAGAGAGAGAGACAGACAGACAAACACGTGCACGCCGCACGGCTTACAACTATAGAAAAAAGTGTCGTTACAACTTTTTGTCTTATTTTTTTCCGTCTAGCCGCCTTTCGCAACGCGCGATAAGGAACTTTGTTCCAAAAGCTAATTACATAAACCTATATCGTGGTATGCAGTTTTTTACTTTTCATGGTTTACCCATTGCTCAAATTGAGATGTTAGAAGGAAAAATATTGCAACAGGAAAAAGTGGACCTCTTGGCAAACGCTATACATCTCGTTTCTGAGAATTAAGATAAGTTAATTCTAATAGTACGTAAAGAAACCAGCTGCTTTTTGTATTTATCATCTTGTTTTTTGCCCTGTTAATGGCTATAGTAAAGTAAAGTAATGTACCAGCCTATTACTGTCCCACTGCAGGGCAAAGGCCTCTTCTCATACAGAGAAGGCATGAGCATTAATCACCACGCTTGCTCAAGACGGGTTGGCGATTTCAGACTTATATTAATTATATCCAGGTTTCGTTACGATGTTTTCCTTCGCCGATGTCAGTGATGTCCAAGATAAACTTAGAAAGTGCGTATGAATTAAAAAACTCACATTGCTACTTGCCCAGGTTTGAACCCACAACCTCGTATAATGGCTATAGACTCGCCTCCTATTACATAGGACTCCAAAGTAATTGGCTAAAAGTGGATGTGTTAAAGGTGCTTCTCTTTCTATCCCTTCGTGGAATACATGCATAGTGTGCGATGTTATATCCCATTTTTTGAAGATGACGGGTTATTTTGACCGACTTCAAAAAAGCTGGTTTAAATTCTACTGTTTTTTTTTTCATTTAAAAAACGTTGCACCACACTAGGAATTTCTCCTGTATCGTGGGTGTGTATACAAACATTTAAACTCACATACACAAACAGCCAGACCCGGAACAACTAAATGTAGGCCATACAAATATTTGTTCCGTAAAATGTTCTTTTGGGTATGTTTAATTAATTCATTCATTTATTTCAGATATTGTCCATATGTACACAAAATTAAAATAAAACCAAATAAATGATTACAAAATATAATAGACATTAAAATTACATACACAATGATACATACCTACAATTAAATTAAATACACAATGTCAAAATATTATAAACGAACTCGCGACTTTGTCCACCTGGATTTCGTCGCTACAGAGGCTAGTACATCAAGATACCCCAGTATATCAAATTTCTTTGAAAGCTTTTCAACTTTATTACAAAAGAATAAGGTTCATGTTCAATTGGGAAAATTTGACAGTTTGAGATAGCTTGATGTGCTGGCGTCTGTACTTTTCCCTGCGAAGTTTAAGATTAAAGAGGGAAGATTTATTATTTAATTTCGGAGGGGAAATTAAATAATAAATCTTCCCTCTTTATAATATTATTACTAGTTTAGAATTTAGTTAATGACGACAATTTATAATTATTTCAAGAGTATGCCAAATGACATGTTTATAATGTTAGATAGAAAAAATATTTATTAGTAAGTAATCGAGGCCCCTGCGCAAGGCTGACACTCAAAATCTGGAAACGTTCCGAAAAAAGGTTAAAGAATCCAGAAAAAGTACACCGGTAAAAAAAAAATTGAGACGTGTCAAGGGACACCCGGATGGAACGAAGTTCCTTTTGTTATTATTTTTTACAATTTATTATGTACAAAAAACATGTATACACTCAACAAAAATAATCGTCGCGACACCACACTGTTCAATGCGAAATAGAAAGACGAAACGAAAATAACTGGCTTGCTTTCTATTAGAGAGAGAGACAGACAGACAAACACGCGCACGCCGCACGGCTTACAACTATAGAAAAAAGTGTCGTTACAACTTTTTGTCTTATTTTTTTCCGTCTAGCCCTCTTTCGCAACGCGCGATAAGGTACTTCGTTCCAATAGCTTAAAAATATAAAGAGATATGACAGGAAAATACAAGAAAAACAATAAAGTCGCTACATAGGTACCTAGGTATATTTAAAATACCTACTTGCGTTATCGTATGAGTGCAAACTATTATACCCCGCTCTGCTACATTGAATATAATGCTGACATTGTAAGTCTGATAAGAAAAATATTCCTTCTAGTGTTTTTTAAATATCTTGAGTTGACGTTACCGACTAACTTAACGTAACAATACAATGATTATCTTCTAGCACGCGTAGCTTGGCCACTATTGAAACTTCCGGGTTTTGTCGACGGAAGAATAGACAATATGACAGATTGTTGAAAAATTTCTACCGTCCTAAGCATAGCGATGTTGAAACTGAGGAGAAGAAAGTTTTCTATTCTCTACAGTCTACGGGGCGAAGGTGATGCTTGGGTAGAAGAGATGTCAATTTGGAAAGAAAGAACGTTTTCTATTCTTGGAAGAATAGATATAGGTAGTGTATATATACGGTAGTGTCCTTAAAAATTCTGATTGGTCCGAAAATTGGATTACTCAAAAATACTGGACACGTATTTTGTCTTTTGTCACGCCAACCAAAAATGACGACGATATAGAATGTTGAAACTGCGCGTGACGTCACGCTGTGCTAAACTTTTAACGTAATAGTGACGTCACAAGCCCCTTCTCCTGAGCTTTGATGTGCTATATCATTGTCACTTTTTATTGCTTTGAGCAAGGAAAAAATACGTGTCCAATATTTTTTGGTAATCTTACTGACGGACTAAATAGACTTAATATATTTTTACCTAGGACACATCCCTGTTGGTCATGCTACTCGTGCTGGGCTTACAATAGTTTAAGTTAGTAAAATTCTTGTAGGAATACATTGCAGACCCGTTGTGCTCCTTGGTTCTGAGTTGAGCTCTATAATTTCCAACAAATGCTTGCACTGACTGAACAGGGCCACACATATCTGTGTGGTTCTTCCCTCAAAAGACCATCTCGGACACCAATCTGCAAGGTTCTCACATGATCTAATGCAGATAATGTCTGGACTTTAAAAAATACAGCCTATCTCTGAGTTTCTTTAGGTGTTTCTTCTCAGAGGAGTCAGATGGCTTAACACCGTCCTAGTTTAAAAAAATATATTGTTGAGGTGTAAAAATATTTGTAAAAACTTAGTTACAGAAATAATTATCATTTATCATTATTTTAAATGGACTAATATTTTCCACTGAACATTGCCATCATCAGAACTACCTATTGTTTTTCTTTTCTTAATTAATCTGACTTTTTATTTAATCTGTCTCCGGGGATTCCTTCAAACAAAGAGGCGGACGGACAATAAATTTAGAAATTGTTTTTTTTTTAATATCCGTGAATACTTTCATATGCATTTATTAACAAGCTGCTATTTTAACATTACAACTCACACTTGAATTGTATTTATTTGTATGGATTGTACCTACACATTAAAACTGCTATCTTTGCAAACTTTTCCTATTGACTTGTTAAAAACTAATGAATATTATGTCTGCCTAAGTGCCGAGCTACCTCAAATAAATCATTCACTGTAGCAATCATTTGAATGCCTATTCACCAACAGTAGGCATGTTATTTTGATGACATAACATTACAAGCTATAAATGGCCTAATTAACTAACCACTTAGTTAAATAGTTAAAGAGCCACTTAAAAACATGGCGGTTTCTTTGTACACAGAATTTTGTAAAGTCCGGTCTTGAAATAGCGCCATTTTCTCTCACTCAGCTCTTTGTGTATGACTTGTTTTAAACAATACCTACTGAGAATGATGAGCTAAGGGAATGATCACGTTTTTGTAGCTGACTTTTGAATGTAAATAGCTAACCATAGTTAGGTATTATTGAACACTAGCACTTCGCCCGCGACTGCGTCCGCGTGAATTACGAACTTTTTCCGCATTCACTCTTTACACCCACTTAAAACCCCTTAAGTGGGTATTCCAACAATACTGATCTACGTTGCCGTTGTTTTCTAACCATAAGCCTAAATAATGTTTTCGTTACTACTGACGACCGATGTGGTGCGGCGGGCGAAGGTCCGCCTGCGACGCAAGAGGTTGCGGGTTCGATTCCCGCCTTGGGACAAATGTTTGTACGATCTACAAATAGTTGTTCCGGGTGTTCTGGGTATTTCCTATGTATAATAAAAATATCTATATATGTAATGTATTGTATTAAGTATATCAGTCATCTAGTACCCATAACACAAGCTCTGCTTACCTTGGGGCTAGATGATGCTGTGTGGATTGTCCAGCAATATTTATTTATTTATTATTATTATATTATTTTACGACGAACTTAATCGCCCTTTTCACCCCTTCGGGGGTAGAATTATCAGAAAAACTGAGACACGTATAAATTCATTTTCGATCGCCAGACACAAAATTTGAAGACCCTTACTTCGAAATTGACGGATTTGCGGATCAAACAAACTTTCATCCCCTAATTTACCCCTTGAGGAGTGAATTTTCAAGAAATCCTTCCATAGTGGATGTCTACACTATACACAGTATGTATGTGCAAAATTACAAGATTCTAGGTCCAGCGGTTGGGCTGCGCGTTGGTATAACAGTCAGCCAGTTTACAATTTTATATATAACACACACACACACAAAGAAGATTGATAGGGTTTTCCCTGCAAAATAACCGAGAAATTATTGTCTGTAACTGTTTTCGTCTGATTTTTTATTTCATTATATCTCAGTGCAACTAGTACTTGCTGAAACCCTAATCAAAGCAGGTTATCATCAGTGTGTCTTGGAATACGGTAGTGTCCTTAAAAATTCTGATTGATCCGAAAGTTGGATTACTCAAAATTACTGGACACGTATTTTGTCTTGTGTCACGTAAACCAAAAATTACGACGATATAGTGCGTTGAAATTGCGCGTGGCGTCACGCCGTGCTACTGTTTTAACGTAACAGTGACGTCACATGCCCCTTCTCCTGAACTTTGATGTGCTATATCGTTGTCACTTTTTATTGCTTTGAGCAAGCAAAAAATACGTGTCCAATATTTTTTTTGCCGGACTAAATAGACTTAATATATTTTTACCTAGGACACATCCCTATTAGTCATGCTACGCGTGCTGCGCTTACAATAGTTTAAGTTAGTAAAATTCATGTAGGAATACACTGCAGACCCGTTGTGCTCATTGGTTCTGAGTTGTGCTCTACAATTTCCGACAAATGCTTGCACTGACTGAACAGGGCCACACATATCTGTGTGGTTCTTCCCTCAAAAGACCATCTCGTAATCTAACTGACGGACCAAATAGACCTATTATATTTTGACCTTTTTTTTTTTTTTTTGTGGTGGGAAAATCATCTTATGACATCCCCCGCTCTTGGGCGGGGCGGAAGATAGTGTCAGACTTTTACTGACTAAAAACCTACTCCTGTTCCTTGGTTGCCTTTCGTACCAGGGCCGAGTCTTCCTTTCAGAATCAGACCCTTGGCCCCGGTAGGCTTCGACCCTGCTGGGTCCCTACAGTTGCTGACATCTCCTTGAGGCGCGCGTGGAACAGTACGCGCCGTCGACGACTTGGGCTCGGTCCGGATGGTTACCGGACGGTCGGACGACGAGCCACCCATTGCTCGCCGTCCGCAAGCCCGCGCCTACGGTGGCCGGTAATCGGGATCGGGATCTCGACGGCGGTTGGGGCGTGAGGACCGTTGCCTCACGCGATCGGCCGCCTCCTTTGCTAGCATTACTGCTTCGCAGAAGGAGGCGACCGCCTGCCACTCCTCCTCGCTCCGGACCATGGCCTGTACCAAGGCCCGGCGCGAGAGATTGCCGCCGCCGATTGCCCCCACGAGGACACGGTGATGCTCTTCCCAAGCGGGGCACAATTCTACTGTGTGCTCCACCGTGTCCTCCGGGCGGTCCTCGCAATGGTGACACCCGGGCGTTTCTTCCGCACGAATTCGGTGCAGGAACCTCCCGAACTTACCATGTCCGGTGAGGACCTGCGTCATGCGGAAGGTAAGGACGCCGTGTTGCCTTTCCAGCCACTCCTCAAAGAGGAGACTTACCGCCATGATTATGGCGTGCCCTTATATTTTCACCTAGGACACATCCCTGTGTAATTCTTAAGCTTGACTAACCGATCAAGTGCTAATTAACAGACACAATAGAATAACAATTGTTATAAGTGACTAATGTCATCTTTAATCATTCAACGGGCTAAAGAAAGTACGATGAATGAATGAAATTATGATATTATGGCGCCGATTCCTGTATTTACTTCTATAGAAACCATCCTGACTAATTTCTTAGGAACGGATATTGACGTCTTCATTACTTAATTAATTGATAATACATATAATGATAAGGAACTAAGAACTTAATCATCTACGTATTATAATGACTCGACATTAATTCACCAAGTGGGTATTACCCATTATTTCTTTCTTCGAACAGCTAAGCTGTTGTTGCGATACAGTTATGAGAACCGTTATGTAGGCGATAAAACGATTACAAGATTAATTTGAACTTAGGATACTTACACATATAACACTGGCAGATGGTGAAAGAAAGAAAAAAAGAGAGAGAGAGCGAGCGAGAGAGAGAGAGAGAGAGAGAGAGAAAGAAAGAAAGAAAGAAAAAAAATTAGGACACGAAAAGATAATAAAAAACACAAAAGAAAAAAGGAACTAATAGGTACCTAAGCAATAATAAATAAAATAAAAAAATATAAACTAAAAGGACCTGTGCGAGGCCAAAAAGGCTGCTATCTCAGCATAGCATATATGGTGCAGGTTGACAGCGCTGATCGTTGCAGGCAGATTTCATAGTTTTTGCTGGCCCGATAAGAACCAGAGGTGACAAACGCTTACTTTTGACGGCACGATTGGCGCAATGGCTGAACGATCGGTTGCTGCGATGCGTGTCGTGGGTTAGATTCCCGCATGGAACAATTATTTTTATAAATAAATAATGCTGGACAATCCACATAGCATCATCTAGCCCCAAGCTAAGCAGAGCTTGTGTTATGGGTACTAGATGACTGATATACTTAATACAATACATTACATAGATAGATATTTTTTATTATACATAGTAAATACCCAGAACACCCGAAAAAATATTTGAAGATCGTACCAACATTTGTTCCAGGGCGGGAATCGAACCCGCAACCTCCTGCGTCGCAGGCGGACCTTCGCCCACGGCGCCACATCGGTCGTCAAAATATCGTTATAGGCTACACGTTGTTGTTCCTGGTGGGGATGTTTGTTTATGTGAGTTTAAAAGTTTGTTAACGCACCCACGATATAGGAAAATATCCTAGTGTGGGGCAAAAATTAAAAAAAAAAGACTTGCTTTCTAGAGTTTATAAGCTGGAATCTGACCTGTCAGCGCAAAAGCTCGTCGCTCACATTTATAATGTCGCTATCGTATCTTTTGATGAAAGTCCAGACTGCTATGTACACTAATTAACATCGTCACGGCATCACCTTACTGTTTTCAATTGTATTTTGATTTATGCGGCAAGCACAATAAGTAACTACGAGTATTAGGTGCCCATGAATATGAAAAAGTCTTTTTTTTATTTATTCCTTAGCCTATATTGTCCCACTACTGGGCAAAGGCGTCCCCCATAGCCTTCCAGTCCTCTCTCTGTGCGGTTTTCTCCGGCTAATATTTTGCAACTAAATAAATACAATCATAATATTGTGTGCGAACCGAGTAATTTCAATTTTTAAATCGTTCAAATGCAACCATAAACAAGACAAAATTATGTCTCCGACGAAAATTTCCTGTGCCCATCAATTCAATGTACTTAGATTAGTAATATCGTGGGGTATCCAATAACCATCGGTGAAACTACTTACTGAATAAAAGATATATG
Organism: Phlogophora meticulosa; assembly: GCA_905147745.2. Classification (NCBI taxonomy): domain Eukaryota; kingdom Metazoa; phylum Arthropoda; class Insecta; order Lepidoptera; family Noctuidae; genus Phlogophora; species Phlogophora meticulosa. The sequence continues at coordinate 11,328,243 of LR990533.1, read as the reverse complement.
AAATGCTCTTACCTAAGATACTAACTTATTTATGGCGTGTAATCGATCGATATCGAGTTTTATAAATAGTGACTTTAATGGCTAACTAGAAAGCCTGAAGTAGTCAACAATATCGAGGGCTACTTGATATAGAGAACACTTGAAATAACATTTATAAGCAACTTTCCGTCGAGATTACCTGTCTGATAATATTCAGAGGCAAACTTTACATTAGCGCCTTCAAAAAATAATTATAAGAGCACTAAACAAATGACACGTTCTTTTTTCAAACGATTCTAAAATCGTTTGAGTGGTCGAATCCAGCCAGTACTAATATTCCGCCAGCCAGTATGGGAACCTTAGTTCCCTACAGCATACAAACTTACCAATATTTTCAGCAACTATGTTCATAACAATACGTTTTACCTACAAAACATAAATAAAGAATCAACGTTATTACTAGTACGTAGTTACATACGGTAGGCTGCACGTCATTGGTAACAAAACCACTATAAGCTGACTTAACATTCCATTGGAACTCCGTACTACGCTAGGCCAGCTTAATGTCAAATGGTTACGAATGAAATGCGGCCCACTGTACGTTGCCTGGTTAATCAATGGTCACGGGTATTAGTATGACCATCACGATCTGCTTCACTGCTAACGAAGAATGGTTATTGTTTATGGTTCGTGTTCGTAGTAAACTGCGTTCTTTTCTCAAATGATTGATATCGGTCCGTGTTGTTTATGATAATGACGTGCTGGCAACAGATGGTAAATCTTATGTACTCATGACTACATATCAAGCTATAAACTCCCAGTATTCAGTATACAATGTGAGATCAGCTTTGATCTCACATTGTATAGGATTTCCATAAAATGAGAGGTCAGCTTATACTGGAAATTTACAGCTTGACATGTAGCCGTGAGTACCACATTTCCACGTTCTGCTAGTGAAGAAACCCATATGGAACGGCTATTGTTTTACTGTTTTAATTAATACAGTTTTCCGATTGTTCTTTTTTTTTTGCTGGATCAGTAGGTACCTAAGAAATGAACCCATTATTTATTAACAGTTCATGATCATATGTTTACGCTATTGAATGAAATATGCCAGTCCATTTTGCTTATAGAGGTTAGTGGGTATAATGTACCTTCAAATATCACGTCGTTATAAATACAAATTGGAGTAGGTAATACTACTGACCCGGTTATTGAGAGGGGTGTAACGACAAACACCAATATTTACTAAAGTCATTATAAGGAGTGATTGACTTGCCCCCAATATTTCTTAGCAAAGGAGGGCTCGTGGCTAAGTTACCTGAAGCATGGGTCGATCTGAAACTTTAAACAATAAACAGTTCATGTGAAATACAGGTATTCAGTTGCATCGCCGGCACCAATATATCAATTTAAAAAATGTTTTCTACATAATGTAGTGGTGGTCCTGTTGAGGGTTAATGAATTTTGTATGCCTCAATACTGGGACATAGCAGGCTAACTTGTGGCTAACAAAACATCTATTATGTATCTATGATTCACATAATATGGTTTTGATTTGTTTTGGTTTTGGTGATCTACGAGTATTACTCTCATAGGTACAGGGTTTTCCAATAAGAGGTGTTAGGTGTGTTGTGGTGTGTTATATCCAAAGAAAAATGCCATTTTTTAATATAAATGATCGGATGTTTATTTCAATATAAAGAGGAAGGTATGCCGTTAATAGTGGAAAATAACATCAGGCAAATGACCACCACGACCACGATTACAGGACCATTTCCTTTTCATAAAATTATCCATAACCAAATCTCAACTTACTACTCGTACAGCGTACTTCATGACACACTTAAGCGTAAACTAGTTCATTACGGTGTCCAAAACGAAGCTCTTAACGTAATAGATTCATATTTACTTAATAGACTTCAATGTGTAGATGTAAATGGTGTGAAATCTTCCGGGCTACCAGTTCTATTAGGTGTACCTCAAGGTTCAATACTGGGTCCATTCTTATTTTTGGTCTATATTAACGACTTGCCATTCTATTTAAACGGTATCTGTGATGTTGTGTTGTTTGCAGATGATACCTCTCTCATATTTAAAGTAGAACGGAATAGACAAGATTTTGATAATGTTAACTTTGCACTTTCAATGGTCACGGATTGGTTTACGACAAATAACTTAGTTCTTAATGCCAAGAAAACGAAATGTATAAAGTTCGCCTTACCTAATGTTAGAAATCTTGGACCGAATATAAGCATTGGTGGTGTGGTGCTTGATACGGTGGACTCTGCAGTCTTTTTGGGCATAACAATGGATGCCAAACTGCAGTGGGGCCCTCATATATCAACCTTAGCAGGGAGACTCAGCTCTGCCGCCTACGCTGTCAGGAAAGTGAGACAATACACTGACGTGGACACAGCTCGGTTAGTCTATTTTAGTTATTTTCACAGCGTAATGTCTTACGGTATGCTGTTATGGGGCAAAGCTGCAGATATTCAAAATATATTTGTGCTACAAAAACGAGCTGTTCGTGCAATATACCAATTAGGGCCCAGAGTCTCCTTAAGAGATCTATTTAAAGAGATTGGTATTCTCACAGTGGCTTCTCAATTTATTTTTGCCAACATAATATACATTAGGCAAAATATACATATGTACACTAAAAACAGTGACATCCACAATTTTAATACCAGAAATAAGCACAAACTGTACGCTCCTTTCCACCGGCTTCATAAGGTCCAGAGCTCATTTGTGGGGCTCGGTATCCGCTTTTATAACATGCTACCTCATTCTTTCCTGGATTTACCTTTTAACGCGTTTAAAGCTAAAGTTAAATCAAACCTTTGTTCTAAAGCATATTATTCGATCAACGACTATTTAGAAGACAAGAATAGTTGGTCGCTTTGTTGAACGCAGGACAATGTTGCTATGTTCTTTTACTGTTTAATAGTTCTTTATTTTTGTGTATGTTTCTTCTACTATCCATATTTTTATGTTATTGACATGATCCTCTCATTACATTGTGTGAATGAGTTGTATTGATATAATTCAGCATTGCACATGTCAGCGGGCACGCCCTTGGACTGCCTTGGAGGCTTTTTATGTATTCAGTTTAGCAGGCTTTGCTTGAGTTAATTGTCGATTTTGGTATATATAACTTTTTATTTATTTATTTTGGCATATTGGTGTGTGCTAGCTAACATGTAGCAAATTATTTAATTGAATGACGTATAAAGATGATTGACATAATTATTATTTTTGACATAATGTGTTGTATAGCTTCAGGTTCTTCAAACCTATCAGACAGACGTGTTGCTGGGGAGTTTGTTCCTCCACTTCTTCTTCCCAGCAAAAACACTAGGAAGTGGTGAAGGGTGGGCGTTTTGGGGGACTGTCTTATGTAAACGTCTTTGACGTTCAAAAAGTGCTGATTCTCAGCCTAATTTGAATAAATGAATTTTGATTTTGATTTTCAAAGTGGCTGCCCTATGTCCTCGATAGCCTGACGAATTCCATCTTTGAGGATTTGAATCGACGCTGGGCTGTTGGCGTAGACCTTCACCGATAACTGATAAGATTGGAAGCCGATCCCAACATAATTGGGAAAAGTCAGGCAGATCAAGAGACCAAATTGTCCCAACAAAATCTTCCACCGATCAAGACCTTCCGTTACGAGAGACCGATCACAGAAAGAGAGACACATTTATGCCAATTTATCAATGAAGAGTTATTTGCCTCAAGGCCCGCAATTTTTTTAACGACCTGTCCAGCAACTGCTTGCCTCGTTGATCTCGTAGTGACCAGCGCTACTACTGAGAGTGAAGTTCTGGCAAACCCAGAACTTCACTCAGTCCCGAATCGGGCAAGGTTTTCCGTTAGGAATATCTCAGTAGCAGCCCGGAGTCTTACATTGTGCCCGGTTGATGACAAAAGGCTCGCTCCCTATTACATGGGACTTGAACATACCTGGTGCATATGAGCGCACATCTACCTAAAACTTCTGGCAGTACACGCGTGATGTTATGTCCAAAAAGGTAAACTAAAAACTCGTGTTGTCTATTGATTAACACCTTCCACTATCCGATCTATTTTCACGTTGAAGTGAACGTGAATAAATACATTGATTAGTTAATACGTTTTTTTCACGACGTACTTTTGGACAGGCGCCCATCTTGCGGCCAGTGACTTGCCATTTGATTAACAAATGAACACGAAGTGTCTTCATAGTATTACCTACTTGTTGGCCAAAATGTGGATAGGTAAATCGGTATCATGAACTACGAATCACCATATTTCGCTACTCGCTAGTAGCAAGTTGTGATGATATATTGTAGCAACTTGCTACAATATATGTATCTATTCTGTGTTTGCAATTCACCTTTCAGAAACGAAGATATTCTTATATTTATATGCTATAATTGTGTATGTCACTGAACTCCTCCTAAACGGCTGGACCGATTTGAATAAAATTTTTTGTATGCGTTTGGGTGGCGCCCTGGATGGTTTAGTAGGAAATGAAGTGATGATCTTCAAACGCCTGAACAGATCTTCATAAATAATAGCTAAGAACCATCTCGATCACGTCAGCTTTCGAACAGAAAAAAAAACAAAATTGGTCTCGATTAGGAGCTACGATGCCACATTCAGACACACAGATACACACGTTAAACTTAAAACTCCTCTTTTTAGTCACGAGGCAGAAGACTGGCACTTATTAGTTAAGTGGAAGTTTCAATAAAAGAAACGTATTCAAACCTAATGTGTTCATTTGTTTTTTAATTAGTTTCATAGTTAAATTCTCATCAGCCAAGTGTACCTATTTTCCTACCTATTGGAAAACAATACTCTGGTAATAATTGCGATTTAGTGTTAGAGATAGGTATAAATTTATAAATTCTTATTATCTTAATTGGAAATATTATAGCAGCAATCCAAAATGGCCCGCCCGCCCTCGTATCTCAATAGTGACAAAACATTACTAACGCTAATTTACAGGGTATGAAGAAATAAAATAAAATAAATAATTTACCAGTATTAATGACATCATCCGTCGTGCTCTTGCCACCGCCGGGGGTACCAGCTATTTTAGAACCCAGTGGAATGGCACGCGACGATGGTAAGAGACCAGATTGAATGACCATAATACCTTAGAAGATGGCCTTTGGTGTGGGATGCAACATGTGTGGACACCTTTGCGCCATCCCATCTTCCTAGTACGGTGGACTGTGCAGGTGCGGCTGCTGCAGGTGCAGAAAACCTCAAACGGCGAAAATACAACAACCTAACTGGAAGTTATGTTTTTGAGCCGTTTGGGGTTGAAACACTAGGGCCATGGGGTCCGTGTGCCCATTTAGTTTTTCGAGAAATCGCGAAGCGTTTGGTAGATTCTTCACGTTACCAGACGGCTGGCCTTTTTTTTTGGCCAAAGAATCAGCATTGCCAGTCAACGTGGCAATATTGCCAGCCTTCTGGGCACTTTTCCCGTTGACAGCGATGCGGATAAATTTTTCGATGCCCTGTGATTATTAATTTACAGGGTCCTTAACTATATATTTACACTTTCATTTACATTTCATAATTTTAATAATAATTTTATAGTGCTATTACATAATAACACTACAACAAAAGTTATACGGTGGTTTAGCAACAATATGCGCCATCTGCCGAGATTTTATGAACTAGAGTCGCAAGAAAACTCGAACAAAAAAACCTAGGTAATCTACAAATAAAATGCATAAAGCACTTAAAGCAGCGACGATAGTATAATGCGTATATTGTCTATGTTATTTTTTCAAAGTAAAAACATAAAATTGAAAAAGTTTAAAGTTGTACTTTATATAATGCCATCTATTTCCTGCATCATAAACTAACAGAGAACCAAGTAAAAAACATTATTTTAGTTTATAGTATGGAGGGTAGAGGTAAGGAGAGTCATCTTATATGGGAGAAAAGTTGAAAAAGTGTCCAGTTGTATGCGCTAAATAACAGTTCAAAAATCCTCCACAATCGCGCTGGTGGATGCACAGGGTATGGTATGAATGTAGCAATCGTAGATGAATTGAAGTATGCCGAGTTAAAAAAATTAATGTCATTATCGACTAAAGTAGTTAATTATTGAGAATTTCAACAACTTACGTTGTACAAAATATTGTGGTAAATATAACCTTACAGATTTATTATAACCAAACGTGCGTTTAGAGTGATTTCATTTCGTAAACAGTAAATAGTACGGTTATTGATATATAAACATTTAATTTTATGAAAAAGTGAGTGATAACAAAACAGTTATGGGTAAAATTTGTGTTGTGAAAAGTTTTCCAAGTGGACGTAAATCCCAAAACAAAAAAAATAGTTCACCTCAGCCTCTTTCGTATTTCCAACCAACAGTATGTAAATCAATTTTTTATAAATTATGAAATTATAAATTATGAAAATTAAATTAGCCGACATTGAATTTTTTTTTTATTTTCGTTTTGCTCCTGATGAACTTTTGTACTCTAATTTTAAACACATTCGTTTGATTATTTTATTATATTAATGTACTTATTTATTTTGTATAACATAGTTATTTCTTCTTATTAATATATTAATTTATTTTTTGATATTCACACATAAGCGTTAAATCGTTAAATGATACTTAAAAAAATAATCATATATTGTTTCCCACTTTATGCGGATTTTTAAAAGCGCGCCATAACTTAGCGGAAGTTTCTCTTTCCTTGTTTATTTTTCAAGCCTACTCTAACAATATTTGGCGCTTCTTTTAAGAGTTACCTTGATGCAAATGTGGCGCCATCTTAATTTAATACATTTTGACGGACACTTTTTCATATACACAGATGATCCTCCTTACCTCTACCCTCCATAGTTTATTAAATAGTTATGTTATTAATATTATCTATGTTATTATTCTCCCTGTGTTGCCACTCAGAGAGATTTACCATTGTTTGAGACTGCAACCGCATACACCCCATTGTAACAAAAATACCAAAAATAAATCATTTTATGTTGATCTAATTACATATCGTGATTGTGATCCACGTTTTCTTGCATTGTATGATAAAAGAAAAGAAAGTGAATGGTTATGTGATAGCTAGGCTCCATACTCTCTTATCCTGCTAGTGTGTCATGCCTCATGTGTCAACGTAGCTTCAAAAGCTAAAATAAACGATTTCATTTTTCTTTGGTGGAACATTTGATGTCATTTTCTGGTATTACTGATGTCCATAGACAAATGACAATGGGCTATGATGGGCGATTACTATTTGCCGGTAATGGCGACTGGCTACAAAATAATCAAATAATTATTATTGATTAAATTCGTGGAAGGTGTTGGCTTAGAATCTTCCACAAGCTGTAGCCAATCTTGGTTTTATCAATTGGAAATAATAACAGTTGTGCACATCTCAGTAAAATATTGGCGCACCGGTTGTGTTTAGTGTTTACACAATGGTCCATTGTCCAGTTTATTACAAGCCGTGGACGAAAATGAACGCTTTTATGCTGTAAACACCACTAAATAATTAAAATGTCGTGGTCAAACGAAGAAACTTTTAAATTTATTGATTTATATAAACGAGAAATGTTAATTTGGAATCCAAAACACGAAAACTACAAAAATAGGAGCAAGGTAAGAATACGAATCCCTAAAAGTGGCGGCAACTCCGGTCAATTCAATTTGCTGCACAAAACCGTTGAAGCAAAATTAACTGCGCTTTCCTAGTTGTTACCAAGATATAATCGTAGATAAACGAGGCTAGAGCAAGTTTTGTTTCTACAGAAGATAACAGGCGTGAAAAGCGAACAATCAACGGCTTACCTACCAATAAACCAACGTTCTAAATAAAATCAACACTTTCGACAGGTGCACGAAGCATGGAACCGCTTAGAATATGAGATGCAGATACCGGTGGCAGAACTGAAGAAAAAGAAAGAAACCTTGATGACTGCTTTTCGATTACATTACAAGAAAATACTGCAGTCTATACGAGGCAATGAAGATGAAGTCTACAAACCAATCTGGATATTTTATGAGCCATTAGAGTCATTCTTAAAAGAGGTGTACCAACCACCAGGAACTGATTCCTTTGTGAGTATAAAAATATTACTAATGCCCCCAACAGACATTTCATAATGAATATGTGATTGATACAGTAGGGAGTAAAACAATGTTATGCAAAAGTAAAACATACAGTCCTTATTGGCATAATTATACCTATCTCCATCACTCTCTGGTTCCCTGGAAGTTTATATTTTGTCGGACATGTTTAGAATTGTTTTTTTTTTGCATCGGATTCATTTTTCTGGTATTCATTCAGTTAACTAGTAGTTACCTAGTGTGCTGAAAAATTATACGGAATATCCCATTTTATATTATAAAAACTGCTTTTATAATATAAGTAAGTAGGTAAGACCCTACATTGTAAAATTAAATAGATTACGTTCAGGCCCATATCTTTCAAAGAAGTTTGCATTTTGAATGAGAAGGGTAAGCTCCCAAAATTGTGATGCAGAATGTGATATATACCAAAGGCATTAATGCTGAAATTTAAAGACGTATTATTGAGCATATTAGCAGAACCAACATCTGACATAGGTAGATTTATTATAGAAAATATGATTTTGCATCAATGACTTTCCTTTATTGAAAATATAAGTGTGAATATTTTAGTTTAAAACTGTTATTTATTTTTTGGTAATGTTGGTGATGGATATGAGAGCCCTAACATTACCAAAACATAAATAACAGCTTAATATGCGCAATAGGATCTTACCTACTTACTTTTATATTATAAAAGCAGAGACAAATCACCCGAATAAATAAAGATTAAAAATTATATTGGTTAAAGGAATATGAACATGGAAAACTATTGTGTTCGCAGTCCTCTGCCTTCTATAGTCTGAATAATAATTTCTAGTTAATTAAAGTCATTGTGTATTGTTTTCAGGCATCAACATCCTTCAGCCCAGAATTAGATGCCACGGATGAACTTGATGAACCAGAAGAAGAAGACAACGACAATGTAGACTCCAGCTCAGAAAAGAAGAGGGAAATCAAACCTAAACTCCGCCTTGTGAAGCGATATGCTGCTAATATTCCTCTAGAGTTACGAGAAGCCAGCAAAGAAATGACAAGTGCCTTTAATACATTGAACCAGGTATTGAAGAATTCTAAAAGGCAGAGTGTACCAAATCCAAAGGAAGAGGATGACTGTGATTTGTATGGGAGGCTATTGGCTAAAAGACTAAGGCAGTTTTCAGAAGCTGAGCGGCAAGAGATCATGTATGAGCTAGACGGCTTACTGTTGAGCAGATGCACAGGAAACAGTGAAATAGTCAATAACAGTGATCTGAGTGATAGTTAGTAAATAGTTATCAGCTGAGAAGCTTTTTTGCTGTGACAGTTGAATATGAAGTAAATAAAAACAAAGACAGTCAGTTAATTATTTTTAGTGTACAGTAAAAAGAACGGATTTTATTTAATGATTAAAGGTATTACTTTAAGGGCATTTTAGTTTTATATTATTGTTGAATATGTTTGGTCAGTAAGAAAAGTTCTACCACAGAATTAGCATTTTTAAAACCATGGTCTATAGATAGGTCCATAATTTTAATGTGTTGGATAATATGATGTAAATGATATATTCGAAATTTGTTCAACTGTGGCTGATATTTAATGTACCTATATGTGTAAATATAAAAACCATTGAATGAATAATAATTGTACTAAATATTTTCACGCCATGAGACATGTTGTAAGCAACTCTTATTTAAGATCTTGCATGCATTTATTATCTTAATTCTGTATGTATACACATGTTTGAGCAAATAAAATTTCTTATTCTTATGGCACAATATAAAAAATTATGCAAAAAAAAAGATGCTGAAAAATTGTGTTAAATTATTTTGTGTCAATTTAGGTGACTTCTGTTACTGACCATGCATTTGTTTGTTATGTTGTAAAAAAAGTTAAGTTCTATTTTTATGACTAATATTCATGATATTCATGCAATATTGTTAAAGAGGAATATTTTGTTAAATAATTTTAAGGTTTTTTCTTTATACTACCGATAAAGTTCCAGATCGTATGTTTGCCTGGAGACCTAAGTTAAGCAAGTTTATTTTTGTCACTAGATAACGCTGGTGCTTGTATTAATTTGCCAGTATTCTATTTTTATATATTATGTAATTCCCTACAGCAAGAATACAATGATACCAAATGTTCTGAAATATAAGTTTTCTTATTTACTTTACATGTTTGTTTACAAAAGAAACAGCAAGGAAAAAAAAGAATAACTTATAGGTTGCTTATCTTTTTTTCCTTATGAAATGTATTTATGGTATCAAGGTGAAAGTTTCTCAGAATATATTCTTCGTTGCTCCCCTCTAGGAATTACTTCGGTGTCGTGGGAGCGTTTACAAACATTTAAACAGCTAGAACCGGAACAACTACCTGTAGATACAAATATTTGTTCCGTTCGAGAATCGAACCTACTACAAGCGGCGTAGCAGCCGATAGATCAACCACTGCGCCAGCCGTGCCTTCGAATATGGCACTAACTCGACTGGAACTTTTTGGTTTCGGTTAAATTAAAACTTCCATTAATGAGAAAATACATTTATAATCTTAATATCACTAAACATAACAATACGCGATACATTAGTGTATCATCATGAGATGTAATTAATTATTTTCACAAAAATCAACTTAATACTGCACTATGAAATTAAAGTCGGAATATTATAATTTTTCATCCATTTTCTAGTCAATACATAATGATAACGAGATAAAACGTGATTTTTATTTTATAACAATGATTCATAATAATAAAATTCTTAGAGCCTATCACTACATAATTATCCAAAATGCTGTGCTATTGTTTCTCTTACCAGGATGGCACTTTCAGCTTCTTGTCAACATAATAAAAAGAGTTTAAAATTGGTTCTTACATAAATAATCTTCTTTGAAAATTAGAGGAAAGATTTATTAAATATTGTACTGCTATAGTTCCCTCAACGTTAGCATCAAGCAAATAACGTTATACTGATGTTTCAGAGCCGTCCTTTAGATTATTATTTCCTATAAGAAGCACACAGGATCTCAATCGCCTCGCGTGAAAATAATTGTAACAATTTTAAAGCTATGGATGCAGCTAGCAAGCCAGGCCGCCGCCCTCGTTGCGCTCCAGCTCTCGCCGCACATACTCCGCTTGCTTCTCACTCAAGCCTAGAGCTGGAACTTCTTGCTCAAACTGTGTCCTACCCCCCACCCCTACTAGGTAGCCGTTCAGTCTAGCCGCTAAGTGCGATGTCTGTAGCTTCGACGAGTCCAGGCCGAGACTACGGCACAGATCTTTGTGGCCCTGCAGCCTGTATTTCTGGTGGTAGCTGTGGACAGAGTAAAATATCCGTTATAATAGAGTGATTATAGTGGGGTAATTGGAAGGACGGTACAATAATAATAGCAACCAGTACAACACTACGGTCAACCTGTCATTACGGACAAAACTATTGTGTTTAATAAATAATTGCGCTAATCGATCTATCACCGTGATAATTGTCGATGTTACTAAATAAATAAATAATGCTGGACAATCCATACAGCATCATCTAGCCCCAAACTAAGCAGAGCTTGTGTTATGGGTACTAGATGACTGATATACTTAATACATAGATAGATATTTTTTATTATACATAACAAACACCCGGAGCAAACATTTGTAGATCGTACAAACATTTGTCCCAAGGCGGGAATCGAACCCGCAACCTCCTGCGTCGCAGGCGGGCCTTCGCCCGCTAAGCCACATAGGTCGTCTAAATAGGTCGTTACTATCCCGCATATCAAGAACTTCGGTGGTTGTCAACGTGTGGAATGTAAACTCGGCTGTCATTGTGTCGATTGGCAACAGACTGATGGTCAAAAGCCTCAATCAGATCAACATCTAGCGCGGTTCTTATTAAAGCAGCTGGTACAGGGGCTTGATTCACATTGCGAGAAGGTTCAAATGCATGATTAAGTAAAAATTGGTAGCATCAATATATAATTATAATTGGTGGCATCACGTGTCAAATAACACGATCTTTTGATCAATCAATTGCGCTGCAAGAAAATCAATTCTCTTGATTTGTCCGGTCCATCGGACTTGGAACATTGGCTTGATTGATTTGATCTCAAGTTCAACACTCCACTTTACTTACAATTAGTGCCGAGTGAAACAGGATTTTTAGCCAAACCGTATGCAAATATTCGGTTAAACTTAAACTTACGGCCGAAACAGAAACTTGTAAAAAATAAGGCGAACGAGCTATGGTATCCGACCACGGCTAATGGAAATCCCCCAAAATTACTGGTGGTCTAAGCAACGACAACTTTTTGTTGCCATATTATGTAATGTTATTTTCCCTACTACTATGCGACACTTTGCGAGCCCGATGATGTGTTCCTTCAATAACCGACACAATTAATGTGACCCCAAAGATGGCGTCAGTCTATTTTTAGAATAGTCAATATCAATATTGATTGCTTTGATTGGAGGAAAACTGATGCGCGGAATTGAAATTAGAATCAATGCACATGGAGCCCGGACGTCAACAATGAATAGACCATGGCCTGATTACTGCAATAATCGATGGACGTATGTTAAATATTCAAAGGTTGTTGCTAGTCGCATTCGCAAGGTTAATTTTTATTATCTTATAAATAACCGTGCGATGTCGCGGATTTCCATTAACATTTGTATGAATGATAAGTTTGTAGGTGCTTACTCATTCAATGTATCTTTGTACCTAATTAAAATGTTGAAGAAAATATATTTTTTCTACATTGTATGAATATTTTTATGTTTTCCTAGAATCGTATCTCAACTGAAAGTGAACGTCCACGTGAGACATGAAGTCACCTTTAACAAGTTATTACCTGAGTTACAATATTAAAATTTCCCATGACCAGTTTACACGATTTTTTCATTTGGTCAAGGTTACCACATCATTGTACCGCAAGACAACCATAATACCTATACAAACATTTAGGTAATCGATAGAACAAAATGTAAGTGTAAAAAATTAGCAACGTACCTATAGCTAAAATGATGAATGATGGGTGGGCCATCAGAAACGGGATTATTATCTTCAAAATGGCTGAAATACTCCGATTAAACTAGCCTTCTTCTAAAATAACCGCATTGAAATTAGACCATTCCTTTGGACGCTACGATGCCACAGATACACACACGGAATGACAAAGCCGTCAAAGTTATAACATCCCTCTTTACACGTGAAGGGTAAAATATAAAACAAAACATTCGTTTATGACTTCAACCAAATGTCATTTTGCGTGGAATAGGTACTGTTACTAGGACATCAGTTTTCTTGTAAACGAGAATAAGATAGTAGGTACTTGCTGTTATTTTTATTCGCGGCTCCTGCTATTATGTTGCAGTATACAGGATGGAAAGGACATCGACTAACGAGTCACGACCTGTTACCATGAGTTCAGTAGGTACATGATCCTGGACCCTCCAGCATTGAAATGTTTCCTCGGCTTTTTTACTTTAATCATTTAACCGCACGAGTTTATATCAGTTCCCGTGCCCCCAGCGCCCAGCTTATAAATCGTCAGTAGGTACATTTATCATCTTGCTCAAAATTATCTATTTTTGGATGGGCTGTAAAGTAGAACCTAACTATAAAATGAAACAAATAGACATGGAAAAGATAAATCCGACTTGGGCGGTTAATGGGTTAAACATTAGAAATGCATGATTTCTATTATGTTTTTGAAGTGAAACTTGTAATGCGACTTCCAACAAGGTTGCGTTAAACGTTTAACGCTACCATGGAGGGGGTATGAAAGCACTTTTGCGTTAAACGTTCAACGCTCCTGGGGAGGGGGAATAGAAAGAGACAGAGCAAGGGTAAATGGTAGCACGCAACGTGGCAATCGAACGCTTGCGCGTAGTACATAACACATTACGAAGTTTCACTTCTTCCGCGCGGAGGGACTCCACTCCACTCACAATTTTTTTTTTACTCTTTAGGTTATTTGGCCGGCCTGTAGATTAGTACTTACTCTTCAGCGGGGTAGAAGGTACCGGCGGCCGCGATCTCAGTGCGTAGTTGACCGTTGCAGCGCTCTTGCATCACCTTGTAAGACGCCTCCGCTGACAAGCGTTGCTCCTCGTCGTGGTACAGGATCATTGATTGGTACTTTATAAGAAAAAAAGAACCATTAAATTCCAGTGTTAAATTTTTTGAGTTGAAGCACTTTTTCGAGATGTTTCTTTGTTTAATCACCTTTTAATGTCAATGTGACTTTAGCACCTTTGAAATAAGCGATTTGTCAGAGTACGAAGAAACACCTGTTTAAATTATTGTCGCAATTATTATGATTATAATTCTTGATAGTAGGTATTAATAAAATTCGACCAAAACAAAAGGATTAAAATATACGGAGACGTACTGAATTCATAGTTCAGTCGACTAATCTTATGACTCATATTCACGATTTTGCAAACAGAAAGTTTGTTTTAAGCACGCGAAATAAAATTATAGCACACCTACACCGTTAGTTTATTGTTGACTTCAACAAAAACAATTTTTGTTAACATAATAAATAAAATAAATAAAAAATAATCAATCGTTCCGATAGGACTTTGGGACCCTTATAGCAAATTCCTTCTAAAGATATCCTACACCCATTACTTATTATTGTCTTGTCCATGGACTACTTTGTCTGAAATAAAATATTTTATTATTATTATTATTACTGCTAGTCTTGCTTTAGCAAATTAGCTTACAAAAATGTTTTTGGGAAGATAACCTTAACCCCCACACATAAAGTTCAGTTTACGCTACAACTTGATAATTTTTTAAGATTTTTTCAATAATGCAAGTCATTGTGACTTCATTTATACTAGTGTAAAGTTGATATTTGTTTAAGTGGAAATAACATCTATTTCAAATTACTATGGTTTGAATATAGAATAGTTGCTTTTGTTTTTTTTCACATTACTTTATTTAAAAGAGGTTGTTATAATAACCTGTCTCTTTAGCTTGGTGGTGAGCCCATACTCGTGGTTCGCCCAGAACATAACGAGGAGATCTTCATAGGTGGTTGTTTTTGGGTCAAAGTCCAGCTCGATCACTTCTGTGTGGTCGCCACTGAAAATAAAAAGTACATCATCATTTTATAACTTGATATTTTGCTTAAGTATCTTTATTGATTGATTCTGTTTATCTTTACCTATAACATTTATTGTTACATGCGCGAAATATTTTGAGGGGAGCTACCTAGTTATGCTTTCAGAAAGGAATTTCGGCAGAGTTATGGTAGAAGGCGGAATGACGAGGACCGTACGCAAATACTATTATGAAAAAAAGGCTCAAATGGGATTTTTAGTACCTACCTACGCGGTACGAGGTGCAAAGGTGGCGCCATCTGCACAAGCAGTAGGTACTAGTGGCAAACCTTGGCAATTTTATCTCTCAGCGGAGTAGCTTAATTAATTCCTAGCAGGGTATAGGTAGTCCAATCAGTAACCTCCCTATCCATTGTCATTGCCATGTTAGAACAATGAGATTAATATTGCGTTTCAGTTTTCTGACACACGTGTGCAGTGTGACCATGTTTTGTTACATTCCAGCAGAATTTCCCAAAAGCTTCACGCACGCGCATGTTATATTATTAGCTTAGGTTTAAAAGAGTAAATGAAAACTAAAGTGTGTAGAACACGCGAGTGACGCGCGGCGCCTTGGCCTTGCGCACGCGTCGGGCCGCTAACCTTGGCTCTCGTTATCATAAAATTAGGCACAACTATCATGGGACGCAGTTTTGAAATGTAAGTAGGTTCAATGACGAGACAGATTATTGTCATTTAATTACCTTTTATTAATGTCGTTGTAATAACGTGACGTAATAATTCCTTGGCATTTAAATTTATCATTGACCCTATCTAACGCTCGCATGATAACGGAAGGAAGCAAGGCATATCTATATAAATTGTCTGTTTGTAATGTCAACCTAATAGGTTTACATCTTACTCAATGCGTAGTAATTTTTTGCCTGTCTGTTCCGATTAATCTCGGAAACGGCTGGCCCGATTTAGACGTGAATTGAACTAGACAGCTGATGTTATGAGGAGTTACTTTTATTTAAGAAAAAGATTCCACGCAGACAAAGTTGCGGGTAACAGTTAGTTAGGCAACGTTACGTGCAGAATGAATTCGGTTGTCGTGTCTTGTTACCCAGTTACTGGGTTGTGTAGTTCAGATAGGCAGTCGCTCGATGTAACATACTGGTATTCAACTGCATCTGGTTATCACTCTAAAACCCAACCGGAAAACAGGATACGGCTAGGCTAGGATGATAATGATTAGCTGGGGGTTGCGGAAGGATCGTACGTTCCCGCGACCCCCGGTGTAGGTGTGAGATGGAACACCGGGGTAGTTTTTAGTCTCAGAGTCTGACATTTATCCTGTGCTCTGGGGTGGGCTGAGGGGTCAGCCCACCCCAGAGCGCAGGATATCCAAGAGGATTTTTAACCTCGGAACAAAAAAAATGATTTTGATGAAAAGCATGAGGAGACACATGTCCGTTTAGGACTGGTAGAAAATGTAATAAAGGCGTGTTTTACATTCTTTACCTTACCGTAACCGTTAAGGTAATGAATAAATTAATACTGAGTCTTCAGTAGGCCGGGGCTTTAGAAAGTGGTAAAGGGTGGACGTTTTAGGAGACTATCTAATGTAAATTTGGACATTCAAAAAGTGCTGATTCTCAGCCTAATGTGAATAAATGAATTTTGATTTTGATGCTTCAGAGTTCATTGGAATTTAAGGTCTAAATGCTTCGATTAAAAAAAATATTTTGAGAGAATTTGATTGGTCAATCATTCGTGGTTGTCAAATAGAAAGGGGCCAATGACGCATATCTTAACTTATCAAATAAGTCCTATTTAATTTCTTAATCGCTTATTTATGTTGAATTTTATGGCTACGTTTACACGAGCGTGGTAGTACGGTAGGCCGCACGTCATTGGTAAAAAATTTAGTACAGTCTGGCCCCTTATTCTATTAAAAACTTCGTACTGCGCACTAGGCCAGTTCAAGGTAAAAGTGTAACAGTTAGCACTGGCATGCGGTTTACTGTACCTAAAACATAATAAATATTGGAGGACATAAATAACAAGGATTTCCTACTACATATTTCATTTCGATAGAATGCAAGGTGAACCTTTTAAAATTCGACGCAATTTCTATAGATTTTTTTTTGCAAACAAGCCATATAATCTATTCATCCACAGTCTAGCCGCAAAAAAGTAGAGTAGGTAGGTAGTATACTAAAATAGATATGAGGCAATTTGCGATTGTTATTTTGCAAACAACTTCTGGGCTCTTATCGTCTAACGTCTTCAAACAATTTCATTCTAGGTGTCATCTGCCTAGCGTTTTCTTAAGTATCAAGGTCTAGTAAAGATATATTTAGTATTTTTTTTACATTAAGCTACTGCCTATCTAACCCTCACACCCTGGTTACTGTGTAGCTTGAAATGAAACCCCATGTGGTATGTGGTTCTTTCTCGTACAGCCTAGATCCGCTAACATTAAGCCCGCCAAGTGCGAATCAGACTCGCACACAAAAGATTACGTACCAGATCGATCATCGATATGAATTAGGGTGTTATAAAGCAATTTTAAGTAAAACAATTCAATGCCGTCTTATACATTTTGTTGTAAGTAGCGTCATTAGCAATACACACTCTGTGAAAATTTGAAGTATCTACCTATTAAGGTCTGTGATTCACAGCCCACTGACAGACAGATTGTTGGCAGAGACCTTTTAGGTACGAAACCCAAAAAACGTGTACTTCTTACACAGTTACCGTATTGCACAATATTTATTAAAGTGGAAGGGAAACAAAAGGAAAAAACAAAATGACTTGTCACGTGCTTGGCATAGCATAGCTAACATGCAAGTCATTCTTAATGAGTCGAGTTTATTGATTTATCTATCGCGTTTGCTGCTATCAAGGTTAATGCGAATTTCGTAAAGAAAACGCGTGTCTCGTTCACGTATTGTTAAAGCGATAAAATTTCTAATATTTGATGTAGATAGCGTACCCATACGTGTGAAGTTTGGCGTTTTTATAATTCCAGAATTGCTGTGTAAAACTGTTTTAAAGCAGGTTAGTAGCCATTATAAAAGGTACCGTTTTAAGCTGCCTCGTTGGTCTAGGGTGAAAAGCGCAACTGCAAAGCATGAGGTCTTGAGTTTGTATCCCGGGTATGGCAATGGGTTATTGGCTTTTTCCATCGTGAATTATCAGTAGCAGCCCGGAGTCAAAATGTGTGCACTCATAAATGTGGGTACCTACACCTCTGCCTAACCCTAGCGGGACTACAGGCGTGATCGTATGTTTTTTTTTCTAATTCTTTTAGGGGCTTTTATCAAAGATATGTCAGCCCCATCATACCCTTTCACATTCGTTGGCTATCTTAATCGGTAATTGTTTACAATCTTACTTAATATTTAATTTTAATATTTAATGAAATGGAGGACCCCTAATTAAATGGCACAACTTTTTGATTATCTCCGAAGATGATCGTATGTTATGTAACGTTTTATTTACGTTATTGGTGTTAACCTAATTTCTCCACGCACCATGTCAGTCAACAAGCTCCACTTTCTTCATGACCTTTGAATTACCGAACATTGTATTGATCGCTTGTGTCCTTCAGACGCAAAGTCAGACCAATGTTATTTGAATACAGTTTTCAGGTACAGCTATTTACTTTTTCTATTGGTTCACCAACAATTGCTTACACTCACTTAATACTTAAAGGTAACATGCAAAAATGTATATGCAACAGTGCAACAATCACACACAGGTTAACTACGCATTTGGAAACAAGTTGTTCAAAAATTAATATCTAATAATAATAATTGATCTACTTTTAAATTATAATATAATCAAAGGTAATTAATTTAACAATATACTATACTATTCTATACTATCCTGTATTGTGCTTAACTTATAATATGTGAACACATTTCCTCTCAAGCGAGATAATTTAAGGTTGATTGATCTATTTAGGAAGATACTTCAAAGAATTGGCTTTCAATTTGCCCAAAATATCAAAGTACAATGTCTTTTGTTTTAGTTTCTAGGATACATGATATGGATTGTTATCCAATTATCAAAGAAAATATCGATTATTATTTATTTATTTGAACGATAATATGGTTAGGAGAGAGATACGGCGGCTGATAGACGTTTGAAAAAAAAGACATACTACTGCGCGACCAAAATAGTAATACTAGCCTGTTACTGTCCCACTGCAGGGCGAAGGCCTATACACAGCGAAGGCACAAGTATTAATCACCACGCTTGCTCAAGGAGGGCACCAGCAACTCCAAATAAATAAGAATATTATCTATCTATCTAATGGATTATCTATAGTTCTTAGCGTGTCGATGGCGATCTATACCTATAAAGTCGCACCAGAAGTAGCGTCCATGCAGTGTCCAGGTTTTGGAGCACGCAAACCACGATGCAGGTGTATTTATTCACATACATACATACATAAACTCACGCATTTTTCCCATGGGGGCAGGCAGAAACTACACAATGCCAACTGCTACGCTCCTAACATACTTCTGTTGCTTCGATTTATTTATTTATTTAGGATCTCCAACAAAGTATAGACACAAAATCATACTTATAGAAAATATTTGTCAAAAGTGTTGTGAAGGTACTAAAATGTTAACCACCAAGCAATAATACCCTACCAAAAACAGCACCACACTTGCAGTCCAGGCTGGAGACGGCTATTAATTTCTACCTGAGCAGATTTTCCCTTCTTCGACCAACCTCTATCCGAAGTTCTGTTAATGGATTATGATAGATTTTGACAGTTTAACCAAGACAGTGACCGACAAACAATACATTTTCTTTATTGTCTCGCTGTCTGGCATTTAAGGTGTTAAAGCCGACGGACAAAATCTCCAAAGATCAGTGAACTGACCGCATCACAATGACACATGGAACGAAGTACTACGTAATAACGAACCTACGCTGCATGCATGGATGATGCATTTATCAAGATAATAGTAAAAGTGAATAGTTCCTACACGTGTGTAGATAACACAGTTATTTTAGACGCATTACTTACTTACGGCTACGTCTGTTAACGTGTCTACACACGTTAACAGACGTAGCGACGTAATGATTTTGGTCTACACCAAAATCATTTGTAAATAGTTATTAATGAACGTAATATTTTTATAGCATTCCATCGTGTTCTACTTTTCAAATAAAATGTATGGTCACCTCACCTTATTAGAAAACTACTGCCCACTACTGTTAAGTATTTTCTTTCAAGACCGACTTCTCGGTGTTTCTTAGCATTCCAGTTGTACTGTAAGTATTTATAGTAAATAGCACTTCGGCCGCGGCTTTGTCCGCGTATTTTGTATATTTCCCTTCGAACTATAATATCCCCTGCACCCCCTTTAAAGCGAAGTTTGCAAATTGAAATATAGCCTAGGTATGTTATTAATATAGCTTTCTTTCAGTGGAATATGTAATTGCTAAATTCAGTTAAGTAAGTAAGTTTAGAAGTACGACTACCTCATTGGTCTAATGATTGAAAGCATTACTGGACAATGAGTTTCTAGGTTCGATTAACAAGTTGATCAAAATATTATTGGGTTTTATCGATCTGGAATTTCTCAGTAGCAATCCAGTCTGGATTTGTGCCCGTTATTGGCAATAGGCTTGCCTATTATATGGGACTAAAACATATCTACCTAACGAACAGTGTTTATGTTATTACCCCGAAATAAATTAGCCGTTTGTTTTAATGTGCAAGAAAAAATAGCTAATCAACATACCTAATAAAATATTGTAATACTCTGATTTTAACTTCAATCTTTAATTTTGGATAATATTAGGTACAGCTGATTTTTTTTTTTGCAAAGTCGTTTCGCACTTCCTATCTTGAAATAATACGCAGGCTGCAGTAGGTACAGTCAAATAGCATTTTAGACAGTAGGTCCAAAAAATAAAAATAATTTAATTTAAATCTGCACAACTCTTTGACAATAACAACAGAAGACATACTTTATAAGTAAGTAGGTGTCATTATCGGCTTAGCCTTTTCGCAACTATGCCGGGGACAGCTTCCAGTCTAACCGGATTAAGCTTAAGACCAGTACTTTACATGGAGCGATCGCCTATTAGACCTCCGAAACACAATTACTTTGGATATGATAGCAGAGGATGATGCAACCATAGATTATTACTCAGTATAAAGATAAATAATAATAATAACAAAAAACACAATGCAACAGTTTTAAGAATTAATTACATAATAAAAAGAAAAATACAACAATGTATAATTAGATAAGAAACCAGTTTGATTTCGCCTAGTCTCTAGATTGTCTTATGAAGCAAGACCAGCATGTTACCAAGCATTCTTGTCTTGAATATAACCCTGTGACTAATCCATAACACTTCAATATCATTGCAATACACTTTTGCAAGTGCCGATGACTTTCCAACTACATACTAATCCTTTCATCCTGCTAGTCATCGTTTCAATTGTTGGTAATATGTACAATGCTTTTTATAATCATTAATGATGGTACTTCACTACATAATTAAGCCATTAATACCCTTTGCAGGTACTTAACGGTCATTAAACAAGCTTCACTTTATCATTAAAGGGTAATAAGTATAATCTATGAGAATACGAGACAAGTGGATCAGCCATAGAGAAAGGCGCTCATAAAATGTATCTAGTGATAGTAGATCTTTTTGATGAACTTTTTATTTAAGAATACTGCTCAAAAATATAGCTTACCGTGGCAAGGTAAAAAAAAAGTATACTGGAGAAAAAATTAATTGTAAACTTGGCAAATTATTTAAAAAACCTTTTTCGTTTCTCACTCTTTCTATTGGTGAAAACCGCATGAAAATCTGTTCAGTAATTTTTGAGTTCATCGCGTACAGACTCGTCTGGGGACTTCGTCTTATACTATGTAGTGATTCAGTGACTTGACAGTTGGAGGGATACCAGATATTAACAAAGAAAAATAGTAAGGTGGAAAAAACAAGAAGCGAAATTGGTTGAACCTTATAATGTTTACATGTAGTCTTATTGAGCTTACAATTTTTAGCATTATTAGTTTACAACATTACTTAAAAAAAAAAATTACCATTTTCTCGTTTTTCAAAAGTCAATGAAATGATAATTTATGTTTATTTATTTTGTATTCCAGGCTAAAAGACTGGCAAAATAATGATTTGCAATATTCCTATAGAACATAGACATTATTTTTGTATTAAAATACTTTTACCATTAATGGTGATATTTTTTTTGCTTAGAACCGTCAAGTTACTAAATACTATTAAAAGTCCAAGTTTTAAGATGTGGGTGTGTCTAACAGTCCAGGGCAGGTCCATGATTTGAATCAGGAAGGACTATAAACAATGGCCTTCTTATGAGCAACCTCGATGTTCCATTGATGAACGATGTCATTGAAATTAATCCTAAATGGCAAGCTGGATCGAATTCAGAGACAACTGGCAAGGAGGAAATCGTCCATCCAGTTAGATAAAATGATCCTTCCTGCATATCTTACAATACTAGTTGTTTAGTTCGCAGTAGACAAGAAACATTAAGACAATGCTACAGACAGACTTTCTTCGGTTAGATCTTATTTGTGTTTGTTATTAGTACAAAGGGCTAATTTGTGTCTGTTTGGAGTAACTTTTGTGGTAAGGAAGGACCGGACTATACTCACAGGCTCCTATAATGTGGGTTCTTAGTGGTACCGCCTGAGTAGCCAACTCTCGTTCGGATCACCCCGAGGGTGGTACCAAACAACGAGTCGTTGGACCAGAAGCAGCCCATACCGAACGTTGCCTTCTTCGTTGGAATGTCCACATCGTGCAGGAGAGCAGCCTGGCAAAATAAGAATTAATTACTAAATATGACGTGCCTAGAAATATTGCAATACGGATATGTGGATGGACGTATGTCGTGAATGTTTGAGATTTTGTGAGATGGTGGACGAAATATGAGTTTTTGTGTCATAATTATTGGTATTACTATTTCTTTTTAAAAAAAGTACTGAGCTGATAGCGGATACATTGGTAGGTATGAAAGCAATCCATTCAGATAACAGCAGGAGCATGAAGATAACAGCTACGAATATTCGAGGGTGTCACAAAAGAATTAGATCTATCGATAAAGGTTGTGATTAAAACAGACAAAATCGAAAATATTTTTGATGTAGGTATGTTGTTAAGAGCATCCAGGTCGCATGGGTCAGAGACATTTAGTATTGTCCATAATAACTATCAACTAAAATTTAAAGTTTAGGTATTTTATATAGCTGTATGTATTTGTTTCACCTCATGATCAGGGTGACCATAGAAAATAAATAAATAAATTAGGGACTAACGCACTTGTTCACTTATAACATCTGTTCAGGTTGAACGGATACGGACGTAAAACGAGTGTTTACTATGAACAAAAGCTGAATAAGTTATAGTTCTTTAATTGGGCCAGTATTCTAAAAATAACCTTAAATTGTACCACAAAGATGTTGTAATGATGTTTTGACGACCGATGTGGCGCGGCGGGCGAAGGTCCGCCTGCGACGCAAGAGGTTGCGGGTTCGATTCCCGCCTTGGGACAAATGTTTGTACGATCTACAAATATTTGTTCCGGGTGTTCTGGGTATTTTCTATATATATAATAAAAATATCTATCTATGTAATGTACTGTATTAAGTATATCAGTCATCTAGTACCCATAACACAAGCTCTGCTTAGCTTGGGGCTAGATGATGCTGTGTGGATTGTCCAGCAATATTTATTTATTATTATTTATTAATGTTATAACAAAATGTTGTAACATTGCACGAGTTTATTCATATCGTAATATTTAGAAAGAGACTGTGATGACCTCAGAGTTTGTTTCGGTGTTACTTCACAGATTAGACGGATGAGAAATGGCAACCTCATACAGTCTCATGCATAAAAACTTGTGTGACGTGTGAAACAACAGCACGCCTGTATTCTCCGTAGGATTTTACAGAGGTGCACGATGCACCTACAGTAGGTACACCCACATTTCACAAGTTGTTTTTTTTTTACGTTGCCCCACACTAGGAATTTCTCCTGTATCGTGTGTGCGTTTACAAACATTTAAACTCACATAAACAAACAGCCAGATCCGGAACAACTACCTGTAGGAAAACAAATATTTGTTCCATGCGGGAATCGAACCCACGACGCAGCGCGGCAGTCGATCGCTCAGCCACTGCGCCAACGGTGCCGTCAAACACGTCGTCGTTATGTTTGGTTGACGTGTGAAAGTATTTGTTAAAACCAATTAGAAATATTTTCATCATCATTTATCAAAAGTCAATAGGTCGTAACTAATTAACAAAGATGACCATTCAAAACAATTGAATAACTGCGTAGTGAATGTTATCAATGGACCCCTCAAGGAACAGCGTCATTGTTTAATACTCGGTTAAGTATGCGCCCGCCGCACGTCGTGGGTGATGCGATCAGTCAATACAAAGCGATAAATTATAACTAATTAGCGATACAATTAGTTGTATGAACTTGTTGAATGAAAATAAGAAAAGTGCTTCTCTTTTAAGTGTGTCGATGGTAATATATCTTTCTATAGACTCGACCCAGAAATCAGCTATGAATTTTGCACCATCAGTAGGGTCCATCAAATCCTGCAGCGAACAGGTGTCAGAGCACGCAGGACATGTTATCGGGTGTCTTGTGCTTTGTGAAGCAGCACCACATTTGCACACCCGTCTGGAGTCGTCTATTAACTTCCACCTGAGCAGGTTTTCCCAACCTGTGTACGGGGTCTGTTAAGAGACTTCCAGGGTACCTACTCATGACCATGGGGAAGATGTTCAGCAGGTGGAAAGAATGGGATGGGTCTCTCTGCAGACCGCCCATCAGTGAGTGGGAGGACACATCTCAAAATGCGGCTTTTCAGCTTTTGGGGCACGAGGGTGTTAGCGGTGTAGGTGTCGCTAATAATGTTTGCTCTTTCGCCAGAGCTTGTCACCAAGAAAAGGACAAGTTTCTTTCCGAGGAATGCATAGGACGTAATCTATCGGTTGGTTACGCCAACCTGCGGAGTTGCATTTTCTCACAACAGCTGTTGGAATATTTGTATGTTGAATTTAAGCGATTGGCCATTTTTTTTAGTGACACCAATTATTCCCCCAACCCTTCAGGATTTCAGAAATTGCACCTACATATATCGGGGATGGCAATGATCGCTAGCACAAATCATATTTCTGTGTTTTGGACATTTGAGAACGCCCTTGTACGGACTACACGGGTTTCTGCAGATAGAAACAATCTACCTACTCAAAGGACTCAAATACTTCTGAGAGTAAGAAAAAGATGAAGAAACTATTTGTGTAAGTCTTAAAAGGCCTAAGGGCTAAATTCGGGGTCAATGTGTCATCGATCGCTATTCCCATTGACGTCGGCAAAAACTTCTGTGTGAGTTGAATACACTGTAATTCGAACGAAGGTTCGGACTTTAAAAAAAATAACCGGTCGGCACTCAACTCCTTGGTTGGCGGCACCATTAACGTTATGCAGACAAGCTACCATCAATGAGTGATTGCTACGGCTACGTAGGACAGGGCATCGTTTAAGGCGGGAACCAATTACTGGACGCCTTCAGCAGCCGCGGTTGCTTGTCACGATTTATGAGGGGAGCATGATCGTCACACATACAGCGCGTCAGATTTCTATCGGACGGCCCGAGGTCATTTCCACGATATACGACCGACAGTTTGCAGTATTTGAAGTATCCAGCATCCAGTAAGTACCTAAGGAGTGATAGGAAGCTGCAGCTGGATGCTACCGCTAATTTGTTTCCGTCTTCGCACTTAGTTTGACTACAAGACTAATTGATGTTTTGAGAATATTTCGGACTAAACCAAGAGTCTCACAAACAGATAACCGGTCTTAAAATAAAACAGTGTTCCGCCTAACATTAATATAGTCTTTAGGACCCAATACACGTCATGCAACCAAATAAAGAAATGAACTCAAAACATTTGAATGAACAATCAATCAGGATATTAAAATTTCTCAGAACTATAAAGAAGAACATCAGTCGATGCATTGTCTTGCCTGAGTTGGCATAATTATTGTCATAACGATAGGCACGAGTCAGTATAGTTACTTTACCTTGATTCCAGGAACTAGAAATGTGCAGAAACTTTACTTTCTTGATACCTATTTATAGGGAATAATTTATACAAAGTACGGTAATTTTCTGCACATTTATTTTTTCTGGAATACTAGGTAGGTACCTACCTTACTTATGACACCTTGTATCTCTTCTTAAGATACCTGTCCTTATTGATTATTTTTAAATGAGTTTATTAAATAAGTCCAAAAAAACAAATAGGTATTTACCAAATATATTTAACAAAAAAAAACAAGATATTACGTAACAAATATATCGTACCTGCTCACTATTTTTAGTATTACGAATTGCATTCAAAAAAGTAAATTATAAGATAAATAATTGTACAAAATTACTCACATTTGCTGGTGGCTTCATGGTGCAGAAAGTTTTGACAAATCTCAACATGCACAAGAAGAAAAACCCAGTGGGCTACACGTGCAAACTTGTTGAGGTCCTGAAGTGTAATATTATTTACTTGAAGCTAATTTTAGGTCGTGATAGATTTCCGCGTGAATTAGATCGCTGCGTAGTGACGAGTGAGGCCGCGACGCGTCGGCGGTTTGTGGCGGTCCGGCGAACACTGACGCAGCCAATACTAGCAGACTTTACCTTGCCGCCGCAATCTGCGTTCGGTTTTCCAACAACACACTGTGTCGCACTGTGTGCAATATTTGCTCGATGAAAATGTAGTAGATCTAAACTACCAGTCAGCAGGGGTTACTCTGCAAAAAGGTAATGTAAGGTGTTAAACTATTTTTCAAATAAATTGACTTGCTAGTGAAAAATCTGCGGCTTGTACAGTTAAAACGAATGAGATAGTTTGTGTGCGTCAGTTTCGCGACGTACACGCTGTATAACCTTGCCCGCGGCGGCGGCCGCGTGTCTGTCGCGAACCCGGCGGATTGCCCGCCGCATGATGAATCAATAACATTCATTTAAATACAAAACCCACTGAATTTTTTAACATCCAATTTTCTGATTGATTTTTCAAATATCTTACCATATTCTACAGTTTTTTCTGAAAAAAAGGGTCTAAAAAACAATTTTAAACCTTAATTTTTATTTTAAAGAGAAAATACCTGAATATTTATTTTGTGAGTCCTTCACGGTGACAAGGTTATTAAAGTAATCTACGGCATAGATTATACACTAAAATGACCATGGCAATGGTATAATCTATGGGCAAGCAAGACTTATCAAAGGCTGAACCACCAGACATAATTATTTAAAAGACATTGCCAAACATTTTTTTCTTTCTTTTAAACCAGTTTATCAAGAATAGATAGGTATAGAGCTCATTGTTTTCTAAAAAGGAGGTTTCTGTATTAAAATAAAACATGACCATTGATTTAAACAAACGATTTATTAATGTTCCAGATAATTTAATTTTACACTACTGTTTTAATAGAAGAACCGCATCATTCTCATTAAAGAAGTAATACAAGGAAGCAACAAATTATCTATTTTTTTTAAACAAACAAAACACTTGCATTGACTTTGCATTATTTAATTGTACATTACAATCAAGATGGCGCGATCAAGTCTTAATCTTAAACGTGTGTCATAAATTAATACTGTTTTTAACATATGATCGTAAAAATCGAGGACAAAATACTGATATAACTGCGTCGTTTTGTTATGTTTCAGCATTGGCCAGAACATTTAATCGTAGGTTTCCTGCCCCTTAATACGAATACAAAATAGCTGAACAAAGAAAATTTAAGATTTAAGACTTGGCCGGCCATTTGACGCAAATCACATTGTACCCATGACATTCTTTGAACAGTAGTGTCTATCACCAGCTTTATAAGTACAAAGACGTAGTCCTTTCTTCCGAAGACCATAGACAATCATACCACATAAAATCAGTGTCATAAAACTCCCCCCTCTTCCCCTTATTAATAATCGAGAAGTTAAGTTACAACCACTATTAAGTTCGGGGTTATTCTACCTTTTTTGAGGTTTTACTTTGGCATAAGTTTACAACGTGATTATTAATATAGGGACGGGTGTATTGAAATTTATTTTATCTTTATCACCTTCACAATACAACTTTGTGTGAAATTAGCCATTGTTTCAATAACCACAACTTTATTTTTATGGGACAAACGATAATCCAACAGTCGCTGCATTGTAACACCTATATGCCACAAAATTACGACACAAAATTAAATATAATACAGTAGATCACATTGAACACGTTACAACAATTTTATAAACATGTACAAAGGCCAGCACATCAAGCTACCCCAATGTTTCAAATTTCTTTGATAGGTTTTTAACTTTATTCCGAAAGAATAAGGTTCAAGTTCAATTGGGAAAATCTGACAGTTTGAGGTAGCTTGATGTGCTGGAGTCTGTACATAAATAAGTAAATGATTATAGCCAATTAATTTTATAACTATCAATCTGTAATATTTTGGGGTTCTGATATGAAACTTATCAGATAGTCGAAAGAGAACTATCGATTTATTTTGAAAATTGACAAATTGGGGCGTCAGGATGTTTTTTGAAATATATTAAAGACCGAAGGAGAATATTTTTTTTATAATTTTAACAACCACTGTATTTTCATGTAATTCTATTAAGATTTAGTCGTTAAATGGAGTTTTCAAGGGCAAGATGGAAGTGGCAAGGTCACTAAATTGACAATTGATTAAGTAAAATACCGCATTACTACTAGGTCTTTCAAAAATTACAAATTCCTTTCGCATTAGTATTTAAAATACTTATTTTTAACGTATTCAAATACCTAGGCGGAAATATATATTTTTTGTTCTGAGACACACCTACATCAATGAATATTTGTATAAAAATCAACATTATGTAATGTGATGCTGGTCGACTACGCTACTAAGTAACATGAAGAACACTTGTATTAACGTAACACTTGTGACGTCACTATATAAAACGCGTAACAGTGACTTATTATACTAACAGATAGTTATATACATAGGTACGTGGAAATTAGCTGCCACTTGATTTAAACAATTATATAATACAATGTTTTATTCGACAAAATATGTAAAGTATTATATGACAAATATTTGTCTACAATTATGTACATAGGATCACGTGACAATAACAATAAGGGTATCAACAGAGAAGTTAGTTAAACTTTACTAAGGCAAGACACAACAGGCACTGTTCATATTCATACTGCAAACATTGAATAATCACACAGAATACTTTTATTTATAATAAGAACCGTATTTCTATAAACATTTTAAAGTTAATAGAATATTGTTTATATAACAATACGGCAAGATGCAACTGATTGGTAAAAGACAATGTCGAATCTTTAGCTAAATTACTTTCTTATCTATGTGTAATGATTTTGTAGAACCTAGTAAATTTCAAATAGGTTTTTTTTTTACATAATAGTATCAAATAGGTAGATATTATTATCATCTTAACTGCCAGACAACGAGGCACAATAGAAAATGTATTGTTTGTCGGTCACCTGGCGTTTAAGGTGTTAAACATTAAACCGAATAAAGTATTTCGTAAAAACGCTGCCAAAATATAATCATGTAATTACGGAAATTCTTAATTCAATCCTTGGTATCCTATTCACTGTTCTTGGCAAGTTTATGTGCCTTCACAACCCACACAAAGGTACTTACGAAAAAGATAATAAACTAACACAGAGACAATCATTTGATAAACATTATAATAATACAAAAAAAATGGGGTTTAATAAGTATTTGTTCTGCCAATTTTTTTCTCTCAAATACTAATATGTATCACAAAATGCCGCGTGTAAAATGCTTTTAAAAATAATACTGTTACAAAATAATAATGAAATGTATTGTGCTTACTTATAAGGCCATTCAGTATTGCTTTGTTTGTATGTCTATGTTACTTAATATATATGTTTTTCAGTATACATTAATCATATATTTGATATATTCCCGACAGTTTCCGCGAGTTACATAAAGTACATATACTTTTAAGTACTTTATAAGTACTGAAGATATAATCAATCTACCAAATAGCTACACTAATGACTAAGATATGGACGAATGAATTGCTACTGGATGGGAACTAATGATGACGCCTATATGATAAATACGACTCCAAAAGCTTAATATATTACATTGTATAAATATAAATTTTAATAAGAATAAGATACACAACGGAATGTCAATTTGCTACATTCACCTAACAAGTATACCACAGACAATGAACACTGGATTTTATTTATAGAACATAAATTCCACAAAGATTTTCTACAGGTTAGTTGCTAATACTTCTAGTTCGTTTTTTTTTCTTCTAAATAGGGGGTTACCACTTATATACATAAAGAGTGAAAGTAATCAACATGTACAGTGTTACCACGAATTTTTTAATTGTTACGGGGTAAAAAGATGGATCAAGAGTCACTTGTACTTTCCGTCGTTGTGATCATTTTTTGCGCGTCGCACAGATTGTTCTTTTGCATTTAAAACATTCATTTATTTTCAACTTACGTACTCGAACCTGTTAATTATTCGCGGTGACAAGGTATCACAATATTCTCTATAAATATTCATATCTAACAATAACTTGTGCTTGCAATTAAAAAATATAAAAAAATATATTGGCACAAATTGAGCTCTAGGAAACAAGAAAAAGGCACTCGACTATACATCCATATATTACAAGTGGTACAGTGATGTTATTAAGTGATTATGCCGCCTTTGAACTACAAGGAACGTTCACCTATCAACCAGAAATTTAAGGTGAATTACAAGATGCATATTCAGTATTGACAACTAGCACGTTGTATAAATAATTGTGTTAACGTCATCAAGTTTTAAACACAACGTGCCTTCTGTATAACACTGAATTATAATAGTTAAGGGAGCGCATGCCGCTAGGACCCCCAGGTAAGTTAAATATGAATTCCACTGAGTGTGATGTGAGAGAAAGATTGCACCAGTGATGAGTAGTTAAAAGTTTCGCACATAAAAATGAAAAATGCACGATGATTTTAATAACAATTTGATAAAAAAAATTGAGCTTGAATTTTATAAAAAGTATTGAACAGTTTTGGACAAAGGGTTATATTAAAGAAACAACCCAATGTTTATATTTAAACAAATTAAAGTTCTTACAGTTTTGAAATAAATAAACTACCTATGCCTATTTGATTTTGTAGTGTCTTTACTCGGGATATTTTTACGTCCAAAGTTACGTTAAAATATGGGTCTTTATAGTTTGTAATGGAAATATAACCGGCATGCGCAGCCTTAAGGTGGGGGCATAGAATAAGACTGTATAGAAGTGAAACTCTTACTTCGAACGTGGGCGTTATTTTGGGCCTTGCATTTTCGTCATCGACAATATTGATAGCTGTTTCGCTTGGGCGGTTACCGCTCGTAGCCGGTAGGGACTAGCTGATTACTTCGACAGTTCCCCAGTTCGACAGTTTCCCTTCTATACCATCTTATCCAGTGGTAATGGCGACTACTGTGTCTTTGATAAAACTAGTTCGTGCATCACTGTAACATACGGATGGTGAAACGTACTACCAGCACCAACGCCGTGGCCCCCTCACTCTGTCAACGAACAGCTGTATATTGAAGTTAAACACAAAACCAACTAACATGTGCCACTATAAAAGGTTGAACTATTTTATCGGCGATTTGTGACTGAAGAACGTGTGACGAAATTTATTAATAAATGAAATCGAACCCAAAAATATTAGTCTGAACAGTTATTTTTACATTTAGCTTGGCATGACATGACATACAAAGGTGGAAAAAAGTTTCAAAATATTAAGTAACAAAAATAAGTAATAATTTGTGATATTAAAACTATTGAACTAATAGTATAAAATATTGGTTCTTGTGACAATGGATATTTTTTCATCATTAGTGTTATATTCATACTAGTGCTCATGCTTCAATTGAGATGCATTAACTACATACAAAGACGCGATTTTGAGTTGTCTTGTGTTCGCAAAAGCACAAGCATTCAATTATATTGGCCATAACACGTACTTTTGTACGGCCCTGTTCAATTCCTATCTTTTAAAGTTGCCATTTTGAATTACGGGACGCAAAACAGTTTTACTCCCAAGAGGTTTTAATATTACTTGAGACCCGTTTCCTTGCGCATTTCGAAGTTGCAAACTGACATATCGAATACCTTTAAACGAGAAATTCTTGTATATATGTATATAATCTGAAGCTCGGAAACGGCTTCAACGATTTTCATGAAATTTAGTATGCAGGGGGTTTCGGGATCGATCTAGCTAGGTTTCATTATTAGGAAACGCCGTTTTATCCGGTCATACGGTCCTTAATAATTAATAACTGACATTATAATAATTACACCTTTGGTTGTAGTGACACATGCCGTCGGATATGTACTAAGTAGGTACTATTAAATGTAAAACGTAACAAATCTTTTTGGGTCCATGTTGAACTTCAATTTTGATTAAAAAGTTATTACGAAAGTAAATGAATAAATATTATGAATATATTAGACAGGTTAATAACAGTGCATTTCCTAGTGATTTAAACAATTGATATACTACAACTCTGACGCTCGTTTTCACTAACACTAGGCATCACCTACTTATAATAACTCCTAAATAAGCGCATTGTCGGATTTGCAATGCTCGGCTCTGCACCGAGAGTTTAATTTCCAACAGAGCAATAATATTAAAGCATACACTTAAGTGTCACCTGGTGTTAGTGAAAGCGGATATGAATTAATTCTTGCAATATTATTATGGAATATCTAATAGTCATAATAGGGCAGTGTCCTTAAAAATTCTGATTGGTCCGAAGGTTGGATTACTCAAAAATACGGGACACGTATTTTTTCTTTTGTCACGTAAACCAAAAATGACGACGATATAGTGCGTTGAAATTGCGCGCGACGTCACGCTTTCCTACAGTTTTAACGTAACAGTGACGTCACAAGCCCCTTCTTCTGAACTTTGATGTGCTATAATTATCATTGTCACTTTTTATTGATTTGAGTAAGCAAAAACTACGTGTCCAATATTTTTTGGTAATCTTACTGACGGACGGACTTAATATATTTTTACCTAGGACACATCCCTATTGTGATAGCACTACGTATATAAAAGTATACCCATATTAAGTACTAAGTTTATCTCTGCTATAAGTCTAGTGATATTAGTTTATTGCCATAGAGTGGTCCGATGTAACTAAGGCAGTCATCCCAGCTATGTTCAGTTAGGAAATTATCAACGCTCCATCAAGATTAAACAAGGCTTCGCTTCCGTCTCGTAAAGTATATATAATTTACTTAATATTATTAAAAAATAATTTATTAGTTTTGTATTAAATAAATCGTATTTAGTAATTAAATTATACTATGTTATACATAGATCAGCATTATAGACCAATACTTGAGGCACTTCCGAACAATCGATACGATTATTATGTATTATTGCGATTTATGGTTTGTTCTGTTCAAAATGCTTATTATGCATTTTATGTAACATTAAAAAATAATTGGAAACATATTTCACTCCAAGAATACTGTAACATTCAAATTTACAATGAAATTAAATTATTTACAATAAAATAAAATATTTCAACAAAATATAATCGAATAATGGAATGTTCAGGAAATATAAGACGAGAACTATTATAATACAATACTTAAATATATGAAAATAACTGCAATGTAGGATTCATTCTAATACTAAAATATTAGCAACCGCATAGTTTCCTTAACGCTAACAATATAATAGTTGTTGAGCTCTTATATATCTATCACACTGATTTCCAGCCATTGGCAAGCCCTTGCTTTGTGAGCAAACATGGCAATACTCCATCGGCAACGCTCAATATATTAGGTTATTATATTTCCTACCGGACCTCCGATCCGTCGATTGACTTTTTCACGGGCAAAAACAACATGTCAGTCGCGGCAAACAAAAAAAACATCAATACCTTCCCTTCTAATAATTCTTCAGAGCCAAAATCACAATTCTTAGGCAATAGCTAACCGTAAAAAGTCAACCGTCCGAGTGGTCCAAAAGCCGTTCAAAAATTATTTTGGAATGACAATCAGACTTGTACGCTTACCACCACACACACATACATGACACTAGCGGTCCCACGTGGAGCTGGCCGCCTACACGATGACGCAGCAGCGGCGCGAGCGCGTGTCGGCCAGCGCGTCGCTGGTGTGGCCGGCGAAGCGCGGCACGCCGGGCGCCAGGCTCAGCGGGTTCAGCTGCACCGGCATGTCCGCCTTCGACGCCTCCGACAACGAGTTCAGGCTGTGGTTGTTCGTGGAGCCCAGGCTGCTCTCCACCGGGCTGCCGTTCGTTCTAATCTGAGATCGCTGCTTTTTCAAATCTGCGAGAGTTCCTGGAACACGCGCTACTGTTTACTATCCCACTAAGCTAACCGGTACACTCGCTACGAAACATTAACATTTGATGAGATAAGCATAGCTATTAAATGTAACATATCGCGAAACGAAGTTTCTTAATCAAAATTGCGGTGCGGTACTTTAATTAAATTGTTAGTAAACAATAAATGCTTATCTTCTTCATTATAACATTTCTACGAATTACGCAAAAATAATGTGACGTAAAAAAACCGTAACAGAAAGATCTCGAAAAGAAATCGTGCAATGAACAGAACAGATAGGTAACAGAACAATAAATAGTGATAGTGTTAGAAGAAATAATACGTGCACTCCAAACAAATTGACATGAACTAATTAAAACAGATCCCAATAACGACTAGCACAACAAAAGGAACAATGAACCCACACGCTAACCAGCATGCAACTACAATGAGAGACTGCTTGCCTCATATGCATCCTCGAGAGTGAATCAATTCCGGAGAACGGCACACAGTCCCAACCTTCGTTTATATGTATATACCATCACTGTGCAAAACTGTTAGATTAACTTTACATATCAAATTGTTATAAACTGTGCTATATATTACGTATGAATATTAGATGTGCTTGTTACGGTCAATTTGAGTTCGTAAGGATGCATATAATTACCTGCGTTAATCATGACGGTGACATGAACATTGATTTTACCATTATTGTCTGTGGTGTAGGTCGCGGTGCCGCCTTCAGTGATCGCGATCTGGTTGGGGCTCACTATGACCTCTTTCCTACCGTCTAACGCGTCCTCGTTTTTGATGAGGTCATTGTCCTGTCCCTCGGGCGCTTTCCTGACGCCGTTGGGTAAGCTCGCCCTTTCGTAGTGTTTGTTCTGTTCGTTGACGGCTTCGTGCTGCGGGGCGGCCACAGAGCCGGGCGCGTAGTGCGACGCGGCGTTGACTCCGAACAGCGGGTTGGAGGTCTTCTGCTGTCCGTAGGGCGTGAGGTCGGACAGGTCGCTGACGTCGCTGGTGCGCAGCGAGCCGCCGCGCTGGGTGTACGAGTGCTTGGGCACCGCGTACTCCACCGTCGAGTCGTAGCTCTGGTTGGAGGTGGTGGAACTGTTCGATAGCCGCTTGTGTGACAACTCGGGCGGTTGCAGGTTCGCGGTGTTTTGGTCGTTTTCCACGCCGTTTGATAGGCCCTGTAACATAATGAACGAAATCTAAGCGGACATCCTTAGACTGTCGAAAGCAGCTAGAAACTAATGAGAAAATTGACGATCGATAAATGTGCAATTATAAGATTTTCCACGAAGTATAATTATCCGGTTGCCGCGGCAGTTGCATTACCAACAGTGACTGTACACATTTGGTATTTTTGTCTTGTCTTGTTATACGCACAAATGGAACCCATCACAGATCAAGGATCAATGAAAGGATGGCGTTTAAAAAGTGATCAGCGCTTTACCAAATACCTCTTAACCTGATTTGAATAAATTATTTTTGATAATGGTAATGTTACCCAAACCATGAGAGGTTTATTTTTATCCAACGAGCTAATTCAGACTAAGGTACTATGTGTAGTAGCTAGAAGCAGTCATTGTTAGTAACCTAATTTATAAAACTCTCATGTTGCAATGTTTGTTACCAAACTCCTCCGAAAAGGCTGGACCGATTTG
Organism: Phlogophora meticulosa; assembly: GCA_905147745.2. Taxonomy (NCBI): domain Eukaryota; kingdom Metazoa; phylum Arthropoda; class Insecta; order Lepidoptera; family Noctuidae; genus Phlogophora; species Phlogophora meticulosa. The sequence goes on along the minus strand of LR990533.1, from coordinate 11,292,002 downwards.
TATCAAATTTTGTGTGCATGTCGGGTAGGTCTGAGAATCGGCCAACATTTATTTTTCATACTATGAATGAGAAGGGTTAAAAAACATGTTTGGAGGCCAAACTTTTTTTTTTGGCTTAAAATGGCAAAACTACGTTTGCCGGGTCAGCTAGTAACATGAAATAATTCTTTATTGGTTTCAGTCACCTTATTTTAAGTAACAGTTTAGCCAACAAATATATCAAAAGGATTAAGGAGTAATAAATAATAATAGGTCAAAGAAAAAAAGTAAAATAATAAAAAATATATTTCAACATTGATTGAGAGTTGCGATTGATATAAATGCATAAATAACATTAACTGAGACCTGATATCTCCACTTGGGCTGATTCCATAGTAGAAACAGTTATCCAAACTAAAAGCTATACCTTGAATTTTCATTGTTAATGAAGTTTTGAAGAAATCTAAGATGATTTTTTTTCACAATTTGTGACTTTTCGATAATCTTACTTCAGATAGCCTAAAAGTATTTTAATCCTTAAACGAAACGGCACCAATAGGCATCATTTAATCAAAACCGTGAGAAATTAAGATTTTCTACCTAACTGTACCATTTTTCTAACATCTGTGAATGCTGTTAGCAATTAAAGTCAAATAATTTATTTCAGTTAGACCATTAAAAAGGCACTTTTGAACGTCAAATTTAAAAATAGAATAACATAATAAAATGATTCTAGTTGCCCCTTCCTAAAGGTAGTTTAGTGTGGAGAAGAATGGACAAGAAACTCACAATTAATCATCAAAAAGTAAAGGACAGTCCCCAATGAACGTTCTCATGTAGCTACAACGATAAAGGTACCTTTACCACCTCATATCATAAAATCCTTGTATAACTTTAAGAAAGTACACAGTGACAGTAGCTACCTTATGTACTCATGTGATTAATTTGCAACAAAAATACGTTACTCGACAATTACATGACCTGCACTAAATCAGTAAATTGAAACTACAGTTTCAGTAAAGCTGAATTTCAGTAAGATTTAAAATAGAAAGGAATAGCATTCTAAGCTCATTGTAGCGTTAACGCAACAACTGATAGAGATCTATAACATTCCAAATTGTGTTCTTTAAGTAATAAATAAATAAGAATGTAGAACATATCATACCCGATAACGAAGGCCTAGGACGTGCGGCTCCTTGCGCATGCGACGCAAGTTGTCGTTAGTCAAAAACATGATATCCAAAGACATTATAACAATCCGTAGTCAACAGCACATAACACACATAGTATCACATAACCACATAATATCCTTTGAGAGAACAATCGTCAACACTTTATGAAACACCATAAAGGAAGAATTGAAGTTCGAAGGAAGATTTTTGTATATCAAAATGCATCGTCGAAAGAAAAAAATATTGAACAATGAGCGGTGCGTGTTAGCTCGCCGCTGACCAGACAGACTGACGGCGCGTGCGGTGCCGGCGGCTGGCGAGGGAAATCGCAGGAAAACCGAGTGAATCGCCGGGTGTCGTCAATCAATGCGCCTAGCGGAACGGGATGCCTGCGCGCACTGTTCATGACAACGCGGCCTGATTGATGATGCAGTAACAGACAATACGCAGTGATTGATAGCATCTTACAATGACACTATCGTAAACATTAAGAAGACGATAAAAAACTTAAGATAAAACACACGTTTGGTTTTTAAAATAGCAAGCCTGATCAATTTTCTTGACGTTTAGGTAAGTATTACATTTTTCGATAATCATTTCAAAACAAGCTTCTTTCGATTTTTTTACCTGCTTGCTGTAGAAAGTTCTGAACCAATTTATCAGCCATTAACAATAATTATAAATAAACAGATTCCACGAAGCTATTATAAAGAGTGCACAAGCGAGAAGCGAGTGCAAATCAATCGCTCTACTAAGTATCAAACTGGGCAGGAACTAGTGTTATTGGTGCTTATCACGACAAGCCTACGGCACGCCTATGTTCACAAGGTGATTGCCGATTTGCATACAAAAATGAAAGAAACTTAATATGTTTTGTCGATGCCAAACTTCTTTGTACATCATACTCGGTCTTTGTATATCAGCAGACGTCAACAAGCAATAGTTACCGAGTATCGATATTGCTGAGCATGTTAATAATCTGAGGTCGCAGGGGGTCTACTTCATATTGCTACGTTATCTAGCAAATTTCAAAATAACTGCTGTGACATTAGTCAAAATTTACCCACCTCCTTTCTTCGTCACAATAATGTCTGTAAGGAGATCGCCCTGTGCGATAACATGCCCAATGTACACTTGATTTATAGATGCTTGTACTGTTTTACTATAGGGTCGACATCTTCCCGCCCTTGCCCTAACTTATTTCTTTTTCTTCTTCTTGCATACATCTATTTGCCATCACCTACAAAGTCACCTCCATGCTAGCCATATCATCTTTTACATAATTCATCGTTTCTTTGGTCTTTCTCTACTCTTGTTACCCTCCACATTCATACCATGACAACCGATTTCCATACAAATTCTCACACACAACTCGTCACTGGCGCCACTTTTTCTTATTAGGTAAGTATGTAATCAATGAACCATAATTATATTTGTGATGTGCCTGATATTTTATTCTAATTATGTCATGTTAATTTTACTACTTTTCTAAGCTGGGCCCAGCTTATAAAAGTAGTATAATTATTTATGTTATATGTAAAATTCTCGTGTCACGGTGTTTGTTATTAAACTCCTCCGAAACGGCTCGACCGATTTTTGTGAAATTTTGTGTGCATATCGGTTAGGTCTGCGAATCGGACAACATCTATTTTTCATCCCCCTAAATGTTAAGGGTGGTCCACCCTAAACATTTTATACGGCAAAACAACGTTTGCTGGGTCAGCTAGTTATAATATATTTTTTTATTAATTCGAAGTAGTCTCCGTTAACCGTCTGCAACAGAGCACGGTCAGAACATAGATTTGCATGTTTAAATGCATTTTATTTTGTCCGTGTCTGTTTATCTCACAAAAACACAGTTGATGATATCAGTGAATTACTAGACTTCTACGTCACGGCCTTGGTCCAACTGTAAGTAATGAATTATTCTAGTGTAGTTAATTACTGGCGAGGCGAGATGAAAGCAGAGAAAGTACGGCACACGGGGAACGTAAAAACAACGGCTCGTGTTCAAATCGTTCACTTAGTAAATACCGATAGGCGTGGTGAACATTACAACTATTTTCGGTTTTTGTGTCATGTAAGATTTTACACAATGTTGGGAGGGGACGGTTAACTGTTACATTTGCTTGTCAGCTGGAGGGATAGATCATACCTAGGACCAGACTAAGCAGTTTTACTTTCATCGAGCACATTTAGAAAACAATATAAAAAAATAGGGAAATTCTAATTTCAAAATTAAGATGGAATAACATAACATCCACTCTGTATTCTCCGAAAGATAAGGCAGAAGTGTACTCTTAGTACATCTACATTTCACCTTTTTTAAGATGGAATATTTTAGTAGATTATATTTTAAGACCGCATGGTCTCCGCTGAAACAGCACTCAGATTTAATGAACATCACTTGTATTCAGCAATAGTGTTTGTAAACAGCAATAAAAAGTGATTCTGTAAAAGCAATCTCATTTGGCGCAACGCGCTCATAAAATTAATATTAATGACTAAGAATTTTTCTTACGAAAATTATGAAGTGCGTAACTATGAATAGCATTATGCTACTGCGCTGGAGGTGAAATTAAATCAGTAAACGTTATTTAATAATCTTCACTAAAATTATAAACGCGAATGTGAGTTTGTTTGTTTGTTTGTTACACCCAATAACAAACGGCGAAACTGATTAGGATAAAATGAATTGATTGAATTGTATAAGTAAGTACCTATATAGTTTTGATACTATGTGACTTTTACAGCATTATAAAGCAAAGCTTCTGCACTTTATTTTGCAATTAATTATTAATACTCGATACTTGAACTATGAATTGGTGTATTATTAACAAACATTTGCTCATGTTTCTTTGCATAAATACATCGACATAAAATTACGAAAATCTCTGCACCTTTGCTTGACAACGACTTGCTTTAAACGGGGAGAGATGGGAAATAATGTTCTACCTATTCATATCAAGGTATCATTTTGTGGTTATGAAGACTTTACCCCTTATAAATAAAAAAACAAAAAACTATTATTATAGTAATTAAGGAATGACTAATGTTAAATCGTTCGGCGCAGACGGCATTGCGTACAAATATCGATCATTAGAAAATATAAACGTGGCAAGTGCAATTAAGTCACCGAACGATAATTTCGTTCTTTTAGAAAGACTACACATCCATCCACACTCTGTGCCAAAAAATCCAAAAAAAAGTTATAACACGCTCATACAGTTTCTGCTATAATTGCGAACGATTTCCGATTACTTGTAAAGATAGCGTGAGATGATTGCAGTTTTTTTTGGTACATATATCTCTTGTTCATTCGTGCGATAAATTCATCGAATCATGTGTAACGTTGCCATAAAATATTTCGTCTAGCCTGTTGAGTTGTAGTGGTGAATATTTGATAACGAAAGAACGATGTTTTATCACGATATAATCATTATCATTTTAGTCTTTTCCTATGTCAAATAGATAGGTTAATGGTTTTGTTAATCCGATAAAATATATTTACTCTGCATTTGCAATTAAGCTTTCAATAAAGTAAATAAACATGTGTGTTTCGGTAAAGTTAAGAAGAACTTCAAATTTTTCAACCTACCTATAGTCATTGTGGAATCGACTCAATTTTCACTCGACTAAAGCAGATATTTGTTTAAATAAAAATAACATCTATTGTAAAAATGTACGGATTTGAATATGGAATATTTGAATATATCAGTTTGATCAGTATCTTTTAAACGAAATGTCGGCACTCTGTAGAAAAATAAATATTCAGCTGTTGGATAACTGTGTCACACCAGTTCCATTATTAAAAAGTTTCTCATCCCTGCTTGTTACAATAACGTCAATCATTTGAATGACAAGAATCGGGTCGCCGCGCTACACCTACGAGCCATGAAGAGTTGTGGGTAGTAAGAGCAGCGAGCTCAACAGCGTAGACTGATTGATCATAGCGATTCCCACTTAGCCATGAGCTCCCTTAACACAGTGAGTACTAAAAATAGAAAAAATGGGGATATTCTAATGTAAAAATTAAGATGGAATAACATAACCTCCAGCCTGTATTCCCCGAAGGATAAGGCAGGTGTACACTTAGCACACTCACATTTCACATTTTTTTAAGATGGAATATTTTAATACGTTATACTTATACTTTTAGACAAGCCGCATGGTCTCCGCTGAAACCACTCAGATTTAATAAACATCGCTTATATTCAGCAATAGTGTTTGTAAATGATCCCCCTTAACAATGAGTACCTTAAGTGAGTAGAGTGAGTTACAGTGAGTAGTTTAATAGAGACAAAAATCGCTACCTTTCCTTAACCACGAGTACGACCTGCATCTCTGATTGGTCTTTCTGATGCTCAACATGGTTTTCGACCTGGTTGCTCCGTAAACTTAAACCTGCTGATTCATGTTGACTTCATATCCAGCTGCCTGGACTCCGGTACGCAGGTCGACACTCTTTATTTTGATTTTCGGAAAGCGTTCGACAAAGTGGACAACGATGTGCTTTTGGAAAAGATAGGGGCTACGGGCTTCTCATCTGGCCTTCTTAACTTCTTTGCCGACTACCTGCGGGATCGCAAACAGTTCGTCCGGCATGGCTGCTTTGAGTCAAAGTCCTATTACACTCGCTCGGGCGTGAGTCAGGGATCCGTGTTAGGGCCGCCTCTCTTTCTGATCATGATCAATGACCTAATTTGTAAGATACAATATGCTAAATGTTTACTATATGCCGACGATCTAAAACTAGCTGCGCAGATCAGAACAGAGATGGATTGCGAACTCCTACAAAAGGACATCGATACCGTCTATGAGTGGAGCATTGCGAATAAGTTGTTGTTTAATATTAGTAAATGCAGCGTTATAACTTATGGTCGTGGGTTGAGATCAATAAAATACGATTATAGTTTGGGGGGTACAGTGATCACTCGTGTTACCAGCGTTAAGGACTTAGGAGTGACTTTCGACCGCAGTCTGACATTTAGAGACCATGTGTCTGCCCTAGCAAAGGAATCCTTCAGGCGTCTGGGATTTGTCTTGAGGAACGCTCGTGACTTTCGAAATCCCAGTATTATTAAGCTACTATACACCACTTTGGTTCGGAGTAAACTCGAGTCCAGCGCCTGTGTCTGGCATCCGCATACTGCGTCTCAGACACTGATGCTCGAGAAAGTTCAGAAAACCTTCCTGAGATTTTTGTATCAGAGACTGTACCATTTCTTTCCCTTCATGTACTCTACGAATTATCTTCTAGGGGTATTGGGCTTCAATTCGTTAGAGGTAAGAAGGGGCTTTGATCAGCTCACGATTGCATTTAAAACCCTAAACGGTCGTATCGACTGCCCTGAGCTTCACGGACTTTTCTGCCGCCTATTTGTGCCTGACAAATACCTAGCGCACCGTCAAAGCCGTCGTCATAATCTGTTTGCACTACCGCTTTCTAGATCTGTTGCTAGAGCCGAGTCCTCAGTATGTCGAACCCTAAGGATGCTAAACGCCCTCCTGACTGCCGACCCTGAGTGTGATGTGTTTGCTGATGAATGGAAGAAAATAATACGTGCGTGTCTGGTGTTCTGTGAGAGACAGTATGCGAGGGTGTCCACTGTTACATGCTAGTTTATGTTAGTTTGTGAGTGTTTAATTTATTTAACCATTTACTCAAATAATTATTAATAATATTATCCACGAATTGTTATCTTTATCCATTTTTACATTGTATTTTTAATTTTTATTTGAAAGCTTATTTCATTTTAATATTTATAATTCTATGTTAATTAATGTAATTGGACTTGTTCCGTTTTAATTATCGTCAATGGGGCGAAGACCGTCAGTCGGTTAAGATCGTACAGTAAGAATAAACGACGAATACTTATTAGCTACAAAGAAAGCATGGCCTAAGATACAAATGTGTAATATTTCTTCGTATTTCTTTCTTAACGATCATAGCCTATGACACACAGACACAGACGATCTTAGGCTACTGACGGTCTTAGCCTACTAATGGTCTTCGCCCCATCGACCTTAACTATAAATAAATAAATAAATCTCATGTCTGCAGACAACTACGAATTCTGTTTGGTGACAGACAGCTGTCTGTCACCAAACAGAATTCGTAGTTGTAAAATGTTGTTGAAGTTGTAAATTTATACGTGCGTGTAACGTGGTAACACCCTAACTGCCACAGAACGAGACACAATAGAAAATGTATTGTTTGTCGGTCATTTGGGGTTCAACGTGTTAAATACAAGGTTACTCAAAACACCGGCATGGACCGTAGCGCAGCCTACGTAATTCAACTGGATTATTATTACCCACTTTGCAATAATTACGGATACAGTTGAGTATAGGCGGGTAATGCACAATGAAGAAACGTCTAGATTAGATCCAGTACAGCTGGTCGCGCCACATACCGTCTGCTAATATGAACGTAAAAGCGTGCATTATATTGCTTCCCATCTAATTGGCAGCCAATTACGCACAGAGCTAAGGTGGTACACATCGTGCAGAAACAATTTGTGCTACATACACAACAGGAACTGTATACTTCTTTGAAAATGTGTGATTTGGATACACGTGGATTTTTTTTTAAATACGAGTTTTATTTTTTATTCAACAGATATATTTCTGAAATATTTTTATTAGTTAGGTACATTTTGATTCTTATATTTCCAGAAACCTAAATTTTTGCTTAACCGTTTTTATAATAATTATGTAAACAGTTATTTCGAATGGTCAGAAGGCGAATATAGAGGAATAATTAATATTTTAACAAGCATAACATACCTACAGTAGATTCCATCTTCTCTACCGTTTCCCAACTATGGTGGAGTCGGCTTCCAGTCTATCTAGTCATCCTGTTATACTGGATTGAGTCACTCCACGAAGAGTCCTGGTACTTACCAGGACTCTACGTGGAGTGACTTAATGAGTTTATCTGAATTCCACGACCCAGTAACGAGGTAGCACGATACCCCTTGGCTAGACTGGTTGTTAGAATTTCGTGCGTCTGACTACCTATAGAGACTGTCAAAGATCTACAAACGATAGCCGCGACCTATTATTGCCTATTCCGAGGCACGGAGGGGACTTGGACCGGTCACCCATCCACAGTGTCATCCAGATAGACCTCGGCAAGCGTAGCTTAACCTTCGATCGACCCGTACGGCTGTTATTATTTAGCCACAAGATTATGCTCTGTTATTTACATCTTGTTTTTTAAATTCTGCAAGCATAGCCAGTCCGAAATTATTACGCACTAATTTTAATTGTAAAACAGAGTTAGCGTACTTTATTATAATGTAATTTTAGTAGGTATCCGAGGTTTACACAACATGCAGATACAAAATCGTGATAACCTCAAAATCCATCCGCATATTAAAATAACAGGTAACGCAACTGTTTTATTATCAACCAACAAGTTGTTTTATACTCATTACTGTAACTGTTTTTGATTACTAGATTTATTTCATATAGCTCTAAGATTAATGACAGTAATTACATGATTAGCTCATTAACAAGTTAGAAAACTCTTGGTGAAATTAGATATTATTAACAGATACTACGTTTACGCATTCTAGTCTAGTTAGAATAAAATTAACGTCACGATTTTCATTTAGTGTTCTTTATGTAGTTTTCTTTTTTATATTGCATTTTTCTGATTTCTTTATTTGAATATTATTAACAGCATGCAACACCTAATAAGTACTTACCTATGAGGATTTCCTCTTTTGATTATTGTGGCGGGCTAGTACGGACGGCCATTAGTAGTATTTTTTTTTAATTGCAACAATGCACCGGTAGCCGCAGTACACGCCTTCTTAATTTAAAAAAATACGTTCGGATATATTATGTAGTTAGAATAACCATGTAGGAAATGAGAATGATCGAGGGGCGGAGCAATCTGGTACGTAAAATTAATTATTTAAATGGTAACAATTACGCAATAAATACGCGAAACTGTGTATATTAACAACAATGCGTAACATGGCGTGTCGTGTCGCCACTCAGTTTCCCTTTCACAGTTAACCACTGGAGTGTTTTGGGTTCCGTTTGAAGATATGTACTTCTAATGATAATTGTGTTATATCAGTATTTTCAATTATTTTATATATTACTAGCTGTGCTCGGAACTGTTATGCGTGGAACCCTAATTATTTTTCTAAAATAAAATCACCCTAAGTTAATAATAACATTAGCCAGTTTAAGTCATAATCGGTTCAGCGGTTTCGGAGATTAACCCAAACAAACGGACAGACAAACAGACGAAAATTAAAAAAAATGCTGTTTGGTATTACTACCGTATATACTTCATGTGCATTAATTAAAAAGTATTTCTGTTTCTGAAGTTTTAACGTTACAAACAGACACTTCTATTTAATTTATTTGTACTTATATATAAGAAAGGAAACGTGTGTATTTATTTTGTACACAGTTGTTTCAGCCAGTATATAATTCATAGATAAAATAGTATGAATACCAAAAACGTTTTAAAAAACCTTTTCTTATCAAAGTTTCTATCCATAGTTACCTAACACCAATAATATATTAGACAATTATTTTGTTAGCAGTAATTATTATATTATGTACGGAACACAAGTGCGTGTAAATAACACGTCTGTACTTCACTATTTTACACTTTAATCGTATTGCCGGTTTTTCATATTTTTCTTTCGCGAAAGTCGAAAGCGGAATATTAATTTGGTCGGGCACTGACGTCGCCATTTAAATCACTGGCAGCACGAGATCTGCGCTCATTACGAGAATATTAATACCATATCTTCAATGTTGCGTGGCGCATGCTGATGTCTGTATATATTGTCCAAGAAGAGGGTTATTAATTTGTTTGTTTTAGTAACACTCTTGCTGCCCAGTTAAAAATACTTTTTTACTTGTATGCCATAATGTTTGGCAAATTTACATAACGTGTGGGTCGCATATCATCTATAGCTTATTTACATATAACACGAGCTCTTCTTAGCTTGGGGCTACATAATGCTGTGTGGATTGTCCAGCATTATTTATTTATTTATTATTTATTTAAATATTTATTTACATGTACAACTATTTTAAGAGATCATGACCCTGGTAATTAGTTAATAAGTGCTTTTTAGTTTGTACTGCTAACAGCTAGCTATTCAGTATAGTAATCTGTGGATAACGTCTTGAGTAGTATATTCGTTACGTGTCTAAGTATATTGTAGTATATTGTGTGCCTACTAAGTAATATACTGCTGTTTGTTATTCCTATAAAATAAAAATAAAAACTCGGGAGGCGAGTTGCGGGTACACGTACGAACTATTTTTCGACTCGGTGCTGGGTACTAAAAGCAAAATAAAAAGTTTATTTTTGTTATTGATATTGAGACATAAATACGGGAGTGGTAGTTTAAAAATAGGCATTACAGGAAGCCTTTTCCCAACCATGTTGGGCTCGGCTTCCAGTCTAACCGGATGCAGCTGAATACCAGTGCTTTACACGGAGCGACTGCCTATCTGGCCTCCACAACCCAGTTACTGGGCGACTCGATATGTTACGAACGGTCACCCATCCACAGAATGACCTCGGCAAGCGTAGCTTAACCTTCGATCAACCCTGTTTTTATTTAGCCACGAGCTCCTCACCTCAGTATTTCTAACTTAATAAATTAATTCAAATGTCCTTGCTAAAGTGTCGCGTTGAGAAGTCCGTGTTAATAACGTGGCGTGACAAGGATGTAGAAAAAAAAAGGTGCATTATATTTCGTATTTTGGAGAAAACTGGTACATTAATCTTGCTATTTATTTTCAATATCATTCCAAATAACTTTTAGGATTACATGAACACGATCCATATTTTTAAAACAGTTAAATACCAATATTACAATCAAAGTTCGGGAATGTATCTTAAGAATGCCTGTAATGTCATTGCAACCGTTGAGGTAGCTACTCTTGCTGCCCAATGTTAATTTACCAACCTCCTTAGTTTTGTTGAGATAAAATTTCTCATTTCTAACGTCGTTAGTACGTCAAAGCTATTGAAATGAGCTTGCTTTTAAAGGTCAAGCGCACGCGTATCGCACTGCATGGGATCAGGATCGCATCTATTCGAGCCATTTATGATTCTATAAATGATACCAGACCCGGAACAACTCTTTGTAGGCGATACAAATATTTCTTCCATGCGGGGATTGGACCCACGACACGCGGCGCTGCAGTCGATCGCTCAGCCAATGCGCCAACCGTGCCGTACAAGTTTATAAACATCTTAACTGCACCAACTGCTGCATCGTTTCGGATACATACATACTATATGTGTATATAAACTCACAGGTCTATCCCATAGACAGAAACTACAGAACGCCATCTGCTACGATCCTTACATAAGTACTTCTTTTGTTTCGTCTACGTTCATACATCTGGTCATACACGCACGCCGATATAATATTATTCATATATTCGTATCCAGATCAGAACTTTCATAGCCATAACATCCCTGGTTATAATAAACAGTAAGAAACGAAGTGACCGATAGCTCAGTGACCTTTTCTGACTACTTTTCCTACTCACAACGAGGTAAAACTTGTATGTAGCGACTCAAAAAGGCTTTTAACGGATATGACTACCTAAAATTACTTGGACTTGTTAAATACATATAAGGTAACATGTGTAGGCGTACGAAAAACAATCGTATACAAGCGCAACTGGGCGAGTTACCGTATTGTGTACAGTTTTCAGTTATCTGAAGAGTACCTAATAACCTGATTAACGTTCGGAGCATAAGGATTCGAGTAGCTGAAGCGACGCTTCTTTAATACCTTTCTTTCTTTTCTTTTTATAAAAATCTTTGCCCCACAATAGTAATTTCTCCTGTGTCGTAGGTGTGTTTTCAAACATTTAAATTCACATACACAAACAGCCAGACCCGGAACAACTAACTGTAAGTCTTTTGTCTGTTTCTATTAGCTTTTCAGCGGAGCGGAGTCTCCTAACACAAGCAATTCCTTGCTTAAAAGGGGATCTCCTTTTTTATATATGCTTTTGTGTATGAAATAAAAAAAATAAAAAAATTGTGACCTTAATGTACAGATGTCACTTTTCACGAAACCGCGCACGACGCTCGCTCGGGAATTACATTATCTCTTGTAAAGTATGAAGTGAACTACTGACCTGCAGATCATCGTCGACAGTGGAGTCGAAGGTTTCTCGAAGCTTCGCCTCACCACGGACGTCTGCCTTAGCTGTGAGTTGCTTCTCGCGGAGAGATGTCCGCCGCACTGACCGGACCCTGCTGAGATTGATTGTGTTTTACGGATCTTATTTACGAGTACATACATAATAATTATACACACCTGGATTTCCCGAAAGAGAATAGTCGATAGAATTATAGGAATTACATTTGTATTCACATTAATTTAAAATTTAAGGAAGATTTTAAAATGTAATTACGTTATGAAAATAACGCACTTGGCGACTACTACATCAATGACGGAGTACATAACATGGTTTAGATCTTTCTCAAATGGTCGTCATCATAATCATCAATTGCGAACCGACTTAAAAAAATTTTTTTTTGTTTGATAGGGTATACTCTCGAGGTGTTCCTATTGTCACGAAGTCAGGATTTGATGATGAAGGGATCCTCGAAGGAACTCTTCCAAATATTACAGGCCCACTTATAGCAATTTTGGGTATTTTTTGTAGTAACTTGGGCATTTGCTCTCGGAAAGCAGCTTTTGGTGAAATGGAAGACCACAGAAACTACTTAGTGAAAAGTATTTTAGGGGTTCCCATTCGATTACTTTAATATGGTTTTAAGCAACTTATGCTCTTCACAATGCATATGATCATCTTCGTGGTCGCTAATAACGATTCTCCTTGGATCTAGACTGAAATCCAAGATGGCGTCGACGATCTTTGCTAAATGTCCTTTTTGCCAACAGGAAACGCCTTCGGGCACGCGGCTTTTACTTTTATATTTTTGCATATTGTTTAGAGTAGTAGTTGTGTCAGTAAGCAGTAAGTGCAGTAAGTGCAGTAAGTAGAGTTACCGGCTGGTGCTGGCGCTGGAGGAGGAGCGGCGCGCGGTGCGCAGGCGGTCGGCGGCGGCGTGGCGGCGCAGCTCCTCCTGGTCGGCCGCCAGGCGCAGCACGCGGCCGCGCAGCTCGCCCTCCTCGCAGATGTCTGCGCAACACAATATAAACTCAAAACATGCTTCCATCAAAAAAAGAACATCTCAAATAATTTAGTCAAATAAATCTGCATTTTTTGAACGTCAATAATCACATAAGATAGCCCTTCACCACTTCCTAGTTTGGCAAGGAAGAAATGGCGCAATGAACTTCCCAGCATAGCGGTAAGAAGTATTGCTCATACTATGTGGGTCCGAAAGGTACGCTGTTAGCTACAGAATTACGATTTCAGAAAACCATGCATCGGAACGGCGACTAGCACGTTCTGGGCGTTTTCATGAAATGACACGTGCTTATCGTAACAATTTCATCACATGCTTATCGCTTTGTAGAAGCATTTGCATCATGAGCGTAATCCCGACGCATAAGCTGCACAGCTAACAGTCGTGACAAGCGTGCCGGTGCAAGCTCGCCGCCGACCAATGCTACAAAATGGCGCTCGTGTAAACACGCCCGAACCATACTTTTTCCTCGAGATCGAACATTATAAGCCTATAATTTGACCTATTCATAAAATTTCGAAACCTCGGGTTTCAGGCGGATATAAGTTTAAAACTTTACTGTAAAACGGTATTCATAAAAATGATCATACTTTACTGTGTACCTCTGAACTACACAACAATTAGGAAAAATATATTTAATAATATTGTTATTACCTGCTGGCGTCTCATCGTGCTTATTCCGCACATTGAGATCAGCTCCATATTGTACTAACAGCTCTAGAACCTCTAGCTGTAACAAAACAAACAATACATTACAGTTTATCTGAACAATAACATAGTGAGTCAACAAGCCGGTTCCTATTGTGTGTACAATGTGACTTTACTATGTAGGATTTACGCTAGTTCATTTCCTTTTTGTTGTGTAACATCTTTTGGCGTATACGAGATACGGCAATAGATGTTGCCGTCACGAGACGCCGACGTTATCTCGTCATACGATTTTCTTTATTTCCAGGGTCGAAAACCCCGTTAATCAAGAAAATCACATGTAACGAAAATTAGTAAGATTGCTAACTATTCGTCATTTTTCGTGGTTTTCGGGGTACTTCATAAAGAATCCGGGGTCAAAATTTAAGATGGCGCCGACAGAAATTGACTCAGTTTTCGTCATGGCCCCGGAAACCAAGAAAATGACAACCTTGACGAAAAGTTAGTAAATTTCGTCTCCCGACCGACCGAATGTCGCACTAACGACTACTACTATCAACATGATATAATTTTACTCCATATATATTTATCGGTTTTATTTAATTAAAAATTCTTTCATTAACCATAAATTTCGATGTTTCATATCTGCCGGGCGTCCCGAGACGGCTAACTACTTTTCACATTTTTCTAAATACGTTGACTAGATCTTAATGTTTAAAAAATTGGAATATAAATCTTTAAAACTTTTCTGTTGTTTATACATATTATAACGCAGTTTGGTCGGTATTTAAAATATACCGACCAAACTGTAATTCATTCAAAGTAAATGATTTTTCTATTTTTTAAGCAGACCCTTTGAGATATTAACAGGTAATCTAATTTCAATCCGGGACAGGACGTTTAATAAATATAGTCAATAGACCGATGCTCGTCGATTTTGTCGTGGTTTTTCAAGTAACAGAATGTAAGGAAGAAGAAATGGTGCGCCGACTTCAAAATAAATTGGGATTTCTGGAGAAGTATAAGCATTCTCAACACTCACTCATTCTCAAAGTGGTAGACACAATAGGTAAGTCCAGAGACCTATTTCGTTTGGTCACTTGGACCATAATAGGTATCTAGACTGGATATAATAGGATAAATGATTTCATACATGTCCCCAGCAAGCGGCGGCGTGTACAGGTTGCCACGTGTCGTGGTCCACCACGTCGGTGGACGCGCGGTGCTCCAGCAGGTACTCCACCACCTTAATGTACCCATTCGCCGATGCTATGTGTAACTGGAACAAGAGAAACAGTCATTTTAATGTAATAACACTTTCTTTTTCTTAATCTTTATTAATTTAACTGAGGTTTTTTTCCCAATGGATACGCCAACCTCATCATGCCTTATACAAACTACTACGCACAGCGCTTTAAACTTAAATTAAGTTAAAAGGACAATCTTAATCAATATGGTACACCAGCTCGCCAAATCTTTTCGCAACATCTGACTTCGGTTGTGCTAAAATTTATTGAATTAAACCTAACTGTGATATATTTAGATTAAAATTATTGATTAAAATTCTCCTTTCCTCTTGGTTCTTACCGCAATTGTAATCTCACTTAAACGTACATATGTGTGTCGCACTCTAGGCTCTCTGACCCACTTATACCTAGCTGATTGTCACCTTATTCTTTGTCATATTGATGTTTGATATTTTGAGGAGCTCGTGGCTAAATGAAAACAGCCGCACGGGTTGATCGAAGGTTAAGCTACGCTTGCCGAGGTCAGTCTAGGGATGGGTGACCGTTCGTAACATAACAAGCCGTTGGTCCCGGCTGTCATCTGTAGATCTTTGACAGTCGTTACGGGTAGTCAGAAGCCCGAAAGTCTGGCAACCAGTCTTACCAAGGGGTATCGTGTTGCCCAATAACTGGGTTGTGGAGGTCAGATAGGCAGTCGCTTCATGTAAATTACTGGTATTCAGCTAAATCCAGTTAGACTGGTAGCCGACCCCAACATAGTTGGGAAAAGGCTAGGCAGATGATGATTGATATTTAATATTTGACATTTTGATATCGTTTCGTTTGTGTTTAACAAATTAATTTCAGTTTCGTCAGACCTTGATAAGTCATTGTTATGGTGTCAAAATAGGAGGTGTGATTACTGTATAATATGAGCATGACTTTAGTTTTCATATGAGAGTGTTAATGTTCAGAGCACGATGGCGTTATCAAATATACGAGTAATTATAGGACTATGGAAAAATTTACGTTTTGAGGACTTGTCACATGGTTACCATTTTATGCTCCCACAACTGTTATCTTCAACATAATGAACAAGAAAGAATGAAAATAGAAGATAACATGAAATTCTTTACCAAAACTACATATACCAATAAAAAAATACTTACGAGCGTGGCCCCCTGACCATCTCTCGGCTCATCCAAATCCATACCATTCTTCACTAGGTCATCGACATCCCTCAACATCTTCATTTCAGTGGAAGCCCTTGTATCATCTATGAGCCTTTGCGTGACGCCTCTAGATGCCATCTCACTCTCTATCGCGTCTAACGTCCGTTCTTCTTCACAGATATCATAAGGCATGTTCCCGTCGCCGTTGACTGCAAGGAGGTTGGCGCCCCGTTGTATGAGTATTCGGACGAGGTTGAGGTTCCCGCAGGTGGCGGCGGCGTGCAGCGGGGTCCACTTTTCGCTATCCTCGGCGTTGACGTTGGCGCCGTGGTCGAGCAGCAGCCGCATCATGGCTTCGTTGTTGTCGATGCAGCACTGGTGCAGGGCGGTCAGACCGTCCTCGTTCGTTGCGTCTGGCGTCACACCGCGAGACAGTAATCGGCGCACTGAAATTTAAAGACGAAATGTCAGGTTCAATTCTCCAGAAGCAATAAAATACGAAGTATCAAGGAAAGTTAAGTTTCAAAAACTCAAAACCGAATAAAAAAATGGTTTGGTACTCGAATACGCATTCTTGAACTGGAAAAAGTCAAGGAGGCAGGGCATTGTCAGTCAGAGCTAATATGCTAACCCTTCGGTTTACTTACTCCACTGCACAGATATAAATTGCCTTATTCAAGGCTTACTGTCAGTCTTTTAATACATGCAGGCTATGAGTGGAGCATACGCAGAAGACTTACAATGCCCTACGTATCCAATATATATCCAATATAACGTATTCAGGATTTTGATGGGGTTGCCGTGCTTTTGTGGCGCACCATGGATGTTTGGAAACGCATAAGTGGATAGCGATACATCGCAGAAGAATAACGCCAGTGATCCGTCGTTAGCAGGCAACCCCAACACTTTCCTGCAACTCATTGTAAAGAGAATGGACGCTGACTGCGCCTTCACGGAGCACTGGACGAGAATGCATTGAAATTTATTGCGAACCTGATCCAGTGTTTCCATAATTATATTAATATTGTTGTTGTTTTTTAGTATGTTATTGTATTTTATTGCCAGTTTAAGATTTACTTTTACAGTGGTGTGTACAAATGGATGATGTATAATTCTGAAATAAATAAATGTAATAGAATATAAGTAGTATAACAAAGCGTGGTGATAATTTCTGATGCCTTTTTTAATAAGCAAAGGCCTGTGCTCTGTAGTGGGCCAATAATAGGGTAATATTACTATAATCCGACTAGCCCATTGGTCTAGCGGTCGCAAGCACTACTGCTGAGCATGACGTCCTGAGTTCGATTCCCGAGTCGGGCATAATGTTATTAGATTTATAGGGCTAAAACTGAAAAAAATGTAGGTGTATAGAAGTACTCCTCTGCCTAACCCTTCATGGAATACAGGATTCTTATAGTCTTTATTTCGATTTGATTTAAGAACGATTTATACATTTATCATTCATCCATCATTTTGTTTATGTATTACATACCTACACGTAATTATTCTATGTACGATTTATTATGCATATTAAAATACCATCTACTATTGTAGCATAATTGCATGCATTACATTAATAAGTTTGCTGTCACACTCAATTGACGTCACATAAACGACTCAAGAACTTGGAACTACGCAATTTCTATTCGTAAGTAATATGAGACCAAAAACAGAGTAACACCAGTAAACAACTTAAATTATAATAACAAAAAAAGTGTGTAATAAAATGTACAATAACTGAGTTACGAGTCGGCAGCTCTAGTCATTAGGCTTTGCTAACAATCTTGTTATGGCATATATAGTGAGCGTAATTGACCAAGTAATGACGAAAATAGTGTGGCTTTTATTGACTTTATTTATGAAACTACTCGGCTGTCCTGTCACCTGACCAATCAAGAACAGATGTTTATTATTGCACAGTTGCAACTCAATATTATGTTTCCAGCATGTGGATATAGTTACAATCATTTTTTTTTACGTTTGCTGTTTATACCGCTCTTTTAATCTTTCCATTCCTTTATCAAGAAATTCTACATATTTCTTAATGTTGACCATATTGAGTACACGTAATCCCTCGAGTCTGTTACTCACCCTAAGTATATTAACAAATTGATTAATACAGCACAAGCGATACCTACTTTTGCTGACCTTTACAAGTTCTCATTCACTGCGGTATAAGTTATTATCAGGGCTAAGATGTCGTAATTGACACAGGTGCGAACCTTGTACGACTCAAAACATGCATTTACTGAGACGTGCGAAACCCGACTTAAGTTCCGTACTGCCACAAATTACTGTGGATAACAGCGTAATTGCTTGTCACTCGATAAGCGTTTCAAATGTTTAAACGTTGTAAAATTAGCTGAGAGACTTACGCGATAACAGAAAAGATTTATCGTGGGGACGTCTGTGGAAATGCCGCGGCAGAGCGGAACTTTTCCAATTTCCAATTACCTACGTTTGGGCCAGCTTGCTACCTACGTAAACCAATGAGGCTAAAATAATGTCAATATCTCAAATGGAACGACTGAGATTTGGCTTTACGCCAGTGTACCAATACCTATCTAAAATTTTATACCAATTTCAATTTCGTAAAGTCCTTCAAAGGTCAATTTTGCACTACAGTTAAATAAAAATAATCCCCAATATGACGAGATAATAAGAGATTTACATACCTTCATCTATATCGTTTCTGGCCGCAGCTTCCAGCAACATCACGCTATCACTAAAGTATATGCTCCGCTTGTTGCTCTTCTCCCGTTTCGCTCGCGACCGCAGCCACTCTTTTTCTCGTTGCTGCCATAGTTTTAGCTGCTGCATGCGTCGTCTGAAGTAAACAAGGTAAAATATGTAAGGAATGTCTGAGCTCATATGTTGTGTTTACCAAATACACAGGATGCAAAAAAAACACTGCATACCTGTAGAATCTTATAAGAGAGAAATGTGCGTGCGTCAACAGTTGATTACTGAAAGACTTAAATAATACACACAAATTGTGCTACCACTTGTCAAACTATGTCGTGTCTTGTGATTTGATTGACTGTTGATATTTCAGTCAAGCAATCACATCAGTTATCGTCAGTTAGAGACAGTCCGTCTATTTCAGAAACCTAGTGTAATTTAGCCATTTATTAGCGACGTAAGTTATTAGCACTCAATAAGTATGAATTTGTAAAGTGGTTCAGTGTCGTGTTTTGTTCATAAGCGGTGAGATCGACCTCCATGAGTCCATGCCTTCGCGGCGCCTGACGCCCACTTGACGCGAAAATCAATAAGTACTTATAAGCGTATTTATATATGGATTTATTCTCAACTGTATTTGGATTCACATCATCATTTCGCAATATTATTATATAATTTGCAGAAGAACCAATATAATCTACAAATTATGTGAGTTTTATTGCCCATTGTGACACATGAATTCATATTAGGTTTATCTTCCGTAAAGTCTACACATAAACGGGCAGCTTCCTTAATAGTTCTTCTCAATAAAAAATCTTAAAAATGCTCCAGATTTTAGAATTGCATGTTTAAGTATAATTCAATATTATAAAACTAAGCTAACTATGTTAATATACTACTAACAAAGTAGAATTAGGATGAATGAGTTGTTTGTTAACTGAAACGCAGATGATCAAGTTGTTCTTGCATTCTTGGCAGAAAAGTTGCAAGACATGATGAATGTTGTGAATGGAACATATAAATGAGAGAGATGCATTTAAATCTGGAACAGGACGATGGTAGTGGTGTTTGAAAGAGAACATAATGTGTGGGTAGGTGATGTAAAAATAAATAATCAGAATCAGAGTGTGAACTTGCACATTGGGGGATTTCCGTTTAGTAGAGATGAAAAGATTGAGGCAGATGTGGAAAGGAGAGTAATTGTGGGAGATGAAGTAAATGGTGCACAACTTGTGACCAACCAGTGTATGTCTAAAGAGCCTCGACTGGCTATTCACAATGATGTGCTGGTGCCTCCAGTTATGAAAGGAAGTAAATGTTGACATGATGGTGATGTGATGTTGTTACGAAGTTATGAAAGTAGAATAAATGCTCTAGAGTAGAAAAACGTTCTTAGCGACGTTTGTGTGGTGAAACTGTGAATGATAAATTGAGGAATGATGTGATAAGACAACGTTTTGGTTTAAAAGAAGATATAGCGATAAAAACTGAAAGGAGTATGCTTAGATAGTTTGGTAACATTGAATGCATGAAAAGCGACTAACAAAAGGTATTTGTAAGGTAGATGTAAGTGGAAACGCCGGAAGGGGACGCCCTAGATGGATCTACACAGACCATAATGGTGATGTACTTCAAAAAGGTCAAATACGTAGTATTCGCAAACGGCGTGCATGTATGACTAGATCTAAGAACGTAAACCTGGCAAAAGGAGTACGTAAGGATCGTAGCAAGTGGGGTTCTGTAGTTCCTGCCTAGGTACGCCCATGGGAAAAGGCGTCAGTTTATGTATATAGCGTAACTGCAAAGGCGGATAAGTGTATTGAAAGACTTCGTGTTTAGAGGCCGTAGAGCCTACCTTTTAAAATGAGTAGTTTTCTCTACCTAGTTGTAACTCATGAATGAACACTCAAAAAGAGACTTCAATATAATATATTGAAGTCTCTTTATTGGAGTTTTTTTTCATTCACTCTATATATTATATAGAGTCACTTCGTCTTATTTCAGTTACCTAGTCGCTCAATCTTGACATGGCCTGTTATTTCAAAATGATGGCAATGTACGATAGATACGTACCCACGCGAGCGCTAGATACCGCGGCTTATTTTCGTAATATAAATGTATCCGTTACGCCTATTCCCACATGGGTTCATATATTATTTTAACAGTAAACTGTCATGCAATCACAAAAAAGTGAAAACAAGGTTTCATTTTACATTATAATGTGCATTTCATAATATTATGCAGCAACGGCAATGAAATACTTCCTGAGTTTTAATGTACCTTTGCCATTAATGAAGTTAATAAATTTTATCTTGGTCTGTTTCCGTTTATTGGTCGTTAAGCTCGACTGACAATCTGCTAGCACTTTTGATAGTTTAGTGCCATTTCGCACTGAATCATGAAATCTATACCTACTGCTTTACTAATATTGTAAAGAGGTAAAATTTGTTTGCATTGTAAAGAGGTAAAATTTGTTTGTATTTACGGGGTAATCTAAAAACAAAAAAAAAAACAAAAAAAAAATCTCCACAACTAATGAGCCAATTCTATTTTTTTCTTTAATCACTGTTAGAAAGCTACATTATTCCGAGTACTATTGGCTGTATAAAAACTAAGCTTTAAGGGGAGTGGAGGGGATGTTAAACTTTGAAGTGAAAAGTACGAAATCCACGCGAAGGAAGTCGCGTGCAAAGTGCTAGTGTAACATAAAGAAGATTAAAATTAGAACAAAGAAACAAAAGCCATAAATCAGTGTCAATTGATGAGGATACTGAACAAAAACAGTCATAAAAACGTATCAAAAGCAGACGCCTTTTATTTATTAAACTACCGTGTAATCGGAAGTACCCGTGCACGTTTCTGTATGATATCTGTTATCACACGTGAGCTAGCTCCGTTAATCCCGCTGACGTCGGCGGCAGGTAAAGGATTAAATGTAGGTACCTATGGAATAGCAAACAGAACTGTGTGCTTATGATATATCTCGTGTTGACACAGATCCATACATAGCATATCAAGTGATATATTATGTGCTAAAGATTGAGTATACATACAACAATACTACGTGTGTATGTTGCGATAAAATGTCACTTGGACAATAGCTTTTAAAATGTTATTATCTGTTGAAAGGCGAATATAAACAAAATTGATATTCCATATTGAATAAAATTGATAAAAATAAGTGTAGGTACCTACAGTATCAGAAATTTTTTTTGTTACTTTAGAATAACGCTAGTAAGGCTGCAGATTATGTTAACTGTAGGTATACACATAGTGGAAAGTTAAGAAACTTAGTTTGCCCAGTTAATTTTAATGTGTACTTTCCAATATTTGTATGCCTTTTCTCTAATACTCTTAGTTAATGCTAGATTTATCTCCAACCATACTTATGAATACCATGTACCATAGTAAAGTATTCCAGCAAAGTTTATAATATATCAATGGAAATGTTCTTACTGAAAATATAAAAAAAAACTACTGCCTCCTTAGTCCCAAACACGACTGCTGAGCGTGAGGTCCTGGGTTCGATTCCCAGGTTGGGCAGTGTTATTGAGTTTTTCCAATAGTAATTTTCTCATTAGCAGAATGGATTTTTGCCCGGTAAACATAACTGAAAAAATGTAGGTGTTACTTTAGGTGCACCTATGCCTGACTCTTTGGGAAATACAGGCATAATATTCCTATAAATTAAGTCAGTTTAAATAAAAAAACTGGTCAAGTTTTGTATTATTGTTCTGTTATTCTTAAAGCCTTCATATTTAACCAGTACCTACTTTCGAAAGTTAAAAGGGAAAGTTATGTATTCATTGAATGTGTCATAAATAACCATATGGATGGATATAAAAATATCACTCCGAATCACTATATCTGAAGTCTCGATATCAAAATAATCTGTTGAAACATGTGTATAAACCTATCAGCCTAGCTCAATCCATACATCAAATGTTATCAGAGACTGGCATCTTCCAAGATAAAAAAATATAATAGATATTTTTCTATCAATTTTATGTTCATGTTTTCATTCAATCATACAATTTAAATAATGTCAATGCTACTTATTTTAATCATGTTTATCAAGATTATATTTGTACTAGTCACAATTTAATTAAAATTATGATAGTTATTTATCATTAATAGTAATATAATCTACACCACTTTAAATAATGTATTGTGAGTTAATACGGCTTTCAAGATATTACCTATGGATTTTAAAGACATTCTATTCTAGATATAATCCTAGGATACATACTGTGAACACAAGGAATGCTTTCCACAACATTAATCCTAGTTTCATGCCACCTGTAGCACACTTAACATTAATTCTCTAATATAAGAGCAATCTATCTACAATTTCTTTGCTATAATATTTGTGTGCAGTAATAGTCAATATTTTATTGGCTGGTTCATTCAACAATTAAAAAAAAAGTCTTCTGTGGAAAATTAAGAAAGGAAAGTGTAAATTAAAATAAAAGAAACACATTATAAGAAAATTGAACACATTCCTTTGTCTTGGTTTTGTTAAAGGCATCTTTTCATTATATTAACTGCTAGTAATAAAAATAAATTGATCCATTAGTTGAGTACTGTGTAAAAGAAGGACAAACCTACAGACACCCATTTGCATTTTAATATGAA
Organism: Phlogophora meticulosa; assembly: GCA_905147745.2. Classification (NCBI taxonomy): domain Eukaryota; kingdom Metazoa; phylum Arthropoda; class Insecta; order Lepidoptera; family Noctuidae; genus Phlogophora; species Phlogophora meticulosa. The sequence goes on along the minus strand of LR990533.1, from coordinate 11,268,313 downwards.
TAGGTTAACCAACATCTTGTAGGCTATCAACAACTTACATGAGAGCGATAAATAATGCATTAAAATTCAATCAAAACTGGATAATCCCGCAGTCAATGTGAAGATAATTAAGTTCAATTATGATAAAGATGTCTATTTATTACACTCATAGTAAATATCTCATTTATGTGTAAGATTATACAGTTATATGATATGATTTTCCTCAAGGCAAGTTAATGCCACCAAGTCCAATGAGTGATCATCGAGTATGAATGTCTAGTAAAAAGTTGGTACTATACCAATACAATTAATCAAAGCAGTATAATTAATATTATGCAATAAATCCATGATAAAGAAGGTGTCTTCCCACAAAAAAAAAAATCTGACAAATATCAACTCTACAGTATGATTCAAGTATAACAAGTTTTTAAACAGGATTCAACACTTTGGATAAATAATTATTAATTATAATCAGACATAGGTATTAAGTTAGCTAGGCTGTACAAATGCTGTCAAAACAATCTGAATTACATTTACTGAATAAAAGCAGGTTATATATTAAAATACACATATTTAATCCAATATAATTTAGTGTAAAACGTTTGTAGGGTTTCTTTAAATACTTATTAAAGGGTGGAATAAGGCAGCAACTTATCAAGGGCAATTACTGAGATGAAGGCTATGGGTATATATGGAAGAGTGGATGTGATAAATGGACCCCAAATAAACCAGGTACACAGGAGGATAATAAGAATATGCTAAGTTAAAATAAAAAGTTACCTGCGCGCTAGGTGGAGCCTCTCTTGTGTGGTCAGATGTTCCACCTGCGCCATCTCAGACACCAAGTCTGAGTGCTCCATCTTGTTTACAATCTGTAAATATACACAGTGTTTAGCATTCTGTAATTTTGAAAATGTACCTACAGTTTTGTGACTAAAGGTTCAGTTTTATTGTGGCTGGTTTTGGTGTTCAATAGGTGCCAACAAAAAGAAATTTAAAATCAAGTACCTACTAAGGTGAGTGCAAAGTTTCCAAAATATACATCTTATTATCTACTTATTTATTGTACTTTAAGTCTTACAACATTACAAAATAAGCAATGTAGTTTGGGTATTTTATCATCTTTATCTACATATAATTTTTCTTAAAGTTTTACTTTCAAATTCGTTCGATTCGATGTGTATTGTACAGTCTGCTTCATTTGTAAATAAACCATTTGAAGACCTCAATTATTGCCACTAGCCAAGTAGTATTATAAATATACTAAAGTCCGTACTCTCAGGATACGTAAATATTTTTATAAATATGAATAACGCAACGGTAATGTACCTAACATCAAACTTATTGATATCTGACAAAAGTCTGATAAGATAAGACAGCCCTGCAAGTATTTGAAGCCAGTATAATAAGAATTTGGAAAATGTCGCCTGTAAAATGTAGATTAATAAACTTTCCTTCGTATGCACATAAAAATGTATTTATCTCCCTGTTAGAACAAATAATTCAGTTTTAAAAACAAACTGACAGTTTAGAAAGGCACTTTGGTTTCTACAACCTAAATCAACTTTGCAGGTCAACATGATATCATAACAACTTTTGCGGGAGAAACTATACATTATACATATTTATTCTAAAATATTTTTCACGCTACTTACCGCTGTTCTAGTTTATAACCAATCGTAAGTATGTTTCATTCTTCTATTGATGTATTTGCCACACATGATAAACAGATTGAAGTAAAGGGAGTCACTAACACACATACATATTATTGATACTCGGAGCTAATTAAAATCCATTGTGTGAGAGAAATTTACTGTTACATTCTATTTTCCGTTATTTTTCATGAAAATAAGAAACAAGGAGAAAAATCACAAGACGGCTAGCGACCGAGCGGATGGGTTTACTTTTTTGGTGACTTGAAAACCTTGACTTCGTTCTTGAATACTTGCACTTTGGCGCAAAATCGATTTTGTTATAATATAATGTAATACGAATTATGATACTAATATAATGTAATGACAGTAATGTAAAAATAATAACATTAATAATTTAATGTCAAAATCAAAATATTCAAAAGGCCGTATAAATACAACGCGTTTACTTGCTCTTCAAGAATGACAAGAGATGAGTGACGTTCCAATATTCAGCGGTAGATGGCGCGCGGTAGCAGCAGCTGAGCGAGCAGCTGGGCAGCGGCAATTTTGAATAGAAAAAGAGTTTTTATTAGATACTACTAACTTATTACTATGGATTTTTAATATGTTTAACTTATAACCTTAAAAAAGTAGTAGGATATACAGTCGGTTGACTTACTTGTGTTAGCAACCTTCTATCTTCGAGAATCAATTTTATGAAATAAAATATACTTAGGTATCAAGTTTCTCAATGTTTGTATACGTCCTCGTTATGTTCATATCAGCGTCGGACAAGCTGCTGTTCTAATAAACCTATCGCATCGCATGTAAGCTTCGACATGCTTAAATATGGATTAGACCTTATTGCTATACTTTTGGGGTTCCTGGATAAGAACCCGAGAACGGGTTACAGAAAACTTCACTTTGCTTCATTGAAACCTTTCTGTATCAGCACTTAGTACTTTGTAGATAGTAACATGACAACAAGGAGCAAGGAGGTGGTATGAACGTTGGACGCAATCTACAGGAGGCAATAAAATACGAAATAGGTAACTCTCAAATGTGATTTTTATTTCAGTTTTATATCTAATGTACTACTATAATACAGTTGTAACAATAATTAGTACAAAAGAAAACCATAATATTATCAATCAATGAGCGGTGTAGATATTCTACGCTAGGCACTATTATTTTTATCAATTGACACACCATAATCCCTTTTATACAAAGCTTGCTTATAGTAGAGTACCTAGTTCTTTGATTTAATTAGGATAGGTACAGGTACATAGCTATCAGAAATCGCACCATCTTCTGACGCAGACGGTGGCGTTCAAAGGATCCTATTTTATGATCATTTATGAACAGAATCAACGGTTCTTTTAAAAATTAAGGTACTTACTTATCACAATTATATAATTGTAGGTATATAAGAAATGCGAGTAGAGACCTATAATATCATCCATAACACAGCCACAAATAATATTTTAAGAACCATAGTATAATTGAATTACCTACTTAATTGCCTACATATTTGTGGTTAAAGACGCCCAAGCTATCCCAAACTGTCAAATTTTCCCAATTTAACATGAACCTTATTGTTTTGTCATAAAGTTGAAAAACGATCAAAGAAATTTGACAGATTGGGGAAGCTTGATGTGCTGGGCTCTGTACATGCTTACCAACGCGCAACGTCTGAAAGTTTTGTGTCTTTTTCTCTGTGATTATTCTGTATGAAGTCCGCAAATTATGTAAGTAGGTAGGTACCATAGAGAAAGACAATATTATCTAAAAAGGTCTACCTAAGTAGTTCTTAAGTTTGGTCAGATTGTTTTTTAAACTTGTAATTGATAAGTCGTTAAACACAGTAAAATAAAACAACACAAATATGTAACATAATAGGTATTTGCTAATTTACTACCCAATAAGTTTAGCATATGTAATATAATATAAATGATTCTTCATGAAACACTAATTGATCAAAAACCGCACTAGTATATAAGTGGTATGAAAATGAAACAATATTAATAAGTTTTATAATATGTAGTAATTATACCAAGATGGATTAAGTATAATTAAAATCGTTCCATGTATGGGTCTCATCAATAAACATACGGAGTTACTAGAATTTCTTAATTAAGTTTATTATGATATACTTTTGTATGTACTTTTATTGAAAAGTTGATAGCGCTGAAAATGTAACCGGTAATAGGCACATATTGTGTATGTATTCAGTTATTATTTTAACAAATAAAAGTCGCTTATTTTCTAAAGTAAAAGTAGGAATATTGAAAAGAATTTAATGTAGCGGCCATCAATACCAATTATAATATCTTGGAATTTTTTTAACAAAAGGGTTAAAAAATAATATTATTTACATAAGTTATTTTAATACACTTTCTAAAACACTACAGCTATTATTGTTCTAAATTAGTCTATTCTTGATAAACGAGGTTATATAGGTTGAAACCTATATCTAATAACAATTCAACATTTTCAATGCGTTGTTGCCCATATTAAAAGATTGGTTATGACTAAAATGACGTCAAATTGCCAATCACATGAAACAATGACTCACTCGACCCAAGGGATGTAACCTAATATAAGTTTATTGTAACTATTTCAATGCTTTTTGCATATAAAGAGTTTTAAAATATTTGCCTGCATCTTCAAATACTTACTAAAGCCTTGAAGTTTGAACACCCCATTTGTCTGTGATTAGTATATTTCGATTGTACATGTAAATAGCTACAGAACATAATTATGTTTAGATAGGATGAAGACATAGTTAAGATGGCAGAATAATTGTGTATTCTTAGAGAAATCGCGATGAATTTAGATAACATTTCTTTTTCGGTCTATTTTGATATAGTTTTCTGGCAGTTTGTATCCTTCATGCGGCCTAACCAAGTTCGTTCGTAATTGTTCATCAAGTCGCTGACCACGATAAGCTCCTCAGTTGAGCAACACGATTATTGACAAACAGACACACTGGACAGGTCCACTTATATCTGTGTAGTTCTTTTCTCAAGTTTCTGGACATTCAAAGAGAGCCTAAGATCTTTAGAGTTTGTTTCGTTGTTCCTTCTTATTCTCATCTTCATCGCCATTGTAGGTAGGAAACACTGACCTCACCAAGTTTGAAAAAAAAAATTGTTTATTTGCCGATAAAAAATGTTTGTAAGCTCAGTAACCTTTTTAACGGAAACGCAAGACTGCTGGCTGTAAAGTTTCGTGACTAAAAGTTGAAGGCGTAGTGTCTTAACGAAATCAAAGCGCATTTTCATTAGGTTTTGGCCTAGCACGCAGAAATACCTAGGAAAACGAGGGAACTTTTCACGACCGTAAACGGCATTTGTCAAGGTAGCTATCTACTTTTCTACTTATGTCAATAATTAATTAATTGAAACATATCTCAATACGTCATGTATCGTTATTTGAAAGCAGATTATCTATTTCTAATAAAATTATCAAAACACGTGGTATATACATTTACGAAGCAAACACAATTTTTATTATCTAGGTACTTCTACAAACCACATCTCAATTAAAACTAGTGGTATTGTCGTTGGCAACCAGTGCCAAGTTGGAAATAATTAATACATTACATAAATATAATTAATATAAAACGATTACTTTACACACAGTGCTGGATGTTATTACATGATATTTTACAAAGAGCATACAAAAATACACTTCAAACAACTATAAAAATTGGTTAAGATATTTGTACTTAAAGCAATATTAATTCTTTATTCACAGCTAGAATTCCATACTCGTATCTTAAGAGCTTTTAAATCGACACCGTGTTGTACGTAAACAAAAAAGGCAAGATCGACATTGAAAAGTATTTCTGTTTTTTTTTTTATTTAAACACCAGTCGTTGCATGATCTGTTCATCACAACGCGTCGTATTTACAACTTACAAAGTATATATAATTACAGCTACTTATACCAAAGTAACTCGAAAGCCTCAGACAGGATATCTGGCAAGCAATTTTACGTTTTATAAAGATTCCTACCTAAACTACCGCACGATATATCTAGATATAATCTCGCTTTGTGTGTGCGTATCATGATTATTGACCGACGATATCAACGCATCTTACTTAGTGGTCTTATGAATACACGTAGACGGTAATAGTCAGATCCCAATACATGTTTATCACATGGAGCCTATAATGCAAGCCCTTGAAATGGTTTCGAAGTTTTTGGCAAAGTCATCTAAATATTTGCATATAAATACAGATTTCAATTTGAATAAAATTCGTTACGGGTGATTAATTAACTCGTTTCAGTTTATTCTATGCTCGTTTTACTTATCATTATACACCACAGATTCACAGCACTTGAGAAGATTTGTGTATTTTTCGACATGCACATTGCACAGTATCACCGTCCGCGATAGCACGTTACTCTAGCGTCTTATACTTCAACAGTGGCAACCTATCAGGGTCACCACGGCGGGGCACTCAGGTGTTCTCGTCTGAGGAGTCGTCAGACGAGGAACTGGTCTGCAGGGTGGACGCCATGGTCAGCTGCCGGATGAAAGGTTCCCTGGGGAGGCTCTGTTGACCTAGGGGCAACCGCCTCACGCCCATGCGCTCACTCTCTGGCAGTGATTTGCTGCATTTCTCTTCTGTAATCGCATCGCGAGATAATGACCTGAAATTCAACAAATTTAAATGTTACGTTCCTTATTTCTTTAAAACCGTGACTGCCAGAGAACGATACACAATAGAAAATGTATTATTTGTCTGTCACCTGGCGTTTAAGGTGTTGAAGAATATTCTACTGATGATGATGGTGTAAAAATATAGAACACACAGCAGGATTTTTATTTTTTTTTGTAAACGTTGCCCCACACTAGGAATTTCTCCTGTATCGTGGGTGCATTTACAAACATTTAAACTCACATACACAAACAGCCAGACCCGGAACAATTACCTGTAGGTCATACAAATATTTGTTCCGTGCGGGGATCGAACCCACAACACGCGGCGCACCAGCCGATGGCTCAACCACTGCGCCAACCGTGTCGTGAAAGGATTATCAAGGATTATCATACAATATTTTTTCACATATCACGGCAGTAACTATAAGACCTATTCGTGATCTAATAATTTCTATTTTCCACTCATTTATTTCGATAACATATTTTCGAGCGTATAACGCGCCTCTACGTGTTGGTTTTGGCCCCTCGTACGCCTTTCAAAGGTCCGGGAAATCTTTATTTCTAGACAAACACTTATATTAGGGTTAGTTGAGAGTTTACTTAACTATTATACTATATATTATTTGAATCCTGATATAACTTTGAATCTGCATTGATTTTATTTTAAACTGTCAGTCAGTTCGATATTGGGCTCGGTCAAGCTTTCATTAAAATCACTAGTAAATATTATAAAAGAGAAACATCTTAATATAAACAACGGACAATAAATCGTACCCTGTCAGCTCTAACATCGATCCTCTTCGGCATTGTCCTCTATGTGGTCCCTGCATGATGCTGGCTGGTCTACTCGATGCACCCAAGGGGTCCGAATGCGAAACATCCTCCATCAACAGTACTGACGGGCCCCCTAGGCTCGTACTTCTCTTAGACAGCATACTTGGTCCTTGTCTCCCAACTGGATCTTTCGATGTTCCCTCTCCCTTGCTCCAACTATCCCTGTTCCCTTCTGAGTCGGATACCACGACACTCTCGGCAGCACCTTGGGTAGAGCTAGAGCTCTCTCTTCTGAACAGACCTATGATAGATTTTGGATGTTTTGGCTTCTCTATGCCTCCTGATACCGGGAAGGTATTATGAGAATGGATGTGTTTTTACAGCGGGAAGGACAGAAGGGGAAAAGGAAAAAAACGTGTCAGATAAGTTGATAACAATTTCTAAGGTTATAGTGCAAAACATATTATTATTATTTTTTTTTGTTTACGTGTTTGAAGCAGGCACATCTTTTTATTTACGAGTAGATACTATAAAGCACTATTAAATTATTGTTTTCCATAAAATGGTATAAGAACTGCTGTGTATGCTTAAGTGCTAAAAATAAAAATATTTCAGCTAAAGGAATTTAAATAAAAAGCTAACATGCACAGTGTTATCGAAATTTCTGAGCTCAGTGGTAAAATCTAAATGTTCCCAAATAAATTAAATAACGAAAATGCACGCTAAAGACGCTAGGTTATAGGCATTGTGCATAACATGGGAACTATTTTCTTAAAATACAAGTAACTAAATTTATAGAATTTGAAAAAAAAACAGTTTCCAGTCCCATTAACTTACTTCAAAACTTTCGATCAATCTCTAAACTATAATCATAAAATGCTTGATGAAGAAAAAATTGTTAAAAATCGTAGGTAGCTGAAAATATGTTATAACACGCATATTTACTGACGGTGCTGATGCACTTTACAACTTATCATCACCAAAAACAAAATTCGTAGCTTGCTGTGTGATTCAGAATGTCATGACCTACGCGCTACGATTTCGTAGACCGCTTGGATGCGCTACGTGCATACGGTGCTACGCAAAGGTCTACGCTGTATTTGCCCAAAATTTGGACTTTTATTTATAATAATTTCGTCTGACTGCTTTCATGTAGCTATAATTTAATAGGAAACGTTCCAAATGTCAAATTTTATTCAATTTTGTGAATATTAATTTGCACAAACTTACCTAAAAACGTTGCCGAGGGTGAGCTATACGCTAGGTACTCTTTGTTAGAGGCCCAAGCGGGGAACTCGGATTGTTTTAGGGCGCCGCAGCCCTCCATTTCCTCTCGTTTCCATGGCAACATGGTCTCCGTTGCGGTCGGGGTCGCCACGCGAGCGTGCTCAGCTACTATCATGTAGGTGTCTGTGATTATAAAATTAAGTATAGATAGCCATTCTCAGATGCATAAGAAACTGCAAAAACTAAAAAAAAACTACTAAAGAAAATGCATCATGTTTAATACTTGCCATTATCGTCTGACAGTCTTCTTTCGTCTTCTTCGAGAATATCCTCATTGGGAACTAAAATATTCAAAATGTTGGCGTTAGGTATAGTTTTGTGCATTTTGATACTTCTAAATGGCAAGCGACATCGGTGCACGCCCAGATGGAGATGATGCGATCAACTGGACTCCTTAGATAACGAGTAGTCCTTAGTAACCTCCTTAGATAGGAGAAGTAGACGGAGAGTAGGGTTGCATTTGCCTCATAGTGAGACATTACAGGCTTGTAAGTAATAATAACAACTTTGAAACTTACGTAAACTATGTTAACTAACAATAAAAAAAAATACATTGATCAGTTAATAAATACGTGTCTATTTTACATTTCAAAAGTAATACTTGAATTAAACATTGTAATAATGTTATCTACTATTTATAAATACATAAATATGAATTCGTATATGCAAGTTTACATTACTTAAATAGGTACGTACCTAGTAAAGGGGCTAACTGAGCACCTATTGACTGGGAGCAAAATTATCTACGCTATTACAGATACTTATAACATAATTATCTCAGTCTATATAAATATATTTATGTCTATTGACTACCAATACCCCATAGTTATATTGAGTTGTTAATAGTGGATATTATTATAAATACGTATATTATACTCGTTATATCATGCAATACTTACTTCTTTCAACTACTGTGCCAAGTTTAACACCAATAACCAATCCAATAATTTAAGTAGATAGTAAAAATTCTAGAATTTTTAATCATATTTTTCAAAAATATTATTAAACGATTTGTATACTCATACTACCTAGTATTATTGGATTGGGTATAAAGAGCTACGTAGCGATAATAGGAATTAATCAAAGGAATGAATAGTATGTGTTTAAAACATGCAATAGTAACATTGAATCGGATGACCAATATCTTCGCAAAGCGTCTGATGAAAAAAATATTTTCTTTATTTCTATGTAAGCAAAAACGTTCGATGTTAATTGAACTGAAAAGGAAAAACAATTCACTAACGTGGCCAAAAAACGATACCGAAAAAATCTGGTCTATGATTAGTTGGACTATTAAAATGATAGTGCCCAGTGCTACCCAATGTCTTACAGATTTGACGCTAAGGTGTTTTCTCTAAAGTAATTTACAGCCTTTGCCTACCTTGAGCGTGTAATCTTTACATAATCATGATTTGCGGTAATCGTAGCACAGTCACAACAAAGCATATAATCTAAATTAAAATCTTGATCATCAGACGCAAGTATGCACAGTTCTAGTGACAATTATGAAAACAGTTCAGTTCTGAAGTAAACACATACCAAAGTTATACGTGGATCTGTCCCTTCTCCACGGTAAGGATTTCTCAACAGCTGTCGGGAGTATCTCTTCGGGTGTTTTAGCGTACTGCTTAACGATCCTCGCTTTCAAGGGATTGAATCCAGGCAGGTTAGCCAGTTGATTTAAAAGTGAACTACTATTTTCTTTATGCGAGGACGTCGGACTGACTTCTTTGTATCCAGCTGATAATATTATCATCGCCAGTTGTCGAGAGTATCGGTTAGTTTGCGGTGCCACATGAAGATTGCCAGAAGGGAAGAAAACGACAATCAAACACAAAGAATATTAAACAAGCAGAGATGAACAGATACGTAGCGATTAGAAGATTAGTAGGTATTCCTAAACGACTAATGGAATGGTATTTGTGGCTCAGGACAGAAGTAGAAAATCTAACTTTGGATTGAAACCAACTTCATTAACAAACCTTCTAGCTTGATTCGTTATAATTTACACTGAAACAGTTCTCGCAAATGTAATTTGTATTTGGCTGTTATAGTTAATAACCGTAAACGTTTCAGTAGGTGAGGCTGATAGACCTGAAAAATTACTTCATTAGGGTTCAAATTTAAGTTTGTTGATGTGGACCTATTCATTTTTCGTTTTTTTTAATGACAGATACTACTAAAGATAGAGAATATGTATTCAAACAAAGGTTTGAGAATAAGTTGGTTAATATTAAAGGTCAAATTGAAATAGGCAACTGAACCAAAACAAATCAATGAAAAGAATTTCAAGAAGATGTAATTTAGGATGTACAAATAACTACATACAAAGAAATTATTAAGAACATGCCACCACAAATACGTTATAGCTCATTCTCACAGTATGTAGCCATGTCAGAAATTTGCGAACGCTTTTAGACTCAGCAAATAATAGTCGTATACCAAAGTAAACGTCGGTTCACTGGTTATAAGTATTCCATTTTGGTTAATGAAGAAAAGGTTGTGCGGTAAATAAAAACAAAGTTAGTCGACAACATCTAAAGGACTCGTTTGGATTTGAATTTAAAGCTTTTGATAGTTAATTTGTTATTCATATTCATACTGGATTGGATTCACCTTCGCATATAGGAAAACAAACAATATCCATAACTGGAAAAGGTGAATCGTTGTTTTAAATCATACCGATTAGACGTACCTTCCTAGAAATTGCTGGAATTTTAGATTAACTTAAACATAACTGGCTAATTGTTGGTGTACCATAGGCACTCTGCCTAACCCTTCGAGGAATACAGCCGTGAGGTTATGTTATTTTTTATTTAAATACAACAAGCATACCGATACATGTTTACGTCTAGCTAGTACCTAGCTACCGTTACACAATCTGTTGCTCTTTCTACGCAGTGCTTCTGATCCAGTAGACAACAACGATATGGTTTAGCGTTAGCAATGTTACCATTCAAATCCAAACTGCGGTGTGTCACTCAGGGTGTGTCATGCAGAATACCTACGCGGGGTTTTGGCAGTGAAAGTAATACCGCCGTCGTCACCTTCTCGTCGCGGGCCCGCCTCGCGCTCGTCGCCGTCCTCCTGGAGAACCTCGTCTATGTAGTCTGTAATAATGTTTTCGTTACTGGCATATTTGAAATGAGAACGCTTTTGTTTCATGCTTTAAATAAAGAGCTAACATTTTTATTTATTTGGCAGCTTTTAGGTTTGTTTAATTTTATTTCTGAGTTTAAAATTATGGAATATTTGCTATCACATATAACACACAATACGAAACAGAAAAAAAACATGTGCTATTTCTACATGTTCTAATAATTTTATCATTTTGTTTATTAATATTTCATTTAAACTAGTGTAAGACGAAGCGTTAGTGCTTGCAACGAAAATAAACAATGGTTATTGATACATATATGTATGTATGTATTTTGAAAATAAATAAAATAATCGAAAATAATACTTGAACCCACACGTGCATGCGATCGACACTCGTGATAATAGGAAAGAATAAATAAGTACCTAATCTATAATACTTTATTTTACCGTGCGTGAACTGTTTGGCCGAACCGTTTTGCTGGAATTCAGGGAAAGTAACATGATTTTTCCCATCCTGAAATGAAGAAAAATAATAATTAAATATCACCTTTCACAACATAACCTTAGTTAATACTAGTGGCGGAGTGTCCATAAAACTCGATTCTTACCAATTTTCCTCAGAAAGTTTGAAAGAGCAAATCTACCGCCATTGAAAATTGGCACACCCAGTATTAGTGTCTAATATTGCTAAATTATTTAGTTAGTTACACTGAAGGTATATCATCACACCCAAACTACCAAAAACTGGTAAGATTCCTAATAAGTTTTTATTTCGTCGGCTTGCCTCTTACGAATATTGAAGCCTCGCCACAGATGAACACTATATCAGCTATAGCTTCATCATCATCGTCTAGCCTAGCCTTTTTCCAAAGATGTTGGGGCCGGCTTCCAGTTTGACCGGAACAGCTCAATGCCAGTATTTTACATGGAGCGACTGCTTATCTGACCTCCACAACCCAGCTACACGATAAGACTGGTTGTCAGACTTTCGGGCTTCTGACTGCCCGTAACGACTGACAAAGATCTACAAATTACCGCAGGGACCAACAGCTATTGTACTAACCAATCGAATCAAGTCTAAGTGTGTATTTAAAGTAAAAAAAATGTTTTAACGACACGCACCTGCTTTCCACGTTTACTACGCTTGTGATGATGCTTCCTGTCGCCAACTCGACGTCGTATGTTCATATGGGTCTTGTAATTGACTTGCGTGCCGAGGTCGCGATCGTTTACCGCGTGACGGCTGTAGCTCAGCCGACGATGCTACAGAAAACCATAGGATATAATAACTGAAAACCCCATTTTCTTATCTATCGATAGCCAACCTACATATATCAAGGCCAAGGTATGATTAGTTAATTAGAGTTAGCTATAACAAGGGCCTTATGTTAAAGTAAAATAAACGTTATGTCTACCCTATTCCTGATGAAGTCCCGCCGATGACCGACTTAGTGAAATGCAGGTCAAGGTGTGAGGTTGGCTACAGTTTGCGTCATATAAGTTTTCCGATCAGAAATAGACGCGAATGACTGCGAAGTTGTCAATATCTATACTAAAACAGCAGCGCACCATGACGTGCGCATCAGAAAACATAAGGCCAAACACCAATGCTTTACGTAAACGTTACAAACGTGCGTTAAGATTGAAAAATCCTCGTTTCGCACAAATTATTGAAAAGTAATGTTCTTCAGTAGGTATGGAAGATATTAATGATGCTTGCTGCTGATTTGAAACCAACAAGGTATAAGATAGTTGTATTTTCGAATCTGAAATACTTAGTTCAAATTAACGTCACAATTACGTAAAGCATTCGAGCTAGGCACAGGCACAGGTTTGAGAGCGACCAACTTTTGTGACGCAGACTGTACATGGTTTTAAACCGACAGCGAACTTGTTACTATGGAAGCCATAGTAACAAGTTCGCTGTCGGTTACTAAGTAGGTTTTAATCTTCACCTACTTACCCAGCTAACTTCCTGCCGTATTAATAGGTTAATCAGGTTTAGTTTTCATCGCCTCAAGCAAACCTGAACCGTGCCATAGACTTATGAAAATGTTCTAGTTTATATGCAACTTAAATATTACTAGTACGATGCACATCTACTCGCTAGCCTAAGAAATTTAATAGAGCAGACATAAGCGGGCTTAACCAACAATGTTTTTATGACTACGCCAGAATACTGTGACCCAGAAAATTGCTAGAGCAGACTCCCTGTGGATAAGTTGCATTAATGTGATATTATGTCAAGCTCTGACCAAGCGACAGCCACGACCTAATTCATAATTATATTAAAACAAAGGCTTTGATAAAGAAACATACGCGTCTGAACGGTTTGCAAAGTTCTTCGGCTAGGAGATGATGTATCTTCGCGTCTGTGAGATCTTTTTTCGACGGATTGTACTCCAGCTCTTGCATGTCTATGTTCCATGTAGATGAGTCTAACTGGCTGAAACTAGGACTGAAAAGAAACGAATAGCATTAAAAATAAAGTAAATAAGATAAATCAAAAAACACGACAGCGTAAAATTTGAACTTTAAACACAAAATCAGAAACTAAAAAGGAGCTTAAAATAAACTGGCAGTGTCACCCAGACTTAAAAAGTTTTTACGGAAATATTTTTTACATAATAACACTGCTGTTTATGTCCTGATGAATGTTAGTGTTTCTTTTTAAACGTTCAGCGGGTACTCTAGGAATTTCGCTTGTACCGTATCATCTCATGGATGAGTTTACAAAAATTTAAACTCACATAAAAATAAAAGTAAAAAAAATCGCGACATGCAGCGCAGCAGCCAATCGCTCAACCACTGCACCGTCCGTGCCGATTTGTAATGGAAGTGTAAATTGTGTTTCAATGTACACTTCACTACACTACACTACTGATCCTTTTTCTCCCTTTGGGCATGTACCTAGTCTAATTAGTCAATTTTGTAATTGACAAGTTAATAATTGCCACTTAGTATTATTTCCAGAATAAAGTTAACTAAAAGTTACCTTCCATTAAAATTGGCATTTGTATAGTTTTTGAATATAGCTGACATCGATTCGGCTCCAGATATATTCCCTATAGTAGACGCGTTTCTTTGCATGTACTCAATAGCATCTTTCATGGCCAGCTTCGAGTAGGTCTCCAGAATCTTGGGTTCTGCACCCTGGAATAATAGGACGTCCTGTTTTGTTATTAGTTACCGTGACCAATCGATCCCTTATGTCGCGTAATTAGTTCAAAGTTTCAACCAAATAATTACCTGATAGTTTCTAAGTAAGAACGGCCTAATGAAACGATTGTCAAATCTTTTGAATTTATCTCTCATGTGGTGGTTTCCATGTTTTCCTAAAATGTCTTCAACACCTGCCATTAAATGGTCCATGAACTAAAAAACAATATATATAAATTATTCAATACCTAGGTAATATTATATCGAAGAACAATTGTAGAATGTGCCGCATTACAAAGCGGTTAGCCATTTTAAAAGACGGTGCTGCTTTGTATTATGGCTGATCAAGGTTCAGTTGTAATGTCAACAAAACATCTAAACTGGTCGCAGTAAGTAAGAAGGTACATTTTGGCACCCAACCAAATGGCGTTGGTTAGGTTAGAACCGTGACCAGCCACGCTTGAGCCGAGCTATACAATTCGGCGCCCGTTCGATTAGCCGTAACACATTCCGGCTGAACGTTGATCCGAGGGAATAGAAAACGGCTTGCCACTATGTAATGCCCATGACCACAGCAACAACAATTGTTAAATTAATGGTTTACCCTTTCATGAATCCGTTCATTCATAGTAGGCTTTCTCTTCTCAGCAGTTTTAACATTAAGTATTTTCACTAGAGGCTTTATAGTGATCCCTTGTATGAACACAGTGAAATATATAACCGCTATAGTGGTGGTGACAAACATTGGCTGGAGTTCCACTACTTCGGGATCTATTAGAAGAACTAGAGCGAAAGCCACTGCGCCTCGAAGACCTGGAAATGTAAATAAAGATTGAGATCAAACAGTATCTAAATAAAGCATAAGTTTGCTTTTGTTAGGGTTGCCATCCGTCCGGGTTTGTCTTAGTTCACTCATTTAAATAAAGTTGTTAGACTGCTAATACTTTCTTCAAAATTCAAGAACAGTCTGTTTTGTTTCTTTAAAAGACCTCGTTTTTTTTTTAAATTGCATGCAGTTAACATTATAAATGTTGATTTGTCCGCGTTTTAAGCTACAAAATCCGGGGTATTTGTGCTTCTTGTCCTGGATGGCGGATTTTAGAGATAACAACCCTAGCTTTTGTCTACTATGGTTGCGGTTCAGCAAAAACCGATTGAATAAATTCATTCATTCAATAAATTCTTGGAAACTGAATTAACTTCTATTCTATTGATACTGAATGGAAGACAAAATTAATTAACCTGATTATGAAATGTATGTACAATGGAGATCTTAGAAATAATTTTAATATAAGGAACTGGGGCCTTACTCTGCAAATTAATTTCAATTCCGATCTAAAGCCAATACGATTCAAATGTTAATTTTGTAGTTACGTGTTTATATTATTTGTTGAAATACACAGCTGTCAAAATAAACTCGAAATCGACAGTACGAAAAGTCTAAATTCCAATGTCAATCGATCTGAATTTATATGAGGAATAAGCGCGCTGTTTAAAGTATAAATTTTTTGTAACCTCATTTTCTAATCTCTACATTGTCTCGCAGTACTCTTGAATATGATAAACCTTCCCTATGGGAACAACACTCACAACATACAACATAAATCAGCTGTTTCAGACAAGACTGCAATTCTAACGAACATATAGAACACCATTTTCTTTCTTAATATTTTCTTGTTGTTCCCGAGGTCAAAAGTTGTTCATATTTACTAGAAGTACCTACTATGTACTGTAAAAGATTTATATAATCGATAACAATACAGACATGAAGTTATAGGTAATTTTTCTGCGGAATACAATATTTGGAGATAGTGTAAATCCATTATGGGTTCTCCGTATGATTCATCACGGGCTTTATTTTTTCGCCCATATATAAAAAATGTCCCTAAAGCCATAATTTCAAGTAGTACAAAACTTCAGTATCAAATCTTCGATACAGCAAGCTGGCACGTCTGAAGATTTTCGCCCTTAGATATCACGTAGGTGCCCGATCATTATTTTCTAGGGTGTAAAGTGGCTACACGAAAGTGATATACGTAACCAGTCTAGAACTTTGTCTAGATGACAACTATTGGTTATTGCATAGTATTCTCAACTGCAGCGCTGTCAAACTTTCAGTATTGCATTGTTAGATTTGCAGTTTGACAATGTAACCTGAGTATATTACATTTATAGTCCGGAAAGGGATCGGGTTTATATGTATTGATGCTAGTTTTAATGCATTGTTGAGCTATTTTCAACTGATTATTATATTCGTACAATCAAAGATAACTTACCTCCGTAAGACATGACGAACTTTTCAACCCTATTTAGTTTATGCAAACGGAACTTGTTGGCTATTGCACTAAATATGTATACACCTGAAACAATTAAAATTAATACATAATGTCTTACTCATAAAATTTAGAAATCGCAGTTCCACTCCGCAGCATTTGCTCAAACGCCTGTAATCTAAGGGTCTACGCCGTAGACGCCTACGGCGTAGACACTTAGCTTAGGGAGTGTGATAATTTGAGACAAACACTGAAAATTATAACAGTAAGGACCTTGTAACAATATTTGAATAGCCACAATCCATTAGTTCATTGGTTTATTTAAAAAAAGGGGGTTTTTGCGAAATTATCTTTCAAATATTTTAACCTGAGCTTATTCTACGAGTTGAAGTTTGTTCATTTAATTCAAATAACATCTTAGAGAGACACGTTTTGTTAATAAAAAATCCAAAAGAACAATACGCACAGGAATCTTTTGTGTATCCATGACTAACAAAAGATACCTTAATTAAAGAAACGGCACACGAGTTTCCGTCACAATTGAATGTTATGAGAGCGACACGTGCAGATGAAGCCCTGAATTTTGACGGGCATTATCCGGTCACAGTTCACACGTGACCCACATTGTGTTCCGTCGCTTTGTTTCTGTTTGTAGCTACTTTTACAAGTTGTTTTTGATGATGAAATATATTCGTTGGGGCTATGCTATTGGTTCGAAAAACGTGACACAAAAATTTGGCTTGGAGAGAACTTTGCTTAAATATAACCATGGCGAATCAATACCTATTGAGAGCTTATCTGAAGCCTATTTCTTTGTAGAGAACATATTTTTTATTTTGTTGATAATTAAATTAAGTTACTGCTTACCTATTATCCGAAATACTGAGCAGAATACGATGGTCAATATCACAAACCACGTGTTCCAGTCGTGATTGTTATTTACAGTAGCAACTCCTAGGAACATGAAGATGATGGTTTCAGAGGACGAAGACAACATCTTCATGGTGTATTTAATAGTGGTGTGCGATTTGTGGGATATGTTCCCCTCCACGTAGTTTTTCATTGTTATTCCACAAAATGTTATACTGAAAACATAAAAATACAAGTAACTCACCCGTCAAGCAGTAGGTATTGATTTGAATTCAAAATAAATGGCTATTGGAACTCATCAGAGTTTATCTTCGAAATAATCTAACTATTATGGTTGAATCCAATGTTAATCAAGTTAAACGTCTTGTGAAATTAACAGCTGTAATCACCCTTCAGCGTAAGTTCAGAAGAGTAACTTACGCAAGAATCCCACTCATGTGGAACATTTCAGCGTTCAGATATGCCAAGTAAGCCATGACGAAGATAAAGATGGGCTCAATGACCCTGACTTCGTGCGTGAAGCGTGTGACAAGGCCCGTGGCGAAGCCCCACACGACGCCGATACACGTGCCTCCGACTGCTACCACCAGGAAGGAAGCGAGACCAGCGAGAAAGTCCGTGTACTCAAGACGCGATGGGCCCATTTCTCTGCCATGATAAATGAGAATTCAAATTAGTATGATTTGACATTCAATTACTAACGATCATGTGCAAAATTAAACGAAACGATGGATGGATTGTGTGAAAGATGATATGGCTAGAAAGGAGATGACGATTGAGATATCGACAAATAGATGTATGGAAGAAGAAGACATGTTGCTGATAATGTCAGGAGGATATTGATGATGATGGTCTAAAATGACTACTTACGTATACGCTTCAAACATGTGATACAAAACAACAGTAACGGCATCATTTAACAAAGATTCGCCGAAAACTACAATGTAAAGCACTTCATCGACATGAATTTCCTCAAAAACAGCTAGAACAGCTACTGGGTCCACCGCTGAGATGAGTGCTGAAAATAAGAGCATGTCCAGAAGAGGAGTGGTGCAGCCAAACATCCCAGTCTGTCCGCAAGCCCATAGGGACGCCCCTGTGAACAATACAATGTTAGCTTCATAAGTCATGCTGCACCCTTATCCCCAAAGGATTATCCTTATCCACAAATCCAGACTCAAGGCTACTATGGAAAAGTTCCAGACAATTTGTCCGTCCCGGGAACCAAACCCAAAAAATTGCTGTATTTACTAAATTATCAGCATAGTAGTAAGTCAAGTGACCTATGGGACAAATTTTAAACAAATCTACTGCTAGAGGAATTTGGTATTAAATCAGCTTACCAATAGTCAGGGTGTTGAACACAGTCCCAACAACAGCAAATAAAAGAATTGTTCCAAGATGATCAAAAAACAATCTGTTAGGCATAAAGTAGCCCGCGTCCAGTATTATAGGAGGTAACATGTATAAGAAGAAGGTGTCTGGCGTTAAGGGCTGCACGTGTACGCTGTGCGTACTCAAGAGCAGGGCTCCGATCAGCACCCCCACGAAAATCAGGAGACAGGACTCAGGAAACATTTTGGACAACTTTGGTGCCATGTGAAAACCTGAAACAAATGCAATTTTAAATTGACGGATAATAAGACCCTTACGGAGTCTAAATAAAGAAGTACTAAACGACATGTCTTGTAAATAATTAAAATAAACTACTGAGTACATTGTTATCAGCAAAAAAAAATTATTTTGAACTGAAAAGTTTCAGAAACTTTTCTAATGAAACTACTTGTTGGTTTTGGTTACATTATTTTTGTTAATGTGTCAGTTTGTGACATTTGTGTAAATGAAAAATGTTAAAAACATGCAAAATTAAAATATTTCAGTGGTGGCAAACAAAATGTAATTTATATGTTTTGGTATGAAATTTTACCAAACTCAACCAAACATTTTAAAGTTTTTGGGTTGAGGTTAAGGTTTTGAAAAATGTCGAAAAGTAAGCCAAAGAAGTTGTTTCATACTAAATCCTTTTCTAGCATTTATGATATAATTGGGGCTATGTCATACGGTAGTTTGGTTCATAACATGAGCCTCAACAAACCAGGAACCAGACAATCAGTGTGTCCCGTCGGGAGCGGGGAGTCACCCAAGCAGTCGCTGGAATATGAATACGTAGTGTCTGAAAGGTACAATCCTTTAGTAAACGATAGCAGCTGCAAGACTGTGGTACCGTCTACGAGTACCATATTTTATGATTTGGACGAGATTGCCAAAAGACACTCATTTCATTGTTTCACTGAACCCAGTACATCAAATGCCAATTTTATGAAAGTGATGAGAATGCCCCCACCTTGTAATGTTCTTGGAGGAAAATGCTCTGCTATTGTCCAGGAGTGTGCGGCTGAAACACGTCCAAAACTGGTGCCAAGAGATAGTATGAAGGTCAATAGTAAAAAGGTAAAGAAAAAACACTCAAGACTTTCCTCTGATATCTGCTTAAGAGATGATGATTATATTTACGAATATCAAAGACCCCATTTTTACAAAGATGCGTCTAGCAGGCAACAAAAATTTTGGTCGTATTCGAAATATCGCACAGAGTACACTAAACCTATACCAGAAGAGAAGAAGGCAAAGAAGAGAGACCGAGGGAAACGCACGGAAGATCCTTGTCCATGTCAATTATTTTCCTATGCTTGTCCTTGCACGGATAAAAAATCTCTAACTGAGTTAGCAAAAAATAGTAAGTCTCTCACGATTGTTGACAAAATAACGAGTGCTCAGAAATTTGAAGAACAAACGAAAAATGCGAAGTCTAACAAAAATAAAAAGAATAAACATGATCTTGGAATGGACGATAAGCCAACGAACACAAGTCTAGTAACCATGATCGAAGCGACTGTTCCTAACAAAAAAAACGACCTGCCGATACAGGTTGTAAAAAAAAAAGACACACCGGTTCTTGCTGATAAAAACAATGTTAATAAAAAGGCAAAAAATAAATTAAGACCTCACAAAAAGCGAAGAGTTCTATGTCCTAACTGTAAGGAGGAAGTAGATGTCGATATTGTAGTCAGCCAAAGTACTACAGAGGAAGAAAGAAGCTTGAAATATGAAAACTCTTCGACAATGCGCAGTGAGGAAATATCATTAACCACTGCCTATGCCTGTAGATCGACTGCTTCACCAAACAGTAACAGAAATAAGACCATAGAAGATGGAGATTTATGTATACATGATCCGCGATGTGAATTTTTACCCGTCTGTCAAATACTACCAACCGAAAACTTTTATACCGTAAGCCAGAAATGCACCAACAAACATTCTGTTTCTAAACCAACTCCTCGCGTTATAAGAATAACGAAAGCTTGCAGGCATCATCCACCTTGTACCGTCGTGCCTTCGTGTCAAAGAGCAACTGTGTTAAAAAATAACTGCGAATATATCCCTCCTTGCTTACATCGGCCTCGGTGCGTTAACATACCTCTGTGTGTGCCATTTACTAAAAATCTTCATTACGAAGAAACAACAAGTAAAATGGCCGACGATATAGAAACCTCTGACTGTCCACATATTCCGAGATGCAAATATGTTCCTGTATGTCAACGCGACTCAATATCAAACCCGATAAACCATCAAATTAACATGATATCTCGAGTGCAGAACGCGTGCGAGTTTCTAAATGATTACAATACCCCAGCTTTTTTGTTAAATCCGAACCAACAAGCTTGTGCAAGCACATTTTCTCCGTGCCAGCTATCTCCTAACAGCACATGTTTTACGGAACAATTTTCGTGTAGATCCAACAAGTCATGTCAATTTGATACCTCAAATTACAAAAGTAATAATGAAGCGAATGAAAATCCAAGCGAAGAGGCCGTTATATTTATCAGAGATGTCGGTTGCCAGTTTAGAAATAAAATTTATTCTCCAAAAGATTCTGTATTGAAAACCAAAATATCAAGTAACTCTTTTGATTATGTTGATGTTAAAATGGGGAACTACTACACAGATGTTCATACTTTGAGGTATGAAGATAAGTACACCAGTCCGCTGTCTGGAGAGGAGCAGTCTCTCTCGACAGTGTCAGTAACTTCCATGGACCCTGAGTCAGAGTGTCCTTCTCACGGCCGGCGACGCCACCTCGCGCCTCAACGCCGACCAGCAACTGGCTTTACACCCAAACCAGCTTACATCACAGCATACTCTTCGGTAGCACATCCCCCGCCACCTCAGTATGAAGATAATAAATCGGAAACGTATCTAGTTAAATCTCGCAGACGTTTTCTGAAGGGCAAATATAAAAAGATATTTTCTGTAAAACGTAGGAGGAAATCCCAAATGAGCAACGTCGTACTTGATTCGTTAGCGTTTGAACCTAAAAATAAATAATTGAAGCAGGTTTCTTCATTTTTTTTTATCGTGTTTACATATGGTGTACTGAGATTATTATGTATGATTAAAATAAAGATGTTTTACCTTGTAAATCATAATTTACATTTATTTAAAACCAGTATTTTAATAAAAGTACTAGTACATGTAGATACTACGAGGATACTACATAATATAATAGCGCTGAAAATCCGATTGCGCTCTTATCGAGGTTTGTTTAGGTATCTTTAATAATTAGTGTCGGTGAAAACAGGCTTTACCCTGCACACTCGAAAACGCTATTCCGGATAACTCCAGTCCGGAATAACGCTGACCCACGTCGCTCTACCCCCAATGATCGCTATCAAAACCATGAATTCAGGGCACCCCACTGAGTTAGGTTTGTCCGTCATTCCTTTCGTGTTGGTTGATATTTTGACCGTTCACGTGGTACACAGGAGCCCGTCTAACTTATCCCTGAAGGAAAACAATATGATACACGCAACTTGTTCAATTAATCGGAAGAACGGAGCTAGCGGGAGCAAGCTAAAGGGGTATAGTTCATTTGGGATGATTGATTTGGGAAGCATTATTTTTTCTCTCTTTATTCGAATCCATTCCTATAAACGTATAGAATGAAAGTTATTGATTTTCGCACTGCAGGGCAGGCGCTCTTCTCATACAGAGAAGGCATGAGAACCACAATTGCTGAAGGCGGATATTCGAATTCAACCTTATATTAATTATACCTCCAGGTTTCCTTACGATATTTTTCCTTCGGTGTCAATGCTGTCCAAGATAAGCTTAGAAAGTACCAATATGACTTTCTTTAATTCAGTGTCGTACTTGTCCCGATTTGAACCAGAACTTTGCGTATGAGGGGCAGGCAAGGCTTATACAAACGCTTAAGAAACTTTGGTTAGGTAACAAAATGCAAGTACAGCCACTTATTATACTACTCACCTGACAAACGCCACAACACATGTTTTGGTCGCCCGTTGTCGCTGAGTACTCCAGGTATAACAGTATGCCTCAGTATGACTTTCACGACCATTCGTGAATGACGAGACCATATTCAATAGAATATTTCGTGTCTTCGTGGAATTCACGCTCAGACGAAGTGAGGCAGATAATTTATAACTTTAGCCGGGTACAAATTTTGAAGTAATGTAATTAGGAGACGTGTTTAATTAATTGGGATTTTAGTATCAAAGTATCAAGGAACAGATATGCAAATATATATATGATTGGCTTATTTTAGTAAATTGACCCATATCAATTGAAATATTGGATACAATATTTATCAAAAACTGATATATGAGACACACCAGATTAATTCGTTTTGAGTGTATTCTGAATACTTAATTACCGCTTGTTTGAACTTGTTTACATAAGGCATCGATAAACATTTACATTTTGTCTGAAAAAGATGAGTAAATTGGATATTATTTAGACGCGTTCTTCAGTTAAAAACAAGTTTAAGTGTTTCAGAGAACTGCCTACTACTGGTACATAGAAGTAGGTCAACGCCACGTTCCACTAGGGGAAGCCTTACTGATCTTGCCTAACTTCTTCATTTGCAAATGCCGCAAGCAAGCGAACTTGTGTAGAGGTTTGAATTATGTAGTTGTTACTAAATTAACATCATGTGCTGTTTTATTTATTGCACAAACAAATTATTAATGTACCTTTTCACTTATAAACATACAAGAAGAAAGGAATAGAAAGTCACGTACAAATGTGATGCATTTTTTCTGTGTGTAGGTAGGTACCTACAGGTGTAACGATGATGTGGTGTGTCTGTGTGTTTTTCACCGTGTGTTATCGTAATCGTCAGGACAAGGCTTATTTTAACGATTATTTGTTTTTAGAAATGTGGGAAGTTTAAAAATTTGTTTCCAATCTCAAAAAAAATTGCACCCGTGTGTAGTCGGGGCGGGCAACTATAGAATAAAATAATAATAATAATTCTGGATAATCCACACAGCATCATCTAGCCCTAAGTTAAGCAGAGTATTATGGGTACTAGATGACTGATATACTTAACACAATACATTACATAGACAGATATGCTTTATTATACATAGCAAATACCCAGAACACCCTGAAAAATCTTTGTGGATCGCACAAACATTTGTCAAGCGGGAATCGAACCCGCAACCTCCTTTATCGCAGTGTAATTTGTAGTTATAATTTTAAACGACTTACTAAACATTCTGACAACTATTATTTTACAAACCTTACCCTATCCAAAGTCCTAACATGTCTACCTAGAAGTGAGAAGGCCATATCGTCCTAATCTACAAAGTAAACAACCTTCTTATTATAAAAAAAAACATACCCACATAGCCGGGCACAAGGGTAAGTATACCAACTGAAATTCCTAAGTAAACAGCTACGGGCATAACACCACTTGGCCCAGTTTGCATCACCTTCGAAGCTTCGAATAAACCTGTGATTTCCAAGTACACAAGTGAATATTCGTGTTTGAAAATTCAGGGGTACATACGTGCCTGAAGTGGTACAAGGGCGAAGAAAAATGTTTGATGTCTGAGTTATCTTGATCACATACCTACTTTGTTATTATACTTCATCTCGTCTTTATACAGTATATAAGAACCATGCGGGTCGATCGAAGGTTAAGCTATGTTTGCCAAGTTCGGTCTATGGATGGGTGACCATCTATTAAATCGAGATCCTTCCGTGGTTTGGAAATCACGTTAAACCGCTGGTTCCAGCTGACGTTCGTAGATCTTAGGGACAAATAGTCTTGCCAAAGGGTAGGGTGTTATCCAGTAACTGGGCTATACAGGTCAGGTTGGCGGTCACTCAATGTTAAATAAGTATTTTATTTGTACGTACCTACTTAATTTCTTTAGATTAAACGACCTATGTACAAAAAATCAATACCTCAATAAAATATATTTTAAAGTTTCTCATGTTTAAGAAAACTACTTATGTGTTCTTTTAAAAAATAAAGATTTAATAAACCGAAATACTGGTATTCAGCTGCATGATGCATCTGGTTAGGCTGGAAGTCGACCCCAATATAGCTTGGAAGGCGGCTAGACAAAAGATGAATTCTGTGAGTTGCCTGAGTGCAATCATTCACTGCCAAGAATATCGAATCTAAAGATTCAGATTTTTATTACTATTGGTAGCCGACACTCTATACTTACTCGTGTGAAATATCGAAAATCTATACTTACTCGTGTGAAATATCTAAAAGTGTAAAAGGAGTTGACGATAGCAGTCGCGTATAGAATCCAAAAGGGACTAGATAATAATTGATCGATACCTTAAAAACCCGATTTAGCATATTATGAGAAAAATCTTATTTTTTTATAATTAACACCTTCACTGCCAGACAACGAGACACACTAGAAAATGTATTGTTTGTCGGTCACCTGGCATTTAAGGTGTTACAATTATTAGGATTAAAGATAAGTTTATCATCTTTTTAAGATTTCACTTGCTCGTGCAAACAATAAACACTAAAATAAACACTTAAGGAATAAACAAAAAGGAACTCACCAATTTTTGCTATGCTAGCGAAGAAAATCCATAATCCTATCAAGAAAGGCGTTTCAACCCGATGGAACTCAAAGGCAGCGATGACGAGCTTCTTTATCTTCTTCTCTGGCTTCTCCGTGCTCGGTAGATTAGTGGTGGTGTCCTGGTGCTGGCGAAGTTGCGTGCCCGGAGGCTCGCCGGGCACCGGGACCACGGGGCCCATGGGCCCGAACCCCAGTCCGGGGTACGTGGAGATCCCATCGACTGTTATGGACGGACTTTGTTTCGTGGTGCTCTGGAAAGAAGAAAGAATGTTAAAGAAGGTGGGAATAGAAGAAGTAACGTTATATGTTGATATTTGTATTTTGTTTATAGAGTTTAAACCAAGTAGGAGGAATTTCCGTAACCAGTAGGTTCCGCGTTTCTGGCATGCGTCTAATAAACTAGTTTTATAATAATTTAAACATTTATTCTCTCTACATCATCATCTATCTGCCCTCATCACAATTCCATACGTCTCTATTTGTCGTCATCTCAAAAGTCACCTCCTTTTTTTTCATTTTCTCGTTACTTAATACTAGGCTTAACAGTAGTTAAAAAAATAACGTTGTGAGAGACTGGTGCCTGCGGAGCGAGCACGGGCGTACAAGACGTTTGTGACAAGAAATGAATACGGTAGTCTAGTATGATACGGTTTTATCGCCCAAACTGTGATAAAATGTGTGACTCGAGCCATGTCACAGTACATGTGCTCGACCCGCTGGAGTAGGTTTCTAAAATAACAGGTCCATACAGGTCACCAGGGACCACCCGCGGTCATATTGACCGATAAGTGTTGTCGATGTTTGCGGTACTTGAATTACATACTTGTACCTTATACTTAATACACACAAACTTTACTATCGAATTAAGTTTCTTTTAAACAAATAACTCGTGTAACAGCTGTAACTGTAGCCCCACGTTGGGACTTATAAATGGATTAAATAGACGTATTTGTGCTATTATCCGTGAACTGTGACGTCAGTTGATAACCAACTTAACTAATGACACCAATGGTACACAATCTGTTAATGTTTATGGTTCGAAATAATATTTTGAGATTAATATTCTGTGGACTAAGATTCTTTTGTTTATTCTCAGCGCCAGCTTTTGCCGCCATCCTATCACAAATAGAAACCTGAAAAGCAAAATGGATTTACGTGGGTTTCTATTCTATGAATAGACTTGTCAATACCGCCTACTCATATGACGTGTATTTATAGAACAGAAGATATACGACACAATTACTACCTGTCGGTAACACCTCCCTATGTTGAAACATTTGTAACACACCTACCTACCGTAAAATAATTAAGTTAGTCGTGATCATACAGGTTCAAATTGAATTAGCTAGAAAAACCCGCAGATGTGTGTGAATATCGATATCTAATGACGATAAAACACGATTTTCTAAAAGCATAGTTTCAAGTATTAGTTTAGACACCATTACCATCGGCCGTTGACCCCGTGGTCAGCTGCGGTTATTTAAATTAAGAGACCTTTTTATTTTATCTTTATTTAGACATTCCATCTCGTCGGGGAAGTTTCGCTAGCTAGTTTAACTTGGCCCTGTATACAATAGGGCAGTGTCCTTAATCATTCTGATTGGTCCGAAAGTTGGATTACTCAAAAATACTCGACACGTATTTTTTTCGGGTTGAAATAGCGCGTGACGTCACGCCGTGCTACACTTTTAACGTAACAGTGACGTCACAAGCCCCTTCTCCTGAACTTTGATGTGCTATATCATTGTCACTTTTTATTGATTTGAGTAAGCAAAAAATACATGTCCAATATTTTTTGGTAATCTTACTGACGGACTAAATAGACTTAAGATTTTTACCTAGGACACGACCCTATTGAGTTCTTCATAACTTTGTTAGGCATAACAAATATTTTCAGTGACAATATCTCTTAACTCCAAGATTCTGCTGCATTTATTTGTATGAAAAATAGGAGTTTCTTTTTAACTACAAAACCGGGCTGGATTCATAGAACTACTGAAATCTGAGAAGTAGTTCTTGATAACCGCGTATTTACGGTACGCTAGGGCTGAGGTTCAGATAAACAGCTGGAATCCTTGCTAAGACAGGTTCTAACTAAGCCACAACTAAGCTCATCTTTAGAAATTGTATTCACAAACGCCAGTGTTATCTAAGTTTATAGTCTGTTTTCTGTGGTTTCACATATCGTACAGGATATGTGACATACCTACAGGTTATAATTCTGAATATTTTAATCAACGTTTTAACAAATTCTTCATATTCAAACGATACTTTTTTTTTAACAGGTACTTTTTTAGTGTTAGAAGATCTTTGAAAGTGTGTAGGAGTCTAGTCCAGCGGTTATAACTGACAAAGAATAAAGAAAACTTTGTACGAAGAAAAGAAGCTCTTTGATTTGATAGACAGCTACCAACTTGCCGCATGTTCGCTTTGTCTCTCTCCCACTTTCTTGCTCGTTTTTATTTCACAGCTGTTTAGGAAACGCTAAGTCCATTTCTTGATACCTATGAGTGCTACAAAGTTGGTAAAAGCGAAGTTCATTTTGACAATTAAGTCTACCAACCTTGAGCTCGTAGATGCAGACGCCAGTAAATTAAACTATACCAAAACATCAATTTTTCCAATTGAACATGAACCTTATGCCTTTGTAATAAAGTTGAAAATTTTGAACAGATTGGGGTAGCTTGATGTGCTGGCCTCTGGAACTACGAGACAATTTCAAAGATGCTCATAGGGTACCTACCTAAAGTACCTATTGATCTTTTATCAACCAATGGTAGATATCTTTAAAGGTATATATACAATCCCTATTTCTTTTTGGTTATTAGTATGTTGAACTAATCAGTATCCGTATTCAGTGCCTTTCAAATTCCGAACATTTTGTATAGTGTTATAGTGGCTCGTAAACGAAGTGGCCGAGGTTCTCGCCAGCCAGTCATCTTGACCTTGCCAGAGACGGCTTTGTCTTGAAACTGTTGGGACCTCGGCCTTCGCCGAATTGCTGCGGAGTGCCCTACTTACGAAAACGCTAACCGATTTCATGAGACAGCGTTTATCTTTTAAATATGGAATTAAATAAGATCAAAGAAAAAAACTCTGTCAAACTTTGAGTGGGTTTACTTCATAAATTAATTTTCCCCGGTAAAAGTTAGTTGGTTTCTAAGTCAAATTAGTTAGGTTCATGGGTACATTAGTATTCTAAGCCAAGAGATGCTTCTAAATTGGAAATTACGCTTGTATACACAGTTTAATAAAGTGTACTAGCAGTGGCTCCAAACCTTTTTAAGACCAGAACCACTTAATTTTTTTAATTGTCGATAGGGACCAGAAGATTCAATAAAATTTAAATGTTTCAAATTAAAAATAAACGTTACTCAAAATGTTTAGCATATTTGTTTAATTCAACAGTAACAAGAATTAACAGTAGGTACATTTGTAACAGAAAACACATAATTTCCAGCAGAAAATTAAATTTCGTGTTCTTTTCGTCTTAAATATTTTGTTATTTTAGCTTTTTGCGGACCATGTTAAAAATCTTGCGGACCACGGATTAGGAACCAACGTACTAAACCAATGGAGCGATCCATCTATCTTTTTGATGTTTGCAAACAAAACCATCTGACGATTAAAAACCAGCCAAAAATTCCAGTAAATATAAGTAAGCAAGAACGCAAACAACCCACTTAAACATAATAAAGTTTAACCAGCACACTCAATGGCTGAGTAACCTTCAGTTTACCGAAAGAATTACCTTACTCCCTAATTTATCAAGCCAACCTGGACCGGTCCTATTAGCCCACGTCGAATCATTTCATTATTCAGAGGCACGTTTAAAATGAGACCACAGTACGGCACTAATTAGGCATCCTAATTTGAAGCACTGGTTTGCATTTGACGTTCGACTGAGCTCTGGTTTACTAAAGTGAAAATAATTTAGGTACACCTATTTTACGTTCTAGGATTCTAAGGTTTTATATACCAGTACCAGAGTTTTATGTGGTCTCTCTAGGATCTAATATTTGTATGTGATATAAAACAATAATTTACGTTTTTTTTTCGAAGTACCCTACAGGTTTAGAAAAGGTCACCAAAATATGCGACATAAGTAATTCACCGTATGTCTTGCTCTTAGAAGCTTGCATTCTACTCATATACTCATCCAAATAACGTTAGATCTGAACATTTATATGTTGTCTAAACTCTTTTTCAACTTGATACCTGAAGATAGATAGAAAAAAAAACAAAAAAAAAACGTGTCTTTGGCAGACATACATACAACAAAGGTTACTGTTTATTATTTCAGGGTACGGTACCCTTAATCACAGATTATAAAGAACTTACGTTTTACCTCAAGAATATCTACACAAAAGTTCATCAGTAAAAAAAGGTCTGGCCGGCTGTACAATGAAACAAATAAAATGCCCGAATCTACCGACATAACTCGTATTCCATTGTAAGTTTTAACAAAAAGCGATCCTCGAAGGATATAATACATTAGGTTTTTAAGCACTCTGTTTGAGGGCACTCGAAATCTTTTAAACAGAGTGAGCCAGAATGGACCAAAAATAAACGAACATTTAAATTGAACTATTAATATAGCCACTCTTTTTTTGTAACCTTTACTTTCCCCACCGACACAGAATAAATAATAGTCCTAACGCCACTGTTGGGCAAAGATCTGCCCCATGCCTATACTACATTCAAAAATATATGTAACTAGTTTCTGCCCGCAACTTTGTCCGTTTTTTTTGCACTAACATAAATAAATAGTCTATCTATAATAGCATTTCATTAGTGAAAGAATATTAGAACACAAATATGTAGTTTCGGAGATTAGCTCCTAGATTAAAACTTACAAACTTTACCTGTTTATAATATAAAAATAAAAGTGTATTTTGCGTGATTTTATATATGGCTAATCTAACGAAAAAAAACTATTGATAGCTAATTCCCGTAACTCAAATTTAAATACGTCCCTGAAGACATTCGATTATTTGAAAACTGGTTTTATTTGTATAGTACTCACAGATA
Source organism: Phlogophora meticulosa (assembly GCA_905147745.2). Taxonomy (NCBI): domain Eukaryota; kingdom Metazoa; phylum Arthropoda; class Insecta; order Lepidoptera; family Noctuidae; genus Phlogophora; species Phlogophora meticulosa. The sequence continues at coordinate 11,237,613 of LR990533.1, read as the reverse complement.
GTGAGATAAATTACACAAAACTGTTTATGGCAACAATTCGGAATTTCAAAATGTTGGTCGCCCGAACAGGGACTTGAACCCTGGACCCTTGGATTAAAAGTCCAATGCTCTACCGACTGAGCTATCCGGGCCGTACAAACGTTGCCGAAATAGCCGTTGATATAAAAAGTTGGCGCAGAGCATGATTCGTCCAAAAGTATGAATCACGGTGATTCACCTTTATTGCCATCTGTAGGCAATTATTTGAAGAGTCGTGTATTCGTGAATATTTTGGTTTGTTATTTATAACTAAGTAATATGATGCTAATTCAGAAGATTTTTTGAATTATCAGAGAGACCCGTACCACAATGAAGACCGGGGTATTTTTTTGCAGTGGGTTGTTTTATAATCGGGGTATTCAATTCACATTTACTGTTTATGTTTCTATTAGTAGGTGTCAGGTAGAAAGTTATACTTTTTTTTTGTTTTTTTGTTTTTTTTAATCATTATACTCGTATTCATAATTATATGCTATTATTATATTATAAATAATATATATAAATTATGAATAAATTCTGATTTCCAATAACAATGAAATCATACATTTTACACGAACCGAAACTAATTTGAACTTGACACTATTTATTTCCCAATTACTTTGTTTTACTAATTTAATTAGGTACAATACATTGTTTTACTACTATAATTAGATTGAATATTTAAATAAGTACAAACTGGCAGAACTTATATCCTTCTAGAGAATATTTTTAGCGGGTAGGTACGAACGTATATCAATACCCAAGTTATGTTGTTTCGGCCAGTTTAATATGAGCGTACGTTTTTAAAACGCTGGGCAATTCCTCACCTAACAGTCAACATTTTAAAGTTAAATAAATAAGGGAGGAATACTAACAGGCGCCAAAACACTCCTTAGCATCGCTTTGATCTGCAAACGTAAACTATTGCAATTTAACTTTGTACTTAAACAACTTCAGACTATTTCAACTAAAATCAAAATGTTGGTCGCCCGAACAGGGACTTGAACCCTGGACCCTTGGATTAAAAGTCCAATGCTCTACCGACTGAGCTATCCGGGCCGTGTCATATATACCGAAACAGCCATTTATATAAAACAGAGCCTGGAACAGACATGCGAGCCAAATTGAAAAAAAAAGTGGGCCTACTATACCGTCGGATATTTGACTTGCTTATTTTATCTTACCCCAGGCTGTTTTCCCATTCATTTTGATTCTTTTTATACACATTCATGTGGATATAAAGAATAATGTAACATATGATATAATGTAGAAGTCGTGAGCCTTCAATGTATGTATAGTCGTAAAGGCCAATTTACGATATATTCAGCTGTTTCGTGCCAATTCCCACGGCCCGGATAGCTCAGTCGGTAGAGCATTGGACTTTTAATCCAAGGGTCCAGGGTTCAAGTCCCTGTTCGGGCGGTTAATATTTTGGAAGAATTAAAAAAATAACATAATAGTTTGTCGTTTTTTTTTTGCGAGAATAGGGAACATCTGGAAACTTGAAATGTAAACAAGTTTATTTGAATTAATAAGAAGTATTTTTTTTGTTTTACCTACATATTCTGAAAATACAGTTACACATTTAACGAAGCTACCTACGGATTTAAATTATAATTAAATAAAGTTAGTTATAATTTTGTTCTGTTTCGTATATTTTATTTTTATAAAATACGAAGGTAGGTAAACTAATGTTAATGATAGCTTAACTTTTTAGAGACAAAAACTTACTTTTTATTTAAGTAGCCTATGCTGCCCCACTGATGGGCAAAAGCCTGCCACAAGTCCTTCCAAGTACTCTTTTCTAACGCCACCTCGTTTTCATTTTAAGACGAATAAATCACATCCAAATACCTACCTATATAGCTATATACCTACCTAGCTACTGTCTACTGCAGACACGTTTAAACTTGAATGCAGCAGAAGGTAAAATATTCCCAATGTATGTTAAATTAACTATCAAGTTGGTGACAGTGCCCACCGCAGTGCATTTGCATTTATAACTTCACAAAACTTTATTTGGCCTCAAGAGCTGAAAATATTGTTTGTTTGTCTGAAAATATTCTGCATCGTCTGCCTAAGCTGTTTTTCAACTATTTTGGGGTCGGCTTCCAGTCTAACCGGATGCAGCTAAATACCAGTATTTTAAATGGAGCGACTGCCTATCTGACCTCCACAACCCAGTTAGTGGGTAACATGATACCCTTTGGTAAGAGTTTCGACTACCCGTAACGACAGTCAAAGATCTACAAATGACAGCTGGGGCCAACGGCTTAACGTGCTTTCCTAGCCACGTAATTATTATTACTCTGCATCTAGACAGTAATTTGAATAACAATTACATAGTTCTAAGTAAGCAACATGAATATACTAAGGGCTTAAATAGTCAGATAACTTTTATCGATCTTTTATACAAATAAATACAATGGAAGTGTCTGTTTGTAATGTCCAAATAAAAGCTTTTTACTAAATGCATATGAAAGCTAATACGGTAGCTATACAAGAAAAAACACGTTTTATTTTTTTGACTGTTTGTTCGTCTGTGTGTCTGTTTGTTTGGGTAATCTCCGAAAGGTCTGGACCGATTTTGAGTGGAATTTCACTGGCAAATAGCTGATGTTATACGGAGCAAGTTAAGTTTCATTGTGATTGAATGACCTTTAAATGAAAACAATTGCCACTGTCGGTCTAAGGGTAAGACTCGTGGATTGCACTTTGACTTTGCTTAGCTAAATAAAGGTAGTGTTTGATTCGATAATGAACCAGATTCGCTTATGAAAATATTAATATTCATTTGAAACGCTAACTTTACGCAAAGTTAAGTACGCGTACTTAAAGTTACGCAGAGTTAAGCCAAAGCACTATCTATAAATCTTACCCCAATCGGAAATAAATGACCTTTTCACAGATATGTCAGCGTCCTTACGTTAAATGTCAGCTAGAAATAGGTGACATCTTCGTAGATTGATTTAGACATCGCATCCTGCGCCATTACTTCAATTAATTTCTTAACATGATTGGATAAGAAGGAGAAAATGATATTACAGTGCTCTTAGTAAATGAACAGTTACCTACCTAACTTTGTGATAGAGCTGTTGCTAAAGTAATTACGTTTGTAAAAAATCACGACTTATTTTAACTTTGCTTTTTCTTTCTTTATTTTGATACTAGATTTTTCCCGCGGTTTCGCTTGCGTTCATTAAGAGTTTGACAATCAATTCGGGTTGTAGTCTAGCTGCTTGTAATAATATAATTCAATCATGATTCGAAAGAACCGTGGCGCTATCTATTATCATTAGAACGTTATTGTTTGTTTCCTCGGGAGCAGTACCTTTTATCCGGACGAAATGACCCTATATCCGTTTCTATACACCTTACAACGCATATGCAAAATTTCAGGATGATCGGTTCAGTGATTTAGGAAAAGGTAACAAACAAACTTACTTTCACATTTATAATGTTATAAATAGTTAGGCTAAAAATTTTATGGAAGTGTAGAAGCGACATCTATGTCGCCACATACGCACTAAATCTGACGTTTGCTTCATCGCGATATTAAAGTTAGCCGAGCGATCGAACATAGAACACGGTAAAAACCGTCGTGCAGTAGCCCACCAGACACAACTCCCATCTGGTCGGAAGATGCGCCCTTTCTATGGGGGATGAGAAACTTTACACCCTGTTCCTCATACCCCCAAAGTTTGTCATTCCACTCAAGGCACGCAATAGAGCCGAGAGTGCGATGACATGACAAATGCTCGCACGTTTCAAGCGAGGTTTTTTCAACGCACTTGCGAAAAAACAATAAATAAAATTTCATAAGCATTTTATTTTGTAACAAATAATTATGAGAAAGGACTTGCGAATTTCGTTTACGAGGGCCATGTTATCTTATTTAATTGAAGCGGCTAAAAGAAAGAATATTTTTATTTGTAGAACACTGATTAATGTTAATTTGTTGACAAATATTAATAATTTGATGAGATAAAATGTTCGTTTATCTACTCACATTTATTTAGCTTCACAGATCAATTAATTACATATTTAGGCATGAAAAGGCAATTTCGAGGAAATTTAAAAAATCATGTATCTCTGACTAGCAGATACCTTTATTACCTTTCCCTCACTAGAACGCGAAAGCAAAAAAAAAGCACGTGGGTTAAATACTCTACACTGTGAAACTACTCGTATATTTGGCGCAATACGAGCCACTTTTCGAAGAAGTGAATTTCCTCAAAGTGTATTTTGTATTTTTGTTATCCCAGTACCATTCGGAACGTTATAGGCAGATTTTGCTATGCCTACAAGTTGTCAGTATGCTTAAAAATAGCTCAGTAAGAGAAGCTAAATGTCGAACTGTCGCTTCCATGAATTTTACTTTGAAATGGGTTTCAGAGCCGTGCCCAACGGCGAAATTATGACACTTATTTATCCTGTCTGATTTTAATGTATTCTGACCCAACATCGGTTACCTCATGGTCCGAAGTGGCCAGAATCTTGTAAATATTTTAAATCTATCCAAGATTCTATTATTAGATGAATGAATTTAAACCCAATGACGAGGTAGAACGGTGACGAAGGTTTCTGAATAACATATTTATGTGAACTACTTACTTTGCTTCAAACGTATATAAACTGCTAAGCATTATTAACCCACTGGTTTTACTTAGCTGGATGATATCCCCTCTATAATAATATATCTCATAAATACTTCTAGACTGTTCCTGGAATTCTTTCCGGGATAAGAAAAGAAAAAGTATACTGTACACACTTACAAGTAAATAAAATAAACCAACTTACTTCAACAGGATTGCAGTGTGCGCAGGAGAGCAGGGCGGCTACCGCAGCCCACAGGAGGGGTCGCCTGCACGCGCGCCTGCTCAAATTGACCCCATGCTTCAACGACGTCATGCTGGCAACACTATCACCTCGCCAACATTGACGCACAAGGTATCACAACCACTGTCAATACACTATGACCATCACACGACCGGCTCTACTTCAGCGGCTGTTCATAATATATAATCCCATTACTTTTTAATCTCACAATTCGTAACGCCACGCCGATAGCTGTAGAATTTTACACATGATTGACATAGCACACGTAGGTAGGCACTCATTTTTGTTTATCACGTTTAGTTTAGAAGATTTTAAGAAAAATTAAATTAATAATTTTACAAATTATGTCAAAAAATGCCAAAAAAGCATTTTTAGTCTTTCGTTAAAACACTGAAATATTCATTACAAAAATTGTTCCTCGTATGGTAGGCCGCACAACAGTGGTCCCAAAACTTAGCCCTATGCTGGCCTCGCATTCTATTGTAACTTCGTACTACGCTCGGACAGCTCGAGGTCAAAGTGTTACCACTGGCGTGCGGCCGTTGTGCTTATGAGCTCATTATAATGAAGAATGAGTATTCTCGTTGGTCTCAGAGACTCATAATGTAATATGGCTATGGCTGTGGGCGGGCGTCGCGTCGCCGTCGCCCGCCCGGCGCCGCTCCGCCCTTGTGCCAACTCCAAGGATATTGACTCCACAGGACTAACACAAATGTCGTAGAATTAGGTTTACATGAGCGGTACTCTGTTGGCATTGATCCCATGTCTAAAAGCTGGGCGACATTGGATATCGTTGTAGTAAATACATATAGGTTGGGTTAACTGTGTTACGGGAAAATATAGTGTTACTATACGTATTGTATAGTGCTTCTTCAGTCTAATGGTCCTGGGTACAATTTTCGGGTTGGGCAAAGTGTTGTTGGGTTTTTCCATCTGCATTTCAGAAGCAGCCCGAACTCTGGATTTTAGCTCAGTTGGGAATAGGCTCGCCCCCTATTACACGCGACTTAAACACAACTGGCGAAATGTATGTGCACTATAGGTACACCTTTTCCTAACCCAGCGGGGAATACAGGCGAGATTTTATGTTGATGTTTATAGTGTTACTAGTAGTTACTAGTAGTTACTAGTAGTAACTAGTAGTTACTACGGTAATCTTGAAATGCAAAATAACATGACGGTTAGCTGCGTAGATATTTATCAAAATATCGTTGTACAACACCGTGTTACTGACATAGGTAATAAAACTGACGTTTTGTTCATGTCTTTCATTTAAATTAAATTTGCATCGTAACGAGGTAACGAGTATGATAAAACAGTGATAAAATGAGTCAACACTTTTCTGTAAGCATTAGGTACTTATTGAATGGCAACAAATGGCCAGGTGCGAGTCGGATTCGCGCGCTAAGAGTTCCTTAACTAGGATTGAAGGACAAACTTAACTTTGTAGTTAAAAAAGTGTTCTCTTATACATCGTCACGGTCAATTCTCCAACTACAAAAATTTGAAATCGCAAAAATATTTTTTTGTGTGATATAACTACAAATTAACAAATTGGACAGACATTAACAATTGAAACCTGGACCTATAATTAATAAGTCTGAAATCGCCAACCCGTCTTGAGCAAGCGTGGTGATTAATACTCGTGCCTTCTCTGTATGAGAAGTGGTCTTTGCCCTGCAGTGGAACAGTAACAGGCTGGTATTTATTATTATCATACTGTGAGATCTAGCTTTTTGCCAAATTTCATGATTCTGAGGCAACAGGAAGTATCCTACTATATTATACTATTTTGATTTATTTGCGAGTATCAAAATAAGTCGCATAAACGGACTTATTTTTTTATTGCGTTGACTTAGGAGCTTGGTTTTTATAGAGCTTCAGAGGACCTACGTATTTGATATTAATTTAAACTTGAAACCTCCACCCGTTTCTGAGAAAACAGGTTTTTTAGCAGATAGACAGACAGACAGACAACAAAGTGAACCTATAAGGGTTTCGCTTTTTCTTATGGTGGTACGAAACCCTAAAAATAATAACTGCTACTATAAAGGGATTTACGGCAAGTTAGGTTAGGCTATTCTACTCCGTACAAATATTTTATCCAATATCACTCCGATGCAGAATCGATATAGTTTACTCTGCAAATTGGTTTTAAAAGTTTTTCAACAGTTACCCAGAGAGTTTAGCAAGTAGGTCAGATTCTACTGGACGACCATGAATCTCGAACAAGCAATCTACAATGTACATAATTAAAACATTCTGCATTTGTACGTTTTAAACTTTATTTTCTTGTTTGACTACTACAAGCTATCTTATGATCTTTTAGAAACAATTTTGCCCAACTACGTTGGGGTCTTTGGGTCGGCTTCCAGCCTAACCAGGTGCAGCTGAATACCAGTAATTGTTATGGAGCGACTACCTATCTGACATCCACAACCCGGTTGGGTTGGTATCGTGTTACCTAGTAACTACTAGGCAACACGATACCCCTTGATCAGACTGGTTGTCAGACTTTCGGGCTTCTGACTACCCATTACAACAGTCAGAGATCTGACAGCTGGGACCAACGGCCTAACATGCTTTCCGAGGCACGGAGGAGTCTCGATATGTTACGAACGGGTCACCCATCCACAGGCTGACCTCGGCAAGCGTAGCTTAATCTCCGATGAACCCGTGCGGCCAGGGGTAGGTAGAAAGTGGTGAACTAGTAAAAGGCGGTAGTGGTTCTGACTGCCCGGAGCAGCTACCCTGGATGCACGCTAACCCCCAACTACGAGTAAGTAAAGTTCCGATAAAATGAGCAACAAACGTCCAACTCAGTTTATTATTCGACGCAACCAAGGGAAACAGCCAACGGTATTATTACACAAATAGTATCTGCATCTGCAAAGCGTTGTAAAAGCCAGCACGTTTCGTCTGCACGTGGATACTGCCGCCACATTCAGTAAATAAATCGAAACGATGCACTGCAACGAAATAAAATGGTCGTAAACGAGTTACGCCACTGCCCAGCCACACTGGATAAGTACCGCACGCTCAATTCGACGAAGTAAACAATGCTACGCTGTTTATTATTTTATATTTTGTGTATATAACAGTAACTGGTTAGTATATTAAGGCCACGTTGACATGGTCATGATCAGTATTCAGTATGATTTTGTACGAACTGTATTTTAATTGTGAATGTGTTTTTTTTTTTTTTACGCTTTCACACTTTAACTACTCAATCGGTCAACATCTATATACACGCTGTTGGGACTGCGTACAGAAAAGGACATACTACCTAACATCTAGAAAAAAGAGTACGAAGCATAGAAAATAAAAAGCCAATACTATTTTGTTTTTTATCTTTGCCTCCCACTAGGAATTCCTCCTGTGTCGTGGCTGCGTTTACAGACATTCAGACTCACAAACATAAACAGGCCTACAGGACCCGGAACAACTCCCTGTAGGCCATACAGATATTTGTTCCGTGCAGGAATCGAGCCCACGACACGTGGCGCAGCAGTCAATCGCTCAGCCAGTGCGCCAACCGTGCCGTTAAGTTACTTACTTATAAGCTAATTTTAATACTATCAAGTTTGGGTTCACATGGCAGTTTCATACAATTTCGTTTTAAGCCATTACTGGGATGTTGACGTGCGATCCCAATTTACTATCGTACTGATCTGTCGTGTGTACGATGCCTAACGAGATGACGAGTTAATGACACACATTGCTACCGTAGATTATTCCACGATGGCATTGTATCGAACGTCATTACTGTTGATATTTGTATGAATAATAAACATTTTGCCGACGTTGCCAAATAAATGACAAAGATGTTGGCCTAGGCCAACATCTTTTACACATAAAGCAAGAAACCTTTTTCTGTGTTCAATTTTGGGGACGCGAGTGCCCATCACCTGTTACTTTTTGGTACCCTGAAAGTTTCAAAATGTTTCTAAATGAAGAATGGCCTCCACGCATGTATTGAGAGCTTCCTCTACATTGACAATTGGGATAAATGAAGCAGTTTTCGAATAAAGCTGCTCTCGAAATTCGGCACGAAGTTAATACCTTTCAAAAAGTCTATTTGTCCAAAGAATTTTAATGAACTAATTGTGAATATAAATTACTAAACAACTCAATTAATCTTACAAATTTTTAAGCCCTTCCCTATCTAGATTATGTGTCTAATTTCTGTAACATTTCCGCTGGAGATATTCTGTCTGTGTTCCCTTGACCGCATTGCCGCACCCGACTGGGTTAGACGCACAATCTACTTAAATTTATAACCCGTAGGAAACTGACGGCTGCCCTATTCTTCGTGGGGATGGCAGGGCATGCCCTAGTTGTGTCAATATTTTACAGCAGAACACATAGCTTGGTCACGTAAATAAGGCTTAATAGGCGTTAATACTCTGGTAAATAAGTCTAAGCGGGGACTTTTTCTTGGTAAGTTTTCAGTGGAATGGAAACTAAACAGGACGGAAAGTTGAAGAGGTCCCAGGAGTCGGTTCGGTGGTGGATTCATGGGTCAAGCAAGCGAGTGTTCAAACATGTTTAAATACAGTTTTAGAATTTACTTATGAAAAATAAACTAATGTTTTCTTTGGGAGGAAATTTGTTGAGTCAATAAAGGCCTTCAAATTGACAACTTTTGTACCTTGGCAAAAGTTCCGTTTCTATAACATTTGACTAACACTTTTTGCTTTTTAATAGGTCTTTTAGAGATTCTGGTAAATGTTGAATGAGCCGACAAGGCAATTTTCATATCAAATATTTAGCCTTGCGATTTGGAAATTACTTGGCAAATCTTTGTATTCTTCATTCAACACTCCAAGCCAATCGTATAAAACAACTGAATAAATAAAATTACCTTACAAACCGTTTTACATTTACACTGAAAGAATATTATTCCTTTATTCTGAAATCAAACCATTTACACGTACAGTGGAACTTCGGCACTGTAAAATATAAATGCAATGGTTGTAATCTTTTCCGATATGATCAGATGCAAGACTTTGAAAATGGAATTTATCTAGATAAGAAAAGAAATAAAAAGTGTTTATTTGCCTCAGAGGACGTGCATATTATAAGAAATAAGTAAAAAAAAAAGAATGATGAGTGATTTTTCGACCAGTGTCGCATGCCTATACTGCATTGCCCTTGAACTCTTACACTGGGAGGTACATACAGACTACATACTCGTGTGTATATGCGATTACGTTGGCAACGAACGGTTGAAGATTTTCTTCTATCCGTGCGAACCGGCGGAACTGTTACTATTTGTATTTAGAATTTTAGCCGCTCCAGTCACGTAACGCTCACGTAATTTAGTTTGGTCAATTAGTTACGTAGTTGCTTTTGTCCTGGACAGGTTTCAAATGAGGTATTATGTAAGAAAATTGTATGTTTTAGAGGGTTCCGTCATGTTTCGTAACAGACGTACTTACGCAGTATTTAATGGAACGTCCTCTAACTTCTCAAGGTGTCGTTTGCAAATACGGTTAGTAAAATTAATAAAAGAAATTTTATTTCGACCAACAAATATTCGTACCAGAGATACAATCATAAACTCAGAAAATAAAATTATATAGGTACAATATTACAAACTGTGTAGATAGACCTCACACACAACGTTACAAACTTCGATTGCTCAGTAAGTACTTAGCAACGGTTCAAGTATCGACAATCTAACTCAATACCCGCGCGCCAATAAATACCCTATTAAATTAAGGCAAAATGTGTGTGGTCCAGCAGTATTCAGTTATGCTTACACCAGCGCGTGTTGAACAAATAAAAAGCAAACTGCATATGGGTAGCCACACCTATCAAATATGTTCTCTATGATTACAGTTTTTTTTATTCGGTTGGTATAAAAGGTACAATATGCTGACGTTTGCATAAATTGTCTCATAAATGTTGTCCCAAGACACGGGGTAATACTATTGAATGGGAAAAAGGTAAATACATATTTTAATAATTCGAAACATAAGCTGGTTTTTATGAAAAATGTTTAAAACACATAGCAAAACAAAATAAAACATTAATTGGCTTTCAAATTTTTCTTGACTAGGAGTGACCAGCATTTGTTTTTTTATCACACGGACCCATATTCTCGTCTTATGGATAAATCAATTTAAATTAAAAAAAAGAATAAAAAAAGAACAAAAAAGGTTGGCTACTTTCATGGATTTGTATTTTTATTTAATGTTAGCTAATCTCAGAATGTTTGCAGTAGATTGCGCTATATTTCCTTCAACTTACTGCAGTTGCAAACGGAAACATTCTCTCAAGGCTACAACAACTTTTAGCGACACGTGTTGAACAGATATACACATAGACAGAAATCCAGAAATACATACTGTCTGTGTGTCTGTGGTCTTTGTTTAATTTCTTTTTACTTTTCACAAAGACTTTTTGTTTGATGTAGGTATTTAAAAAAGGTAAACAGGTGCCGTGAGGCATGACAATACGAATGCACTTCAAGGGCACTGCAGCGGCCGCGGCCGTGTGTGACATGAAAGCTCCCTTGTTTATTTACGCCCCATTGGACGACGAATCAATTTAGTCCAAACTGTTCGACTCGACTCGACGAACCCACAGCAATGGGCTAGCGGATAAATGAACAGTTCTTTTTTGAACTGGCAATACCTTTGGGCTTATGTCTAAAGTCCGACAGTTAATAATATGCCGTAACTTCACAGGATCTAAAGTCACATAAGAAACTAAAACATAAATAAACTCGGTGTGACTTAAATAAAATAATCTACAATACGAGTATATGTAGATTCTAGTACAGTTTAGTCCAGTACCTTGCTGGTTTTTTTATTTATGAACCACCATAGTGTATTTTTAGTGCTTCATGTGACATTAGTTCAGTCAACTTACTGCATCAAATTATAAGTCCGACTGTAGGGTTCAGGGTTAAATCGTAAATCATAAACCGAATGATGCCAGATTGATTCTTGCAACCGGCTATAAACTACATAAATAAGTAAAATCCAATATCTTGAGAACAATTTGGTTGTGGGTTCAAATACGGGCAAGTGCCAATGTGACTTATTCGATTATGCACTTTCTAAGGTTATCTTGGACATCACTGACATCGGTGATAGAAAACATCGTGAGAAAACCTGGACTTATCCATACTTCCATATTAATATTATAAATGGGTAAGTGTGTTTGTCCGTCTTTCACGGCAAAACCACAAAACAGATTTCGATAGAATTTGGCATAGAGATAGATAGCATCCCGAGGAAGGACATAGGCTATATAATTTTATCAGCAAACCACGGGCAAAGCCGCGGGCGGAAGCTAGTAATGAATTTAAGTTAAAAATCGCCAACTAGCCTTTAGCGTCCGTGGTGATTTCTGCTCGTACCTTCTCTGTATGAGAAGAGGCGTTTGTCCTGCAGTGGGACAGTAACAGGCTGGTTTTTTGCTCATAATTCTTACGAGAAGATAATTTATTCGAACCGTATGTTTTTTTATGGATATTACCTGAACCTCATATCTATCTCCAGAATTTCTAAACCGAAATGGAGGTTTTTTTTTTATTTAAATGATTACGACCTTCAGTATGGCAACATCTGGGAACGCATCAATCACGAACAGTACCTATACGTATTGTGATTTGGTTACTGTAAGGATCATAAGAAACTTGCTGGTTACCTGTCCGTGGTCATGATCATGGACTTCGAAGACACCCCATGGAAACCTCATGAACCGTACACATATTGTGAAAGGGGTAATGGACAGAAGATGATAATACAGTAGGTGATTAGATTGGGTTAGGTTTTCAATATTCTCATTACAAATAATGGGTAAGCCTACACATTTTTGGTGGAGTAACAAAAAAATAAAAATTGAGCGCTGTGAGCATACACTATTTTCGTAATTTGTGGGGTTGTCATGTTTAGAAGACAGTGGAGTGTTTTTTTTTTTATTTTACAATCAAAGCTGTCTAGGTACGATGAAAAAAAAATAGAAAACGTCATGTGAGGTCCTTGTAGATTCATTACTAATGCAACGAAACTTTATTCTTTATTACCTACACCGTCTGTTCGTTAAATCGAAATAAAATAAAAAATAAATTAAAATAAAATAAAAATATTTTATTTCAGACAAAGTAGTCCATAGACAAGACAAGATTGTTAGTAACAAGAATTTTGCTTATATCTATTGTTAGTAATAAAAGTAGGTAACGGTAACAAACTGGACACACCGTCTACCCCTGCACAGTAGGCTCACCGGTCCCGCAACACATGGAGTTCAGTGAACCTACTGAGCAGAACAGTATCGGTTCTCTCGCCAAACATCCTGAGGACGGTATTCGGGCTCCCCCGTACTCGGCGCACCACCGACGCTACTTTTTTTACGCATTATTGCGTAGAAGTACGCTGGCGTCAGCAAACATGCCGGATGCACTGCAATACCGAGGGAGCCGAAACAGAGCCCTGAACACATTGTTATACTGGACGCGCAAGTCATTGTAGGCTTTCTGTGTAAAGTTTGCCCACAGGCCGCTCGTGTAGAACGTCTGGCAGAATGCCTTGAACATAGTTATTTTAACTGGAGCAGTACAACGAGCGAACCTGTGTGCCAACATATTACCACGAACCGACAATGCCCTGCGCTCCCTCTCGATATCCAATTCGTCACTCAAATTCTCTGTTACAATGTGACCAAGATATTTAAACTGTGCAACACGACTTAGAGGTACACCGTTAAGTAATAAAGGTGGTATAAAGATATTGTTTTCATTTTTACATTTAAATAACATGAACTCACTTTTACTTTCGTTGTACCTCAAGCCATGCTCCACAGCATAAACCTCACCAACCACTTTTAACAGCTGTCTAAGACCACCAATTGAGGGGCTCAGCAGCACCATATCATCAGCATAACTCAAATTATTGACACATATGTCATCAATATGGCATCCAACATGCATGCTGCTGAGCTCCTCAGCAATGTATATTAAAACTTTTAATAACATTCCTGAACTATACTTTATGGTAGCAAATATAAAAGGTGCTGTAAAACATGGCAACATTTGAATAACAAATCCACTACTTTATATACTAATCTATACTAATATAATGAAGCTGAAGAGTTTGTTATTTTGTAACAACGCTTTGGGACTACCAATAAGATTTAAAAAAAAATTGTTGCATTTAACATTTCTTGAGCAACATTTTAAGCGATTTAACATCACTCGTCTAGCAACTCTTAGGAGCGTGAGAAACCACGGGATACAGCTAGTACATAATTTTACTCTGATTACGTTACGTTAGTGGCCGTAAACGAGACTGCTAAGCAGGAGGTCCTGGGTTCGATTCCCGGGTTGAGCAATGTGTTATAGGGATTTATCATTAGGAATTTCTCAGTAGCAGCCCGGAGTCTGGCAGTGTGCCCAGTTGATGTCAATAGGCTCACCTCTCATTACATTCATTGGGACTTAAAAAGATTACTGGTGAAATGTAGGTCTACTTAGGTACACCTCTTCTCAACCCTTCGTAGAAATACAAGCGTAATGTTATGTTACGTCTCGACACCAAACTTTGCATGGACTAGATTGGTAAGATCTAAACTACCGTCCTCTTGAAAACTAAAACGATACAACAGAAACTTGCAATTATTAACATAGCTACAGCATCATAGCCTACAAGTATCAAGAACGGGGATAATTTATTTATGTCCATTAACTGAATTTATGATCCATGGGATAGATAGGACAAACTGGGTCAACGATTTAATACTATTATAGACTACTGGCAGCCACCCACAACTTCGTCTGGGTAAGTATCTTTATAAAGTATAGCTCATGTGTTATTCTGAAGTATAAGCTATAATACTGTAAAGTTTCATCAAAATCGACGACACGGTTGGCGCAGTGGTTGAGCCATCGGCTGCTGCGCCGCGTGTTGTGGGTTCGATCCCCGCACGGAACAAATATTTGTATGACCTACAGGTAGTTGTTCCGGGTCTGGCTGTTTGTGTATTTGAGTTTAAATGTTTGTAAATGCACCCACGATACAGGAGAAGTTCCTAGTGTGGGGCAACGTTTAAAAAAAAAAAACCATTCAGCAGTTTTTACGAGCATCCATACGTCCTCACAAACCTTCACATTGATAAAATTAGTACGATACTAACATTAAATATGATATTACACTTAAGCCCATGTACCTAATAGAAGGCCAGCCTATTGCCATCAACCGGCCATATATTGAGGCTCCAGACTGCTACCAAGAAATTCCAGATATAAACCCACTAACGCATTTTTCGACGATACGAACCCAGGACTGTGACTCAGCAGTAGTGCTTTTTTTTGGGACAACCACGCCACACTATTCCTAAACCACTACAACTCCTGAAATCCAGAATCAACAGTGACGACCACCAGAAAAACAGTAGTGCTTGCGAGCACTAGACCGATGAGGTAGTCAAGACCAGCGATGCAGTCGATTAGATTTTCAACTCTCGACTCGGCGTGGAGAGTTAAAATTCGAACAGTGCCTATTGAGGCGTTAGTTTAGTCGTTTG
This sequence comes from Phlogophora meticulosa, assembly GCA_905147745.2. Taxonomy (NCBI): domain Eukaryota; kingdom Metazoa; phylum Arthropoda; class Insecta; order Lepidoptera; family Noctuidae; genus Phlogophora; species Phlogophora meticulosa. The sequence goes on along the minus strand of LR990533.1, from coordinate 11,222,220 downwards.
CCAGTGTTAGTAAAAACATGCTTGAAGAATTGTATGATCTAGACGAGAGTAGGTACGTCATCATTGATATAACACTAGAATCTCTTTGACCTAGCTATGGTGAGTCATGGTTAAATCTTTATGATCAATATTGCCTTGGCTACACTGCATCGTCTGTTGAAGGGTCTATTTTAATGACACTTAAAACTCCTTGAAGTTGCAACAGTGTAGGTTTTTATTACTTTACTCCCGGACGCATCCTGTATGGTGAACCCAATGACTATTTTAGTCTATGGTTGCGAAACATCATTTACTACACTGTACTTTACTGAGACTAAGTATGTACAGTCTATTTTAGCTCGTTCTGCTTGCGTCGTTAGTGTTATCATTATGGATTGTAGTGACAGGACTCCCACGTCCCCATTCCACGAACAAACTGCCTTAATATCGGCGTTGGAACGAGCTCGAAGTTTTTACAAAAATGATAGGGCTGCCATCACAGCCGGAGTTCTTAATCTCAAGGCCCGACACGTTCTAGTTATGTATTAGAGCACCAGCTGATGACTAAAATTGCCAATATAGAAAACAACAAGTTTTACATCGAAGAAGGCACACGCTTAAATAAATATTTGGCCAAAAGAAGGGACAAAAACCAATTTCAATAAAGATAAATCATACAACCTCAAAAGACGGAGTTAATTTACCAAACTAGGGCAGTAAACACTGTTGTAGCATCGTCCCACACTCGACGCGACTTCACAACTCGTTCGCGTAGTGTAAACATTATTCTCTAAGACTTTAATGAAACAAGCTCCAACAAAACTTGCGCGACGTGTAATTATCGTCAGCTAGAATAACAACAAGCATTCTTAAAAAAAAGTCCTCTTCTAAAAAAATTGTACGGTTTCCTAATCATCATCTGCCTAGCCTTTTCCCAACTCCATATGTTAGGGTCGGCTTCCAGTCTAACCGAATGCAGCTGAATACCATAGTTTTACATGGAGCGACTGTATAACTGACCTCTACAACCCAGTTACTGAGTAACACGACACCCCTTGGTAAGACTGGTTGTCAGACTTTCGGGCTTCTGACTACCCTTAACTACTGTCAAATATCTACAAATGACAGCCGGGACCAACGGATTAACGTGCTTTTCGAGGCACGTAAGAGTTTCGATACGGTTTCCTAAATATAAGGAACAAATAATAATGGCAAGCATGCACGGTTCACTTATTAAATTCTGAAGGAAATTGAATCGTGTATTTAAGAAACATCAGCATATCATCACGCTTGTATTTCCCCTAAGGGTTAGGCAGAGGTGAAACTATAGTGCCCCCGAATTTCGCCAGTTATTTAGTCCCATGTAATAGGGGGCGAGCCTATCGTATTCAGTGTTGCAAAAAGAAATGTGAATGTGAATCAGTCAACGTACTTAGTAAATCAATTTAGTGCGCCTGAGTTATGGCGCAGCGAAACCATTATGAATATTAAATTTAATAAGATAAGTAACTCAGAATAAGTACTCAAAGGAATGCCAAAGTATTAATAAAAATAAACAAGGAAACCACTTCGGGTTAGATCGGAGTTTACCGGGAAAAAAATAGCTGTCTCAAGAAGATAAGTAGCCTATGTTTGTCTGCATTAGTTGAGCTCAACAGGACGGAGGAAAGAGCAAAAACTTAAGCAGACAAATCAGCTAGATGAGACGTTCCTTGTTTCGAAGATAAAAAATACTATTTCTACAAACTTTTAAAACATGTTCATAAGAAGTTGGCAGTAGTTTCATCATAGCGCTAATGTGTTCCCATTAACTGTTTTAATGGTTTATGTATAGTCGTGTATGTATGTTTATTTGTGTATATATGTATTTTTTTCTATTTCCTTTTCTATTAAAAAATTGTTCCTACCACTGTTTGTCTCTGCATCACCTCAAAGTTGAGTGGAAGTAAATGCCTATGGCATTAAGTCCGCCTATTTACGTTTGTGTGCTTAAAGGGTTAAATAAATAAATGAATAAATAATAAAACAAGAGAGAGAGAGGTGCGTAGGTAACTGGTTTATTTAAGTAGGTACTAACTAAGTCTGTCAAGTCAAATTGTTTTAGTAAAAATAGCATAATGCCTGTTTTCAACGAAGGATTTTAAAGAGATGAGGCCTATATTTCGCAAGTTAAGTTTAAGGAGGGACAGTAAATGTTGGGCCTGAATGAGGGACCAGAGCCAATTGCAATAAAGATAACTCTGAATTGAAGCTCAAATGACTAGTTATGTTTAAGGAGTTACTAAGTAGGTAAGATGGCCGTCGCGTTCAACCGGGCACCAATCGCGTGTCTGCACAACGGGTTTCTGCTGAGAATTCCATAAAACAAAATGCCAAGAAAATATATGTAAACTCTTTCTAATCTTAAAGCCAGGAAGATTTTAAAACTATAAATGCACAGCCATAGTCACACGACATTAAAATGCAAACCGCAGACTGTCGCTTAACGTCTACTGTTGCTATCTTTTTATCTGAGGCGTGTCGGATAATGCGGCTTATGTCGATACCACTTAGAATGCAAGCAATTTGTGGGGCATAAAACGTGTTCCACATTTCAATATGCATAGAACATTACAAGAATAGGACATTGTAGGAATTTTCTACTGAAATCTCGCTATTCTAAAATGCATGCCATGCCCGTGTCGAGTGCTTTGTTTGGAGTTAGGGAGGATGAAGGAAACACGCTTTGTTGAACTTTTCATTTCCTGCTGTCATGTTAGTCTATTGCAAATCTTAAAATCTCAAATCTATTATTGCAATCCATAATGTACACTTACAGGTGGTAAATAAAAATAAGAATGAATAAAAACAATCATGGACCCAGGGTCCATGATTGTTGACGGGCACAACTTATTTTTAAATAAGAGAGAGGAAAAGCGTTTTATTAATTTTCCTTGTATATTTCCATTCATTTACTTATTCTATTCATATATGTTATACATGCAAGTCTATCTATTTATTTAATTATATTTAATGTTGCTTATTTGTTTACTCGCTTTAAAATTTGTTCATAACATTAGTATAGGGAGTATAATTATTAAGTATTTAATTATAATATAATTTAATTTTGTAATTTTACTCCTTTATATTTATTTTATATACATTCTTTAAATTACATTTTTAAAGATTTCAATATAAAAATTACAAAACATTTAAAAATATATATATTTTACTTATTATTATTTATAATTGTATTTATCAGTTAAATATTCTTGTCCACCTGATATATTAAACCTATTATTTACCATTTAAACGAAAAACGGCGAGAAGAGAAGATGTGACGAACAGTCCATTTAACAACCGCTTGCGTAATTTTGTATTATTTAAACATTTTGTAGTATTAAAAGAGTAACCGTTTAGTTTCTTGCCAGTTCTCTTCTTTACGAAACGACCAATTGACCATTCACCTAGGTTCTCACGTTTCTCATGTGAAATAAAGTATTTTGTATTTGTATTCGAATTCTTATTTTAACAGGCCTTCGCGTTTTAAGTAATTATATCAAGTCATTAAGTGTTTGTTTACGAGAATGAATCAAACAGCTTGCAAATCCTCTACATTTTCTTGTATTTTTTATTACTAAGAAATTAATTCTGAGAAAAATCACAGATTTTCCTAAAAACAATGTTGCATTGTTTATTTTCTCTATGGTGACACTTACAATATTAGTAAACATGAGAGCACCATGTGATGCATCTATCAACATATCTAATACTTTTTCTACTTGCTGCATTGATTTTGGTAAAGTGGTTTTAAATCTGGGTAGGTACACCGTCTACACGTATAATTATCTGATTAATGTTTATAAAATATTGTAACAAACCTATTATAATAAAAGAGTAGGTGGGTGTGGAGTTTCTTATCCATTCTACAACTAGTAACAGCAAAACCGCAACAGCAATTAGAATCATTTGAGTATTTTATTTTAATTTTAAATGTGACATTAAAAAGTGTATTTTAAATGGTCTAATTGAAATAAATAATCTCCCCCCCCCCCCCTCTCTCTCTCACTCTCTCCTCTCTCTCTAATAGTCTTTGAATTTTAAATTAGAAGATTTCCTAAGACCCTTTCTGCTTTGGTGAAAAACACACTTTTTATTATTAGGTAGGTCATTAGGCGCTTTCATTTCATAGTATAGTGCCAACACCGGCGAGTGAGCAACCTTGATATTCTAACTCCAGTAATAACACGTTGATAGAGATCACAATTATTGTACATGACATAACGTTTGTTTGTACCCATGAAATTGGGACAAGTAATTACCTAGGTAAAGCCGGGATTTACGCGCACCAATTCGTGTTTATACGATTCCGCCAAAACCGTGATTTCAGCTCTTAATGAACGGAAACCGGAACCGGCAAGCGCCGCCGAAGCTTAATTTAGTCTTAGATTATTGAATAATCATTTACTTCTCTCGTACTTAAATATCAGATAATGATATTGAAAATAACGCATAGGTATAAAGATGTGGCTTCATAATATGTAAGGCATTGCTATGCTATCACAGGAATCGGGGTTATAAGTTACGCTCTTGTTGTATTGATCACCTATTAGCATCTCGACGATTAATGTGAACCCTATAGGAGTTTAACGTATCAATAACACAGGCCTGCAAAATGAAGGTCATAACTTCCTCTCTGGAATTTGATAGCTGATTCTGGAGTATTTTGATGCGCTGATTACGAATATGTACTTAGTTTTTCTCCATCACCTCCTGATTTTTCAAAAAAGCTACAGATAGAAAATTGAGAAAAAAGACAAGTTTTCACTTAAAAAATTATATATTTAAAAAAGTACTTAATTTTTAACTTAAAAAACTATTAACACGTAATAACAACTTATTGCTGGGTTAAAATACACTTAAATTTTATTTGTGGAACCTGGTCCTTTTTTCCTGGAAGCTTCTGTTGTGCGATTTTCGCTTATATTTCCGGTTTGGATCATCACGCTTCAACAACCAACAATAGTCCGCCATCATGCTGACATTCCATCTTCCTTGATACCGGACTTCAAGCTCTTTTAAATCTTGGTGAAATCTTTCACCTTGTTCTTCGCTAACGGCTCCTAGATTTTCTGGGAAGTAATCAATGTGCGAATTCAGAAAATGAAGTTTAACGCTCATATTACAACCCATTACACCAAAATTCGTTATCATTTTGGCTACTATTTCTTTATAGTCCGAGCTTTTATTGTTCCCCAAAAAGTTTTTTACCACTTCCTTATAACAAAAACAATTCGAAGAGTTTAAACAACTTCGCGACGACATTTTAAAGTTTAGGTTGCAAGATGCGCACTTCGACTGTTAGTTTTCTAATTCAGAGTAGTTACTTATACAAAAAAAACCTTTTGTTTTCTTCATTATACCCTTTTTGAACAACATTAACAACAATTAGGCAATATCACCTAAACATCGTGTATTAATGAGCTCATTACTAAATGAAGCCAAAATGACCCGTTTTCGAAATGGTTAATGCGAATTACTTACACTTATTATGTAGTAATTAACAAATTACTGATTTCCATTCATTTCTATGTCGTCTTAAACTAATTAAATGCAATAAAAATTAAGCTGAAGTAATTAAGTGACGTTTTATAGATTTTAAAATGTATGCGCTCAGACATTTTTAGTTAAAATCTTAAATATTCAATATCAAAGAATCCTGACGTGATAGATTTTTTTTATTATTTTTCTCGTAATCAGCACATCAGAAACTATAGAAAACGTTAATCAGATCTCAGAGAGGAAAACCATTGCAGACCTGTGTAATTAGTACTTAATAATTCCATGCATTAACCTTCACGTATGACAGTACCCTCATTACGATTACAAAGTTCCAAAGAATAAATAAATCACAGTTTATTCACCTTCAAGCTTCAGATTCTACTCGCAAATCGCACTGCTTATCGTCAACTTCATCAACATGCAAATTATGATCTGACATTCAACTTCAAACAGTGCCAGGCACAAGTTAAAACGCGACGGATTTCGTCTAATTAACTTCTCAAAGGTAAACAAACATGTAAACCAGGCATATACAAACATAAGCCTGCTTCATAGAAAATGTATGTCGAACTGAGGTTGGAATTATAATAATTATGTATTAGAACACAGGGGGGAATAGGTATATCGACCTTAATACTAAATTGGCTTCGGGTCTGTTTAAAGTGTCAGTGAAGTGTAGAGTGGAGGGTTTGCGCGTCACCTGCTTGCTTTCTCACAAAAGTTCTAGAAAGTCGAACGCCGCCGTAGGAACGCTGTGTTGGCATTGTGGGTCGTATTCATAAGTCATTTTGGATAATTTGGGCCCGTATATTTAGGATAACAAAACATCAAACATCAAGTATTCCCCGAAGGGTTAGGCAGAAGTTCACCTACAGCCAAATGTACCTATACCCACATTTCGCTGGTTACGTTTTATGTCCTATGTAATGTTATATGGGGCGAGCCTATTACTATCAACCAGGCACAGATCGACCAATGTTGGTTTAGTGGTCGCAGGCGTTACTGCTGGGCATGAGGTGCTGAGTTCGATTCCTTGGTCTAACAAGTTTTATTGGGTTTTTCCGCCTGGAATTTCTCAATAACAGCAAACCGTTTGGGTCTGTGCTCGATATTTTTAAGATTTTACTACTTATATAAATACTTTTTGAAAACAGCATGATGGAAATACGCCTTTACATTTCAAAACTATACGGACCTTAAATCCAGTTGCAAAACGTTACCCTGTCCTGAGATATTAATTTTCAAAGCATCGGTTCAGTAACTACAAAGTTCATAAAGGCAGCCATTTCTCTGAATTCAGAATTGGATATTCCAGATAAACTAATATGAAATGCAAAATGGCGGCTGTTCATGAGAAACTCTGTGTGAAAATACATGTACATTGCAGCTGTTCATCGACTCATCATTTATTAACTCTTGATGAGAAATTTGTTTGCAAAAAATGGTTGACCGAACCGTTACCGATCGCGGCGTTTTCACAATTTTCTTTACATTCCGTATAATTAAGTTAAGTAACATTAAGTAAGCAAGCAAGTTGCAGTCTGAGATGTTTATACAGGAAAAGTTTTCAATTACTTACTTAGAAAATAAAAATCTGCTGTTTTAACACATTTTGTCGAGTAGGTAGGTATTGAATTTTTGTATGAAATAGCAGATTTTTTTTCGTAACATATCGAGACTCCTTCGGGCCTCGGATAGCACATTAAGCCGTTGGTCCCGGCTGTCATTTGTAGATCTTTGACAGTAGTTACGGGTAGTCAGAAGCCCGAGAGTCTGACAACCAGTCTTACCAAGGGGTATCGTCTTGCCCGGTAACTGGGTTGTGGAGGTCAGATAGACTAAAAAAGACTGGTTTAAGGATGAACTGGATTAAGCTGAATCCGGTTAGACTGGAAGCCGACCCCAACAAAGTTGGGAAAAGGCTAGGCAGATGATGATGAGAGTTGGTCCTATGGTGAAAGTTGTTCATATGCATCGGTAGAACATCCTGTGGAAATTTGGATAGTGATTGTAAACTAGTCTTGTATGCTTGCTACCCACCTTGTTGTACCTTACTAAGTGACTGGACTTTTCCCCAATGGTTGAGGTATTAGCAGATAAGAATATAAATGCTCGCTCAACTTCAATAGCGAAACAATTTATTAAGTTACGTAACTTCCACAGGTAACTAAGCATGTTATTAAAGGGCTTTACCTCAAGAGATTATACGTCATACTTAGTACAAAAGCAGCCATTTCCAAATCGGTAACAAAAGTTGAGGCTACTTAAAAGATAATCCGTCGTGACTGAGAGACGAGCACCGCAAAGGGTCCGGTGTCCTGAGTTAGTAATACAATTTCTCGTCCCGCTTTTTATAAGGAACGCTTTTATAAAATTTCCGCTAAGAATATATGAGATACGACTACTATCTGATATCTTTAAAAATGAAAAATGAACGAGGTATTTTTTTTTGCTGTTAGTAAAATGTGTTGGTAGTTATGAAAGATGGAAATGTTGAGCAGAGAATTTTATACGTTCTTTTCTGTTTAAGAGTATGGTATGGTAGGGAGACTATGTAGATTTATTGGACACTATTTACGACATGAAAGCTGAAATCTATAAAAACCTAGACATGAAACTCCCCAGATTTCTTAAAACCCTTCAGTGTTGTGTAATAAAAGTAAAAGTACCCTTCACTAGAGATTCTTCCTAGTACTTCCTACCGAACAGCAATAAAACCTCGATCGATACGATACTTTAAGTATCCTCATAAACCGTGATCGATCATACGACCATAAATCACCATAAATTAATATCAATAGATTTACAATGTAGCAACATCTGCATCGATATGAGACTATTTTACATACAACCCCAAATTACTTTTAGATAAATTGCTTGTTTCAGCCACCAATTCTACAGAGTTCAATTTTACGTAAAGAATAATCCATGTAAATAAGGTAATAATGGTTCATTTTCTGCGTTGATCCCATATCCATCAAGCAAAAACTCTGTAGCTTTTTAATTCCAGAATTGGGAGAATAAAATCGTATAACATACTGCTAAATAAATATTGGTAGTATCCGCGTATAAATAAAACATGGCTCCTCAATCTATATGAATTCTACCTAACACCGTTAACCAAAACGAGAATGGAATTCGAACGTTCAAGTGACTGAATTATACAAATACTGTAACGTATTGGGCATTGTAGATGAATACATCATCCAGCCTTTTCCCAATAAATTTTGGGTCGGCTTCCGGCTACTGAATACCAGTATATTACATGGGGTGACTGCCTATCTGACCTTAATAATCCTGTAACTGTGTAACACGATACCCGTAAGTAAGGCTGGTTGTCAGACTTTCGGGCTGCTGACAGTCTGTAACGAGTGCAAAGATCTAGGAACGACCGCTCAGACCACGGAGGGGTCTTGGTACGTAATGGATGGTCACGTAGCTTAACCTACGATCGATCCGTGCGGCTGTTATTATTTCACCACAAGTTTCAACAAAGATGATGATGAAGAGAGATGCATAGAAATCAACCCATTTCCAAGTTTCTAGGGTGCCTAGATAATATGGGTGAATAGATATTCGCGTGCTGTAATGAACGAAAGCGACAGAAATGCGTCACTGCGAGACTGCTCATCTGAAGTGAAACGCGAGAGCCATGACGTCAGAGGGGGTGAAAGCAACATAATTGTGTTTCATACAAATGCCTGCTAAGTGACGTCGGCATTCATCTAGCAGGCCTTTACGTATTGGTGTTGGCATTACGAGCACGTTGCATGGCATAGCACTCAGAAACTTGAAATGTTTGCTGCAAAAACTAGGTCTTTTAATTCGTGCTCAATTTAAATTCTATTTGCGTGTATAAGGCAGTTCCATGTTTGAGTGAACTGCTGTCCGATAACAATCAGCCTAAACCACTCAAGACAGAATCATGGTATGCCTGATATATGTCCATTATAGGTTGTAGAGGTTGTTGGGGGCGGAAAACACTGGATTTTATCCCTAACTAGCTGTCCCGGCAAACTTCGATACCTCAAAAGTTAATTACACTGCCATCTGTTAGAAATGTATGGAACTTATTATAGGAAAACATTTAATTTTGCAATAAAAAAAATATTAAGATCAATAATAATCGAACAAAAAAACTATCCTATATTTTAAGTTTGACCAAAACACACACTGTGCAACATTTTATTAAAGTCGGTTCAGTAGTTTAGGAGTCCATAGTGGACAAAAAACGTAATTTATATATATATATAATATGATGTTGGTTAGTAATTTTATTTAGACCCCTGTATGTAGCTGCCGTCGTATTCAAGGTTTTTGAGACTTCCCAGCGCCTTTGAGTACCAGTCTCACATTTTTGCCAGTTAGTGTTGTTAGAAAGTATCGCCCTAGCGTCACTGCCAGTAATATCCCTCTCTTTTTATACTACGTTTTGCACCCGTCGTGAACACAGGCTCCGTAAAACTGTATGATAAATTTTATTCCAATTACAATTCGGTCTCGTTTACTTATAATCCATTTCAATAACTGGAAAAATGGGGGAAAAACGGGCTCGAGAATTACAAAAACCTTGAATACGCGTTTACGCTGCTTAGACGTCAATTACGTCGTAGCCTTAACAGAGGTCCCAGCACGAATACGCGGAACATAATCATCGTAATTTCTATCGATTTGTTAGTAAATAAACTACTATTCTGACTGGACAAAGAGAAATATCAGACTAGGAAGTCTTAAAACTCAAGAAATATTCATGCTTAAACTACAATGTTTATTTTTTTTATCTTTCTAAAATACGTTTACTCCGCACTTTCACTTTAGACCTACATTGCTCCCGAAATATCTTACCTTATCGGTTTTATAACTTAGTTTACTAACAAAGTGGAAGAGCTGTTAGCCCACTATCACATATGTATCTATGTACAAGTATCTATCCGCAGTATATAACACGTTATCTACATTCCGGTTTCCGATTCAGTCACTCGATGACCCACTGCAGTGGATTAGCACAATAAAAGGGTACCGATCCGAATCAAATACCATTTAAAATCGAGTTGAACACTTTTATAATTACGAGGGATTTTAATATAAATGAATCCACGTTATTTCACGGCTGACCTGCTGCTACGCGCCGCCTACGCGGCGTAGCATTTATTGCATTCGTAGCTTTCTGATACGATTTGATTTCGAGCGTAGGGGCTTAAGAATTTACCTTGATAGAGATAACTTGTTTTACTTTATGAACTTACTTTATTTCTAAACAATGTTATTGAAGGTTTGTTTTACAGTACATTTCGAACATTTTTCATATCATAAATTGTAAGTCGTAATGGCCTCGCCTCTTGTGCACAAGGTTGTATGTTCAATCCTGGGCAAGTACCAATGTGACTATTTTAATTCATATGTACCTACTCTTAAAGTTAATCTTAGGCATCACTGACATCGGCGAATAATACATCGTACAATATCTTTGTAAGCTTAATTAATATAAGCGAATTAATATAAGTTTGAAATCGCCAACCCGCCTTGATCAAGTGTGGTGATTAATTTTCGTGACTTATTTATATGAGAAGAGGTCTTTGTCCTGCAGTGGGACAGTAACAGGCTAGGATTTTTAAAATTATACACATGAATTAACATTTTAAAATATAAAAACTATTGGTGCACTGATGGCAGTGTTGCAGAGACGGGAACCTCCTCACAATGCGAGACGTATCGAGGAGTACTTCCTTCTGTATCAGGCCTTTAACCCAACCGTATAACAAGACCCTCGACAGATGGTCATCGAAACTTTTAGCCAACAGGCCATTTGCCATTACGACAATCACCACAATGACAACCGAGTCCACATCATGAAAATTATCATCAAATTGTACCAACGTTATTACAGTATAAGAAACGTAATTCAAAATAAATTTTAATCTAGTCACATTATATGAATTCATATTACTAAGAACGTTATTCGTAACACGTATGCTCTTAATGTTATGGTTATAGCGCCTTTAGAGGAAAATTCATCCTAATAATATCCTACATATTAAACTGACTTAGGGTGTCAAGAAAGGCGCCAAAGGGGATACGTCTGACCCCTTTATTCATTAACATATCATTATATAAAATGGTGTTAACGTCCCTCATATTATGCCCTCTTCTTCATTCACATGGAAATGACAAGGACAGCTAGTGTTTCTAAAAGGTTTATAAATGTCAAGTTTACATAAATAATATAACATGAAACCTCATTGCTGCTATGTCTATTAAAAAGTTTATATTGTGTCCACGATTTCAATAGTTGAAATGATGGTCTGTCGCTCGACACAATAACAACAAAGTTTTGTATATTAATGAATAGGTAAAGCCTACTACACCCCTATTGTAATCTAACACAACATCACGACTATTTTCCCTGAAGGATTCGGCAGAGGTGTACTTATAGTAACACCCACATTTCACCAGTTATGTTTAAGACCCATGTAATACCCCTATTACATTATATATACATTACTATTATTATTACATTACATTTATTTATTTATTATTATTATTATATTACATTACTATTATTATTACTGGTGAAATGTGGGTGTTACTATAAGTACACCTCTGCTGTAGGCTCCCCCAAGTCTATTGCTATCAACTGGGCAGAAATTTAGACTCCGGGCTACAAATGAAAAAACTCCCATCGGAATAACTCAACTACACTTTACCCGACCTGGGATCGAACCTACGACCTCATGCTCAGCAGCCTCGCGCGCCCCCTCTACTGTTTGTTAGCCTATTTTAATACTATGAAAACAAAACAGACTGCCTCAATGGTTTGGTTGAAGCAAGGGCTACTGTTGAACGTGAGGTCCTGGGTTCGATTCCCGGGTTGGACAAAGTGATATTGGGCTGTTCCATCTGGAATTGTTCAGTAGCAGAGCCCTGAGTCCCGATTTATGGTTGGTTGTTGACAATTGGCTACACCCCATATTACATGGAACTTCAACATAACTGGCGAAATGTAAGTGTACTAGGTTCACCACTGCCAAACCCATCGGGCAATACAGGCGTGATGTTATGTTTATTGTTTTATTATATCGTTAAATAAAATTTGAAGTGTCTGTTTGTAATGTCCAAAAAAAATATTTTTAATAAATGCATATGAAAATGTATACGGTAGATATACCAAAAAAACATTTTCTGTCTCTTAGTCTGTTTGTCTGTTTGTGCGAAAAGCGAATTAGGGTTTCCGCGAAAAAAATTAAAACTCCTTTAGATAAAATTCAGCAGTACCGATTTCGACGGGATTTCCACTGGCAGATAGCTCATGTGTTAAAAAGCTACTTTTATTTTATAAAAAAATAGGGTTCCACGCAAATAATGAATACCCATGAAATTTGATCAAATTCTAAGTAGACGAAATCGCGGGCACAGCTAGTATCAAACATAATCCACGACAAACTTCAATAGTAAAATTATGCTTAAAAATACCTTTAAATTTCAACGAAGTCGTTGTGAACTTTACAGATTGTGAGCAACGTGTTAATTACACCTGAAATATATTGCTTAAAATCTACTAATTACACCTCCGAGATATAATGAAAGTTAATTACGACCTAGACTTTTGGCATTTTCATAATCATAAGGTTATTTATACAGCATTATTTTCTGCTGTGCTCACCACTTATCCCTTGAGGTATAAAGTGAACTGAAAACATGTTATTTTTCAGTTATACCATCACCACGAAAGGCCGCGGCTTGGATAATGTTTTCTGTTCTAAAAGGTGTGTTGAGGTTATTTAAAAACTGTGTGATTTATATAACTGATACAGACATGATAATATCGTCTGTGAACATTACAAAATAACGTACCTACACCCTGTTGATTAAGAAGCTTGAATTCGTCACCCGTCCTGTTCATATTCCAAGGGTCATTAGCATAAGATATTAATTTCGACGAGTTATCACTTCTTGTTCCTGAGAAAAAGGGTCGCTTGACAGAAGTATAAACGGATAACAAAGTTATCCAAAAAGGGTTCAATTTTTTCTTTCTTTCTTTATCTCTTTCTCTTTTTGTTTTAATCTTTCGTTATCTCTTTCTTTCTTTGATTTTTTTTTTCCACCTTTATTTTTCTCTTTCTCTATTTCTTTCCTTATTTCCTTCGTTATTCCTTTCTTTATATCTCTCTTTCTTTCCCTTTTTCTCTCTCTCTCTTTCTTCATTTTTATGAATCCATACGAAAAGGGTGGACTCAGCTGAAATCTTTTAGTTAAATGCCGAATCGATTATCAACAGCGACGAAAGTAGCAGAATATTGCAAAAAACTATTTATAAACATGATTCAATCGGTGTTAGTCGATTAGCTGAGACGACACTAGCCCGCCCGATTTGTTTACTACTAAACGTGTCCAGTTGAGTGCTTATCGATTTATACCACTTTCTATATTGGCTTTAAACGTCTTACTCTATCTACCCAAATCAGTATTTATTATTATTTATGAAGGCAAGGAACCTAAATTGCTTTTATCAGCAGCAATCTCGCGGGACTATTGTTAGGTAATTCTGAAAAAAGGCTTCGTCCTAAGGGTACCACCTTTTTCCCGTGAATCTCTAACAATAAAAACAAAGTTTCATCTTTTCTGTTTTTTATTAGCTTGTCATATAAAAGTTATCGTATTAAGATTGGAGATAAGGTAAAGTTGAAATGTTTCCAGTATTGAAATAAGAACATAATTGATGCGTTCATAATTTGACATACGCTTTGGCAGTGTTGCCAAGCTCTACCAAGGGCAAAAGATATATGCGATTGCTTTCTGTTCAAGGAGGCTATGACTGATTCTTTCATTCTTCACCACTACATAGGATAAAATAAAGTCGCTTTCTCTGTCCCTATGTCCCTATGTATGCTTAAATCTTTAAAACTACGAAACGGATTTTGATGCGGTTTTTTTTACTAGATAGAGTGATAGAAGAGCAAGACTTATATGTATAATATATATATTTTCGACCCGTGCGAAGCCGGAGCGGGCCGCTAGTAGACTATAAAACAAATTAAAAGAACTAAAGGCACCAAACATAGCCGAACAGCTTGCTAGTGTCAGACAAACCTTGCCTGCGACCTTTACAGCTAACCTTCAGTTTATCCAATTGTTTAAAAAAGAAATGCACTTGAATGTTTTTAAAATGCATTTAGTACAAGGTGGCTAAGTATACGTAGTAGCTTGGTAGTAATTACTGAATAAGAATAAGAATCATTTATTTGTTAAACATAAGTATACACACATGGCATGCAAGATGTTAAATAAAATTATTATACTTAGCACAGTTATGTTTTGCCTTAACGGCGTACAAATATTTTTTATTAATGTCCAATATGTAACGTGAGGTGTCACATTAGAATTAACTTGGTCAAATTATAAAAATATGCAATAAAACTAACGTCAAAACCTCGTCGTCAAAATGTCAAACACATTAAAATTGAATAACAAATAGAAACACAGGTATCGGGAATATTAAATAGGTTGAATTTAAGTAGGTTTTTGTTAGTTTTTTCAAGAAACCTTAAATACTGTTTATCTTAACTCCAAATCAACCTCTATGTCCGTTTGTCCACTCTTTCCTAATAATCATAGTTTTAATTTAATCCTCAAATCGTAACTCAAAAATTCACCCCGTTGAAGATGGTTCATAAATTAATTATCTATAGCAAAGACCTACCTTCAGGCCATGAATTATTTATAACAACTGTTGGTAATAATTTCACTCGACGACAAAACACACTTCTGACACTCTACGATTAATCTTTGTTTATGTACCTATCTATACCTAAATAGAACACCCCGGTCTTAGTAATAAATCCCTCACAAATCGTTCTGCAAAGGATATTATGTCAGTAATGTTTATGATGTATTGCTCAGTATTTTTCCAAATATTTGCTTATCCAAAGTAAACAAATACTATCTTCCTTTCATGTTTAGAAATAAGATGCGAGACATGTGCTATATGTACGACAAATTCTTCTTTTTACACTTGTTTGGTTTCCCTCGTTACAAAAACGTAACGAAATTGTTTTTGCTACGTTGTTCTGTGGGCGTCCTAACCGACATTTACCCCATCCAAGGGTAGTTAGGTACAATAAATGGCTGTCCAGTCCGGCGCAATCATTGTGCTCAAATCGATTGATGGAAAATTTACACAAACAACAGCTTATATCGATTTGTGAACAACGTTAGGACGAAAATAAATTGTTGCCTTCACCTATCGAGAATGTTCTAGTTTTTCTTGCGTGAGATTTTGCGATAGTTAGGGCTTTCAGAATATTGTTGAGTTTTTTCAAAACACAGAAAACCTAAGGATTATAGCAGGTGGCATTCTGTAGTTTCTGTCTACCCTAATGAGAAAAAATGCGTGAGTTTATACAGAAAACCCGGATTTATTTTTTACTCGGTTTGTATTCATCCCAACGAACAAACTGGTAAATTCTTGTTACAACCCCAACCGTCTGTAAAAAGGCACCCTTCAAACTTTAAAATTCAACCATCGTATATTTCGAACTCAGCATATAAAGTATGACAGTGCAATGCCCTTCGCTAGACGTCTGCAGTTTGCAGCAGTCTGGCACCACGGTACTGGTCATTCGCCAGATAAACATTATCGTCGTAGTAATCTTAGCCATTAGCTACCACTTGGTACTTAAGTACAGTAAATAAACAACCCTTCGTTTTACCGTCTCTTGAGACATAGCTCCGTACCACCTGAGTTTTTATTAGGAACAAATCATACATGTTAAGTACTTGCAAGTAAGCTCAGAATTAAGAGCTTAGTTTATAAAGTATTTAGACACTCAAATTCCATTACCAGTACTTACGTAAAATGTGAAGTAAGCTCTAAACGATGCGCGAAATTTAATTAACTTTGGGCTTTCAATATTTGACGATACAGGAATTACTCTGGCAATTGCCAAAATGATTTAGTGACATTGTGAGATGAGCAAATATATTATTATCTAAGTAACTTAATACAAAACTGAATTAGTATTTACACAATAGTATCGGAAATCTAGAGTGGCATTCAAAACACAACGTTTTTTATTCCCTGCAGACTGGCAGAGGTGTAAACTCATATTTCACTTACATGAGCGAGCCATGAGTACTTAAACTCCGAACTAGTTTTTATTGTGTAATGCCATGCATGTCCTCCGTCCTGTGGTGGGCAGAGAGGTCTATCAGTATGACTAAAAACTACTCGATATTCTTGGACTACATTTGACCAGATCTCTGAAAATTCGCGCAGTTTGTCGTGCTTCTTTGATTTGACATTCCCTTTTGGTCCTACTTGGTTCCAGTACTTCTTGGAAGACGTGTGGACCAGTGACAGACTCTCCAAGTCTGACTGTCTATTGGAACAGGGATGGGCTTCCTTTACGACTATCATGTCCTTGTAAAAAGAGGGGACGGCGTCTCACATACTCTCGCATCTGACCATGGAATGAATCACGACCGGTAGCGAGTGTATCCTCAGCACCGACCGACACGAAAAGGTCAGCGCGCGCGGCTTACTGTTCCAGATTATGCCGCACCGTAACGTCGAAGTACCCACCAGAATAATTTCTAAAATCTCCATATCTGGAGAGCATCTGTGTCAGCTAGAAAGTAAGTTGTGGTAACCACTTTTTCATAGCGGGTCTTACCACTGCTATTGAGGCGTGCCCGCAACCCAGCAACACCGCTGTTTCGCGCTGGTTGCTGTCCTCCTTCCTCCACTAGGAACTTAGTGAACCTCACCCGTTATCATCTTGACATGAGGAGGTATCAAGTACTCAATTCACTCCAGCGCAATCTTGCGCCACAGATGTAGTGACGTTATGATCCGGCCAAAAGGCTTATCGCCTAGAAGGAGACCGTACGATATCCTCTTATATCCGGTCCTCGCAGAATGGCACCTTTGCTGGTTGTTAGGTTACCATACACATAGAGCCTCCTGCAGAACCCTCCGGAGATTGGGCAGCAGCCGCTAAAGTGCGTTCCCGGCAATCCCGGTGCTCTACGAGGGACCCAGCCACTGGACGACTGAGTTGCTGAGAAAACCCGGTCTTCATTCGAGAGGGAATCAGAGATAGTCAGTCGATCAAAAAACACAAATCGATTTATGCCCCTCTGCCAATCGTTTGTATTAACTGAGTACCCTCCAGTACATTTAATATGCAAAGTGCTTCAAAATACAAGTGCTTTTCATTTTGCTTTGTCAGTTTCAAATAGTCTCTTTGTCATGCATAAAGTGTTGTTCATTACTGTGCTGTAGAATATTCAAGAATTAATATTATAACCGCATTAAATATACTGAAATGTCTTATTTGTTTTTATTGCTTTAATATGAAAGATATATATTGCTGATATTTATTGCTTTAATATGAAAGAATATTTTAAGATCCGCAAAAGAAACGATGTTTCTTTTGCGGATCTTAAAATATTTTTAAGTGTTATAGCTGTCGCCTGCAGTTTCGCTCGTAGTCTAGAGAAACTAACATCATTTATTCATAAACAAAGCATCTTAAATACCCATCTCCGGTTTGTGTTTTAACTGAAAGCTTTTCGTCGAAATCGGTTCGGAAGTAAAGGCAAATATGCTCTTTCACCCTTCAAATATAATAATGATGTATTTTGTGCGGATTATCCAAGTTCACATTCTATAAACTAATTTCAGAATACACCGCTGTATTAGCAACCTCCTTATTAAATCTGCTACAAGCTTTTAATTTTACAGACTTCGTTGTAAACTGCGCTCAGGTATTTCAAGCATTATAAACTAGTTAGTAACGTTGTTCTAGTGTGTTCTCAACCTTTGCTTTGAATGATAAAAGCGAAATCACGCCGTCCATTATCTTGTTATATAAGTTAAATTAAATTAACATTTCAGTTTCTGGAGATTAAACTCCTTTCAGCCCTTGACTAAGGGATCGGTCGCTATTCCCTCGCGGATACAATAATGAATATTTTGAATAACGCTATGGAAAACGTTAAAATAAGGGTTTACTATAAGTAGATACTTGGAATCTTAAAAGTGCTCATTAACAACGTTTGTTTTGGTTTAACTCAATTGAGAAAATTATATCTTGTATTCGCTTTTAACGATTGCAAATTTCAAGATTATTATTGTTGTAAGTTAATTTAAATCGTGTAAGGAAGGCACGAAAAGAGGATACAATATTTTTTGATGAATAATAGTATTACTAATATTTTGAAAAATGCCCGAAGGAGATGAAAAAAATCGTTACTTGATCATAAAAAAGAATCTTATAATCTATCTTATATTCTAGAGTAAGTTCCCTATAAAACCTAAAGCTACTTTTATTCTCACTGACGTATCAAGATAACGAACAGACTTATAAAAGTGACGTCAAGTAAGTGTACGACGCTGGTAATTAAACGGCGAAGAAAATGAAGAAATTTAATGAAGCAATCAGTCCCGTAGCACCGCTACCGCACAATTATTTAGGTTACATTTACGACTCTAACAAAAGACCATTTAATAAAATACTGGCTACCACATAAATCCGACGTTCTTGTTTCAAAGGTTTCACTGATCCATGACCTACATTTTGCTATCAATCTATAAAAAGGTTAGGTTAGCAATAATTATAATAGGCATAAAACATTGTCTTATTCCGTACAACAAAGTTTGCGTTTTTCAAACTTCGAACATTGTCTATGATCTTGACATTGAAGACGCCAATTAAATGCTGTAAATATTGTTGAAGCACATAAAGACCTAACAGAAACGATACAAAAATACGCAAAAAAAGCGTAATAATTAAGTATGCTTACATAAAATTAACTAGTTATACAAGGGAAAGTGTGAATTTTATGGGTTAGCAAATAAAATGAGAAAATAATCGATTATGTCTGTAGGTTAGAAGGTTAAGTAATAATAAGTATTGTAACGCGTAGCATTGGTTTTATGTTCATAAAATATGTAGGTACCTACCCTAATGTTGCCAAGCCATAGTACGTGTTATTATCTAACTCAGTTACGAAACCGCGTACCTACAAAGTTTTGATTAAAAAGTATGCCTATACGCAAGTTATTTTATGTTACATAATTTTGTTAAGAGTTCATTTAAACTCTTAACAAAATTATGAATCCCCTTGCCTCATTGGGTAAGGGGAAAAAAAGTAAAGGTCATTTGTTTGAGCATACGTAAGATTTTTTAAATAAACACCAAATCAATTCAATGCCTATGATTTATAAGGCAGCTACAGCTAAATAAATACTATCGTCAAATCGGTGTTAGTATAAGGGCTCCTTCATACGACTAACTAGCACCCCTCGATTATTATTACTCCCTTAAATTTCGTGCAGACTTGGACTTTATTGACATTGACTTAACTCTGCGACCCTTGAAGCATATCCCCAGGCGTCTGTCTAATGCCGCGCGTGACTGCTTCGTACAAAATAATAATATACCTACGTAAATAAAACATTTTCAGGAGCTTATGTAACTTGACTTTTGTTTTAGAATCTCTTGGGAAAAATTACATCTTTAAAACTTTAGCTAACGAATTGAATTATGACTTAACCAAAAACGTTTACTGAAGCGCGCATCGTGTTATTATCTATCTATGCGAGGCTGGCAATAAATAAATCCATACAGTCTGGAGATAACTTGTCCACAAAACTTACGTCACAACAAGGATAGCGTTATATAATGACAGTTTATCCTGACAAGCTACCACACGTTTTCGGCAATTATACAACATCGGAGACCCTGAGGAACCGACGCGACGATATAGCACGTGAAAGCCAGTCACCGACAATCAAAAGAAAATGACCGAAACATATTCTTTACACAAAAATGCATAAATAAGCGTTTCAATCAAAGACATATACAAAGTGGTGCGGTAAGAAGTGCCAATGAAATCGTTTCTTAAAGATTTAATAACTTATCGATTTCAAAACGGCAGAGCGTAGAATTTACGTAACACTACGAAAAAAACACAAATACATAGGATACAGAAGTTACATGTGAGCTGCCGAAGTATGGCCCAACGAGAATAGACTCACATTCCAATAAACTGATGCCGATCATGTGTTTTCAAAGGTAGCCATGTTTTATGGTGTTGACAATGCTATCGGCGTTACGAAGAGCTGTACCCACGTGACGTGTGCGCCGGCGGCTGTATGCGTGGAGTACACTTGCCTTTAGTTTATTTAGGAGGTTTTGTGGATATTAGTGTAGGTTATCCCGGTTATCGATCGAACGGTCGCGGAGGGCGCGTGGTGCGCGCGGGCGGCAGGCTATGCCGCGACTGGGCGGGCGCTGCCGGCCGACCTGCCGCCCTGCCGCGCTGCGCCGCCCCCGCTTCAGCTGCGCGACAAGCTTTTATTTTGACCCGCAACCGTTGCCGAGGGGATGCTCGTGATAAGATGAAACGGCCACGTGAACGTTGTCAATAAACTTCAACGCTCTAAGTATATTGCTTTTTATTGCCATATTTCGCGTTTTATGTTGTATAGATTGATTCAACTAACATAAATATAAATATCAACAGTGACAACTAATTTTAATATCTACATACATCAACTGAGCTATCTTTTGTGGTTAGATTAGTAAAATATACACTAAATTCTATAAAAACAATGCAGTTTTAACGTAGGTTAGTTCAGTACACTTGTGGCAGATTTTACGAGATTATTATTATGCCCGCTGTAGTACGTGGTGCAATAATATATATTTCTTATCTACATATAATTACAAAACCGAACAAAATAATCGATAGTGAAAAAATCATCTTTAACGCTGTCCACAAGAGCGGAAGCCGATTGTTTTGTAATGTTCCGCACATAGAGGCGACATTTCAACAGCAAATAAAACAATGGATACTAGGGTTCAATTAGTTAGTGGTGTGACGGCGTTAGCTTAGATCGCTAGCGGGCGCGAGCGCGGGCGCACACTGCACCTCTATCTACGATCAAGCGTTTATGTTGTTACAATCATGGCTGGTGTAGTGTTTATTGTGAACGTACCTAAGAAAGAATATGAAAATTATTTAAAAAGGAACATTATACCAAATTTAATTTTCGAAAAAGAAAAATATGAAACAGCTACAAAACTAATCCATGAATTAAAAGAGAAACAGTTAGGATCAAAAGAGTCGTTTGCACAGGATGATGAAAATGTTATTATTATGTCTAAGTGTCAATCAAGTGATTGTTTACATCAGAACATGAGGGTGGACTCGTTCAAGTGTCGAAGTGAGGGTGGTTTAACAGATACACAACTGGGCGACCGAAAAAGTTATGTGAAGGCGTCTTGGGATGAGATAAAACAAGTGATAAAGCCGCGAAGAAACAAACTAAAAATAACCAGGCCTGTTCGAGGACTCGACGTTCTTTCAGCGTTTCATTGGGACACCCCACTTGAAACTGTAAGTAACTACTAAAGTACAGCAGGCCACACGTCAATGGTGATAAAAGCCAGTATAAGCTGGCCTCGCATTATAAAACGCATAATAAAACCTCCGTACTGAGCTAGATCAGCTCAAGGTCGAATTGTTACCATCAACGTGCAGCCTGTACCTAATTATTATCTTATTCTGCCCAGTCTTTTCCCAACTATGTTGGGGGCGGCTTCCAGCCTACGCCTGTATGCAGCTGTATACCAGGGTTTTTTATGGAGACACTGCCTATCTGACCTCCACAACCCAGTCAATGTGTAACACACCTCTAAGACCGGTTGTCATAACTTTCGGGATACTAATTGCCAGTACCGACTCTCATTGTGTGGATGGGTTACCCACACCGTGTGGGTAACCCATCCACGGACAATTACGGCAAGATTAGCTAACCCTGATCGAACCGTGGGGCTGTCCTTATTTGGGCGCAAACAATACCACCATTAGCAGAATGAGTAACGTAACGAAATAGTTAAAACATACATTTTTAACTAACAGTATTTCTCACGGCTCCTTGATGGAAGTCTGTCCCCGGTTTAACACAGATAGACCATACTTGTACGTACGTACGTAGTATTAAGCTGTAATTTGGCATACTTCGCAAAAAAAGATTTTGTAAAAGTTTCTTTTTAAGGTTAAATCTTCTAATATATAAAATTCTCGTGTCACGGTGTTTGTAATTAAACTCCTCCGAAATGGCTCCACCAATTTTCGTGAAATTTTGTGTGCATATCGGTAAGGTCTGCGAATCGGACAACGTCTATTTTTCATCCCCCTAAATGTTATGGGTGGTCCACCCCAAAATTTTATTTTTTATTTTTTTTTGTTTTTATTTTTTTTTATCATACATCTTCTACCACCAACCTCTATATGGCAAAACAACGTTTCCTGGGTCAGCTAGTACTCATATATAATTATGAATATTGTCAAATCCCTGCTACGGACCCCTTCGTTCCCTGTGCGTGATCCAACACGCACGTGGCTTGTATTTTCTCTTCCAACTAAAGCAACACATTTCGATCTTAAACTGGAACGAAGTGAGACGCTATGTTTACTCAGTTGTTAGTAAAATACACGGATCAATGTATAACTGGAAATCAGGTTAACAACGGTATATTACCCCTGAGCTCTTGACATGACATGAAAACCCAAACGCTCACGTTTTAACTCGTTTTATTGTTAAATTAATATCAGAGGAAACTTTAATAAACATTTTCACCTCATAACATTACGCATGTATTCCCAAAATGGTGAGGCAGAGGAGTAGGTACTTCCATAGTAGGTCTTCCACATTTCGCCAGTTATGTTTAAGTCCCATTTAATAGGGGGTGAGTCTATTGCAATCTACCAGGCACTAATTCAGATTCAGAGCTGCTACTGAGAAATTTCAGATGGAAAAACCCAATAATTCTTTCTATTAATAATAGTAATTATTTATTTATTTGTACACAAAAACCAAATAGTACAGGACAGAGACTTATAATTAAGTTGTAAAATAGTGGCACCGTTGGAAGTCGAACGTTTGACTCCTAAACTAGGCAAGAAGCCTGTGTCTTAGAAGCCAAAAACCTTACCTTACCTTGCCCGACCTAGGACTCGATCCAAGGACCTCATGTTCAGCAGTAGTGCTTGCGACCACTAGACCAATGAGGCAGACATTCACCTTTTAATAACGATTAAAAATTTATTACGGTCAATGAATAGGGCCTTATTCCCGAAAATTCTCGAACATTTTTAGATAAGAATTTACGAACGTGTCCAAAGACGTATTCTTAAAGTTCTAGAACGATTTCGTCAGATATGAATCTTGAATGGACAAATTGAGAGATTTGACATACTTGAGAGAATTGATAGACTTGAGGGAATTGACAGATTTGACCGACTTGAGAGAATTGTCAGATTTGACAGTCTTGAGAGAATTGACAGATTTGACAGCCTTGAGAGAATTGACAGATTTTATACCTATCATATAGACACAGAAAAATCCACTTAAACCTCGATATATGCGAGGTTTGGGTGGATTTGATGGTGGTTAGATCATAAACAGAAGACTACTTACTTACTACAAATATTTTACGTTTCTAATAATTCATGATATCGATATTACCTAAGTATAAGTTACATTACACTATCTATATCGATCCTTTAATATGATTAATGTGAAACTAACTCTATCCGTCTGTCTGTTACGCTTTCACGGCTAAACTACTGAACCGATTTTGATGAAATTTGGTACGCTCTAAGGTTGAACCATAAGACAGGATAGGGCTACTTTTTGATCCGTGACTTCATCTGAATCCGCGATAACAGATATTTACATGGCCGAACTCGCGGGCAAAACTTGCTAAATTATAAATATGACAGTTTATCAATATGTGCGTGTGTGCGTGTGTGCGTGTGTGCGTGTGTGTGTGTGTATGTTTGTTACTCCTTCACGCCGAGACCGCTGAACAGATTTGAATCAAATTTGTTGTGAAGTTAGATCGTACCCTGGACTAACTTATATCCCGAATGTGAAGTATTTGTGGTAATTTTGAATCTTCTCATGTCGACTTTTTAAATGCGGGACGTGCTAGTATGCAAATAGAACTTTAGTCTTAGTCTATAAATCCGGGTTTTTGCTAAATCACAACTATCATACCATTATTTACGTCAACACAGTCGCAGAAACTTTGTTTAAGTAATAATATACATAACTAGCTGACCCAGCAAACGTTGCTTTTCGGTATAACGTGTTAGGGGTGGACCACCCTTATCATTTAGGGGTATGAAAAATCGATGTTGGCTTATTCTCAGACCTACCCGATATGCACACAAAATTTCATACAAATAGGTTAATCTCTTTCGGAGGAGTTTGGTAACTAACATTGCGACACGAGAATTTTATATATTAGTATATAATCTAAATTACTATAATCAGCATCGTCATGTCTCAAAAGCAAACTATTTTTTTTATTTTTTTTAAACGGTGCCCCACACTAGGAATTCCTCCTGTGTCGTGGGTGCGTTTACAAACATTCATAGTCACATACACAAACAGCCAGACCCGGAACAACTAACTGTAGGCCATACAAATATTTGTTCCGTGCGGGAATCGAACCCATGACACGCGGTGCAGCAGCCGATCGCTCAGCCACTGCGCCAACCGTGCCGTCAATGTATTGAACGTATAATGTGCCTGCACAAGATATTAATCTGATGCGATGCTCCGTCAAAACAGTATTCGCGAGCTCAAAAGAGCTGTTTCTTATGCCTACGAGTATATTGACCCCGAACCGTATTCCTAGCCAAGAAAATAACATGTATCTACGTGCCCAGTCAACGTATATAATTTATGGAGGAAATAACTCTCCAAAACAAGTGGGAATAAAGGCTCGCAGGTTTTGCCTGTTTCTAGCGCCTTACCGAGCGTAATTGGCTCACATCACAACTCCAGATTTCCTTTATAAAAAACGGTCCAGCGAACATACAGACTTCGGATTAATAACTAGCTTGGAACATTCTAGCAGATGGTTTACCTTCCAGTAACAGACTAAAAAGTAGTATAGAATGAAACCAAATCTATTTATTTCAGGAAAGATAAGAATTAAAATGTTTGGTTAAAAGTCACGGCGATGTACCCCAAGAAACCAACCTTCAACTGCTTGAAAAAAATACCCGCCTCTTTGAACCACTGTTGCACTGCAATGCTCGTGCTTTCTCATACAGAGAAGGCACGAGCATTAATCAACACGCTTTCTCAAGGCAGACTGGCGATTTCGGACTTACCCATTTTAATTATTATCCAAAATTTCCTCACGATGTTTTTTCACCAGTGTCGGTGAAATCCAACATAAATTTGGATTTCAACCCATAACCTTGAGCATGAGAGGCGAAGCCTTAACAACTGGGTCATCACGACTTATTTTTTCTTCTTAAAACTGTTATGTTATGTGACTTAGGTATATACGACAGGCCTACCTTTTTTACAGGTTGTTTCTTTTTTGTATTTTTACTTTTAAATTGCACGTCCTCTGTGAAAAATCAACATTTTCATATTATTTGTTTTCTTTATAATTGTTGAATTAATTGGACCCAACACAATGTAGGCATACATATTTTCTCAGGTAGGTAGGGTAAGGCTAAGGTACTTAGTGAAATAAAAATAGCAATGATTGGAAGCGGTCCACTTAACACCCTTGACAAGAAATTGACTTTTTCCAATCTTGCATATAGCAGCCAACACATAGCCAGCTGATAATTGAGTTTGTTTGAATTGAAAGAGTTTGCCGCCAGCCGACAATTTGGTAACCCACCGGCGGCAAGGCGGGAAAATTGCAACAATGCAAAAAACAATTGATTTCCTGCAAAAAGCGCTGTAATGTCGCCGGAACGAAAAACACGGCCCTGCAAACAGCTGTCTAGTCATAATGACAGTCCATTGATCACATTTCCGAGCATTTAAGTCATTAGTATTGTTCTAAATTGACAATCAATGGACTGTTTAGACAATACTTTACCATTATAATAATATTTTGAAATTGCCAGAGTGACAAATTTCATTGATGCGAATCAATGAACATGATTCTACGGATTTATTTATTAACAATAAATATTCACAAACCATACGGTATTTAAAATAACAGGTAAGATGGTGGATGGCTGATAGGGCAAAACAAATTTTCGTGTTTGTATTCGTTGATGCAGAACCTTTGTTTTTGTTCACGGGGGGAAACCTTCAAAAGGCACCTGGAAAAGACCAGGGAGTGTGGGATTCTTACCTCACTTAAACTACCCTGGTGATCACCATCAGCAGCATGGAAGGCGCCCCGTTACCTCTTAAGAGACCACTCCGGGACCTCCGCTGTGCAACGCCTGGTAGGGCGGCTGTTATCCCTGAGGAGACGGTTAAGATATCTCCCCTGAACCTCGCTGTGCACGGTGAAACGTGATCACCATGCCACCGTCTTCCCTGAGGTCATTCGGAGGGCGAACTGAGTCCCCATTCTGAGCACCCGCACCTGCGAATTATTTGATTTATGCAGAACCTAGCTCAATAATGTTCCATACAGGAAATGTACTGAATACCATGATACATAAAACAAGATAGTAAATCGTTTATATTATATTATTAAATCAATTATTTCAAGTCTTCACTCATGTGGGTTAGTAAAAATGTTCCCTAAAAACTATGTTAATTTATATAAAAATCCAATTCAATAATTCATCATCATTAAAGTAAATAAAAAATAAAAAACATCCAAGTCGACATCTATTTTACACCTATTAAAATACGCATCCATTTGTTTTGGAATGAGCAGTCTGGTTTAGCGGCAATTTGAAAAGGAGAAATTCAATAAATCATTATTCTACCCATATCGGCACCATTCAAATAATAAATAATGCTGAACAATCCACACAGCATCATCTAGCCCCAAGCTAAGCAGAGCTTGTGTTATGGGTACTAGATGACTCATATACTTAATACAATACATTACATAGATAGATACTTTTTATTACACATAGCAAATACCCAGAACACCCGGAACAAATATTTGTAGATCGTACAAACATTTATCCCAAGGCGGGAGTCGAACCTGCAACCTCCTGCCCCCCGCACCACAAAGGTCGTCATTGTACTCAACCGAGACCTCCATAATACGTGGAGTATGAGCCCTCCACTCCACAACAGACTTTTGGTCATTGCGATGATCGTCTAGGTCTAGGTATCTTCATATATCATAGAGTAACCACATACTGGCAGTTAACTACTTGCCATAGAGAATTCCATATCTTTGTCCTTTACCAAGGCCTTCCATGTTTTCACCATATCGGTAGCATAAAACCTCTTTCATAAACACGAGATGATTTCCATATTTACGTTCAGGAAATGCAAAACTGTCACTTTAAGTAATCACTTCTCATTGTTTATTGGCCCAGCAATGTTTTTATCACATTGGTAAACAGGCGGATAATTTTATTACTTGGCAACTTGGGTGTTAAAGAAAAGAAGCAATTCGTATCATCGAAGTGTCGTTTCGACGCTATTTTTTTTTTTGGATTAACTTTCAGTCCTCCAATTTTTGTTTAACAGATTTCCCATGTCGCCCCGGTTTCTCTACTTTAATACTACGTATGTTATTTGTTCGTACGTAGTTATTATATTTGTAGTTACCATTAGGTAATCGTTACTTAATCGTAGTTATTGCCGCAACGTACCTTAATGATGTTTACTATACTTACCAAGAAAATAAAATGGCCACTTACACGAGGACCCAACATTTGCGTCATGAGGGTAATCAGCAATCGTAGTAATAACATCTTTGAACAGGAAGCTATTTATAACAACAATTTTACAAATTGGTACAGTGTACATCAAGCAGTATTAAGCTATCCCACACTGTCAAATATTCCCAACTGAACATGAACCTTATTCGTTTGTAATAAAGTTGAAAAACTATCAAAGAAATTTGTCAGATTGGAGTAGCTTGATGTGCTGTCCACTGTACTTTAACTGGCTGGTGACAAAATCACGTTATAACAGAAGTCAGGAATATCGTTTTAAATTCCACACATAAGGTTGAGAATTGTCAGATAAAATCGGGTAGCACACTGTAGGTCTGTTTCAAATGTTTCCTCAAGTTTCTTCTCAGAATTTATGGTCTCGTTCTGCCCATTAACTTGGTAAGCTACGAAACTATATTTCAGCCCCTTCGTAAACTAAAATAATGTATGTGTTTCTCTTAGATCCTGTCAGAAATTGTGGAGCGGCTGGACATCAAAAATGCAGCATGGAGCTCAACTAAAGATGACAAATTTTGGCAGGTCAGTAGCTCCACGAAGCGACAATGAAGTGTTATGAATACGTTTACCGTAATTAACCTAGGCATAGGATATTACATAATAATAATAATAATACCAGTTCTTGAAAATGGCAGTGTCACTTTGTATTGGGACCGATCCATCATCACTGACAGGACTATTGTAACCAATAAGCCTGATATAGTGGTGATGGATTGAATCGAGAGGCGCGCAACGATTATTGATGTAACGGTCCCGCATGACGGGAACCTCTTGAAAGCCGAGAAAGATAAACAAATAAAGTATCTTGACTTGGCTCGCGAGGTTGTCGACATGTGGGATGTGGACTCAGCAATCGTTGTACCGATAGTCGTGTCAGCCAATGGGTTAATAGCTAAGAGCCTTGACCAACATCTGAGGAGGCTCTCATTAGGCAGCTGGATCAAGGGTTTGATTCAGAAAGCAGTTCTTTTGGACACGGCGCGTAGTGTTAGGCGATTCCTCTCACTGGAGCCCTGACCACCGGTAGCTTGGACCCTGTTCCCGATCGGTATCGCCCATATATGTATATGGCCCACCGGTGTGGGCCACTATTTTTTTTATATTTTTAAATGTTTTTTTTTGTATTAATATTGAAATATTTAAAAATATAATTTATAATGTATATTTTGAATAAAGGAGATAATAATACCAGCCTACTACTGTCCCACTGAAATATTTAATAATGTAACTTATATGTACAGAAAAAAAATGGATAGTAATTATACCAGCTTGTTACTGTCCCACTGCAGGGCAAAGGCCTCTTCTCAAACAGAGAAGGCATGAGTATTAATCACCACGCTTGCTCAAGACGGGCTGACAATTTCAGACTTATATTAATTATAAGTCCAGGTTTCCTCACGATGTTTTTCTTCAACGAATGTCAGTGATGTCCAAGATAAACTTAGATAGATATATTTGAATTGATAAAGTCACATTGGTACTTGCCCAGGTTTGAACCCACAACCTCGAGCTCAAGATGCGAGGTCTAAACCACTGGGCCATCATGGCAAGGATATTGTATATCTCGACAGTTTATTTATCTACTATTTAAGTTTTTAACAGGTTTCTAAATATTATTCATCCAAAACGTCTCTAGAGGAGAAAAAGCAATAAAACAATCATTTAATCATTTTTAATGGCAGAGGCATTGTGCCTACTTTTAGTCCAGGGTCAAATTAAATTAGATAACGAAACTCCGCAGAGATGATGGGTTTCGATATTCAAAGACTTTTTTACACAAACAGCAGGTTTCTTTCATTTTATCATGTCTGTATATCGATAGCCATCACATCTGCGGAGTTTGGCTCACTTACTTTGATCCTGCAGCTACAACAAAACGTTTCCGAAACGACCAGCAAAATGTACCAAAACGTGACCCATTTGTAATATGACGTCATACCTTCCGTAGTCTTTAATAAACATCCTTACACCGCGTAGGTCCTATTAGACTGATATGGATCTTAGTCATCAGTCATAACAGTCATAACTGCACGTTATGAACGCGGTACTCATTCAAAGTACATCAGAATGTTGTATGGATACCAACATGCTTTGTTTTGTACCCATAAGGACACAATAGAACAGACCAAACTCGTTTAAGACTGCTATTGATACCCAAAATGAGATTAAAGTGTTAATTTTAATCCTTAATTGCTTGAGGAAGAAATTTTTGATGCGCTATGTTCGGGAATTGCGTTCTTACGTAAAGACTTTTAAATCGATGCAATAAGCTGACAGAACCAATGTCACATAGAACACTGAAAAATTACTGTAACTATGACTCATATCCTATGGTGATGCGTAAATAAAATAACCAGCAAAGTACTGTACTAAAATGTACTTGAATATCATTTATAGGTTATTTTATGTACGGCACACCAGTTTTTATTCATGTTTTAGTTTCTTAGCACACACTAAAATGTCATGATGGCCCAGTGGTATAGGCCTCGCATCTTGTGCACGAGGTTACGGGTTCAAATATGGGCAATTACCAATGCAACTCTTTTAATTCATATGTACTTTCTAAGTTTAACTTGGAAATCACTGACATCCGTGAAGGAAAACATCGTGAGGAAACCTGAACTTATAATTAATATAAGTCTGGAATCGCCAACCCGCCTTGAGCAAGCGTGGTGATTAATGCTCGTGCCTTCTCTGTATGAAAGAGGCCTTTGCCCTGCAGTGGGACAGTTACAGGCTGGTATTATTTATTAGTTTCTTACGTGACATTAGATCCGGTAAAATGACTTCAGCTAATTAAAAGTCGTACTTTTAAAAAGTAGATATTCAAAAATTACTAATTTAAAAATAATTGGTAGATGCACGAATGGTGTTGCAACATAATATGTAAGTACAGAGATTGTTATGTTTTGTCGTTAGTTGCAAAATATATCAGTACAGTCTATTTACAGTTATTTTACCTCTGATTTTGGATCAAAGTAATCATTATTATTGTATCTGTAATATTGCTGTCAAGGGTAAAATAACTGTGAACGGTCTATAGTTACTGTATTTTCTTAAGAGCAGTTCTGGGAAATAAGCTGTTTCCATGACATTCTGTGACGCACACCGGGTTTTACCGGACTAACGTAGACAAAATTGTTAATTCGCATTAGTCCCAGGAATTAGAGTGAAAAAGGATCTATGGATCCCTAAGCTCCTATGATTTTAAACAGTTCAATACTCCAGACTTCGGGACTCCAGGTTTTATAATTACTGTGTAAATGTAATGGATATATGTATTGTAATTAGACCCACAATAAGAAAAAAATGGAAAATTCCAACCAAAAAGAAGTAAAATATATTTGGCTGGTGATTGTCTACTCTACATAACCTGTAACCTATAGTTACGCATTTATTCTTACCCGACTACGACAAAGAGGAAGGGTTGTGAATCTCACTGGCCATATATGTACGTATGTAAGCTCATGTTCAGTTGGAAACCAGCGTCAGACACTAGATGTCTGGCATTTTTGCTGAACTGGACCCATTTCGCGCAGCCATAAGGCACATTATTAATTTATATGTATTTTTTTTGTTAGTTCTGCCTTCATTATTATTATTTACAAGCTGACCTGACAGACATCGCCCTATCAATGGCGGGAAGTTAAAACAGTCGTTAAGTTTCTTGAAATTTTTGCAATTTTCTGCTCAATTTTCTTAATTTTTCCTTTAGCCGTTCACGTGTGATGCCGTGACCAAGGGAAATAGGGATTAATTTTGATAAATAACGATTTCTTTGGTTTTCGATATTTAGTATTGTCATTATGTGCTTGAGTCTGTGCTAAATAAATGTATTTTCTTTCCTTTTACAGGTGATTTTTTCTCTTGAGTCGGGGAATCTCAGCGAGGAATTGTTGCAAGTACTGAGAACCTTCGGCATTGGGGCGAGGCACCAGTCATCAGTGAGCCTCCTGCCTTGTGCCTTGTTTTACAAGTCCAACGACGATCACAGTCCGCCTGACTCCGAGGCAGGAGTGTCGAGGCATGAAGAGTAAGTGTTTAAATTATTATTCGATAGTTTTGTAAACTACAGGTACCTACAGACGCCAACACATCAAACTACCCCTAACTGTCAGATTTTCCCAATTGAACATGAACCTTATTCTTTCGTCATAAAGTTGAAAACCTATCAAATAAATTTGACACATTAGGGTAGGTTGATGTGCTGGCCTTTGTACCTAGGGCTATATTAAAACGTATGTGAAGTTATTCGAAATGAAAGTTCCATGTGTCCGTTCCATTCAGCTGGTCGATACAGTAACGCTCTGTGAAAACTTCGGTGATGTGTCTTTCTTAAGCTGGGTGACGATGCCAGTACACTTCATCGTGCACTTTACTCAAATTTACGGGGGAGTTTTTTTACAAAAAATAATTGCAGTTGGGTATAGTGGATTAATTCTCATATTCATATTGAAAGAAAGAAAAGAAAGAAAAAAAACATTTATTCAGCACAGGTACAGGCACACAACAACAATACTAAACATAGGAAAACATAAAAATACGAGTAACAAGAAATACATTAGAAACATATATAAGTATATATTATTAAGTATGTGTAAAAATTATAAATATTTTGGTAACGGGCGAACAGATTAATTAGTGTGTTAGATAATATTCATATCTTTATTTGCATTCCATAATGTGTGAGGCTCTTAAAATAGGCTTAAAGCTAAGTTACAATTACGGAACCTGAAGGGCACAGCAAAAGCATAAAATTAAAATTAATACTTAATTAATAACTAATTTTAGAAATTGTCCTTAATATTAGTTTACAAAATTATAACAACTATTTTTATTGAGATCTCATTTGATAAACGATAATAGGTGCAGGTTTTAACCGTGACAATACAAAGTAGATAATAAAACCGTAGTCTTGAGCTACAAATTACCACGTACAAATCTTCTTCTCGAAGATGACTAATTTTTTGTAATCAAGCAATTGATCTTGACTTTCCGCAAGTCACCAGTAATGACCGTAGATAATTGAAAACTAAGATCTAATTGGATAAGTGTCTAATTGATCCCTTGTTTATCACTTTAGTCAACTAAAAATAGATCTGTTAACAAAATTGCCAGATAATAAAAATATCTACCGGATGTGACGCTGGATACAATCCAGCTAGTATTTTTTTTATTGAAAAGTTATAAGCACCGAAAACACACTGTCATGTAGTCTTCAGAAAAAGTCATTAGCCATCTATACCTACAAATAAATAAAATTGTAGTTCTGTTTGTTACGTCCTAATAACAGCTTTGTACTAAATGCATATGAAAGTTTATACAGTTGGTGCTTATGCCAAAAAGTTGTTTAACTTTTTTATGTCTGTCTGTCTGTTTTCGACGGGACTTTCACTGGATGAAAGCTAATGTTATAACGAGTAACTACACCTTTTATTTTAGAAAAATAAATCCTTTAAATTTTGTTAAATTCCACGCGGACGAAGTCGCGGGCAACAGCTTCTTGTACAATAAGAAAACTACATAGCGTCATTGCTGGCAATGACATCATTATGTCCACTAAAGATCGGTCACTGATAAACATATTTAGTACCATCTAGATCCATCTCTAACGTGTATATAGAAGTTTCTATTTATCTTTTTTTATCTTCTTCTAATATATAAAATTCTCGTGTCACGGTGTTTGTAATTTAACTCCTCTGAAATGGCTCCACCGATTTTCTTGAAATTTTCGTGCAAATCGGTTAGGTCTGCGAATCGGACAACATTTATTTTTCATACCTAGGGGTATGAAAAATAAATGTAAAGGTAAAAAGGTAAAAATAAATGATAAGGGTGGTCCACCCCAAACATTTTATATGGCAAAACAACGTTTGCTGGTTAAGCTAGTAATCTATATATTAGTGATAGAGGAATACCAATAATAAGATAATCTGCTTTCTTCAGTGAGTTTAAGATCAATATACTATACTTTTTCTTAACTGGGACATCTGTTACGTAATTATGATCAGGGTTTTTGTGCAGGAGATGTTAGGGTATCTTCTGCACAAAAACCCAGACACGGAAAAGTTAGCTATAGGCAATCTAAATTTATGGAAGATTATTAGAACGTAGAAGTTAGTCCCTTCGCGAGCTCACGAACTCGTATTGATCAGGCACGGGAAATTATATACATATATTTTTTTAATTAGCCTATACTGTCTTACTGGCTGGCAAAGGCCTCCCCCAAGTCCTTCGAAGTATCCTTATCCCACGACACCTCGTGACAGCCCTTGCAATACGCGTCCAGGTTGTCTCGCCACCTCTTTCTGGGCCGGCCTCGGAGGCGCCGTCCATTACCCATTGTGTGAAGACTTTTGCCCAACGGTCATAGTTTGTACGGCTCACGTAACATTTTATAAATTATACAATGTATCATAATTTATATTGAGTATGTGAACCTCCACTTAGGTACCTACAATATTCTAGCAGCTCCTTTTGCCTATTCCAGTGGTGTATCAAACACAGCATGGTCTCGCTTCTCGTCATCGGTGCGCGCGCGCACGAACCTCGCACAAGTGCTACATGACGTGCGCGCAGACGCAGCTCTTACCTTCGACTGGGTGTTCTTACTGCTGGTCGCTGCCTTCGTTGCTGCTATTGGACTGGTCGAGAATTCGACTGTCATATTAGTGGCTAGCATGCTTATTTCGCCGCTTATGGTAAGTTTTGTTAAAGAACCAGGTTTTACTATGATCTTACATTCAATACTCTTATACAAGTATACAATAATAATTCTTACACATTCACTTAAATATACTTATTATGAGGGTCAGCTGCAATCATCGACATTTTTTTTTCGTTCCTACTATATCCAAGGATATGCTCTGACTTTACAACTAAAAAAGTATCAGCCCAAAGATTTCTACGAGGACTAATCTACACTTTAGTAAATGTAACTTCGTTTGAAAGCACTATATACTTACTCAGAAGACTGTGGTGCTATACTAATGCTATACTTAGCTATGATATGATAAAACAAGCATTTCGAAAAGTGTAGCGACTGGCGACACTTTTCC
The DNA here is from genome assembly GCA_905147745.2 of Phlogophora meticulosa. Lineage (NCBI taxonomy): Eukaryota > Metazoa > Arthropoda > Insecta > Lepidoptera > Noctuidae > Phlogophora > Phlogophora meticulosa. Next base: position 11,186,929 of record LR990533.1, on the reverse strand, counting down.
AAGTGCTTGATTTATCATCTGTAAACAATGTCTTCCAGGGTCCAATCACAGCGGGCACCCTGGGTACAGCTGTCAAAGATCGATCCCTCCAACTAATGGGCGTCAAGAACGAGTTCTTAGGCCTGTTCCTGTCACTCGTTATGGGCTTTCTCTTCGGCCTCACCATCTGTGCCATTGACGAGCGATACGGAGTGGTCGAGGACTGGCCCACTACTGAGATGATATCAAGGTAGGGCAATTATTCACAAAAATTAATGCACTAAAGAGTCCCGGTTTCCCCAAAGCACTATCTTCACGGGCGAGAGAATCGCGGTCAGAGCCTCGCCATGACATGGTACCATAGACTTCTTATTCTTCGTCTTCTTCAATGGTGCGATTAAATTCATTGGCCGAATAGTTTTAGTTCGCCACTTCCACGACCCATATGCTACTGGACTTGCAACACTTCTGTCAGTTGGAGAGTTTAGACAAAGCGGAGGGCATTATGTTCTTGACATTTAGGTACTATAGGTCATCATCATCCTCCTGCCCTTATCCCAATTTATTTGGGGTCAGCGCAGCATTTTTTCTTCTTCCATACATCTCTATTTGCTGTCATCTCAAGACTAACCTCTTTTTTAGCCATATCATCCTTCACACAATACATCCATTTTTTCTTTGGACTCCCTCTACTCTTGTTACCCTGCACATTTTCAAGTTCATGTTCATCACAAAGTTTTGAGTATGAACTCAAAACTTTCCACACAACATGGTCCTCGTTCCTTCGCATCACATACCCATACCATGACAACCGATTTCCACATTTAGGTACTATATAATAGGTAGGCTAACAAAATAATGTTTTGTACCTGTTTACACAAAAATAATTAGGAAGGGTGAGGTTAGAATGTGCCTTCGCTCGTTTGCTCCTAAACGTACTTAACGTTGCGTCAGTGGGTAGACGATGATGTGGGTAAATTAATTAAACTTAATACGCACAGTGAACCATCTAAATCCGAAATTTCTAGAACGTTCTACGAATATATTCTATTCTAGTAATCATATAGGTGCAAGCCAATCGCTGTGTGAGGGGCAGTTGTTTTCCTTTCATTATTAATTTGTACTTGACACCATTTGTAATTGACACCATGTGATAAATGAGACATTTCATCAGCCTTAGGTCTTTGACGACCTATCAGCGCAGTGAGCGAAGGTCCGCCTGCGACGTAGGAGGTTGCGGGTTCGATTCCCGCTTTGGGGCAAATGTTTGTACGATCTACAAATATTTGTTCCAAGTGTTCTGGGTATTTACTATGTATAATAAAAAATATCAATCTATGTAATGTATTGTATATTAAGTATATCAGTCATCTAGTACCCTTATGGGTACTAGATGACTGTTATACTTATGGTAATGGTCACAAGCTCTGCTTAGTTTGGGCCTAGATGATGCTGTGTGGATTGTCCAGCACTATTTATTTATTTATTTTATCAGTCTGCTGCCTCACGCCATTGGGAAAAGTAACACTAGTCGTTTTAACATCTTCATTTCCTGATGGCGTTATCGACATGAATGCCAGCGGTAAGTTAAAAAAAAATTGTGGAGGTCATTAAGAATTACTATAAAATATACAGATATCATTTCGCGTCACATAAGTTTGCGGCTCTGGAAGCAAGCGAACGATGTTTTCGATGCGCACGGCATGGCGCGCTGCTGTTTCAGTAAAAATATTAACAACTGCGCAGTCATAGGCACCTACTTTAGAGCAGCTGACTCACATAGTATTTTTTACAAAACCAAAAAAAAACAAACAAACTTAGTTATGCAATCGCATTCGCGCATGTTGCTTTACTGTTTCATTTTTCATCTTTCAAAATGGAAATATTATTTTTACTACGAATCCTCGGTCTGACTCGCTCTTTGCGGGGATGAATTTATGACTGACACACAAATGTGCTATATCATCTTCATCTAACGTAAGCCATGTTACTTGAATGATAAGTTTCTAATGAAGATAAAAAGGCAAGAAGAATTGAGGAAAGACGAGTGAAGTAGAACACACTTTTTCTAGGCAATATCAAACAACGTGATTTATTATGGTAATTTATTGGAAAACTGATATAATAAAATGGACGACAAGATGAAAAGATAAATCGAAGGAAAATAAGTAATTAGTATTTCCATTTAAACTTGTCAAAATGACAAGGTTTCAGTTCTATTGGAAGATTAACGATTTAAATTTTCCATGAATTCAAAGCCACGTAACATGCTCTCTCATAATATTAAACAAAATTGATTTTCGTATCGATCGTGTGTAGATAGAGAAGAGAGTTCTTCTAAACTACTTAATGGATTTCGATGAGACTTTCACTTATCATAAGACTTTGATCCGGAAGACTTAAAAATTAAAAATATAATTCAGGTAATTTAGAAATCGCCGTCATAAATTAGATTGCAATACACCCGTATCAACCAGGGATAGGTTTGCCCGTACCAAGCAGTTTCTCGTAAATGATACGTCTTCATTCTCAGACCACATCAAAACCACCAGGAGTATAATTTGACCCTGTTGTCTTGGATTCCAGATGTGAGTACCGTTCCCTGTGGGTGGGTGTTCTGGTGGCGATCCCCAGTGGCGCTGGCGTGGCGCTGGCCGTGCTCGGCGAGTACACATCATCGCTCGTCGGTGTCGCCATATCCGCCTCATTGCTACCGCCGGCTGTTAATGCTGTGAGTATATTCTTCATTCTCTTGCACCTCAAAATCTAAATACCTTACCCCATTGCAGGGCAAAGGCCTCGTCTAGAAGGCATGAGCATGCTTATCCCAATTTACTTATCCCCATTTAGTCACATGGGGTGACTACTCTAGCCATATCATCTTTCACACAGTCCATCCGTCCAAATTCATACTCAAAATTTCTTCATGTCATTTAATGTTGTTATTAAATTTTAGTCTATTAATTAAGTACGTGTATGTAGCACGTACTTAATACTTGGCAAACGTAGTGTAGGACGCCCTCTGACCAGGTGGGATGACGATCTGCGAATCAACTTCTTTTTTTGCTATCAGCATTATTGCGATTATTTCTAGAAGATGCGTAGGTTTTCTAGGAACGTTCATTATAAGTGTACGACCTATAATGAACGTTTCTAGAAAACATATGTACTTTCTTAGTTTATCTTGGACGTCACTGACATCGGTGAAGGAAAACATCGTGAGGAAACCTGGACTTATAATTAATAATAGGTCTTTACCTATGAAATTGCCGTTTTGTATGAAAAAATTTAAATGAATTTTTTTCATGTATTTTTTATTTGTATTAATCGAAGTAATCACCCATGCAATCAATGCATCTTTGCCAACGCAGTGGCAGTTTATTGATGCCCTTCTTAAAGAAATCAGCTGGACGGGAGGCAACAAATTCTTCAAAGGCATTTTGTACTGCCTCTCGGGTATTGAATTTTTTTCTCGCCAAGAAGTTATCCAAATTCTGGAAAAAGTAGTAGTCTGTAGGCGCAAGGTCTGGTGAGTAGGGCGAATGACGGAGAGCTTCCAACCCCAGTTCTTGCAACTTGGAGACCGTCTGCTGTGCAGTATGAGGTCGCGCGTTGTCGTGCAGGAGCAGCGGAGACGAGCGATTGACCAATGCTGGTTGGAGATGTGCCAGCTTCTCCATCATTGTGTTCAATTCTTCACAGTACACATCTGCAGTAATGCTCACCCCGTTTGGTAAGAAGCTGTGTTGAATCACACCGGCGCTAGACCACCAAACAGTGACCATCACTTTTCTTGGGGTAAGTTTTCGTTTAGGGCATTGTTTAGGTGCTGAACCAGGATCCAACCAACTTGCTGAGCGCTTGCGGTTATCAAACAGAATCCATTTTTCATCGCAGGTAACAATGCGGTTCAAAATTCCTTCATTTGTGTGTCTGTTGAGCAGTGCAAGGCACGTCTCGACGCGTACTTCGCGCTGGCGATCATTGAGTTCGTGGGGCACCCATTTGTCAAGCTTTTTTACCTTGCCAATTTGACGCAAATGGACCAATATTGTTTTGACGCTAACGTCGAAAGCTGCTGATAATTCAGCCGTAGATTGTGTATCATCAGCTTCCACAATCGCCTTTAATTCGTCATTGTCGACCAAAGTCTTCGGACGACCGCGAGGTTCATTTTTCAGGTCGAAATTTCCAGAACGGAAGCGAGCAAACCAATAACAGGTAGTGCGTTGGTTTGTAGTGTTAGCTCCGTAAACGTCGTTGATGTTGCGTGCCGCTTGTGCCGCGTTGCTGCCACGACGGTACTCATATTCCATAATTACTCGAATTTTTAACGTATCCATGATGACGAAAAAGATTTAAATGCGATGAAAATGTAACACTAATCAATAAACAAATGACTACTTTTGGAAAAAAAAATCCATGTTTTTAAAATAAAATTAATTTGAAATTGGAATTCTTAGCCAAACAAAAAATATTTTGATTTGAAATGGCCAGTACTGCAGAACGGCAATTTCATAGGTAAAGACCTAATATAAGTCTGAAATCGCCAACCCGTCTTGAGCAAGCGTGGTGATTAATGCTCGTGCCTTCTCTGTGTGGGAAGAGGCCTTTGCCGTGCAGTGGGACAGTAATAGGCGGGTATTATTATAAATATTATATATAAAAGCCATATTCGGCCAACGCGTCCCTGTTTATAAGCACGCAAATTAAATTGTGAAATTTAGACACTGTCTAAATCAGGAATTTGAATGACGTACTTTCGAACAAATATAGATCAAGGGATACGAAAATAGAAATACAATACATTCTTAGGAAGTTTGGTAGTTATTATGTAACGAGATTAGGTTATGCACGTGTAAGGTGGGTTAGCCTACCTCTGGAAATGACGTAAGAACAGAAATACTTAAAGAGACTTTGCGACAAACCAATTAGCATGCTTGCTGGCTAGATTGATGCCATACAACAATGGACAAGATCGTCGTCGCGGCAAATTGTACAGTAACACAAATTATTTTGGAGACTCATTGTGCACATTTTACAACAGATAAGTTAGATAATTAATGTACCATTGATACAGAATTTCATACCACAAATTAAAGACAAAACAAAATTATCTTCGTTATTAAAAAATACAGACAGTCCTATACAGTATACGACGTTAGCACGTCAAGCTATCCCAATTGGGAAAATTTGACAGAGACTTTGTTACTTAAGCATAAGTGCTTAAGTAACAAAGTTCAAAAATATCAAAGAAATTTGACAGATTCCGATAGCTTGATGTGCTGGCTTCTGTACCATCCAGTGCGTTTCCTCAATCACACTATTTATGGAAAGAACTAAATTGAAAACAAAAGAAAATTTTGACCTCTGATTGTCTAACTCAATATTATCCATTTCAGGGCCTACTATGGGCCATGGCGCTGACCCGGCTGATGGTGACGTCAGATGAAGAGGGTTGGCTGGTGGAGCAACCTGCAGAGCTGGCCGTGCTCGGCACCGCCTCTCTGTGTTTGACGCTCGTCAACATCGTGTGCATCTTCCTCGCAGGAGTCGCTGTGTATAAGGTTCAGTAATTGATACATACATACTGATGACGGCAGAGCTAGCTGTGATTGGCACATGCCTTTTCTATTGCACGCCTCATAAGCGAAGCGTTGACGGACTGAGGACTTTTCGAAACTAATAATGACTGTATTTTTCTCACAATATACACTCGCACTTATAGGATAAAATAATCATACATATATCAAGACAAATCATTAGTAAACATATTTGATATTTTTTAAAAACAATTATTTTGTTTAAAGTTTTTTTTTTTTACAAAAATGTTCGAGGACGTCCGGATGTCTGTCCGTAAGGATCTGGCACTCTCACGACTGTAAAAATTAATGTATCGAAGTTTTTTTTTTTTAAAGCTTCATAATCGCAGCGCGCTGTTTGCTATTGAAAATCTCTGGGTAACTCGTTGTCGTTTAATTACAATTAATGAAAAACTAATAAAAATATGAAGAAGTGAAAAATGAGATTATGAGGCGTGCACTTTTGGACTTTCCAAATTTTTAAAATCTTTGTTAGATTATTAAAAGATTACGTAGAGCTTGCCGGGTCTCTATTCAAGTTAAAAAAAGTCTTAAACAAAAGGTGAGAATAAAACTTGAATTTCAAGTGCCTTTTTATATGGGCTGATCACAGTAAAACTTTAATCAACATCAAAAGTAATTCCCAGCCAGAAACCATAACTTTTAATACATATATTTTAATTTGACACATTAAGATCTCAGACTCAACCAGTCATCAAAAGCAATTTATAAAAAAAAATAGGGCAAGAGGAGTATTTATGTAGCCTTTAGGTACTTATTGCTCTTATATTTTATGTGAAATTCCATTTGAGACTTTGGAGGACCTCTTACTTATTGTCCTTCTGAGATTCTCAGTTGGACTCCCCAGACTCTTTATTCCTTGTTTGCATTCTGAAATAAAGAGATGCGTATCGACAGCGCACAGACTTAGCTTCAACATCCTTGAAACTATTAGAGAAGAAATCTGCAAACTTCTGGCAAGTTAAGCTAATGCTACACAAAGTTTCTGAATACTTTGAAGCCTGACTGTATTGGATTATGTACCAACATAACGTGTTCGGTGTTCCGGCCTGTTATAGGTAGTCAAAAATTCCAAAAATGACGAAACTTAAACGAAAACATAATGAGGACAAAGCGTTCTCTATGCTTACAGGTAAAAGAAGTCAGTCCTCTAGACAGAAAGGACATATCATGGTGGAAGGCCAACAGAACTCGCATGCAGGCCAAACAAACCAAAGAGAATTCAAGCTGGGGTGCCTCCAAGTAAGTTTCGCATAAATAAGGACTCTGGGATGTTAAAGCTACCTGCAGTTTCCAAAACTCCTGGTAAAAATACTTGGTCAAGGCTTCACTTTTATTTTGATGAACCTTTGACCTTTGACCTGGATATTTGTCACTAGAAAAGATTAAAAAAAATTAGGCTTTACATTTATAAAATGGGACAGACTACTAAGTGCTTCATCTCACCTTAGAGCAGAGAATGACTATCATCAATCTGGGGATCGAACTATAAGGTTACGGCAGTCGCCTGCACAACCGTCCGAATGTAAACTGCGAATTAATTAAATCCTCGTTAAAAATGTTCCTCTCGATATAAACCAATCTCGATTTAAAAATCAATGTTCTTTTTTGCAGCAAATGGTATGAGGAGAAATCGGAAACAAAAGAAGAATGCAACGAAGAACAAGTATTTCGAACCGCTGCAAATCCTGGACTGATAGATAATAGCACAGTGACGTTCCGAAGACGGCCAACGCTCATCAAGCAACTGAGAGCACATCATGTAGATGGCTACACTCACGATACACAGTAAGAACCTATTTAGTAAAGAAATACTTGTGAGAAGAGCTACTTGTGGCCCCAAAGACATCCTCTTCAGACAAAACGGGTCGACTTCACGATCACGACCTAAATGAAAATCCGTGGAAGAGGTTCATAGATTATTAATTTCAAAAGGCGACCAATATCACGAAAGATGATGATTATCACGCGTAGCATAACCAATTCTATATCTATTCTAACAAGAATAGACAAAGTTCTTCCTTTCCAACTTGACAGCTCTTCTACCCGGGCACGGGGCGTCTCGTAGACTGAAGATAAATAAAACTTTATTCTCTCAGTTTTAACATCGCCAAGCTTAGAACGGTAGAAATATTTCAACAATCTGTCATGTTGTCTATTCTTCTGTCGATTAAACGCGTTTCTATGGTGGTCATGTTAACGTTAGACATTGAAGATTTAAGTTTCGCATATATTCTAAATTTCCTCAATGTTATAAAGAAAGATTATGATGTTAGAAGAAGCCCATATTCTAAGTTCATTTGTCATTATAATTATTTACCTACTCAAGAAGCACGTAGTTGCTGATCAAAAATTCAAAACAACATAATCTTGTAATATGATATCTTCTGTTTGCCACGAGCAACTTCTAACTTATACGACAGTTTCTTTAAGCCTATAATGAAGTCAATTTCATGTAATTACTTTTTTCAGACTAGGGGACATCTACATACCAATAGATGTGGAGGCTACTGCAAACCTCGAGCCACAATCCAGCAAAACTGGCGATACTGACAGCATAAAAGTTTTGGACAGTAAGAGTAACGACAAAGACTTTTCACAGAGTACAGAAGATATTATTCATAGTTACTATAATTTAGCATTCCAAAATTGTGAAACTGTAAAAGTGCCTCCATCTGAGTACCCTACCATAGACCCCTCATTGAGTTACACAGTGAATTCAAAGAGTGGAGTACTTTTAGATAATAAGTATTATGATGTGTAATGCACTAAGTATGTTGAATTTATTAATTTTATTTTGTATCCATTTTATAATAGAAAATAATTACAATAAACTTTTTTGTTTAATTACAAGCGTGATTTTTTTTAGTTTCATTACCGTTTTGCAGACAGTGCTTGGTAAAAGTGAAAGAGATATCTATTGGCTAAACAAAATACTCTTTAAGAAACATTAATAATATAATATATACTACTCCACGAGACATGAAAACGGTCAACTATGGGCCTATTTTTAGTTATAGACTACGCTCCATACGGATGCATGCATTAATATTCAACAAGAAACAGTCCTCCGCATTATAAAATTAACACCCTAACTACATTATTAGCACACACATTCCTGGAATATACACTATGCAGGCTCCTAACATCACCTTATTTGTGGGAAGGCTGCAATGGAAAGCTAGATAGATATATCGCTCACATAGAGGTGTAGACCAGTGATTCCCAATATTTTTTTGACACGGGACCTCTTTGATTCTTTTGTTGTTGTTGCAAGGACTAGAAGGGTCAAGCAAAATACCCTATGTCAATCTTAACAAAACTTTTAGCATATCCATCAAACTCAAAGCTATTATTCATTAACAGTAGGTCCTATACTACAGGAAACACAACATTTCTTAAATAAATTTTAATTCAATTTGCATTCATGTGATTGAGTTCATTTATAGCTATTAAAATGATTCAACAAATAAAATGCAAGTCGATAAATGTTATTCCTGCATCTTGCAGCTTGCTATACTGTTCCCATAGTCCAAAGTCACTCGGATTGATACAATTAGTGAGTATATTCGACATTTAGTCGCACCAGTGAAATAGCAGCGACACTGCACCGTTCCAACTTCTACTGCGATGGGACATCTCAATTTGAGGATGGGAAATGAGAAGTCCATTGCTACACGGGAAACCGGTGGTGGCGGACGGCCGGTCTAACCCTCCGCCATGTGAATGTGTCGTCTTTAATGATGCCATGGCAGGGTTTAAATAGTTTTTGACATGAAAAGTTTGTAATTTAAAACTACTTGTGGATCACTGGTGGTTGGCAGACCACTGGTTGAGAACCACTGGTTTAGACGAACACCCCACGCTAATCGAATGCGACAACTTGATTACACTTCAACACGTTAATTGTTTAACTAAGGCTGTAATTATGTGTCGCACATATGCTAAACGATCCGCTGAGTTCCGTCAAACATCGGGACACCTTCAGTCACCCATTCACACCAATCACAGTTAACATGCCTTCCGGAGTAGTTTTTGTTATCTACATACCTTCAAGTAATTATGAACATATTCTAAGATTTGGGAAGCCAAAAGATCTAATACCCGTCGAGGATGCTGCACTGAAGCCGGCTCGACTAGCTGTTGAGTTGAGGAACAAGAAGTCGAGAAGCATTCCTATACACTTAACGCAACAGTACTATAATGAGGGATATGGTCAGCCTTTGGAAAATATAGATGAAAGTGATGAAGTATTTACTATGGAAAATGTAAGTAGCTATATTCGATTTCACAACAGTTGCCAATTTATTTGGAGATCGTCGTTTTATTAAATTAGTTAATTTCTTTTATATTTGTATTTATATAAATTAGTTTTTTTTTTTTTTGTGTTACGCAAAATACGCGCTACGTCGTGGTGTTGCGGAAATCGGCCCGTATAACAATACAATACAATATTTTTTTGTGTATACAAAGTGTTCCTTTTGGTAACCCATAACTCATATTATCACTGGGTATTATTGAAAGAATGTTAACGAATCAACTGGCATAAGTATGAATTATTTTCAACTAACTATTTTTTCGTTTTCTTTTTTCATAAAACACGTTGTCAATTTAGCAGGAGAATGTACATACCTACATAGTTTGTTCATTATTATTACACTATTTAGTAATTTAGTACTCTAATTTCATTTTTTTATGCTTTTATCACACTTTTTAACAGATTGAGGTACCTTGATGCCTCTGCACTTAGGTATCTACTAACTTTATTCAACAAAGTATAAAAATAGTAAAAGTGTAACATTCTACGCAGATTGTACAAGAGCTACTTAGCAAGTTACACGTGGAGCACGTGGTTTGGATAAGTGACAAGGCGGGCAATTATTTCGAAATAGTATTCCCATTGCCAACTGGCGATCAATGCGAGACGATGCTACACTGTCTTACGCAGCTGGGGATCGGCGTGCGATGTAAATCTATTGTAAGGTAAACATTACTGCCCATTACAGTGGCGGTCCCCTTGGCGGGCTTCGTAGAGGTCATGACCCCCCATGAATCCTACGTAAAGTTGTATTGACAAACGTTCTTCTAATAGACAATTTAAGATCTTTTTCTTAAAACGTTTGAGAGTGCCGCAAATATTATTATCAACCGATTGCCAAATGGAAGACTTTCATTTATTTCGCAATGTTAAAAATGTAGGTAATGTGGCGTCTTTATTATATGGAACCAAAGGTAAAATTTCATTTAAAGTTTTGTTTCGATTCAACCCGGCGTTTCAATGCCCGTAAAACGGGGTGTTTTATACGGTTTTGACAGTTCACTTTCCGCTCAATTCACCTATTTTTTCTCGGTGTGATTTTATAAAATAGTTGCCCTGCTATTATAATCATACTGTGTATTGGATATTACGCAGATTCGGATAGGCATTGTGATAACATATATTGCCTTGCACAAGATACCATGTAGTTATTTTAACAAAAAAATGACACACGGTAGCTATAAAAAATCTGACGATCTTACTATTTGTATGGATACCTAATTAAATGAATAAATAACGCTGGACACTCCTCCGACCTCCAGCATCATCTAGCTTCAAGCTAAGCAAAGCTTGTGTTATGGGTACTAGATGAGTGATATACTTAACACGATACATTACATAGACATATTTATTTTATTATACATAGCAAATACCCAGAACACCCGGAACAAGTTTTAGTAGATCGTACAAATATTAAATTTGTCCCAAGGCGGGAATCGAACCCGCAACCTCCTGCTTCGCAGGCGGACCTTCGCCCGCAGCGCCACATCGGTTGTCATATTTTTTTTATTATCAAAATTACCTACCTATCAATGCGATAGTTTACTAGGGTTGCGTTAGATCGCACATCAGTTTTAACAAAACAAGTATAAGCTGACCTCGGTATTGTTGAAACTCCGTACTACGTTAGGTCAGCTCAAATTCGAAAGTGTTACCACTGATGTGCGGTCTACTGTCTCATAATATTAAAGGGCAGATGTTTTAATACTGCACCATAGAGAAGTTTATATTTAGTTACCGACTTATATTTAGATATAGGTACTCTAGATGACCTTATACTTTCCCTCTGGATGTATGTTGGTATACCTACCTAACTACCTACTTAAATAGGGCTGATCATACCTAAAAACAAATGCATAAGTTCCTTTTAAAGTAGTTAGGCCTACTTGGACCACTGACTTGAGATTGTTGCACATACCTACTATCTATAATTTCTAGCTCTGTCTAAAAAGAGTTACCTTACAGTGTACTTCCTTGTAACGTGGTCCACTCTGCTATACCGAATGAACAAATCACTGAAGACACAGCATTGTGAGTATTAGTTTATTTCAGAGTCCTTCCTTTGATTCAACCGTGTTTTCTGATGCCATTGAATTTCTCATAGACAAAAGTCGGAGGACGCAACGCGGTGGAGAAGCTTCGTGGAGTCGATCAGATCCAAACTGACTGTCAAGCAAGTGGTCGATGGAGTGAGGGGCGGGGGGGAGCTGTCCTTTGATTACCTTACGCTAATCATAACGGCTGAGTGAGTCCATCTTAATATTCGGCTACGACCAACATATCTATGCAGGCGGTAAAAGACAGAAATAAAATTAAATGCACCGATATATCGATATCAAAATAAACGATATTTTTATACGTACTAATTAAAAATAACCCTAACTGAACTGGCCCGAGTCCATATCCGTTTAAAACTACGCTAAGCTTGTGCAAAAAATACTGATGTATCGCTATCGATTTATCGTATTTTTTTTAATACGTATTTATTTTTAAAAAATCGTTAAAATATATGAATACCTAGGTAGGTATCGATCCCTACTTGTTATATATTGCTATGGTGAAGCTAAGTGATTCCAAAATCATCATGCTTAGGTAGCAAACATTTTCCGTCCATCTTAGGTTGACTGAGAGATCCTTGACTGCGATATACAATCGTTTCGGATATTGTTGTCAACATGGTACTTATCAACTACCTAGAATAGGTCCATATGTAATTATATCCATATCAATTCTTCAATTAGTGTATGTAAAATCCTTGAGTCATTTTTATAAATATTATTTATATGACGGAGTTGGCACTATGACACATTCTATTGCGGTTTAGTTTAATTAATTAGAATCTAAGAATATGTTAGGTAACATTATTTATGTTTCAGTTCCCTTGCTGCCTTAGGTCTTGTAGAAAACAACGCTTCGAATATTGTAGCGGCCATGTTGGTTTCGCCTCTCATGGGACCCGTAATGTCCATCACATTTGGGGTCATCATATCTGATAGGAGCCTGGTGAGGAGCGGCTTCGAAAGTCTGATCTTGGGAATGTTTCTTTCTCTGTTGTTTGGGTTCATATTTGGGCTGATACTGGGGAGCACTGATATGCCATGGGGATTTGGCGATTGGCCTACTGAAGAAATGAAGGGACGGTGAGTATGTAAATGAAGCACAATGTCCCCTTCCTCATGTCTTCATGACTGAATCGGTAACAATCTTCGTCAATATTGTTAGGTCTAGAGATATTATATTTAAATCTCAGTAATGAGTATCAAAATCCTAAAACTTGATCCTGGGTAACGAATTCCTAATCGGGCAGTGTTATTGAGGTTTTTCATCTGAAATATCTCAGTCACATCCTGAAGTTTAGATTTGTGCCCGGGTGACGGCAATAGGCTCGTCCCCTTTACAATACTACGTGGTATAGGGCGGGTATATACTACTTGAAACATTACGGGCGATATACGAGTGACCTATAGCTACACCTCCTCCCTCACTGCCTAATCCTACTGAAAATACAGGCGATGATATGCTAAAATTTCTGAAACTGATCTTAGAACGCCTTTGGATCTAGAGCCTATGATGAGTTTTCTAGATGCCCTCAAATTGAATATGCACGTCTTATGTTTCTAGCGGAAACGTTCGATCCTTGTGGATGGGTGTGCTTTGGGCTCTGACGTCAGGCACAGGAGTAGCACTGGCCTTACTTCAGGGTAGTGCTGGACCGCTCATCGGTATAGCTATCTCAGCTTCTTTGCTACCACCCGTCGTTAATTGTGTAAGTACCTATCCTGAACCATACCGCGCAAAGTTGCAAGCCCGTATACCGAGTACCTATGGGTACTGGGTTCGACCTTAAGTTCGGAAAAGTGTACCTATTTTTTTTAAAGCAATATTTTAATAAAAAATCCCGGTCGATTAAGGCAATTACAAAGCTTGATGACTTAGATTAACATTACCTACTGGCTAAATCTCGGTGTTCTACATTGAATAATACTTCTTTCTGCCCCTTCGGCGAAAACAAGTGTTTTTGCTACCAGTTTGGGGGTAGAAAAGAGGAACAGGGCGCAAAGTTCCTCATCCACCATTGAAAAGGGAGGATCCTCCGACCAGACGGGTGTTGTGTCTGGTGGGCTACTGCCCGACGGTTACTGCCGGGTTCTTGTATATTACATATTATGCGAGTATGTTTATGGATAACTTTCACATACATCAGATTTAGTTCGTATGAGGCGAGATAGATGTCGCTACACTAAAAAATATTATGCTGCTATATTTTTTCAGGGATTATATTGGGCCTTAGCGTGCATATGGCTTCTTTATCCAGGAGTTAAGGTTCCACACATAAAGGGTGAAGCTTACACTGGTAATGCATCCTATACGCCCTTATACCACGATTATCTTCCAATTGAGTTTGCAGTAAATGGTAAATATATTATAAGTGAATAACTGAAATGTAGTTTTAATCAAGCAAATAATTTAAGGCAACTTCCTCAATGCCTAGCATTGAATAATAAGAGCGAACGTGGTAATTATACCATTTCACTGTAAAATAGAACAAAGTCCAATAAAAACTGAGAGCAGAGTGCCTTTGCAGATATACATATTTAGGTACCTACTATCAAGCCCAATAGATTTGTTACATGAAATTCTATCATATGGGTACCTATTTACAGTTCTCGACACTGCTGAGTTTCCGACTTCAAAACCATCACTATACTATAACAAGCGTAGTGCATTAGTTCACTTTCAATAGGAATAAGTACAGTTTATGTATTAACTTGACCGTTGTGCATAAAAACTTTAACTATACTGTACCAAATGTCACTCTTCCGTGGGAGCAATTTGCTTTAAAACGGGTACCTAGAAAGTTGTTTCTTATTAGCAATAAATTTCAACATACCCTTTTCTGTCTCAGGTATAGTAAGTTGCTGCCTAACAATAGTGAATGTGATCTGCATATTCATTACGGCCATAATATTCTTGAAGATCAAAGAGGTGGCAGCACCGTACACTTCCAGTCCTGACCTCAGAAGGTTTTGGGAGCAGGACATCAAAGTGGCGAGGGAAGCCAACCGAGCCAACTTGCATAAGGCAGAAGATGACGAACGGGCTGAGTAAGAACTTATTTCAGTAACTCTGAGCTAGAGAAATAGACAACACACTTTGTTTTCTTTTTTTTATTGTTTCCTCGCACTAGTGTTTTCTCCTGTATCGTGGGTGAGTTTACGAACACTGAAACTCTCATACACAAACAGCCAAACCTGTATGCCATACAAATATTTGTTCCGTACGGGAATGGTACCCACGACACGCAGAGCAGCTGTCAATCGCTCAGCCACTGCGCCAACCGTGCTGTCAAGTTGGCAAAGTTAATAAAACAAGTGGTTGGGATGCAACATACCCGCCAGGTTAGAGCCTCAGGTTGACATACACTCTTACAGAAGATTTATATTTCACATGTAAAATATCTAGCGATACCTACGTTCGAATATGCACAGAGACAGCTTGATGTGCTGGCCTCAGTGGAGGCCAGCACATCAAGCTACCCCAATCTGTCATTTTTTTTAATAGTTTTTCAACGTTATTACAAACGAATAGGGTTCATGTTCATGCATAGGTACATACATAAACTCACGCCTTTATGCAATAGGTGTAGGCAGAAACTAAAGAACGCCACTTGCTACGATCCTTTAATACTCCTTTTGCTTCGTTTACGTTCATTACATTGTTCATGTTCAATTGGGAAAAAATGTCAATTTGGGAAAGCTTCATGGGCTGGGGTATGTAACACTTGTGTTGTAACTATTACCTTTACTTTAGCGCTGCAGCCTGCACTTTAAATGCCTAAAGAAATAAATGAAATTGTCTATTTCAGACTAGGTACGTCAATATTTAAAAAAAAAAGTAAATGACAATGGCTGCCCAATTACCGCGATAGAATTATACGTCCTACCTACCGTTCAAATTCGTCTAATTTGCGTATGACGTCCGGTGTGCCATATGCCTAATTAACTTGCTTGACTGGTAGCAAAGTGCAATTACTTTTGATGCACGATGATGATAATTAACCAATTTCTTCATCACCACTATAGTCATCTTAGACTAATGTTGGAAATAATGTTTCCAAAAAATTCACTTGGATGCAGCTGCTGAATATAATCACCGGCAAATAAGATGGCAAAAGTCGTTAGATGCGCACAAGTCGTTTTTTAGGTCTCTTTGGTGGTCAAGCGGGACGCGGGGTATGAGGTAGCGTCGATCCGAGCGCGCGATTGGTGCATCAGCCGACCCTTGCCTCCCGCACCGCGCCTTCGTCCCGTTTGCTCCCGATTACATTTCAGTGCACGAAAATTGAACCCTTTGTTTTTGTTGTGTTAAACTTAAGTGTTGTTATTGTTTTTAAATTTAGGATAGAGTTCCTGAAAAGGCATAGCATACGAGGAAAGTATGCTCAAACCAGAGTTATACAAATTAATAAAATTTGGAAAAGAACAATTTAAAACATACAGCATTGACCAAACACTTGCAGAACACAACCATAGTGTTCTGCGATTGCGACTTTCAATATGATGCCAAGGGTAGTTTTATTAACGGATAGTGACGACGACTAGTTAATTATTATTTTTTTATATAAACTTTTTTTGAATTTTAAATGCACGTTATTAAAAACTCCTAATAAACTTGAATTCCTCTCCCTTCTTTAACTTTGTTCTATACAGACATGATTAAATATAAATGATGGCAATAACAATAGAATAATGACGATCAATAAAAGTTACCACTTTTTTGTGCCACTAAGCGCGAACTTACCCCCACTACGCCAAAATCTTGCCATCTTATTTGCCGGTGACTATACCAGTATTTTACAAGAAGCGGCTGCTTATCTGACCTCCATACGTCAGTTAACTGGCAACACCACACCCCTTGGTAAGATTTCGGGCTTCTAAATACTTGTAGGGTCTATCTCAATCTACGAATGGCAATCAAGATCGACAGCTTAACGTCCTTTCCAAGCCACAGAACGGTCTCTTTCTGTAATTAATTGTCACCAATCCACGAATCAACCACGGCAAACGTATCTTAACATCAATCGACACGTTCGGCTGTTATCAGCAAGCCACGAGCCCCTCATCAAATTGCAAACGTCTTATCACGTGAATATTAGTTCATATCTTATCTTCTCTACTAAGATTGTTGCGACTGTATCTCTTAACTAATTTGCGAGAAAGGTCACGATAGCGTGGGTCAAATGTGAAACTTATAAGGCTAGATATAAGTACCAATTTAGATTAGGTTCGTAGTAAACAACACTTTACATGATGTTTGACTCAGTTGACGTTTCCTTTCGAGGTAGGTACCTAGGTACTACTACCTGGTCTGCTAGGAGGATCTCCAGTCTCCTTACTAGCAGATACCTAATCGTTTTAGCAAGGATTGAGTATGCAAATAAATGCAGGTCATATAAGTACTAATTAGGAAGATACTAAAACTATCTCCGCATTAGATTGGTGCTGGAAGATCTCAATCAAGAAACCGATGAGGACTTAAAGGAGAAGTTAGAAGCAGCTGTCGAAGAAGCCTTGGACGATGAGACTTACAGAAAAGTGAAGAGGATGAGTTATCAGAGTCATATAGCTGATGAGGTAATTCTATGCTTTTAGTCTTGCCGAAACTAGTTGCGTGACAAAGATGCTTGAAGAAATGAAATCATAGTACTAAGTAGATAGGATCTCGATCGATTTTATTGAGATGGTGGTGTTCACTCTGTCCACAATCAGATTGTCTGCGCTGAATCTTATCTGTATTTTTCATAAAATAGCGACATTATCAAAATAGAGTGTGAGAGTGATGTGGTGCGATTTGTAACCTTGATAATGCTTCAAGTCAGATAAATGTTTTATCAGCGAAACATTACATACAGGCGTAGTACGCAATTATTTACAACTAAAGTTACTATGCATATGCAATATTAGGAGTGAGACGGGTACTAAGTAAAAAAATATAAAGGTAACGGTTTTTTTGCAAAATCTATAAATACGTATCAAGTAGGACAGTTTGTCATGAGCTTGTAGCTGACCAGAGAAGTATTAAAATATCTACATATTGAATTGACATAAATAACTATAACACAGTCACGAATAATGACGTTCGTGGGGCAAATATAACAATACGGACGTGCTGGCATTATCTAACGACTAACGGGAAAACCACTTTGGCCTCCGCCGTTATAATCATATTTTAATGTTTCAGGTTATTCACACGATTGGACTGTCGAGAACTCCCATTTCGTTGCTATCTAGCCAGCTGAACTCTGGCGTTAGCACTCCCACTGCCCCGAAGCCATCAAATGTAGATGATATAGCAGCATTGGATAAGCTGCTGACGTCATTGCTCGGCCTAAAGGACAGCAAGCGTGGCAGGTCATTCGTTTCGCAACGTGGCACTCCTAGATCCAGTCGCATCCCCAGGAATGTACCAGATACGTTTGGACACAGCCACAGAAGGCGATCGGAGTCGTGGCCAGAGAAAATATTCGAGGATTCTGTAGTTCGTAGCGTTATCAGCAATCTGCGAGCTAGTAAAAGAAGTTCGCAGATGGAGGACGCTTTTATGACGCCTAAATAAATAGATATTATATCACGATACAGTTTCTAGTAGAAAGCACCAAACAGTGGAGTATAACATAAGTACGCAGTCAAACAAAAAAAGGAATAATTGTATTCATAATATTTTATCGCGAAAGTAGGTACCTTTTCACGCCCCGCGGAGGCGTCAGATAATTTCCAATCTCCACGGGCTAAGTCGAGGGCAGAATCTAATATTGTTTATTTGTAGGTTTAAATGATCATATTAGGTACATGTAGGTATTGGTTCTAGATCTGGTTCACGCTCTGGAAAATCCTAAATATCGATGCCGGTTGTCGAACCTTCATGTTATTAGCTGTATTTTTTACGTGGACACCTTTAAGTGAAAATTCAACAGTTATTTAGTTTACAACCGGGTACAAAGGCTAGGTAACTAGGTACTCAAAATTTAAAACAATAACAAAAACAAATTCCATGTAAAACATTCTTAAATATGTCGATTATTTATTTTGCATTCAATAAATACTTACATAAAAAAAATACTTAAAAGTACTTGTTTGTTACATAAATTATTACACTATTTTTAAGTACCTATTTTTGTACGTAGGTAAACGTTTTATCACAGCAAAGCTTATGTCGAGGTATATAATATTAAAAAACTGAGAGGAACTCTACACCATCAGGGTAGAATAATCTTGACGATAAGTGCCATTTTAAAACTATTTTAACTTGAATTAACTAAATACACTAAATTTATTTTGCCTTCGTCAAGATTTATGAACGATCTTATTTGTAATAACTTCTGACGCATTTTTCATTGGTTTAGAATGTTTAACTTGAGAGGTGTAGACATCATAACCTAATGATATCGTATTGTCGTATAGCACTCTGTATCTCGTCGGTAGAAAATAGAAATTGATTATTTGTGCTGGTGGCCAAACCATCCACTCTGCGCGGTACAATCTAACAAACTTATCCTTCACCTCTTCCTTGAAATTTTCAAGGGGATCAGGTTCGAATAGGGCAAGACTGCCAAAAAGTGTGACTATCATAACTGGCGAAAATATGAACTGATCAAGTACCAATTTCTTTGCAACCATGACCACAGTTTTTCCTATTATGAACTTATCTAACACTTTATACCAATGATGGCAAAGTATACCCACTGCGACACCAGAGAAGGCCATGTGTGAGCACCTCTTTAGATCATAATGAGTTTGTTCTTTTATGTATATTTCGTAGGTCTGTTCCATC
Organism: Phlogophora meticulosa; assembly: GCA_905147745.2. NCBI lineage: Eukaryota > Metazoa > Arthropoda > Insecta > Lepidoptera > Noctuidae > Phlogophora > Phlogophora meticulosa. The sequence continues at coordinate 11,167,198 of LR990533.1, read as the reverse complement.
AGATCACCGACAGACGATAAGGATAATGATATGGAAACATTTGTATAAAATAAATATTTGTCACTAAAGGCTACATTTACGAATCTTCTAACTGGTACTGCAACTGTTGTTCTCCTCAGGTTGGCGGCAAAATTTCTCCAAGTGGAACTTAGCAATTTCATTATCTGTAAATAAACACATTTTGTGAATGAAATAAACTGGTTAATAATTTTAATTAATGACAAGATACGTAAGTAGAGAACGAGGGCATCAACAGATTTTTCGCTATTCCTTTCAAGATCAGGGAGCACTGCACAGGATAAAATAAAACTATTGAGCACCTGGATACTGGGGCAGTTCGCCTAAGATACTAAAGAGTAATGTTTGCTAAAGACTAAGTGTAGTGACTACCTAAGTCAGAAAAAAATTTAACTGAAAAGTGCTGGAGACAGCAGTGTGGCGTTCGGTTTCCAGTTTATTTCTGACTGAGATACTCTTGATCATTTCGGGCACCGCATTGTGTCGGAATTTTGGGTTGCTGTTATTGAAAAAAAAGGCCGCCGTCTATTCATATACCTATTTCCTCTCCTATAACTTCTATATATATAGTATTCTATATCTTCCCTTATTGGCCATATCGTGCCGGGTTAATATTACGCGCACGCCTTCGCGGCCCCTGGTTGATACCTACGGCTTGTTTGGACAGGGCCTTTACCTCGTTGTTTCGCTCCAGACAGTATTCGCAGCTCTGTGCGAGTGATAAATTCTACGAGTCAGTATTATATGCGGAAAAAACCAGTTAAAGTATACGTATATCGCTTTGAAACTATCATTTTTATTGAGCCGCTGCTCCGTTTTTATACGGATTATGTTATGTAAGAATAACCTACATACCTCGTATACAAACTATAATGGTTAAGGGGAACCGTTATGGTGCGACTTTGTCTGTTTGTCGATTTTCTTTTTCGAACTGTTTAAAAAAATGCTTGCTCATCTAGTAAAATCAAATTGTAATAACAAAGAAAATTGCAAATGTAGTAATTGTAAAAATGTTTTTAATTAGAATGCGTCAGAGGCCGGCCCGAATTGTATGTTGAAATATTTAAGTGGATATAAATCTAGCAGTTGTATGTGAGCATAACAGGAAAAAGATTTATTTTAACTAGCTTTTTCAGAGATAAGCAAAAACCCGTTATATCCATTGAAAAATTAACTTTGATAATGAAAAAAATGTTTTCCTATCGAGATGTACTAGTCCGACTTGCTCATTGCCGGTTTTATTTCTATGGACGAGGTAACTTGCGTAAAAGTTGTAAGAACTGTGTGAAGATGCATTACCCATTTGCATTGCGATCCATAGATCGCCTAGCTACCAAATTCAGAACTAATCTAGGAAAAATAAACTGTACTTACAGGAACTATTTATTGATAAAATGTTAAACACAAACAGTACAAAATTAAATGATAAATCTAATCTACATATATCTTTTTAAATCTTATTTGTCGACTCAGGTCAGTATCTTTAGGTTCTCATATGACTACTTGGTCTTATCCTGTTTTTCATTTTCAGACTTATCTGGCTTTGCATGCTTCACATGAGAAGTATAGACATCATAGCCTAGAGATATTGTGTTATCATAAGCTACTCTATACTTGGTTGGTAAATAGTAAAAGTTTATAATTTGAGCAGGTGGCCATATGACCCATTCAGCTTTATACAGAGTCCAAAACTTAGATCGCACTTCACCAGTAAAGTTATCCATAGGGTTATCTTCAAATATCGCTACTGTGGCAAAGAAAGATAAAATTACCACAGGAGAACAGATAAATTGATCCAATAATAGCTTTTTTATAACCATATCCACAGTTCTACCAACTATTACTCTATCTATCAGAATATACCAGTGATGGCATATGCATCCTGCTGTGCTCCCTGAAAATGCCATATGAGCAGTGCGCTTGAAATCCATCTTATCACTGCCTCCTTTATGAACTTCATATGTCTGTTCTAACAAGTCTCCAGCTGTTGATACTCCCATAGATAGCATGATATTGGTGTAAAGCAGATTCTTGCGATGAAATGCATGATCTAGAGCATGTTTATATGAATCATAACTTTGGGAAAAGATTCTTCTCATTACCATTTTTAGAAAATTTTCTAAAACAAGTGAGTTAAATTGTAATTCTGAAATATTTTTACTGGCTATATTTTCTACACACTTTAAATTTATTGAATAGTACCATTAAGTCTTGGTATTATTTTGACATTTGCAAGCAAAACTTTTTCTATAAAAATCATGAAGGTTCAGGTTCACTATTATCACTTTTTTTAAGGATTGAAGCCACAGCCCAATTCTTTAATACTAAACAAAGCATTTCAGTCAAATATTTATGGTAAAACTTTTTTCAGCTGGCACCATCCCACAGTAATTGAAGTTAAAACTACTTTGACATGGTCTTTAAATTAAGATAGGCAGAACATACAAGTTCATAAGCTGTGATTCAATGAAAAAATGGACCTGCATGATCCCATGTTTATACAACTTGTACTGCAAGGACAAGGGCACTGGATTTGTGTACTATGCAACGTATATGTTTTATACTAAAGCAATGGTAGACTCCAATTTTAATATACCGACTAGTAATTTTTGGCCCCCTACACACGAGAGCTCTTTAAAGCGACGTTTTACTATCGGGAACTGGAATTTCAACGTTCGGCTCAACGCTGAGAGATTAAAATTCAGTGCGCCTTTTTCTAACGCCGCGGAAAAAAAGCGCCCGTGCTTACTAGGCCCTAATCCTTATTTGAAATTACTTTTGACTTTTCCCCAAGTTAGTGATTAGTTAAACCTAAAAATAACCAAATCAGACTTAAGTTTAGAGCACTTTTACATTATTGATATTTATTTAATATCACCTATAATTTTTAAATTGTCTAAGTACCTATTATGTAAAAAAAAAATGGTAAGTAGGTACTTACATTTAAAGGAACGACGCAAATAGCCAATAATATTAAATTTGTATAATGTCATAACAGACGTTAACACTTCTTACGTTTAATTTTATTCAATAAAGTCGATCGATACTGAAAATAAATTACTTGATTTTTCAGGTAAATTCTAACCTCAAAATCGATCATTCCCTAGAAACCCATGCTGATAAGTGTCAGTCTGTCAGCTGTGCCAAGTGCCAGTGCAAATGTCGGTGTCACTAATGTCAGTGACATTGCAGTGTTGCAGTCGGTTCCAACCAGAGACCTTACAATAGCAGAGTTGCTAATTTAATTTTGAAAAGAGATGGCTGTCGGTAAACCAATGGAGGCATTTTACTAGAAATTATAAAAAGACAGTACATTTCCATTTTTATTCGTACAATGTCACCCGCAAAGTACATTCTTTACACAACGAGAAACAAATCAAGAAACCAACAAATCGACTAGTTTACCTACTAATAATTTATGTTATATTGTGGCTGTGGTATCCGTATCAACCTAAAATATCCTTCAACGTCACGTCCTTTGGTCACCAGCGTAGTCACATCTACCAACTTTTTGGTAGACCTTATTTCACGGTAAAAAACGAAGAGCCAACTTCAGAAAATTTCAAGAAACAAATAAACTAACATTGCCAAAATTACTTTAGACAAGCCATTATTCAACCTAAAATCCTCTAAAATCAGTTGTGACAACACTTTTTTCGCCTCTACTCTGACCACTCTCTATAATCTATAGTATTATAACACATTCTTATTCTACATTCATTCATAGACTGTTTTGAGTAGAATTCGCGTCTTGTTGATTTTGATTGAATATTGTGAATAATATTAAAGAATTTTGAGACTAAATAAGTTTAAAGACATTCGCTATGGCAGGTAAACATAATAGAGCGGAGTCCTTAACTGTGTCGTCGATTTCGTAGATATTTACAATTAAAACTTAGCCGCGAACTGGCATGAGTCTATATTGCGACTATAGCTTGTTTATTTTGTAAAACACGCTGAAACTGTATAAAACATAGTAACTTTGCGCATGCGATTGTAGACAAAAGTGCTCTCATACAAAATATCTTGCTTTTCAGATAAATTAACTCTGGATAGACATGCTATGAAAGAGCGGGCAACGTCTCATCTTCGTATTTACGTCGGCGGTTTACAGGATTCCGCAAACGTTGATGAATTATATGATCACTTCATACAATTCGGACAAATTAACGGCATTGTTGTAAACAGAAACTTTGGATTTGTACAGTTTGAAGAAGAGACGAGTGCTCAGGCAGCTATTCAGAAAGCCAATGGAAGTATGTTCCAGGGTAAAAGCCTTAACGTTAAAACTGCACAGACGAACCTGACAATTGAAAAAAGGTAAGCCTCATAATGCAAACAGAAGATAAAGACAAACAATGAAATTGTACAATAACTTATTCTTTGGCACAAGCCTATTAAGAAGGTATTTTAGATAAAATTAATGCACCTGCTATAAGTATATATAATAGTAAGTGACCTACAGACTATCTGTCTAGCTCATCAACTGTAAATGGTAAAGCTTGTTAAGACATTGAACATATTGATGGAAGATTAACTGACCAGTACACATGACAAAGTTTACATATTTAAATTGTACATGTGATGTATTCTCCTAATCAATTACAACTTCTATAAGAAGATTTATCATAACAGCTGTATGGTTTAACCATAGATTAAGCTACGCTTGCAGAGGTTAGTCCATGGACTATTCATAACAAATCATACCTCAAAACATGAGAATCTGCTAATCCCAGCTGTCATTTGTAGATCTTACCAGTTGTTAGGGGGTACTCATAAGCCAGTAATTCTGACCACAAGTCTCATCAAGAGGTATTGCATAAACACTTTTAGTGCCCAGCACGCGGCTCCCGGGTCAGAAAATAGTTTGTACATGTATCCAAACTCGCTTCCTGAATCGTACATGTAAAAAGCTATAGATGAGATGTGAACCACCATCACCCCCTACCACATACCTACGCATTATGTAATTTGCCAAACATTCTGTCATACAACTTAAATCATATTTTTGAACTGGGCAGTGAAAGGGTTAACAGTAACAAGGTTGTCGAGGGCAGATAGGCAATGGTATTATGAAAATTATCAAGTTGCATCTGGTTAGATTTTTTTTTATTGGAATCTTGCCGTTAAAACTTGAGGTTGTCTACTGCTCAACTGGACTTTCCTATAGGGACTTAATAAATGAAGCCCTCCAGCCAGGCATAAAAACCTTACAAACTAAATGAGTACATGTTTCAGTTGTTGTTGGGAGAAGACAGAAACGGGACAGGCTGGTCACAAAGGGACATATGATCAATATTATTTAGGGATGAGTTTTAAACTACTGGCTCAGTGTCATGAGCTGGCTCGAGCAAGGCTCAAGGGTTGAGTTGAGAGACTTCTGGTTAGACAGGAAGTTGACCCTAACTTGTTGGGAAAAGGCTAGGTAGATGATGAGGGCACATTAAAAGTCTTGAATAGCAATACTATCTACAATTAATTTTTCTATTATTTGTAAGAAATGCGAATTATTATAATATATTTCATTGAATATAACAGACTTGCAGATGGAGATTTGCCTGCATCAGGGGCCCTTAGTGATAGCGTCGCCTTATCTTCTGCTGATGATGGTAATGAGGAACTATATGATAGTTTTGGAAACTACGTAGGAGACCAGAGTGAGTAAAGTTTAAAATTATTTTAAACTTTAAAAGGATAATTGACACAATTTCAATAGTGAAACCAATAAGAAATACATAGTTTTGTTTTTTTTTTGTTAAATTAGTAATCTTCCCTCTTAAGATTTCTTGGTTTTAACTGTTTATTTTTGTTTTGGGTTTTGTTACAATACATTTTCCAAAATTTTGCTGTAAGTCTAGGGTTAAACAATTTCTTACAGCCCTATATCATTATTCTTTACAATGGTAAACATTCTGTAAATTCATACATACCTGTAGGTAATAAATAACTAATCAGTAATTGCATATCTTTACAGATTATGAAGAATATGAAGAGGGGTTCCCAGGCAAACCGGGGTGGGAGGGGCGCGGGGCAGGCCGCGCACGCGGGCCGGCCCGCGGAGCGCGCGGGCGCAGCGCGCGTGGCCGCGGAGCTACCGGCTTCCGGGAACGCTCGCCTATTACTATTGGAGGCGTACGAAGTACGTTTTAGAACGCTTTTTTATTCCAACAAACTCATTAGCTTTGTTGCTGTTGGTCTTGTGAAGCGTAGTTTAAGTGAACTAAAGAAATAAATAAAAAGAGACGCCTTGGGCAAAGAAAGTGGGACAAGTGTTTATGTGGAATTAAACCATGAACACCAAAAGAATGAAGGCAGGCCTTTGCCTGCGTTGGCATTAGCAATCTAATGCCAACAACTCAGTAAAATAGTAATCTTGATGGAGGTTTTCATTATCATTTTATATTTTATCGGCCATCAGTTTTACTGCTGGCTCATTCAGGCCAGTATTGACTGGCCTGAATCATAATGATATCCGATATTCCTGGGACCTATACATTGCAGCAGATATTAAATTACATCGACTATAGTAATGTTGCTTGCATGCTTTGTCATTGTTACTGTCCACTGTCCAGTGTAAATTCATTACCTACCTGCAAAAATAAACTCAGAAAACGTGGCCACATTAAAATACTATATTGTTTAACACTTGCAATAATGTTTTTACAAATCTCTGCCGTTTAGTTAGCGACTGGAAAGAGCGAGGTAACTACGAGCGCTACCAACAACAGATGGCAGCAGAATATCCAAGAGCAGTGCCTGTTACAGAGAGGAATGACTGTGAAATTATTGTAGTCTCCAAAACTTTAACGTAAGTATCCGTCATGAGAACATTGTACATAAGATACTCATGTTGAATTTGTATTTAATCATCATTGTTTTCTCTCTGACTACCGTTTGCGTCATGTAAATTTGGTTCTCTGAAGTAATCATATACTAAAAAATAAAAATACGCATAGTCGAACGAATAGAAGGGCGCCATGCCGTGTGCATTAGATAACCTGGTTTCAGAGCGGCAAACTTATGCGACGCGAAAACTCTTTGCACTTTGTTTTTGTATCATGTACCTAATGGTTTTTTTTTTATTTCCATATCTTTCTATAGGGACATTACGTACGTATTTCAGTTATGTTAAGTACTTATACATTTTGCATGATTTTGATCACCAATACAAAACTATTTCAAAGCATGGAGTTTAATATATTGAATCATACCTCTATGCTTTTTAAAACATAAGTCGATTTTAATTTTCAGCGAGTATGCCGAATTTATTGAAGGCCGCCTCAAAAGACTAGGAATTGTGGTTGATCTTCTGTTTCCAATGGAAGATGTCCCTATTGGCAAGGTATTAGGCAACATCGCGTCGCGCGGCTGTCTCTACGCGATCCTAGTCATGCCGCAGAACCAGGAAAATAGATCTCTTACTCTTACGATACTTCATGGATTACCACAAGGCGAGTCACTGATCATTTGTATCCTAAGATTCCCATATTTATCTCTAAACTGAATAAAAAAGAAAAAGCTGAATTAGGCCCATAATTCGTTTTTTATCTAATTTTGTGCCAGTTCATCTCTACTTTTGTTTTATATTTACTGAACAATATAAAGGTTGTTAAATTAATGTGCCCGATTAGCCAATGTCACCGGAGTTTCATTATCACTCACATTATTTTTCTAAATTATTTTTAACAGAGCATCGCAACATGCCGCTGGAGGACGCTCTGCAGCTGCTGTCGCGTAACTTCCAAGAGGTGCAGCGCGGCGGTCCGTCTGGCAGGGAAGCTGTATACGCTTTACTTGGTCAGCTCGCCGACGGACGCACGCTCACCGTCATGCAGTACGATAAAGTTATAGAGTACCTACAGGTTAGTTAAAACATTATTTTTAACTAATTATTACCCCGTACCATCCTACTTCTCGGGAATGGACTAGTCTCTACATTTCAAAACTGCACGATTTTGCCGTCTTTTCGATTACTGAAGTCAGGAGTTTCCACTGGGGTGTATACAACACAACGGAAACAATTTGCCATGCACGCATGCCAGACGATTTTTTTGTTTGCCCTATTTCGATGATTCTTTTTTTATTGGATACGGTATACTTCAAAAATGGTCCCTTTTTCAAATTGAAAATGAAAAACCAACCCCTAAGTGTATAAAATTGGGGATAATTGACTTTTTTTTACTGTATTTTTGTAAAAGGTGATGAGCCGTTGTCATAAGGCTATTTTCACTTAAATACATTAATAAACAAAAAATAAAAAAAAGTTGAAAATCATGGGTAGGTACGGAACCATCGGCGCACGAGTTCGAATCGCACTTGACCGGTTTTTTAAGCCGGTTGAATTATTTTGCGAATAAGTTTTGTTTTATATATTTGAATTTTTATCATTACAGGAACGTAGAGAGCAACAAGTTAAAATAGAACTCGGGGAGCCTCTCACTGGGCCCTCTACCAACAAAACACAAGTCGAGCTTCAACAGAGAATTCTAAGTATACTGAATGACAAGAAGGTAACACCGGCAGAGCAGACTCCGGTAACAGTCGCACCCACGCCGGCCGCGGCGCCCACACAGAACAAGCTTTTGAACGATCCCACTGTTAGAAAAGCATTAGATACAATACTACAGAAGTTCACATAGATTGGATTATATTAATTTATAATTATTATTGTAAGTGTAATTTCACAAGGAGGAAGCTTATATTTATGCTCAATTTCTACTATCAAATTTTACTTATGTAATATAATAATATATAACAACCAATATCAATAATTACAGATAATTATAAAAACATTCAACTTTTGATGTATCAAAAGTTGAATGTTTAAAATAGTCAAATTATTTATCTGTTTTGTGATTTACCTTGTTAAATTGAGCAAATGCGGATTTTCCTCTTGTTAATGCGCCCTCGAAGGATGTATTTTTAAGCATTTACTGGCAATTAAAGTCTACCTTAAGTTACATCAGTTTTATTTATTAAGTTCATACATAATTAGAGGTGGTCTAAACAAATTGTCCACAGAGCTAGCAGTTCATTGGTGACAAACAGTGCTACAAAGTTAATGTTATTATTTCCATACACACAAAACAGTTTTTACATTGATGCTAAGAACTAGGATTTGGATTTAATCAAAAAGTTGAATATAAAAATTCTGAATGGTTCTCCAGTTTATATTTTTAATAACCCCCAGCTATAAACTAACACCCAAAGCTGATTCAGTCACAAAAATTAAATCTACATGCAAGGACTTTAGAATAGCATTGTGTAAACATGATTATTAGATGTCTAGAATATTACTATACCGCCAGCGGTTCTCCCTCCTCTGTACATGCTGAACGGCAAGATTTTTATGTACAAATATGAGGACAACAATTAGTAGATTTTAGATTTCAGAAATTCATAATTATGGCATTGTAAGAATTTGCAACTTCAATTATTAAGTGGCTCTATATTATAATGATTATTATTTATAACATCATCCCATTGAGATCAAGGCTCTGAGTCTTTTTTTTAACTTTCAAAAGCATCATCTTTTTAACATTATTTTCTTTCATCTTTCTAGAAGTTATTAGCTATACAAGATATATATATATAATAAACTAGGATAACATTACGATTATCCACATCTTACTCTATATTAACATATCCACATACGCCCTTACTACTACAGCGACTAAATGCCACCACACACCCATCAAACTCTATAAAGCTTTGTTGGAAGAATTTGGTGTCAGTTGAGAGCTCGACGGGTGAGAGCGATATTTACATGGGATCAGTCAGGTATTTACTGCAATGCCAACCACAACAGTGCCGGCCATTCCGCAATCCTTTGAATCCTTTTAAATTCGTCATATTAGTTAGGTAGATCTCTCTGGTGGGTCCTCTTGTTTGGAAGGATCAAAACCCTCTTTTATGTGCCCACCAGTGCCTTTGGGATCTAAATCTGTAGCCCAACTGAAGTGCATAAGTGCTAAATGAGTATTTCCTAACTTATTGTGAACTTTTCCAAGCAAATAATAAACTAATGATTCTCTTGGGGCAATATCTTTCAAGTGATGGAGATCTGCTAAAGCATCTTCTGCTCTACCAGCACGTAATAATATGGAAGCTCTGTGAAAACGACACAAAGGATTGTCTGTGTCTAAAGCAACAGCCCTTTCTAAGGTAGCAAGGGCTCGGTCCATTTTACCCAAAGCAGCTTGTGCTAAACCCAGCTGACATCTTAACACTCCTGAATGGGGATGTATGGTGAGAGCTCGACGAATGTGAACTTCCGAAGGTTTCCAGCGCTCTTGGCGCGCGTATACTGTTGCAATACCAAACCACGCGACGTAGTTACGCGGGTCTATTGCTACAGCCGCTCTGAAGCTTGAAAGAGCCTTGTCTGTCTCCTCAGCTACTGCATACTCATGGCCCAACAATGCATGAGCATAAGCTGCTTCAGGATTGATCTGAACAGCCCGTTTGAAGAATTTCAATGCTGTTTCTCGCTCCTTATGAAGTGAAAAGCAATTACCAGCAGCAAGCCAAGCAATAGGGTCTTTCCTGTCCAATTCTACTAATTCTTGGGACAATGCTGATAATTGTGCTTCCCTTTGTAAATGCCACAAGCAAGTACTATAGATGTCCATTCCCTCTGTGCGATTTGGATACTGTTTTCTAATTTCAGCAAAAATTTTTGCAGCTGCCTCATATTGTGCTAGTTCATAATATGCTTTGGCTATCATAGTCTGGACCCAGGGAGAAGCTAGTTGCTTTGGTGTTGTCTCTTGGAATAATTTAATAGCACTTTTGCAGTCTAAGAAAGCCAGTGACTTGTATGCTTCTCCCAAATCTCTCATTAGATTTAGCAATGCTACACCATTGGAATTCTTTGGTGGGATTGTTGGTGTAACTGTGTCTACACTTTTGTTCCTTTCATTAGTTTCCACCGAATTTGTTTTGATATTTTTGGCTGTACGCTGTTTATTTTTTCTTGAAGGACTCTTAGGAGCTACAAATTTTCTACTTGGTGATTTATTGTTTTCTTTGACAGAGTAACTGCTGTTATTATTACTAAATAATCTGGATGACCGCCGTGGAGCTGGTCCAAGAGTACACCTAGGGGCTGGACTAAATACTGCATCTTTTAACTGGCCCATTTGTGCTCTTAATGAATTTACTATCTTCGGTATGGCTTTTTGCTCATTGGAGTCTGTTAGAGTTGGTGTATATAATACAGGAGATTCTTCCATTGGCAACATACCAAAAGAGGGTGAAAATGGAATGGGTGCCATGCCACTGAATACACTGTGCATTCTCTTTACAGGTGCCTGTGTTTCAGGAGTGATGCTTGTGGACATTGACATAGGGGTTCTGGAAGCTACATTGTTTGGAGTGACATTGGTATTCATAGCAGTATTATTAGGAATGTTACTATTAACAAATGAAATGTTTTCTGAATTGCTGACTAGATTCACTAATGTAGTTACTCCAAATGTAAAATCGGTATTGCTCATTTGGAATACTTGGTGAGGGTCTACTTTCTCACCCATATTAGACAGTTGGGTGAAAGATTTCCACAGAAATGGATTCAATGAGAGTGCTTTCCGGTGAGCTTCAATAGCTTTGTTTCTTCTTTCAGTGAGGTTATAAATTTTACCCAGTAGTTGTAATGCATATGGGGCTTGTTCACCAAACTCAGAAGCAACAATATCTAGATTACTTCCAAGTGTAAGTTCAGCATCTTTATACCTGAAAATACGATATATAAATAAGTTTTAAAAATGACTGTGGATATAATTATTTATTGTACTTACATTTAATTACCAACATGTTAATCTAGCACAGCAGCAATTAGATAAACAAAAGTAAGTAATAATATAAGTATAATGGGTTCAAACTGATCACTTACGATTTTAATTCCAAGAAACATTTGGCTAATAGGAACCTGGCTTGAGGTAAAGTTAATGACATGTTTTGCAACAAATATTGAGCCTCATTTATTTTGCCAGTTCTATAATAACAAGTTCCCAATAAAAATGCAGTTTCCTCTGATGCAACTGAAAAGGAAACATAAATGGTAATCATAAAATGCATTACAAGTGCCTAATTAATTTCGAAATCATGAATTACGTAAAAATCAATAACAGCACACAAAATGCAGGTGCTAAACAATGATTAGAATCATACAATTTTGGTCAAAATATGTGTTGTAATGTTTACCTTCAGCGTGTAGTCTTTCTGCCAGAAATATAGCATTGTCGTATTCATAATTATTCAGACAATCCCAAACGATAACCTGTGGGAATTTAAAATGAATTGAAACGTCTCTACGAAAATACTTTGACAGTTCCAGGAAAATCAGTTTGTTGCTCACCTGTATAGGTTCTTGAACAATCATTTTGGTAGATTATATGCACTTATAAGAATGTAAATACTATAATATATTCACATCGCAAGCAACGATTACTAAACAGTCACAAAATAAATTAGAGCGTATCTTTTAAGACGGACATTTTCATTTTTGATAATTGTCTATGTCTAGGATAAATACATTGCCAGCTCCAAAACATAAAAAGCCCATGTAACATAAATGTTGCAAAAAAAAGATTTAGAAAATCGTGTTGTTTGAAAATAATGTGTGAGCTAGTGAGATTTATAGTATAGTTGAAATTACTTCTGCGAAATATTATTTTTTTAACAAAAAATATTAATTTCACAAACACTTTAAAAACATTTTTTTTAAATAACACTAGTCTTTATTATTCCACTGCAAGGCAAAGGCCTCTTTTTATAAAAAGATAGCACGAGCATTGATCACTATGTTTCAAAAAGTAGATCGGCGATCTCAGAGCCTATTAAACATAAATTCAGGTTTCCCAACTATATTTTTCATTGATGTCTAAGATATCTTAATAAGTACAAATTAAATTAGTGTTTGGTTGAAACTGATGCTTCGGTCAGTACACATTAATTGAAAACATCATACTGGTACTCGCCCGGGTCAAGCAAGCCTTTAATCATAGGATCAAGGATTTTCTAAGATATAAACAATTTTGGAAAATACAAAATCTAAAAGTGCGCTGTTTTACGTTGATAATGATCACATTAATATGCGGCAATTATGATATCCGATTAATGATGTATGAAGACAGCCGCCACCAGTAGCTTGTACATTGTTCAAGCTACTGAGCTTGAACATGAAAAATGTTACAGAAGTCCAGAATTCCTTCGAACAAAACACGGTTTTTTTAATTCTACAGCAGCTTACCATCGTCAGAAGCAATCAGAGTCTAATGAAATAGTGGTTCGGGCTTAATGTTACGGACTTGTATCATCTGCCTAGCCCAACTATGTTGGCGTCGGCTTCCAGTCTAACCGGATGCAGCCTGAATACCAGTATTTTACCTAGCTAGCTAGCTAACCAGTGTTAGCTAGCTAGCTGTTGTGCCCTATCAACGAAAATTTTAGAGATCTTTTATACTGGTACACTGGCGTGGTTGTGTGTTCCATTTTATCATCGGTTAGATTTTGAATCTGTAATTAATTTTAAAAATCGTAGGGAATACCAAATTGACCTTTTTGTGACCTATTGTGTTCATCCTCGTTAAAGGGGCACTGCTTGTTATGAATCAAACCTCTTCGGGTGTGTTAGATCTACTGCCAGAGGGTACATCTCCATATATATTCGAAATTTCAGAAGTTACAAAACTGCACATCTCAGCCACTCTTTCTCTTTTTGTGTGTTGAAAGTCTTCAGAAAATGAAAGATTTACAATGATTTATTCGTTCGTATTTTTATGCGTAAGGGCAACCCCCCAAATTCAAATTCCATTTGTTTTTTTCTGCAATTCACAGCTTAGTATTAGCTTAACATACGTTATTGAAAAAAATATTATCGACCGTTACGAAGATACATTTCTCAAAAATATAATCAATAAAATAACCATTACAACTACATAATTTAGATTTAGCTCAAATGCCATGCTTTCATGCAATAGTCATTCAACCGCACAATTTGAACATAATAATTCATATTATTCAAATTATTAATACTTCGCGAAATACACATGGCTTTTTTAATGACATAGACTTTTGTGGGCTGCGACTACGAATTCACCTTAGCTTTTTTTAAACATTTTGACATTTACTGCGAGTCAAAAGATGCAGGCGACACCCGTGGCCAAACTTGATAGTTTTGCTCCCCATTATGTTGTCTTGGGCGTTAACCATCAACTGAATGCTTTTTTCATTTCCAGCATTCTTTATTATTGCCACTTTAAAAATGGTCTATGGTTATTGGGAAGTTTGGTACAAAAATCTAAACGTCAATTCGTCACGAAGACAATCACGAAATCACGAATGAATTTGTGCAAGTGGTGAGCGAAGTAAATGTTGGGAAAGTGAAATAATTGTTGTTTTGCAGTGTTTTTTTTTAATAAACGTTAGTGTCCATTTTACATCAATATAGTTACTTTGCGTGAACATTGTTGTGTAGGAAGCCTACGTGATTATGTGTACAATATGCGCAGAGTGTTGATTACGAATGACATCTGTTAACAAAAGGAAAACAGAACTATAGAGACGTTGAGAATCTTAATTCAGGTAAATATATCATGTCTTTGTTTATCTTTAAGAAAACAAATTGTTATTAGTTAACCTATGGAATTGCATCATTGCTAAATAGCGCGTCAGTTTACAAATCGCCCTTCACTCTGTATTATACACCAAACAAGAAAATGTCAAGACGTGTGACCTCCAGTTTTCGAGTTCCGTAATAATATATGATTTGTAGCACAAACCACGAGGTGGTTCTCATTAGAGACCAAAGTCTTCGCGTTTTTGCTAAAGCAATGTTCCACTTATTATGTAGGTGAAATGAAATGGTGATTGAACAACATAACAACTACTAGGAAGTAAAAGAAAATTGTTCATCAATTCAGAACTTATTGTGCGATTTATATTCATAGGGGAAAGATGATGATTTGTTAATTTTAGTAGGCATATCTTGTAACAAAACATTGTTATAATTACAATGGTGAGGTAGTTGAAGAGAAATGACACAGATACCTACATTTAGAAAATTGCTGTTATCAGTCATGAGGGAGGAGTGAATTTCAATTGTGCATTGCATTTTACAAAGGTACATCATAGCTACTTTGTTTGTACTCACCACTGGCAGTTTAAATAATAACATTAATTGTATACACAACCAGAGGTTTACTAGAAACAATGATGTCAACTGAGATCTTAAATAATAATTATTTCTTGCTCTTTACATTCTCCAATGGATACTAAATTGTGTATTAAGAAACATGTTTTTGAACTTTTATTATTTAAAACCAAGTTAGTTAATTGAATTTTGTAGAAGTTTTCCTCTTCCATATTCCACAAGGAAATCCCAGGCTAAAGTTCTATTTGTTATATTCAACAAATTGCTGTTATTTAGTTGCCACATTAAATGTAATGAATGTCATTGTTGTCAAGAATTTGAAGGGAAACGTATGAAATCCATATGGACAAAGTTTCAGGGTTAAGTAGGTACTTAGCCCATAACTTAACGTACTTAGTTATTTTTTTTACATAAAGCCCTTTAAAAGATAGATATTAAAATGAAATATAGCCTATGTACTGATTGAAAATATAGCTTTCTATTTGTGAAAGAATTAATTGAATTGGTTATGAAGTTTTAGTTTATCCATTACAAACAAGCATACAAACACTCAAATCTTTCCTCTTTATGATATTAGTTTAGATGCAATCATAGTATACTTGAATTGTATTCAGTAACTTGATTTTGTTAAAAAAAACATGTAAATATAATTTCAACTTACAACATTTTTTTAGACTTTTTTTATCATTTGAACTATACATACAGTATTTATATTCTAGTCTATAATGGCTACACAATGCTTGTGTAACAGAATTTTGTGTACAATGTTCTGAATCCATTCTTTGCATGCTTTACTTTTAATGAATGCCAAAAATGTTCAAGCATTTTATCAAGTTGTGAACTATGTCTGTGGGTACAGTTGGGGAATGAAATATTAAACCAGCCAAAGTAAATGATAGTTTGAAAAGGTAACAAGTGCCAGCTGTGGGAAAGTGAGTTCACTATTTACATACTTATATACATTCAACATGTGAAACTATAATATCTACTTATAGAGCTGCATTGTTCCCTATTTGATAAATGATTTGAATTAGTCACAGACTAATCTTATCAACCATAATATCAAGAGTGTTACTCATTAATAGATAAGTTGGGAACATTTCAAATGTTAGTGTTAGTGCCATTTAGATAAAACTGTTATTATATATTACAAATTAAGATTGATTTGCTTCTTAAAAGTTAGAGATACAGAAAGAAAAAGAAGACTTGCAAAATAAGTGTTGTGTTAAAAGAAGAACTACCTGAATAATAATATTTCAAGTGCCAGTGATAAGATTTTCCAGTCAGCTTGGTAGCTGGTAAGGTACTTTATGTTGATTATGAAAGAAATAAAGAAAATAATTTTAAACATACTCATGCTTGAAATTTAAAAAACATTATCTATGTACAATAGTAAATATAGCCACATATTTTCCCCATTTGCAAAACACCCGTGCAAATTGATGATGAGCCACATTACTGTATTTGAGCAACCATATAAATGTCTATTTGAAAGTTGTTTGCATTTTATCATCAATCATTGTTTTATTTTTCTATTATTGCACAGTAATGTTACGTTGCATTTATGTAATAATGTTGCATTTTGACTAGTAGTAATAGGTACTAGCAATTAATTTGGAGGCCAATGTTTTTGTTTATTATAATTCAATAACATATCTTATTCTTATCTTGGGATATCCTCATTTTAATAAACAAATATCTACCTTTTGATTATATCTTCATCCAGCATCCAGTGTTATCAGTGGATGTTTACAAGCTCAATAAGATATTGAAGTAAAATTAAATAAACATATAACTTGATTAACTGAGACTACTTAATGTCTTTGTTAGTTAACATTTATTTGATTTGCATGAAGTTTTTGAGGAATTCTCCTGGCATCTTCCTTAAATTCTTAATTAATTATGCCAGCGTAAAGACTTGATTTTGTAATTTGTAAAACATATTGATTTCTGAATAAATTGTTAGTAAAAATAAACCAGTCTTGCTAAATGGTTTAAATCAAGGTCAGTGAGTCAGTCCATTTTAATACAATATTGTTATACTGACTCTATATAAACAGATTTAAGGCTATGACATAGGAATAAAGTAAAATGTTAAGGCTACAAAATAAGATATAGACAGGTCAAGAATATATTTATAGAAATAGGTGTAACAAGTGTTAAATATCACTAAAGCCGGTCTGGGTAGTTGTCTTTAAATGTGGAAATACTTTTGATAGTAGAATTATAATTATCAATATTAAATTGTGGTAAAAACACAGTGAATTTTTGAGAAAACTACAAATCCAGTTTAGGGCTGCGCTTATAGTTTTCTCCAAAACCAAGCTGATGTGTCATTTCACTATTGCTCCATTTAACACAGGTTCATAAAAAAGAAAAACAGTAATAACAACTTAATGCCTGCATAAGTAGTAGTTGTTGGTTATCCATATACCCCTATAATTCCCTTTTTTTTTAAACAAAAAAAAAGTTATAGCAATAATTGCAAAATAAAACTTTAAGTAAGGTTATCTGAGTATTACTTTATTTTATAAACAAGCCGCAAAAATAAAGAACTTCCATACAAACTTTCATTACGCAGTGGTTTAAGTTGTCCGTTCTGTGTTAGTGAATTTCAAGATTTTATTGGTAAAATAGATTCTAATCGTATTTATTTATCGCGGTTTACGGGAGAAGAAAAATTGGTTCTAATTGTCTAAAAAATACCAGTTTGCAATGTTATTTTAAGGCTTTTATTATGCCCTTTCTAGTTTAAAAGGTCCTGCTTTATAGAATGCAGATTAATATGTATTTTTAGGGACACATTGCAATAACAGTTACTGAGAAAAATCGTTGCAATGTACTTATAATCACCGGCAAATAAGATGGCAAAAGTCGTTAGATGCGCACAAGTCGTTTTTAGGTCTCTTTGGTGGTCAAGCGGGACGCGGGGTATGAGGTAGCGTCGATCCGAGCGCGCGATTGGTGCATCAGTCGACCCTTGCCTCCCGCACCGCGCCTTCGTCCCGTTCGCTCCCGATTACATTTCAGTGCACGAAAATTGAACCCTTTGTTTTTGTTGTGTTAAACTTAAGTGTTGTTATTGTTTTTAAATTTAGGATAGAGTTCCTGAAAAGGCATAGCATACGAGGAAAGTATGCTCAAACCAGAGTTATACAAATTAATAAAATTGGAAAAAGAACAATTTAAAACATACAGCATTGACCAAACACTTGCAGAACACAACCATAGTGTTCTGCGATTGCGACTTTCAATATGATGCCAAGGGTAGTTTTATTAACGGATAGTGACGACGACTAGTTATTTTTTTTTTTTTTATATAAACTTTTTTGAATTTTAAATGCACGTTATTTATAACTCCTAATAAACTTGAATTCCTCTCCCTTCTTTAACTTTGTTCTATACAGACATGATTAAATATAAATGATGTCAATAACAATAGAATAATGACGATCAATAAAAGTTACCACTTTTTTGTGCCACTAAGTGTACGATGCGCGAACTTACCCCCACTACGCCAAAATCTTGCCATCTTATTTGCCGGTGACTATACGTACATTTTTAATTTTTTATAATCGGTAATTTAACCCCTTCAATAGAATGAAGTCTTTTGGGAATGTGCTTTAACTCTGCGCCTTTTGCCCTGACCTGACCTGACAAGTCGGGTAATAATCCATTCTCATAATAATACACTTGAAAACTCCCCAAGATTAATCTGAGTCAGTGTTCTTGTTGGATTAACAGAATTCGGCGCGGGAAATATGTAAACCACTGTTCATTTTGTATTAAATAACGATATTGAAATTCTCTGTCAATTGACCTCTGTTTAATTAACATGCGGCCACAGCATCATTGTGTATGATGTACACTTAACAGCACGTTTATTGCAACAATTTGCCATTGACATCGTCTTTATGCTGTAGCAACAAAGGAGGTTTTCGTAGTGCAAAAAGTTCATGTGTTTTCGATTGACTGTACCGCACGTAGTGGTCAAAGCAGTGATTTGATTATTTAAGCGCCTCTGGGATTCAATTTTATTGTTTTCGTGTCTCATTGTTATAGAGCAGGCCTTGCTACCAGGCCTACTGGAATATAATACACGAATGTAATAGCGAGCACAATGTTTTTTCGTGCAACAATAGATATTATCATGTTTAGTGTCTAGATGACTATCGAATGGTTAGGATTTAATTGAAAAGGAATGTTAAGTAAATTCATAATAGTCAATGTTTTTTGTTGTTCCTTAGAGATCTTTATCATTATTTATTTTAAGCTTTTACATTTCTATGTCAGTAAAACCCGGTTTCTGTAAATAAACAAAAGACGTCACAAATTAAACCCAAGTCGAGTGATGCGAATCAAAATCAAAATTCATTTATTCAAATTAGGCTGAGAATCAGCACTTTTTGAACGTTAAAAACGTTTATAAAAGACAGTCTTCCAAAACGCCCACCTTTACCACTTCCTAGTGTTTTTGCTGGAAAGAAGAAGTGGCGGAACAAACTCCCCAGCAACACGTCTGTCTGATAGTTTTGAAGAAGTTGAAGCTTTTTTGACATATGTTGTATAACATATGTCAAAAAAATAATACTTATGTCAATCATCTTTATACATCATTAATAAAAATAATTTGCTTCATGTTAGCTAGCAATATGGCAAAATAAATAAATAAAAACTAATATAATATATCAAAATTGGATTGGATTTTAAAAATTCATTCAACTAGTCACGGCATTTAACAATTTGTCACATTCGATCATTTACGTTACAGGATCTGGCCTAAAACTGATGCACTAGGTATAAGGTGCACTAGCACCACTGGTAAATCGGGGTTTTTTAAAAACCCCTATCTACCAGTGCTAAGAAATAACAAAATGAGTCATTTCTGATGTTTAATCTCCATTACAAAGAACCATTCCATTTTAAAACTAATAAAAAGCTACTCAATCCCCTCAACACTAATGATTTTTCTTTCATTTTAATTCTTGAACTTTACCCATCGTCCTTTTAATCTCTATGGAAATGAAGACTCTTTTGTATAAAGGGATTCTCGTAGCAATATTATTGTATTGTGTGAAAATTACCTTCTCCGTTAGTTTTGACTCACTTACCTACTTACCTCTCAAGCACCGTGGTTATGCGCATCCGAACTGTTTTACACTCTATTTCAATTTGTCTAAAGTTCAATTTAGGAGACCGGATTCGTGCCCGGTTGATGGCAATAGGCTCGCCCCCTATTGAGTAGTTGGGACTCAATCATCACTGGAGACGAAATGTGGGTGTTAATATAGGTGCACCTCTGCCCAACCCTTCAGGGAATATAGGCGTGATGTTATGTTTAATGTAGTGTGAGAAATTGCGAATGATATTATAAATACCTGCTCTTATTTGTTTTAGAATGTCGACGGATACAATCAACGTGACAGCCCAAGCTATGACCGAGATTGTCCACGAAAAGGGCATGTTCCTACAGACGCCAGGTGCCCAGGGTATCGCGGGCATATTCGTGTTTGCCGCGCTATTCATTACTTGCCAACAGGTAAATTAATCTCACCTCTTTCACACGTTTAGCAGTGCTGTTCTGTTAGAATCTCTCAGTGAAGATGTAGGTAAAGGGAAAGTCTGACCTGTCATCCCATACTAACCATAGAGCTTTATAGTTCACCTCACGCTCACGCCACCTAATTTTCCTGTGAGATTTTTACAGAATAGACCTGTCAGGATAACCTTAACTTGCAAAATATTTACACTACCGTTGCAGGCCATCTTCGGTATCTTAAGTTTGGTAAACTTTGGTTATATTCACCTTTCTACACGGTGGAGCATTAATCATTTCGGTCATATTGTACTTTACTTATGCTGATAAGGTTTTACTTCTAAGTTACTTTCGGATCTTTGTCTCAACAATACAAAAGACAAGGTGTCTTTGTTAAGGCTGTCTGTGTCGCCACAGGTGTGCTTACGTCATTCAATTTTCGGGGTACCTTATCAACATGGAGGAACCCTTATTGTGCGACTTCGTATGTCTATAAGTCTGTCATAGCTGTGTATTTCAGGTACTATTTATGCTATCGGTTTGGTCACCAAACGGAGTACCATAAATGAAAGGGCTTTATTTAAATTATAAATATTTTCATTTCAATGACAAAGATGATAAATGATGACCGTATAAATATAATCCCGTCATCTTTGGTTTGCTAACTTCGGAGATAGCAGAAATCTGAAATAAACCTAGTTGGTTGGTTTATGTAAATATTAAAACAAATTATAAATAAAACTCTTTACAAACAAAATTCAGATTTCCACACGGAAAAAAAATCAGCTTCTGAAATGGCAATATATTTTTCCTAGCAAGTTACGGAACCCTCAGGAGTCTGACTCGCTCTTTGCCGGTTTTTTAGAAGATCTTGTGCAAAAAGTTTCTTTACGAAACGAATAGAATAGTCAATAGAGAATGAAGCGTGCTTGCAAAGATAGATTGTTAACTATTGTCATTGGAAACTCACAATCAATTAAGCAGATGCCATTGAAATAGTTGCTCTTCAACGACAATTCACTTTGGAGAGCGTGACTATATTTTACTGTAATTGTACACAGGGAATGTATTCGGTGTTATGGACCAAATAAAATTCCACGAAAGCAGGAAGTAATTAGTACACTTAATCACCTATGTTTGTACTGTTTACGATGTGATGGTGCGGTACATTAAGTAATTAGATTTCTAAGTAAATGTATACGAGGTTACAATAACGCAACAGCTGCTCGCATCGGATACTCGGATGTGCGGGTGACGTCAGTATCGAATAGGATATTACTTAGTCTTGATGTCTGTGGACACTGTAGATTGTTTACGCGGCGAAAATTGCGTCAGGATGACGCACCTGCGTCCTAGACTTATATATACAGTAACAGCTCTGGTATACAAATCAGTTTTCCTTATGAATGGTGTAGCTTTAAGGCTCCTATGTTTACTCTCAATCACGCGTTTGTATGAGTCGGAATGCAAATGAAAGGTATGGTAACAACAGCTCTTCTTAAAAAATTACATCTACATAATTGAATATACCGTTTAAGTATTTCTATTGAGAAGAGATATAAAAAGCTTCCAAGAAGGGCCTTCAAGCGTGGGTAGGGCGATGCGGACAGCTAGGTGCGTATAAAATCAATATTTTATTAAATTGTATCGCTCCCCAGCTATCAAGGTGTGTTACAGGCGTTTTTACGAATGAAGAGATAAACCTAACCTAGCTACAATTTTTATTTACTTTTTTTCTATCCGTTTGTTACTCTCGGTTGGATCGTATACAAATTATAAACAACTAGTGGTTGCCCAATAGTCGAGATTCGACTGTTTTAGCTTTTTGCACACCTTCTCCATATAATCTTTAACTATGCTAAATCCATCACTACTCCGTGCGCGCAATTTTCTTAAAAAGGGATCCGAAGTTGCTTTTCACATTTTAATGCCATAAGAACATTTAATATAATATATAATAAGAATTGAGTTGTTGGGATGAAGCGAATAAGGTATTGTCCCACCCGAACGCAAAATACGCGCAGAGTCGTGGATTTGCGGATATCGGCTCGTTTGTATAATGTAACAAAACTAAGAATAGCCATACATATCTTACATCTAATTCACACGCAAAATTAAACCGTGTTTTAGTGCAATTATATTCATAAAGCAGTTTCCGTGTTGCAATAATAGATTATCAGGCAGAGGATGCTGTTGAAATGTTTAGAAAACAGGGCAGACATTAGAGTTGTAAACTTCAATGTAAGTATATTTTTCTCAAATCGTTCAAAGAGGCAACATGAAACGAGATAGCAACTGTAGCCTTGTGTATAGGCATCAGTCTGCTCGCCCAATCTAAAGATAAAAGGTCAATCTAACAACGCCCTAAATGGAAACGTGTGCTTGCTTGGTGCAATAGATTTTGGAATAGTAAACTAAGTATTTAGGTGGTTATAGACTCATGTGATACACCTCATATTTCACATTAACTCCATACTCGGGTGTAGAAAGTGTAAAACGTTATTATGCCTCTAATTTTCTTGTTTAATTCCTATATTATGCTGGCTAATATATAATTATGCTATAACATTAACAATAATGTGTAATCGACAAACTGCAGAATTTGAAGAGAAACTCCCGTCTCTTTTCGGACAAGAATATAAAACATAGCTAACTGTAATGTCTGTATCTGTGGTTTAGACAATGGCCCAATAAGACGTGGATACTGAAAACGGAAACAATGTATTTGCATTTTCCTTGAAGATAAAACACAATAAACACACGCGGCTAACCAAGTCGAGGATATTTCAGAGCTATGGTTACATAGGACTATAAATGTATGGATGGATGACCGTTCGTAACATATCGAGACTCCTCCAAGCTTCGGAAAGCACGTTAAGCCGTTGGTCACGGCTGTCATTTGTAGATCTTTGACAGTGGTTACGCGTAGTCAGAAACCCAAATGTTTGACAACAAGTCGCTCTATGTAAAATACTGGTATTCAGCTGCATCCAGTGAGACTGGAAGCCGACCATACCATAGTTGGGAAAAGGCTAGGCAGATGATGGTTGCGTAGGACTGCAGTCTATAAAAATACTTACAAAGTAGATCACGCTATGCAGTTGCAAATATACAATTATTTGCTTACTCGTTAGTAACCGTATCAGTTAATTATGTAATTGTAAGCCGTTACACGCACATATTTCAGAATTTTGACGTATCAGCAAAAAATATCGCTTGCCGTACCGTGAGTGTGAGTGGTCTTGTCACACCGATACTGAATTTCTATTTTGATTAGCAGTAAAGACGAATTTCTTGTTTGTTAACCTGGAAAAAAACAATGATTCAGATTGTTTACATAGAAAAGAAATCATTCAGATAACATTGGGATCCTTTGGTTTTGTAGCATTGGGTCTGCTGGTCTGATCGGTCTGCAAGCCAGAATTTGCCACAAAAGTATCTCTCAGAGTTTGTCATATAACTTACATTCCCAATTTGTGATAAAACTCACTCCTACAATTTGTCAGTGAAGTAAGAGATAGTCACTAAAGTAAAAGTTTGTCACAAAGTTACAGTTTGCCAAATTTTGGGAGTTAGTATTATAACTCCCGAAATTTGCAACAAAACCAATACCTAGATATTTTCCCAAAACACCGGAATGACCCGGAATAACAAAATCTTGCAAGGGTTGTCCAAGCCCAAGTTGTGAGTGATTGTTGAGGAGGTGAGGTTTTATTGTCTTAATACGCTCTCCTACACCAAACACGTCAAGTGTGTGGTGTAGGAGAGCGTATTGTAAGTTCTGATAATTCGTTTGGAGAACTCGATGGCACAATGACTTCATAACCATGAATTCACGATGCGTTGTTTATTTATTATACACTTCACGGAACTTCGCGTGTAGACGGAAACTAATTGACGGATAAGGTATTCCCGCATTCGTAAAAATCGATAGTGTTAAACCATGTATGCGGGATAACGTGAATTTTTAATGAGCCATAAGTAACAATGTCAGTAAGCATAAGGTTTAACGAAATTATGTTTTAAGCTTCTTTTCCTTTCGTCTTCAACCCTATTTTTCCCCACAGATGTCACGTAGAAACTTCCTCGCCGGATCTTTACTATAAGCCTCAATTCTTGGTGTATTCATCTGCTTTATGCTTAGTATATGCCTTGGCAGCTCTTCTTTCTACGAAAAAAAAGTAAATAGCGAATACAATTAACCCTCCATCATTTAGCAGTACACGTCGGGAGGCGGGTGTCATCTAATTGGACCATAATAGTTTTTACATAATCAGCATAAATTAATTAAAAATAGTATATTTTATTAATTCGAGATTATTTTGAAATTAAAGTATGTAGTTATAAAATAAATCATGAAAGAATTTATAAATGATTGCATCACTAGTGACTGGTATTATTAAGAATGTATGTATGTGGTCATGTTCTCAGCTAGCTGACTAGTATCATCATTCGCCATCTTATTCTGTGCGATACCTACAAAAATCGTTAAAAATCGTTATGTTAAAAAAGAGTTCACCCTTTTCTATAGAGGACCGTAGACTTTACTCTGTCAACACCTTTGTGGAGCTCTAAGAAACTGATGATGGAATACTGGCAGGTTTTTGTAAAACAGTTTTCGCTTCTGAAGTTCAAGGTGCTATTAGTCTAGGCATTGCGTATTCCCTATGTAAAAGGTAATTCTACACGTGGGGCTTCTTATGTACATGTTATAAGTCCATTTGTTTATTTAATAACTACAAGGATTCGGCAATTTGCCGGACGGCATTGGTGAGGTGAGGAAGTAAATTAATTTGACACAGTTTCTGTGAAGTACAAGCTGATGTTGTAATGTAACACTAGCATTATACCCTTAGTATAAAAATGTTGCTATTTAAAAAACAAGATAGAGTAGCAAAATCAGGGGTACTGAGAATTATTAGGCCATACTAAAAAAATTCAAGGTTTAAGTTATCGAGTTATTTTTAAATTTCGAATAATATACAATGGTAAAGTTCTTATTTCAAAACCTTACGTCACACCAGTCAAGTTATCAGCTTAGTAATAAGAACTTTTGCTTTGAATAAAATTCAAAACACAATAACTGGCTCGAAGGTTTGAGCTTGGACTAAGGATATAACTTGTTTTTGTAATAAGACAGATAGTGTCGGTGATCTAGCTCAAAACATTTAGAAAAGAATTGATGGACCGCCAACCTATTATGCTACGAAAGAAAAACACTAAACTCACATTAATTCTATAGAGAAATACCAGAAAGAATAATTAAAAGTTGTATTACTTCAGGTATTGTAAAAAAGACTGTTAAAATGAGTGCTTCAACGCCTCGTTTTACATTATTTTAGAGTTTTTAGATAGATACTGCAGAAAGCTCACGCGTTCCACGGTTTGAGTACCCCTGAGCGAGACAGATACATATTCGTACTCATAAGAAAATCGTTTCCACACTCTCCTGCTGATAAGCGTTCTAAAGTGTCGTGTTAAAATTACGGCATTAGCCAATTCTTTTGTACCACTATCAGAGCGTTTGTTATCGCACCTCGTTATGGGCTATATTCCGTTTTGTATTTGCCTACTGATAAAGAGTTATTATGGTTCGAGTATGAATAATGACTTTTTAGCCACAAGAGAGTAGCTGCGAAGTTCGTACCATGATATATTCGGTTTTTTGACCTTGTGTTTTCCCACCGGGACGGAAAATGTACAGTCACGACCATAAATACCTTAATACTTACGAATAATTCGAATATAATTTTCTCACTAAAGTATATAGAGGTTTATGGTGTTACTAACATACCTACTCGTAGTATTTTCGAAACTTACTTACTATGACATAGGTCTTTTGATGATTTCATAGCAAGTAAGTTGCTTCTATGAAGTCGCAATAGTTATTTTAGGAGAAAATCGGGTAGAGAGGATGAATGAAAGGCTACTAACCAAAGGTAGATCTAAGGCAGATCTAAGGCAGATCTAAGTGGAAACAACAGTAGGGGACGCCTTAGAAGGATTAGAACCTAGAAGGACTTATTGGTAATGTTTTTCAGAAAGGTCAGTTGCGTAGTACTCGCAATCGGCGTACGTGTGTGACCAGAAATATAAACGTAAACGAAGGAGTTTGTAAGGATCGTAGTAGGTGGTGTTTTCTAGTTTCTACCTACCCCCCATGGGAAAGCAGCGTGAGTTTTTATGTATGTGTGTAAAATCGTATTTCGATTTTTGCTTAAACGTAAGGTATTTATGCTCCTGACTGTACCTACGTACTTAACCGTTATAAATGTAGTTGAACAGCCTTAAATAAAGTACAAAAATGTATTGTACACGGTAAGCTACATATTTTATGTGGGAATGGAGGTTTAACGTGTGGTGATGGAGCGGTAACGCGGGCGCAGGCCGGGCACGCAGACGACGTTTGTTCTTTATTGTCCCTACGTGTCTAAGTAAATCATTCTTAGTGGCAGCTTTTTTTATCTTAAATCACTGTCTACAAAGATGTATGAGATGAGACAAAGATGTTGATGACACAAGGAAGTTGTTTTTGCGGCATAAACCAGCTATGACTGCCTCGATGGTCTAGTGGTCCGGCAGCGTGAGGTCCTGGGCTCGATTAGCAGGTTAGGAAAAATGTTATTGAAGTTTTCCAAAAGGAATCACATTAGCAGCTCGATGAATCTAGATTTGTGCCCGGTTGATGGCTATAGGCCCGCCCCCTTTACATGGGACTTAAACATAACTGGCAAAATTTGGGTGTTACTATAGGTGCACCTCTGGCCAAACCTACGAGGAACACAGGCGTGATGTTATATAACCAGCTAGGTACGGTTATTTTATTTTCATTATTGTAATAATAATCCACACCAATCTTTTACAATCGTAATTGGAACAGTGTTTGTGCCCTAAAACTGCGCAAAAACAGTGGGTTTTTGCTCTTAACTTTATCGTACATTAGCCAATGAGCGGCGTATGCTTTCTACTGCTGTTTATCTTGCTAGGTTATCAAAAATGAGGCGCAAACTACTATAACCGCCTTTTGGCACGGCCTCCAAATGTGATTTAGAAATACCTACTTCAGTAAATTGGTATTCTTTTTAAAGTTTGCCCGTAGTTTGATCATATCAAGTCACAATCAAGCGTGCTCCTGAATTCTGCTATAAATCGAAATAATATTTCAATAAGTATATACCTATTAGTCTATTTATAAAAATAAATAAAATTTAAGGTCTGTCTGTAATATGAAAATAGCAGCTTTTTGCCAACTTCCTACATACTTTAATATGCACGAAATTATGCAGGTCATTTTACCGGAATAATTAAATAATAAACAATTGCCTGTCTGTCTATTTGTTGCGGCTAATCACCAAAACGGCGTAACAGATATTGACGGAACTGCTACTGGCAGGTAGCCGACTGGCAGAGATAGTAACTTACTTTATTTTAGAAAAAGAATGAGGGTTCCGCGTGAAAAAATTAAAACCCATGAAATTGTTAACAAAATCAGATTCATATAGGGAAGTATATGTACATACAATATAAGGAAAAATCACTAGGTCAGGTCATCTCTGCGTTACACTGTTGTTTTCAACCAACGCGAACGAAGTCGCGAGCACAGCTAGTCTATAAAAAATCGCACAACCATCTTTGCAATGTTGAACCACTTAGCAAAATACCTAACTGCCAAGTCTAAGTACCTACGTACGCCCACACTAATGATAGCTAGAAAATTGATGGTGTGACTGTTCCTAAAATACCCCAGGCTAATAAAAATTTCGTTTTTCCTAAGTCTAATAATAAGGTGAACTTCCTTCAAGGATAAGAGGCTGTGCTCTGTCATCCACCACAGCTCTACCGAGCTCGTCGTCAGACTGGTCACACCAAGGGAACACCAAAGGAAAGGCTGTCTTAAGAATTTCAATAATAATCGTTTATTATTCTTTTGTAATGTACTGGAAGGCGTGTCCTACTAATATTGCGAGATACGTGCAATACCAAATAAAGACTATGAGAAACTATATAACTTTATACAATAACAAAATCACACCTTCTTTCTGGGGATACAATATTCATGGTCCAACATTCGTTGCGCAGGATTAGGGAAAACCCAGTAAAACCTAATCAGACCAATTCAACACCTTACCTATTATAATTGCAGTTTATGTTATTCATATAATTATTACAAACAATCTCTCAGAGTTATATTGTGAGAGGAGATGACAGGAGCGTTACGCTTGAGCTTGAGACATTGAATATTTACAGCTACGTTAACAATAAACTATGAACCCAATATAGTGACATGAAACCGTTTTACAACGTTTGTCGAATACGTGTACTGTTAGACCTAATCGTTTATCGAATTCTAACAGAACACGTTTCCTAAGCTCTATATAAATGTCTAACTCAATCCTAAGACAGGATACTGCGGAGTGTCACTGCCATTGAGGAAGACAAGTATTGAATGGTTCTAAAACGCGATCTAATGTGATCAACTCCCTTACAGTGGCCTACCCCTTTAATAGGTTGATACAAAATTAGCACAAGCGTACCGTAGACTCAGTCTGTAGCAGAATTCATTGCGATCGTTCTTGGTGCACGCCGAAGTGGTATTTCGTCACTTCACATTTCCTTAATCTCCCCATTTCGAGGATCAGTGATCCAGATCTCGTGTTTCGCTAAATAGTGACGATTCAATATATGCCAACAACGGCTGGTGAGGGGGGTTTTAGCGAGACACGGTCCCTAGCGTTCTTTGAACGGTGGTTTGGGTGCTTTGTGAAGCCTAATTGTGAAGCCTACCCCTCTCCCGGAAATGTGCGTTCAACAAGCCCTACGCAAGGTATTCTGAGCTAGACCTTCTGTAGGGAACAGTAATCATCAATAACGTTTGGTTGATTTATAATGCAGTGAGAGGTTGGCCATATAGCCTAGTTCGGTTTATATAAACTGTGGTTGTTCACGGTTCTGCCTTCCATGAGTGTGATGCGTCAGTTAGGAGTCAATAAGCGTCGATAGTCGGATGTGTTGTTGTAAAGTGTATGAGTATGTATGTGTGTAAAGTGTAGCGGTAGGCCTTCTCCGTTTCCCTATAACCAAACACCAATGACGAGTGACTGCCAAGTTAAGGATTGGGACGTGAATATGTCGTAACACATGAGAGATTATACAGCACAATAATATTATAAGATAGAGAAGTAGTTTCTCTATCCTGGAATAAATGATTATTAGCAGTCCTTTACGATACTTTAAACTACAACACCAATCAAACTGCAAGAATAATATTATATCTATGTTCACATTACTACTAGGAGAATATAAGTTAATTAAAGGCTATACTTACCGAATAACTGCCTGAAGTGAATTAGACTGTAAACCACTTACTGAATAACGCTGGAATTACCCGTTACGCCTCAGACACCTCTCCTCTTCCAAACTGACTTTAACTAGTAGATAACTCTCGCGGCTCTAAGATAACCCACCGGGATCTAGCATTATGGTAATAATCAAGTCGCCTAATTTAACTAGCCTCAGCTATAACGTCTGTCCTCTCTCACGATCCTTAGCTAACTATCCTTCTCTAGCCTAGCCCATCAGGTCCGTCTCCTACCACGGTGCAAGATCGACTTCCCTTTCCCCTGCCATCCCTCGTCCATGTTCCCACACATTTGCTCAATAGGAATGTTGCCCTTTTTTATATAATGTCTCAATTGTTCTAAGGGTCCTTTCAGGTACTGGCTGGGCTCCACTTATGGGCACCAGCCGTGGCACTTGTGTTGTCTGTTGGCTCGTTAGATCTCACTTGATTCTTAGAATTTGTAAAGATATTGCATTTCGGCCGGCACATGTGCGCACTTGTTACTCGTAAAACATAAATGGCATGGGTTTCTAAGAGGCTCAGAATTGGTTTACAACTTTAAACTCAATAGGATATTTTGTTATTTATTAGGGTGACACGTCAGGCTGTCAAACCATAAAATTAGGATTTAATGTATTTCCAAGTGAGCAGATACCGTGAGACGATGTTTAAAATAAATAACATAATTTATTATTTAATAGGAGTACTTGACAGGCAGTCACAATGGCCTATTTTCTTACGCTACTACAAGCCTATTTAAATTCATAATTATGGGATACTAGACATGCTGCCTTATCCATAGAATATTTAAAATGTAGCTGCCTTTTCCATCTAACCGTAAACCATATATAAATACAAGAAACGTTATTTTTATAGTAGGTATACTGTATTGCAGAGCCCGTTACGGGTTGGTCAATTAATACAACTTTATCTAATGATTTTAATAGTAAACGAAGAGAGCGTAGCGGTTATTACGAATGCGCTCTGCTGACCCTATTACTTATATTCCGTAATCAATTATTGTTGTTGTATAAATCTAACGTTCTCGGAATATATTACCCTAGCTTTTACTCATGTTTAGTTTTATCAAGGCTTCGCTCATGTTAATGGACATTTTACGGGAACAGTTCTTTTTTTCTGTACTTATAAAGAGACCCTATGTCCTTTTCTGTATCATGTGTGTATTTATGATGACCGATGTATCTTAACAATCAAATTCACAATCACATTCATAATATTGGTTAGCATTCCAATATGAATATATAGACGTGTCAATTTTGAATGCTGAAATACCATTGAAAACTAAATTCATTTCAGAATGACAAAAACCAATTCTATGCATGCTAATTCTAAAAAGTCCGAGTGCACGTCTTCTTTACAAAGAAACTCGACAACTTATCGACACTTCGCGTGACCAGAGGGCTGGCTCATTCTTTGCCCAAAGAATTAGTACTGCCATCCAACGTGGCAATGCTGCCAGTCTTTTGGGCACGTTTCCAGATGACAGCGATGCGGAGGAGTACTTTGACGCCTGATTGTCATGGTCGGCATTTTATTTTATTTTGTTATTGTGAATATGTATATAGTTAGTTTTATGGCATGACTGTATATATCTAAAAGTGGGTGATGTCTAAATATTATAATAATATTCGTTCGGTATTCGTCACAAATCGGTCAACTTTCGATTGGTGAAAATGTGTTAATTTGCACGCAGTTTGTCGTGACGGTTCGCCAGTAGGCAGCGCCACTGACCGGCCAATGACTATGAACCATAACGGAAAACATGGCTGGATAATGTCAATTATAACATTTCCTCTTTGTTATAATCAGTGCAATTCATTTATAGTAAATCTGATACAATGTTATTTTATTATGTCATAGAATAATACGATGCCGATACCTCGTTCGTCCAGTGCTCGCAAGTGCTACTGTTAAGCATGAGGTTTAGGGTTGGATTCCCCTGTCGGCCAGTGTTATTAGGACTTTTCATCTGGAAATTTTCAGTAGCAGCCCGGAGTCTGGATTTGTGCCCAGTTGATGGGAATAGGCTCGCATGGGACTTAAACGTAACTGGCGAAATGTGGGTGTACTTTGTCTCCACCCTTTGGGGAATACAGGCGTAGTGTTATGTTAGCCCAATACTTACCATTGTTAATATGAAACACATAATTTGGCATGTTACATTAATAGGTACACTGGCCTTCCTAGGTATGATTTACCTGGGCTGCTTTACAATACATTTTGAAAGTAACAATGAGAGCAATTATATCCATAATAGAGACGTCACTAGACAGCTGAATCGATATAACATTGATTCCTACGTCATAATCGCTAAACAATTTACCTACGCGAACGATTTCACAAGTTGAAAGTTGCTTCGTAAACGTCAGAGAAGTAAACACAGAGTGTCAAACGGGGAAATTTATTAATTTTATTCCAAATTCGAAATTCGTTACCCTGTGATTCTTTTTTATTCTTTATTCAAGATATTTTATTTTCTTTTACTGCCTCTTTGGTCTATTGGTTGCAATCGATACTGCTGAACATGAGGTCTTGGGTTCGATTCCTACTTCGGAAAAATGTTTTTGTTATTTTTTTTCCATATGAAATTTCTTAGTAGCAGCCCATAGGCCATAGTCTGAATACGTGCCCAGTTGATGACAATAGGTTCGCCCCTTATTACATGGCGAAATGTGGGTGTACTATAGGTACATCTACCTAACCCTCCGGAGAATACAGGCGTGATGTTTTGTTCAAACATTTTATTGAAAATAATTTTTCGTTTGCTAGATCTTGTACTACGTGACTTTGATAAATCACCCAAAATTATTTAAAAATACTTGGAAATAAGCAGCGGTCAATACACTATTTAAACACACATATTTTCTTCAAACAACTCATTTATTTACAGTACCTATGTTTAATGTATAGAATATAGAATACTGAATACTGTTGTTGTCTATGTATGAATACTGTTTCTAGACATAGAACAAAGTTTTAGACTTTGACGTGCAAGTAGGAACTTGCAAGTCTAAAACTTTGTAACCAACTTTGTAACTTTGCAATCTACCAACAGCAGATAGCTGTCGGAAGTATAAATGTCATCTTGTCGATATTGAACTGTCAAAACTTTCCGGTTTGCTATTTGTGACTTCAATACCTATACGTTGCGAATAATAAATAATATTTTTTGAAACTGTGATTCCGAACGCATGCAACCCGAATGAACAGAATTAACATGAGCAAAATTGTTCTTAGAATGAACAGGCTTCTTCTGGGTAAGCTCACTCCATTGTCGGCTTTGTCTCTGTCACCTCTGACCTAGACTAGAATCAAGACCAAACCCATCTCAAATAGAAAAAAACTTGTTTCAAAAAGGGACACCAGGATGAAACGAAGTTCCTTTTGTTATTATTATTTATTATGTCCAAAAAACATGATGCGAAGAAATGAGGATCATGTTGTGAGGAAAGTTTTGAGTATGAATGTAGAGGGTTACAAGAGTAGAGGGAGACCCAGGAAACGATGGATGGATTGTGTGAAAGTTGATATGGCTAAGAAGGAGGTGACTTCTGAGATGACGGGAAATAGAGATGTATGGAAGAAGAAGACATGCTGCGCCGACCCCAAATGAAAAATTGGGATAAGGGCAAGAGGATGATGATATGTCCAAAAAACCTTTACACACTCAACAAAAATAATCGGCGCGACACCGCACTGTTCAATGCGAAATAGAAAGACGAAACAAAAATAACTGGCTTGCTTTCTATGAGAGAGAGAGAGAGAGAGACAGACAGACAGACAGACAGAGAAACACGCGCACGCCGCACGGCTTACAACTGTAGCAAAAAGTGTCGTTACAACTTTTCGTGAGATTTTTTTCCGTATAGCCCCCTTTCACAAAGCGCGATAAGGAACTTCGTTCCAAAAAAAAAAGATTACCAAAATAATGACTACCAATAAAATTTACTATTCTGTAGCGTTCCTTAACGAAACTTACACGCCGATTCAATAGCAAATCGAATGCTTTTGAATGACCATACTGGTCTTATGTTACACAAAACATCCATCCCCCTTTTCTTCATCCATCAACATATTCTATGTTTACTCTTTTCACCTTTGATCTATCAGATTGTAATGTATCTACTCTTCCTAAATGCTTGTTTATCTTCGTTTACAGATTTACCAGCACCTGCGCTGGTACACGAACCCCTCCGAGCAGCGCTGGATAGTGCGCATCCTGTTCATCGTACCTATATACGGCTGCTATAGCTGGATCTCGTTGCTGTTCTTCAATGGGAACTCCTACTATGTATACTTCTTTACCGTCAGAGATTGCTATGAAGGTAATTGTTTGTCTTACTTTTATTTATCCAAATTTGCATTTAGATCGGCGATCTTCTGAAGTATCAATCGCTCGCGCTCTTAAGTCCGTCCTAAAGTTTATCAAGAATGTAAGAACATAAATGTATTGAATTTTGGCCTTCTAACGGATCGCTAGAAATGACGTATGTGGTCAGTTAAATATTGGTAAACGCAATATGGAGAAGCGGACAAAAAGGCGCTGCTTCTCAGCTCTTGAGTCAAGAGACTTGTTTTTAATAACATTCAGCTACGGCTAAAGGATTATGTCGCCTTTGTCGTTTGTGGTTATCAGGCCATCAGCTCTCATTGAACCATATTACTAACTGTGTACATCTAGGATATATACATAAAGGATATGCTTTTTATAGATGTAGATAAGTAGATACAACTGTGTCAGTAGCCAATGCAAACATATTAGATAACTACAGCTAAGTAACGGTCAACGTATCATGTGGCCGAATAAATTGACCATTTGTTCTAGAAACCAGCGTCCAAGAGATTTTAAAATAATAATCCTTCGTTTACGTAAGTTCTATTTATAAATCGAGAATGATGCACATTTTGAATAGTGTTTATTTTTTTAATTTCGTGTAGCGTCTGGAGTGCGTCAGCTGAATTGAATTAATTGATTTGAACTAAATAACATCGACGAATCGATTGCGTAACCGATTTATAAATCGCTCGATTCATTGTTGAAACTGAGACGCTTACAACAGGCTCCTTCAATTTATCTGTATATGGCAATTGGCATTGTGATAAAAACATATGATGGCAAAGTCCTCGCCTTTAAACGAGTCACAGACTTTTGCAATGATATTGTAGAAAGTTGAACAAAACGTAAACGAGCACAAAACACCCAGATTATACAAACATTACTGTTATTGTGCTGTTTGAGTTTTTGTCCTTTAATCCGGGCTTGAGCTGAGTTCTTTAAGAATTTTGATTATTCACAAGTGTATCTACACTTTATAAAATACACCTTTGAATCACCAAGTTTCTTCTGGACCATATACCTTCATTCTCAGTATGTTACTTACCAATATAATATAATACTACACAGTACGTCGTAAAAGCGCAATGTTAAGTTACTTTACAATTTGGGTTTTCCTTCTAAGAAATGTGTCATACATCGTTTGCAAATCCATTGAAAAACTGATTGCATCATTTCATTCAACAATATTCAGTGTTTAATATTTGATGATGCTGTTTATATGCATAGCTAACTATACAAGCATCTATTAATGATCCGTTCTATTCGTGATCTTGATATTAGGGTCACGGCTGTCTGTGCAAAAAGTTTAAGGCTTATTATTATTTAACTCTCAAATGAGGACGTTCGTTCGCTTGTCTATGTTTCCATGTTAACAAACCAAAAGACAGGTCTATTAATCAAAGCATCTAAATATGTCAGGATTATACTTAAATTTGACGTAACAACAACAAGCTCATATAATGCAACTTGGCTAACCTAGCGAGGTCTTACCGACTGACAGAAACATACCATTTTTTACTATAATAATGTCCTTTGCCTTTTCATTTATTTCTGCTCGTAGAATCCAAAGAGTTGCTATAGCTTTTTTAAGCTAAACGAATTAGTTGATGAAAAAACAGGCCATTTGTTATTGCTAGCAGAGCAGACGGGGCCACTCTAAACATTATTTATGATGTGCAGTTTATGTCATGCAGCTAAAAATATTGCTTAGGTATGTCTTTTTCTCTGAGTATCGATACGTATGAATATTATACGAATAGACTTCAGTTCTTATTGTTTACTTTTTGGAACCGTATTGGACGTGATAGACGCCGAATCGATCGATCAATGTATCACCAAAATAGACTTAGCAGGCAGTGTGGTTGTTGCTAACATTAGTTTGGCCCACTGACATATATGTAAGGGGAATGGGTACTTCGGCAACAGCGTCCTAGTTTCTGCTTATAACAACATTATTTATCTAGCGTTTAACAATCTGTTTGAAAACTACAATTGTCTACTATCCATTGTCCACTCATCTCTCTGTAAGGATGTTTACTAACCAAACTCTTGTGTGATTTGCTGATCTGGTAATTAAGACCTAAGAATGACTTCTGAAAATAGTTTAAATTAAATCACAGAGTTGCGGACTGTTTTTCTATACAAAAACTGTCAGACGTCAAAAATTCGCAGAGTGAAACTTTTAATAAAGAAAAAAAAAAAAAAACATTAAAGTTTAGTCGAATTCTCCCTTAACAGTTCATATTTCCTTTCCAGCATTCGTGATCTACAGTTTCCTATCTCTCTGCTATGAGTACCTGGGCGGTGAGGGCAATATAATGTCGGAGCTGCGCGGGCGGCCGGTGCGCGCGTCCTGTGTCAACGGGACGTGCTGTCTCAGTGGCGCCACCTACACCATCGGCTTCCTGCGTTTCTGCAAGCAGGCCACCTTGCAGTTCTGTCTCATCAAGCCCGTTTGCGCTTTCATTATTATCTTCTTGCAGGTGGGTTATTGAAATTATTTGCATATAAGTACCTACTTAACGCTTGTGAGAGTCGTAATCATAAGTCGTTGGAGCGAGACGGAAATAAACCGTCTCATTGGCACGTTTTACGAGCGCGACTGCAACCTGTCTGTACTTTACGTCAGTATTATTTGTAATAAAGTAACATGGCTATGTTTTATATAATAGCCCTTGAAAATTATGCATACACTCTTGCGTGAGTGAGCCGTCCACAACGCGGGGCTACTGCTTGTAGATGACACATGCCTTCAAATGTTAGTTTCGCGAAATGCCAGTTTCATCTTGATGTTTTCACAACTTCTTAGTCGCGGTTGTTTCCTCCTGGCCACTACTGTTATATTTCACCGGGCCTGTAAAATTAACTAGCATTATTATTCTCTTCTCATATTATTGATTTATTTTTAAGATAATTCATAAATATGTTAAAAACGTAAAAAGAAAATTTATGTATTTATATAATTAATTTATTCCATTAACTCAAGAAGTCTTCTCGTCTCTTTTTTCAAGTGACTTTTAACCTAACCTACCTAATTTCAAATGAAACCAGCTTATAAACTAACATTTAAAAATAAAAATGTATCTATTTCGACTTTGTATCCGGTTTGATACGCAAGTCAAAAGTTTAAGGGAATTCGTAGTCATGCAGAACAAGTGAGATATTTACTATACGTGTTTTGCCTACTTCACCTATTCGCTACCTACAAACATACATTTTTAATGCTAACGATAAAACACTCATGTTTGAAGTAAGTACTTGACTGTTGTTTGCATCAATAATGTATGTTCTAAGTCTTCAGCTGCAGAATAATAGACGTACCGGTAAAAGAGGGGGAATCTAAACAAAACTGTACATGCGATTTTAACGTTGATACAATATTATTTATTTCTGACAAGGTATGGAGATGATACATTTCAATTCCTTAAAAAAAAAATTATATAAGTTAAGTCGTTGTAACAAACAATGTTAAACTAACGCGAAAATCCCCTTCAAAGTTTTGTTTCTATTCACCCCTGCGTTACTATTCACCCGGTTTTACGGTACTTAATGAAAATTCTGTTACTTTTTGTATGTTTCTTCATCTTCACCGTTACTGAAGACCATTATCTATGAAAGAAAACATCGTGAGGAAACCTGAACTTATAATGAATATAAGTCTGAAAGTCCTACCCGCCTTGAGCAAGTCTCAAAGCTCGTGGCTTCTCTGTTTGAGAAGAGGATTTTGCTCTGTTGTGGGAATATAACAGGCTGGTATTATTACTAGCTTTTACCCGCGACTTTATGCACGAATGTCGGTTATCACGCATACAGACGAAATCGCGGATTAAATTTCTTATTTCTAACAAGTAGACATTAATTATCACTATTTATTTCTTTAAATTAAAATAAATAAATGTATCAAAGAGTTTGAATCGGAGAAAATATTTAATCTTATTTAAGTAGTACGTAAGCAAGAACTACAAAAATTAGACATAGTCAGTGTCTATCGATTAACAAGAGCGATAAAGAAATGCCCCGCACGTCCATGATTGATAAAATATTTGAGTCATGTCTCACGTATTGTCAGTTATTTCGTAATTTGATACATTGTTTCTTATTATGTATAAATGTATTAACATATCGCCACATTGCGAAAGCGGCTTATATGCATAAGCTGTAAATAATTGTCAATCAGCAATTATCAATAACCTCTAAGTACGTCGTTTCCCATAATGGCGACTTTTGAGTTTTCTCAGTTTTATTACCTCTAGTCGAGCGAATGATGCATCGTCTTTTGTTTCACCTTGACGTCGCTGATGTCGACAGTACAGTAATAAACATGAACTACAGTTAAAGTGATTTTAATCAAAGTAATTTCGCTCATCCTCGGCCTCACTACCATTCGTTAGTGCTCCAATTTATATGCAATTGGTTCTTTTTCCTTCTGATTTTATTGATTGAAATATGAATAAGTCTGTTTATCGCAGTAAATGCAACTATTGAACGACAGAGTAGATATTGGTCCGAAAAACATAATGTGGGTCATTGACACGATAAGAATGAATTTAATTAAACCACGTATAAAATAGATAGGGGGTAAATGTACTGGCGATGTTTATGTAGCCAGAAAAGAGTATCTTTAGTCCGTCGTATCACGTACCAGAGATGTTTAAGTAGTTAGTAAAAGTATTTTATCAAAAGTCTTCGTATATTTTCAGGCCCGAGGTCTGTACCACGACGGTGACTGGAGCCCGGACGGCGGCTACATCTACATCACCATTGTGTACAACTTCTCCGTGACGCTGTCTCTCTACAGCCTGTTCCTCTTCCTAGGAGCCACGAGGGAGATGCTGAAACCCTTTGACCCAGTACTCAAGTTCTTTACCGTCAAGTCTGTTATTTTCCTCTCGTTTTGGCAAGGTAAGCGAGAATCGAGTTAAACTAAATTATTTTTTGATTTTTCTTCCGTTTCGGTGCGAAAGAATATTAGTTATAAAATGGCTTCAGTTATAAACAGTTGTATAAATTACACGCTTTTTCATATATTATTCGCATAGTCATAATAAAAGAGAACATTCAATGGCGAGTTATACCTTCACAGCCAGTACGATTAAATGATTAAATACATTTTTTAATATAAACACGATTGAAAAAATGGGGTCAATCAATTATGATTACATCATAATACTAATCTTTCTTCTACTCTCCCTCCCCAGGTGTAGCTCTAGCCATACTCGAGAAGGCGGAGGTGATCACTCCGATCCACGACGCGAACGGCGTGCCGTCGACGGCCGGCACGGTGTCGGCGGGCTACCAGAACTTCCTGATCTGCCTGGAGATGCTGGCGGCCGCCATCGCGCTGCGCTACGCCTTCCCCGCCGCCGTGTATGCGCACGCGCACCGGGACCCGCACCGCTCTGTCACTATGCAGTCTATCTCTAGTAGCCTCAAGGTAACAAAAGTTTATTTTTTAGTAAATTGACGTACGTCAAATATACGTACGTATTAAATATACGTATTTGGTAAAAATTTCGTTATTTAAGTATTCTTGAAATTCACAGGAATTAATTATATATAGAAAGCTGTTGCTTTCTATATATAATTAATTCCTGTGAATTATATCCTGCTGGTTATGATTAGCAGAAGAAAGAGCAACAGCATTGTTAAACCGTATACTTTGATCATTTATAGGGTTTCGTATGTTATAATAAAGAAATATCTTATTAAATTTCCATATTTTTCAGTGCTTTTTGTAAAAAATAATAAAAGTGAACAAATAAAAATAAATACATTTTCTATTGTGTCTCGTTGTTTGGCAGTTATATATTTGGCATATTTTGCTTATTTATGTTATCAAACTGACAGTGGACTTTTGACGTTTACCGGCTTCCAATTCAAGCATTGTTAAGCTTATTCGATGTTCGTATTCTCGAATGATTCTCAAGCTGAGAGTTCAATCCACATCAGTAGGTACGGCTTCACAAATGCATTTAACAGTCTATTAAAATTTTCACCAACCATTTCCAGGAGACGATGAACCCCAAGGACATAATGACAGACGCGTTCCACAACTTCCACCCGCAGTATCAGCAGTACACACAATACAGCTCCGGTGAGTGACGTAGCACTGTCCTTGTTAGCATGCCCATACGCTGCCTGGTCGCATTATTATTTGCATTTTAATAGGGTACAAAATGACCCTTAACGAATCCGAATCCGTATATATAATCCGAAGATCCGCATTGAACATTGAGCACACAAGAATATACCCATGGCAATGCAGGTGAAGTGAGTTGTCAGCCCATACAAAGGCTGCCCGTCCCCGTCGTTATATGGAGCGATGGTACGCACCGGGTAAAAGGAGAAATATTAACCAATAATCCCTGACAACTGGAGTGGATCGGGGATTTTATGCAATCCTATTAGTTAATATTTCTCCGTTTCTCCGCTCCGCAGCCTCGCTCTGCCTCAATGGACGGGCAGCCTAATGCTAGAGTTTGACAGTTCACGATCATTTCGCCTGACTTTTCGCGAGGTTTTAACAGAATAGACCAGCTGTTATCTGTAGCACGCAATGCAATACAATTAAAAGACCGTGCCGTCTCAAAATTCAGTTGATACTTTTTTGACATTCAATATCACCACAAACAGTCTGTTCTCAGATACGGGTAAGAATGTGCCTCTCGGTTTCGTTTACGGTCGTCTTGTCACCCCTAATACAATACCGATTCATTTTAAATATTACACAGGAAATTTCGTTTTCTAGACTGTAATTATTATATTAGAATGGTATGTTTACATAGTTTTTTTTTTGGTTCATAAATTATAATTGCCCTCAATTTCGTATGAGAGATAGTTTTGTTAGTTCGCGTTGTTTATGGCTAGTTTGGATATAATCTGCGCTTTAATTACTTTATGGTATGATAAGATTGTAAGCTGTTATTGAGGAGTAGATACAGTTTTGGAGAATCATGACACTAACTATCAAATGAAATTTGTTGAGTGTCAAAACATTACACATCAGTACAGATTAAATATTAGTTTCAGTATCCGTCCAGTTGTTTACATTAACTTCATTTTTAGTACGATATGCTGTAGGCTAGGTCCTTCTTATTTTTTGGTTTTATTTTCTTTCAGATGTCACTTCTCAACTGCCTTATGAGAAACTATAAACTCTGCCATAGCTGTGCTCTGCATGAAGTGCATTGCTGTCTGTCCGTTTATACATACATGTAATAATAAATACATTAATGCCCGAGCATGGAAACACCACTAATAATAATGTAAAATAAAAATCATAAAAAATGCGTGTGTTCATGTTAAGTAAATATCGGATGCACTCGAATTTTCGTGAATATAACCAACCATTTCCATGATCATTGCTAGTTCAGTATTTTAAAAGTATCATCGTGTCGGACAGTATTCAAAACAATAAAGTATTTTTAAGCAATCAAGTCAATTTAAAATAGTGAATTAAATTCGAGTACATTCGATAGAAAAGTGTCAAATCGGCATGCGAAAAAAATATAATTATTTATTTATTAGGGGACTTAACTCAAGTACATAATACATTTTTTTAACAACTTTCTGAGACTTTTTGTTTGCACACACATAAAACACACAAACATCTCTTATTAAGTGCCTTATACAGAAAAAGTTGAAGTATATAATCGGTTTCCGATGCTCGGTCGCAAACCCACGTTAATTAAGATGTTTATTTTTATATTTATCGAGGTATTTGGCTAGTCCGAAAACGCATAACGAATTTTTACGAAATCTTAGCTACTTAAGTATCATATCAGAAGGCATGATAGAACAAAAACATAACCCTCCTTTTGGATTCCGTGGCAGCCGGGTATAAATATGGGAGAAAAACAAATAAAGGAACCGATATGATATTAAAATTATTCGAGGGAACAAATCCTTTGGACCAGCAGGTGGATAAAGTGGCTTTAAATACATATTTATTTATTCTAGTAGCACATTATAGATGAATACAATCCTGTCATATTGTAATGATGTTGACAGTTCGAAAGTTCGGTTATTTTGGGTACGAATCTTTCGATAAAACAATTTATTTTCGCATTTCGACATACACGTGTGATGAATACCGATACTAATTTATAAATCACCTACGAGGGCCAGCATTTTATACCACACACAAACATTAAATTACTCTTTGTTGATTTCAATCATTCGGACTATTCATTGCCATAAAACTAGTAACTACTTTGTACTTTATGCCTTTAGTATGTGTTGTGTAAGGATTAGTGTAAATGTTAATTTTCTGTGATTATATTACTTTTTTTTTTGTGTATTATTTTGTTACTTTTTCTCATAGTTACAGGATATGATCCTTAGTTAATGCTAGCATTCAAAATTAGAAGACAAACTTGAGAGAACGTTTCTTTTTTTTTGTAACAACTTTATCTGGCATTTATCGGGTTGTTTTGATTTTGTACATTCTTTATTTAAATTAATTATGTCTTCATTAACTCTATGGAAGTGGAACCTGCACTTTTTTTATTGCCAAACCAAAGAAAGGCATTTCATGTTTTTTCCTTCAGTTATTAACTGTCTAAGTTGCCGATGCTTTGTAATAATACGCGCTTCAGTCTTGATGTTACAATAACTTGATTTAATAAAAAAGTAACTAACAACCTGTGGAGCCATACTTTGTGTTTTCATTTCCTAAATATTGTTATCATAATATTATTTTTTAAATAG
Organism: Phlogophora meticulosa; assembly: GCA_905147745.2. NCBI lineage: Eukaryota > Metazoa > Arthropoda > Insecta > Lepidoptera > Noctuidae > Phlogophora > Phlogophora meticulosa. The sequence continues at coordinate 11,124,084 of LR990533.1, read as the reverse complement.
GAGATTCTTTAACATTAATTCTAGTTTTGAGTAAAATTAGAAATTTAAAGTATAGTTCTGGTAGGTTTAAGTTATAATAATTATTTTTTACAGTTCACCACAGTTTGATTTTTTAAAACACTTGTATTTCGCCTCTCACTAATAATAAATAAAGGATATTACATAATTGTACTTGATTTTAATTACAAAACTATAAATTAATATTTCGTAAGAGACATACATGTACACACGTCTTAATAGGGCAATTAAACACTATGAAGACAAAAGGTAAGACATTTCAAGTTGCTTTTATTCATTAATTTGCTGGCATGCTTAATGTTTGGATGTTTAACTTATTATTGAATGTGATTTCATTAGTATAAGCATGTTCGGATATTTTTTTTACTATTTATGTGACGTCACTAACTACGAATTTTTATGCGTCATTTTTTGTCGAGATATAACTGTCCCGCCTACACACTGCACACTTTATGCTTAACATTATGTCAAGCGTGCATATTCAAAATTAGTTTATGAAAATGATTTTGAGATTGACAACACTGTATGTAGTATGCACAGATTGAACAGAAGCCAGCATACAAAGCTACACCAATGTGTCAGATTTATTTGATTCTTTTTCAACTTTATAGAAATAGAAATAAGGTTCATGTTCAATTGGGAAAATCTGACACTTTAGCTTAACCAGCATTCTGACAGGTAGCTTGATTTGCTGGCGTCTGTACACTGATTAGGGTTGAAGTTACGCCCACATTTCAAACACGCTTTTGACTTAAATTGGTTGGGTCCTATTATCAAAACTATTTCATCATATATTTCTATGAACAAAAACTCCATATAGGGTGACTGGTAATTAGTGACAGATACCTACACACGTAATTGTAATCATGATAACGAAAAACTATTCCAAATAAACTTTTTTTTATACTCATTCATGATTATAACAATAACACAACAGCTGTATGAATTAGTCGTATGTTCGCATAACTACAAAATATAAAGGAACGCGCGCGCCCTTACATTAAAAGAAGGCACGATCTATCAGCTGTTAGTTTGACCTCGGGAAAGGTCAATGAACTAGTACTAGTAGTATTTGCGGCTAACAGCTGATAGGAAAAGGGCGCGCGCGCGCGAAATTTTGTACGGCTTTTGTCTTAAAAGTGAATCAAAAATCAAAATCGAAATTCATTTATTTAAATTAGGCTGAGAATCAGCACTTTTTGAAAGTCAAAAAAAAAAAGTTTACAAAAGAGAGTCCCCTAAAACGCCCACCCTTCACCACTTCCTAGTGTTTTTGCTGGGAAGAAGAAGTGGCGGAACAAACTCCCCAGCAACACGTCTGTCTGATAGTTTGAAGAACTTGAAGCTATACAACATATGTCAAAAAAATGTTTCTTTGGGAAAGTTGTTTGTTATCATGATTACAATCACATGTTTAAGTATCGGTCACTAATTACCAGTCACCCTATATGTCGACTATTTTAACTCACAAGATCGCACTGATAGTTTTTCACTAATTGAGCGTTTTCAAAATAGAGAGAATCTGATCACTAATACAATAACACAAGAGACACCTACACATATCCCCACAATAAATGAGCCTGCGCAGACAGAAAGCGTTCCGGGTGCAAAAACATTTGGCCTAACGTGTAAAAGATCAGAAGAAATAATAATTTTACATATTTAGTACTTTGAGTAAGTAAGTTGACCTCATAGCCGTTGGCTCTAACTAATGGAAAAATAATCCGAGGTTACACTTTTTAATTCGTGTTCGGTGACGGAATGTTTAGTATAACGTAACTTTGGCCGCGACTGCACCATCATGTGTGCTAACCCTGACCGCTTCAACATCTGTCTGTGCGGACCTTATAAATATAAACATCTCATTCAAATGTGACTAATACCCGACGTGGGCAGTGATGCGCGCGGGCGCAGGCGCCGACAAGCGCGCGGAGGGCGCCGCGCTGGCGCCGCGCCCGCCGCCGCAGCGCGTGGCCACCATCTGCCACGCCACCAACTACCACGAGAAGACCACGCTGCTCAGCTCCGACGACGAGTTCCAGTGAGCATCGCGTGCGCCACCACCGCATGGCCAGACAGTTCCCTTGTTGTTAATCGACCAGAGTCCAATCTCTTGATGCTTTAAGAGACTTGGACTAAATGTAATATGGATCTTTGATAGTCTGCTGTATGGAAAAACTAGTAAACGGATATGAAAGGAATTTGAATTATTGTAACTAATTCAGTTATTGGGTCAATAAAGTTAATTACTAGGCTCAAAATTGACACGATTAGCATGATAACCATTTACTATACAAACTGGTAAATCATAATTCAAGATTAAGATCATCTCGTCGAATAACAACAATTGATTCTACTGCTTAAAGTGTAGGAATGAAAGTTCATTTTAAAAAGATAAAAAAATATATTTTTATGTATCAATCCTTTACCACTTTTAAAGCGTAATACCTACTGTAAATGCCTGCCCCATAGCAATCTACCTTTGTTATCAACATTAAAAAAAAATATAAAATTCATAGAAAATAATAATGAAAAGCTTTATTCTAAACTGGGTGTAATGTGAAATAGATAATACAAAATTAAAAAATAAGTTTCAGTTTTATTGATTGAATATTGCATTTTATTGTTGTATCACATTTTTGATTAAATGCATTTAATTGGGCACTAAGCGATCATGGTATTAATAATCATAACGCTGCGAATCAAACTATTAAGGAGTACCGAGACATATAGTTAAATGAATATAATATAGAAATAAGTAAGTCATTGGCTTTCGACATATAGAAGTTTTACTGCGGATACCACGGCGACAACGGCTCGACATAGGAACATAAGATTGTATAGTTATGTAAAATAAGAATTAAACTGAAATAACAATCGAGACATTACAAATTGTACAGGTAAAAAGGAATTATTATACTATAGTTAGCTATTATTATCTCGCTGTAAGGGCCGTAGAAAATTAATGGCGATCCCAAGACATTTTACGTTTAGACTCACGGTATTTTAGCACTAAATAACTGTATCACGGAGCCTCCTTTTAACATAATTATCTGAATATACAAATTGATTACTGGTAATCCATTCACGAGTAATGAATGAATGTGCCTTTTGTCAAATTAAGCTCTGCTTTTAAAATAAAATAGCTGTTATCGCGATGCTATTAAAAGCTATTCTTGTTAACACTCGTTGTGCATACGTCATTGTTTACTATAAATGTATTGCACTAATAATTAAAACATTCCTTCTTGCCTAATACCAAAGAGTCACTGCCAAAGAATCACCTATTTTTGCGACTTTAATCCTCAAATTGATATTTTTAGAGTTAGTCCAAATTGAAATCATTCACTGAAGCTCTAGTGTCGATGTTAATCTCTGCTTCGCCGTCCAAAATTGCTTAGGCACCCAAAATTAAATACAAATATAGCCCTTACATAGCCGATGAATATTTCCATTAGCAGAATGTGCTGTGGTATAAAGGTGCGTTTACACTAGGCCTGTGTAACTTTCCCCCTATTTTCTAAACTGGAATTATGTCAGATCATTTAAAGAAACATATTTTTTTGAAACACGTGCGGTGAATATAAATTAAAAAGAAACGGTATGTTTTATAATTTATAGTGTGTGTCTTATGGCTGGAACACACTCATTGGAGAAAGTATAAACATTGACTTGTACGTTGTAAACGCACCCTTATGCGATGTAGGAAACGTGAGAGTAACGTAAGCGGCCCTGGAGGTAGTTGGTCAACCCCTATTTAAGCACCACTTAAATTATTTTTACGTGTTAATTGTATTTTAATGTCAACCTACTTGTTGTTTTGTTGTTAAAATTAACATTGTGCAATGTATGATTAATATTTTAAATTAGGTTAGTAACTATTATATGTATTTATTTAATTTATTAATCTGTAAGTATATTTACTACCTTCAACTAATGTAAATAACACTTGATTACCAAGTAATAATATTATTTTTGCTTAGAAACTGTTTTACTGAATGGATGATTATGCTCTTATGTTCAAATTCTGTAGTCAATTACCTTCCCTTCCCTAGGTAATGTGAAACCTGTATTAGATCATATAAAGATTATTAAATACATAGTGTGTAGTCTGGTGTGTTAGTTTTGAAATAAATGCATTTAATTCTCTTGTGTAACTTCACGATATGGGCCCACAGACCCAAAACCATGAGACACGGCCATCTTTTTTATTTTAAAAAACGGAGACAATTTAGCTTTACTATATAAGAATACTAGCGGACCGAACAGACGTCGTCCTGCCCGTACAGCGCCACCTACCGGGTCCAATTGTGAATCTAAACCATTCTCGAATCTCCACGAACACACACAAAAAATTTCATCAAAATTGGTCCAGTCGTTTAGGAGGAGTTCAGTCACATACACACGCACACAAGAAATATATATATTAAGATTGTGAAGATATAAACAATCTCCATAGCGATAGGAAATATTCTTATTTCATTCATAAAGCGCAGTTCAGAGTACCTACGCTATAATATTTCGCTATATAGTGTAGCATATTGCGTCATTTTTTTTTATTCATCAATTAATAGCATAGCATTGTGTGAACGTGTCCATATAAAGTATATTTTGAGCGATATTGTTGTGCTATATTATATGCTATATATTAAAGCATAGTCTGAACTGGCCTTAATTAATATTATTGACTAATAATGTTTTCCGATCTCAGGATTTTGCTTTCGGAGTTAAAAATGCATTTGTATCTTTGTATGATCTAACAGTAACTTTTTCAATATAATCAATGTGACTTATAGGCCAATTTTGTAATATAAGAGGCTTCTTTTCTGGATCGAAATATTTATTTTTGTAACAGAAAGAGTAGAATGACATAATACACGTTTCGCCAGAATGATTGTTGAGAAAATAATATTTAAACATGAATTAACGTTAGGATATTTTATTAATTAAAAATGTTTTAGCTCCAGGTTTTTAAGTATATGTATAAATAAATAATGATATTGATATAACAATTGCGTTTTTTATTTCACATTGTTGGTGAATAATAGATACATGTTCTCCTCTCTATTAATTTGTCAAACCACCAATCGCGAAGCGAGGGAATTCATACAGGGGGGGACCATCCCGCTGAACTAACCAGCTATTTAAAGAGGGATCATAATGAAAGGTATTAAACAGTGAGTAATTCTTCAATTCTGTCGATTGTTGACTGTCAAGAGGGGGGCTGCCCACACTACCCCCCACAGCCACTACAGCATACCGCAGCTATTATTCGTGGGTTCGTTACTGTTGAGTCGATGGGACTCGCGAGGATAAAAGCAGAGGTGTATCTAAAGTCCACCCACATTTCACCAGTTACGTCAGCGAGTCGATTGTCATCTTGATAACTAGACTCCGGGCTGTCACTAAGAAATCACAGATGGAAAGCCCAATAATAAGTACTGCGCGGGCTGGTTATCCAACCTAGGACCTCATGCACCAACGAGAGGTTAAAGTTCTTAGAAATATAACTTTGTTGTCTTCATCTTTTTGTGCTATGAATTAGCCTATATTTCTTAGAGGTAAGGGCTACAGGTGTTTTAGGTTGGTAGGAGGGATGTACTGGCGCGTGCGCCTTTATCGAGCCGTCACAGACACATTCAAAGTAGCCACAATGGCTTTTAAAATGTAAGCACTGCCTGCGTCTGTGTTTCATGTATCTCTTCAAAGTTAGGAATGAACAGGTTTTTTCTGGGTAAGCTCACTCCATCGTCGACTTGTCTCTGTCACCTCTGAACTAGACTAGAGTCGCGAGCACTCCATCGTCGACTTGTCGCTGTCACCTCTGAACTAGACTAAGAGTCAAGAGCAAACTCATCTCAAAAACAAAACCAGGTAGGTAGTGTATAAAACGGAGTGAACAGACACAAAACTTTGAAGGGGATTTTCACGTTAGTTTAATATTGTTTATTTTATAATAAAAAAAACTAGTTTTTATTAATTTTATTTATTAAATTAAAATTAAGAATTTTGACAAATTTCATTAACACTCTCACCGCCATGTGGTACGCCGGCCGCCCACGTAAATTCTAGTGCAGCAAGCTATTACTGATTTTTTTATTTGTTGCGGCAGGCCATGTGAGCGGCCGGCGCACCAAAAATTTAGCGCTAAAACTTTTGCATTTTTGTCCGTTACTAACTATCAATAAATCAAATATGCAGGCCATCACTGTAATTAGGTCAGTTGGCCGCGCGCCGCCCACGTAGCCTGCTGGTAAAGGGTTTTCGCGCGCTTTTTCTTACGCGTGTTCCACATGTCGGATTCCGAAAGCGATCCCGACTATCTACCATCGCATGCATCGGGTTCATCGCAATCTGAATCAAGTTATGATGATGAAACTTTAATATTTTTGTCTGATGTATCCAATGTTTGATCCTTTTTAAATTTGTAAGCTTATTTTTTTGAGCAAAATATTAATAAATATCGTCTTGGGAAACTGGTTTTTCTTAGTTAATTACCAACTGAATGGTCATAGCAATAGAGTCCGATTTTCCTCGTTTTTTTTTTTCATAGGTAGGTTTTTGAATACATTATTCGATACAATTGGTTTTGACTCCGTATCGGGCAAGCCAAAACCAAAAAAATCTATTTGAATTCGTCGGGTCACAGCGGACCACACGGCCCGCTGATAAAATATATGGCGTGTCCTGCCAGCGTGCCACTTGGCGTGCCGCGAAAGTTCTCTCAAATTAAGCTTGGCGGGTCGCTAAAGAAATGGGATGGGCGGCGCGCCGCCCACGTGGCCTGCTGCTTTGGCAAACTGTATACATGCGTGGCAGTGAGAGTGTGAAACAACGTGAAAACTCCATTTAAAGTACCTATTGTTTCTCTTAACCTCGTGTATTAAGATTTTGTAGGTACCTACTGGTTGTGGAAAAATAAAACAAGTCATATTATTAAATTTTATATTAAAAATATACAGTTACATAATAACCATATTCTCACATTGCTGCTGCGTTCTCACAGAAGTGTTATTGCTTCGAATACAGCCGTTATAACGGACTACGCTCTGTGTGCATAACATAAATATGATCTAAAATGTTTTAACAATGCAATAACTATTATCTACAATTTACCAAAGAAATCATTTGAGGTACTCGCACATTATTGGGGGTTTTTGAGGACAACTATATCCTTTGTAAATGCTGTACACCCTTTTAAACTTTCCCATAAAATTCTGGCAAAGAAAGTGTGGACCTCCAGATCGTATCTCCATGTTCGTAACCGCCCTATAATAAACTCGAATCACTAAATACCTACAAAATGTAGATAAATGTTAGGTCCCGCTATGTGGTCACGGTAATATTATAATACAGTATTCCAACTTCATACAAACGGACGAAACGCGAGCTATACTTACGCGCCTCGATCTCGTGGTGCGCTCGGGGTGTAGACAGTCACGGCTGTACCGCAGTGTCGAACGGACGCGGGACGGTGCGTTGTTTTTTTAACAATAACCGCGCGATTTTTTCTCTAAAAATCAGTTAATATGACGAGTACTTAGGAAATATTGTGCTGTTTTTGGTTGTATGAATTCGTCAATAACGCATCCAGACATAAGTTTTTAAAAAAACTTGTCTGGATGCGTTATTACCTGGAAACTCTGAAAGGTAAGACTATAAAATAATTTTACTTACTAGTAAGTAGGTACATAATGTGTGTCTTTTTAATGGATAAGTGTTTCCTTTTATCTCACGAAAAAAAAGGTGTTAGGATTAATAAATAAAGCGAATAGAGTAACGGAAAGTTATTGAGACGAGTGAAATAGGTAGTTATATGCGGTTCTAAATGAATCATGATACGGTAGGCACCTAACTTCTTACGCTTTTGTTAAAACTTCAGTACATGTGTGTTTTGTTAGTTTGCATAATGCTGGAGACGGGCAGCCCTAACGCATGTTTACGTACCGCGCCTTACGTATGCGGCCGAGTTACACGACTGTATTATAATATTACCGTGATGTGGTCCTTCTCCTTGCACACATAGAAAGTTTTTTAACCCTGCTACATATTATATTCAACTGTTGGACTTTCACGACTTGTGAAGTTCAGCTTCGGAGCAGAATAGGTAAGTATTTTGTGCAATGTGCATGCAGCTTCGATCCCGATACAAAAGGCTATGGGCTTGCGTACCTATGCATGCGTAGGCGCCTATGTCGCGTAAGCACTTACCTAAAGTGAATTTATTCGAGGCCCTGTAAGAAGTACAAACTCTGCCATCAACTTTCTCAAACATGGAGAAAACTCAAATAACCCAATAATTCAACAAGTACCATACAAATAACAAATAAGAAAAATCTTTACGTATCATTTTTACAATTTCATTTTAAATACATAGTAAGTTTTCAAACAGTGTTTTTTCACACAAAATAACTTTCAAAATTCACGAAAAATAGTGCTCATTAAATATTTCTTAAAATATTTTCATTTGCGATGGAACTTTACTGATGTGTGTGAGTTTAAAAAGTTTTAAGTATAAGGAAGAAAGTTTACATAGGTTTTGGTTACACATAAAACATACTTGCTCGTTGTTACCATTCAAACAATAATTGATAAGTATACGGAAAGTACATAGGTATTAGTAGATATCTTATTTAAAAGGTACTTAATTAATAAAATTAAGCAACACAATTTCTACAGGTACAGTAATAAAATAGGCAGATACCTACAGGTACTCAGGTCAATATAAAATTACGACAGAAATAAAATATCTCTCGATTTACAAAGTTAGGTAGGTAGGCACTACTACATAAAATGAAAGACTGATTGTTTTTTACTTAAAGACAAACATTAACATGGTACTTTACTACCTACTTTAGAAATGCTCTGTGGTACAGACGCCAGCACATCAGGCTATCCTAAACTGTCAAATGTTCTCAACCGAACATGAAACATAATCTTTTTCATAATACGAACATAATATGACGACACGGTTGGCGCAGAGGCTGAGCGATTGGCTGCTGCGCTGCGTGTCGCAGGTTCGATCCCCGCACGGAACAAATATCTGTATGGCCTACAGGTAGCTGTTCCGGGTCTGGCTGTTTGTGTATGTGACTTTAAATGTTTGAAATCGCACCCACGATACAGGAGAAATTCCTAGGATGGGGCAACGTTTTTCTAAAAAAAAAAAAACTATCAAGGAAATTTGACAGATTGGGGTAGCTTGATGTGCTGGCCTCTGTACCGACATTTTCATGTTACTGAAATGTGCGAAGTTTGTTATTACCCACACTGTAGGTGTAGGTGTAGGTCAGGCCGAGCCAAACGCGATGTCGTATTGGAGCTCGCAATGACAAGTGCACTTGTGTAGGTAATAAACGGTTTTCAACACACTTACGACAACACAGACAATATTTGTGGAAAATTGCCCTCACATTTTTTTTCGTGCGTCATTTTTCGCATAAATGAAGAAGAGGCACTGACGCGAAGCTGCCAAACAGCCTTATATTAAAAAAAAACAACTGTATATGTTTATTTATGAAACACAAATTAATGTTAATTTGTAGACAAAACTTAAATTAAAAAATATTTTATTTCTTCATGAAGATTTTGTATTCACAAAATTTTAAGCCCTATAAATAAAAGAAATCGTTTTTTTTGACACTAACAATACATGTAGGTATAGCATACTTTAAGGTACATCGTACATGAGTAATGTCCCTATTTCAAGCAATTCTGATGCTAAATTCCAAACTAGGCCAGAACCTGTATTTTGGGGGCTAGTGTTCAGCCATAAATTTGTGCAAAAATACATTTTTACGAGGAATGTTGCCAGATAGTTGACACATACAAACACAGAGTGACATGTACTAAATTATTAACACAGCAGAGGAGGCTATTTGCCGAGATTTATAAAAAGTGCACATATTGTCCCAGTTTGTCTGTGACGTAGGTATTTCCAAGTGCGAGCTTGTAAAGTAAAACGTATGCGTATGAAATACAATGCATTGTGAACTTAATATCGGTGCAAGAATAATTAAATGTAGTGCATTTTTCGAATATTGAAAAATTATTGAAATTCCTATCAGTTTCTTGTTCAAAAAATCCTCCTCAGGGTTCATTAAAATATTGATGATGAAACAGGGTTGAAAACATGAGCGCCCGCCCGGAGATGAGTAAACTTGATTATTATAAACGGTAGAACGATATACACACCCGTACATGTCAAACTATACATTTCCAGTATAAGCTGACTTCTCATTGTATGGAATTCCTATACAGTGAGAGATTTAAGGGTGTGTAGTATCTACTCGATACATATAATAGAATTGTTACAGGCCATTGTCAGTAGGTACATTATAGATATTGAAGAAAAACTAATAGGAGAGTCTTTATTAGAACAACAGAAGCCAAAACAATAGTTTTTAGTTTTTTTTTGTCTGTCTGTATGTTTGTACACGCATCACTCAAAAACTTCAGCATGGAATTGAATGCAGCTTCGATGCACTGCTAGAGGTCTAACTTGAAATATAGGCACCATTTATTTTTAATTACATGCGTACAAAATCGCGGGAAAAAGCTAGTCATAAATAGAAACAGCTGTTCCCGCCATTTATGTTCGCTAGCTGTTTTATTTTTGGCGAGTTTACTCGCGTATGGCCCTAAAGTTGTTCATTCTCATGTGTCAACTACCACCATTTACAAGATTTTTTCTAGCCTATATAATGCTTAGGCTTGTAGGTATCATTATTCGTCACGGCCGTATTCTGTGAGGCGGATTTTATTGAAAAAGAAACATGTTCAACGAAGGTACTCGTATTTTACATTCAATTAACATAACAGCTTTGAAACTGCTTTGATCAAATTAATTGTTTCAGCGAAGGATTAATCACTATGAGAACGATTCCCTTAATCAAGTCAGGTACCTACAGGCAGATAAGCGATGATTACATTTCTTTGTATTGCTTGAACTTAAAGTCCTAGTGTAAGGTTTGTAGGTGACTTTGGTAGTTGGGTTCACTATCCCAGGCTTCTCATAATATACATGCGTTTTCCTAACTATGTCTGGGTCGGCTTCCAGTCTTAAATATTTTACATGGAGCGACTGCTTATCGGATCTCAACAATTCAACACTACTGGGTAGCAAAATAGGTACTCCTGGTTAAGATCGGTTGTCAGACTTTCGGTTTTCAGACAACTCGTAACGACTGTCAAAGATCTAGAATTGGCAGCCGGGACCAACGGCCTAACGTGCTTTCCCAAGCACGGAGGCATATAACGGATGGTCATCCATGTACAGACCGATCTATACCAGGTATCTACGGTACAGGTATTCACTATAAATATGTCTTGAGTTTGACTGAAGTGTTAATTGACTTTCGTTGCTGACCATACTGAAGTATTTTCATAAGTTCCGTGTTGTTGCGTGGTTGGATTGGACATCAACGCACAACCTGATACCATGAGTTCAGTACATAATTCTGGAACCCCAAAATGGAAATTTATCGTCAGCTTTTTACAAATTTTCATTTTTTTTTCTGTTTTGTTTTTTTAAACTTGAAATCTGTAAGTATAGTATTGTTAGAAAATAGTCGATATCCTTTCCGCACTGTATTAATAACGAAAAAGATATCCTACAAAACTTACTCGAGGGCTTCAAAATCTGAAAATGCGAAAATACAATATATTTGCCTTTACGAAACAGTTTTTTAGCTGCGACTTCGTTAGATTTCCGATTCGGAAAGCAATTTCCCCGATCTTATCCACCAGACGAACCAAATGATTGAAGCCGATTTTGAAGGAAATTTTGCCTTAGATTACGTAAATATTTACTTACACACTTATAAACGAGTTATAACAAAGCTACAGTGGCAGCATTTCATAAATAATCATAAACAAATTTATCATTATAATCATCTACGTATGCCACCGTGCTAAAGGCATCTAAGTAAATCACAATTTTCTAAATCAGGCTAAGCCTTTGTAAGAATGAGAAAGAGAGATATGCAAAAGTTCACAACGTAGTTTGTCCTTAGATTTGAGTGTTCTACCGTGTAGAGAATGTACTGAGCGTAATAAAATGCACGTGCTGAGCTTCTAACGTAAAATTGTGCTGTGCTAGGAACGGATTCAGTTTTCCTTTTTGAGCAAATATTATCTAAAACGTTTGCAGACGTTTGTTATACGTAAGCTCACGCTTAAATTTGAAGCGAAAGGTTTTTCTGGTTTATCAAACCAGAGAGCGTAGCATGACCACCCTAGAAACGGGTTTTGTCGACGAAAGATTAGAAAATTCGAAGGTTTGTTGCAATATTTCTGCCGTCCTAAGCATGGCGATGTTAAAACTGAAAAGAAGGAAGTTTTCTTTTCTCTATAGTCTACGGACCGCCCCGTGCTCAGGTAGAAGATATGTCAAGTTGGAAAGAAAGAACGTTGTCTATTCTTGGTAATACATATAGAATTGGTCATGCTACGTATGCAGAGGTTGGTAGTTAAGACATGTACCTAATTGGGTGGGTAGTAAAGTCAATCAATTTGTGATGTCTAACGCACGTGATCAAAGGTCTATAATAATTTAAGAGGAATACACTTAAGACTTGTGTTATTTGTAATTGAACTTTATATCGTCATTTGTTAAAACGAAGTGGGATATTTTACAGTGAAGACTTAGGACTAAATTATAATTAAGTATTAGGTACTTTTAGATAATTAGAAATTGTCTTAGATTCGGGACAGGTCTCGTGTTTAATATTCAAAACTCAACTACAGAAAAATAGAATTTAGTTTTGTAACACTAAACACCAGAGTTTTTCTTAAATTAATTAATTTACGGAATAATTTATAGTAAGGTCTCTCAATTTGTCTCTAGTAAATAGATTTTTAAATGCATCTTTAAAATAAGTATAAGCTACGGTCTAGCTACAATAGATAAAAAATACAAGCTAAGTAGTATTTATCGAAGGTAAAAATCTTAGAGATAGAAATCTGAACCAGCCAGAGCGTCTCTTAATCCAACTAAGAGGTATCATATATATATGCAAATGCATGTCCACCACGGCTTTACTAAAATATCATATAATATTCTTAAGCACGAACGTTTTCCTTCATTATTTTATAAATAATTGAACTAATAAGACATTTCGTGGTAACATTTAGAATGAAATACTAAAATTATAAATACCATTTCCACCTTTGGGCTGTTTCTATTCGATGCTGCATTTATTAAGATTTTGAAAATGTATCTGGCTCTGCTTAAATTTAGTTAGCGAAGTGTTTGTTTCCCAGCGTTGGGATGCAAAATAAGCTAAGTTCCGTTTAGCTGCGCTCGAAACTAAGTTCTATTAGCGCAGTCGCACAAAACCGCGAGCGAGTTGAACAAATCGTCACTTTTCCACACTCCGAGAAACTTTTGCTATAAACGTTTGCTTCCAAACTAGCATTTCTTCTTTTTTTATGACTCCAACATTATCATAAACTCCGTTTAATCAGGACACATTTAATGTGGCCGAGTGTGAAATGGTCACCTAGCATAGTTTCGTTGATGAGTGCTTTATAACATTATAAAATGTATATCACGACGACAGAGCGAAGGCAAACAACAATTTAGAATTGGTACCTACAACTGTCGCAATCCCATGACTCTTAACGTTATCAAAACCTCATATCTTAAAAAGTACCTTGCATCGCCAAATATTCTCCATTTATTATAATAATTCGCCGTTCAACACTTACCTACCGTTACAATATTGCTTACATTTAAAAAAAGCTTCGTTTGGCGTCCTTTGAAGCCACAGAAGCATAAGGTCTTGTTTCACCACTCGCTATTAATTTAAAGTCTGGACCTCATCTGACAGACGGTACTATGACTAATCCACAGCCACAATAACTAATCTCCGGCTCCTGAAAGGCTATTCTATAATCTGTGGTAAAATCACATTTCAACTGCTATGATTTAAATCACAACAGCCAACATTAGAAAAGTTAGGGCTGGTCTGTCAGATTAGCTCTAGAAATTAAATGAGCGAGTAGTGAGACGGGACCGCGAGTGTGCACATTATGACTATGAGCTAGAGGACGTGGGAGTGAGTGGTTGCCGTTTGTGCGGTCGACCCTGGCCGGATGCTGGACGTCGCAGGGACTCCTGCTACGAACACCGCTGCAGAGGACGCGATCTGAAACACGTCATCCACTACTTTGAACATAGAACCATCTACAGTAACTTTATATTTAAATACAAGGATTGCCCCCTATACCTTGGGAGCGTAATAGCCAAATCTTAGGTACATGCTGAAATGTTGGATGTACCAACATACATTTATTTGTTCCTTATTTGAATAGAATTGCTGAGTCACACACATGCACAGGAAGACAAAGTCTAACACAACTATGCTAGCTGTAAAATCCCAAAATAAAATAAACAAAAAAAATAAAAAAAACTCAAAATTTTAACTGGATTGCACCAGTTTTTCATCTGCAAAGACAGCTTTCAACTTATAACGTCCACGGACCCCTATCTCCCCGGCTATGTGGACTACGTTAACACAAATGAGTTCGTCCGACGATCCTTAACCTGAGACTGTCCCGGACGTCATCAGTGCCTACATACGTAAAATTTTATGATGTCCACACGACCCTGCCTCGTTAAATATGAATCTAATACGGAGGGCCCCCGGTTCCCCTACGCTCTTCACATGATATGTCCGGCTCGTCCAATTATATTTTATGTTTGAAATTGAGCTGAACGTGTACAATTTTAAATGGCAGGGCTTAAAAAGGAAAGGTAATGAACCTTTGAACCTAACATGATGTTTAACAGGGTCTGTAAATTCGACTATCGTATATTTCCTAAAAGAAAGACTCGCATCTAATTAATTATTGTGATATCAGATCACACTGTACCTATATTTATTGACAAAATCATAATGTTCCACAAAGAAGATGGAAATTGTGCTAGGGAGTTTAGGCTAGCTCACAATACGAAAATTTGGTACAGAGTCAGATACGATTGCTTAAACTAGGTCGTAACCTCCACCAGTACTTACTAGTATCATACACACAGCTGCGTCTAAATATCTATATCAACAACATTCCTAATCCCATTACAGTATTATCCCACTCAGTCGAGCTTGCCACGTAATATTTGTCTGCTCAATTCAACGAGTGCTCATAACGTAACTTAAAATCCGACGTGAAAACGCGGAGAAATGTGTTCCGAGTTATAGCGACAATAGAATGAAAGCGTCGCCAAGCCAGCCTTCTCTCAGATAAAGATAACTACACAGAATAAGAAACAATGGCGTAATAGAGGCTCTATTCATTCCCGGTACAGTAACGTCAACATTTTTTAACCGCTTCATTAATTTCGTCATTTCAACGCTCGTCGCGATGATAAGGAAGTTCCTTTCAGTAACGTTTTGTTTTGCTATTTTGTTTTGAAATAAAAATGGGGAAAATAAAAATGATTTGCGGTTTTTGAAAGTACATAAAAATGAGATTTTAATCGCTTCCAATTTTCCGATATCAAACAATTGGGTCGGCACTTAAATGTACCGGAATATACGGAGCGAGTGCAGCTGTCTGATATCAACAGTCTACTTATGGGATTACCATTGAAGCTACTCTGCATTATGCGCCTACTTAATATGCAACCATTCTTGGGAGGAAATGTAGGGCCATGTGCCATAATATCTGTCTAATTACCTACTTACTGTAACCTGCATGGGTCGTGTATGACTATGAAGGCTGCAGTAATTAAAAAGCGACACATATATATTATGATAACCTGTAACCCAGAGTACGGCTGTCAGTATTCTACCCTACACAAGCTAAATTACCTACCAGATAAATTAACCACAAAAGTTGACCACACCTTATCCAATATTGGCGAAACAGATATAAAAATGTAAAACTACAAAAAAGTATATAATACGCATTATTAAAGTGAATAAGGTGCTCGTCTAGACCGACGAGCCACGATGATTGTTAAATAAGCGTGACAAACAAAAGAAACAATGCATAACCTTGTAGCAAAGCGGGGTGCGACGAGAGTGATTAAAACCTCTTCAGACGAGTGCCCCTGGTGACGTCACATCGAATCAGGGTTCCACTGCACCGAGGGTATCACCCAAGCAACGCTGGGCCTAATGGTAACATGAAATGGGAAAATTAAAACATGCCAACATAAACCAAATTGTATGGTACTGTAAATTTGGTGTTTGAAAAATGCTGTAAAACAGAACGGTAATTTAGTCAGTTCTCGTAGGTGTCCTACATAGAAAGCCTTTGTGTGAATGTTGAGTGGATTTTATGAAGGTAATCGAATTGTGAACGACGTGCGAATTACCCGTTAAAAGTTTAAATGTTCCATACAGTATTCATGCAAGATTTCTCGGTTTACGCCATGCTATTCCAGGCGGAATTTCAATCTGATTGAAAAGTGCTCCAAAAACAAAGACATTTTCTATAAGAATGGCACATTATGAGTCTCATTTTAGTAGAATAACTACATAACAGTCACTTATTCCTTGGGTTAATACTTCGCGTTTGAATTTTATAGTCCCAATGACTTGTTTTTGCTTATGACTATAGACTGATTATGGTCCAATGTGCTACTCATACTGCAATTGAAGGACTTTCTTACATAACTCCTATCTAATGTAAGGCTACGCTACACCTGCTCACCTATGCGGTGCCCGATGCGGGGAGCCGGGCGGCGAGGACGCTGGCGATAGTGCCGGAGTCACCGGCGCGGACGCTGCGCGGCGCCGGGAGTACTCCGTGCCACCGACCGCCATGGCCGTGCCGCCGCCCACCGGGTCCGTCACGCGCGTCACGCTAAGACCTGACGCTGAACGGGTTGGGCGAGACGGAGCTGCAAAATAGGCAACTTTTAGATAGGGACGTTTCAAAATGTTTTGGTTAATGTCCAAGTGATTTGTTGTACGACTTCTGAAGATACATCTACTGGATCAGGATTCTGTTGCGAATTCCCGTAGTATGTCTACGGCGTAGCGCTTAAAATTAACATGCTACGCCGTAGCTAGTCGTATAGGCTACTGCACAAATGATGTTCTTTGACGATAACTTATCATGTCTTCGTAGTCAGAAGCATTTACGGGAATTTTAATCGACTTGAGATCCTTGACGGATTATTTTTGAATTATTTAACATTTCATTTAGACTAGTGACCAACCTCCAGTATAACTATAAAGTCCAGCCGGTGAAGACCTAGGCCGATACCCAGAGACGTTGGACGTGGTGGACAGAGTAGAAGGGGACCTCCTTAGGCCCGGGCTTTCCCCGGGCCCTGCGGCAACTGACGGCTTCCTCGATCGCGGCTGTCGCTTGGACCCTGTTCTGCATACCCCTGATGTGAGAGAAGGCAACACATACTTCTATAGTGTAGTGATTGTGCGGACAATGACATCGATAAACAGTGCTCGGGTGGTACAACATTGTTGTGGGGTGGCAGTCAGTACCAAGTTTATAAGTGTTTTTAGAAGCATTGTTTTGCTAGCGAAAATAGTGCTTTTACATGATAGTATTGTTTATTTAAGATACATTTTTCAAGTCAGATTTCATGCTGATAAATTGTTACAGAATTTGGAATGTCAATAAAAATGTTTTCCCTACTGTAACGCAACCACAATCAAGCAACAATTTAGGACGAGCGTTTGCATTATAACATTCTCAGGAATCGTCCTAATGAAGTAAAAGATTGAATTCTAAGAAATGACAGTGCTTCTTACATATTAACATCAAAAAAACATTCTATCCTATTTGGAAACATCAAAGATTGGCTTATTTCAACCTTTTTTACGGGTCATATAATCTACATACAGTCAATATTAATATGTGATTGCTACAGCAAAAATCGAATTACGTTCAAAGTGTTATTCACGCTAAAAGTGGGCCGTCTGGCTATTGAATTAAAACTACGCTGGGCCTTACTACACCAAATTGAACTATGTACAAATACGTGAGCAGAATTACGATAGTTTTCTTTTAGAGCACTCTTTTTAAGAGGTCACAAGAGTCATTTTCAACCGTTTTTTCGCTGAAGATTAACGTTTCAGCGACTTTGATGAATCAACGTTGAGCTTGTTAAGACATGTCTAAGAAATTCTCAAAGAGAATTTTATTTAATGCTGACATCACGTCACTACATAATCTTCAAGAAAAAGCAGTTTGGGACCTCTCCGCGGCACTCACATACTTATGTCACTTATATAATAATGATCAATCATCTTTATAATATAATTCTTCAAGCACACAACCGTACAGAGGTTAAAAAATCATGCCAGTTATTTACTTTATTTTGTTTTATTTTAACGAAATAGTCCATATATCCTCAATCAGTTTTTTTTTACCGACAGCGTTGAGTTGAAATAAAAATGCTGATCAATTAGATATTGATTATGTTATTAAGTGACATGTCTGAGTGCGGCAGTCGGCAGTTAATCTATATAATATTATGGTAATTACCAGTAGGACATTGTCGGCCCATGGAACACTTCCCCTCGCAAATGGTGCGTTGGTTCAGCATCGTCTGGTAGGAGTCCAACATGACGCGGCATTCCGACATGTCTCTATCAGCTAACGCCAAGGACGGGTAACGCTCCTTCAATCTTCTTCTTTCCTGAGTAAAAAGTTAAGTTGAATATGCGGATGTATGGTAAAAAATTCCCATGTGGGTTTGAATTGTAATTTTCCCTGTAAATGACCTCATGTTACCGATATGCGACCCAATTCGGCATCGAACAGTCAGGGGTGTGTCTAATATGGCTTACGTGTTATGTTTTGTTGCCTTTCCCATTACAAATAACTAGCTGTTGCCTGCTACACCTTCTTAATTCACCCTACTGCTTGTCGTTTTATGAAGGGAAGAGGAGATTATGTATTTTCTAACTCTTCCGCTGTTCTTTTCTGATTCATTTCGTTGCGGGATCCAAGACAGTTGAATCGTTTCAGCGGGACTCATCGGGCTTTATTGTCTCGACGCTTTTCTGGTCGCCACTGCTGATTTTCGTTTTAAGGAACTGTAGTGGTTTCGGAATAGTGCGGCGGGCTTGTCCCAAAATAAACCTTACGTTTGATTCGCTGTGTTTTGTAGAATGCTTACACAAGTACACAGCGACGGGTCGAAAGTGGATTAAATTCTCTTCTAATCTACAATCTCTAGAGTAAATAATATATTTATCATCGGGCAAAACCGATCTCACCTAGATCAATATTTTTTAAGCTTTTTTGAAAAGCGTATGTACCCAAGACACCCCAACAAATTGGGATGTCTTCTAGCAGCATGTCTTCTTCTTCCATACATTTCTTACAAAAACAGAAACGACACAAACAGAAACAAAATGTACATTATATGTATCATTTATCATAAATATAGTTAATTGTTTTCATATGAAGGAGTGATTTATAACAGATTAGCTTAATAACCTCTGTACTAACACGTACAGTGATTTGAATAAGACCCTACTTCGACAAATAGGCTGACTATCGATTTGCTTTGGTCACGCGAATGATTCATTAAGGTAACCGTACGTCGCAGCCGTTAACTTTTCGAAGAAATATCGTGACAGCTCTCGGGTTCCTTGATTGCGGTACCCCACTTTAATTTTCAGCGAATAATTTAAATACCATTACAAGAAAGCTTAGGTATCAGTTCAATAAAGTAAAATTTTAGTAACACAAAGCTAGGATAATATTATTTTATGTGTTCGTGAAACGGGAATATTTTTCGAATTTCTCCCAGAGTGGTTAGGGGGAAGACAGTCACGCGAACGTGTCACGCAAGGAACCGCAATCCCACCGTGTGTCGCTAGCCGACGTATAAATTACTTGGATTTACACCAACGTTGTCATTGTATAGATGCGCTGTTCCAAACATATATGGTGTTTTGTTTATTTATGATGCGAGCAGCTGTCACAAAACTTTACACATAACACGATAGTGAATCGTAAATATATTTTTACAAGCTTTGTATTTAATAATAATAATAATAATAAATCATTTTATTGTCAGGCAACTGAGGCCCATAGATAAAATACATAAAATAAAGTTATACATTAATAAACTAATAAACTTGCCATGTTTGTTAGTAGATATGTGTGGGCCATATCTTGCAACTGAATTTTATAGCAGTTATACCCCCCTATCTATTGAGCTGAAATTTTGCAAACACGTTTGGTTTAGATGACAATGCTTGTTTTTTTTTTTGACAGTTGCCATTAAACCAAGTCGAACAAGTTTGAGCATACTGATAACTGAGTAGGCGCATAAATTGTAATGTGGACCCAGTCCATATTATATTTTTTGTTAAAGATGAATCAAAACGCCGTATCCATAGGTTGATGTCGTTGATGTACCTAAGGATAAAGCTTTCGATTTCAATGAAATCTCTCGTGATAGGTATTGATTTGATTGGACTAGCTTAGCGTTTTATAGCGTGTTGTAAGGAATGTCTGCTAAGTACATCGTAATCACGCATCAAGATAACGTATTCACTCCTATTAGCATGGTGAGTCCCTAATATGAAGTTGTTGAGATTATACTCCGAATTAAATAAAGGGATTGATTTGACTTCATGGATTGCAGGTTATTTAATTTGTTGATTGCATTGTGTTTGACAGCTCAAATGTCAAAAATACTTAAATGGGTATTCTGGTATCATTTTATTTTAGCTGTATTTTTTTTTTGTTAAATAATTCAGTTTTTCCTACCGGCATTTTGTATATAGCCAATTTTCAATTATTTGTTAATTGTAAAACTTAAATTTTGACATTCTGCAAGTGCTGTGCACTTCTATAAGTGAAGAATCAACTATACCTAAAGTGGTTTGTGATTTCGTTTATGTATGTTTTCGTAAGTTGTTCAAGTGCCATAAAAATAAATAAATAAATATCACAACAAAATTACATACGAACATTGTAAGCTAATCGAAAGCTTTTAATAGGTGCGTCCTAGGTACTGTGAATCTACACCAACACCCAGAGTGAATCTATTGACATTGGGTATCGATTTATGTACAATGTTTAGACTGTAAAACTATGTACGTTCACTAGCTATCGTTTCTGCCTGCGACTTCGTTCGCGTGTTTTTCTTTGGGATAAAATATATCCCATAACACTCGGTAATAGTTTAGCTTACTATCAGTAAAATATATTTTGTAATTGGATCAGCACTTCTATACGGTAGCTATTACAGACAAACAGGCTGGAACGTATTTTTTCCTAGATTTTTCGTTTTTCTTCTAATATTTTTTATACCCTAAACTGTTAAAAATCATGAGAAATGAGATTTTAATTTATCATGAACAATTCCATCTAAAACTATGTGAAACGTGTCTGTCATGTTAGAAAAAAATCATGATTATTAAAGTAAAAAAAAACCTCAGATAAAACGAAGGAAGAAGGAAAAGTCTCCGAAAAATTATAATCGCTGGGGGTCCAAAATTATGTACCGAACTATCTTATCCGTTTGTGAGTCCATGTCCCTTCCACCACCACAATGTATAAACAAACATTTTTACCTTATTTTAATATTATTATAAGGTAAGATGAAGCGATCGCTTACACCCCTCACAACGACACTGCTACACACGGGAATCTATGGCCACATAAGTTTCTCTTCTGATTTATTTTATTTTATTTTATTTGATAGGGATAACAAACAGTAGTATATTACAAAGTAGGTATACACTATAAATCTTGCAATAAAAGTAACAAACACACTACTCAAGACGTTATCCACAAATTATTATACAAAATAGCTAGCTGTTGTGATTTATACTCACTTCAACGATTTATTGTTTTAAATGCTTAAGTATTTACATAACCGATTAGATATTCCCTTACCTCAACCAACTTGTACGTCTCAAAGTCCTGCAGCTGCCTCTGGAAGCCCAGATTAGGGTTGGCGACGGCCCTGCCCGCGCGCACCACCTTTAACGCCTCGCGCCACGTCAGCGGCGTCACAGACATTATGTACGCCACCGCCACCGTCACGCTGCGTGACATCCCTGCTAGACTGGTGAAATATGGGAAAAAATCAGAATAGAATAGTTTGTTTTTTGCACTGAGAATAGGTATTTGACCAACCAACAGATGTTGGTTGGTTGATAATGATCCTCAACAAGATATTCAAATTCAAGTGTTAGGAACATATAGGAAACAGAAAGTAGAAGTTTGCCAGCCCATTAGAGGAATTTCATATTTCCAATTAATGTTATTTCCGCTAGTTAATTAAGTCAATTTTACAATGACTAAAGTGTTGAATAAGTCCTAAAAAGTAAAAAAAGTTGAAGTGTAAGTGTGGGTGTATTTTTTTTTGTAAATCATGTATTTGGTTATAATTGGAAGCCGAAATGAAAATACAGGAGAGGTAGCAATGGTGAGTATGTATTTCTGCGGTATTGCTGTGGTAACTTCGGTCCGACCCGTTATTAATTTATTAACAGGGTCTTCAAGTTCCTTATCCTCCGACCAGTCAAGTATTATATATGTTAGGCCAAGTTCTAATACAATACAATTGTATAATACTCTTCAATCGCACGGATAATTCTAATATCGCGATCTAGGATACTTCAGTTTAGTTCGTGTGCAGCGGTATAGATGTCGCTACAAACCTATTTAAATTTTCCGAAGCTCCCAACAGGATTGATTTAACCCTCGGTCTCGTACGTTCCAATAAGCTGTGTATACTTTCAAGCTGAGCCGGTCGGTGGGGGGGAGGGGGGGGGGGGGAAGGAGATAGCGGGTGTCGTCAGCAACTCTCGATCGAGATCAAACTGCAAGCGATGCGAATGACACTTGACCGAGAAAGGTGAGCCGAGGAGATATCGACGACGCCGTATAAGATAAGATTCAAGATTCTCAGTTCTGAAGGACTGGTATAAGATGATTATTAGGGTACCAGGAGCATTTTCAAGCCTATAACAAAGGAATTTCAATTCGCAAACAAATAGATAGTAGATTTTTTTTTTGTAAACACACAAATTCACTCCTGTTTTCCTAGAGAGGAAAGGCAGTGGTGAATCTAAAGTGCCTATACTTCGCTAGTTATGTTTCAGTCCGCTCAGGCACATATGCTGCCTCTAGGATGCTATTGAACAATTCGAAATGAAAAATTCAATAACACATTGCCCGACCCAGGAATCGAACCCAAGACCTCATGCACAGTAGTCGCACTTGCTACCACTAGACCAGCGAGGTAGTGAGTACTCAATGTCCATAGGAATACCTACTAACAACCCGTCATATGAAAACTTGTAACTTATATTCTTCCATAACTTTTTCTCAGAATTACAGGCTCCAAAATGAGGGTAATGTTATTGAATTACCCTCATTTTCGAGGCTGTAATATTACTTCTGGCAGTAGACAGAATATTTTCAACTACCGGAAACGTTTGGAGATTTTTCAGCCTTGAAACTTTCATCCAAGACGCGTTAAGCAGAAATTGTTGCTTTCATCACTTCGTTAGATTCTATACACGTTAGTTACAGAAGTTAGCAAGCGTAACTTTCGTGTCATTATATAAGTTTTAAATCACTGCCTCGTTGGTCTAGTATTCGCAAGCGCAACTACTGAACATCAGGTCCTGGGTAAGATTCCCGGATCGGGCAAAGTGTTATTGGGCTTTTCCATCTAGAATTTTACGTAGTAGCCCAGAGTCTGGATTTGTGCTACTGAATATAACTGGTGAATGTGGGTGTAACATAGGTACAGCTCTGCCTAACGCTTCAGGGAATACAGGCGTGGTGTTATGTTGTTATATCAGTGTACATAAAGAATACAGACTTTCGTCATTAACCATCTCTTGCCGAGGAACCACTAGTCTCCGGTCCCTTGGTATTTGTAACCAAAGTCGCGGCAAATGATGCGTCATTAAAATCTTTCCTTGCCCCACTTTTGTTATAACTACGCTGTTTTCTCAAGACATTTTTGAAGTTCTTAGACTAAGGAAGGATAAAAACCCAGCTTTACTGTGCCTTAATTGGACAGCTACCATAAAAATTAGGCCAAAGGAAGACCGCAATTTGCTCAAGCGGCATTATTTAGTTGCAGATTCTGGCCCAAATAATTTGAACCACATACCTTTGACCTGAATATTAATGTGTGCTTGTGTGCCCATCATGGACGCCTGACGTAAACATAGCATATGTTGGAATAATTTTAAAATTAGAAATACTCGTTTCGCGAATGTTATTAAGTATTTATTTGTAGGATTATAATAGGTGACCAACGGCATTATGAAGGAGCTATACTAGGAGGAGGTCGTGGCTAAATAAAAGCAGCGAGGGTCAGGCTGTGGATGGGTGACCGCTCATTAACTATCGAGACTCCTTCGTGTCTCGGAAAGCACGATAAGCCGTTAGTAGTTCTTTGACAATCGTTGCGGGTAGTCAGAAGCCCGAAAATCTGACAACCAGTCTCGTGTTTTCTTGTGTTGCCCAGTAACTGGGTTGTGGAGGTGAGATAGGCAGTCGCTCTATGTAAAATATTGGTATTCAGTGGCTTCCGGTTGGAAGCCGACCCCATGGTTGGGAAAAGGCTAGGCAGATGATGATTGTGACCAATGGTCCTTGCCCCATAATTTGAAAACACAATACTAAAAGATAGATGACCATGTTGTGAGGAAAGTTTTAAGTATTAATTTGGAGGATTACAAGAGTAGAATTAAAATAAAAGGTAAATGGATTGTGTGAAAGGTGATATGGCTAGAAAGGAGGTGACTTTTGGGATGACGGCAATTAGAGATGTATGGAAGAAGAAGACATGTATCGCCGACCCCAAATAAATTGGGATAAGGGCAAGAGGGATGATGACAGATATTTAACATACAGTCAAACATAGAAAGTCATCCTTTTTTGAAGTCGGTTAAATACTAGGGGCCAAATAGGCCTGCCCTTCTTAACTATACTCACAGATTAACATAAATGTACCAGTAAAATCAAATCAAAATTCATTTCTTGAAATTAGGCTGATAATATATAATGTCATGGTGGCCATAGAATGTCATGATGGCCCAGTGGTTTAGGCCTCGCGTCTTGTGCACGAGGTTAAGGGTTCAAACCTGGGCAAGTACCAATGTGACTTTTTCAATTCATATGTACTTTCTAAGTTTATCTTGGACATCACTGACATCGGTGAAGGAAAACATCGTGAGGAAACCTGGATTATATAATTAATATAAGTCTGAAATCACCAACCCGCCTTGAGCAAGCGTGGTGATTAATGCTCGTGTCTTCTCTGTACAAGAAGCGGCCTTTGCCCTGCAGTGGGACAGTAACAGGCTGGTAGGTAGGCTGAGTATCAGCACTTTTTGAACGTCAAAATTTACATAAGACAGTCCCCTAAAACGCCCAACCTTCACCACTTCCTTGTGTTTTGCTGGGAATAAGAAGTGGCGGAACAAACTCCCCAGTAACATGTTTAAGTATTACAGCCAACCGTTAGAAAAGAAAAACAAGCGACGAGCGACAGGTAATTGTGTAATTAACCGAGACGGCGGCGAAACGATTAGCGAATCAATGGCGGCGTTCGATCGCTCAGCGGGACAGCGTTACGCGACCTTTTCACACGACATCCGACAGGAACCGGAAATGAATTAAATGGCTCTGTGGGGCGATTAATCAGAACTGACTTTTAACGAAGAGTTGCCTTTTATATGAACAGAGACTTCTGAGCTACCTCTATTTTTAAAAGAGGAATACATCTAGGAGAAGATCGTAGTTAAATTGAGATTAGACTAACTTTTGAAAACATTATTTGCTCAAAGTCACTATAGTAATATTCCTCTCGAAATATTATTCTCTTAATGAGCAAATAAATAACATCACGCTTGTAGTGGACTACAGAAAGGTTAGTTATTGGTGTACCTACAGTGCATCCACATTTCGCCAGTCATGTTTAATTCGCACGCAATAAGGTCGAACTTATTGCCAGCAATCGGATACAAATCCAGACTCAACGCTGCTTCTGAGAAATCTTAGATGGAAAACCTTAATAATACTTCGCCCAACCCTGAAATCAAACCTCATGCTCAGCAGCAGTGTTTTCGATCACAACACCAAAGAGGCACATAATCAACTATTACTGTATATTCTTTAGTTAAAATTAATCTTATGAAATGAAGTAACGAAATCATGTGACAAATAAGTGTTTGATTAGTTTAATATCAAACTCACTTCAGACAGGCTGACGCTCTATGAAATAAAATATAATGTATATCCACAAAAGCGTACAGGCAAACTTTTGATGGTCATAATAAAAAGATACGTGTCTGTGATTTATAATGGCGGCGCGCCCTTACTATTATGCGAATGTATTTACAACAGCCCCTAGCGGACAAACGAGGCTGTTGTGAAACTTCAGACCTGATATTATTTATTCTAATACTTCGGACATGTATATTTTCTTAGAAAGCTTCATGATATGCGTATACGGTATTTTTTTTTTGCTGTTTACTGCTTAACCGGTAGATTATGCGTATACGGTATAGTGGACAGGAACGATGATGAATGATGAACAATTGGAGAATTGTTTGGGGAAATTATAATAAAAGGAAATACAATTATTTATTTGCTATAAACATGTGTCATATATACAAGAAAATACATGCATTTAAGATCAGTGGCGTGCACAGAGATTTCAGACAGGGTACAAGTTTCAGCTTGTTGTACAGACGACAGCACATCAAGCTACCCCAAAGTGTCAGATTTTCCCAATTGAACATGAACCTTATTTCTATTGAGCTAAAGTTGAAAAACAATCAAAGAAATGTGATAGATTGGAGTAGCTTGATGTGCTGGCCTCTGTACCTACCGACCTACGGTAGGTAGGTACAACAAGCAAAATTACCATGTTTTTTTTTTAATTATAGTTAATTATCATTTTTCTTACGTTAATAATAATATTGTAATAAACAAATCAAACAAAACATAAAACAGAAATAAGTTATCAAGACTTTAATACAATACTTATGTCAACGACAAAAAATTAAAAAAATCCAAAAATAATGAAACTACATAATGTGATAGTAAATTAAAAAAACCAAATAATAAAATCTCAAATTAAAAAACGCTACTATGAATACATCTATTTTTTCGTCAAGGAATATCTCTCTCCTTCTCTTCGTTTTGAAGGTGTTCAGTAACAACACTTGAAACATGCGAATTGTCAACTTTCTTTCCCCTTGATGATGTCATTAAGTCTATAAAACAACCTAGAGAGACGCCACCGTCGTCAGTCTTCTATGGCAACCTATATTATACCCCAAAAGAACAAGTGAAGCTAGCTTCGTCCTGATTGGTTGGTACACCATAGTATCATTAGCATTAATTTTGTTGGCATGGTGACCGAAAAGGTAGGCGGTTCTGACATGCGTGATAGATGATAGAGCATTTAATTTATAAATGGAACCAATTACCGACGACCTGAAAAATTATTCAAGTTAATATTCTATTTACCTTCCTTCAGAGATGCCCAATTTATCTGACTTTAGTCCTGGGTTTTCGTAGTGAGGTTACAAGGTAAAAGGTTCCATTTATTGGTAAAACTGATGTAACCACTGTCAGTTGGATTGTGAAAGGAGGTGAGTATTCTGTTCCGCTCCACCACGATATGCAAGGAACGGTCTAATTGCTAGACTAGCAATATAATCACCGAAATAGTTCGATGTTGTAGCCTGTTGAAAAGTTTAATTCCCGCATCTGCCGGAAATGAGTTTAGCTAGTACAGTCAACTTTCGAGTTTCGTATAGTATTGTGCCTATGGGTATTTCCTTGCAAACAGAATTAACTTTTTTTCGTGTCTGTACCCCAACACATCATCACTAAGTAAGTAGGTAACTTAACCTAAAAAAAGAGGGTGTGTGCTGTGTGCTTATAATCACACGATTAAAGTGGAAGCTTATGTTTTCTAATTTAGAAAAAATGTACATAAAACGTAGGTAATTATTGAAACCATGCCCTCGTTGTTAGACAGTAACCGTGGTTGATGACCGCTGATGAGGATTGGGGCGGATTGTAGGTGATTCAAAATCACCGACTGACTGGAGCCGACTGTACCCATAACAGCGTCATCGACCGGAGCGTGACGGTTCAGTTTCTTACACTGTTCAGAAAGACTGACAGAGGGTAAAATGTGCTTAAAGAAGTTTTCACTTCAAAAATAGTAGTGACATCTATCTCGCCACATTCGTACTAAAATCTGACGTATCGTACATCGCGATATTAAGAGTTATCCGCGCGATTGAACATACCTATACATACACCAACCCGACAACTGCCGTTTCCTCACTTTCTAATGCGGGATGAGGAACTTTACCCCCTGTTCCTCATACCCCCAAAAATACATTAACCAGCCTGTGTTTAACGCGAATGAAAATTCGTGGAAAACATGATTGAACTGTGAACACAGTTAGTGGTTTGGGGAACCATTAAATTAGCAATATCCATTACGTACTAATTGACTACTCCCTTTGTTAATTATTATTAGGCCACACCTACTAATTTGCTTCTACGTTCTTTGTTTCCATAATACCAGTGCAGCTGTAAAAAAAACTTTGCCAGGCAAGCCTATCGTATCTTATATAAATTACAAACTGACCCACTAAAAAGCGAAAAAAAAACTTGATACAAAATAATTCAGCCGCCTGGTTATTTTACCCCTTATAGTGTTCTTTTTTGGAGTCGGTTGAATTTTTTTGTGAAAAGTTTTTATTTCTCGCCTTTTAGTGGGTCAGTTTGTAATAAGGTAGAATAGGCTTAAGTATGTCCACTGCTTTTCATCATCATCTTCCTAGCCTTTTCCCATCTATGTTGGGGTCGGCTTCCAGTCTAACTGGATGCAGCAGAATACTAGTATTTTAAATAAATAATAATAAATAATAAATAAATAATGCTGGACAATCCACACAGCATCATCTAGCCCCAAGCTAAGCAGAGCTTGTGTTATGGGTACTAGATGACTGATATACTTAATACAATACATTACATAGATAGATATTTTTTATTATACATAGTAAATACCCAGAACACCCGAAACAAATATTTGTAGATCGTACAAACATTTGTTCCAGGGCGGGAATCGAACCCGCAACCTCCTGCGTCGCAGGCGGACCTTCCCCCACCGCGCCACATCGGTCGTCAAAAAATTTTAAAATTTTACATGAAGCAACAGCCTATCTGACTTCCACAACCCAGTTACTGGGCAACACGATACCCCTTGGCAAGACTGGTTGTCAGACTTCAACTGCTTATCATCTTTTACAAAATATTTCTTTTCCCGAAAACAAAAACATACATATAGTCAAACATAGAACATAACATAACATCATGCCTGTAATCCGCGAAGGGTTAAGCAGAGGCGTATCTATAGTAGACACATCCTTTTATGAATTCGTTTAAATACGGGAAAAATGCGAACCACTACACGCATTACATTAACTACAGTAAAATGGGGTGAATCGAAACGCCAGGGTGAATCAAAACAGAACTTTATTTGATTCAATTTTTTTATGACAAGATGTCGGAAATGATTCATTACAATTCCTTCAAACAATAAGAGTACTTATACGAGTAATAGCAAACAATGTTTAGCTAACGCGAAAATCCCTTTCAAAGTTTTGTTTCCATTCACCCCTGCGTTTCTATTCACCCCGTTTCACGGTACCTACTGATTTTTTAATGAAATAAAAAAAGTCTCTTTTAACATTTTTTGCAGTGCATTACCGCCTAAAAGGGAAGGGCTCTGGCGGCCCTGAACCGTCAGAATGGTGACCATTTATAACATGGGTGGGGCGCAAAATATTCATGTTCTTATTTCGATGGCGATATGAAAGAAATCCTGTCGACAAAACATCCATCAAAAGATTTATATTAGATAAGATATTTTTCTTTTCAAGGGTTCATGCACTAGGATACCTACTCAATATTGTTTGAAGACCGATGTGGCGCGGCGGGCGAAGTTCTGCCTGCGACGCAGGAGGTTGCGGGTTCGATTCCCGCTTTGGGAGAAATGTTTGTACGATCTACAAAAATTTGTTCCTGGTGTTCTGGGTATTTGCTACGTGTAATCAAAAATATCTATCTATGTAATGAATTGTATTAAGTATATCAGTCATCTAGTACCCAAAACGCAAGCTCTGCTTAGCTTGGGGCTAGATGATGCTGTGTGGATTGTCCAGCATTATTGATTATTTATTGTTATAATCAGTAGGTTTCCTAGTGCATGAATAATGTATTATTATAATGGCTTCCTTTTCAAGAAAATACTTGTCAAGATAAGGAAAAATCAGTGTGACCGGTTTCCCAGTGCTTCTTTTCATAAATCCTTACCCCAATACTTCGGGCCTCTACCAAAGTCGATGAAGGCTACTCACCAGTGTATAAGAACGTTGCCATCTCTGAGGCGTGCGGCGTGGATGAAGTCGTTGCACAGACTGAAGTACTGCGTCAGGTTCTGATCAGGGGAGTCTGACGCCATGATACACAGGTAGTGCTTGTCCTGCCAACAAACAAAAGAAGAAAGTTAAAAAGTGACTAAAGAAAAAAAAGCATCACTTTTACCATGACCTTGAGCCAAGATTGTTACCAGACTTTTCTGATAAGACTAATCTTTCAGCGTCTGTCAGCCATCAGTTTAAGTTGGTGTTAGACACAGCCTCTCATATTTTTAAATATGAAAGGTCCATAAGAAAACAATTTTACAATTATTTTTTAAATGTTGCCCCACACTAGAAATTTCTCCTGTATCGTGGGTGCGTTTACAAACATTCAATCTCACATACACAAACAGCCAGACCCGAACAACTATCTGTACGCCATACAAATATTTGTTCCGTGCGGGAATCGAACGCACAACACGCGGCGCAGCAGTCAATTGCTTAGCCACTGCACCAACTGTGTCGTCATATAATTGCATTCTACTTCTTAGAACATTCATTCTCTCGGTGACTTGTGGAAGAAAGACTGCAAAACATTCCTAGAGAATTTTAAGTACCTGGTACCTACCGAGCTATATTTACGACCAGTTTCAATTTTAAACTAAAATACCATTCTTTGATCGAAATAACTTTGATTGCATGTCAAATCTTCAATATAAACTTAAGTATACACGGAGTCTTCGAACATAAATATTTAATACAGCGTTTAAGTTAGGTTACAATCCATAAATCAGTTAAAACGATCCGTAAACAAGCCTAAAACTGAGGAAACATTAATATAATCTGCTGTACAAACTTACCTCTTGTAAGCCAATCAAAATTGTCCGACTGTAGCTTACGGTACGAAGTTAATACATATGTTATACATAAATCACTCTGAAGAGTTATTAGGTGTTTCGTGTTCTATCGTGTGCTGTCTGCCAAAGGATTGTGCCCTTTATACCTAAACTAATAGAGCTTTCGAGTTGTCAAGATGATTTGATTCATTTGATTGATTTCAGTACCGTGTTTTGGATGCCACCGAGGAAAGTTTCCGTCGGCTTTTCCTTATTTCTAGATTGTTTCTGATGTTTTTATTTTTAACTGTGATTCAATCACGATGATGCAATGACTTCAGTAAGTACAAGATTCTGGACCCCCCCAGACCAGAATCATGATTATTTCTCAGTTAAAAGCAGAAGTAAAATACTTCAGTAAATGATTCCGGACTGGGGGGTGTTGCGTGAATGTCCAAATCGAAGGAATTTTCATCGAAAATGAAGTAGAATACCTAAAATTTATTACGCCTTTCCCTTCAAAACTTTGATTTAAGTTGTCAACGGAGCGCAAACGCGACAAACTTTAGTCAATAAAAGTTAAAGCGGGTAGTACCGTCCAGAGAAATGAGAACTTTTACTTAGTTCACCGGCTTTAAGTTACAGCTTTTGTAGTCGTTCTGTGGTGTTCGGACAAAAACATGGATGCTACAATAGTGTCAAAGGTTCAAAGGGTTCAAAAAGAGGAATGAAAAGGCTTTCAAGTAAGATACCGAAATCGATTCCCGGGTCGTCGAGTGTTATTGAGTTTTTCCGCAAAAATTTCTCAGTAGCAGACTAGAGTTTGGATCTGTACCCGGTATGACAATAGGCTCGCCCCCTTTTACATGGAACATAAACATACTTAACTGGCAAAATATGGCTATAATTATTATTGTACACTTATGCCTCACCTCATGGGGAATACGGGCGTGATGTTATTTTGTTATAAAAATAATGCGGGTTTTTTTTTACGTTAGTTAACCTCGTGGAGTTACTGAGCAAGTAATTTAAATTTGTGTTTTCAATTTTTTAACATTATTTGTGTCCCTGATGTGTATTTCTCTGCTAACGTTTCTCTAATATTGTAACGAGCTTGGTCCCAGTGATTATGCAATTTTAGGTTTCTAACACCGCATGCAACACTGCCACACCGAGATACCCACAATCCCTAATTCCCGTCCCTAAGTCTCCATAGATACTTCTAAATATAAACCCAGGTAGGCAATGTACATTAACAAACCACCACTTCATTTTGGCAGGTAACTTACTCTGCTATTCCCCGACTGTGCTCAGATATTTATTGCAGGCTCATCATATCTGTGCTCATAATTTAACCAACCTCATTCCCCTGACGAATGGAACTACGAAACTCCACTTCGGAGTTATAATTCCCCAGGGCGAAACAAAGCGGGCTGGCGATGATGTGATTGTACCATCTACACTCTACCTACGTACCGTAAAACGGGGTGAATTAAAACAAAAATTTGAAGATAATTTTCGCGTTAGTTTAACATTGTTTGTTACTACAAGGACTCGTTATATTTTTTAAGGAAATGAAATGAATCATCTCGACACCTTGTCAGTAATAAATAATATTGTATCAACGTTAAAATCTCATTGAAAGCATTGTTTCGATTCACCACGGCGCTGGAGTTTCGATTCACCCCGTTTTACCGGTATGTGCTGAAGAGTGAGCTCACAGGGTAACAATAATAATGGAGTTTTCAGGAAAATATCACTCTTGTAACACTTACATGTAAGTAAGTAAGTAAGTCTCTTGTAATAAGTGGCGAGCCTATTGTCATCCACTTGGCACTTATCCATTCCGGGATTCCGGGCTGCAAATGAGAAAATTCCTATTGCAAAAACTCTGCCCGACCTAGGAATCAAACTCAGGACCCCGCGCTCAGCAGTCGCGCTTGGGACCACTAGACCAACTAGGCGTTTTCGTGATAGTCAGTCCTATTACATGGGACTTAAACGTAACTGGCGAAATGGGTGTACTATAGTTACACCTCTGCCTAACTCTTCGAGGAATATAGGCGTGATGATTGTTATGCCATATCAATTCCTGCGACATGGTGTGTGTCGGAAGGAAAGAGTGTAGAAATTAACGCTCGATTGGTTTAACACTAATTTGTGAGTTGGCTGATTTGGTTGGTTTTATAGGACTTGTGTTGGCTGGTTTGGTTATTGATCTACGATTACTGGTTTCATCATCATCATCATCATCATCAGGCTATACTAGTCCACTGCTGGACATAGCCCTCTCCTAATGAGCGCCATAGCGACCTGTCTTCAGCTTGCCGCATCCAACATCTGCCTGCAGTCTTTCGCAGATCGTCATCCCACCTGGTCAGAGGGCGTCCTACACTACGTTTGCCAAGTCGCGGTCTCCACTCAAGAACACGTTTACCCCAGCGGTTGTCGGTTCTTCGCGAGATATGGCCAGCCCACTGCCACTTCAACTTGCTAATTCTTTGAGCTATGTCGGTGACTTTGGTTCTCTGTCGGATGTATTCGTTTCGAATCCTATCCTTCAGAGAAACTCCGAGCATAGCTCTCTCCATAGCTCGCTGAGCGACTTTGAATTGGTGGACCAACCTTACCGTGAGTGTCCATGTCTCGGCTCCGTAGGTCATGACGGGTAGGACGCACTGATTAAAAACTTTCGTTTTTAAGCATTGCGGTATGGATGACGAGAAGACTCGGCGCAGTTTCCCAAACGCTGCCCAGCCCAGCTGGATCCTCCTCTTGGTTACTGGTTTAATGATACTCAAAGATATGGTTTAAAGATTATATTGAATACTACAGAACTAAGAAATAGTAAAGTTAAAGTAGCACTAAGATGGTTTGATTAGAGTTACGCGATTGGTATCCGAACACGCACTAACTTGCAATAGTTGCAATACATGCATTTATGGAAATGCACGCGGGCAAAAGTGCTGAACTGTTCAGTTGCAAAATATTGTACCGAAGAAAATGAAACGCTACTTTATTTTGATGAGATGGGGATAATATTTGATTATATTATATGATAATCTAGAGATGTAAATCTTTGGAACCCTCATCGGATAAGTTTTTATCACAGTTTGTGATGAGATCATTATCCGGTGAGATGGTTTTGTTTTCTACCTAATAGCATGTTTGGCAAACTCTGTGTTTCATCTCATGGGACTCGTAAGAAGTTAATAAGAGTTAGATTGTGTTCAGAAGTCAAGCTGGCTCTTTGATATAGTGGTTGCTCGCAAGCGCCAATGCTTAGCATGAGGTCCTGGGTTTGATTCCCGGGTCAGGCAGTGTTATTAGGTTTTTCCATTTGAAATTTCTTAGCAGCAGCCTGTAATCTGGATTTGTGCCCGGTTGAGGGCAATAGGCTCGCCCCCCTGGACCTGGGACTTAAAAATAATAGGCGAAATGTACTAAAGGTACACTTCTGCTAAGCACTTAGGGGAATAAAGGCCTGATGTTAGTTGAAGTAAAGTAGAAATTTTAGTGATATTAAATAGAACGCTAATGGCCTATAAGGAGTCCTGTAACCTATAAACTAGACGAATTAATTTTCCAACATTTTGGTGATTGGTGGTAGTTTTCCAACTATGTTGGGGTCGGCGTCCAGATTAATCGGAAGCAGCCGGGATTACCAGTATTTACACGGACCCGGCTGTCTATCTGACCTCCGCAACCCATTACCTCTTGGGTAACAAACTTTAAATGGTGGTACGACTGGATGCAGACTTTCAACATTCCGATGGTAAATAGGAACTTCATGCCCGATTTAATTAACACTGCGACAACTCATTGTATGTCTAATATTATTGTGATTCAATTTTTTAACCTCTGCGCTCGCGCTGATCTGAGCGTTGAAAATACAACAGCGCGCATTTTTTTCATGTTATTTTGTATATTGAGGAATAATAAACAGCTACCTACAACAGAGTCTATAAAAATAGGTTTTAACGAATTTTAAAAGCAA
Organism: Phlogophora meticulosa; assembly: GCA_905147745.2. NCBI lineage: Eukaryota > Metazoa > Arthropoda > Insecta > Lepidoptera > Noctuidae > Phlogophora > Phlogophora meticulosa. Next base: position 11,088,862 of record LR990533.1, on the reverse strand, counting down.
TACTGTAGCCCACTACATTATCCGCAGATTGAACATAAATAATAGATAAACAAAGGGTGCCACTACAAGAGCAATGAAACCATTCTAAACCAAAAATATGTTGTTTTGTACGCCATAAATGGCAAAACATGCAGATCTACCTGATATTTTAAGACCTTGTGCATATTATTTGATATACTTATGTTTTTATAATAAATATTTTCTATTCCATTCTATTCTATTCTATCAAATTAAATTAAAATAAATTAATAGTAGTGTATGAATGACATAAATAAAAAATAAATAAATGAAACATTAATTCATACAAAAAAATAAAATGAATACAAAAAAATTGCGGAATTAATTTAAGGTGTCGCATATTGTTAGTAAAAACGGGTATCCGTCTACACACACACACGTAAGTAAGTACCTAACTACATTACCTACATAATTCCTTGTTATTTTAGTACCCGCACGAAAAAGTACATTAGCGAGCTAGCCGGAGAGAAAGAAATACCTAAATAAAATATTCAGCCGTCTGCTTTCAAAGAGGTCTTAACATCGTTTACTAACATTCGTTGAAAAAAGAAATTATAGCGATTTACTGTAGCCGAAACATTCTTTACGATCGAGAGAATTTAAGTTGATGTCGTTGTTATCGATGTGGCATGTTTTTGATATTAACTATTTAAAACATGCCATGTATTAACGTGGTTTTGTCAGTTTCTCATTGAATAAAATTAATTTTAAAGGTAAGATACTGCTATCTTACCTGTGCTACCCACATCGTGACAAAAAATAAAAGATAATTTATTGGTAAACATGAGTAGTATACAGACAAAATTAGAACTAGTACTGTAAGGTATTATTATAACCAGCGTCTCCGAGAATGGTAGATCGCGAGTTCGGTGCTCACAAATTGTTTTTATTTTTTGATGCCGGTTCAGGATTTGTTTGCTTTTGTATGTACCTACGGTTTAACAATATTAAGAGATAAATCATCTTAATATGTAAATAAAACGTTACACATACTTATGGATATTTTAATTTTAAAGTATTCTGCAGAAAAAGTAAATAAAAAAGGGAGTCAAATTTTCTACATCAGTGGGGCGGAAGGAACAAATTCTTCCAAGTACATGAGTCTCGAATTACTTAGACATTTTAAGGTAAAGGTACACACATTATTTTCGGTCAACAGGACCTTATCGATTACACTTTATAATGGATTGAATACCACGATTAATTCCCCCGTTGGGTCTTGATTCTAATACACAAACTTTTACACACATTAGGTTCAATACACATTTCAATTGTTGGAGGGGCGGTTTAGAACAGCCCTGCCCCAGACCACTGTCTGACTGTGTAGAAACGGACTCCCTACTTGGGCGCGTGAATTATTGTACTGATGCTACGCAACAAGAAAACTTTTATTGCGCGATGTACGACGGTATTGTTCGACATTCAAAAACAAGAATTGCGTCGGCTCCTGATTTCCTATCAGTGACTTTTTATTTCTATTAAAATGTTTTTTTAAATTAATGTTGTTTTGCACTAAGTACTTATATCACTATTTATTGTATTTGTCTAATATTTGTATGTGTAATCCAAGGGTTTAAGGATTAAGTTTGAAGTCTGTTAAAAAAACATAATTTTAGATAAATATTGTCTTGCATTTTACGACTTTAGGTAAATAAACATAGAAACGCAAAAAAACCTACAGCCTATCACATAAAAAAATAAAATTTCGGTAGTTTTATTTTTTTCCCGACAGATGGAGCTGCAGCTACAATCGAGTTATTGAATTGTGTTTTGTGTATTTATATCTTAAAGTAAATAAAATGCCAAACATTATTAGATACAGCGTTTAATAAAAACTGATTTAAAATTATGAGAGTAAAAACAATTATGCCACGTTTTGAAATGGTAAAAGTTTACTTCTAAAAGAATACCAATGTGATAGATATGAATAATATTCAAATGTACCTACGAATGACTGAATGGTCAAACCACGTACCCAAGTCTCATAATTTCAACTTAAGCAGAGATGTAGACAAACACTTATAATTCTACCCACCTACACTGAAAGGAGTCGAAAGTCGTAACACATTAAAACTATAACATTATGTATTCCTTCGTAGACTACTGTCCGTTCACATTACTAGTGACAAGTTGATTCAATTTTCAGGGTTCCGCGACGGACAACCCTCATAAACTTGTTACGTCCCACTGTCCTGGGCTACGCGTGTAGAAACGGAATGTCACTTGGTCGCACTATCTCACACTTACCTACCTGTTTTTATGACTGGCCTGAAGAAGAATTTCTATCATAAGAAAAGGAATCCAGACCGTTACCCACCTACATAAAAGTATTCCCTACCACCCACTATTTGCACCTATTCCAGATTCAAATTTATACTTCAAATTGATGTTATTTTTACCTATTCAAATATCAACTTTAACTTGGTATAAATAAAGTCGATTTTGCACTGACTAGTACTATTGAGACGGTTATATTTTTTTAAAGTTGTAGCACAAATTAAACTTAATTGGGGTGGTGGGCCTTTAGTGGGAGGCATTCGCATTAAAAACGGGGGTGTTAAAGTTATTTTTGTAATAACACATACTTAGGCATATTTTAATATTAAAAAGTAAGCAAATAGGTATATTTGCTTCTATATTTGCTGCATATGTCCATTAAATTGATAAATTCTATAAAAATTGTTCTAATAACTTTTGGTGTAAAGACAGTACAACGTACATCAATAAGTTTCAAACACGAAGAATTAAGTTTGTAACCGTTCAAAGTTGGCGATTGGCTTGTTTTTAGGCTAATCGTACCTAAAAACAGCAATTACGAACTTAAACCTAGTTAACTTACCTACCTTATAAACTGTTCGTGGAATTCTTGTCGAAGTCGAAATAGTGAATTGTTGAAATCGACCGGAGTGAACAAAAAAGAAAAACATTTGGAAGACTCAGAGACAAGAATACTTAGTAGATGTTAATATTTATTCCACTGCAGAGCAAATATCGCGATGCGTGCTCAATGCGGGTTGGAGATTTTAGAATTATACTAGGATTACGATTGACGACCAGTGTGGCGCGGCGGGCGAAGGTCCGCCTGCGACGCAGGAGGTTGCGGAGTCGATTCCCGCCTTGGGACAAATGTTTGTACGATCTACAAAGATTTGTTCCAGGTGTTCTGGGTGTATGTATAATAAAAAATATCTATCTATGTAATGTATTGTATTAATAATAATAATAATAACATTTATTTCAGACCATAAGTCCATAGAAAAACACACATTACAATATTATACACAAAACATCAATACATATATGAAAACACAATACACTAAATCTTATTTTAAATATTTAAATGAAGCACGATGACTGGTCATCCATTGCCACATCATTGGACTATCCATCCTGTCGGCTACTATAGCCACCAAGCTGTTAGAGCTGTCACGCACTCGCCGCATCAGGGATGCTATCCGTGTCCGCATCAGTGCGTAAAAATCTGGTACGCCATTCTCCGCAAACATCCCCGATGCACTGCAAAAGCGTGGCAGCCCCAACATCACTCTGAAGGCGTTATTGTATTGGACTCGCAGAGCATTGTACGAGCTTTTTGTATAGCTGACCCATAGGGCACACGTGTACAAAGATTGGCAATACGCTCTAAAGAGCGTAATTTTCACCTCCCTAGTACAACGTGCAAACCTACGAGCCAGCATGTTACATCGAACTGCCAATGCTCTGCGTTCCCTCTCCACGTCCACATCATCGGACAAACTATCAGTGACCCAATGCCCCAGGTATTTGAACTTCGTGACCCTGGAAAGCTGAGCGCCCCCCAAGGTCACTAGTGGGACAGTATTGTAACATTTGTTTCCCGCTTTGAAAACCAGTAGTTCGCTCTTGGTCGCATTGTACCTAAGACCGTGAGCCACTGCATAGTCCTCACAGATGCGAAGAAGCCTCCTAAGTGCACTGATCGATGGACTTAGCAATACCATATCATCCGCGTAGCTGATGTTATTGACGCAGTGCCCGTCAATGGAGCACCCGATATTGGTATTGCTGAGCTCACAGATCAGTTCGTTTACATATAGGTTGAATAGCTTGGGTGAGCTGATTCCCCCCTGCCTTACACCGCACTCCAACCCGTATTCAGCCGACAGGACGCCCGCCCATTTAACATAATTGTATTGGTTTCTATACCAATACTTTAGCATCCTAATGATATCGCTTGGGAGGTTCTTAACATTTGATAGTTTCCTCCATAGGCAATCATAAGATACAAGGTCGAAAGCCTTGGAGAGGTCCAGAAAACATGCATATACAGGTGTTTTCCTACTTGCATAGTATTGAACAGTCTGTTTCAGGCATAGTATAGCTGTTTCCGTGGATAAATGTGGCTTAAACCCAAACTGGGCGTCGTTGAGTGTTAAATGCTTATCCAACTGCTGATCAATCAGACTGTCCAACACCTTTGCAATGATGGTAGCCAGGGATATAGGCCTGTAGTTGCTCTTGTCACTCGCATCTCCAGTCTTATTTTTAACAATGGGCACAACAATAGTTTTAAGTAAATCAGCTGGAAGATATGAGTGACTCAGGCACAAGTTAAAAAACATTGCTAGAACTCGCGCTACGTGCTTACCAGCATATAATAAATGCTCTATGCTTAGGCTGTCATGACCCGGCGACTTGCCTCTCTTTAAGTTGCGTATGACAGTAGCTATCTCCCTGGCCGCAAACCTAATAGGCATGTCTTCGGATCCCCCCACCACCTCCGGCCCGCCAGACGACGTACCTAGGGGAGACCCAACCCTAAAGGTTCTGCTGAATAGGTTGGCTATATCATTAGGATCACTAAGGCCCTCAATACTCACAGGCAGACCCGACCTGGGATTCAACCTGTTCGTGGCTTTCCAAAAACTACCAAAATTCTTTGCGTCATGATGACTTGCAATGATGTTCATTTTTATTTTGTCCTTATTATTTTGACACCATTTTAATTTACTTTTAAAAATCCTTTTACTTTCCATCATTTTTTCATACAAATCACCATTTTTCGGCCTACCAAACAATGTCCATGTTTGAAAATCAAGCCGAGCCTGTCCATGTGCATTCTTCACATGCTTATTCCAGCCCGTTATGTAACGCTTTCTGTACTGTATTCCGTTCTTACAGTTACTGGCGATTGCACCTTCACAGAGAATACGCACAATTTCCGCGTACATATTATCTAAAATGCTTTCATGTTCCTTAATTCTACTTCTATTTTTACTACATTCAGTAAATTCTAAGGGAAAGTCTACATTTTTCAAGAGATCATTACAATAATTGCTATATAACTTAGTCTGCTGCAAGTCTCTGTCACCCCATGTTACTTTGTTACATTTAATTAGTCCAGGTGCAACTTTTGGCCTTAATAAATTAAGATCACACATTACAATTAGAGGTAAATGGTCCGACCAAGACACGTCGTAGAGCACACTAGCTTCTCTAATAGTGTTCCACGCCGCTTCTGTCACTACGCAGTGGTCTAACCAACTAGTAGAACCATGTGCATCACTTACGTAGGTATACGTGTCCGACTCACCACCGAGCATGCAAACGTCAGCGCACCGCCACTGTACTTCAGCCGAAAAACTCAAAAGTTCTTTGCCGAATATACTATTCGGTTGAGCATTAAAATCCCCCATAATATAGACCGCGTCTACACCACTACTTTCTATCACTGCATGAATCTCACTTAAACACTCGACAAATTCACCAAGATTATCCATCGACTCTGTCGGCATGTAAACCGAGAACACTAAGAGAGCTTTACCGCCTACCGTTATTTTGATAGCCACAAGACGCACACTTTGACACTGCACGAAAGACACATTTTCATAGGCGCTCTTGCGCCACAGTATAGCAACTCCGCCATAAGGTCGCCCTTGTAGGATGCCCGACGACGTATCTACCGCCGATTTTCCCACGAAGTCGAACTGATGGTCTATGCTGCTCAGAAAAGGAATGTCGTGTGGCAGCAACCAGGTTTCTTGCAATGCGATTATATCAGATGTTTGACATAATAGTCTGACATAATCCACCGATCTAGTAATAGATTTACAATTAAAACTCACAAATGTACTTGCTTTTGAATTAATATAGTTATTGTCGCAATCCATTGTTGATATTTTTGTGTAATCCTTCTGTTCGTTCTTTAAAATCTATGTATCTACGAAAAGAAATTCCCTCTGGCCATAAATTGTCGTCTAAAAATAAATGCAATTTATTCCTTTAGGTATACAAAAATTTTGTAAGCATCGTAGTTTTTCTGTTTTCTCATATTTATTTTTTCAATTTGCACACTAGTTTTTGTTTTTTCCATTATGTACGTATATAATATGTCGTTAGCAGACGCATTCTGATCAACGTTATTGATGAACAACGGTATTTTAATGTCAGCTGCTTTAAATTTTGCAGTATTATCTATGTTCGCACGACCTTGATTTCCTATAAACCTGTCTCTCAGCCTCTTTTTCTTTTGCGCTAAGATCCACCCTTCATTTCGATCATCATCCTTCTTTATTTCTAAATTAGTTATTGGATTTATTTTTCTTGGTGTTGATATTGCTAGCCGCGCCGCGGCGGCATACGAGGTAGGTGTCCCTATCCATTCCAAAGTCTCGTTGCACGCACCCACTGCTGCCCGCGCACGCACCTGTAGCTCCCCACCCACTTCAGCGTCGACGAAGTGTTCGATCGAGATGTTGTTACACGTGTCAATTTCTTGGGAGGGAGATGGACATAACTCCGCGCTTTTGTCGGTAGCTACTTCTACGGCGATGTGAGGTAGGTCCGGTGACTTGCTCTGATAATGCATTTTGTTGTTGTATAATTTATTTTTTCTGTGATTTAAGTCGTTAGGCTTGGTTTGACTATTGGTGTATGAATTATTGAGTTTTTTTAAGTCCTCTTTAACTGCATCAAACTGCTCTTTGGTGACATATGTTTCTCTATTATTCTTAAGTTCGTTTTGGATTAGCAGAATATCCTTTAACAGCCGGGTAGCGTCTACATGGTCAAAAGTGATCGGAGGTAGTTTGTGTAATTCGCGTGCCACAAAAATCGGTACAACTTCGGGATCTGTTTCTTTTAGCAATGTTATAATGTCATATAAATCTCTTTCATTTTTTCCTGTCCCTCTCCTTGTAACTTTACGTTTTGATGACGGCGCCGACTCAAACAGTAATTTCTTGGCATTTGAAACCTCTTCTACACTAAAACAGGATGCACAGATACGAACTAGGCTCTCCTCGTCCATCACATCAATCTTGTTTTGCACAAAGGCAAGCACTTCACTTATCACTACATTACACGCATTACACTTGACCGTAGTCGATGTCATTGTTACTCGCAACATATGATTATATAATAACTATATAATTCCTTTTCATATTATTTTATTTTACATGTCAACGGTCTGTCAGCTGTCAGTTATATATTAGTATTGAGTATATCACTCATCTAGTACCCATAACACAAGCTCTGCTTAGCTTGGGGCTAGATGATGCTGTGTGGAGGATCGTAGCAGGTGGCGTTCTATAGTTTCTGCCTACCCTCGTGGGAAAAAGGCGTGGCTTTATGTATTATGTATGTACTAATACTAGTTGTGCCCAAAACTATCATATGGCCGCTTGGAATTTAACAAAACATGGGTTTTCATTTAATTTCTAACACAAAATAAAATTATCCTAAGTATTTTTCTAAAATAAAAGCCTCCTTATACATAAGCTATCTGCCAGAAAACGGTTTCGGAGAATAGCCCAAACCGACAGACAGGCAAAAGTTTCAAAATGGTTTTTTTGGTATTACTACCATGTCATAATTATGCATTTAGTAAAAAGTTATTATTTTATCATTACAAACACTACAATTTTATTTATTTGCGTACATAAGTTCCGGTTTCCTCACTAAGTGTAAAAGACAAATAACTGACCAGTAACGAAACCTTTGTCAAGCATTGGGACAGTACCTAAGCTACTCTTATTCAGTAGTTTGTCTTATAATGGGTTATAACCGGTTAGGACGACCGTGAAATCAAATGAAAACGATTGGCAATTTTGTTTGTACACAATGGTTTTGTTTTTGGTTTGGTTTGCTTCTAATCCTATGGATATCGCCGTCTAGATCGACCGTGACATAGATGGCGTGGCCATCTAGACGTGTTTGTAGGACAAACACGGACAGAGATAGCACAAAATAGGGTAAAAGGAAAAAGTGGAGCGAAACACAAGCTCATAAAAAGTAACCAAATTGTTTTTTCGCATATATAATATACAAAATGTCTTTTATGTTGAAATATTTCAAAAACCATGTTAGTCGCAAAAGATGGCACATATACAGAAATATAAGCCGTAAATCAAAGCATAAATCTGTCATAAATGTCGGCTGAAGTCTGGAATGATCGCAAAAATAACGTGATTCTACCAATTTATAGCTAGCTCCCAGATTGAAATCAAGCATGCAACAATATGACGTCAGGGAAAATGAAAGAGATTGATATCGTTTTGATATAACTATTGTCATAGTACAATTCGTGTTATGTTAGCATTGAGTTTTGAAAATAGAAGGCTGAATCACAATCGTATCGGGATTAGAGTTTCTATAGGTGCTATATATGCTATATGTGCTGTATATTTTGTGTCCAGCCGCTGTCTGATCCCGTGATGGCGAGAAAACCAAAAAAAAAAAAAAAAAATTACTTTTGTGTATTTATTTAATTATGTTGGTAATCTCGACTATCTAAACTAATACTATATAGAAGATAGATTTTTGTGTGTTTGTGACGAAAAGCTCCAAAACTACTTAACTGATTTAAAAAAAATTTCCATCTATATGTAGCTATATTATCAGCGAGTAACATAGGCTATATTCTATTTTCAAAACTATGCTTTAAAGTGGGTGCAAGGGATGTTAAATTTCGAAGGGAAAAATACAAAAACCACGAGGACGAATTCGCAGGCGAGATGCTAGTAGATAATAATTGAGAATTGGTTAAAACTATCAAGTTTAAAGCTAGATAGGTACTGTAAGAAAGATGGCATTCAAGCTTTTACTAACGAAGAAGATAAATTACTAGAAGAGTTGAACCTATAGCAATCAGTACGTACACCTTTCGTTTTCAAGGCCGCTGTGAAAGCAGATACACCAATTAGTCTTATCATCGTTATGCCGCCCCAAGCGTAATAAAAAGGCCTCACAGAAACTTTTCGGAAAAGCCGATGATTAGTAATTCAATATCGGAAATTTGTTAAAAAGGTTCCCACGGCTGGAATAAGTTATGACAGAATCTGTCGAAGAGTTGAATAAGTGATGAGCTTTCAACCACATCGCAAGGGACACGCGACGATAACAATATAACTCATAATGTATGAGGACATTACTGGATTTCTCTCTGTACGTCAGATCGTAAAAAACTTGTTTATGATGTATGAACAATGTATGAGGCCAGCTTTAGAAGTGGCTGAAATCATCTTTTGCGTATTTTGTGTTACATCAAAGATTCAGTTTGGAAGTTCAGAAAGGAATCCCGGTCTTGAGATTTATAATTTCGTGGCTAGGGCTAGTGGCTTATTGATTACAGCTGCATGGCTTGATCGAAGGTTAAGCTAGGCAAGCCGATGTAGATGGGTGACCATCCATTACATACGAGAATCCCCGTATCTTGGAAAGCATGTTAAGCCGTTGGTCCCGGTACGTGTTTGTTATTCGTAGATCGTTTACAGTCCTTACGAGTAATCAGAACCGCGAAAGTGGTATCTGGTAGGGGTATCGTGTGGCCCAGTAAGTAGGTTGGGAGGTCAGTCGCTTAAAGCAAAATACTGGTATTCAGCTGCAAGGAAAACTATATTATTACTGAAGCAAACTTCAAGTTGAAATCCTGAAAATAGCACTTGAATGAAAATTTCGCATTAAAAATTGCTTTGAACAATAAAAATGAGTAAAAAGTTTCTCTTCACATTTGAGGATCTAGTTTTATTTAAGCAACAAGTTCGAGTAAAAGTATCGACTGTCATGCCGTCATATTGGTCAGTGCCAGTGTGCTCAGTTAGAAGCATTCATTTGCATACCCAAGCTCTGTCCGCCATTGAATATTCAAAGAGTTCGCTCCGCTCGCTCACCAAATACCCGTGTGGGGAACCCGATGCTTAAATAATGTAGCTAACCACTTGAGCCAACTTTTAACGAACGATTTAATATTTCCACAGTAGAACCTTAAAGGTCATGGGAGCATGATTCGTTAAATAATTATTCACAATGAGTCGTGAAAATGGTTTACATTGTTGGGTGAAAAGAGTATTGAAGTTATTTTCAATTCGTGGAAGCGGCTTTGCTGTTACGGTTACGATAAACGCCGAACGCAATCTGAATTTAGGTTGCGGTCAGCAGTTTATTTAAACTAGAGGGCTGGTTGTCAGCAAAACACTTGGGTTGCTGATAACCAGCGCTCTGGCTCTGTCTCACATGTGTGGTGCAACATATGTATGTTGCACCATGATGCTGAGCGACGGACGATTTTATTTATTTGTATTTTTATTATTTTTTGTTCTTAAATTTTTATGCATCATGTTGAGCAGAAATAAGCTCGTTTTATTCCTTCATTCTTTACTTTGAATTTTTATTAAGATCATCTGCCTAGCCTGTTCCCAACTATGTTGGGGTCGGCTTCCAGTCTAACCGGATGCAGCTGAATACATTTTACATGGAGCGACTGCCTATCTGACCTCAACAACCCAGTTAGTGGGTAACACGATACCCCTTGGTAAGACTAGCTGTCAGACTTTCGGGCTTCTGACTATCCGTAACGACTGTAAAATATCTTCAAATGATAGCCAGTTTCAACGGCTTCCGAGGCACGGAGGAGTCTCGACACGTTACGAATGGTCACCCATCCGCAGACCGACCTCGGCAAGCGTAGCTTAACATTGAATCAACGCGTGCGGCTGTTTTTATTTAGCCAAGAGCTCCTCCTTTGTATTTTTATTAACGTCTACATCAAAATGTAACCACGCTCTAAAGTCTGCACATCAATCGAAGTTGTGTAAAATAAATAATACCAAACTTTTAAAAGAATCAGGTATCTTTTACTTTACACCTTAAAATATAACAAACGTGCGTAGGTACTCATATGGTTTAAAAGCATTACAACGAAGCGAAATTCACACTTAACTGAATCCCCCTTCCGAGATTGATTACGCTAATGGACCGGCACGCACCTTTTACGAGAGAATCGTACGGAAATGTAAACGTCACCTGTAAAACATTTGTTCAATAAAAATGAGTAAACGACGCTTCAGGGAATGGCACATCCCCGCTTATCTCTGTACATCTTAACGATACTGTTTTTTGTTTTGGAAAGTTATCCCCTGTTCATCGTTGAAGAAAATGTTTAGTGTCGTTCGAAAACATTTCAGCCAAAAGACTGCTCGCAGCTGGACATAGGATTCTCCGAAGAATTTGACAACAATCAGTCCTGAGCTGCTGTCATCAAAACTTGTCTTTAAAAGTTTTGGGTACTAACAATACCCAAACAAACATTAATATTTCATACCCAGACACATCTAAGCTGCATCACTAGACTCTGAGCAGGTGTGTTCCAACTTACCATATTTTATGACAAAAACAAAAATAAACAAGCTTATCAAATTGATCAAAGTAAAACAGTTTCACGGTATTGAGTTTGTTGAACCGGCGATTCGAGGAACTCAGTTGGCACGTACCTAGTAATTTTCATTAAATCCGTGAAAATTACTGTAATTTAAAAGGGGAAGACGGGTGAAACCCGGTTTTATTTTAAATCCTCTTAATAAAAGCTGAAGAAAATTATGTCGAGAAAGACGTCGGTTTACGGTAGCCACTGCGGAGAATTTCAAGCTTGCCAACTTAGTTCCAAAAGTGTTATCTAATGAGGTGTAAAAAATATTACTAAATAAGTATATCAGGAAAACAAACAGTATATTTTTAAGATACATCCCCTCCCTTTCAGTAAGTAACTTTTTTATATCTAAGTAGGCTTTGTCAAACATGACGATGTACAGAACTGGCAAATTTTCCCAATTGAACATGAACCTTAAGTCTTTTGTTATAAAGTTGAAATACTATCAAAGAAATTTGACACATTGGGGTAGCTTGATGTGGTGGCCTCTGTACACAACATTGACATTCGACACTATATCAACGTCTTCCTAAGTCAACTTCAACAATTTTGTATCATAATTAGGCTTTTTCAATAAGTGGGTATGGTAAAACTCCGTTATAAAACATCAAATATCTTTTAAATTTATCACTAGATTGAACATTTCAAATCTACTGTTCTTATTCCGGACACTTAACTCAAACCAACTATCTGTGAGAATGGCGGTGGGTGGTACCACTCCCTTTTTACAGATAACTTTATGAACACACTGTTTATAGCGGGGTGTGAAATAACAAAGTTACCCACACTACAACTACTGCGCCCACATACCCGCTTCATAAACAGCTATTATTATTATAATCGAGGCCTTCAGCGACAAGTATGTAACGATATTTTATTCTGGGGAGGACTGGGGACATACCTCTTCACTGGCCTTGTACTGGGGAACTGGACCTTATATTTCTTTACATAGTAAACAGGGGATAGAAGGTCGTTCTAGATACTGACCATTTTAAAATTGACCTAGATAAAACAGACATTATTTTGCAGTACAAGGTGGGTGTTGGTGATTCTCAGAGGTGGTAGAAATAGAATAGCGGACTTTAAATATAGGTAGGTTCGTATAATGGATTAAAAGAACGCGCGCTTCTGGTCCTTGTCGTATGAATCAATGGCGGTGCGTTTTTACACCGGCGCGGGCGGCGGCGCTCTGCCCCTCGTCCCCCGCTCCCCGCAAGCCGCTGTCGCCCTCCGGTCGTCGCAGTGGCACACGGTGCTACGTTTTGTCACCAACAGTGGGAAAGCATTATACAACGATGACAAATTTCAACTCAATAGCATTAATAGTGTTTGTAAAAAGCAACAGGGACAAACAGACAAACGTACAAAGTCACACCGTAACGGTGCCTTTTGTTTACCATCTTGACACGGAACCCAGACAGACAATAAATTCACAGGAATACAAGGTTCCATTAATTAATTTTTATTTGTCCTTCAATCACTGCCAATGTGTCCTTCTAGTAAATCTAAGCAGAAAAGCTGGTAATAAAATGGCCTCCTCCAATTAACGACATTTTTATTGGTGCATAAATTCTGGACCACATTAAGATAATATAGGTATAATATTAATTGGATAAAACACTTCAGAGAATAACCATAAACAAGTTCTCGGAAGGTGTCGATGAAAACAAATAAATGATATTACGAAAGGATTGTTTAAAGCTTTGTGAATTCAAATAAATAGAATACGACAGTTGAATCAATGCAATGTGGAGAACTGAAAACTTTGCGGAACAGATTTTATGTAAATCAGTTGGTTAATATTGATGAAACGTTAATCGGTGTAATCTGGTGATGCGATTGTGCATAGAATGAAGTAAATTTAAACTATTGCCGTACTTGGAATTTTATTAGTATTCTGTTACTTGTCCGTTTACGGCAAAAAAAAGGTAGTGATGCAAAACAAATAAAATGGAAATTAAATTAAATTTATTACTTATATGCATAGTTTAAGTTGAATTTAACAACTATAAAACACATTTATTCGAACCGAACAGTTTTAAACTGAAAATAATTTTCCTCTTGACCATTTAAAGTTAGAAATGTAAACCATATTCGGTCATATAATGAGGTTAAAAGACTGGCCAAATAATCATTAAAAAATCCAATAGAACAAACACATTTTTGTTTTTTTTTTTTTTTTAATTTAACGTTATTTACCAAAGATTATTCGCATGGTATCTTTGTGTTGTTTTTACCTGTCTAGTTCCTTAATACGATTAAAAATTCTAAGTAGCTTTGTCAATTCACTTTTGTCATTGGCCGCATAGTCACCATCGGCTTCGTATTCCATATTAAGAAAAATAATAGAATTGTAAAAGTCAAAATAGGAGGAGCTCGTGGCTGAAAACAGCCGCACGGGTTGATCGAAAGTTAAGCTACGCTTGCCGAGGTCAGTCTGTGGATGGGTAACCGTTCGTAATATATCAATTCTCCTCCGTGCCTCGGAAAGCACGTTAAGTCGTTGGTCCCGGCAATTACAGACTCTACGCGTAGTCAGAAGCTCGAAAGTTTAACAACCAGTCTTAACAAGGGATATCGGCCCAGTAACGGGGTTGTGGAGGTCAGATAGGCAGTTGCCCTATGTAAAATTCTAGTATTCAGCTGCATCCGGTTAGACTGGAAGCCGACTCCAACATAGTTGGGAAAAGGCTAGGCAGATGATGAGAAAAAGACCATGGCACGTACATATGTATGTATAAGTATAGATTGATGTTCCAAGTGTGTTGTGCATACCAGTTTTAATAATGGGCCTCCACAGAGGAATTATGTTTTTGAAGTGAAAAGTTACCGCGTTGAGCAATTTTTGGTAGAAGCAAAACTTAACGGTCCGCGTCACCGACATACTAAATATGTGACGTGTTGGGCCAGACTGACAGTTAATCCAAAGTTTAAAATTTTCACTTCTGTCGACAGTCCCCACGTCTAAATCACAAAGAGGAAACCCACAAACATCTACATCTGCTCTCGACTCGGTATTACTTAGAAGATAATTGTTTGTATAAACCTTTTAGTAAACTTAAGATTGCCAGCGAAACGCAGGATTAGAGCCGTGGATTACTGGTAAAGTAAATTACGTTTGGAGCAGAATAATTAACTGTGGCTGACAGGTAACCCGCCAGCTACACAGCTTTGCTTTTAAAGCTAGCTTCTAGTAGTGGTGGGAACTTTTAGATGTCGTGTACGTGAGAATTGAGGTGTGCATGTCTCTGTTTATAATGCATACTAGCTGTGTTCGTGTAGAGGCTTCAAGCTGTCCTGTTATACCCGCTTATGGGTCGATTTTATGTTCAAAGGAATGTCCATTGTACACTTTTATCTTCAGGTTTATACTGTGTATCAGTCGTTCAGTTGTTTTGATTCTTTCTTGTTTATTCATTCCTTTGTGATCTGTCAGTCTGATATTATTGCCCTTTATTTTCTAGAGATCCTAAACCAATATTATGTGCCTAAATATTTCTGTAACAGCGTTGACTTTCACCGCACTGAGCACTGTATTACGATATTCTACTGATGTTTACCACTACAGTGATCCTGAAAAACGCTATTCTCATTCGTATATTGTACAAAAATAGTGGATAGATTTCGGTTGGGTCTACACGGACGTATTTCATAACCGCCAACAATGGAATAAGTCAAATAGCGAAGCTTCTGACAAATATTACACTCCAAGTATTTTTTCGATTCTGAATTGTTCCATTTAAATATATAATATTTTCTGCAGAATATGTCCTCGTTAAAAATGTAATAAAAACGGTGTCGTTGTCACGGTGCTCTGTATACACGTCAAGGACAAGAAAGCTACAACAATTTGCTATTTTCTATTTCTTGATACGAATAGCAATTTCTACAGAATTTCGTAGCACTAACCACGGTAATTCATAGCACTAACTACGGCAATTCGTAGCCCCTCGTAGCCGATTTGTCTACGAATATTTGCCTATTCGTAGGCTGTTACGGGTATGATAAAGGTGGGATAGGTAAAAGAAAAGAACTTTTATGTTCACGGTTACGCACAACACGTGGTGTTCAGCAAAGTAATAGGTGACCTGTAAAAGGGTCACAATCTAATAATGTCTCACTCTATTTTGTATGCCGAGGGGTGAAAAGGGCCTTAGTCCTTTAACACGTTGTTCAGTTCAGTGTTTTCTCCAGTAACTTAGTGAGTATCGTTACCTATACATTATACATGTATTTTGTAGTGTAGGTACCATATATGTAAACTCACGTTTGTATTTACGATTTAATAGTCACAAATTATTAAAGTAACTAAACAAAGAAACTGATAAGTAACTCCATATACCTACTGTAGGTATGTGGTAAATAATGCGAACCCTAAATTATGTTATTATAACACTTTTCACCCACCAAGTGAGGTAAAAATATTACAAAAATCCAATGTAATCCCTATAACGCGTATAAGGTGTGAGAAGGGGAGGGCTATAAGATCCTTTAAGACGTAATTTTGCCTCACATCCCCATCCGAGAAAGTTTTTCGAGGGATATACAAATACCAGAGTGAAAGTCCCCTTTCTATCAATTCTGTTAGTTAAGCTCGAGCAGTTTTTCTTTGACTGCGCGTCGGAAATCGTGAATCATGTGGTTCTTATATGGATTGTATTATAGTTTCCAATTTCTTATTTGGGATTATTTAAGTGTTTTGATTATTGTTTTTAAAGCACCCGGTAAATATTCTATTTTGTGTCTTATTTTAAGTAACTAAGAACAATACAATCTAGTCTTATGTAATAATATCCTCCCAGCCGAGTTTCGGTTACTTTGGCCCATCTCAACGGAGATTAGCCAAGTAAGCAAGAGATATTATTTTCCCTCTAGATATTATTATTATTTACTTTGGAAAGCACGTTAAGCCGTTGGTCCCGGCTGTAATTTGTCTGTGACAGTGACAGTAAATAAAAAATAAAATAGTTTTTTAATTCAGATAAGCAGCATCCATATGGGTTAGTAAACAAAAAGATAACTTATACCTATGTTAGTAAACTAATCTATTTAGAAACTAGGCTGTTGTTCAAAATGCATCTTTGACAGTGTGACAGTGTGACAGTGTGACAGTGTGACAGTCTTTACGCAATACGCGTAGTCAGAAGCTCGAATGTTTAACAACCAGTCTTACCAAGGAGTATTGTGTTGCGCAGTAACTGCGTTGTGGATATCAGATAGGCAGTCACTCCATGTGTAATATTGATATTCAGCTGCATCCGTTTAGACTGGCAGCCGAAACCAACATAGTTGGGAAAAAGCTTAGGCAGATGATTATTTAGTGCACAAATGTGTGCGCAAACACAGATGTATTGCTTCTACCCTCAGTCTCAAAGTCCGATGGCACGGTGATAACAGTTTACACAAAACAATAACAATATCATTCCAACGATTAATTAATGCATTATATTTTATAATATTATTTCGCAGACGGTTTAATTGAATCCTTTAATTATAAAAGCTCGTAAGAAAGATAGTCCTCAATCGTTAGTTCTAGAGCTGCTTATTAAGTGAAGAGTCTATCTAGGGTATTGAAGTGCTAGTTGACGATGTTACAGTAATAAAACTTCAAGATAACTAGTACTTAAGACGCCTCACCAAACGCCATCAGTTATAGGCAGACTTCATACTTAATCGGCTTATGTTTACTGGTTTTGCTCAGTCGTACTTAGACATCCATATCATCACCTACGTAGCCTTTACCATTTATGTTGGGGTCGGCTTCCAGTCTAACCGGATGCAGCTGAATAACAGAATTTTACATGATGCGGCTGCCTATATGACCTTACCTCCTCAACCCAGTTACTGGGCAACGCGATACCCCTTGGTAAGACTGTTTATCAAACTTTCGACCTTCTGACTACCCGAAACGACTGTCAAAGATCTAGATATCCACTTGTAAAGTAAATTAAAATGTAGCCAAGGGCGAAATCGTATATTAGTAGATATTGTGCTCGAGATATAAGATTCAATAATGGACAAACATAGAGACGTTGCCTATAATAGTCCAAGAAAATAATTAAGAAAATTGCACTAAAAATACTAAAATATAGTTTTAATAAGAGCCTGTTTTGATATTCTGCTGCAGTGCCAATAAACATATAGCAAAGTCTCACACGGGGGAAGGCTTTGTTAGCGTTTATTTTTAACTCAGTTTTACATTGTCTGCCACAGTAGAGCTATTATTATTCTGTGCTCCGAGGTGCGCTTAATTCCTTACGGTCCGTGGAAAATAATTAAAATCTGTTTAGATTTGAATATTTTTCACGGAATTTTGTAATCTGTGTTATTATTATATTACAGTTGTCGTTTCGAAAAACTATTAGTGTCGTGAACCATTTGTTAATACTTACATGACTTGTGCGCTCTCGGAAATACTATTGAAACAAATTTTACCTTTGAATTAATCCTCATTAAATTGTTTTATCATGAAGAATAAAAAGTTTTTATTTAATGGATAGTTAGATGGTTATTGACTGAGTTTTTCAAAAATCATAATATTTTTTTCTGCTATACTTTTTATAAAATTTGAAATTATGTCTAACCATGATTTTTTCATGTTAGTTTATTTGAAGCGATGTTCAAATCTCACTCTCGAGACATTTGTCGAATGACTTTTTGTGAACATAAAATAAGTGATTTTTTGTGAAAAAAGAAAGAAGATATATTATATATATCTTATATATATATTAGACTTAATAAATTTCAATTTTCTTCGATTTTTTCCCCACAAACAGTGAACTAAAGTTGTCTGAAATTAGTTGATTTCGTGCAAGTGCACCTACATATGTAGACGTGTAAAATGATATTATTTCCTTCTCAATGGTATGTTAGCAACTGCCGCAGTACAAGAAATCCTTTATAATGATTCTCTATTAAGCAATTTTGGGGATGGAAGACGCTCATTAAACAAAACCCTAAAATTAAATATAGTAGAGCAGAACTAAATTCTCTTTGTCGCCATTTACAATTCTCACAGAAATGATATTGTATACCGTGGAATATTCCTTGTCTAAGTCTAAAATTATCATACTCTCATATAATTACTTTCATATACTAGCATATATAAAGTTTCAGAATTAATGAAGGGATCTACAGCTACCAGTATACTTATTATGAATATTTAAAGGCTAAATGACCAAGTAGAACAGGACGATCTCAGGTTATTATCGGTGGTAACGTGGGAAAGTACCACGTTTTCGACCCAGCTGGTGGACGCCTCAGAATAGACGCGACTTGCAAATGTATTGATCCGTTGGTATCAACAGTTTTTCATCAGTAATCTGTTTAAGCTTGATTTATCTCGGTAGGAGATATTGGAAACGCAAAGGTTGTTGGAGCATTACAAAAGTAAAGAAAGAAAGATTAAACAGACTGACGAATACAACGGTGGGGATTTAGTTTTTTCTTTCTTTGTAAATTGTTTCTTCTTAAGATTAGTTTTCCAAATAAAAATCTCGCTGCGTTTATTATAAATAATCACTAGGCTCATTTTTCATTTCTATTATAGATTGTAGCTCTAAGTTAGACTGACACTAACAAGGATTTACAGCGCTGGTTGCAAAAAGGCAAAATAAAAATACAAGTCAATCTTCGTAGAATAGAAATGTGTCAGAAAAAGCTCGAGGAAAATTGTATTATATAATCCTTATTCGAAAATACAATAATAATATTCAGCTAGTTGATTAAACAATAGCGGTTTGCGGTACAAAACGTATAACCTTTGGCTGGGGAACAATTTAATTGTCGGTACACCGTATGAACGAACAACACAGCTATTTATATTATAAGCGTGTTAACTCTCTACGTGTCGAACAGATTGTCTATGAATATGAGTAAACTAATCAACACCCTCTCCTGTGATCAAGCAGAACTTCACAGACTAGGTCACACTATGAATAATTTATTCAAATGATGAAGATACATACCTATCGGACGAGTAGAATATAAATCGCTTGAATATCTCATATGAATTGCAGCACACCGCGCGCTCCCTTTTTTCTGCCAGCATTTTTATTAGCCAAGAAAATTTACGCTTTGATTGCTAGCAATAAAGGTTAAGCCCTTTAAATGACGTCATTCGAATAAGACCTACCAATAAAAACTTCCATTCTCACTGTATATGGGGTGCAATTATAGTACGAATAAATCTATGCGACCACACATTACTGGCCATAAAATAGTAATAGCTCGGCCAAAATGTTTATTCACGCAATAAAGAGTTTTCTTTGTTGAAACTACTTTCGGATGGTCATTACTTACAGCTTAAAGTATTTCTATTTTATTTATTTAACATTCAAAACCTCGTTTTTAAGCTTCCTCTGTCAAGTTTGTAAAGAATTGCAGAGCAAAAAGCTGCATCTTGGTAAATGTCACAGTGAATAACCGATTGAGGGTTAAAAAACGTTATTGCGGTCAAGTGTTGGATGGATCACCGTTCTTTACACATTGACACCCTTCCGTAGTTGGAAAACGGGTCAAGCGTGTCCAGGTCTCCTTTGAACCCGTTGGTTTCACAACGACTATAAAGTAACAGTTGCATTATGTCATGGCTTTTTCTCCGAAGGGGTCGATAAATGTGTAATAACTCTCACGCTCCCCCAACTGTAGAATCTAGTTCCCATGTATATCTAGTATTACCTACAGTTGTAGTAGAAACATAAAAACTGGCTATCGATGTGACTAGATGATATGGACTTACTTATAGATAAGTAGGTTGGAATGAAAAATTAATATCCGTAAGATATTAATTTTTCATTCCAACCTACTTATCAGCAACCTACTTCAGTCATCCTAGCAAAGCGTAGGGGATCGGGGAATATGTGAAACAAATGGAAACTAGCATCCAGTCTATAAACCTAAAAAACATACTTACTGGCAAAAATAACGATTATAAAAATATGGACGTTTTCGAGCCGGCTTGATGCAATGACGTCAATATTTTGCTAATGATTACTACTAAGTATTTATCATGACAAGCCCGCCACGCTATACCAAACCACTGCAACCTGATTCCTGAAACCCAGAAACCCAAAAGACCACAAAAAAACATCGAGGTAATGAAGCTCGACGAGTCCCGGAGAAACAAATCAACTGTCTTGAATCCCGCAATGAAATTTATCAGAAAAGAATAACGGTAGAATTAGAAAAAAACACAATTTCTAATTTCTTCTACACAAAGCAGGAGAAAGAACAAAGCTAAGTCAATAGACGTTTACAATTAAGGTAAGCCCTATGTGGTAACTGAGGTAACATAAATTAGAATCAACACTTATATTAATTGGTCCTAAAATGTGAGCAATTAAATTTGATTCTAATAATAGGTATTTATGGCAAAACATAAGAAGTAGGTATAACTTACAGAGTGTAGTCTTCTCGCAGCGTCGTGTATGGACAGTATGTGAGTGATCTTATTCTTGTCCAGCTGCACCGTGTCCTTTGAGTCCCGGTAATTTCCCACGTACAGACCGGGGAGCACCTGCCGGCAAAGTAAACCATTCAGTATGCCTAGGTATTACTAAACCGTTCCTCCTGCCTAGCCATGTATATAAAAGCTTACGAAGTAATGACTTTTCAATCTAGTCAAACAAGGTGACTAGTCAAATTTCTTTGATAGCGTTTCAACTTTATTTGAAAAGAACAAGGTTCATGTTCAATTGGGAAAATTTGACAGTTTGGGATATCTTGATGTGGTGGCGTGTGTACATAAATATACTTTTTATTTACCAACGGACTATTCAAATTAATTTTCGTATTTGGAACACACAAACAACCCTCGTCATAATATTTCACACAGTGCCAACATTTGTGTTGCTAAGCAATCATATCTTCAGTAATCAATCACAGGATGGAACATTGCGAATAAGTATGGAATCCATAATACATTAACAAACTCGTTGTTATGTAAATGGGTGTCAGTTGTGTTCATACATGATCTATGTAGATCAAAGTCCATTATATGAAATGCCTTTACCCAGACCGCTATGTACTAAGAACGTACGTTTCTAGAAAATATGAATCCGTTTTGCTTGAAACGAACAAAGGGTGTCAGCATCCTCCTACCCTTACCATGTCATCTCAAAAGTCACCTCCTATCAAGCCATGTCAACTTCTCGGTTACAGGCACCACTTTCAGACTTCCTCTTACATACTCATTTCTAATTCTCATCTCAGCTGTATGCAACTGCCATTCATTCATCCCTTTTGTGTTTCATTCTTGACGACCGATGTGGCGCAGCGGGCGGAGGTCCGCCTGCGACGCAGGAGGTTGCGGGTTCGATTCCCGCCTTGGGACAAATGTTTGTACGATCTACAAAGATTTGTTCCAGGTGTTCTGGGTGTATGTATAATAAAAAATATCTATCTATATAATGTATTGTATTAAGTATATCAGTCATCTAGTACCCATAACACAAGCTCTGCTTAGCTTGGGGCTAGATGATGCTGTGTGGATTGTCCAGCATTATTTATTTATTTGTTTATTCTGATCCATAAAAAGGTGTGACTAAAAAAATACTTAAGTTGAGAGGTTTTATCCTTTTGCCGCAGTGGTAAATTAAACGGTAATGTTGAAAAGTACCCTTACTTGTTTTTTACATCATCATTTGCCTAGCCTAACCGTATACAGCTGAATATCAGTGTTTTACATGGAGCGACTGCCTATCTGACCTCCACAACCCATTTACTGGGCAACACGATACCTCTTGGTAAGACTGGTTGTCAGACTCTCGGGTTTCTGACTAC
Organism: Phlogophora meticulosa; assembly: GCA_905147745.2. Classification (NCBI taxonomy): domain Eukaryota; kingdom Metazoa; phylum Arthropoda; class Insecta; order Lepidoptera; family Noctuidae; genus Phlogophora; species Phlogophora meticulosa. Next base: position 11,066,379 of record LR990533.1, on the reverse strand, counting down.
CCGTAACGACTGTCAGAGATCTAGAAATGACAACCGGGACCAACGGCTCAACGTGTTTTCCGAGGCACGGAGGAGTCTCGATATGTAACGTGCGGTCACCCATCCACAGACTGACCTCGGCAAACGTAGCTTAACCTTCGATCAACGCGTGCGGCTGTTTTTATTTAGCCACGAGCTGTTTTTTACATGGTAACCATATTATTATAGTAACAGCACCGTGTATCTACCATAATTATAAAAACATTACTAAGCACTATACTTACCATTATAAGCGTGACTACATTTTCAATAAATTTGAATATTTTAAAATTAATGTCCACTTACTAATTAGTGGAACTTTGACGAGCACGTCATAGTATGAAAATAAAATGTATGAGACGTATTTGCCCAGATAACATAACACAATGTCACGCGATTAATCTTGGACAGGTTAGGCAAAAGTGAGCCTTTAGTACACATTTCGTCAGTTATGTTTGAGGCCTATGTGGTGAGGGGCTAGCTTCTTGCCATCAACCTGGCACAAGTCCGGACTGTCTGGACATATTAATACATTACAAAAACTAGCAAAACTATTTAAAAAGCTTATATTACAAAGGCCGGATACGATACACCACGCTGCGCACCAGAACGCAAATTGCTGTACTCGTAGTAGCCTATAAAGCTGCAAGACTAAAGTAGGACTGGGCAGGCCGCGTCTGCCGGATGCCAGCACAGCTGTGGGCACGAATATCGCAAGACTGGAACCCTGAGACAGTTAGTCGGGGTCGCGGCAGACCGAGGAGAAGATGCTGGGACGCCATGGATGGCTTCGTCGCGTTGGCGAGAAGAAGCAAACCATAGAGAGACTTGGAAGGAATAGGGGGAGTCCTTTGCCCAGGAAAAAAAAGTGATTTATCGGTAGGTAAAGAGGAAGACATATAGAAGTCAGTATTGTACAGATACATAGTTACGAGTACATACATACGTATAATACATGTGTATAATAAAATTGCACACGAAAAACTTACAAGAACGCGTCTGTTTTTTTTTTTTTTTCATAATTCAAACATTAATGTTTGAACTATGCAGAAACGCGTGCATCTGTGTGAGTAGAATGGAATATATTAATCATATAACCCAGTCTCGTCTTGCGTTTCGCCGCTATACCTAAGTATATCTACTAAAAGGTATGAAATACAAGGATTATTCAGTAAGTAATAAAGTTAATGTGGTGGCCCAGTGGTTAGGACCTCGCCTCTCAAGCAGGGTTCAAATCCGGGCAAGTAACAAAATGATTTTTCAATTCATATGCAGGTACTTTCTCAGTTTATCTTAGACGTTACTGACCCCTAAGTCTGAAATCGCCAATCCGCTTTGAGTAGGCGTGGTGATTTATTCTCGTGCCTTCTCTGTATGAGAAGAGACCTTTGCCCAGCAGTGGGTCAGTAACAGGCTGGCAGGCTGGTATTATTTAATAAAGTCTTCATAACCGATCAAATGAACTATGAACATTTATCTGTGCGTGTTTCACTGAGCCGCCATACCACCATTAAACCATAATGAAGCCATGCCGTGTCAATACTGCTAATGTAATGGGCGCTGACTATGCAATGCAATTATGGGATTATAATTGTTATCAGGACAAATCGAACCAGAACCGAGCATCGGTAAATCGAATCGGTGGAAGGCCATATGACCGTAACTGATTTCTTCTTCATTAAAAAAAAAACTAAAAAAAATTGAACTGACTTTAAAATCACTTTTTAGTGACTTTTTTAAGTCACAGATCTTTTGATGTAAAATAACTTTGATTTCGGATGTCGGTCAAAAGTAAATCAAACAATTCCACAGCCACTGACTTCCGAAATTAATAGTACACTGATACTTATGTTTGATAATTACTCGGGATATGTCGGTAACAAACGTTGGTTTTCTTCAATTCTGATTCGACCACGCAGAGGACCTCGAGGCTAAAAAACACAGCTACACGGGTCGATCGAAGGTTAAGCTACGCTTGCCGAGGTCAGTCTGTGGATGGGTGACCATTCGTAACACATCGAGACTCCTCCGTGCCTCGGAGAGCACGTTAAGCCGTTGGTACCGGTTGTCATTTGTAGATTGATTGACAGTCGTTACGGTAGTCAGAAAACCGAAAGTATGACAACCAGTCTTACCAAGGGTTATCGTGTTGCCGAATAACTAGGTTATAGAGGTCAGATAGGCAGTCGCTCCATGTAAAATACTGGTATTCATCTGCATCCGGTCAGACTGGAAGCTGACCCCAACATAGTTGGGAAAAGGCTAGGCAGATGATGAGAGAGGTGAGTTTGTTCGGGCCGTCTAACTCAGTTGGTTCAGAAATGGCATGGGCTTATACGAGGAGTTGACGACCTATTAAGGTATCAAAGTTGACGTTTGATGTCGATTTGGCAGAACTACTTTTAAAACTGTCGAACACAACTTATTACAAATACGGACATTTTAAAAGAACCCTGTCGCTCTTAAATTGTGGTCGCATTTTATGGGCAATTTTCAGTTATTGTTGTATTAAATAACCAATTCAACAATAAGCAAACAAGTAAATGTTGAGAAATGGCTCAGTATGCTCATTACAACGCAATAATGAATATTCATGGCCTTGTTTTACAATAATTCGCTAACTGAACCGTCGACTCGACTACATTGGCGAGAAATAACTTTACTGAAATTAGGAAACTTCGTCTTTGATGTAAATCTTATTTTTGCTACAAAAGGTCGTGGCGTGGTTAGAATGTTTCAGGCTCTCAACGGTTTCAGAATACTGAAGTTTGCTTCCTATGATTTAAAAGGCTTGTGTGACGGAAATATTTGAGGAATTTACAAAAAGATGAGGTAATAAATTCAGGGCGTATTTTGGTTGAACGATACGACATTACAACGTTTCAAATGTCGTCAACAACGCCTGAATTTATATCATAAATAAGTGTACGAAAGAAACTAATAATATTTATTTGCCACAGGCGACATATGGGTACTTACGTGCATATTAATGAAAAAAAACATATCTAATACAAGGAATTTCTAATTATATAGTGGTGTTAGTAAATAGTTTGCTTGCTATGTTACTGAAGGCAAAACACAAACTTAAGGTACAAATATAGAAAGTACAAAATAAGTATTATTTTAAACATTATATTTAATAAAGCATATTATTCAAAACAATATGCTCATAAATAAGATTATCTGCGAAGCCCGGTAAGAGAAATGCATTTTTGCTTTGTACTTCTATGGCTTTAAAAATCATTGCAACTTCTATGAATATTTAAATTCCAATGTGGGAAGCGATGCACCTGGTTGGATAATTCTGGTTTTAATAGTTAAATAATTCTGGCGCAGTGGGATTGCTATCATATCAGACTGTCGGGTGAAAATTCTGCTTCTGCAATTCCAGCTTCTTGTAAAGAATTAGAGACGGAAATTAATTGGCTCGTAAACTAGAATTTGTGCCAAAATGGCGACACGAGGCACTTGCAGTGATAAACGATACAGTTACGACTGGATAATGTTCTACTTGTGTGATTTTATTTGAACTGAAAACTGTAATAAAATGTTATTGAATTACACTCTTGAGGCTGTGACGACGAGAGTGTAATTATATGCTCCAATATTTTTTTATGGCAATGTTCTGACACGGCTGGATAACTTTTATTTTTCATACCGTATTTTGTTAACAAATGACAACGGTAAACCCTCTAGATAATGGGTTTAACGTTGTCTTTTTTATTTATTTATGGAAAAACAAACAGTAGCAAAATAAAATATAGACATATTATGTTAAATATACATTTTGAACAATTATGCTACCCACTACGTTCTCCACAGATTACAATAAAAAAAATATTTTAAACTAGCTAGTAACACAGATACAATACCTATAGATATACCGTTGTAATTTATATAAATAGAATAAAAAGCCATGTATTTCGTGGCAAAAGGAATATTTCATTGTTCTTTGTTTAAATTTTATCATAAGCTCCATAGGTTTGTTTCTATATCTAACCTATTTAGTTTTAGTAGTATGCTAAGTTTCTACGAGTAGTTGGCTTTTCAGAACCCCTCTAGGCAAAGGCCTTCTCCAAAAATCTCCAACGTAGGGAACGTTGGAGATTTTTGGAGAAGGCCTTTGCCTATTCTGGATTGTCTGTATCTAAGTATGACCAGCCATGTTGATGATCTCGTCATATACCTAAAACACGTGAGACGTGGCCTATCTTATGAACGCTAAACTACGAAGTAATAAATGTATACTTAGTGGTAAGTATAACGTTACATTCTTAACGTGAGAAGTTCATAACAATTGACTTGTGGCCAAGTCTCTTGACAGGTTTGACCTATAATAGCGAGGTTACTATCGAGGGCACGCGTACTTAAACTATTCCCGCTGTATTTATTGCGAGAACAAATTTGCCAAACGATTTTGTTCATAATTTGAATACTGTAAGGTTGAAATATTCTTACGGTGTCCCCAATTTCGGTTTCATTTTTAATTTATCCGGTGGACATTCCAATTTAGGGACTCCGGGGATGATTCATAGACACGTCTTTGACTTTATTAGGTACAGCATACGTTCCATGCGAATGTAAACCTTATTCTTGGGGGTTCTATGTACATATTTGTTAAGTGAATATGACCAAACGTTTCATTCGAATAAAAAACGTAAGTGGTTTACGAATAATGTTCACATTCGAATGGGACACTTACTTTACTTAGCAAAGTAACGTCAAAGTTCGATATTTGAATCTTGCCTTCTAAAAAGGCCATAATGTAGGTTTGGTTGCGTAATTTCTCCCAGGAATTCAAACGGTCAGCCCCTACTCATCTCTCGTATATAAAAGCTGATGCATAAAAGCCGAGAAAACTGTTATTCAGAAAATGTTACGGAACTATGCGCAGATGCGTCGGCTTTATGGCGGGGCTGGAGTCAACAAAGCGAACAGGTAGGCAATATGTCTGCGGCATCGCAATTCATAGCCCGGTGACAGCTGGGCTGGCTTTATTACAATGGAATGCAGGCATGCAGGGAAGCTGCGAAAAAATACCGGGTTACAGGTAAAATTTGTGGTGCCGAAATTAAAGTTTGGTTTTGATTTCATTATTGGGTTTTGGGCATTGATTCTGATCCACCAAATCTGTACGCTTGTACACAAATATGCGGTTAGGACTGGTCTTCTACATCAATATTATCACGCTCATGAAGTAAAAATATCAGATGACGCTGTATCTCGCAAAGCAGAAGCGAAGTAGATAGGAGGTACATACATTATTGTAATGCAAAGACACCCCTATAGTATGACAAAAGTATGATAGTACTTTGTCTGTCTCATTAATTCGTATGAACCAGAACCCGCTATGTTGACGCGAAGTAAAAATAAATTAATGATATGAGTTTATAACCAAGTTGCCAAGGTCGGTATAATGAGTCAGAGCATGATTATTATTATTATTACTACTGATAATGTGCCACGAAGGACTGTAGCTCCGGACTTCCATTTGCCTATCTGACGTTTTAATTAAACAAAACAATAATGTCAAATAAGGTCAATGCGGTGAAGCAGTCGATTGCCTCGGACACCATGGCCTATCCTGCAGTAAAATTGCAGGTCGCATAGCCCGACACGCCAGTATTAATGACATCATCCGTCGTGCTCTTGCCACCGCCGGGGTACCAGCTATTTTAGAACCCAGTGGCTTGGCACGCGACGATGGTAAGAGACCAGATGGAATGACCATAATACCTTGGAAGATGGGTAGGCCTTTGGTGTGGGATGCAACATGTGTCGACACCCTTGCGCCATCCCATCTTCCTAGTACGGTGGACTGTGCAGGTGCGGCTGCTGCAGGTGCAGAAAACCTCAAATGGCGAAAATACAACAACCTAACTGGAAGTTATATGTTTGAGCCGTTTGGGGTTGAAACACTAGGGCCATGGGGTCCGTGTGCCCATTTAGTTTTTCGAGAAATCGCGAAACGTTTGGTCGACTCTTCACGTGACCAGAGGGCTGGCCTTTTTTTTGGCCAAAGAATCAGCATTGCCATTCAACGTGGCAATGCTGCCAGCCTTCTGGGCACTTTTCCCATTGACAACGATGCGGATGAATTTTTTGATGCCCTATGATTATTTATTTTATTTTATTTCTTCATATATTAATAATTGTATAATTTTACAAAACAATAATGTTTTAATTACGTTACCTACTCACGACTGCTGAGCGTGAAGTCCTCGGTTTGATTTCCAGGTCGGGCAAAGTATTATTTAGTTTTTCCAGTGAAATTTTCCATAACCATAGAGAAATTAAAATTAGCTATTAAAACTTTAGGCCTGTTTAAACTAACATTCATCAAAGTTACCGTCAAAGTTAGTTAGTAAGTAAGTATGTGATTATAAGTTGTTTGGTTATGGTTTATGTAGGAAAGGTTAAATAAAATTTAACTTCACCAAAGAACAATTACGCAGAATAACAAACAATAACGTAATATAACTTAAATACCAATAGGATAAGATTATTTCAAATGATTTTGTTTTTTACAGAAAATTTAAGGTTATGTGTTTTTAGTGTTCCGCATCTCAAAATGAATAAACGGAACCCGTCTGGGATCACTTTGTTGTGCGTCTGTTTGCCTGTCTATCTGTCAGGACCCGTTTTCTAAGCTACGCGGGAAAATATCAAGTTGAAATTAATATCAAATACTTCGGTTCCTAGCTCTAAAACAATCAAGCTTCTAAGTCAATGCAATAAAAAATACTGTCATTTATGCGATATATTTTGATACTTGCAAATAAATCAAAACCTATACTTACTTCTCATGATTTTAGGTCAACGGGAAGTAACCCCGTTGACCTAAAATCATAAGATTTGGCAAGAAACAAGGTTTCACTACACAAGTAAAAGGAAAAGTTTCAACACCGCAAATTTATGGTTTTTACACATGTTTTTTTTTTATGAATGTGCGGTGTAACTATAAATGATAAGCCGAGGAATGATGGTATAAAACAACGTTATGGTTTAAAAGATGATGTAGTAACAAATTTGAAAATATTATGCTTAGATGGTTTGGCCACGTTGAGAGGATGAATGAAAGATGACTAACAAAAGGTGTTTATAAGCGGAAATGCCGGGGCCCAGTGAATGTCCTTCTAGGACGTCTCCCTTAGAAGGACATACGCTGACCTTATTGGTGATGTTCTTCAAAAAGGTCAGGTGCGCTGTACTCGCAACCGGCGCGCGTGTATTTATTTATTTATTTAATACTTTAAGCACGCAAATGTACAGAGGCGGCCTTAATGCTATATTATAATGTGTATGACCAGATGTATGAACGTAAACTAAGCAAAAGGAGTATGTAAGGATCGTAGCAGGTGCGTTCTGTAGTTTCTGCCTACCCTAGGCGTGATTTTATGTACATTTGTTTTTTTTTATGATAATTATTTTGGTGAAAGTAGCCGAACCATTAACTAACGTTTGTACGGAACCCTCGGTGTGCGAGTCAGACTCGCACTTATCCGGTTTTTTTAAATTATTTATTTAGAATAGGGCTCTTATGGGGTTTAGGGACCAAGTTGGGAAGTCATCGTACTTTGACCTCTCGAAGCGTTTCGCACAGCCCCTTTACTTTAGGGGCCCCTTAGGGGCACTTGGACCCTCTATAGAGGTATTGGTTGGGAATATCCAGTTTAAAAACCTTCCAATCTCGAATATTTTTAGATTGTAGCACAAATGTATTTCGGACTACGATTCAAGATTTACGCCGGTGTTTTTTCTTTGTTTTTTGATAAAAAAAAAATGATTGGCTGAAGTTCGGTGAACAGGTACAAGATGAAGGTCCTTTGTAGTACTTCTCTATTAAATTACAGACTGCTAGTGAGTCCGTAGCAATCTTAAACGTTACCAGCACAATTCAGCTATGTTACTCTAGTTTCAACATTATATTACTGTGTGCCAAGAAATCCAGCGTATCTGCATAGATAAAAACTTGTTCAATTCGCGTGACTGAACATAGCGTGTCTGTGGCACCGTATGTCGAGGTGACACCCGCAGTTCAAACCAGACGGTCTCACTCACAACTTTACTTGCTTATCAACATGGAAAGCTTTAAAAAAATGGAGGACTTTACGGACAAAGTTTTAAATATAAAATAATAACATTGTTTCCCTTGGAAGTTTCGATATAGAATGTAGAACGAATCAATCGCTTATTGGCTAAACGCCAGCGCCAGAGAAAGGCAAAAAGTAATCGCAATTTTACCCTCCCCCTACCCGAGATTAACAGAAAAACAAAAAACAAGATCCTACATCATTTTTTTTTTCTATTTTTTTCTACTTCGCTGATCAGTGGTCGCAAACAATACTGCTGAATATGAAGTTTGATTTCAGAGTCAGGCAATGCGATTGGGTTTTCCCAGCTGAAATTTCTCAGTACCAGCCCGCAGTCTAGATTTTGGTCTTGTTGATGGCAATTGGCTCTCCCTTATTACATGGGACTTAAACATAACTGACAAAATGTGTGTGTACAATATGTAACATAATTAACGCACATCCTGTAAGTAGTTTGATTAGAATCGTTTACTGAATCGATTTCTATAATTTTTAATACAGGTAATTTTTTTATCCCAAAAATAATTAAAACTACTTAAATCAGTACAGTACAGTACAGTCAAAACAAACTGAAATAGACCGTGACTCAAAGCTATAAGACTTCTAAAACTGCAGTTTTATTTGTATCAATACAAAATCCGTCATTCAATACAAAATAAAGATAAATTAGTAGAATTAGTAAAACTAAATAAATGTAAGGGTATGATGGGGCTGACATATCTTTAATAAAAGTCCCTAAACAAAACTACATAAAAAAAAATACTTAAACATGATAAACTAAAAATTCAATGTATGTTATGATTATAACATAGTATACTATTTGGGATGTCTGAGGGTGTGCGTTAATTACGTTAAATGTTGTGCAGAGGTATGAACATCTCTGCCTAACCCTTCGTGGAATACTGGCGCTGTTTTATTTTGTCTTCAAACGAGAAAGGATATTATTTTTTTCAACTGCAGCCAACTGAAACCACACTATCACCCTTCCTATACCAAGCGTCATAGCACGCTCCCGGCAAAAGTGTCCGGTGTCCCCAAATGGTCGCAGCGCACGACACAACACAGTTTACTTTCCTTGAACTACTTGGCAAAGCTTGCATGGGCCGTCTTTCATCCTGACTGGTTCACGGCCAACAAAATGGAAAGTGATATTTTTTGGGGCAGAGTTCAGTGGAACTAAATTTTGACGACCGACAAATTTTGAGGACAAATGTTTGTACGATCTACAAAGATTTTTTCCGGGTGTTCTGGGTAAAAGCTATGTTTTATAAAAAATATCTATCTATGTAATGTATTGTATTAAGTATATGAGTCATCTAGTACCCATAACACAAGCCCTGCTTAGTTTGGGGCTAGATGATGCTGTATGGATTGTCCAGCATTATTTATTTATTTATTTAAACGAGACATGATGTTACAATTTTTTTATAAAATGATAGATACTTTTTATAATAATAGCCCTCAATAATAATGTGGTTTCCTAACAGTAAAACTTTTATAGAATTGGATCATTAGTTCCGGAGATTACACCCTAAATACAAACTTACAAACAAATTTTACCTCTTTGTAATATTAGTATTTATAGATACAATATATTTACTTATCATCAATGTGACGTAAGCAAGTGCAATGCAATGGCTATAACGGACGAAGCTGCATTAAACTCAGTACAAGTACGTGCTTACATAATGAAAAAAAATACGCGGTCCGTTCCACACATTTGCTGAAAACATTTTTCGCCCTTCAATTTGAACTCAGAGTTTTGTGTTTCTGCGGTTATGCGGGAAGGTTTTTTTTTAATGTTTGTTTTGCATTGCGTCAACATTTTGCGGGCGTCGCGAAATGCTTTGAAATTCATCAAAAATAGCGACAGCGTTGGATGTGACGAACATTTTTGAATGCGCCCGTATTTACTAGCACACTCCACAAACATTTTCAGTAAACATCAATATTTTTATGAATTATTTACAATGGAACTTATCATGAAATGGAAACGGCTTTTTCGTCAGTAAGCTGATATTCCATTGTTATTGGCATATCAATCCACAATTTACTTAATAAGAAGTGAGACTGGAGTTTTTACGATAACCTCAGAAACATTACCAGTTTAAGTATCGTGTCATATTACTTCAAAAGACATTAAAAGATAAACAGTCAATAAAAGTTCAATTATTCATAAGACTGCAATACCTACTGCCTCGAAAATATTTACGACTCTTTCCTTCGATCGCTTTCTACTTACCGTAAAGAGCCCCAAACCTCTTTCCCATTGTCATTGGACTCGTAAAAAGATACCAGAAGTGATTGTATCGTATCTTTTGTGGGTTGAAAGTATTCCGTTTACGTAAAAGGTTGTATGTTGTATGGAATAGCGGGAAAAGCGTTCCGAATTAAATCTGGCATGGTTTGAGTAAACAGGTGGAAGGGTTGGGGTTGTCCCACAATGGCGGTCGGCGCACTACGAAAACAACCGTTACACCCAACGCTTATTTGTCTGAAGGGAATCGGAATTACGGTTTTGATACCGCCCTAGAATAATTGTTTGTTTAGATTGAGGTTGCGTTGGCATTTCTTTGCGGAGATTGGAAATGTCGATGACAGCTAATTATAAATTAAGTACACAAGATTGACGTCTACTTATTTTTTTATGTGAAATTTGCAAAAACAAAACTCGACTTTGGTATTTTTCTTAGCCAGACAAAATACAATGTCTTTTCAGGTTTGTACCTACATAAATATATTGAGGAGATCGTGGCTAAATAAAAACAGCCGCACGGGCTGATCGAAGGTTAAGCTACGCTTACCGAGGTCAGTCTGTGGATGGGTGACCGTTCGTAACATATTGAGACTCCTATTTAAGTTAAGCCGTTGGTTCCGGCTGTCATTTTTAGATCTTTGACAGTCGTTACGGGTATACAAAAGCCCGAAACCTTGAGACCAGTCTTACTAAGGCGTATCGTGTTGCCCAATAACTGGTTGTGGAAGTCGGACAGGCAGTCGCTCCATGTAAAATACTGGTATTCAGCTGCATCCGGTTGGACTAGTAGCCGACCCCAACATAGTTGGGAAAAGGCTAGGCAAATTTTTATGACCCACATAAAAATATTCATAATCAGAATACTTGTAAAAGTAGGTATGCAGAATTGGCATGATAACAAGATATTGAAGTAGAGAGTAGATATTTAAGTATGAAAGTTATTGGGATATGAAAAACTTCAAGTGTTGTAATACACGCAAGCAACCTGTCTACGTATGTTAGCCAAACACGCAACGTTGCTGTAACATCTGTCAAATAATAATTGACGCGTCTTATTCCACTGTAGTTATGTACAGAGGCCAGCACATCAACCTACCCTAATGTGTCAAATTTCTATGATAGATTATCAACTTTATTACAAGTAATTAAGGTTCATGTTCAATTGGTAAAATTTGACACATTGGGGTAGCTTGATGTGCTGGCATCTGTACCATACTAGCGGTTAAATTTATAATATTAAGCCAATAGTAGGTACTTTTTAGACCGGCTGTCTTGTATGGATCAGAATGTTGGGCCGCAAAAGGCATGAATGAAAGGCAGTTACATGCAGCTGAGATGAGAATGCTGAGGGGGATGTGTGGTGTTACGAGAATGGATAGAATAAGAAATGAGTATGTAAGAGGAAGTCTTAAAGTTGCGCCTGTGACCGAGAAGTTGTGTGGAAATCGGTTGTCATGGTATGGGCATGTGATGCGAAGGAATGAGGACCATGTTGTGAGGAAAGTTTTGAGTATGAATGTGCAGGGTTACATGAGTAGAGGAAGACCAAAGAAAAGATGGATGGATTGTGTGAAAGAGGATATGGCAAGAAAAGAGGTGACCCATGAGATGACGGCAAATAGAGATGTATGGAAGAAGAAAACATGCTGCGCCGACCCCAAATAAAGAAGGATAGAACTTAGAAGATAAAGTTACCTATAACCTTATAAGGATAAGAGCAGGAGGATGATGATGATGAACCTTGTAGTCGTCAGTAAATTATAATAAGTAATTAAGTACTTACTGAGGTAGTAAAATTAACGTTAATTGACGAATTATGAACGTGCTTAGAGCCTTTATTTTAATTTCATTACGACACACTTGACGTAATTAATGAAAATCCGAAGTGTGTTCATCTTTTATTAAGATTTTAGTATATTTTCGACTTTTCAGATAATCATTCATTCGATCATTTTTTTCATTCGTTTCATTCTACTTATTAGAACCTTAACATTTTGTGGTTACAAATAAATAAGTAGGTGTATTACGCGAATGGTTAATCTTGGATAGCCCGGTAGTAGGTTTCATAGATAGCGAGTCGACTAACTGACATGGCAAGCTGCCAGAGCTGCATCTGCAATAGACTTCCAACATAATATACCTATCAGTTTTCATTTACTGTTTTAGTATTTATCTACGTATATAACCTTATACTTATTGACTACTATTTTTAGGGTCATGATGGCCCAGTGGTTTAGGCTTCGCCTCTTGTGCACGAGGTTGTGGGTTCAAACCTGGGCAAGTACCAATGTGAGTTATTCAATTCATATGTACTTTCTAAGTTTATCTTGGACATTACTGACATCGGTGAAGGAAAACATCGTGAGGAAACCTGGACTTATATAATTAATATAAGTCTGAAATCGCCAACCCGTCTTGAGCAAGCGTGGTGATTAATGCTCGTGCCTTCTCTGTATGAGAAGAGGCCTTTGCCCCGCAGTGGGACAGTAATAGGCTGGTACTTTACTTTACTTTTTTATTTTTATTTTTAGGGTGCCGTACGTGAAAAGGAATAAACAGAACCCTTACAGGGTCACTTCGTTGTCGGTCTGTCTATCTGTCAAGACCTTTTTTGCACAGCAACGAAGTATCAAGTTGCACACAAGAAGTGGTACCATTTTTCAACTATTAAGTTAAGTTTGTCCTGCAATCCTACTAACCTTTCGTCAGAGTAATATTCGTTGCTTTCATTCTTAATGAACTTCTTACACATGATAATTATTATTACTCTTTAGAAGATATTATAAGTTAGTGAGTTCAGTTATTCATAAGACTGCAATACCTACTACGTCAAAAATATTTACGACTCTTTTCTTCGATCGCTTTCTACTTACTTTAAAGAGCCCCAAACCAACTTCCTATTGTCATTGGACTCGTAAAAAGATACCAAAAGTGATTGTATCGTGTATATATTTTGGTGAAAGTATCTGTATAATTACCTAACATTTGTACGGAACCCCGGCCCCGGTGCGCAAATCAGACTCGCTTTTGTTAGGTTCCATTATAGTTTCAGCTACTTAAACTTATCCAATTCAGTGCCATTCTCTCTAAATATAACTTTCCAGCATTAATATAGAAAGAGCATCTATGTTTAAAGGCCAAACTCGAGAGCTGAGGTTAAAAAATAAATGTTGCTTAGGAAGTTAATCCGCGGCGGACTACAGTGCGTGCGTCATCAGACCTCGCGTTATCTTTAGCTCGTAGTGAATGGAAACCTTCGTCAAAAATTCAGTGCTACAGGTCCAAAGGTTTGCTACGTAAGGGTTAATCTCTAGCCTGTACATTTTGTATTATATGTTACATATTAAGTCTATGACACGTTTATTACGGGTGATATAAGTCATTGACAAGTTAGATATAAACGTCTCGGTCTTTGTATCGAACATACGGTATGAATTACATTAAAAATTGCTATAAGAGACAAATCTTTTTCTCACAACTACATACGAGTACATACAAAAAACACGCGTTTTTTTCGAAATGGTGTATGCAAAAACTTCAGCACGCCATCTCTTACGATCCTTACATACTCCTTTTGCTTGGTTTACGTTCAGACATCTGGTTATACACGCACGCCTATTGAGAGTATTACGCACCTGACCTTCCTGAAGAACATCACCAATAAGAGGATAATAAGCGTATATCTTTCTACAGCGTCTCGTTTTAATATTTTTTTATACAAATCTAAGTCTTTTTACTTACTCCGTACCTAGTATACATATGTTTACTAAGACCATTAAAGAAAAATATAGTGTCTTTGCATTTCTAAACTAATACTTAAGTATTCAGGGGTGGAAACCGTGGAAAATCGTTATTTAAACGTTCTTTCTCTCGATGTGTTCGCGGACGGATTGCGGTAAGTATTCAAAGTGGATAAGCTTGACCTAGATAAAACCTATTATTTACACCTGACCACATTGCAGTTCCTATACAAAACGTACATACATACGTACATAAAGTCACGCCTTTTCCCCATGCGGGTAGGCAGAAATCACGGAACGCCACCCGCTACGATCCTTACATATTCATTTTGCTTCGCTCACTTTCATACATCTGGTCATATACAGAACGTGTCAGATCAATCCTACAAATGATATTACTACTTCTTCTGACTACTTCCTTACCAACTTAGCATTTTCCTCATCCCGAATCTCCGACCTTTGTTCTCGTCTTACTCCACCGAAGTTTAGATTAAGCAAAAATGTTTGCTTTTAGTATTTTACGACACTCCTAACTTCCGTAATTGCCTTAACTTTACTGAGATAACTCGAGTGTTGAAGTTGGAAGGCGTACGACATCAAAATACCGCAGAACATCAAGAGCACTTGTTTAGACTTTTTTTTAATAGGTTATAATTTGTCTACTATTGAGGACATAATGGTTTTTCTTTTTAGTTGATTATACCTAATGTGGAATTACTAACTAAATTATTTTCTTTATTAGATGGTTTTTTTCTCAGATATCTAAACATTAAATTTATGTACTCAATATTATTATTGAATTCATCATGTTTTGTTATATATCTATCTGTGAGTGGTAAGTAAATTGGACGTGTTTCTTGTGCTTTGTGTGTGGAGAAGCACGCAAACTTATTAAATAAAAATAAATCTGCTAAATTCCTAGATCAAAATCCCAGGGCACACAAAAGACAAAACCGTAATCTATATACCTACTACTTTCTCCGGCAGAAAAAATCGCATTGGCGGTCGGGCCGAAATTGGAATTATGTCCAACAAATGACGTCTGGGTCTCGCCTTATGACATGGGACTTTATAGGATCTCCTGCTAAATCTCCCAAGATTGGAATTCGGAACAGAGCCTTCGGGTCGGTAAAATGAAATAAATATGATATTATCGGATATGTCCGTATGTATTATATCCTTATTTTGTACGTAACCGCCTTTTTAGTACATACGGTTTTCTTTCGTAGTGAAATTCGCATGGAAAGGGATACCCTCCGTCTGTCGAATAGAGGGTTGTGAAGGAATCCTACCGATTTAAAACCTACGGTTTTTATCTGTACTACAAGTACAAGTACAGTGGCCCGGGAGATACTCGATTCGCACGCACCCTCGGCTGGTATCAGCCATAACCCCATCTCCAAGTGTGACCGATAACCAAAACCACCTATCCTTCCTTACACTTCAAATACTCGATTCACACCCACCCCCGACTGGTATCAGCCCGCCCTGCCTAGCGGGCCACATCACAAGTCTGGCCGATGCCTAGAACGCCCATCCTCCCTTACGCTACGAATATAATTTGAATGTTAATGTAATTGTGTTGTTTTCATGAATAATTTTGTTTTTATTTTTTAGCTTCTATGACTTAGATTTTTAACTTTTTGCTGTGCCCTGACAGGGTCTGCAACGGCTCTTAGCTTTAAGCATTTTGTTAACATCTTGTTTTACCTTGTGGAACGCAAATAAATGAATATGCGTATGAATAATACATATATGTATATATAATACCTACAGGCCCTGGTTGTCGTCTCAACGTTTTTTGATCAAAACTGTGAATGAATGTCATCTAGAATGAAACGTATTTCGATACCAAGGTAGTTTGTTGATGACGACGACGTCTGCACCATGAAAAAAGTATATAATACAATTACAAATATGTTTATTGAGGCGATTAAAGTATATTGTTGGGTCGTACAGGCCGTGGCACTTCGGTCACCACACGCACAATCAGTATTTAAATGTCGTGTAATCCAATGGGTCAAGGGACACAGGACACATTCGAACAATAATAATTATGACCCAAACGGTTGAAGAATAAACAGTATAACTTAGCACAAAGAAATATTAAAGCGGTGTCAAATAGTGACGACCTGACATGACCCGACACCAATTAAGTTCAGAGATCTAGAGAAGATTTAAAATTACAAACAGTTAAAATAAAATAGACTTGTCTCAAAATTGAGTGCTCGGGGACAGATTGGTGGGTGACAGACAGTGACCCCTCGCCACCAAATTACGAAAAACTTTTACGCATACTAAAGCCGGTAGCTTTTTTGTGATTTCTGCCCAATTTTGGTTATTTTTGGACTAGAATTTGCTAACACATCCCCATAGTTATGCCCTTATTTGTTCAATAAACAGTTTAAAAAAAAAACATTTTTACCGTTTTATTTTTTATTTTTTGCGGCCCGGTCCACAGACACCCACCGGTGACTGCCCCGGCGTTAAATTACCATAACATAACCAATAAACGGTTTCTTTCATCGCAGTTTGGCATCGTAGGTATATACCTAGTTAGTAGTGTTAGTGTAATATATACGGGTTCTCCTTTGTATATACAAAGGAGAACCCGTATATATTACACTAACACTAAGAACCGTTCATCGTAACTTTCAACTGCACTTTAGAGCGGGCAAGTCTTGACCTCCTTGTCAAGATTCGAAATGAATCGATTACCAGTCGTAAGATAAATGGTATAATACAAGATTCCTTAGTGAACCGACTTTATCTGTATCTTGGTTAACTTTAAAACAACTGTATTTGGTTTAGCCGCAATTAAAGGCCCTTTGGATAACTCTTACTTAAGTAGTTTAGGGATCCCGGTAGGGTAATCTCTCTGGACTCAGATTCCGTAAAAGGGGACGTTGAACTCATAAATCTAAGCACTAATTGTCTTCATACTGCAGGTTTTCAGAGAAAGGGAGAGTATTTTCAGCTAAGTTTGGTTGGTTGAAGATTTAAAAGCGCTTGTAGACTTTAAAAAGCAAAAATACAGCAATTGTTTTATATTTAACCAACGAAGAATGGAGGTTCTTCTGTCCACTCGTATTTTTTTGTTGTATGTCTTTGAAACGCATAACTTTATGCAGAGTAGTATTAGTATTAGCCGGAACTGTCCCACTGCTGGGAAAAGGCCTCCTTCCATTACTTCCATCGGTCGCGATTCCAAGCCACCTCTTTCCAATTCTTAATGAAGACAGGTCGCAGGTCAGAGACCCTAGTAATAAATTTAAATTTGACGACACGGTTGGCGCGGTGGTTGAGCCATCGGCTGCTGCGCCGCGTGTTGTGGGTTCGATCCCCACACGGAACAAATATTTGTATGGCCTACAGGCAGTTGTTCCGGGTCTGGCTGTTTGTGTATGTGAGTTTAAATGTTTGTAAACGCACCCACGATACAGGAGAAATTCCTAGTGTGGGGCAACGTTTTAAAAAAAAAAAAAAAATTGAATTAGGTAAATAATTCCGCCCCTAACGGCAGAAACAAAGGGATGATTGATTTGTCGCCTACTGAATTTTAACTTTTCAACTGATTTTGTTGAAACATGGCACACACATATAGTTCTAATAACACTACAACACAGTGAAGATCTGGAGTTGACTTGACTATGAAGACGGAAGACAGTCGAGGGAACCCATCTACGGCTTACAGCAGCAACCTCGTGTTTGGTTTTAATCATTTCAATTTCATTGATCTCGTTGAGATCTTCAAACCTAACTGGGTTATAACTAATTGGTAGATCAAAGAAACCATTATTTTTTAGGGTTCCGTTCCTCAAAAGGAATAAACGGAACCCTTATAGGATCACTTCGATGTCCATCTGCCTGCCTGTCTGACGACCCTTGTTGTCCCTTGTTATCCGCAACGCATGAAGGTATAAAGTTGAAATGAATACCAAATACGTAGGTCTGAAAACAAGGGAAGTCCCCTGGAGCTCTAAAAGATCTAGTTGACAACGAAACAAACATACTCGCAAAAAGATCAAAACTATAAGGTACGTCCCGTTGACCGTTTCAGTAAATTAAAAGTCCGAAAATCGGTCGTTTGTAGTTTTGTGACATAAAAAATACTTTTTGTGAAAACTTACAATTGCAGTTGGAGAATTGACCGCGACGTATTTCGATGTTTGGCAGAACATTTTTTCAATTGGGATTAAGAAATATATATACCGTGCGACTGGAGTGAAGCTACGCAGCCGGGCACAGTTTTGAGACGGAACCCTCCGTCGCGAGTCCTACTTGCTTTTGTCTTGTTTTTTTACAGAACTTCAACGAAACATAATCTTGTACTTTGCTAAATTATTTTTTTGTTAGGAGCGGTCTTGAAATTAGTTACTTTAATTAGTGTTGGAACTAGTACTATTAAAACTAAAAAGATTAATACTATGAAGTGGTATGGTACACACTTTATAAACCTTTTTAGATAGATTAGACATATTTGACAAAATTTTAATGAACCACTGAAAAATCATTCCTTTGTCGAAATACATGCAAGGCGAAACGGCAAATTGGAAATAAATCGTGTAGGTAAAGTAGAACTATAAGGCATACTATATCTAAACTAATATTATAAAGAGGAAAGATTTAATTGTTTGTTCGTTTGTTTGTAATAGATAAACTCAAAAACTGCTTAGCCGATATAAAAACATATTGCGTCTATATAAAGCTATATTATCAGCGAGTAAGGCAGGCAATATTTTATTTTCAAAACTACGCTTTAAAGGGGATTGCGGGGATGTTGGCGAAGTCGCGGGCGGAGTACTAGTCTGCTATACATCGATACATAAAAAAACAGTACATAAAGCGGAAGTAATTCCCATAACTACCAACTACGTTGACCGAGCAGTTTGATGACCTATGAGCCTTCACACCGTATTCAATTCCCTTCATGAAAAGTCGTTGAACCGACCCAATGTTCAGGTAATCAAATACAAATGCATTTAAATAGGTCGTATAGCATCGATTTACGATCAAATTTATGGCTTTTAGGCCTATTGCCAAGTTTATGAGTTGTCCATGGAAACGTGGCTTGTCTATGGTATGTTTAATGTTATGACGTGTGACATTGGCCACGTATTGACCTATCAATCATACAGTGGTATGGTAATATTGAAAAATAAGTCCATCTCGGACACTAATATGCATGGTCGTCACATGATTTGACCAAGATAATGTCTGGATTTTAACATAGACTGGAGTTAGACAGGGAAAAACAAACTAGGTTGAAAAAGAAAGTATGTTTGAGGTGTGAAAGTGCTTGCAAGAACCAATTTATGGAAATACATAATTATAATTTATCAAGTAATCTTACTTGTGGAATATTGTTTGATGTCAAATATCAAAGTCCCATCTTCATTTTTTTTATATTAATACTAGCTGACCCAGCAAACGTTGTTTTTCCATATAGAGGTTGGTGATGGAAGGGTGAAAATTTAAAGTTGTATGTAAATTTGTATGCGGTATCGTAAAAAAAATGTCTAAAAAATAAAAAATAAAATTTAGGGGTGGAGCACCCTTAACATTTAGGGGAATGAAAAATAGATGTTGTCCGATTCGCAGACCTAAGCTTGAGCCATTTCGGAGGAGTTTAATTACAAACACCGTGACACGAGAATTTTATATATTAGACCATAATCATGCCTGAGAGAATCATGAATGAATTGGTCGTCAGACACAGACAGTTACAATGACTATAAAAAATAACTGCGACAGCCTGTCTGTTTGATAAGTTGATAGGATTAAATATTAATTTTCTATTCTGAGATTTTTTCAGCCTTTAACACGTTGAACGCCAAATGACCGACAAACAACACATTTTCTATTGTGTCTCTTTATTTGCCAGTTAAGGTGTTAATAACCTTTATCAATCTTTTGCCTAATCAATTTATTATCTTCTAAGTATATATTAATACGTAAAGAGACTGAGGAACTGCGTGCATCTTTTTTGGTAATAGTTATATATTGTTAATAATTATTGTAATAGTTATATGGTCATAGTTTAATTGTAGGTATATGCAGAAAGAAAACTAAAACGCTCGAATTCGACCACAATGGGCGACCAGTAGTTATACTTAAACAAATTACTAACCTCAACATTAAATCATAATAATGGAAAGTTATTGTCCCATGGAGTTGAAACTTTTCAGACATAATTAAGTCTAATGACAATAGTAATATTATTATAAGCTTTGTGTTTCGACAAAACTGATGATAGACTTTGTTACACTTTATTTAATTAGACTATTAAAAATAAGTAAGTACCTACTATACTAATAATGTTGTGATGGCCCCATTATGCACGAGGTGGTGGGGTCTAATCCGAGCAAGTACAATTTGACTGATTAAAATCTACTTTCTTAATGTAGGATACATTTAGAAAGTAGATTTTAATTAGTCATCATAAATTAGGCATCACTGACATCAGTGAAGGAAAACATCGTGAGGAAACCTGGACTTATAATTGATATAAGTCTGAAATCGCCCCCGTCTTGAGCAAGCTTGGTGGTTAGAGCTCGCGCTTTATTTGTATAAGAAGAGATATTTGCTCTGCAGTGGGGCAGTAAAAGCCGGTTTTGCGTGTATGTAAAGATATACGTAGAATGTAAACGAAGCAAAATAAGTATGGAAGGATCGTAGCAGGTGGCGTTATGTAGTTTCTGCCTACAACCATAGGGAGAAGGCGTGAGTTTATGTATATATGTATGTATGGGACAGTTATATGCTGGTATTATTAGATTTCTAACTACTTATTAACATTTTGAACGCCATTGTTACATATGCACGACAAGCGAATGCATGCCCTGAACGCCAACATCACAATAAATGCGATGCACGATAAGTACTATAACACAAAATAAACATTAAATCATTACTTTTGTTTGTGTTTATTTATATATCTTCAAAATTGAAGCTTCCGTACGTTTATCATTGCACAGAAACAAATTAAAATACACCTTGGATATTGATAAATACATGATCACAAAGAAGAAATTAAACGTTTTTATTAAAAAGGCTTGGCGTGGAGGGCACGCGATTGCGTTTATACTCTGGCGTTCAAAATGGTAAGAAAGTAAAAATATACCTACGTACAGCACGTTTGTGCGTTCACTGTGCTTTTAAGATGCAGTAGGTCATGATGTAATTAGAAATGCATATATCAGTTTACAGAACATACAAACAGTTTGAAAAAAATCAAGGTAGTTTAGCGTTAAGTACGAGTATACCGATTAAGATGGCCTTTAGAGATGTGTTTAATATAAATATAGTGTAAGGCGATTGGCACACTGCACCGCATTACGCAGCGGGGTTCGCGGCGACGAACGACGAACACGGCGCGTGAATGCGTTGTACTACGCGTTTTCTATAAAACACAGATACCTACTTGTAGGCAACGTAAGAATACGCACTCCCGCGCTACACTGCGTGATGCGGTGCAGTATGCCTTTCAAGTAACCGACTTTTCTTTCGTTCAGAAACAAGATGTTTACTTACCTTAATATTACCCGTATAAAAATGAGAAACTAAGTAATAAAATTGGGCAATTCCAAAAAACAAAGGAAGTGCTTTGTCCTCCGATGTTTTTTATAAGTAGGTACACAACAATACAACAATTTAATTTATTAAACATGGTATTAAACGGAAACGTTTAATTGTATATTCTTAATTAATAAATAGAGCAGTAAAGGATCCTGGTGTCTTAATTGACAGTAATATTTTATGGCGTGTGACAAGTATAAAAGATACGTACTGGTAACGTGCGCTTTTTATTCTACGCGGTAAAATCCCTTCAGAGGTTCTTGCTCATTAAAGCAAAAAATCTTCTCTAGGTCAAACGCTGATTGCACCAATCATTGATTACGCCGAAACTAGTTTTTGAATGCCGAGGTTTTTGGGCTCTTCTATCTTTATTTATTATTACTTATTATTAAATTGTTATTTATAATATGCTAGAGATTTATATACCAATATGCGAGGAATCAAAACATAATTTTGGTAAAGCGCATTGTTGAATTTTCAACGCCTTAGTCCTGAGAGTAAAAAATCCAGCACTGCAATAATTGGACATTAATTTACGTGTAATTTAGTGTTAGTACAAACGGTCATTAAGCATCGAATAAAAGTTCTATCATCCCTTAATAGAAACCTCTACGAGCGTAGCCGTAGCCGCCGTAGCTTGCATCCCGCTACGGCCCCTACGCGGCCGCTACGAACTACGAACCGCTACGATATCGTTACGTAACTATTGCCGCTTGCAAACTCCTCGCTTTTTTTAATATTTGTATAATAAATACTTTATAATAATGAAAAGAAAAATTACCTTGTTCATTCCATTTCCCATTTTCGTATATTACTATACAAACTATTCAAACCAACAAAATTATTGTCGTCATCTTAACAATACATAACAACCAACACACAACGTTTTATAAACATGTTAATTTAAAAATCAGCGGTATATTAGCGTCATGTTCTGTCAAACTGTCAACACGTTCGCGTCACTATGACTACATTGTTGACGCCGCCGGTGCGCCACGCGCTATCGATGTTGCCATCTAAAATCGGTTACATAAAAAGTGTAACATGATGATAGGGATGAGTTGTTGAGCACCGGTTGGCTTAGCAACTTTAACTTGATTGTTGTTGGTTTTAAAGTTTTTTATCGCGCCTTTGTGTTATCGATCGTGTTTGTTTGAGTGAGGAGTGTGTTCGCGAGTGTACCCGAGGGACGCGTGCGGCGTGCTCGGCTCGCGGCGCGCCACTGCCGGAGCTGTCAGTACGATGGCCCGGCGACACTGCGTCTATAAAACCCTGGAGGGACGGCCGCTTGTCGATTCATTTATGTCGATGTCTTTAGTGAAAGTAAGTTTTGGTTTTAGTTACAGTGAATCTTTTTAAGTAACATTTAGGTTAGGTTTCTACACATATATTTGAATTGAATGGCCCGTTAAGTACAGATATCGTAGAAAAAGGGTTATTCACACTGTCGAATGTTATTGGGCGACAAATTAGCAGATGCAGTGCCCCCTTGAATCACAGGTTACATTTATGAACATTTGCCATAGTAAAATTATCAGAAGCTTCGCAGGTTGGTAGGTACGGAGCCGTCCCATTCACAAAGCTTTATCTTCAAACTGGACCACAACAAACACACTTATATTTAAAAATGGGATACAGAATAAAAATAATTAATAGTATCGATAGTAATAATACAGCTTTATCAGCCGCCAAGTGCGGTGCTGATGGGTGAGAAAACACTCCGGGACACCCGCACGCTAAGCCAATCCGTTAAAAGCACCGATCGAGCTCCGAATAATACTTACAAGAAATTAAAAACAAACTTTCATTGAATGTGAAGAACAATCTAGAATTCCTGTAAACATTTTCAGTTATGAATGTTTGTGTGTTTAAGATTGGTCTTTATCGAAATAGAATCTTTCTACATTTGTACACTGTTGTATTATTAAATTTCCTTAGCTGAATCATTTAGGATTTTATCTACCGAGTTTTTCTTTATGACAAAATTAAATACAACGCTTTTTGGATATGTAGCATGGTACCTGGTTCTAATCTGCAAAGAAAGTTTGTTGTGTGGTTTTATTGTGTGCGGAAACATAGGTGCGGCTCACTCTCATAGTCAGAAAAGAGGGCAAGCCGAGACGAACGGGGAGAGAACAGGCATAGATCCGAGGTATTGCGATGCCACACTACGAAGAAATCGGTTATGAGGAAAGGCATTTACACTTATCCCGACCTGGAAATCCAACCCAAGGCCCAACGCCCTGCAGTCGCACTTCCAACACGAGACCCACGAGGCAGCACCTATAGGACAACTACCTATCTAATGGTGATCAATGGTGATCATACGTGAAATATTGATTGTAACGATGGATAAATATCCTAGGAATAAAGGGTCGTTTACAAAGTGGTGTAATAAATCGTTCTGTTCACAATATTGTTTTTACAATATTAAATGTAATAAATCAAACTCTCATAAATTAGTTAAAAAATAAGTTTATTTCGATAAGTAGTTTTGTAATTAATACTGAAGTTCACACTAACATTACAAAAATATGTTTGCCTACAACTGCTATAGTTTAAATATAGGGAATGGTTATTTTTCTTATCACTAGGGTTTCTTGTCTTTACTGGTGTAAAGTTAAACAATAGAACCACAAAATTAACTACACCCTGAAACTATAATTGGAGTATTACCACGGACAGACAGTTCAGTTACTAGATTGGTAAGCTCAAGGGAACTCTAAACTGTCTTACAGCCAGTCAAAAGCTTAGTTAAAATCACAAGAGGAATGGTTGGAATCTTTTTGCTCTTAGAATATACCTACTGTAAATCTGTTCGTACTTTGTTCTTTATAACAACTTTGCTAGGGAAAAGCCCTTAGAAAATTAAACAGTTTAATTTGTACTTTAACATTGTATCTTTTCATAAGTACGTATAACTAGAAAGAATATTCTGCGGATATCGTTAACATAATTAGTATGATTCTTACGTTTTCGTCCAGTTGTTTAATCAGTAGTGCTAATATTATGTAATAAATCTCCCTGTGTAAACTTAAGTGAAATAAGCGGTGAAGTGAGCTATTTATTTATTCAATGCTTTAAGCACACAAATGTACAGAGGCGGACTTAATGCCATAGGCATTTTCTACCAGCCAACCTTTGGGTGATGCAGAGACAAACAGTGGTAAGTGCACAAACAGTGATGGTGTGTAGCTATCAGTGTCTTAATTAAGTTGGGTTACATTACCAGCTCACTTCATCGGTCAGCTCACCCAATTACTTTTTACTGAATCGGCCGACTGATAATACCAGAGAAAAGAATAAGTATGTTTTATATGTTATCTACACTGAACAAATCCGGTCATCGAAAATAACACTGTATTTTTTTTTATTGATGTCTTTGACTAAACAAAAAAAATATTCATCATTCTTCCTTGTTCTTGGTCCTAGGCTGAGCTACCAAGGTTAGGCCGAACACGATCAGCATAGCACCAGCCCACCATCTGACAGACGAAGCTTCTTCAAACAGCGTTATACCTATAACTCCCTGAAATAAATAGCACGCATTTAAAAACTAACGAAATAAGTGATGAGGTATTTTTATGAGAACATGGCGGTTAAAAACTCGGTGGCCGTGTAATTGAGTTTTACTATTACGAATGAATTCCCAGTTATAAAACATTAAAAGCACATACTAGGGTACCTACTTATTACACCGCGGCACGTAGGACGTAGGTAATACCTATTCCATATTCAAATCTATATTTCTGGTTGTTGTTATTTCCACTTAAACAAATACCAACTTAATGTTAGTGTAAATTAAACCTACTTAACAATGACTAGCAGTACCTATTGTAAGTCATTAAAAGTTGTAAAGCAAACTGAACGTTACGCGTGGGTTTTAAAGTTGTTTTTTCAAAGAGACGTATTTCTTTACATTTTAAGAGGTTTAATTGCAAACGCATGATGCGTAGTTACCTAGACATTACTACTACTCAAGTCCTGTGTCTTAACTAAAGGATATCTATACCTACCTTCATATCGGTATCGTACCGTATCGTACTGTTAGCAATAACAGTTTTTCCTGGTCGTTTTTAAAAGAGTTGAACCATCAAATACCTACTGAAATAAAGTATCTCTTATTTTTGCCATTTTGAAGGCTATTTATAATTCCCGACGAAATGGAATCGTTAGTTTCACACGTTTTCACACTTGACCTTTCATGGTTCTACATATATGTTTCATTGTCTCTTTGTCATTTGCAAACTTATAAACTTAACTTTCATTGATAGTTTTCAATTCATATTCTATTTAAATTTTAACAATCTGAGCAATCTCTTTAGTTAGATTTGTTATTTAAGAAATAAATAATAACCAGGAATGACCACATTTCTGGTAAAATAAATAACCTCTGCGGCAAGGAATTATCAGTAAAGCTTCAAGCAATGTCGGTAGAAAATACTAATATGGAAAAAAAACCGTAATGGCATCGTTACCTACTAATATAATTTCGGCCAACGACTGGTCACTTACTTTGTTACTTAAGTAATACGAGTACCACAAACCTCTTTACTGTAATATTACATTTCTTAAATAATTGTAGGCTGTCCATTCTGATAAACACAATGTTTATGTGGCCAGCTACTTTTGTTCCAGAAATTAAGAAAAGAGGTTAAACAAAGCAGTGTCATTTTTTTTTTGCTATTTCTTTCATTTGCAACAGTCTAAAACAGGTTCTATAGGATACCTAACAGTAATTACCCATTCATCATAAATCTGAGTACGGTTTTTTTTTCAAAATGAACATCTGGCAACGGCCTGGCTCGGTATTTTCGAGAGGGCGATTGCCTGTGACAGCATTTTCTGATTCACTGAACATGGGGAAAATTGGAACGTCGGACCCTGGTCACATGGCTGTCGTAACTAGGTAATTTCAATGTTAAGAGCATATGCTGATATGCTTGGTCCCAACCAAGCCTTTGTCGTATTTATACCCAGTCTTCGTGAGATTGCTTTTGGAATGCTTGCGTCAAAAACTTTTAATAGGTAACACATACCCGACCATTCACTATTTTACTGCGCTGGCCTGACCTTTTCCACTCCTAGACTGGGCTAAGGCCAGCTCTTCCACTCTCATTCAGAAAAATCGCAAAATTCATTGAATAAACTTGGAGTAAAGATTCGAATTGACTCATCAGAAAATTCTTCGTTTAATTCCCGTGATATTTAATAAGGGTGTTAATGTAGGGACCTACGAGTACGTAGGTAGGACCCGTACCTGCATCGATATCTTGTTGTAAGAAGTATGGTTGGAAGGGACATTGACGCACGAACTGATATTATATGTTCTAAACATGATTCTTGTTTATCAAATTTATCGTCGGCTTCTTCCACATTTTTAATGATGTGTCTTTTAAAAGTAAAAAGTAGAAAAAAGTAAAAAGTCACGAGAACATCAGCGTTCTCTCTTACCCGATGACGTTTTAAATTAATGATTTGTTACTTATTTATTTAATTACATGATTCTTTAGATAAATAACAATCTTTAGATAAATTCAATCTCTGATTGAAGATTACATAAGGTTAGGTAGAAAACACGATTTTTAACAGTTTAAGTAACATCAGGAAAAAACATAAAAATAAGGAAAACCCGAAGAAAAATTTCAACGCTGAGGGGTCCAAAATCAGATACTTACCTACTTAGTTACTGATGTCACGGTATCAGGTGTGTGCGATGATGTCCCTTCTACCATGTACAGTAGGACCCTTCTTCCATAATACCAGGTCTATGAACATCCAAGCCTTTTTGTGATGAATTCTCAAACCTTCCGCTTTTTCAGGCAGGTTCCTGCATACCTACTGGTCTGACAGAATTATACCTACTGCTCCTATACTATACGTATTGACGATATTGACTGCGATACTACCTACACTGGCGGACTGGGCTATTAAGGATCTACTTATCTATGTATATAAAAAATCCATTCAGATATTGTATTATAATTTGGACTTAACTTACCGATAGCACATAACTGGAGGCCGCTGATATGACAGTAGGTGTTGCGGAGTTCGTGGCTGCATCAAGAGACCGGAGGTAATGTCTGCAGCCCCACGTATTGGCCAACACCATAGTCAGTAGTAAGGCACCCCATATGATGTAACTATCGCCCTGTTGATAGGTGAGAAGGGAAGATAAGTAAAGTTTTTAACCCTCGTTATATGTTGGTCTACGTAGGTATAGTTTTTCGTTTTTTTTTATATATACATATATAGTAATGTTCAATGAGGAGCTCGTGGCTATATAAAAACAGCCGCACGGGTTGATCGAAGGTTAAGCTACGCTTGCCGAGGTCAGTCTGTGGATGGGTGACCGTTCGTAACATATCGAGACTCATCCGTGCCTCGGAAAGCACTAACGCCGTTGGTCCCGGCTGTCATTTGTAGATCTTTGACAGTCGTTACGGGTAGTCAGAAGCCTGAAAGTCTGACAACCAGTCTTACCAAGGGGTATCGTGTTGCCCAGTGACTGGAGGTCAGATAGGCAGTCGCTCGGTGTAAAATACTGGTATTCAGTTGCATCCGGTTAGACTGGTAGCCGACCCCAACATAGTTGGAAAAAGGCTAGGCAGATGTTGATGATGAGTAATGTTCAACGTTATGTTTTGATTTGGTAAAATGGTGGGTTGAAACCATAACAGCCCAACATGGTTCTCTATAATTCGGAATACCGTTGTTGAGGGCTGAAGGCTGTGATTTGGGTAGATATGGGAAACCTCTTAGTAGAACCTTAGTATACTAGGGCCGCATCTGACGGCTCAAACATCAGATAATCCGAGTCTTGGAAACGGCTCCAATGATTTTCATGAATTTTAGTATGCAGAGGGTTTCGGGGGCGATAAATCGATCTAGCTAAGTTTCATTTTCAGAAAACATCGTTTTATCCGAGCAAAGCTCAGTCATCCAGGTACTGTATACCTACATGAGTACGTACCTACTATAGGTAAATGAGCTGAACTCACGGTAATTATTCTCGGTCATCAGCCCGTGAACGTTTACTGATGAATGCATGGGTCATTAGTTACAGGCCGTCGCGTCGCCTACAGAAATATTTACTAGCCGCTAACTAACGATCAGACATTTTATGATGCACTAACACTTCTATTTAGTTACATATGTACCTCATTTTATTTATTTACTTAATTTGTTAATAGAATAGATGAACATGGTATAATTAGGTATAGTTTATCAATGTACATTAATTTGTAAAAGTAAATAATCAATCGTTTTATATATAAACCAATTACCGAACTTCACATTTAAAAACAACATACGAAAACAAATCTTAATTTTATAAAATTAATATGAGATTAAAGAAGTATGTTTGGTGTAACATTGAATGATCGATTGAAGGATTATGTTATAAAACAACGTTGTGGTTTAAAAGAAGATTTAATGACATGAATGAAAAGAGTATGGCTCTGATGGTTTGGTCACGTTCAGGGGATGAATGGAAGACGAATAACAAGGGCAGATGCGGAAACGGCGGGAGGGGACGCCTTAGAAGAACATACACTGACCTCATTGGTGATGCTCTTCATAAAGGTCAGGTGCGTAGTACTCGCAATCGGCGTGCGTGCGTGCTTGTATGACCAGATGTATGAACGTATACGAAGCAAAAGGAGTATGTAAGGATCGTAGCTGGTGGTTCTGCCAACCCCAATGGGAAAAAGGCGTGAGTTTATGTATGTAACATGAGATAACTACTTTAACAACCAAAACAGATTTGGCTTAAGTCTAAAAGGTATAGAAGGGGAAAAATAAGATACCACAAAGCAAAGATCAAACTTAGTCTATTAAAATGACTGCGAAAGAGGGTTTTGAAGGTCTTACTTCGACAGGGACTTAAATAACACATTTATTCATGTACTTAAAACCGTTGTCTTGGATAAATATCCTAGATACTGGCGAGTCTCAATGCACAGTGGCGGAACGATCGACTGCCGCGCCGCGTGTCGTGGGTTCGATTTCCGTACGAAACAAATTTTTGTGTGGCTCACAGGTAGTTGTTCCGGGTCTGTTCGTGTATGTGACTTTAAATGTTTGTAAACGCACCCACGACACAGGAGAAATTACTAGTGTGGGGAGAAGTAAAAAAAAATACGTGTCGAATTGATTAAAACAGAATCATTCAAAATTAATATAGTTTTCTTCGGAACTTCTAGATTTCTAATTCGTTTACTGTGGCCAATGGGTCAGGTAGGCATCCGCTGCTGAGCACAGACCATTAACTTGTTAAGAGCGATCACTATTGTATCTAGTTTATGATCATGAACGAAAAGTTCTAGTCTCACATTCATCAGGTACAAATGGGACAAGATGCTGCACAATTTGTAAATCGCAAGTAAGTTAGCTGAATACTGGTATTCATCCGGTTAGACTGGATGCCGACCCTAACATAGTTGGGAAAAGGCTATGAAGATGATGATGATGAGGTAGGTTAGTGAGGTTAGCTGATACCCTACTTGCAGTTTCATTATAAGGAGTGGGCTGAATAATAAATCAAGATTACTCTTAGAAACATGTTTATTATATAATAGGCATTAATGCAAAACAACGGACGTAGATCCTGATAGTATTTGTTTATCCTTATCTAGCAAAATTTATGCAAACGTAATGAATTAATACTAATGTCCGTTTTCACCAACACTAGGCGACACATAAATGAATGCCTATATAAAAGTGCGCTGGTGGATTTTCAACGCTCGGCTCGGCATCGACAGTATAAAATTCAACAGCGTGCTATTTAGGTGTTACCTAGTATTAGCGAAAACAGGTATAAGAGTTATATATTTGTTAAATGTAAGACTCTTCCGCACAGACGCGATTTATCATAGTACGATATGGATAATAGGAGATAGATAAGTACCTATTATTGTACAGATTATACAGAGGTAGGCAGAGGTAGGATATAATAGATTAGATCGTGAATTGCTAAGGAGCATTTTTTGCCAGTTTTGAGGCTTACGAAACTATTTGAAAAGGACGCTGTTCCACTTTGATCGGTTACCAACGACTTAATACTAAATGTTAAAATAAAACCTGAAGAAATCGTCTGAAATTACCAAAGATTCACGGTTAGTTTGGTGTTCAATGCTGATTTGACTCTTCTCTGAAAAAAAGTAGAATTTCGCCCTACTCTGATACAGGGTTAAAGGGTAGTTTTATTTAGGAATCAGCAAGCAATTTCGTATGATAAAATCCCACCTGTGTGAAAGAACCTTAACAATAGTATTCACCATTCCACCTTATTAATAAATTACTGGTCACCACTCAAGGTCGAGTCGTGTCATTTTTTCTTAATTCTACTAGCTATCCACTCTAAACCTAAATGTAATCCTTCACCAGTGAGGCCGCAGCACGCCTGTATGTGCCACGGATGCTGTTTTATTGACGTCAGCTCCAACTGTTCCGATATCTCCGCGGCCGTCATTGAACCTTTCACGTCCTGCTTGTTCGCGTACACCAGCAGACATGCTTTACTGAGCTCTTCGTGCTTCAACATCTGATGCAGCTCGTCGCGACATAAACTCAACCGTTGCCGGTCCGTCGAGTCCACTACCATTATCACGAACTCGCTGTTCGTGAAGTAAGTATTCCACGCTGATCTCAGGCTCTGCTGCCCACCCAGGTCCCACATCACAAAGCGTAGGCTCTTCCACACAAACTCTTCGACATTTGAGCCTATGGTTGGTCTGGTGTGAACTGTCTCTCCTAGCAGCAACTGGTATAGGATTGTCGTCTTGCCAGCATTGTCCAAACCCACTAGGAGCAGTTTGTGTTCCTCATTACCGAACAAGCTCCAGATCTTCGATAGCAGTAAACCCATTCTTGGCAATGTTTGCACCACTCCACTAAAAAGATCAAGGAGATAAAGGCCGTCAGTTAAAGTAATAAAAATAGTTAAATTATTAAGCATTTAGAGAAATAATTTTGTAAGTAATCTAGATAGGTTTAACTTTACAAAAACATAGTGTCGTGTTCTGCTTATCACCAATCCTCTATCAAGATAACATTTGTGATGAATAGCGCCATCTAGTGTTAAGTGCAACAAATAAAACTATTTGTTTTCTGTTTCTTAAAATGAATGAATTCACCGTAATATATAGTACACTCGTCGCAAAGGTGCATACCCATAACAAAACAAAACACTGAACATTACAAATTATTGGGATTTTATTTCCGTATGGTATGAGTACGTAAATGTTATTGCACTACCCAACTTTCACCAATGAATAAATAGATAAACTTACTACGACAGTGGCTGTTCCTGATAATTTTCCCAATGTACTACCAGCAGATGCCCATATACCGGCTAAAAATGCTTCATAAAACATGATTTTAGTATAAAAACATTTAACAAAACAATTGACGACATTTAGGTTATGAATAAAGAATCGATTTTATTCATAAAACTACCACAATCCTTTTTACGAAGAACAAGAACATAGCTTTGGTTTGTAGAGTTCTTTTGAAAATACTACATGTTGTTTGCTTCATTAAAACAACCTATGTTCAGTCACTTTTTCATATTAAACATAATTTATAATTTAGGTTTTGAAGTTTGGTTCTATCTATATTTATGGAACAGTTTTCGAAAACCATTTTAAGATGCTTGAAATGGAGTGTACCAAATATTTTTGTCTGTGATTAGATTTTGTCAAATCTCAATTCATTATTGTCAAAACCAAAAGTCATGTTGAAGTTGAGCTCGCAGTGATAATCGTGTTATTTCAACTTTCGATATTGGTTATATTTAGCTTTTTAATTTGTTATAAACGCATGTACACTGAATTCAGTCGGTTAGTAATTCAGTATCCGCTTGTCTGTGAAGTGTGAATATCGCTTAATTGAGAAAAGGTTAAAAAATTCAGTGTGTATTTATATTGTTGGTAATGTTGTAAAGCCTTCGTCTTTGATTCGTAATTTCGCAAATCGCAGCTTAAATAAAACATAATAAAAATGGAAAACGTGAAATCCGGTGACAACGTGCTAATAATTTGGAACAACGATAACCAGAGCAGCATCAGTAGTTTGGTGGAAGAGATTAAAGAAGTCGTTGGGAATGGATCAGTAGTTCTGGAAAACTCTGAAATGATAACCGAATGTAAGATATACTCCTTACTTCATACCTTCTTACAAGAAAGCCCTTAAAAAATGCTAAGTCAATAATAATAATAATTTTGTATTCATTCAATCTGATCTATTTTTTATGTCTTGTTGTTTAGCATCGCGGCCTGCATCATCATACGAAGCTGTGTTATCAAACTGGCTACCCCCATACACCGTTAAACACACAGACAGCATCTTGGCAATTATTGTGAAACTCCTCAAGCCCAGCGGGAAACTAATTCTAAAAGATACAACAGATTTGAACAGCACACTCAAAATAAATGGGTTTATTAATGTCACAAAGTCTTCTGATAATTTATATTTAGCTGAGAAACCTAAATTTGAGGTAAGTGTAATTTTAAAATATAATTTAGATGTAGTTTCTTAATTTAAAAAGGACCATGCTTTTATAGTAGCCAGCACACATGCTTAATAACATGAGGACAGCAGCAATGACACTAGGGACTGGAATCAGTTTATTTGATAGATTTTTCATTGATGAAAAACTTCTCACAAGTGCAGGCCTACTAGTACTAGATTTTACAAATGATATGCAATGCGTTACTGCGGAATGGAGGGCTGTCAGCTTTGCTTGCTATTTGCCATTGTAAGTTATCCTCTCTCTTTCTGTGATGAGTATGCAATGGGAGTCATCCTAATTATGCAAATTGTGTCCTTAAAACATTACACAATAGAAAATGTATTGTTTGTCGGTCATTTGGCAATGAATATGTTAAAACAGTAAATCCTATACTATATTAGTAGGTTTTTACTGCATTTGTGCAGATTAGGAGGTTGAATTTGTATTAATTAAGATATTATTTCCAAATTTTTCCAGGTTGGTTCAAAAGCATCCTTAAAACTAAATGGCAAGCCGGCAGTCTGGAAACTAGAAGACACAGTTGAAGAAGCATGGACAGGGGCCAATGATGAAGACATCATTGATGATAACCAGCTTCTTGACGAAAATGATCTGATAAAACCGGACCAGAGTTCCTTGAGAGGTATATTTTGAATCATTACATACATATTTCATTAAATCCATTTTATCAGCTCTAGAACAGTTTACAGCCTAGATATTAATGACCTTATTTTATATAATAAAAAGCATAATGAAATCACCATCAAAATATACCTTAAAACAGTAAGAATATCAATTATTCAACATAAAGTAATAAGTTTGATGATAAGGAAACACTTATCAGTTGTTGTCCACATAGCACGTTATCTTGATAACAAAACAACGCCGTGTGTTGAGGTTTCGTGTTCTGAGCCCGCATTCATTGGCTCGACTTAGAGTGATTCGGTTGAGGTTTCGTGTTGCGAGTTGCGACTATTCCCAATGACGCAGCCCATTCACGCAAGCCGCAAGGTCAATGGCTTTGTAGGTACGAGTTGTGGAACAGGTTTATTTTTGTGTGTGACTGAAATGAAACTTTCTGAGGGGTTTTAAGAAATTTGACCATAGTGCTCTATGCATTATGTACCTACGATTCGAAATTTAAACTTATGCCGTCGACGCTATAAGCTCGTCTATTTAAATCATTTATGTGCTAACCATGACTAAATCTTCAAAATAAACGTTTTCAGTTTGTGCAACGACGGGCAAACGAAAAGCGTGTGCGGACTGTTCGTGTGGTCTGGCAGAAGAACTCAAGGGAGAGGTCAAGGAAACTCCGAAATCCTCCTGTGGAAGCGTAAGTTTCATAATTATATTATAACTTGTTTATGCAAAACCATTCTTATGGTGCCTTCTTATAAGAGCATGTTTCCGCTGTTCCTACTGTTCCATAAATTTGCGAGGCTGACCCAGTCTTGCATGAAGGTCACGCTTTAAAATGTTATCGTAAGTTTTTTGTAGGTAGGTGTTATAGTCAAGACGGCTTAAAGCAATCGTACTCTTTTTAATCTGAGCCTTTTTTCGACTGATTCTGATGGGTCATTCCACTTCTGGCAGCCGGGAGCTTAAAATGTTAAAAGCCTTGAACCTTAGGCGTGGTACACACTTTTTCGGGTGTACATAATGCGGTACAGCCATGCGGACAAGTCGAAGATACATATATATATTATTTAAAGCCAGAATTTTCCGCAGCCACCAGATTTTGCCGCTCAGCTGTGCCAAACATGTCACCCGAACAATTTTAGAGTGTGTGCATCCCTCACGAATACGAAGCAATGAATTGCAATTGAAATTCCACATAGCAATCGATATTCTACTGCTCCGTGGAAAATCCGTTTCTATACGTCACTCGACAGAAATAATATTGACGCAATGAGCAATACATATTATTGAATAATTTCTCCGATGAAAGCTACAGAGATTTCGAGTGCGTTGTGCAATCAGGATGTACGATTCACGATGCACTTACTTAAGGGTTTTGCCGTACAATTACACTATTCAGATGTAGATCACCCACAAAATCGGGTAGTGTCCTTAAAAATTCTGTTTGGTCCGATAGTTGGATTACCAAAAAATTATCGTATAATACGTATTTTTTCTTTTGTCACGTAAACAAAAAATAATGACGATATAGAGCGTTAAAATTTCGCGTGTTGTCGCGCCTTGTTACACTTTTAACGAGGAAGTGACGTCACAATCCCCTTCTACTGATGTGCTATATCTTTGTCACTTTTTATTTATTTGAGTAAGCAAAAAATACGTGTCCAATATTTTTGGGTAATCTAACTGACGCACCAAAGCGACTTATTATATTTCTACCTAAGACAGATCCCTATTAGCCCGGGAATTCCAAAACATTGAGTGAGTACGTGAGTCGAAGCATACACACTTAACCTGTACCTATTTGAACTAACAGTTAACGCGTTTCTGAGTCATACAAGGAAGATTATGAAGTTTCTATCATTGTTATTCACATAAGGCGCTTCTCGTGAGTTCTGTAGGCTGTTACGGAACTACTACTATACTTACAGGTGATGTGGCGCTTACTGCCAGTAGCCGGTGTTATCACAACATAGCTATGTATAACGCTATAGTTATGATCTGTTAACACTTAGTGCCCAGCACCCGGCTCCCGGGTGGACAAAAGTTTGTTCATGTACCCAGAACTCGCTTCCCGAGTTGTACATGTAAAAAGCTATAGATGAGATGTGAACATGCCCATCACCCCCTACCATATACCTACGCATTATGTAATTTGCCAAAAGTTATGACATACAAGCTAAATCGTATTTTTGAACTGGGCAGCGAAAGGGTTAACGTCTATAAGCCATCATGCGGGGCTCGTAAACATTTAACTTGTTAGTCGCAGATCTCCAAGCTGTTGGTCCCGGCTGTCATTTGTAGATCTTTGACACTACGGGTAGTCAGAAGCCCGAAAGTCTGACAACCAGTCCTATCCAGGGTGTATTGCCCAGAAACTGGGTTGTGGAGGTCAGATAGGTTGCTCCATGTAAAATACTGGTATTTAACTGCATCCGGTTGAAAAATAAAGAAGAGGCAAAAAAGACTGGAAGCCGACCCCAACATATTTGGGAAAAGGTTAGGCAGATGATGAGCGCAGATCTCTCTGTCATTTTAGCATCCAAGAAGTCAAATTTTCCCTTTTTAGTGACATATTGCTGTAATCGAGACTGCCTTGTTGGTCTAGTGTTCCCAAGCCCGACTGTTAAGCGTGAGGTCCTGGGTTCGACTCTCAGGTCGGGCAATGTGGTATTGAGTTTTTCCAATAGAAATTTACCTTATTAGCAGCCTGGGGTCTGGATTTGTGCCTGGTTTATGGCAATAGGCTCGCCCCCTATTACATGGGACCTAAACATTACTGGTGAAAGGTGTTAATATAGGTGCACCTCTGCCCAACCCTTCAGAGAATACAGGCGTGATAATAATAATTCCTGTAATCGGCATTTTACAAGGTATTCCATACTCAATACTTTATTACATTCCATAATGTTATATAAAACAGTTGGTGTGGTAAGGATAGAATCAATTATGGACCCTGTCGGGCACAGCAAAGTTCAGTTAGCTGGTGATAGGAGAGAGGATGAGAGCGCTTTTTATGTATTAATATATATACAGAATGTTTATTAAGTAAATTGGATTCAATTAAGTAGTATGGTATACAATATATATGGTAGTCAATACTGAAAACTATATGCAAATATTGTGGTTAACAAACCGAATATTGCCACTACATGAGGGTGCTTATCGCGTGGTTGGTACTGAAATACCCAAGAGTAAAGAAAAAGTAAGGAGTTAAAGAGTTGCGTCGTCCCTCACCTGTAAATTCTACGATAGATATGGATCGATATGATTTGCATAATTATAATGCAAACGACCTACTGATGCATTAGCCGATGCGTGTGGAATGTGTAAACTAAATTAACGGTTTCCTGTGTGAGTTGATTGTATTGTCTTTTAAAATCTCAACTAGAAAATTGTTTTGTGGGTTTTTTTATTATATTACTATGCGCAGATTTTGACTCGAGAAACGCAAATGATTTTCCATACTTTCGTAAAATCTCTTAAGACAGGGACGGGCCATAATAAGACCAGTGATCACATAATACACACATAAACTCACGCTTTTTCCCATGCGTGTAAGCAGAAACTACAGTACGCCTCCTGCTACGATCCTTGCATATTCCCTTTGCTATGTTAACGTTCACACATCTGGTCATACACGCACGCGTATCACATAATATCATAGTAATATCACAGCAGTGGGTGCGTTTACAGAAATTTAAACACACATACACAAACAGCCAGACCCGGAACAACTACCTGTAGGCCATACAAATATATGTGCCGTGCGGGAATATAACCCGCGATACGCAGCGTAGCAGCCAATCGCGACATTAAAAAACATAAACTTACATTTTCAAACCAGCACAATAAAATAATGTACGAAACTTATAAAGACCTTGTAAACGACATGAATGCAATAATAAATAAATAAATTAATAAATAAACAAATTTATATATAATATAATTCAAATTCAAATATCTTTATTGCGAACTAAGTGTAGGTATACAAAGTTGGAAGGTGTTAATATTAGGTAGGTTCTTAGAACTTAGTTGCCTGTTTTTAGGCATTGCAATTTACACAGTTTTTTTTTTAAACAATAGAGAGATCAAACAACATTACGTTAAAAATCAATCTTCATTTTATAATATTAAGTATGTTAGGTTAATTATATTATTAACCTAACACATTATATTTATTTATTATTTAGTATAGCCTGATGATGATGATGATGAAGCTATTATACATTATTTATGATAGGAATGTCAAAATTAAAGTTTAAACCATACAATTATTTTTCTTCTATGAATTCACTTACCGAGTAATAAGCCTTTTTCATAAGAAAGTCTTTTAGCTTCCTTTTAAAAATAGCAATTGAATAAATAAATAAATAAATAATGCTGGACAATCCACACAGCATCATCTAGCCCCAAGCTAAGCAGAGCTTGTGTTAGGTATGGGTACTAGATGACTGATATACTTAATACAATACAGCACATAGATAGATATTTTTTTATTATAAATAGAAAATACCCAGAACACCCGGAACAAATCTTTGTAGATCGTACAAACATTTGTCCCAAGGCGGGAATCGAACCCGCAACCTCCTGCGTCGCAGGCGGACCTTCACCAGCCGCGCCACATAGGTCGGCGAATTAATGTTCTTAATGTCTAGAGGTAACTTATTATTTATAATGCAACATTTATCTCGTTCCAGTGCTACCTCGGCGACGCGTTCCGTTGTGCGACGTGCCCGTACCTTGGCATGCCAGCCTTCAAGCCGGGCGAGAAGGTGAAGCTCGATCTCAATTCAGATATATGAACAATCTCAGTCGTAGCTCGCCAGTGTACTAGGTACTAGTATATATTCCAAGTTGTGATTCTATTCTATGCTTTCAATAAAATTTATAAGTTGATCTTTGTAATTTGATTTTGTTCTTTGAGGTATCAACCTCTAAGATACGCTGGCCACCCATATCAATGGGTGGCCAGCGTAGGTCTGCGCAGCCGACGAACTATCCGGGCATTTGTTCCATAAGTATTTTAATTATAAACTGTATCGAATAACGCACCCAAAGTAGGAAAAGTACCCCTCTCAAAAAGATCCCCGAATAACCAAGGGCGCAGCGAGACCGGACTGGACAAAAGTACGGGGGAGTCCCCGAAAATAGTATAACTAATGTGACAGCGCTGCAACGCGCTCAGCGAACTTTGAGAGAATATTTGTTTCCATAGTGTGCGCTTTACTAATTTTCCGGGCAACAAATGATCGTACACCGTGTGTGTTAAGTCCATGGCAATTTAAGTTCGCAGCGGACATTTTTTTTCGATTCAGATTTTTTTGTTGTTTGCGGACAAAACTCCCTCATCTGCGCAAGCCTACAAAAGTCCCCCGAATTTACGAGGGCGCCGAAAGACTTGACTAGACCAAAGCACGGGGGAGTCCCCGAATAAGATCGAACAAATGTGGCTAGTTCGCACACAGCGCACTATAGTCTGCGTTGACCGCTAAATAGTGACGTATTCGTATGCAACAACAAATCATCGCACACATTGTGTGTTCAATTCATATTCAAAATCTTTAATTCGAGCGGAGGCTCATATAGGGTTAGTAACATAGTCCTTAAAAACGTAAGTGTTAGTAAACAATACGATTCCAAGACTCATGTAGCTGACAGCAGTGAACTAAATATGGACAGTCCATTCTACCAGCAATCATTTCCAGAACCCGTGTTTTCGTGTTCGTGAACACAGGAACACGGGCCGTCCGGACACGGGCCGGGCCGTGTCCGTGGCAATTTTAAATTCGCACCGGACATTTTTTACGATTCCGGAATGTTTTTTCTCTGCAGACAACAGTCTCTCGTCTGCGCATGCCCTTGAAGAAAATAATTATTAGAGTTTTTAACTAGTTGTTTATTTTGTAGTTGACTGTAGTCGTAATCATGTAGATTATATTAATATTTATGTAGAACTTTGAATGTATGTCATCCGTTTTCCGGAAGGATTAATTATTAAAAAAATAGCTGACGGATTGTTAAACTCATATAAAAAACCAGTCAAATCACTGGACTGGAGAATTGGAACAATCTGCAAGTTTGTTTTTATTAAATAACCTTTAAGAATCCGGATGTAAATCATTTTAGTTATTATAACTTTTTGTGAGTCTTAGATGCAGTTAAGCGTCATTATTTTTATTATTTGACGACACGGTTGGCACAGTGGTTGAGTCATCGGCTGCTGCGCCGCGTGTTGTGGGTTCGATCCCCGCACGGAACAAATATTTGTATGACCTACATGTAGTTGTTCCGGGTTTGGCTGTTTATGTATGTGAGTTTAAATGTTTGTAAACGCAACCACGATACAGGAGAAATTCCTAGTGTGGGGCAACGTTTTAAAAAAAAAAACTATTTGAGACAATTTTTGTATGCCGTAGTGTATATTTATTTGTCTGTTTTTTCAAATTGGCTGAGAGTAAATCATCAAGACTCAATCTAATAATAGGTTAAGGTAGGTGAAATGAAACAAACGTATAGCAAATATTCAATTATACATATTTTCTCTTCTTTTTACAAACAGTTAACTTATTTAACATATTTCGATCTATAACATTTTTCCATTTACAATAAATCTGAATAGTAGTCATTCCGCTATACAATAAAATGTACATAATATATATATTTTTGCGTTATCTGTCATATAATAACAATTTTTTATAGTTATTTATCTATTAATTTAAATGACACAACATTTCCTGTTCTCTACAGTACGCTTTTACTTTGGAAAGTGTACAATACTTGATACAAACTTGGTTCTGGAAGTTCCACGGATATATTTGTGTTCCCGATTGCATTACTCTCCGCGTTAGGATAACTTTTTGTATATTTAAGTGGTATTATTGAAATGTTTGGACAACAACGCCAACTAAGGCAATATCAGTGGAATACTAAAATATTGAAAATCTGTTAAGGATGGCACAATCATTTGTGTCAAGTAATGTTTCGTTAGTGAGAGCACTGGCTACTAACATCACGGTCTATGGAAACCATTACTGGCCTTGCCTAACATTGGCAACATCAACATAATCTTATAAATCTCTTCATACATTTATTATCTATTGTCACTATATTTGTAACACCTAAATATCGTTCATCACAATAATAGAGACGCGTCTCGCACACATAAACATTCTTAGTAAAGTCTTGGAAGAAACGGAAGGTGATATCTAGATATTTATAAAAGTATGTAAACGGAAGAAATTGGCATGGTAAAAGTAACTATTGTTTACAACGATATAGCTGATGTCAGTCTTTTGGCATTTCCTATGACTTTTGGATCGATATTGATGTTGTAAGCGAATGGAATAGACAAAAGTTTCTATATACATTAATACTCTAGCATCCACATCGATCGTCGACGGCTTGTAAGTCAATAAACGACTTTGATTTGTAAAACTCTCATTGGAAGGCATTTTAATAGATTTTTCTTTTGGTTAGCCCATTGTAAACAATAATTCCTTTTCGAAATGTCAGGATCTAGTTTACGTATAACGAATATCTCTGACGGAATCAAACGCACTGCAACATTTGCATATTGTCTAATTAATACATTTTACAACAAACATCGATGCACACAATGCAATAAGTTGATGGTAAATATTATAAACCTTAATAATGTAGCATATAATCAAGTAACAAGTGCTGACTGAATATGTACCTACACATAACGATATTTTAACGTATAATTGACTCACTATATCTACTAGGAGGCGCGGAAGAACATCGATTGTGCCAATGGATTGGCAATTATACAACAAAGTGTCCTTGACAATTTTTTTTCGTTAATATCAATCATGATTGTGCCTGAATTACGTTCACAAAAACAATGTAGCACCTTTTTTGAAATTTTAAATTAATACTTTCTGAATTTGGATTTTGGGAAATAATACTTTTTTGTAACAAATTTTGTACTAAATGATTGTCCAGCGTTGATAGCGGAGCTTCTTAGTTAAACGACGGAACGAGCTCGCGCCCACAAATAAATGCTCCTATCTCATAATTTAAGTAATATCTTCAAAGAAACTACTATCCCACAACATTCAGTAAAGCGTCCCAGTCTTTTCAAAAGTTTATTTTCATCAAATTGAGATCTTGTTTAGACTTGATAGCGACCAGTCGCTCGCGTGACGTCACCGGCGCGCGCGCACGCCACGCCCGTCACCGCCGCGAGGCACGGGTCTTATAGTTTGTGAGGTAGGCTTAGTCATGATCTAATGAAAGCGCCTTGTTAGAAAATACCGATTAATAAAATGAGATCTTTCATTACAATTACAAATATTAATATAAAGACGATAAAACTAGAATTACATACATTATACAACAAATTATTAACTTTTGTACAACACCATCCGTCGTCAATGAGGTGTCCGTATTCTATGGTCGTCGGTTATCGTTTAACACAATTAATAGCACGTAGCATGCGGTACAATGAAACCAACCCTTTGCAAGTCTACTGTCCGTATCCTTCAGCCCCGGCCGCCACCAGCCGGCCGGTCACCACTCGTCTATCAGCCAAGTGACAGCCAAGCGATAGAACATCCATGACTCGTTTACATCTGACAACGTAATTGTTCGAGATAAACTTATTATGCAAACAATATAAATAATATGGATTTGAATTTCAAGCAAATACGAAAAATATGTATCTTGACTTAGTATTTATATTAAATTAATTTGATTTTGATATGGCCATGCATTTGTCGTTATGTTTCATAACTATATATGTATATCAATCACAGACGCTACTTGTTATGTTTGTTTTCATTTTAAAGTTTTTCAGTGTTTTATTTTTGAGTATACAACAACTATACATCTTCTTACCAATAACGCACTTATTTGTCTAAAACATATATTTCTTTTATTCAAGCTTCATACCTACTCTGACCAATAACTACAAAATATCACAGACTGTGTGTTTATTATGTATACATCTTCTCATAGAAAAGTTGTGTGTATCACACATGGACGTCAAAGCTAAATAGATGACACATTAACCATGATCATTATACATATTTCATTTTTATTTTACAATATATACCTATCAATTATCAACATTTATATTAGATCAAATTATTTGTCAGAAGAGTTTGCCAGTACAGTTCAGCGAAGCGATCGCCACGCGAGCGCGACACGAAACGACAATTACATCGTCATGGATATGTCTGCAGTCACAACCATCGGAGGAGAATGGAACTCTGACATGACTGCGTCCTTTACAAACATAATCATTCAGAATACTCGTATAGAAAGAAATCAGTCGAGATTTAAGCACACGTCAGCCCATTACTACTACCTACTATCTAACATTCATTGTACCTTTTGTTTTGTTTTATATATGCATTGCCACGTGTCAAATAGACTGGCGATAAAATCTCATTGGTTATCACAATATCTAACCTAATTTAAGATCTGGTACAAACTTACACATTGTTATTTTTGTGCTCATTATTTCAAAAAAATGTTTTTAACTCCATGGTTGTGGAATATAAAATATTATAATATTGTTTAAAGGTTTTCGTGTAAGTATGTCTAAAGCGTTTTACTTTGTATGCCGTATATAGTAATATATCATTCGTGTACCATAGAGGAATGGGAAGTGAGCGAACGCGGCGCCGTGTGACGCCGGCGTCCCTTCCCTTTGTGACACGTAAGGTTAGTCATGGAGCGTAACGTTCAACTTCGACCTAAGTTACATACATATTTACAACATCGTACACGAACGCGTACAGAAGCACCCGACAGTAAAAAGCACCTAGAGTTCCCCAATAGAATTTCATAAGCGTACTATTATGGACTGCCGATCGCTGCAGAAACCGCGCAAATTAATATTTAACAATAGTGCATGCCGCGACATGCAACCGAACTCACTGGGGCCGTTTATTATCTATCTACAACGTTCCTTCCGAAGAAGTAATCCTTTTTAGCACTTGTCCATCCGTTCACTAACAGTTCAGCAGGTCCGGCACAAAGAACAACGAAACTGATTCAGAAAGGAGTAGCGAGTTGCAACGATCACAACACTATCAAGACAGTTCTCCAGTCCCCTAAATATACGAATACGAAGGCGAGTTTCGTTTCAGCGTTTCTTGAGGGGAGGGGGGTTGTCTTCGCAGACGTCCGAAGCAGACCAGCGGCGCTTGCGCGCGTCTTCTTTCACGCTGAGGTTCTCGGGGTGCGTCTGCGGGGGCGCTGGGGGCGCGTGCGTGGGCGTGGGGGGCGCGTGGCGGCGCGGCACCAGTGACACGCACACGTCGCCCACCTGCAGCCTCTGCACGCGCAGCCCATACTGCGCCAGCGTGCGCTCGGGCTTACACGACGCCCAGCCGCGCCCGTACACAAAGAACGGGTGCTCCACCGTGGATTCCAGCTCCACCTGGAATTTTTAACGGTTTAATTAAAAACACTGCTTTAAATACTACACACACACACTGCACTGCTTTACTTTTTCTGTATCTGAAATATTCATCTTTGGGCCATATACACAATGTCGCTTTGTAAGATATAAAATCGACGGTTTCAAGCAAAATATTTAGACACTAATGTGTTATCCATGCTGTGTTTTTGTTGTTTTCTGAAGGTTTTACTTGACATCTGGCTGCTTTATGGAACTTAGGGTCGGAATCTTATATACCTACTAAGTATATGGTGCATGTATACTTAACCAAAAGGGGGATCTGCTCTAGTCTCCGATGAGAAAATATTTTTCATAGACCTGGTTTTTAGA
Organism: Phlogophora meticulosa; assembly: GCA_905147745.2. NCBI lineage: Eukaryota > Metazoa > Arthropoda > Insecta > Lepidoptera > Noctuidae > Phlogophora > Phlogophora meticulosa. The sequence goes on along the minus strand of LR990533.1, from coordinate 11,021,777 downwards.
AGCCAATAAACTTAAAACAGTCAATATGAGATACAAAAACTTGCCGCTTCAAAGAATTAGGTAGTACCTGTGAACGGTTCCTATCATAGGTCAGCGTGAGCGCCAGCCTATCGCCGCGCTCGTCGAGCCGCAGCAAGGTGCACTGCGTGAGTGCGAGGTCGCCGCTGCGGTCCGCGCTCATCACAAAGTCTTCCGTCCGCATCTCCTCCACGCGCCGGAGCGAGCCATCCTCAAGCCGGATGAGCGCGCCGCGACAGAAGTACGGCGCAGGCGCACCCCGCTCTGGTGACGTTGGAGGTTCCTGGAATCATGGAAGGAATTGGTGAGTTCAAGAACTAAGTATAAGTACTGGTATAAATATGTATGTGACGACAGTCATCACGAAAGAATGTACGAATAATTGCAATTGGCTTTAATTTTTTTCTTTGGAAAGGGTTTAGCTTCTCCTTTTTGAATTTGCTTTGCTAATCCGATGCTTAATTCAGATGAGGTTGGTACAAATTAAGTACGAATATTACCTCTCTAGGTGGTGGTACAGGCGCAGGTGCGGACACGGGCGGAGAGTGCGGCGCCGGCGCCGGCGGCACGAAGCCGGAGGTGGCGCGCGGCCGGAGCGGGTAGTTGGACGGCGGCGGCTGCGGCGGCGCGCGTGACCGGTACAGGTACGACGCGTAAGACACGGGGTGCGGCAGGAACGGCGCGTAAGCTCCTGGTACCGAGGGGAAGGGGGCGGAGGGCACGGGGGGTGCGGGCATGGGGTCCCGGGGCCGGCGCGGAGCGTACCGCGCGTACGGCCGCGGCGGCGGCGCCAGGAACTCGGGCGTCATGCCGGCCGGCGGCGGCGGGTACAGGTTCAGCTGCCCGAGCTGCCCCAGCTGGGCCAGCGCCTCGCTGGGGAGACTCGCTGAGATCATCGGACGGGCTGGAAAGAAGGAAACAGATCTGTTAGCTATGTTTATAGTTTTAACAATTACAGTTAACAACAAAATTGGCAAAAATAATTCTTAATCGAATAACATCTAATTATAATGTCAACATCTATTAGGTACTTGTAGAGTGTGGTGTAATTGCTACAGATCACATACATATCATAGTATGGAACACATAATACTATAAACACATTAAAACACTGATTAATAACAAACTAGATCACTGCAAGAAGCCCGTCTTCACGAGCAGTGAGTAGTTAACGTCCAGCATCTGCGTTAGATCGAGTGTTTAGTATCGCGACAAGATAAGAATGTGGAGCGGCCGACGTCAACATTATAAATAGATTTTATTCACGTACATAAAAGTTAGTAATTCAGTGTGCACGCCACATGACGTGGAGTAGTCTGTCGTATAAACACGGCTTTTGTTCTATTTTTAGGGTACGGTCTACCATACACATAAAACGATCTTTGTTGCTTTATCGTTGCCACTACACGTTATCCGGAGCTGCTCCAACTGGACTGGCGTGGAATAAACGCCACTCGTGATAAATTATTGTTGCTTCATGCTAGTAACTTGCACATTACTGAAACATATTATTATAGCTGTCTGTAATATAGCGTGGTCTGCCTATCGCAGAAATAGCTGTTAGCTATGTTGAGACTGACATTTTCAGCCAGTTGTTTAGTTCTTGGAAACAAAAAAAGAAATATCTCTGTTGTTATTATTTGATTTATTTATTGGCTTTCAATGAAGTGGTTCGGTGTATATCTTGTTAAGGGCATTATTAATATTAATTATGTGGCAAAGCGGCAGGTATAATTTTATGAACTGCATGAAAACCTAGTCACGCCAAAAATCTATGAAATTGAAACGAATTTACTAGACAGGAGTATTAATAGTCAATTAGTAAACTAGGCCTATCTGCAATCCTCAAAACGATGCACCAACACCGCATTGTAGATAAATTATTCTTAATTTCAGCAGCCATACGTTGGTACAAGGTTATCTCAAAGCAATACAACGGTTTCTCGGCTGTTTGGGTACTTATCACTATTACATGAAACACGTGTACGCGAGTAAATATTTTTCTACCTTGTTTGATTTTTCTACGCTTTGGCTATTTGTTTCGTAACGTTAAATATACGTTACGTTAACCTTAATGTAATCAGCCGACTTTCGTAGCGTAAATCTTAAAATATTAAGATAAACATTTGAGAAAGTGCCTTCTTATAGATTGTTATTGCAACTTACATTGATACAATGGTTGGTCAAATAATACGTTGCGTAGACGGTGAAATACGTACCTTTAATTTGAACGCATGTTTAAAACGTACGGTTGAAGAACACACACACACACATCTCTTATGTTTTCGAAACAGAATTATTATCCAAGAAATACCATAACCAATAATACTTGGAAGAAAATAAAAAGTTGAGAGGGTCGTCAGTATTTCTGTGCGTGTTAGTGCTGCAGGCGATAATTTGAAGAACAAAGAATGCGCCGACGCACCTGCGCAAACAATAAGCTCTTTTCCAGTTAGCACGCCTCTCACTGTAGGGGATGACTAGCGCTCAACCTGTACGTTGACAAAAACTTGTTAGCGAAGAACTCGATGGAACGTGCTGTCACGCACACTTTACTTGAGAGAAAAAAATGAAGTTTTTTGTGTTTTTTCTCAAGTATCTTGTTGATAGGCCATTTTGGTTCCACTCAAACCACAAAATCTTTTTCGTAATTAATTCAGTGCTAAGCACAACGTACCTACCTATTTTCAGCTGCAATCTCAGAAACGTTACATAATTCTTGATAAAAGCCGTCAAAAGATGTGAAACTCGATAGGTATCGAAACATTACACAAGCTTAGGCTTTCTAGACTTAGTCACGAGCCTTTCGTGACCTTGTTGGCCGTGTAAAACTGTTTCAGGCAGCCAGAATAAAAGCTAGTCATGCCTCAAAGGAAATATTGCTTATTTTGTAAAGTATAGTAATGACATAACTAAAGATTTCTTAAGGAAACATCGCAGAGATAGGTATCGGTCCGCAGTTACTTCCATTTTTCCTTATCTGGTTTCATGGAAAATCAAGTAATAATATACTTAAATATGAATACATTTAGCCTTAGCTTCGGAACGCATTCCCGGATGATTCCGTCAACAACACAACGCATGTAATGTGTGCAAAATTACAAACATAGTTAATTTCGTTACGTAATACTCAAAAGCATGAAGTTTTTTTCTCACAGAGAAATAGCGTTTGTGTTTAAAGTTAAATTTCGCGAATGAGGAAACAAGATCGCATACATTGTTTGCGACTGTGACTCACAAAAACAATGGGAGATGGAGTGTCGTGACTAAGGCTTTAAAAATTCAAGTCAATTAGCTAGCTCTCAGCCACGGTTGAGTGTCGGCACGATGCGCCACAGCGCAGCCTAACTCTCGATAGCTCACAACAGACTACCTATACTATTTTTAGTTTTGTTTGTAACGGAAAGCTGCCACTGAAAACTAGATTGGTCGGTACACCAATGATCGGCAACTAATTACATAATTGATCACGATGTTAGTTGATGCTAAACACAATATTTAAGGTCACGTTGTCACTGATACCTATAACTCATTAAAACACTGTTAAAAACTCGAGATTTATTTCTCACCTTTTATTTAAATGAGCGAGTGAACGGTGATTAATCAAACAGTTGGTATATGTGTATGTGTTCGTCCGCGACCTTTAAGTAATTTCAGAGTCCAAAATACATAAAACAGATTTGTTTCATTGGGATATAATGGAATGCTAGTATAAATAAATATTAAGAACGTTCTAATTTTGTGAGTTTGTGGCGCGCTGTCTGTCGGTTGTGATCGTATCGACGGCGCGGCGTAGGCGCAGGCAGCAAGGCCGCGAGTTCGGCGGCCGCGCAGTAAAAAATCTCGTATGAATGGCGAGCCAAATTCGCGAACGATTCTCGGCGGAAGCGCTTACATCACGCGCTCAACATGGCCGCCGTAACGCTCAACTAATTATTATTTGTTAAAATATTTGACAACTGCTTATTTGCTTTTTTGTTTGAACAGTCGCAAATAGAGCGCGATTGCGCCTCGTTTAAGACTTTTGTTTGTATGACATGACAGGCATGCCATGACGGCATTGATCTGTGATTCGGTTTTCCCATTGCCTATTGCCTGTTACTTGTTTGTTTTTAGAATTTACATTTTAAATAAGGAAAGGTGCCTCGTCTACATCGTCTAAAGAAAACCGTAGCAAAGCTCCCTGAGAATTTTACGTCAATTTATAAATACGCTGAAAGTTACGCGAGTATCGTTTATAAAGTAGCGTAATAACACTATGGTGTTATTAGGCGGCGTGGCGGGTGGCTGGTGGCAGGGCGGGCGTCGGGCGGTCGATAGGGCGCCGCCCGTAACCCACTTCCGACGCCCCTGACCTTGCCGCCGCCATTCACACCGCGTCTTACAGCGGCCGCACTACTCTCGCCCCCCTCACTCCCCCTGCCCTCCCTAGCGGCTACCCCCTCACCCCCCTAACACCCCCCTTTCCCCTTCACTCACCGTCACGCACGCCGCCCCGCTGAAACTTACAAATGGTCGGATTATTTTGACTTTACGCTTGATTCGACTCGCTGGGATGTTTATCAAACATCTGTTTATGCCAAGTAAGTTTTCTCAAAAGTAGGGAAATCATGAATCGAAATGTTCAGAAAAATAAACAGAAGTGTTTTGTTTCTAATAAGAAACGAAAGGACGCTTCTTTTTGAAAATTAATCCCCTTAAGGGGTTAAATAGAAGATAAATGTTTTTTTTTTAATTAAATTATATGGTTATGGTAAATGGCAGTAGAAAATTTGACATCTGTGTGTAAGCAAAGTTAGTTGTGTCCATCTTTTTGGAAACTCATCCCCTTAGGGTACCGAGAAGTTTTCTATGGAAAATCCCAGTGGAATATATTTCTCAATTGACAACACTTCAAAGTGTGTTAGCCTCTAAAATATAATACCATTCCTTGATGATTTTATTCTGTGTTCGAATGCATATGCCTTTCCTATACATATTTTTGTATTATTGCTTCTTTTCGAAAAAACTAATGAAAACAGAAAAAAACGAGCGACGACGTCACTGAAATACGGATTATAAAGATGTAACAGATTTGTATAGACACCCCATAGTGGATAATAAGGTCAATTATACATAGTTTCACACATTTTGGAATTTACGTTTGTTAGAATAGACTGAAATACAAAAAAAAATATTACGGGTGTCTTGCATTTTTTTTAAATAGAGGTAATAATGTAATCGTCTTGAAAATATGAAATGTTTTCAATTTATAACTAGCGGTAGGTAAAGTTCTATATGTTTCATGATTATCTATACCGTGTCATACAAAGCAGACGTGTTTGCATTAGTTATTAAATTAATTGGACAGGAGCACTGTCCAATCGGCGGGAATGCTATAATATGATATGGAGCCCACCTGTTCCGGCCAGCTGTCGCAGACATTATAACCAGGGCTACCACTACTGCCAGACGTGTGTTTTGATTACGTAACGTCTGCCCTAAATATCTGGGATTTATTCGTCGCTAATTCCACGGCAACAGTCAGATAATCACTTGTTTAAAAGAAAATAAATTTATTATTTAGCTACTAGAACCAATTTAATTATGTGAATAACCAGCAAAGATTACAGAAAACATTTCTTTTCGTCGAAATTCGGATCACTAGTCCAACTATTTGTAACAGAGCTTATCTATTAGCTACAGATTTTACTTAAAGGAAGTCTTCAACTCTTTGGTAACCCTATTACCCTTGAATAGAAAAGAACCCAACCCTAACCGATGTAGCGAGTCGACATGCAAACGTTACATGTAATGGGTAATTACGTACATAGCCACGATAAGCGTTACTTGGCGCGGTGTGAACTCAAGAATAAACAGTTAATTATATCCAGTCCACGTATTGTTGCGAACGAATGTTGGATTGCGTTTATCGGAACTAAAGAAGAGAGCAATATAGATTCATATATCCAGTTCTACTTCGGATACTTTCGTAATGGGATGCAAGATTTTTTTTGAGGTATCGTGTTCTTCAAGTTCTTCCGACAAACAGTCTAATACTATCCCAAAAGGTCTGTATTAATTCATTCAAACTTGCTGGACATTTACTGGTTTGTAGGTTCCGTAATCAACAAGGAACCCTTATAATTTCGCCATGTCCATCCGTTCATCCGCCTGCGGCCGCGATTTTCTAGGGGAGGCACTAACCCTAAAAATCGATACCTGCATTAAACAAAGGGGAGATGAATGTTTTTTCGTCGTTTATCCCAAATGAAAATATTGCGAGTGTCAGGGATCCATTTGTAAATTATTAAGCTTCAAAGTGGTGATTTTGATTAGAGTCGAGTGCAAATTCATGGCAGTAGTATATTATATCAGTCAGTTATCTGTATTGTTATGATTTTTTTAAGAATCAGTTCGTTCTATCTATTCAGAACTCTTATAAGACCAGATCGTTGGCCCTTTTGTTTGTTTAAGAGTTGCGTCGGTTACTTGCATTGTGTTTAGAATAGCGAAACTGTATTTATTCAGCAGCTAACTCCTGGTTTCTTGAAAGCTTATAGATATGGACCATCCTGGAGTTTTGCTTGATAGAAGTAGCTTGAATTTGAAGGTGTCCTTTCCAGTACGATATTAAGTTTCTAACTGTGGTTTATCAGGCAGTATTTTAGGAAATTATGTGTTCTTTAAAGTGCTTTCCCCATGGTTTTATCAGGAATAAGTTTCTGCAGAACGTGGTGATACTTACATGTTATTAATCTTATCTGTCCAATTAATATGTTCTATGATAGCATCAATTGTGGTGCAATTGCACGCTCTTTACATGTGCGTCCTATTGACAAACAAAAACGTGAATTGACGTTTACACTCCCCTTTAACTCAAGTGATAGGTAACATCTTTATCAGTCACTGATTTACGTAACGTATTGAGAATTTATGTGCGATATTAGCATCCATTAGTTTAGTCAAACATACAACATACATGATTGACGTCAATGTGGCTATTGTAAATTAAATATACCTAAATTAAGTCAGACCGGTTGCTAGTCGAGTTTAGAGTCCAATTTCAAAAGATCTTTCAATAATTTCACGGCTTGATCCGTATCTATTATATCCATAAAATAAAGTGGCTATTACATCGCCAAAAAATGGTTTTTTGTTTTGTAAACTGTGATCTTTAAAAGTTGCACCGCGTCGTAAGATTTGTGCACGGAAAATGAAATTGTACGCTCAAATCAGTATTTCTTTTACAATGTAGTAGTGAAGCGGGCAAAGACTTAAATATTTACATTTCAACGTTTATGTTTAACTCAAGAAAAACACATTAACTCGGATCACTCACCACCACATTTGCATGTGCAAAGTGATATAAAAAGTGAGTACTTTGTCAGATAGAAGATTTCGTTACTGACAAACTAAGTGTATGTTCGCACGCGCCTCTGTTCTATTTCATGTTCAAAAGATTAGTATCGTTGAGCCCCTATTTGATATATCTCAACCTTGTCTTAAAACCTATAAAAATGCTCCTAATGCATCTATGGAAATCATTTTACAAAATTCTGCGGTAGGAGTAGACTGTCAACTGCATTTCCGTCCCAATGTCAAATTATCTTTTTTTATTCTTAAATTGATTTTCATGATAAGTTAACTGAACTCCTTCTAATAGTTCATACCACCAGCTGTCATATAACAAAGAGGGATGTGATGATGAGTTTGAATCAGTAGTGTGGCGATAAAGAGGAAAAAAATATAGATGTGTTCGTGATGTTGAGGTTCTGTTGCGAGTCTGGCGAGGCTGAATGAACCGCGCCAGTCACGCGACGCCTGTTACGTAAAGCCGAGTTTCCACAATATTACTTAGCTTACTTGTTTGCGGTAAAAAGGCAACTGACGTGTTAATTGCATTGCAGTATTGCTAATTATAATATTAACTTGCATTTTGATTCGTATCGATAAACCGGATCCGGTGTGTTAAGGACAGTTATTTCGAGTTTCGTTTGCAGTATCGCACGTGTAATGTAGGTACTTGTGGTTATAACAAAATTGAGGCAAAAACTTCAGGTCAATGTATTATTAATTTTAAAAGCTAAAGATACGTACGTACGAAATGTTAGCTGCAGAACAGAATAAGGTTTCTTTAATCGTGTTTTCACGATTCAAATAATAAGAAGCGTTTTCGCGATATAAAAGTCAATCACAGGTGAATAACAACCTGTGCTGTACGAGATCACTGGTTTTGATAATGACAAGGTGGTGAACTAAATTATCCCGCGTAATTGCCGGTTCTGATGGCCACGGTTTGCGTCGAACCTACAAGGAGGCGGTATATTCGTTTAAACGACCAATTTGGAGTCCAACAACAGTTTTATTGAGTGTATCACGCAATAGGAGAGCCGAGGCAAACAACCCCGCCTACACTCGCGACTCGCGACGTTACACCGACAGACTTCTATTTACATACACGTCAGGGCTGCCACATAAATCGTGTGTAACAACGTAGGTACCTAAATATCGTTTATTATGCGGTGGAACTTTTAAAAATACGATTTTAGCATTGAGTATATTCTCGGCTCATGTCGGAATTATTTAATAAGTTGGGAAATGTTATTGAGGACAGACGATGACGATAATATTTGTCACTGTTTTCCTCAGAGCGATAGAGACGGAAGTTAAAGAATGTTAACCTCTGGCAACCCTGTAAGTATCCATTATTGTTAAGTTGCGGCCACCGTCGCCCACGCGGCATCACACCGACAAAGTGGTGTTAATGTGTGCGCCACCTGTGTGCACAGGCGCCATCAATGTGCCAAGCGAATAGTATGAAAAACTAGCGCTGATTAATTTGTATTTGTAAAGGCAGTTTCAATTATCTTGCATGTTTTCCGAGATAGTGGAGATTCGATCTACGGCTTGTAATGTTAGCTGCTCAACAACCAGTTTCTTGTAAATGTATTTATTTGGGCTTAGAGAAATATTTTGCTAAGAGATATTCCAGGATTAAAAGCTTTTGGAGACTTTTAGGTTATGTCTGATGAGGGTAGCTCTTGATAATGAATGTAGCTAGTGAGAAAATATTACATGGGTCATTTAAAATTCAAAGAAACTACTTCACGTAAATATCCAATTGAATTGCTGCAGTATTAGCATTAATTTGCGAGTTCAACGACCGATGTCGTTAACATATTACAGTTTTCTTACGTTTCTGTTCATTGCAGTGACACTGTGACACAGAACTCGTCAATGAATACCATCAATTACGATGTAAACAGAATAACTATGAGGCCACAAATGATACAACTGTGTAATCAAAAATACTAAGTCTAAAGTTAAAATTAGTACTGTTTGAATGTAACATGTGCTGTTTGAGTACATGGCTGATTTAATAATAAAATGTTAAGCATGTAATGACGTGGTCATTGTAGACTTCTGGTCCATTAGCCGGTGTTCAATGATTTACCTACTCTTGCAATATTAGCTTCTTCGTTTTGTGAATTTAGAATTCTGACAGCGTTGTAATGGTCGCTTAGACTTTAATGAAGTGAAGTATTGGCATCCCGTAAGTTACACGCTTTTACAACATAAAGAAAACTCTATGTAGAACATAGAGTTTTTAAATATGCTTTAGAGCCTCAGTTTCTCAACGTAAAAAAACTTTATGACGGCCACCATGAAGGATGTGCTCAGAAATATTTAATTTTGACAGAGTAACCACCTTCCACCGACATTTAAATCTCAATACTTTTGTATTGTCGTAGGTATATTAAGTACAAGGGAAAAATATATAACGAGCTTGTAACTAAAACTTGAATGTCAAGGATTAGACCTACACTGAATGTAAACTTAAATCCATGTTTCATAATTTCAGAACAAATTCTTTGACCTTTACTTGTTACAACTATACAAACCTTTATTATTTATGAAGGCAAGCAGGTATTTGGAGATACCTTAATAATTTTGTTTACGAAGCCAAAGCAAAATAAATAGTTGAAATCAATACCCACGTTGGTGGGTTCATGGGGATAATAACGTACCTGAAATTTTGCAGTTGTGAAATCTGTGGGAATACGAAAATGTCGGATGTTAGACGGTTGTCGGCTCTACCCACAGCCGCCCGGCGCTAAATGGACTTTATTTTAGGCTGCATTAGATAGATACACGGAATAGCCTTTTGGAATCCGGGTCACTTCTATTTTTAATTCTTTTTCTGTGTGCCATTAATATCGGATGTTTTTAACTAGCTCGGTTTGCAACCGCAACATTTGGATTTATTTGAAAATGTCGTTACTTACTTTCGTAACCGGTGCTTAGCTCTACAATTTTGAATCATTTGCGTCATCTCAAGATGAAAACGACTGTTAGTTAAACTGTTGCAGAAATTCTTACATAATGTACGCGACTTATGTGAAGGTAAGCAAATTTAATTAAAAATAAAGAATCTAATTAAAGTGACTATATTTGGCACGGGACCAAAGCACCAGAGCGTTGGATAATGGTAATTTCCAACCACGGCAGGCGCTGTCCCTACCCTGCTTTGACAAAAAAGAATCCATTGATCCTTTATAACGGTGAAAATGAAACGGCTGAGCCGTGAAAATCTTGTACGGTTCACGGGCTCGGCCACTCAGAATAGCTTTTACATGTTACGACAAAAGTAAAATTACTTGTAGAGCCACTTTACCGGCGGACATTGACGTGTGAAATGAGAAACGAAATAAAGATAATCACTTTTGTAGGCTAGCTTGATGGCTTCTCACACAATGGAAGTTTTAACACAGTTGTCTAACGTTTAATATCTTGGATAAATATGAGCGCTGTCAGAAAATGATTTTCGGAATCAGATTCAGAGTCGGCGACGTGGCTGGAACGCTCGCTGTCGACTCAAACATTTGAGTAATGAGCAATTTCACAAAAGCGTAATATTGATTTATTATGAAAATATTTCTCTACCCACTTCACGGAATAAATACTTTAAAAGATAGTTAATTAATATTGGTGTAACTTGTTCGAATGATAAAATGTTTTGTTTCGTAAATAGTGAATGTTGTAGGTATCTAATTATATAACATTTTGAAGTCACGCGTTTTATAATCGAGCACTATCTTATCTGGTATTGAACGATTTTGTAGCAATAAAATGGTAAAGGTCGTCTATCGTGTGTTAGTGGGAACCGCGAGCCGCAGATTAAATTGGAATAGACTCGTTAGAGGGCAATGTGAAGGCCACGAATTGCTGTTCAATTTAAATAAAGTTGATTCATTTCACGAGCTATTCGGCGTTAAAATCTGGTGTAATCAATCATCGGGGTGTGAGTGACGTAATCGGCGCTCTCCCGTCTACTCGCCGGTTTGATGGAGCGTTTACTTATAGGTGCAGTACACAATAGCGGATACAGTAGGTAGAAGACCACCGGTCACGTCGCCAGATTTGAAATAATTAAGAATGTTCTCATGATCTTAATGCCCTGGTAACTACAACTACATATTTTAAAGCTAGCCAATTTACCAATAAAAATGGACTACACATTAACTTTTAACCATAGCATGTCTTCGTACTCAGTTGGTGAGTGTGCACGAACTCTTATTAACTCTCTTTCATTTCTAAGTACACACATAATATTTGTTTAATTAAGTATTCAAGTAATTCATAAATAGAAATTGTTATCGGTTGTAATTGATTTATCAGAATTTCCATTGAATATTCTAATACTAGATAGGTAGGCGTCACATTTTCATTGACTTAAGTTGAATCGATTAGAAAAAAATAGATAAGTTCATTTACATTGAATTTCGTTATTCAGTAGGCTTTGTGGTTTTTTATTTTTTTATTTTTTATTATCTTTATTTAACTAAAATAAAGGAACTTTTGAACACACGTTCAAGCCAGTTCCATCATACCTTAATCTAAACTAAACTTTTTTGTGGTTTTATCACATTTGCTCTCTGCATTAAATTTTTGCCTTCGACAACTGTTAGATTGTGAATTTGCGAACAACACATGGAATATAATGGTATTTATCATTAAACAATATCCCTGTAGGTTAATTGGGGCCATGTTTAAAAGGAAATTAAGCGATTAAACTGTTATATTTGGGGATAAACCGTTTAAGTTAATACCTAACGAACCAACGTTTTCCTCTTTTGTGATACTAAACGGGTATTAATAGATATATGTTGGTGATAAGTAAATGGTGCCTAATAATGAACAACGGAAAAATATGTATAGGTTTGATAAAGAACGAAATAATAAGTACGAGTACCTAGGGAAGTAGGTACGTAACGTAGCAGGGATTATGTAAGCAGCCATACTATAATAGGCATTAAATAAATTTGCTAGTAGGTACTTGTTACCTACTGTTAACCTACCTAATGAGAGAATTTTCTTTGCTAAGTGAAATCGGGACTAATCTTGCGTTTTCTGTTTTGGCACTCTGCGTAGAAAACGGTTTAAAAAAGCAGCGGTTTTAAAGTACCATCTTAACTTTGAATACTACTAGAACCAGAGTCATACACATTAGGCATACGATTTTAAACTTGACTAGCCTGCAACTTATCTATAATCATGAAAAATAGGTACAAAATAGCACAAACTCTTAGAAATTGTGATCGTCAATTTACCAGCGTTATTTCCTCTCACAATGTCGCAAATATCGTGTCCGACTGCCAAACACTTTCGGATAATATGCACGCTTATCCGAGAATAGCGGTCATCAATCAAAGCGTCGCAGTAGCGTCAATGCTCAATAGACTGTGTTTGTGCCAAAGTGCCAAGTGCTTTCCCCTGGCTCGCGCTGGCGGCGGCAGCCGGCCAGGACCCGCGCCAGCCAGGGGACGCGCGGCGCTGCTCCGTTCATTCCTATCACATAAATAAACAATTGCTGCACATGCCTGTATCTAGGAGAGTAGATACTCACATTGGTCGTGTATGCAAACATTGTGCCTTGATAATAATAATTATTGTTAATTCTCCAAAGGTCACACAGTTATCTATCACGCAGATTGTTGTGTTAATTAAAAGCTTTGTTTTATGTTTGCTACATGAATAACTTAATATATTTAACACCTTAAACATATGCATGGTTTATATTTATGACTTGCTATCGTGATCGCTCGGAACTGAGTAGAAAGTAAGTTGATAAACGGCTCGCCTTATAAACTGTTTGCGTGTCCTATTTTGCAATATATTTGCAAACATATCGATGAACTGACCTCGTGTGAACAGTTATTGCTTCTCTATTTAGATTCCATTCGTGATTCTTACACGCGTAGGCTAACGCTGTCGTCCCTTGAATATAAAGAGCAGATCTTAGTGGCCGCGTGACTAACCTGCGAGGAGGAATTACCATCGATTGTATGCTAAGCAGCGATGACTGCTACCATTGATCGGCCGACATCGACAGTACGACACCCGCAGCGATAGGAACCGACGTGATTATAAAATGCCAAATTCAATTATTATGGCCTTGACGCCATTAAAGTCTTGGTATACGCACCAAACACAGTTGCCATTTGTGATTAGCAAACGGAACTTATGAGTAAGTCTGTTCATCGGATACCGCATTACGTAATACTTTATTATTGTGCTATTATGCATTTTGTGGTTTTGATTGTGCTTGCAAAATGCAATGGTTGAATGAGGTTGACTTGGTAACAAGGATTGTTGACATAAACGGAATAGTCAACTTGCTAAACACGTGTCTCAGCGTGTCGCTAATGGACTTTCGACTTCTTACGTACAAACTCTTTGTCGCTTTGGAGACATTTCTAGAAGTCTTCTATGAACTTAATATCGTTTAGGTTTCTATAAACTTGTACAGGTAACTTTTTTTATTACAAATAACCTACGTGTTTCCCACTTACCCATAATACTTACTATGAAACAAATAGTAGTCGTTTGAGTACGAGCGTTCCTTTTAAATCAAATTTGCATAGTTAGTGGCTACGAGGTCACGCGCATATCAGAAACATATCAGTGTAAGCTTTCAATAATTCAGCTCAAAGACGAGTCAAGGTTAAATGAAAGTTACATTTGATTGATTCCGTGTTTAAAAGAAAAACATGTTCTAGCATTTATTTTTAAACAAAAGTATTAACATAATAATATTTTTGAATGTGTTATGGTGATGTAACGAATCGCTCTGTTTTTCAACCATTAACAATTTATCTGTAAAGAAAACAAATAATGTTATCAATGTTTATAAGTTCGGTTTTATTAAAATAGATCTCGTGGAGGCACGTGTACGGACTTACGCTGGCAACACAATAGATACAAAAACATGAATATGTCACTACAAAAATGTAAACATACGCTTTACTTAGCGAATATATTCTGGAAAATTCCAAACTTAGGAGGTCCTTGCCCCTTGGTAACGTTATATCAATAATAAACTCCTGAATTGATGTTCCGATATCTTCCCATTTACAGTATCGAGGTACTTACAGTTGTTTGAAAAACAAACAGTGTGTACCCACTGAATATTACCTTGTTATCAGTGGTATATTTGTGCACTTCCCGGGTTAATTCGAGTAAATTCGGCCGAAGAGTTTAATATCACTTGGATGTTTGTTTAACCGGCATTGGGTCAGATAAGATAATGGCTATAACAGCTGTTGTTGCCAACTGGGCGAGTACTATCAAGTGACCCGTAGTAGTATCATTTGACCCACCAGGGTTTGTCGACGACAACGAATATTTTTAGTTGAACAGTTTTTATCAGCCTAGCTACTGCAGTGTTGCGAACTTTAAACTCTGCTGAGAATGAAGGCTGCGCCACTTGAATGGTCTTCGCATTAATAAGTATTTCAACTTCTGCGAATCTCATCATGATGAATAGCAGCATTGTTCATTTTAATCTATTCTCTAGGTCCTTTTGTAATAATAATAATAATAATAATAATGCTTTATTCAAAACAAAGTAAGTACACAGTCACATAAGCGCACTGCCTCCCGAACTAGGTTGTTAGCCTGTATCTCAGGAGACAGAGTAATAACCTGTCTGCTTTGGCACAGTCACAGTATTGCCTTGGTAAAAATTGATGCTTACTTTTTTTTCCTTTTTACTTGCTTCGCTTTGATGTTGATGATGACAGAGTTTGCATCAGTGGTGTTGGAGAGTTCTATTGTAAATGGAACAGTCGTGATGCTCTACATTTCCACTTGACCGAGTGCGCTTTACAGATATTTTGTAATTAAATATTTCGCAGATAATTTGTGCCGATGCTGTCGGTCACGTACACACTCGACAACTTATTCACACACAGATAATGTTGAGAATAACAAAAAAGCGACCTGACCACATCACCACACTCTGGACTAGAACGAGTCTGTTTTGAGCAAGATATCGGTTCGTGTTCTTACTAATTGCCTATAATCGCACCTTGCTGACAAAAAAAAATAAAACAAGCGCTTTAGTTGCGATGGTACTTGTAAAACGATTAGCTTGTGATAACATTGACAAGCAACACGGATGAAGAATCACCCAGTAAACAAGAAATACTACTTTTATCACTTTTTACGGGCACTACGAATAGAATCAATTAGCCAACAGATAGTTTTTAATTCAATTTTCAACGGAAACGTCGTCGTGACCGAGGTCGACATAGAGACAAGGTGCGTCGTCAATTGGAAGAGTAAATAATAAATATTTGGAAGTGAGAGCGACGCACGCGGATGTGCACTGACGTCACAATAGAGGCACACGCCACGAAACACCACCACCAGCCACCGCTATGCGCTTGTTGACATACGCGCACGCGTTCTTCGAGGAAGAACCCTCTGTCAATGGACCGAGGAAGATGCGACTCGCTGTTTTCAAAACGTTAGCCAGAATCGCCAATACTGGGATTCGAGAGCGTAAATATGTTGTGTAAACATTACGAAAGCCAGCTCAGGAAACGAACGATGCACCACGTACTAAATATGCGTGCGGCGAGTTCAGTTTTCACCTTTCTAAACGCCTAGTTAGAGGCAGGATTTTTATCAATAAGTACAGTGTTGTTGACGTCCTTGTAGAGCGCTCCATTACATTCGATGATAATTGTAAGCGCTAGCTGGTGGTAAGGCACGGTAAAATTAATAGGCAGCATTGAACTTGAACGTGTGTTGCGGTGCGTGCGCATGACGTCACTCACACGTACACGTGCGAGGCTGGCGCGGCACAACGCGCGCGCCCCGGCCCCGCAAGGCCGCTGCCTATCGCACCGGCCACATCGCGCCGCACCGCCGTGCCACCGTGCGCGCCAAACTAACCGTGAACACAGCCTCATATGTATACATACATAACTATATTATACAGCTATATACACACACACTAAGAGCCTGCTACCCAAGAAAAAGCCGATTTTAAAACCCACACCTTCTCAGAATTAATTGATCAGTCTGATGGTTCTGCAATGTACAGCAAATAATATTACATTCACTTATTTGCTCAATTATAGCGAACTTATTGACTGATTCATGGAAACTATATTGTTATGACATTGAGACTGAGGTATAATAATAGATAGGTTACTTATGAAATACTTGTGAACATCAAAACTTATTATAAAAGATAATAGGTTTGATTGTATTTGCATTCGTATAGAACACCTAATTACCTAAGGAACGACGAAGTTTGTGCTTAGGGCAAGAAGCAACCTCCGGGCTCCGAACTCCAAATGATCAACAAGTACCTAAGAAAAGTGTAAGTCTGTCGTAACATTTTCTACTCATGGCTAATAGGATATAGCTCTGTATCGCACCTTCACACGCGCGTAATTCGAGAATACTATATACTTATATCTGCACAAAAAATCGATAAAATGAACGTATATCGCGGAAACTTACACTAAGGTTATCAGAACCATCATTGATATCACTGATAAATAATGCAGGTATAGGTATTTATTTAAATTGATGTCATAATCGATATCGATAATAAATGTAGATATTCGCGTAAAATATCTCAGACGATAAATTATATATCAAAGTTTATGGTCAAATAACAATATAAAAGGTATATGATAATAGGTATCCTATTAAGGCGAAACCGGGAATGGAAAAGTGTTAAAACTTTTTTTATCACTCCACAGTCTAAAGTTTTCTATTCAAAGACAATAAGGTATATAATTATAAGAAGCCAACGCAAACTTTAGAATTCAGAAAAATTAAATGAAACTTCTAAAAGATCAGTCCAAACCCAGCTTTTGAGATAGATCCTTTGAAAACTAATTTTATTAAAATGTGGAAAAGCCAGTATAGTTAGATAACAATGTTAGTCTGTGTCAATGATTCGTGGAAATGGTAGCCGGCAACTATTTGCCTGTCTGTCATTCCTAGAAATTTCATGGATGTTGCTGATTTTTATCACATTACTTGATGAATTGGATACCAAAGCTAAATTAATTAAACCTGGAAAGAGTTGATCGGAATTTCGACAGTATGTGAAGAATGCATGTTATTTATTTAATGCAGAACATTTAAGACAGCCTGTAAGGGAAAAAAATCATCTCCAGAAATCATCTACATAGTAGCTGTCAAAGGAGTTGTCAATGCAGTTTTAGATAATAACGAATGATATATCCATCAAAATCGTGTGCGTTTTCAGATCACAGATAAGTCAAGTGTAGATACGTATTTAATCGTGGGGACTGCGGTTTTTTACTTGGAAGTTAGCTTGTTATGCAAAACGCCTTTCTAAGGTCGAAGTTGAATCCATTAGGTTGGTGTCGTAACGTATCGTTAGAAACTCATTTACCTTGCATAATGTGGATACACATGATTGCAAGTGTCTTGTCTAATATACTGTTCATTACAGTTACTATCTTTCCATAAATGAGAAGCGATGGGTATCTGCTTTCTTGTTTAATCCCACCTTGGATACTGTTTACGTTTGAAGCAAAACTTGTTTATCATGGGATAGTCATTTTCCGTCATGTATAATGAGATTTTCATGCAGAATAATGATTAGGTATATAAGCGAAAAGGGATTTAACTAAATGTATTTTAAATACAATTTGTAGAAACTGATGATCTATCAGTATGTTTGCGTAAAGTGGACATTTAAGTGCACAACAAGATATTAGATTTCATATCTGTTTTTCAGAAAACAACTTTGGTTTAGGCGTGTTTTAAGATGGTCACGGAGATATGAGTACCTAGTGTAAGAGTCTCTCATGATAATAAAAACACGGAAACATTGTCAGTTGATATAAGTATCCACACCAATCAACAATAACCAAGTACCTTCTTACATTGGTTATTTTGGTACCTAAAGCTTTTAATAATAATTTTCTATCTACGCTAAAAAAACAAGTATTTTCCAGTATTCATTATTCTGATAGCATAGTGTTGCCTGCACAAATACTTACTAAATTAGTTGTGGTTTTCCAAGTTATCTATTAAAAAGATTATATCCAGACAAAAGATAATTATTTACTCTAATATTAGCAGAAATCTTCGATAAACAAAAAATGACGATACGGTTTGTTGATAAACTGTAGATATTGCAGAAACTGGTGTGTATGAAAGTCTTATAAATCGTAAAGACCGTGTTCATAAGATATCGAAGCTCTGAAGTCAATGTATAAAACAGTGCTATAACACCTGAATGTTTCAAAGATTCTACTACATCAAAAACTGAGCGATTAATCTTATGGAATGTAATTTTTCCAAGACAGCCGTTTGAACTTATAATTAGTTACGCAAATGAAAACTAGTATTTCATTCATATTAGTTTTTTATTTTAAAGTTTTGAAATTTTTAGTAACCCTACTTCTACCAGTACGTCGACAGATTACCTCCAACAAACATATAAACAAGCGATTTTACCTCTTTAAAATAATAATTAAAAGTTAATCTCACAATTCAAATTCAATTCAAATATTTATCCTGTGTTTAATGGTCGCTGGGAGATCTTTCTACAACAATTGATAAGACCATGAAACGAATCAGCGCGCGTACAGTTCTTCGTCCAATAGGTACGCAGCATGAGTGCACAGCTGCAATGCAGTAACATATTAACACGGTGCATGCAACATTCGCTCCGTTGGCGTATTTGCGTATCGTACTTCTTGCATAAGTGGCGTATTTCGCAACATCTTACTACAGTGTAGCCGCGAAAGCTGTGACGTAACCGCTGCGCAGGCGCTACCGACCCATTGATTAGATCGAGCTGTGAATGTAACTAGTGACTTAATCCTAATCACTCTTAAGTATTCTCAGTTTTCATCACTGAGGAATGACAGTGATGAAAGCTAGAAGCTAACTAAGCATGCCATAGCATATATCTCATACACATACGACATTGTAACAGATAATGCGGCGAGTATTGAATAACTTTGGGATAAGATACTTGCTTGTCCGGTTAGCAACGTCACGAAATATATTTAAACAGGAAGCCGTATTCCACGTGTAAGATTTTCGTGAACGAGTACCCACGCATTTCAAGAAAATACCTAAAAAGTTACCTTTCGTAACTTGTACTTGAAAATATAGCCGTGGGCAACACGCTTCAACATGGAAAAACAGCGAGAGGTCGGTGTTAAAATATTCAAGCAAAAAGAGGTTAGTCGTATTTTTAGACAGTACTGGCTAGTGTCACAAGGAGGTGGCCGGTCAACAACATCGACCAAGTGCGTTTCGAATAAATCTAGAAGGGATGGGCCTGTCACCCATAAAGTGACTCAAGTAACACGAGTATGATTATCTACCTAGCGACAAACAGTGACATTATGGAGATCTCTAGTTAACCATGTTACTAGGAGAGGATGATAAAATCGTATTAAGGATTATTCTCTCGAGTCTAGTGCTGCTATTAGCGATCCACATTTCCACAATGTCATTGCGGATAATGCGATGCACTGGGAATATCCATGGATTATCCTACAACATAGGTGTAATATAAACAATATCACAAGGAGTTACTCCTATGATTCAAAATATCTTTTTAACTCTCGAAATCTGGGTGATATTATAGACAGACCTCTACAACAACTAACTACAATAGGTTTATTGAGAGGTCTATATATTCTAACTCGTGGAGATGTTGACGTGGTAACAAGATAAGCTTCTGAGTTTCTGAGTATTTGTACTATCTAGAACTCTGTCGATACCACGTTCTGCACAGTTTCAGAGAACGTCCAGCCGTGGTCCAGTCTAAACATAGGACGATAGATTGAATTACGGACACCTGTTTCCAGACTAAACTCACTGCTTCCTCTTGTTAGAGTCTAGCCCACACACATATCGACCATTCTACGTATTGAGTAAAACTAATTAAGCTTTGTCGCTTGGAAAACCAGTGTAATAGTCACTGATTCTGTACCGTGAAATTAATGATACCTACGTGGGATTTTTAGTAAATAACCATTGATATTTACGAAGCTAGGTACTGTGTCGTTGTATTGTTCTTAATCGTCTCAGGAAAGGTATTTCCTGTAAACTATATAAACTTCTAGGTATCTATACCATGTTAATTTAATAAAGCTGAAGACTTTTGTTTTAACGCGCTAATCTCAGGCTCTACATTTCGGATTTGGAAAAAAATCTTATTGCATTTGATAACTCAATTCTCGAGCAACATTCACGACCGGGTGCAACCGCGGGGCACAGCTTGTGTACGAAATGTGTGAATAAAGTTAAGGCAGTCTGCCCACAAATAAATAAATTGTCGCGTTTAAATTGACTATAGGTAAGTACTTTATACGTTACGTTATCGTGTCATAAGTATAACTCGTATCACGAAATTACTTAATGTTAAAACTTGTGTAGATTAATGACAGCGATTAAAAAACATGTCAACTAACAGTAAACAGATAAAGAGGTACTCGGACCCGCGGTATCGTACCACACGTTGGGTCTATCATCTTTAATGTTCAGCGTCGATTAATGAAAGTAAAATAATAGTTCCGGCATTGTTTGTAGCAGATGTAAACATTGGCAGAGACGAAGGTAACAGTACAAACATCCAACAGTGCTAGGGCCGTGTTGACAAACAACACCCTTTAATATAATCATTGTTTACCTTGCAACAATGTATGTTTGTAATGGATATTATTTAAATGCAAATTGTTTCACGATTTTCATTGTTTCAGTTGAACCAGAAATAGCTCGTGATTAAAAGTCGTCGTTCAGCTCTTTGTTAAACAAATATCTGCGGCTGTCTCCATTCAGGAGTGCCTCGTGACAATACTATGGTTTATGCAGATTTTCCTGTAAATTATAATAATTATAATATTACCCTTTGTGAATATATATAAAACTTACCTAACTACGTCCATTTAGTTCAGTTAGACGATAATAACAATTCGTGTGTTAATTTCTGAATGAAATTTTCCGTTTGTATGACCGTAGGTAGGTACCGAATTGTTAAATTGATGATGATTATAAACTAAAATCTTTCCTGAACTTCGTAGAATCGGTAAGAGGATGTATGTTCTTTCATAATTATTTATCACTCATGCTTGGTAAATTCAATATATGTCTATTGCTTATCTACTACTCTAAGAAATGTACCTATTTAATATCAGAAAACATCTGCTTTCTCGTGACATTAATTAAAAGAAGCCCGCCGTCTTTCCTTACATAATAAAGAAATTAATAATAACTTCCCAACTTCAGAGTTATGTAAAGATAAACATTTTACAAAAGCTCGCGACAACACCTGTTTCGTGAAAAAATTTGGGGTCGAAAGAAAAGTATTGTACGGATTCTCATTGCCTTTGGTGCGGTAATTAAGTAAGCAACAAAAATACAAATCTGTTGTTTATTTTTGTGTTTGTGAGACATTTTGCTCAACATTCTTTTTAATACAATCTGTATGCCTATAAAAGTCTTGGTTATTGAGTAAACTGTCATATGGCTGCGTGGGGTCTCCGTGGCATCGATATGATAACAAAGAAGTGAAGCTGACGTTACGGCGCCGTAAGGAAACACTGAAACTCACCTCTTTGATTGTTTACATATTGCAATAAGATACCCTCTTTTACGCTCGTGAGAACGCGAATATAACATGATCGGTATTGTGATTTCACACTACTTACCTACATGCTATAGGTACGCTAATTACTACTTATCATCTTACTTATATTCATAGCCAGGAGGCAACTAGTTAGTGTATATTTGCAGATGAATAAATAAGGGTATAATTGACGCAAAAAATCAATTGTTGAGTCGAATTGCTTATCTCCAGTTGTAGAAGTTTTCAGATATGACTTTTATTGATCCCTAATAATTTTCAAGTACCTGCCCATGCCTTCTGTTCATTTAATATCTTCATTATAATTTAATACGTGGCGATGTGACTTATAAAATGCTTCGAAAAACTGAAAAATCGCTTCCATTTAAGCAATTTTAAGCATGTATAAAAAAATCAATCTACCTGGACATAAGATTTAATTAAATAAAAACCGAGTGGATTAATTGTTTTATTTTAATAAGTGTGTAATAATAAAGATGACTCTATTTCCAAGGCTGAGTAATAAACATACGAAGTTCATTGTGTAAATTACTGTTAATCAGAATGTAGGCTTTGAGTAAATAATGTTGTTGTTTATAAAGCAAGCTGTTTAATTACTAACTAGTTTCTCGGTGGTATAGTTCATAAAGATTCATATTACATAATATATAAGTAGGTAAAGCAGGTATGTAAACTATTAATGTGTTGTTAATATTGATTCGATTTCCATTTCCAGCTAAATATTGAAAATAATTGTGTAGGTTATTTTTTTCTGCATGAACAAAACCACTTCCTTCCTTATACTATTTACTAAAAATATGTTATACTAGCTGCGCCCTTTGGTGTTACCCGCGGTAAAAATTCACATTCATTAAACGCGCGAAATTAAAATACTTAGTCGTTAAGTTTCTGAAATTTGACGATTATGACGACACGGTTGGCGTAGTGGCTGAGCGATCAACTGCTGCGCCGCGTGTGTGTGGTTCGATTCCCGCTCGGAATAAATATTTGTATGGCTTACAGGTAGTTGTTCCGGGCTTGGCTT
Organism: Phlogophora meticulosa; assembly: GCA_905147745.2. Taxonomy (NCBI): domain Eukaryota; kingdom Metazoa; phylum Arthropoda; class Insecta; order Lepidoptera; family Noctuidae; genus Phlogophora; species Phlogophora meticulosa. Next base: position 10,998,804 of record LR990533.1, on the reverse strand, counting down.
TTCGTGTATGTCACTTTAAATGTTTGTAAACGCAACCACGACACAGGAGAAATTCCTAGAGAGGGGCAACGTTTTTAAAAAAAAACATCTGCACAATCTTTTAACTTTTATGACGAACCTTCTAGAAAGTATGAGAAAACTTAAAAAAATGTATGACATCGGTAAAGTCTCAAGTTATGGCGTGACCAAGGGACACGGAGTTCTTATTCTCAATACTAGATGAGGTATGATATTAAAAAAAAAACACATTTGTGTTTGGAGTATTTATACAATATTCTGTAATAATTATGCGGTTGAGTGAATTCCCTAACGCTTTATTTACGTTATATTTGGATTTCCTCTACCATTGTTTTGTAGGTAATTCATATTTTGAGCAACCTATTATCAGGATTGTTCAGGAGCCCCTCCGTCTGGGGTATTGCCAGAGTTATTAATAAATATAGACTATCCGGTTGATTGTTGTTTAATAAAAGCACTATTTAATGTTATTTTTGACGACCGATGTGGCGCAGCGGGCGAAGGTCCGCCTGCGACGCAGGAGGTTGCGGGTTCCATTCCCGCCTTGGGACAAATGTTTGTACGATCTACAAAGATTTGTTCCAGGTGTTCTGATGGTTTGCTATGTATAATAAAAAATATCTATCTATGTAATGTATTGTATTAAGTATATCAGTCATCTAGTACACATTACACAAGCTCTGCTTAGCTTGGGGCTAGATGATGCTGTGTGGATTGTCGAGCACTATTTATTTATTTAGCACTATTTATTTATTTATTTGCCAAGAATTGTTGAAAGGTGTTTGTTTAGGTGTTCTAAAGAAAATTCTTGTCGGTCAAATAATCAGAGCGGGACATTATTATGTTAAGATTTAATATCAGTAATGTGTTTATATTGTGCATTAGTTATTATATTGAAAACTAAATTAATTATAATCAATTGTGGATGGGGTCTACTACAAGATATAATAAATATCTTATATAATACTAACGATCCGCCCGGGCTTCGCCCGTAGACAAATTATATACAAAAACCTTCGCGATTTTCACTCTCTCTCTATTAGTGAAAACCGCATGGAAATCCGTTCAGTAGTTTTTTGAGTTTATCGCGTACAGACGCGGCGGGGACTTTGTTTTATACTATGTCGTGATTTCTAGTTACCTTGGAATTCGCCTCTGGGTTAACACTACGGCAAGTACCGATTAACCTTCGTAGCTATAAAAGTGATTGACAGAAAATAAAAGATGCGATAAACTCTACCGGCGAACTAAAAACTGCTTTGAAAACACGCGTCAGTCAGCCTATAAAGATCCTCTTTTCCCTTTGAATTAAATTCAACTAATTACACGTTTTAATAACAGATTACTTTTGGCTTTACACCTCGTGAACATACTAATCAGATGAACTTTGAACACTATTCGGGTCCAGCAACCCATTATTTATCAACTAATTTTATGTATAGTTCAAACGTAGCGTTCATTCATGTCTGCTAACTATTTATATACATACATACATGTGGCTATGTACAAAAATAAAGCGTGTATGCATACGAACACAGGTATGCGAGGTATTATCGTGGCTAATACCTACAGCTGATACCGTCAGATATGGGTACGTAGGCGGACTCGGTAGCTGGCTGCCTGATAACACACACATGCACACACGTACATACGTGCATGCTGTCCATGTGTGCGTGTGTAACACTATCTGTGACACAAGCTATGATATCTCTTTGTTTTCTTTGCAACCGCCGCTTGTTATCTGACAAATGGGTCCTCGTTTATTTAATAGGTATCATGCACCCTTAGCCGAGTAGAATTACTGTTAGTTAATACGCGCCGTAATAACACGTTGTAGATCTGAAGTAAGTATGACAAGCTTATATTACTGATACTGGACGAAATCGATTAACTGTTGTGAGTATACGTCGTGCATAAGGTAACTCGTGATTAAATTATCTACATTTATATCAGGTTTCTTGATAAGAAGACAAAACTAAGTGCAAGTTTGGTTATAATTATTCATAATGCAATCTTTCATTTAAATATATTTGATATGTATATTTTATCATTACATTTACTTTTTCGACTGATACGTGTAATTTCAGTTTGAAAAAGATAATTTAGCTGATATAAATTTGTGTATTATTTTAGATTTTATAACACCTAGGTATACTGACGCGGCTTATCTTCTTATTTATAAAGCTACTTAGGTACAAAATTATTTTACTGAAGAAAACTTAAGAAGATTAATTAAACACATCTTTACACTTACTTATCTACAAAAACCAAAAATAAACAATACAAAAATATGCCTACAAAGTAGCATGTTGCATTTTAAAACGCTAAGATTATTTGATTGTGATTTTTAACAGATATAGGAAAAATAACAAAAAACCTGGTCAGCTTAAGAATAAGTAGGCACGTAGTATAAGTACGGAATGTTGTGGAGCCCAAACTGTCGAGATCATATGGGGCCCAAATGGTGGATTGTCAGTATTTTTTGTGGCGTTCGTTTTGTTCAAGGCACAACGACTTATGTCAGCAGTGGACTGCATTTAAATGAGTTTTTTTAATTGAAGTGTTAGTCTTGGCCTTAGTTAGCAATATGCTTACGGTCATAATCATAAAGTAGATAGTTATTAAATAAATTTAATGTTTAATAACACTAAACAGTCAAAATAATTACCAACTGCAAGAGGCATGGTTCGAAACAATTCTCGTTTATAAAGCATGTAACTCGTTTTGTACCTGATTGTCCAAGTGGATCCGTTAAACTGTCTATTTACCTGAGAATCGCACTCAATGGCACCCTTCTGAATAAATTGTGAATTGTTAACTTAAGCATCCATATTTAGAAAAAAAGATTAGGTAGGTACGTATTAACAAAATGGGGTAAAAGTTAAAAACTCTATTCAATATTTGCCCGAGCAAATTACTTTCTATAAAAGTTCAAAAAGAATGGGTGTTACCTACTTATTTCAAAGTCAACTCATACAATTAACTTTCAGACGTTTCTTTGAGGTATAACTGAAGGGAGACTTTAATAATGAGAAACCGTAACCGTTTACTGTTTCAATTACGTAGATTCGTCGAATTAGGCCTCAATCATGATTGGTTGTAATTTGGAATCAAGTAAATCCTTTAATGTTGCATAGGGCATTAACACGTATATATAAACGAAGCAGATCTTTAGAAATCCAGTTCTATAAATAAATTATGTACCTAAGTAAAGAGTTAACTCGCCTAGTTGAGACAAGATGTTAGTTTACAGAGTGATAGTTATGTACGGTTGTAGCCGACGACGTGTAAGTAGATATGCGCTTTTCAAAACAAAGAGAATATGTGATACAATTTCGAACAACCTAAAAAGTAGCAACGTATATCATTACAAAAAAAAAGTATTTTTAATCCATCGTTTTCTTCAGAAGGTTGCAAGTGTAAAATATAGTTTGACGCTGTCTTTAAAACATGTTTTTTTATAGAACTGGATCATGGTTCATCCATTAATTTACCTATCTGTCATTGCTTAATTCGTAATACTTTATAGTAACATATTGTAGTACGAGTAGTTTTTATTCTTAGTAAGTACTACATCGTGTTTACATATATATATTTACCTAAGCAACGATCACCAAACATTGTGAAACATGTATTTTAAAAGAGTAAGTATGGAATTTCCTGTCCATTCTTCCCAATACGAAACTAACTTTTGGAAGAACCGAGTAGAATCAATTACTTTTCTTATCTTGTGCCACTTAATGATGTAATTGAAATATATGATTCGGCTGACTCTAAAAATTATCATCTGGCAATAAAAACATTTATTGCCAGACGATATTTTTTAAATTGCTGAACGACGCTCCATTAGCCGAAAAATCAGCCGTTCAGCATAATGCTGTAATGTAGAAACAGATTTTGATTCTCTCAAGCGTTTCTTAGCTTTAAGTTTATAGCACAGTTGTCTACTACCTACTAGAAGTATCGCTAATGCATGCGCCGGTTTAATTTAAAACAGCTTGTCTTAATACAACGTTGACGTGTTTCGATATCTAAGAGATTGTCACGTGACCAGTAGAGTGAGTTACTAGAAGATATAACATTTATTATGATTTTCCGACATTATCCGCGACTTACGATCGTTTTGCGTCATCGCGGAAAAGTGTCCGTGTTGCATCGCATTTGTTATTATTTTATTTATATTTGAAAGAGGAGAAGAAGACCAAATAAACGATGGATGCATTGTGTGAAAGATGATATGGCTAGAAAGAAGGTTACTATTGAGATGATAGCAGATAGAGATGTATGGAGGAAGAAGAAGAGAACAGGCTATGCCGACCCCAAATAGATTGGGATAAGGGCAGAAGTATGATAATGATGATATCGATGAATTCAATCTAATTTAACGTTTTGGCGTATTTACTGCGTAAAGTTCACATTTTTGTCTACAGACTAGGTACTTTAAAACATAAGTTTTAAAAACTAGGACAAACTGAAAACTGTTGAAAACCATCCCATTTAAAGTTCATAATGTTTTGTACCGTTTCGAAAAGTTTTTTTTAACGATATTGCACTCCGCCGCTGTGCACCTGTCTTTTTTTCGTGGGAAAGTTTACGGAGAGTTATGTCGGACTCCTACCCCGCACTGGGCGTACCTTCCTTAGTCAAACTTAACAGCTTTACATGCTAGATAACGTGGTGTTTAGTAACGATCACTATAAGTTAGCCCACCACGTTTATCTGTCAACAAAAATATATTAATAAGCGGTAGTGGTACTTAGTTTTGCGTGTACAGTCTCTTACAGTCGGGTCGGAGGTTATCGGGCGACCTAACTGCCCACTTGTACTTTTCCTACTTGTGTTCTAATTTTAACACATCAATTATTGAAAATGGTGCATTGTAGTAAACTGATAAGGGCTTATTATCATATTGTCACAATTATTATTTAACGATAATTCCCCGAAGCTCAACAGACACAATCAATACGATTCCTTTATGTGTATCGCTATTAATTACTTACGTTAATTACTGATTTGTACTATAATTCCAGCGTTTGTTGTCACACTGTCCGATATACTAAGTACAATAGTGTTCTTTAAGTATACAAGATGATTACTTTTTCTTTTAAAGCAAATATTCGAAATGGTTCAACAAGTAAGTAAGTCGCCTGACAAATCCTTAATACAGTGGCTTTTTAAGCTTAATTACAATAACAGCTGTACCTATTTTATTTGGGATTTCGGTACTATGAATATGTTATTGAGCTTAACACCTGACATTAAATCGTCTTGACTTATGAAACCACGCATTAAGTCTGTATTTTGAAGTGTCTTTACAATTTATTCCTTTGTGTCCTTTAAAAATGCTAAACAGAAATCACGCATGAGACATTGTGACGACCGGTCTAAAAGGTCATGTCGAGATAGTTGAACATGTCAACATACATAATAATAAAGAGTCACTCAATCATAAGCTAATTAGCTGATACCGCTGTATACCAGTCACGTGGAAATCAGTCAGCTAAGCTGTTTAATTGTAATTAGTAGGCAGGTAAATAAAAATGCATCGTCAGAGTACAAAGTGTCAAAATTGCACATGTACAGACATTCCGTAGCATTGTTCTAAGATCATTGACATGGAATGAATAGTGGAAAATGATAATGTTGCCAACATAGTGACATAATACTAAGACCGGTTTACTTATTTTCACGCCACGAGTTGCCAGATACGAAAACTTGTTATTGGTCCAAAATGCTACCGGTGTTTTTTATCATAAAATAATGATCATGTTGAAAGTCAACTTGTGGCATTTGATTGAGTTCCTAATGTTTGTTACTTTCTCAAGATCTTCTATTTGACTTATTCGATACGTGCGTTTTCAAGGGCGACGTAAGGAAGGTAAAAGAGTGAATAGAGACAGATGTTTGACTGTTGTGAATGACACAGATAGCGACAGACGGTGCCGTGCAGTGGGCACGGTGGACAGGCGCCAGGCCGAGCTGCCGAGCTGCCGACACTCTCGGAAACAACCTAAATAAAGCGGCAGCAGGGAGCAGCGGCTGACGCGGAACACGCACACACGCGCGCCGCACACCGCCGCGCCGCCGCACACACGCTCGCGCACGCACACACCGACCCCCAGACGAAAATAAAATCCACTCGTATGCGCCATGCAAATAGGAAGGCGGCCCGTGCACGCGAGTCGCCAAATCAACTAACAGATCCTTACGTTTCGTGGCACTGTCGCAAGACGGTCACGGGCGCAGCATCTCAGGCCGCGGGTCACAGCAACGTTCGCCGGTCGGAGATCTCATCCGAGGGAAGGCGCCGCCGTCCGCCACTCCGAACTGGTTTCGTACGCTCGGATTCCGATGGAAAAGTACACGGGCGTAACGTCCACGAACATTCGGCACTCGCGGTATGGCGCGCCGGTTTCACTGCGGTCACTCGGCAGGAAAATCAACGGGCGGAGATTAGCATGAATGATATCATGGGTCGATCTGACGACGAACACGAAACAGTGCGACGTCGGCGCGGGTCGCGCTGCGACTGGCGGCGGCACTACGCGGAGCCCCGTGCGTAGTGAGTGGCCGTGAGGCGCGGGGACGAGGAAACCCGGCGCGAGTACGGAGCGCCCGGCGGCGCGGGGGGCGCGGATTAATCACGTAGTAAGTATGCCCCCCCGCCCCTGGACCGCGCACCCGGGCCGCACCGCCCGCGGCGCCGCCACCGATAGAACCTGCGCTCCACCGATACATAAATAAATACTAAATGCAATATGAGCGCTCGTCGTGCCAGACTGAAACCGAACACTTCTCGGGCGAAATGAATTCTTGTGTGAGCGTTGGCCGTTGCCACCGAATGTTGTCGGCAGGCCGCGGGCCGTCGCGCTCCGCCACGTAAACCCATGATGCAATGCAACTGTTAAACGCCTCGTAAGTTATCAATCAGCTCGAGAGATGCTGTTATGTAGAGTTGTCGGACGAGTGTTCGCCGTTTCAACATATATGAAAGTTTACCTACTTCCGCAACGATGCTGTATGGCCACAGTTCTCTCATTGAGTGGTTTCCTGTCCTGCCAGTACAGCGAGGCATGGGCCGCTCGTGTGTACTGGCGACAATATTCTGTACTGTGTATAATTGCCTGTACTCTCTACAACAGGTATTTCCCACACATCTCCAGTGGAAAGGGCCTGGAACCGGTTCTATAATTCTATGTCGCTGACGTCACGGCATGCCTCGAGCTCATGATACCTTTAGGACCTTTCTACTTTTTATTTATACACAAAGTACTTGTCGTTCAGAAACTCTAGATTATTCAGATATATCAAACTTCAAATTGTGAAGCGAGACTGTTGCATAAGTATTAGTTTCCCATGACCACAGCTCGGAATTAAACAAACACAAACTCTGGTGAAAAGTTAATATGGAGCCAAAATATTATGAATTGCGGCATTCAATCGCCGTTTGATAGCACTTTGGATCGAACGTTTCTTACTCTGATAACACTCTGAGCGACGGAGTTGTTGACATCGCAGCCTTATATTTTGCTACTCTAAAATACTCTGAGGACTACCTACATTGACAATAGTCTACTTAACTCTCGACTTAATAATAATTGCAGCAATACCACTTAAAAACTGAAAAGAATACATACTTGTAGATAATTTAGAATAACTACAAAAAAAGGGGTAAAACATTCAGCTTGTAACTACAATTGTCGGTAGCAGAGCACTTAGAAGTAATCCTGGTTGCTTCCATTGTGTTCGAGAAACGGTTACTAAGATAAGCCTTAAAAAGACTTATCTCACAATAATGGCCCGGCTCCTTACAACAAATGGTCAGACATGGCTTATTGTCACAAAATTATGTTGAAGTTTTATTAACAATTTCATTATAGTAGTCGAGCAGAAACAAATTTTTAAAGTAATCTTGTTTATCAAGATCCATGGAAGAAACTAAATTTGAAATTCCAGACAGAGGCAGTGGATGAAGCGAGGTCAGAACACATTACATCACGCCCTTATTTCCCAAAGGTTTGGGCAGAGGTACATCCACAGGTAACATCACACAACACAGTTCGCCAGTTATGTTATGTACTGCCATCAGCCGGGCACAAATCCAGAATCCGAGCTGTTTTCAAAAAATATTCTAATAGAAACACTTACGACAACAAGATCAGCATCAAGAATGTTAGAAAGGATTCAAAAGCAATAATCACATGTTTGAAGATCTTTCTCTTATACCATGTAAACTAGCTGTTTTCTGCGATTTCGTCCGCGTATTCGATGTTTACTGTATATTTGAATCGGATTTAGTTTTTTTGCGCGGAAACCTTATTCTTTTTCTAAAATAAAACCAAGTTACTCCTGATAACATCTGCCAGTGAATACCCCGTCAAAATCGGTCCAGCCGTTTTGGAGATTAGCCGGAACAAACAGACAGTCAAAAACTTGTTTTTGTGGTATTACGACCGCAAATACTGTCATACGCATTTAGTTAGAAGTGATATTACAAAGAGACACTTCTATTTGATTTATTTGTATGTACATATGTATATATTGATATAGAACCCATAATAAAAATGCAGTAGAGAGTACCTTCACAACGAGGCGTAGGTTGTAATGTTGTAAGTACTTGTAAGTAACCATCGCGTTGAACTCTTCTGCAAGGGCCATCGATCGATTGGCCACGCTCTGGCGCAGAGTACAATCAAACGCGTTTTTTTATCCCGGCGCTGATGGAAACCTTTTAATGCATGTTAAGCTTTGTAGTGGCTGTACAACTCGAGCTATGTTTAAGTGGAAATAATCAGCTGCTGTATATGTAAGATGTAAATCCCAAGAAATTATAGGTAGGTACTCTTTTCTGTAGGTATAGAAAGAGAAAGAGAGTCAGAAGCGATGACATCTGGCAGCTGTAGAGTTATTTATCTTGCCATCTAAATCATAAATATGTTGATTGTGTTAAATCTTTAAAACCGCAAAACATTAAAATATTTTTTTAAATCCTAAATCCATCTTAATATTTTAACTTTTTTAATGTAAAGAGAGAACCGGTAAGTTGGTGACTGACTGAATCATCTCAGCCGAAACTACTGAAGTCACATAAACCAAATTCACACAGTAGGTTATGTTCTATTGTTAAACCGAATATTTATAATTTTCTACTAAGTGTACTGTGTGACCTTCTGTCTTAACAAACATGCTGAAAGATCAATGGAAAGTACTCTTAAGGTTTTTTTCAAAGAGAAAATGATCTTAATTTGTGACATGATTGACTGTGTGGTACTGGATGTGTCTTGCTTGTGCTGACTGAAAATGTTTACCCGTCAAAGGGACCAAAGACTTAGAATTTGACATTAACTTGATACCGACAGGCATCTCAGGTACAGGCTCGGAGGACCGGGTGTACCTACCCGGTTCCAAGAAAAAGGGTATTGACAGACGGACAGATTACAAAGTGATCCTACAATCATTAAGGTTCCGTATTTGGAGCCCTCATTGGACCACTACGTTATACGTATCTTTGAGGAACCCTTAAAATATTTAAGTTCCTGGACATAGTCGTTTTTTTATTTCCCAAGCGAAGCTGGGGCGTGCCACTAGTAAGCCATATTTAGGTCGCCCATTGGTGAGCTAAGTAGTTTTCATGCACTTATCATCATTTCCTCAAAATTAAACATTGCGTCGAACCATTTTAATACGATTCCTCTGAAATTTATTGTGATTAAGTACTGAATTTATTGAATAATATACTGAAACCATTTATCTTCTTCTAGGAAAAGCTCTACAAGACCAACTTCAGTTTATGAGTAGCTTTTTAGAGAATTTTTTTTTTTTTTTTTTCAATACTTAAACTGTGTATGTTGACTGACAGACATTGCTTTTAACTATTCCTAGTATCCTGAAATCCTACAAAAGGAAACTTTGCTAGATTTTTTTATTTGCCATTATAATCATATGCATCAATATATTAAATAAGAGTAAAACGGAATGGTTGCTTGTATAACTAATACACAGTGCCAAAGTTTATTCACAAATTAACTTTTACTTGTACCCCAAAGCTTTGAGTTGAATTGGTCCAACTATGAAAGAGAAAAGCTGCTGGAAATTAACGGTTTTACAACTAAAAACCTCTTATCTTCACCGAATTTGTAGTTTGGAATAATTTAATCGTTAATTCGCTTTGGAGTGGGGTGCATGGATTGCATGGTTCAACGGACTGTGGGAAAAAAATAATTTCTGGTCTAATCTGGAAAGTTCTAAAGTGCTTTTTCCAAACTTACTTAGCTTAATTAAGTACTTCAAGAGGATGTTCTTTCTGTGTATAGGAAGAGGCCTTATGAATGTACCCAGGGGCAGAATTTTACGGGTCTGTTTCTCAAATATCCAATCATCATGACGACCTACATATATGGCGCAGCGGGCATAGGTCCGCCTGTGACGCAGGAGATTGCGGGTTCGATTCCCGCCTTGGGACAAATGTTTGTACGATCTGCAAAGATTTGTTCCGGGTGTTCTGGGTATTTTCTATGTATAATAAAAAATACATGTCCAAGTAATATATTGTATTAAGTATATGAGTCATCTAGTACCCATAACACAAGTTTTTCTTAGCTTGGGGCCAGATAGATGGTGCTGTGTGGATTGTCCAGCATTATTTATTTATTTATTAATCCATCAGTGATCAGTAAGACCTACCAATTAATATAGTACGGTATGAATTGCGTGTGCTTTGTAAGGACAATGCTGGTAGCCGATACAACGTCGCGCCGTGCGTGACGCGAGCAGGTGCGCCCGCGCATAGCGACACAAATGATCTACTATATTACTTTGCTTATCGATTCCATCGACAGAACGCAGTTCTCAACGTCATTTTGATCTTTTTAATGATAATCAACAATACATATTTGGTATTTTTATTACGGGCAATGGTACCTTACTAAAGTAGCATATTGTTGGTGATTCATGGTGAACTCAGCCTCAGTGCATAATTCCAATCAATTCCACCAGACAGAGAATAACAATAACAAACATATGCACTGAAATTGAGAATTAAAAATGGTCCGGACCAGGCCATAGGTATAATGCCTCCTTTCCGCAATGCAAGAATTTCGGAAACAGCGATAGTTTACCTATCGATTTTTCCGAAATTCTTCCAATAAAACAACAAGATATCAGATCCCCTCGACAATTAACTCTCCAAAGATTCAAAACACGGCTTCAATTTCTCTTCTCTTTGATTCATACTAATCTTGGGGGTCAAGAACGTACCTAACAGTGGTACTGTATTAGATTGCTCTTCAGAGGTAACAAACCCAGTAAAAGGCGGCCTCGCATTTTATTGACACTTCGTACTACGCTAGGCGATCTAAAGATCAAAGAGTTACCGCCGACGCCCAACCTACCATACCTACAATGACATTGGCATATCATTATTTTTGAAGATAGTTTGTTGACTCGGAGGTTGCAGACGTCTGCCTACCCACGCACCAGCATCCATAATATGAAAATCTTACCGATACCTCATAATTGGTGTAGATCGCAAGAAGCTTAGGGGATAATAGTCTCTTATATAAAAATAACAAGAGATACCGACTCGTTCTTGCCAAAGTATGTCTGAGAAGCAAAATAATTGCCATTACTTGAAGCTTTGGAAATTTTATAGGGGTTCCATTTTAACGAGCATGGTATAGGGGTCTGGAGAAATCCTGGGCCCTATACCAGTTGCCGTGCTAGGCAAGTCAAGGTTAAGTAGCATCGTGCCAAGTACAAAATGCGTGCGACGTCGCAGGGTCAAACGATTCTCCTCACCTTGTCTAATATTGATGCAATGCTATTCGGTAAAAATCGCCCCGTGAAATTGTAGGTGAAGTGAAGGCGAACTGAGCTGTCATCCCATACTAATGCTAGGGATATCTATCCAGAATCGTTTTGAGATTGTACGTCAAACCCGGGCCCCTCCACCCTTTAGTCGTATAGTCATAAAAGCCCATAAAATAACAGCCTCTCACTTGAGTACCTCTTTCTGCTCTCTCTCTTGGTACTGAATTCCACACAATTAGGTCAGTAGATTAATGATGTTTATTTCCTGTACTGAATAAAAACACCGAATGAACAATTCGAGGAAAACCATTTTTCACAATATGGTAGAAAATCAAAGGGACCAAGATTACGAATTTGAAGCCATAATAGGAAAATTAATTTTTTCCCTAAATTGCTTTTCTGAGAAAAACTGTTATAATATCACAATTATGTACACAAATATGTATGTATTTACCCCGGGCGTACTGTAAAACAAATAGTAATCTTATGTGTATACACTGTACCTATGTTACCTAAATATGTTTGAATATTAGAAGGGAAGAACTCCAGAAATAAGCTTTCTTTGTTTCTTTTTATTATCCTGGGGTTACTTTTCCAGGACCTATGTAACCCTAGGGTCATAATGGTCACTACAGATTTAGAACTAAGTGTAAGAAACACCCAGGCATAGACCATTCCGTTTTTTATGTATATTGGAATCTTGGTACAGTCACTTACTGCCAAACTTAGCAATAAGTGGGTCTACGGTCTGAGCATCGACAAAACTAGTCTGACAATTTTGTTTGAAATTATAGGTTTTAAAGGTTACCTTTTTTTGTCATGAAGCACTCGAAGACCTAAAGCAAAATTTAAGATCTTTACTTTGAATTTTTACTGTGAGACTTTGAAATATTGTAAATTATTACAAGGGAACAGGGTGGTGGGAACTTCTCAACCTGTGATGATGTGAGTAGATATCGGAATATATTTTTGGGTCAAAGCTCATATAAAACCTATGTTTTGTTTTTCATTAGAAACTTTGGAGAAACTTTCCAGAGATTTTTGAGATTTGTTGTTATTGTGGTTCATACATACTTAAATAAACTCACGCCTTTAGCCCATGGGAGTAGGCAGAAAGTACAGAACGCCACCTGCTACGATCGTTACATACTCTTTTTACTTCGTTTCCGTTTATACATCTGATCACACACGTACATCGGTTGCGAGTACTACGCACCTGACCTTTTTAAAGCACATCACCAATAAGGTCAGCGCATGTCCTTCTAGTGTCAAGCCACACTCCTGGGGTTTCCGCTTACATCGACCTTTTGTTAGTCGTCTTTCATTCATCCTCTCAACGTGACCAAACCACCTAAGTATACTTACCATTTTCAATTTTTGTCACTAAATCTTTAAGCAACAACGTTTTTTTATAAAATCATTAATTTTTGTGGTAATCTGCGAAAAACTAATTTGAGATGACGGCAAATAGAGATGTATGGAAGAAGAAAACATGTTGCGCCGACCCCAAATAAATTGGGATAAGTGCAGGAGGATGATAAAGAAATCATCAAACAATTATTGGTCATGTTGGAAGTCAGGACTTCTTATCCTGCACTTCACCGCTTAACGGGAAACGGCTATGAATATGATAAGAACAGGAACGTGCTCTCTCAGCATAACCTTAGACACGTAACAGCATAATAACTCTCAGATTTCTATAGTTCGTTAGTCTTAAACATTAATTTACAACGTAGAGTAAAATATATTGGGGTTTATTATAGTCTGCCATTTAGACTATTCCTGTTCGTTGCCCGCCAGACGTTATGCCGAATTATATGCGCCGCGGTGTCGACAGCATGCAAATATGAACACCGAATGCATAATATGCACCATTATACCTGACATTCCCTGCCTGATGGAAGCCGACTACTCAATTTTATCATTCCTAAACGTACAAGCAATGCAGGTAGATAAAGGAATTTGACGGCACGGTTGGCGCAGTGGCTGATTGTTCGGCTGCTGCGCTGCGTGTCGTGGGTTCGATTCCCGCACGGAACAAATATTTGTATGGCCTACAGGTATTTGTTCCGGGTCTAGATGTTTGTGTATGTGAGTTTAAATGTTTGTAAACGCAACCACGATACAGGACAAATTCCTAGTGAGGGGCTACGTATAAAAAAAAAACTATTATAAACTGTTCCTGCCGTCGGTCTGCTTTTTGTTTTATTAGGGGTGTTTAGCTTACTTACAAATTTTAATAACAGTCATAAAAAATCTTATCCGAATGTAATGTCACCAGAAATTAAATTGCGTATGCCCCAAATCCACAACGTAATCCGAAAACCAGACGTTACACTTAACAACTGAATTCACAACCATTACTTCAACGATCACTTTAAACTTGCATTGACGACAACATAGGCAAGGAAAAAATATCTGAAATAATCTGAATGTCACGTCTCTCTTATTTTATGGAAAGGAATTCAAGGTGTGTGCCAGCGCATGCCTCGCAGCCATTTGCAGAAACAACTTGTATGCAAAGAGAGTGCTGATAATTAAGTTGTAAAATTCTGAAGAGAATAATGATCGTCGCTGTCGGCTAGATGGTTCCAGCTTACTGCCAGCCGCTATTGTGACGTTTAGAGGTGTCGAAGTATGTAAGTAAGTTGTCCAATACCATTTCGGAACTCAAGTAAAACCTAATGTTTTCTCGCAAATATTAGCTACCAAGATGCAGATTGGCTTAAATTAACTCATGGATTAGGATCAAATTCGTAGAGGTATGTAGGTAGAGCAAGGGCTCTACATACCAGCGAATCACAGAATGATCCCACAAAAAACATTAAAAATATTCAGCTACTTTATTTATAACTAGATTCGTAATTACCCAAGCTACTTTTAATCAAACTGAGATAACTGGCCTCATTAGACCAGCATAACATTGCTGCTTTGTTCTATTAAATTTTCCTGAGGTATACCTAATATGAGGCGTGGTACATGTGGGCGGGAAAACTGTAGAGGCTCGTCAAGGACGAGGTCCCGCTAGCCTAGCAGCCTATCCAAGGCAGCTAGGCTATTTTATATAGTGAAATTCGACCTGTACAGCCTCTGAACAAACAGATAGTATTGCGAGGTACTAAGTACTAAGTGTGTGCTTTTTAATTAAAAAAATTACGTTAGTCTTTTTTTTTAGATGGGTTTGCACTTGACTCTAGTCTAGGTCAGATGTGACAGATACTGAACAGGACTGTACTTAGAGTGTGTAGGCTGGGTAAGCTCTTACCCAGAAGTTTCCTGTTCACTCTAACTTTGAAGAGATTCGGGTTGAATGCGTTCGGAAACACAGACGCAGTTAGTTCCACTCTTTTGCTGTGCGATAGTTTCTAAATCCATCAGTAGTTTCGTTTGAACCTGAAATATATTCGGTGTAAAGTAACGTAGTACTGCAAATATTCGTGTAGCCATTACATGTTATGACTTTATGACATAATTAATCAGGCGGTAGGTGGCGCGGTGGCAGCTCCACGGCGGCCGCCGGGCGTGCGCCACGCCAGTACGCCACTCTTCTTATTTCGCTGGCGAGGGCGTTCAGTCAGTCTGGGCGGCCGCTAGTCTATTTCCGACCAAACCTACGCATCGCCGTCTAGTTTCTATTTGTTTGCCATATAAATTGCTATCATTACATTTGCACTACAGTCTGGTGCGTGCCGCGATATATTTTTAACGACGCGTTGAGCGAACCCGTTAGATAAACACTCCAGTTTCACAATTTGTTACACTGTATAATATTAGCGTTTGATTTTTTCTCAAGGCCTTACAATCAGAGCGAGCGTAAACTTTATTGGCTACTTCTTCTGCGTTTACATTGCAATGTGCCAAAAAGTATACTTACCTACCTATGAGAGTACCGAGCGTCCGATGCACAAACATAGAGTTTAGCTAGTTTCGTGTCTAGGTACCGCTAACATTTAGTGCGTGTTGCTATAACTGTAAAGTGAGAACGTGAAGACGATCTATAATGTCAACTGAAATATGTAACAATAGCAATACTGCAAAACCTATACGTGTTGTAACGAAAGAAACACGAGCCGCAAGTTTTCATAGTAAACACAGCGACGCGCCAACCGTGTGAAGATTTATTTTTCCCAGAACGACAAAGCAACATTGTTCTTTGACTGAAATAGGTACGAGTTCAAAGCGTGGTGCTAGCTCATTAGGAACGAGCTCGCCTTGTTTACGTGCACTTCCTTATATAAATCCAGTTTAATATCTAGCAGAATTTTAGACCACCCATCGTATATCCTGATCGTGTTAACAAACGGGTGATTCGTGACACTGGAGGTGGCTGGGAATGTGCGGGTACTGGCAGTACATCTGTGTCGTGTCCACGACTAAGAATGCGCCGCTCATTACCAGTTATTTTAATTACAGCCAGTGTACCTACGTTCAAACGAAAGAGCAGCGGCGGCCAATACAGTGTGAACTGTGAACACATGCTAACTTTAGATTGTCACATTGTACTCGGATTTTGACTTCATTAAGCTTATTTTAAGATGTGAATATTTTAGTATCAACATAATGACTTCATATGAAAGAAAGGATATTCTGAAAGAGTAACAGTGCCCATTGTTTGTGTAACTGTACAAAAGCGGTTAGGTGTGAGGATTGTAATAAAACAATAGATAGCAGCTTCCCAAACCTTCCCAGCGCTGAAATATTTCCGTGAATTTCTAAGACTCGTAAATCAAACGATGCTCATTTATTTGAGTGAACAGCCCAACATTAGCAGCATTCATCGTCTGAGGGTGAAACTACTCGAATAGATTTTAGTGGTCAAATATGTAAACATTTTGGTGTATTATTTTTAGGGGAATTTAAAAATATGAGTTGGCCACCCAACACACCTTTTATGATTGTTTCAAGAAGAGATTCCACGATAGTTTCAATGTTTAATTTCGGCTACGCCGTGTGCAGGCCGTACATATCAACATTCTGCAACAATATAACCGTTTTAAAGCTCGAAGGTATTTTTTTACTACTGAAATATGGCCTACAGTTTTTACTATAATTTGCGCAAGCGTTCAAATAAGATTTTCTAGAAAAGATAGAGTAATATTTCGAAGCTAACGAAACATAACAAGAAAAGCGATACATGATAATAATATATTACGAAAAATATGTTATTACTGACCAGATGTATGAACGCAAAACGAAGTAAGTGTATTTAAATATGTAACGATCTATCTCCAGAATATGTTTGCTATAACATTTAATCCGAAAAGGGGGTGCTACACTTTCGAAAAAATATAAAATTGCAAATGTCAGCAATTGGTAGAAGAGAGTGTAGCGTTGTGAGTGTAGGCTAGGATTCCAGAATTTGCAGCAGGATGCAATTATACTAGCACATTGGAGGAACATGTCAAGGACAAAGTTACAAGTCTGTGACCAGGACTTATCCAGGAGAAAATGTGTGACCTTTGAAAGTCGGCGACATTTTTAATGGACGGAGCACTTTTACTTATACACTACAAACATAGTTGTTATTACCTATAACAAAACTCAACTGTGTCCGTATTAAAAGTAAATAAAAAGACTTAAATAATGCACTTTAACATCTCGCAAAAAGCTTGCTTTTATTTAGATTTATGCTAATTTAGTGGAGTTAAGTTTTAAGTTTTTAAACGGATTGTATGACTCACAGTGTGAACGGTTGTATTGTATTGTTAGACGGGCCGATTTCCGCAACTCCACGACGTAGCGCCTATTTTGCGTAAAGTAGTGTGAACGGTTAATAAGACTTATTTATATGAATGTGTAGGTAAATGCGGCGACTACATGATCCCTATTGTTCTGCGTGCAAATGATCCGCGCAAATGTCACGGTAGTGGCAGCGGCGCGTGCGCATATTGTGATACAACACCATCAACACAAACAGAAGGTCTACTTTGTCCAATTCATCTTGGGGTTTACAAACATATTGATCACTGAATATATCTGAAGACCTGTAGATACAGGGATATGCCAACCTAGCCATGGAGCAGCATGCTGAAGAGTCTAACATAGCACTGATAAGTGCTAAGTTAGACTCTTCAGCATGGTCCTAGGGATATTACAATGTCAATTATATTTCAATTGTTTCAGTTTATATTTCATTGCAATGGTTTTAAAACGGAATAAAGATGGCCCTCTTTATTCCGTTTTCAAACGATATTGTATTCCTCGTTTTTTTTTTTTTTTAATAAATAAATAATGCTGGACAATCCACACAGCATCATCTAGCCCCAAGCTAAGCACAGCTTGTGTTATGGGTACTAGATGACTGATATACTTAATACAATACATTACATAGATAGATATATTTTATTATACGTAGCAAACACCTGGAACAAATCTTTGTATATCGTACAAACATTTGTCCCAAGGCGGGAATCGAACCCGCAACATCTTGCGTCGCAAGCAGACCTTCGCCCACCGCGCCACATAGGTCGTCAAAATATCAATATCCACCGCAAGTGGGCGCACTACCCTAGTCAGTGAGCTCCGTTTCCTTAACAGCAAACCGTTCATATTTTCACCACGTCCTTATCTACTTATAAGTCTTATAAGTCAAGAAATACCACAGCAACGAGACGTTAGTTTGTAACCATTTCGTCTAGCCACGGTAATGCTAATGTCCCAGAAATATTCCTGTGCCTATCGCCATGTACTTAAGACAGCTCATTGTCCACGCCGGGATCACACTTCGTGGTTGGGGGTGTCCGAATATCTCCATGAGGATTTTCCACATCAAACCAAAAAAAAAGCTCATTGTCCACTGATCTTTAGCATGTTTCGTCTACAGGAGTCCTTCTGTAGTTTCTTAGTTTATCGAACCACGACTCCGGCGTCAATTAATCGTGCTATTATCGCGTCTTAGTGACACGCACTAATGTCGGTGGCTGCACTGCCAGTCAGCCACCGGCGATGCCAAACGTTTGATTGCACGAAGCGATCCCTGCAGCCCTGCTATAAATAATAGTAGTAACCTTAAGAGTTTCAAATGAAAGCTCTTTCTGTTCGACTCTTATTTATTACTCAGAGATTAGTCGTAGTCTGATATATTGTATGTGATTCAGGCAGCAATCACTCCTGATAAAATATGGCAGACTCAATCAGCTAATCTAGCAATTTCGTTAGATAGATACGCCAGTGTTATCAATATTTTTTTATCGTTACACTGATATTTTGACTTAAGGAAAATGGATAACCAAATCTCCCTGTGTTCTTTACTCCTAGTTGTTTATTTTGTTATCAAAATGAATATTGCTGATATGATAAGCATAGGTACTGGGGTATTATTATCAGGCATAATCAAGATGTAGTAATAAATCGAGTGATTAAAATTCCTTCAGCGTATTTGTTGCATGTCTGATAATCCGTTGACGTTGACAAATGAGACACAAGTGCACAGTTGAGAAGGAACTAATTGAATTGCTGAACTTTGCAGACAGTAAACCAGCCTGATTGCTAAGATCCAATAGTAAATTAACGTTGCTGCACTAATAACTATTGTCTCGAGTCTGTATATCGTCTGTTATCTTTATATATTTTCCGTTTTCTGACGACTGAGATAGATGTTTGATATAAATGGTTTTGTAGGAACTGGCTGTAGTGGTTCCATAATTTGTTGTCATTGGTGGCACAGAGGTCACGTGCTGCCGTAAATAGTAAAGTTTAGGGGAGACCTCTCTATAGTCTCCCCAGGGATGTGCCCTTACAGGCGTTGCACAGAGGGGGCACCGGGGTGGTCTTATAAGACGACACGATGCCTCGTTCCGCGTGCTGATGGTGGTGTTGATGTGGTGTTGATTGTAGGGTGGTATTAGTGAGGTAAGAATTCCACACTCTCCGGGCATTTCCTCAAAACCAGTGCGATTTTTGAAGGTTTCGCCCCGAAAAAAGAAAAGTACATACTGTGAGATGCAACTCATGTTATTTTTATACCTATGGTTTTAAACAAAGTTTTGATCAGTCTTCATTAATTAGTAAGACTTAGCCCATGTTCAGGTAAACAGATTTTGTACTCCCCAACTATTCCTATTTACAGGAGCAGATAATAGGATTATCTCGAGTATAAATAGAAGCATTATAAACTGTATCTTAGAACATTAATTTGTATATTGGAATATACTCGTACTTTAGTTTGTAGGTGTAACATTACCGATGTTTTTTTTTTTTAATTATACAATTATTAATATATGAAGAAATAAAATAAATAATCATAGGGCATCAAAACATTCATCCGCATCGTTGTCAACGGGAAAAGTGCCCAGAAGGCTGGCAGCATTGCCACGTTGAATGGCAATGCTGATTCTTTGGCCAAAAAAAAGGCCAGCCCTCTGGTCACGTGAAGAGTCGACCAAACGTTTCGCGATTTCTCGAAAAAGTGGGTGTAATCATTTAAATAATAACCTTTAAACCTTCAGCTTCCATTAAATATTTTCTAAGGATTATTCTGCTAAGTGCTGGGCCGTGAGATAAATTATTAATAATAAGGATACACTATTAATAAACTAAGTAGTTTGGAACTGAATTGTATAGTAGACTGTGCTTACTACTCACAGGAAGCACAAAGAGCTGGCTGACTGGCTGACCCTTGTATTTTAAAGATAATTTGTTCTATACTTAATGGGTGATCAATATACAACAAATTTTCTTAAACAAAATTTTTACGTGAATAAATTTATAGCAAACCGTACTATGGCTAAATATAATAGGAACTGTATCAAATGGATTTAAAGTTGAACTAGTTTTTCATTACATTTTTATTTAATAAAACGCGAATACGATATCATACATAGCATACAAAGCATACATGTTTCTAAAGTCCAAGCGGTTTCAAAAGCGCTGAAAATTCTAGGTAAATAACTCCCTCAACAAATTCAGTGAAATTTTCAGAATCCATTTCTGTGTTGTCAAAAAATAGAGAACAAACAGATGGCACACAATCCGTCTGGTATTTAAAATGAGCATAGATTTTGTCATTTATTTTTCACGACGTGTTTACAAACAAACGAAAAGTTTTCTGAAAAGGTTTTGCACTGAATTTTCTCGTTTTCGACATCAGGTCCCAACCAGTCTTTAGAACAAATAATTTTAAAAACGCTCTCAATATTAAGGTAATGCTTACTTATTCAGATTTCCTTCTGAAAGTTGGTTTCTTTATTTTCGTCAATCACCCAAAAATATTAGGAAATCTTTATTGGCTCATGTTTTTATTTTCTTACAGGATTTTTTGAATATGCGCCTCACTACAGGTTTTGGTGTCTTGTTCCGAGCATAATATAACATTCCTGACATTAAAATTCATACAACGATGCAGTTCAGTAATGTCGGGTAGATTTTTTGAAAATGTTAAATTAGACAAACGCGAAAATATTTATTTTATCTCATACTTTTATCCATTTCATCTATTTATAAAAATAATAAACTTCATTTAATCAGACTACATTTATGATGTCCACTGTGTTAGTTACAAAATAACCCTTAATGTTAGTATGAAAACAAAGATTCGAAATTTTGGTCGTCAGCACACGTCTTACATAATAATGTAGGGGACAAAGATTTCTTCCCAAATGTATAGACCGAAGTATTTCGGTAATACTATAAATGTGCTGTTATATCATAAGTTATATGAGGGGCGGCAAGTGTCATAACAGTCAATCGACGATTCGCCGTAATGCCAGCCGGGCGAGTGAGATACGTGACAGTCCTGCATGAGCTCATCCATCACGCTAATGGATCGTTACCAGCCTAACACTCCGCTTTAATAATACTCCTGTTCAAACAAATAATTGTCGCGGATACGTAACTACTGATTTCAACGTAGGAGGCGAAACCACACTGTAATCCCAATTACGCCTTGAGAGGCAGAGTCTCGTCTGTCTGAAATCGAAATCCTTTCTGAATAACTGATTGCTTGGAAACCAAATAAGCGTTTGAAATTCGGGCTTTTACATTAACCATAATGAGCTGGGAGCGTGCTTGCTAAATATACGTAGTTGTAATAAAACATGTGGTTTCAGGGGCACATTCCGCCGAGGCGCGTCTCCCAGGCATGCGGCGCGCACGGGGGGGTGGTGCCTCCTCGTAGAGAGCCCGCCGGGGTATCATTCATACCCTGGAATTGGGTCATTAGGACGATTGGGAAAAATAATATTCTTTTGTTTATCAACTTGAATGAGTGTTGTGGAAACTAGCACTGTTTTTAGTATTAGTAGGGTCTCTACAAGTCTACAACAGTGTAGCTACGTGTTTTGTGGATTTACAAAACGTAGTTCATGTTTGCATCCTACATTTTGTAGTTGGTGCAGGTTTTATACACTACGTATTAGCATGAGAAAAAGCGTTTCTGAAGCTCAGTTTTAGTGAGCAAATAAATATTGCAACTATATTGTCCGTGTGTACACATTTCCATTTCAAGAAGCATAAACATGAAAGTTTAACTTTCAGGCTTTGGAATTGATATAGATAGAATAATAACATTCTGTTACCAGCCTCTTCAGCCAGTTCTGTTATCCTACTGAAGGGCAAAGGCATCTCTGAACAGGGAAGGTACGACAATTAAGCACCACACTTGCTCAAGGCGGGTGGCCGATTTCAGACTTAAATTATTCAAAATCTAGGATTCCTTGCGGTGTGTTTCTTCACCGATTTCAGTAATATCTAAGCTAAACTTAGAAAGTAGGTACGGTACTATTAATTGATTAAGCCATATTGATGTTTGCCCGGATTTGAACCCACAACCTCATGCGAAGAAAAGCGAAACCTTAAACACTGGGCCATCACCACATTACAAAGATACTAGAATATAATTACATTATACAGATTTCAGAAAACCTTTGAGCTTACAGCGCAAACATAAAACATATGGAGAAACTTGAAATAACTTCATTTCTCTGTTGAATTACAATCAAATCTTGCCCAAAATAGTACTAGTGATGACATAAACAAAAAACCGGGTTAGTACGTATTATGTTCCAATGAGTAAACACAGTAAACAGGGTCTATTTGCATACCTTGTCGAAATATAGGTCAGGTCGCGATATCTCGGCGGCAGGGGCTGGATGCAACGGCGCCCCGGTAACCCAGATGCAAGAGCGCAAGGGCACGCCTGCACCCCGCACCCCTCGCCCGGCAGTCCCGCAACCCCCGCCCCGACAGAACCACTCAACAAGAGCCCCCAGACCTCGTACATCACCACCCTGTCGGACGTACTCGGGAAAGCGAAGCTCGCAAGTACCAGGGCAGACCAACTTACGCTGGACTTGTGACCAATCTGACAAGAGACTGCATTTCCTAATGATAGACCAGAGTAAAATGCTTTTAAGAGCCCAGAGGCTTTTAATCTCATTTTGTGATAGAGATTTTGCTTTTACGGAGATGGATTTTTTATTTTTGGAGGTAAGTAAAGTGCTACGAGAAAATGTACTTAACACTTTTAAATTTTGAAGATAAGAAGTGTGATTTTTTTCATCTACCCGAATAAACAATACATGTATATGGTATTGTTTATTTACGAAGATGAAAAAATTGGTAGGTGTAGGTTTCAGTTCTTTGTTTTTAACTGAGAAATCCGAAACCAAATAATATATAGGAAAGGAGAATAATAAATAAATAAAAATAAATAAATAAAACTGTCTTAGAAGCCATCAAAGTTAGTTCTTAATTTCCTAGATCGACGAACAAAGTCGGCAACATACTAAACCTTATTCAATTTCATTGATTTTCGTGGACAAAAAAAAAATTATGCCTAATTTGTTTCAATGAATATAAAATTACATAATGTTTCCTCAGGCATCTTTCCCGGACCTCCTATGGTCCCCATTCTGCCTCAGCAAAAACAACACTGTGTAAGTATTTACTACGTTCAGAAATATGTTGATTAAAAGTGTTATTTTATTATTTTTCTTAGTTATAATGGTTAAGCTTAATCAGACCAAAAATAAAAATAATGGAATGACTAATAACCAAATAGGCAGTTCTTATCGGCGTAGTTATTGACTGGACATCCTACATCCAGCATGTAGGCAGGCAGCCACATGGAAATATGAGATCATTGTTTTAAGAACAAGTCAAAACAACTTGGTCTACGTTAACTAGCCTGTTTCATAAACGTAAAATAAAAAGCTTTATCTCTGTCACAAAATTACAAACGCAGACTACAAAAATGACATTTATTTAAAATATCTAGTAATTGTTTTATTTCATGTTACAACTCCACGACTGGAACTCTTTATAAAAGTATTGTAACTCCTAGAAATATCATGTAAGTCCTCGTAAAAATTAAACCTATTCATAATTAAAAATGTTTAAGGATTTTTTCCTTACTTTGTATTATGGAGATAAAACAGACAGACATACCTATAGAGAAAATCTTTTTGTCTGAGTCCAACTACCTCAACTGCTATCAGTAGACGTGGAATGTTTATCACGCTACTAATGTGTTGTACGCTGTCCAGTCAGTATGACAAGGAAGAACGATCAACGAAATTGAAGCCAGATAAACCGCACTGGCATTAGTGTGATTCTAAGAATTTGTCCAAACAAGTTACGAAGCTCGAAGAACAAACACACATGTAAACAATTCGTGTTGACTCACACAGAGGCATAGTGTGTGATAGTCGCTACACAATGAGTGTATGGCGATACGGAGCTACGAAGCCTGGCAACAGAGCCGCTAAAGGCTATGCACGCGGACAGTCGCGCGCGTGTGTGAGTGAGGGGGCAGGGCACGCACACAGCCGCGTGCCGCCGAGCGTGGGCGGTATACACACAGAGCTTTCACGACGCAGCCTTGGCCACGAGGCACGTGCGTCAGTAGGGCGGTGCCCCGGCCCTACGACAGCCTACTATCGATGTCAACTAGACATAACACAGAATCTCATAACGTTTACGTTTTACCTTGAAAATTTAACGTAGTAATTAAAAATGTTACACAACAATGTTAAACATTTGTTCTTGGTCGGCTCAACTTTGTTTGCTGCTATAGTGACTTATGCAATGGTTACGTTGAATGAGTAACGTTTTTACGTAAATGGGCTTTATCAGATTTCTTGTGACTCATATTACTTTGTTGTTGTATCTAGATTCTAGGCTTAATCTGCAAAGGGAATCATTTGACTGTTTGAGATGGAAAGGAAAGGAAGAAACGGCAGCAACGTAACTGCTAGCAGTGTGCATTGAATCTCAAAACGAATAATCGGAACCCATATAGGATCACTTCCTTTTCTGTTTGTCTGACAAGACCCTTTTTCTCAAGAACGGAGATATCCAGTCACTAACATTTATTTCATTAAAATGATATATAGGTATCTAGTTGGAATTTATCTATTAGCCTTGGAGCTCTACTAAAAAAATCAAGCTTTTAAGTCAACGCAATAATAAAATACGGCCATTTATGAGACCGATTTTGATACTCGCAAATAAATCAAAACCTATGGAGTACTTCCCCTTGACCTAATCATAAAATTTGGCAAGAAGCAAGGTCTCACAGCAAAAGTTAAGGAAAATACCGAAAATTGTACATTTCTATTTTTATCACATACAACTTTTTTTTTCATACTACAAACTTTTTTTTTCACATTTGCTGTTGGAGAATTTACAGAGTCGACAGTGTAAGTAGGTATCGATATATGGAGAACATTTTTTCAACTACAAAGGGGTGATTTCGTAGTTAATGAATTTCAGTAGGTAACGTAATTACTTTGGTGAGAGAAGCTGTAGATACAATTACCTAACTGCTTATTTTGCGTAACCCTTCGTGACCGAGTCCGACTCACACTTGGCCGAGTTCTTACATACAAGAAAGACAGTGTCGTTAGAATCATCTACAACATCACATGCACTTCCACTAACACCAAACGACACCTAGATTTCAATTTTAGTAGAAGCGTTAATTACATTTAGGCATAGCGTAATGTTTATGAAAGCGGGCATCAAACACCTTACATTGTCACACAGACCGGTAAGTCACTTTCCACAGGCACTAAATTTCCTGTAAAACATTACATGAAGCACAGCCTTGTCCACAATTGATGGCACACCAATGTTTGATTCCTGCTAGTTACAAGAATGTAAAGCCACCCTAGGATACAGGATCCATATATTTTAAGTAAGTCTTCTGCGCAACAATGTCTCCATATGTTTCATGCCTTCTGAAGAGGAACTTACGTATCCCATGGATGGCGAAATTATTATTCGGGTCTTCCCTTTTTTATTTTGCAATCTATTACATGTATAAAAACAGACAGAAGTTTCCATCGTATATCGATATTGATATATAGTGACGGTTCTCATCCCTAACAGCGGCCCGGCGGCGGCGTAGAGACGGGTGGAGGGTGTCTTCCCCTCGTTCCTCTCGCTCTATCAGCTGAGCGACACGTGCATAGTATATACTATTTCGTCTAGTGTACACCGACACTACAAGCGTACGGGCGTACAGGTCAGCCAGCCATCTCGGGCCGCTCCGCTGTTTGCTTACACACAACACACATTTACATGTTATGTAAATTGTTAAGCACCATTTGGGAACCGTTCGTAATACATAAACACCTAGTACCTACCTACATGCTACTATAAATTGTGAATACGTAAACTGAGTGTGATCTTAACTGCGCTGTTGAAAGAAACAATGCTCTGCGAAAGTAGAACTACTGACTGAAACTTTGGTGTTTATAGAAATGTAAAATCTCCATTTGCTTCAATAGACAATGTAGGTTTCGCGGTTGTTCCAAATATTTTTGTAACGTATGCAGGTATTTAGAATAGGTTAAGTAGTGCTGTGGCTGAAAGATCTACTGAAAGTTTGTTAAGCTTATTAAGATTTGTAAGGTCTTCATTTACTGTTACCGTTTTATTTAGGTCTAACATTTGGCATGCCAAAGCATTGCAAACAGCGGTCTGCATCAAATGTCTCGATTGTTGCCCTTATTGTGTAAAATACTAGCCATGAAAGGATATGATGAACACTTTACATAAGATTCTTTATTTATTTTTGGCTGTTAGATGCACGTAGTGATGGAGTCAGCTTTGACTTAAGTAAATACCGATGTTGGAAAAATTTACAACTTTTGCCACTTCATTCTATCTTCTATATTTTGAAATATGGAAGATAGAGTGTGTGTTTACTTATATTTTTTGTTACATTTTTAAGTCGATGATACGAATATCATCGACCTAAAAATGTAACAAAAACGAATGTGTTCCTATCTACAACATACATACATAGATAGTTTGATCTGCTTCTGTCAGAAACGAATATAATATATGTAGACTGAGTCTCAAAAAGGCCCAGAGAATAATAAAAATAGAAAGAAGTGTTTAATTACAGACCTACGTATAGCTTTGCAAGCAAGAGTTTTATTTCCGGAAAGGTACCCCATGTCCTGCAGTAACCTAGTTACGTATGTGCCAAAAAGATCACAATCAGTTGTTTTTGTTGTTTAGCCGTGAAAGCAGTGGATTACTTTCACATTTAATATTAATATGGATAATGTGTATGCTGTACGTATACCTCTTTCGGGATAAGCCTAAACTAGCAGTAGTCGAAGAGAAACCGCTTCGTAGGATTGTTGATCACGTTTTCCATTTTTAGCTGTTACACATATCAGACAGTTTGACCAAAACGGTTAGGCACAGTTAAATAACTGAGATTATAAATAAAATTACTTAGGGTAATAGATTTTTTAGGAACTCAGGGCTATTTTCAAATCATAAATAGGATGTTCAAATTCACGTGTGATTTCGAACCAAAAATGTAATTTCCAAAATATTTACTTGAATAAATTGTTGGTTTGTTAGTGCTGAATTACTGATAGGTAAACATTGAAATAGAAATGAATAAAAAGACACATTTCATCATCAAACAAACCGCCATTTATTCTGGTCTTGGAAGGGTTCAAAGTTTGTCGATATTAAAAATGTCTATAATAAATTAAAACATCAACTATGTGTATGCCTATTATCCTTGTGCATACCGACTATATTTTTATACTATTGAACCGTAAAGTTAAGAGTACAATTAAACAGAGAGCAGTTGACAATCCAAGCTGATTGATACCAGTAAATGGACACACAGATTCAAACGCCAAGGTATTCATTAAAGTAAGATGCTTAAATATTTTCCTTTTTCCACATCATGGCCTTCTTTGGCAGTCCGCAGTTTTTCTAAGGATTTTCCCTGTGATTTAAAAATGTTCACAAACAATGCCACAAGGAATCACGTAGGTATAATCTCGTATAACAAATTCGCCCGTCACTTTGTTTTGTAACCCGTCGATCTGATATGCGCGCGCGCATGAATGCATTCGCTGTGTGACGGCTTCCCCATATGGCCAAGGCTAGGCCTTTTATGGCTCATATAAGTGGCCACTCACCCACCGCCTGAACGAGCCAGCCATATCAATGAACTGGCCATCAATAAAACATGTGGCACTAAGCCAGAAAAGGAAACGGCGAAATGAGAAAAAGAAATATTTGAAAAAGGTATTCGATGCGTACACTCGATTGTTTGTGCGATTTGAAAGCATTCAATGTAAAGCTGAGCACACACACCATGAATTATTCGCTCCATTACTTTTTGCTTTTCGCGGTACTATCCACCATACTCGTCGTAATTGATTCTATATCATTACATAAGTATCGTTGTGTGGGCTTACATAATAGGCAACTGGAGGAGTAAAGACGTGCATTTTATACTTGCAATGATAATGAATGAGTGATTCAAATCGAATCCATCAAACCAGTGTCAATGCGTGCACATTATTTTAATGAAGCTTTTCCTGTGAAACAAAAAAAGAATATCTATATGTTCGTACAGCTCCACCAGTATTTATCAACTTGGTTCAGCGCGTTACAATTTTATCAGCTAACAAAATATGTGATATGAATACAATGCTGTATGTACTCCTACGTACTGGATTGTAGTAGACAAGTCGCGACTCGTTCCTGGATATGTTCGACCTCTGAACTCAAACTAATCTTGGATTGTTTGTAACGTGAGATGTGGCGATACTGTGGAGGCTAAAATAAGAATAATTTGTTGAGGTCTCAAGCCGTAGGAAGTTAGACGAGCTGACCGGTCACGAAGCACATTCCTGTGGCTGCTACAGTCACTCTTCAACATAGTGAAATACATGACTCATAGAAATATGTGAGAAGTGACGACAAAACGGGTTCATTGGTGCAACAATCGGTTTTCTCGACATTTTTTCCAGACTTTGACGGAATGCTAAGAAGTAACAGATAAACCTGTTGCTGAGCATCAGGTCGTGGGTTTTATTCTCGGGGCAAGCAAAATGTTAGTAGGTTTTTCCACTAGTAATTAATTAGTAGCAGCTCGGAGTCTACATTTGTGTCCGTGTGTACTATATTGGTACTAACTGATGGGTAAAATGTTGGTAAAGTTAGGTACTTATATCTAATATTCTTATAAGTCTGATCAGATTAGTTTGGGGTCAGGATAAGTAGGTTATTCTGAAATTAATGGTTGATCATTGTGATGACTGTCAAAAGCTCAGCGCGAAGCTCTCAGTTTTTGACTGTGCCATCTTTTCGAACAGATTATGCGGTTACTCCTTCGAGGTTTGAGCTGTAGATTCTATGTAATCCAGTCCTGGGATCCCTCAGAACCTTTTATTCAATCGAAAACGGCCCGTTCTGCATATATTCTTGTATACGTACCACCCATACACCTGAGTTTCGCTCTTGCGGAGAATTTCATCACATAGAGACACCACAGCAAAATATTAACAGACACAAAATATGAAAACAATAGATTAAGTGCTCTCCGATTCTTGTCCACGAATGGCTTATGTTCAAAATAATCATGGTGGATGGTTTATTTCTATGTCCGCGGTCCCCTAATGAAGTAGTTTGCACAGCTGCATTCCAGGCGCTCATTTTCTGGGAACACACATCTTTAATGGTAAGGTGGAATGCAAGTTTTTTAATGTCAGTGCGTGTGCGTATGATTTTTCATTGAAATTTAAAAAGAAAACGCTTCGCTCGTGAAGTAATAAAAGCAGCTCTGAGCGCGCCGCCGGCGTTTGTGCCATTCTTTTTTTTTGTCGTCTGCAATCCTTAGCTTGTTTTATTATGTGATGACAAAACAACTTCTATTTATGGTTTTAGCCGAGCAATGTAGCGAATACCGAACAGCTTAGTACTATTCTCAGTACGTACATTTTATATCTACACTTACTATACATTTTATTTCGGTGCGTGGCTACGAGACTATAAGTTTGTAGCATATCTACTTACCTCCTTTAAGATCTATCGTGTGATTTGCTTCAGCCAACAGCTTTACTAATAATAAACCATTTATAACGATCACACGTAAATGATGGTCAGTAGTTGTGGCTTACAATATGATCAGTTTACGAGCATGCTTTTGCGTGATTATCACCAAACAGCGCAGATTCCCATGCTCTTGTCGGGAAGCCGCACATGCGCAAACACGCGATGTGCGCCCGCGCAATCCGCGTGAGAATCTCCATAAAAGGACATCACTAAAATTCTTTTAACTTTCCGCGAGTGTGATAAAAGCTGAATTTAAAGTTGCTCCGAAGACATAAGGTAGATATAACCTGCAACACAAAAAAAAAGATTAATCACATCACTTAAAACTTCACTACCAGTTTTCGTTCCTTCCCAATTAAACCCGAAAGCAACATTAAAAGTTTTCTGGCTAAAATAACAACATTTATCAAAGATAGAGACTAAAAAATAACATTGAATTTAGGTGATTCGTAGAAAAAGTTCGGGCGTGTCCCTATATGGAAAGATAAAAGGGGTTATAGAGGGCATCGTTGGTTGTTTGCGTGCGTTAAGCCGAATCTGGTCGGCGGCGAATGCTGCGAATATCGACACGAAAAGGTTGGCTGTGTTTGTTCGTTTAATGGGTCACATCACAACACACAAGTGTAGTCCTTGTTCTGCGACTGCCCACACGAATTGAGAGAATCACGTGCACTGAACACGCAACACTGTGGCCAATTTCGCGCACTGCGTTCATACCAAATTGAGACTAAACGGTTGAATTTAAAATAGAGAGACAGATTAATAACAGCACTAGCTTCTGGACACCTAACAGTTGTGAGGACGTTAGAGTGAGGACAAAGAACTTAATGGATGTTGTGTGATGTGGCAAACTTGTAGCTAGTAGGCTAATAAGATTTTGGAGAAATTTAATATGTTTGAGAGAACCCATTTTTAGGTCGCTTTTAGTAAAAACAAAATCCTAACAAGGATCTAATGACCAAATTGTAATACAGTAGGTATGCAATTTCACAGCATTATACAACAATATACAATATGATTGAACAACGTCGGAGCTACTCAACAATTTATTTTCTATTAAAGAGTGCTACTTCCGGGTCGGCGAACGGTCACTCGGCAAGAAACAAATTCTTAGCGCACCTAATAGCCTAGGTAAACAAAAGTAGGTGTTTCTGCACAAGACTACCTATCCGAATTGATAGCTAGGTATTACGTCACAACTTGAGCAATATTTACGTAATACGACAGTTTCTATTTTTTGTAAAAAACAATCTATTTCTATCACCGCTCGTAGCAATCTAATATTTTACTAGTCGATCTGTTACTTAATATTTGCGTTGGTAATTAAAGAGTTGAATACTTTGAATATTGGTTATATTGACTTGATTAAAATAAACAATTTCTTTATGAATTGTTGACTACGGTCACCAGCATGCTGATCTGCTTTCAGGTAAGGGCTTCTGTGGGTAGGTTCTTATCCTAACGCTTAATTTTCTTAAAATGCATGATACAAATGAAAAAATTGGATAATAAACGAAATAAAAAATACAGCGTGCAGTTTCATTACACATTTACGAGACTCATTCTAGAAAACAAGGAAAGAGGCCAGTGTTTATCAAACATGCTAATTTTAGTGAACTCACATTTATATCAATAGTAGCGTAGAACCGATCGCGATGTGGGACACGCTAACATACGGGCTTTCTTAAAATAGCATCGTTAATGAGTGTAGTGCGAAATGATGAAGCTTAAGCGCCAATAAACAAATGATTGCTGACAATTATTGCGGGCGGCGCAGCGCCGGCGCAGGCGCGGGGCCGCGTAGCGCGGTAGTCGACGCGCCCGCGCCGCCGCGCCGTGCCAATGCCGTTCACTATCATCGATTTATATTTCCATTAAAATTGCTAATGCTAATTTTGGGTGATTATAATTGGCACCAACGTAAAGGCTACGAATATTTTTGTAAGTCAAGGCGCGTAAATAACGTTGTGGTTCCACGCGTTATTGTACATAATGGGAAAATAAACATTTAGGCTTTTCGGAGAATCGTGGGCCGAGTTCGATATTAAGGTATTCACATGTAGAGATTACAAAACAGGCTTGTGAGAGGAGGATGGATTCCGAGAAGCTGGGCTGGATTTGGACTTTCCAAAGGAAAACATAATCCAACCTCCCGTAAAAAATGAAGCAACATAATAAACAAATTACATAATTCAAATTACTCCTGAAAATCAGAGCTGGCAGATGTTAGAAGCAATTATTTTCAGCGAATATTAATTAATTTAACTTTTTTTCTGAGAAAAGTTCCATTCACGTTTACCAGGAAAAAACATGAATAGCTTTATACAAATGTATTTCAGGAAGTAGAGCGTCGTAACAAAGTTGTAAATACCTACTTTTTGTTTGATAAATGGTATAATGCTTCATTCGTTTATTTACAATTGCGTTAATCAAAAAGCTATTTACAAGCACTTGAATCTTGTCTTCTCTCTTAGTACAAACTGCAACACTTGGTTCAATAAAATTGGGTGGAAGTAGCAAAAAGCTCATGTAATAAATAGTACATGGATGACCGAGCTTTGCTTGGATAAATGACCTT
Source organism: Phlogophora meticulosa (assembly GCA_905147745.2). NCBI lineage: Eukaryota > Metazoa > Arthropoda > Insecta > Lepidoptera > Noctuidae > Phlogophora > Phlogophora meticulosa. The sequence goes on along the minus strand of LR990533.1, from coordinate 10,966,079 downwards.
TTCTAAAAATGTAACCTAGCTAGATCGATTTATCGCCCCCGAAAACCCTTGCATACTAAATTTCATGAAAATCGTTGAAGCCGTTTCCGTGATTCAGATTATACATATATATATGTATGTATACAAGAATTACTCGTTTAAAGGTATTAGATAGATGTAGGTATGTGTTTGTTAGAATACAAAAGTTTTTCTACAATAGCCTTCACAGTTTACGTAGGTACATGGGTAATAATAATAATAAAAAAAAAACATAGTAAACATGTCTGAATTGTATCCTTTATACTATACCTATCTATCTATCTGCACTTTGCGCATTTGTGACACACCACTATATTTCATCAGTTTGTCGATTTTTTTTTTTTAACATTTAGCTAAATATTATCGAGTGACGTATGATCTAGATGTAAGTATCGACATGCACGCGGCACGTCACTGGCGCGAGGTTAGCGGGCGCGCTGCGTTTGCGCACGCCGCCGCGACAAGGACATCGACCCCCGCAACCTTGGCTATGCCAATTAATTTCAACAATGTTCTCTTACTCACTATTATGTGCTTAAAATTATCTCCTGCATATTCAGATGATCATTTTCGCTTGATTGTCGGTAACCATTTTCATAAGATGAAATATCGAGATTAGAGCTTCCAGCTTCCTGTATTCGGTTATTTATTACGAGACGGCGGATCTACTGTGATTGGGTCGGTCTTTTTATGTGATTATCTTGAGATGATGAAATATATTTTTCGAACAACTCTTATAAATATTATCGCTCACCTTTTACGACTCTACATTATGGATACCTACTGTTTTTTTGTAGTAGAGCTTGCCATTCAAGAACTGAAATTCTCTGTTTTATTGACATTTTTTACGATGGTTACCTACCAATTTTGATACCTACCTACTCAATTAATTTGCTCTACAAAGATAAGGAAGAAAAAGCCTGTAAGATTGCATGTATGAAATGGATGGATGGTGCACCAGACTCTAGAAGGCAGTATGGAGACTATAATATCAATTTCCTAACGAAATCTACCACAGCCAACCAAATATCATTACGTTAAAACAGCTGTAAATCTGAGGCTAAAGTTTTACACCAGCATGAAAGGTATCGTGAATCATGGTTCACGAGAGCATCCAAACCAGCGTGATGTAGGTACAACAGAGTGAACAACAATAACAAGGCCGCCGCGTAATCAATTCCCGGTAAGTTAAGCTCCAATGATTTACTCGAATAAGTTGTAAACACACCATTGTGTAGGGCAAGCGTAAATACTACAATTTTACTGTAGCCGCTATGGGCAGGCGGGCGCAGGATAATGACCCGCGAGCGTGCGCCCGCGCCTGCCCGCCGCGCCGCCGCCGCGCCCGCTCCCGCCACAATACCACGCAGGTATTTGTACTATAAACAACGACGAACAATACCCACTTACACATTTATGACACACCTACTTAATATTGTGTAAGTACTAGTACCAATTCACAGATAATACGTCACTGACGAATGCTAACTGAGATGTGAAATCAATCTCATTCCGAATGTCCCGATCTTACCAGAAAAATATATTGCAGAGAAATATATTGTTCATTGTTGTGGTCATATCTTCTTGTTGAGCGCATTTTATATATAGCGATGATGAGGGAAACCTACCCGATGTGAATGAGGAAATACACCATGATGTCACTTTGTGCGCCGAGATAGCACGTTTGTCTAGACCACACCTATTTTCAACAACTAAGTAGGTAACTATTCCTAGCTTTTTCTGTCTACACGGGAATATTAATTTTACCTGGCTCTATGTTAACATAAACTAGAATAAACATTATTACACCATAATATAATGTAGCAGGTAATCCTTATTGAAGACAAAATGTTTACTTTCAAATTTCATAAGTCAGTCGCGTAATTGTAAACAACAATACGCCTTTTAACATTTTATTTTGTAATTATTAATTGCGTGTAACATTAAACAATAAATTAGTTTACTTATTACCACACAATGTTTCCTTTTCCAGGAAAATACGAGCGATGAACCAGCAAGCTTAAATTAAATAATGGTTCTGTATATAATGTACGTAAGCGTGAGCTGATCAGCTCTCATGTGATGTCTCGTAGATATATTAGCTCAATAAGTAGATATGTATAATTGTATAATGATGCGAAAGAATGTGTCGTTTCCGGTGTTCGTGAATCGCTGTTTATTTTTACACGTCAAGATCAAACACGATTAAATGATCCGTTGAGTATATCTCCCGCTAGTTTTATTTTTCAACATGAACGCCGTCCTCTTATTTGTATTCGAAATCAAGTTTTGATCTCATTACCTGCCGACAATTATTATTTAGATCTCTGAAACGTCTGTTCCGAAATATATTTGTTATTCTAAAAGCACTGGCAATATGAATGGCGAATTCCTCTGCCCACTTACTGGCCTGAATGATTTCGACATTCTTGGCGCAGCTCCGATAATCTGAGAAAAAAATAAACGAGCGCCAACGTAAATAAGCCCACTCGGAGTTGAAAGTGCGCTCTGCGGCGACACCGCGCGGCGCTCGGCGGCGACCATGCGGCGACCGTAGCGTCGGCGACCGTCGGCGGTGGCACGGAAAATAAATCACGTCGATATGGTACGCTCCGGGTTCGGGATAACGTATTTTTACGCAACAGGCTCTTTGTTTATAGCTAGTAACGTCGTCCAACAGACGGCTGGTTATTCAACCGGGCGCATTCCGCGCCGGCTCCACTTTTTGCTCGGCCTCGGCCGGCCGTCCTCCTCGCCGGTGAAAAACGACCAATTAGAGCTTTTACGGCAGGAATTAACATCGCGCATTGTGCGCGACAGCACGGCTGCGCCCGCGCCGACTGCGTCTACACACTATAACTACTTAGACTTTTATCTCGCAATGAATACTTGGAAGATCTTGGCAGCGCTCACACAAAAACATAAATACACTCGGAATTATGCTCATTTTGTGTTCGTTTATCTGAAAGAAGATGTTCCCATTGATGTGAGGTAAGAGCGATGGCGCCGCTGCGGCGATCCAACGCTATTGTTTACTCGCCGATGAACCATACACACGCTTACACGACACCTAATAGAATGAAAAACCTTTTAGCACTTACCGGGGACATTCTGAAGTAAACAGAAATAAAGAAGTAGGTGCCTTTATAAATGTGACTGTAAATATATACCTAAAGGTACCTTTATTTTGAGAAACCTCAAACAAGGATAAACGTAGAGTTCAACCTCTTATAAACCTTTTCTGAAACACGTGAATAATTCAACTAAGAACATTTTAAATCAAATCGGCAAAACCAATAGGTAGCCCTATGATGTATGTTACATTACTTCTTGACATTCAGTATCGAATGTTAAACAAATCTCTTAATAATTTCGATTATATTCTCAGTTTGTCATTTACTTCTTGTAAATGAAGAACTGAGAATTTAATTGAAATTCCATAAAAAATAACACATGTATTCTAATTCTGGAGTGTTTTGATTAGTCACAACGATTCGTTTTAATCTGGAGGCCTAGTGTCGGACAATGTATCAATAAAAAGTAAAAAAGAACAGTTTATGGCTGAACGTGGCCTCCGAGCACTGACGCCAATAAAACCGATCAACACAGACTTGGTGTTGCTACTGCTTAGAATTATATTCATCTTCAAATAAAAACGTTAACGTACAAAAATAATTTGAATTTATAGACATTTTTCCCAGATTAAACTTTCGTAGCACTAAGGGACAACAGCTACGAAAAACGTAGACCTCTCGTAGGCGAGGTCTACGATTTAGGTCATAGGACCTTGCTGCGCAATAATTTTGACTGATAGATGTTTTTTTTATGACAAAACTACCTGAGATACCACATAAATATTTATTTTTATTATTAAAACTTTTCTACCCAAATACTAGTACATCTTGACCAACCAGTTTACCTACTTGGCCAACAATTTTTCAAATAATCTTGGGCTTTCGGTGTTATGATGCATATTGCCTTTTTCGGCCTTTAATAAAATTTAAACCTCAGCAAAACTATAAAACTAAATGATAGTAAACTGTTCAGACTTTCTATTTAAATTAGAATGTTTTCGTTGTTTTCAGATGCACGGCGCTGGTAACCCTACGAACGCGCATCACAAAAAGTTCACTCCCGGGGCGCACCATCAACATTATTTACATTTTTTTTTATTCTGCGGCAAAGTGGTGTCGAATTACTATCTCGGAATGTTTAGTAGAGGCAGACACTAGACACGACGGGCTACAGGAATGTGCCTCTTAAATTTCTCTTAGGAATTATGTGACATCATCTTACACGATTTTTATAGTAACAACAAACGCGAAAGTTGGAAACGCCTACGTTGTACGTTTGTCAATTCATCTAAACTACTAAACGGATTAAGAATGTGAATAAATAAATAAATAAATAATGCTGGACAATCCACACAGCATCATCTAGCCCCAAGCTAAGCAGAGCTTGTGTTATGGGTACTAGATGACTGATATACGTAATACAATACATTACACAGATAGATACGCCACATAGGTCGTCAATAGGTCGAATGAAACTACTTAGCAATGATAATTAACAACTTGTGACACTTACCTATCCAAAAATGTGTTACATGACTATCATGTGAAGCTTCGCGACAGGTGCTCAATAAATTCGAAAGTATGTGTAATGGGAATGTAATGTAATAAAACCACCAGTAAGGCAAAATAAATAAACTTTTAATTGGACCCCCACTTGTGAAAATCGCACATTTATGCCTAAATTGTGTTAAATAGGACAAAATCAACATGGACCTCGTGTTTCATTACATACATATTTAAACATCTTCTTGAGATAGCCTTAATTAACTAATGTTAATAGATGTTAATTTTCACGATTAATGCTGAATCTGGTCAAAACTTAAGGTGGCAATCCAATTGAGCATTCCGCCGAATTACATATTTTATTTAAAAAAATATTACTAAGAAGATCTAAAATGGCGTCGCTGCCGATAAGTATCTATCTACTCAAACATATTTCCATTGACTTTTCAGACTAAGAAAGCGAATCTATTTATTTTCATAAATGTAATACCTATCTAGAGACATTTATTTTACAATTTGCTATGTAACTGTACCTACTCTCTCTCCTATCTTTACATTTAGAAATAGATGGAGTTTCCTACTTCATCAGTTACTAGTATTTTTTAATAGATCATGTCAACAAAAATATGAATTGGTTTTCATTGATATTAAAACATAAATGTATCAATTACACAATCCAATCATAGCTAACTTACCTGAGCCGTATCTGCCCAAATCTTACTTTGGGAAAGACCCTTTAAAAAAAAATACTACCTGCGTCCCCCGGCGTCACCGAGACCTGTCAGATTTACTACAAAACTACGTTAGAAGAAAAAAATGTCAATTTTGTAAGAGGTGGCGCTTAGTTGTAAGTGTTATTGTGTAGTTCACAATAGTAGTGAGTGGCGTCGGAGCGGCGCTATTCGGCTATTCTATTATGATCCGTCGGTACCCAGGTACCTACCTGACGTGCCCAGTACCCGTCGGCCCGTTAAATTCGCTGTTGCTGACAATACACGCAGTGTGGGTGTGCCCTACAAATAGACAAGGATAATTGCTATCCAACTGTTAAAATTGGTACTTCTTGTATGAATAACAAGTGTGGCCGACACGCTCTTTTCTAACAGTACCTGTTAACCAACCCACAGTCCAGCTTGACATTTAATTATAACTCTGTGTATGTTTTTATATAACTGAACGTTGAAATAGCAAAAGTTTTTCATGTACATTTTCCTTTGTGAAAATATAATAATATTTTTTGGGATTCTGTTTAACTTTCCCTTTAAATGTCAAGTTTGTTTTATCTTTTTATAAAGCATAAACTTGGGTCAGCTTAACGTAATTTAGTCTGCTTAAAATAACTAAGCATTGAATAAAAACATGATATCCAGAATAAAACCGTTTTTAGTCAAATCATCGTTCATGTGAACTCCGTAAAATTTGATCACAAAAACTAGTGTAAGAAGCGGGCTCCCAGGTTCCCACACGGACATTCATTAGTCGCAGCTCACAAAGCACAATGGACATATTGGGCCCATGTGTGCGCAGAACTCTTCACGGAAGATTGTGTCCACATTGTGCCCAAATCAAAAGTTTTACCGAAATACTGTCAAATGACAAACACCGACTTTTGCACTTCATCAAAAATAAATTTATCTGGATATAATGCAGTCCCAACCTGTTAGATCCTTTGTGTTCGTATCTACACAATGCTTTGAAAAAAATCACCTTCAGCGTTTTTGCACCCCATTGTGAGCCTTATACTAAACTGAATTATTGTTTTTAACCAAGTTTTTATGAGGCGTTTTCGAGTGGTCTATGAATAGAATCTTTTCAAAATGACCATTTCATTGTTTGTTCGATTCAAAATGCCACATTACCTTGTCCAACCGTTTTTTTTTTCTGCAGACAGAATTCTATTGAACTGCGAGTTTGGATGCTTAACAAAGATTTAATTTAGAGCATTGTTACAAATAACGAGTATACGTTAAAATCTACTTAAATTAATGCTTAGTGGTATGCTAACGTAATGAAAAATAATTTTCAGTATATTTCTGAGTTTTCGTTCTTCTTACAGCATTGAGAACCAGAACTGAAACAGCAGAAAGCAAAGACTTCGAACATGTTATGTTCTGAACGCATTCCCCATTTTCCACACCACCTGTTGAATCAAGAATTTGGAACGAATGAGCCTCTGCACGCCATCTGTTGGATATGCGATGAACCAAGCAGCGTTTACTTCACGACGTCACCGAAACAAGAGAGTGGGAGACAGTACGGTTTTCTCAGCTAAAGCATCAAATCTTCGCTAGATGGCGCTTGTGTCGCCGTTTATTATAATTATAACTTCGAAAAACACCTTTTTGAATAAAACCTGTACAAAGCGCATTAACCAGGTTTATACTCAGCTTGACCTTTGGTGTCAATTTGTCAGTAGTGTCAAGCAAACGCTCGACCATGCGGTCAAGTTCACAAATTAATCTGAAATAAAAAAGTATGAATTATTAAAATAAAATTTTGGAAATATTTTCATATAATGACAGAACTTATATTTCACAAAAGCTGTTACACAGCACGCTCTTCCGGCTACAAGTACCGGACTCTATCGACAAACACCGGGGACCGTAAGAAGCGGGACGTCAAAGAAGACAACGCCTTGGAGAAGAAATTTAAAGAACTCAGCAAGGCAATCATTACCAGAGTCAATAAAGAAGTTCGCAACACGAATAAAGCGCGAGAATCGATTCTAAAAAAGTTCACACGACTCGATGACAAAATCAACTCGATGGTAGAACTGCAGAAAACGGTGTCGGAACTTCATGAAAATTTGCATAATATGAGCTATACGCTTGTGGAAATGATGGAAAAAGTGGACAGATTAGAAATCATCAACTATCGAGCGGATATGCTTAGTCAACAATCTCGCCTGACGACATTCAGGTCTCGGGAACCTATTGCTGAAGAAAGTGAAAACCTTTCAGTAGTAACGCACGTTTAGGTCTCTAGTGGCATGACGTGGTATTTACATTACAATTATAATGCATTTGTTGGAGTGCAATAATCTATACTATTGTTCTGCTGTCGATGGCTGTCCAAACCTTATAATATTACTACATTATACGGAAATAATTTCATATAGAACTTCTTATTTTCAAGCAACGGTATTTCAGGCTACCTTTAACTGAAGAGCTATTCAAAACCTATGACCTTTTCGGTATATAACTTACATTAATTTTTACTAGCTTTTGATTCTGGTCTCGCCCGCGTTGAGTTTGGTAACGTACTACCGGAATATACATCCAGTGCTCTAAACCAGGTCATGGTCTATCCATGTGCCAAATCGCATCCAAATCCATTCAGCCGGTAAGGTGTAAACAGCTAGCGAACAAACAAACTCACAGTTGCAACTGACAAAAGTGAAGGAAAGAATCGTGAGGAAACCTGAACTTATAAAGAATGGTAAGTCTGAAATCGCTAACCCACATTGAACAAGCGTATTGATTAATGCAAGTCTCTTCTCTGTTTGAATAGAGGCTTTTGGGCAGCTATGGGACAGTAGCAGGCTGGCATAATTATTATTAGATTAAGCAGTGAGATCAGTAGTTTTGACTGGTGAAAAACAATGAAATAACTCTCAATTTCAGATTCCGATTAATTTTTTATTGCTTTTAAATCATTTTCTTTATCTTGTCTTACCAATTCTGTACCATCTTACTGGTAAGCTTTAAATCATAGGTACTCTTTCTTCACCAGTGACGTGAGTAATTCCTGTTTTGATTAACACTAGATGACTAAATTAATGCGTTAATAAAAACACGCTGTTGAAATGTCAGCTATCGGCGCCGATCCGACGGAATTCCCAGCAGTGCGCTTTTATTTATTTAGGCCTTCGTTAGAGTCCCTTTCCACCAGTTATGGGCTTTATTACTAAGCTTCGAATGTTTCAAAGGCAACAATGGAATCGCTCGTTTTCATTGCTTAACTTGGCTTAGAACTGAAGGAAAAGCGTTCTTTTTTTTGGAAAGGGCATCTCGCAGTTTATCCTTCAGCGATATCTACTGCTTAACCAAACTTTCCTTTGGGGACTTAATTAGAAATTAAGTATTATATTTGAGTACATGACATACTATGCCGTAGCTCGCCTCGTGCATGTCGCTCAGCTACTTCGTGTCGTTCATCTTCATAGCACATCTTAGCTGCTCCGCTGCATCACTTAGCATTAAGATTGGAAACGGTCACATAATTTCGTAGCTTATCTTTGATCTCGCTTACTGCTAAGCTGCCTAGCACATCTCTGGTAAGCCTCAAGGTATTGCCTAATGTGAGTGATGACGAGCATACGGGAAATACGTATAAATTTGTAAGTTCAATTAATTGTAGGTACGATCAAAAACAATTTGCAAATATTTTAACTTAACACGTAACGCAGCTCGTACCAGTGCAGCTCCTGCAGTAATAATATCTGTAGTATTTCCATTAAGGAACGGCTTGCAAAAATATTTACCGGGATTTCATTTCCCCATGTTTTCGCAATAGTCACCGAAGCAATTATTCATATTCACATTCATATCTTTATTTGCTTTTTTTAATTATATTATATCGTGTTCACCGATAAAATATAATATTCACTAGATGCGGCAAGCTGAAGACAGGGCGCTATGGCGCTCATTAAGAGAGGGCTATGTCCAGCAGTGGATTAATATAGCCTGATGATGTGATCACCGATGACGGTGGTGTAGAGTCCCATGTTACAAAAAGTGAAGGGATACAATTGGAAACACAAATCAAGCTGATTAAACAGGCCATAGTTTTTTTTTTTCTAAATGACCCAAAACGGTATTGTTAGGATAAAGTTCAGATCATTGATTTAATACCTCTTAGATTATACTTTTAGATTATATGTATACCTTCTGGAAAAATTTGGAAATTACGACTTATTTTTCTACTAAGTTGTAAGTTTTTCTGAATATGCTTTGTTTGGTGTAGGTACCTACGAAAAGTATTTAAACCCTTTACTTTTGAAATTGCAACACCAAATAAAAGTCGATTCATATTGTAACATCATATATTTGTCGCAGGATGGTTTTCCTTGATTGACAGCTCTGAGCCGAACACATAAGTAGCTGTTAATGTTTACAATAAAATTAATTTATTACATTTGCGAAAAAATCTCCATTATAATTTCATTTCACATTTATATTCGTTTAAAACGTCACGGACATACATAGAATAAGTAATTTAATTACATAAAAAGCTTTTTTTTTAATTTTGCTAAAGACAATATGAATGGAGAGTGACTCTCTATTTTATTTATTTAAGTATGATTGAAAACACCAAAAAAGTTTCTATTTGATAAAACCACATCCAATATGGCACAATTTAAAATTGATTACAATTGAAGCTACATTATAAAATTAATTCGTTCTGCGAACGTTTGTTTCAAACAAATTCCTATACACATAAAATACTTGACATATAAATGTACTTGGTATACGACTAGTGAATATTTAGGTAACTATTTTACTAGATTATGGAAGAATTATACTAAACAATTCATCTAAATTTAACTAAGCAAAGCTACTCAACTATAAAGAGGTTACCTAAAATAATGTTGCTTCGTTTCATATATATGAGAACAAATATATATATACAAATATATATGTTATAAATCTTTGGATTGCGAAAGTAGTCACAGCTACTTACAAATTATACTATTTCTAGCAATAATATCTGGATCGCTAGCTAATATTAGGTACAATTAGATAACCTCTCAACTTAAATACTTGGACACAATTGTCAATAAATGCAACAAAGTTAATAACAACTAATTGAAACGAAACTTAACAATGACAATTTGTGCACCAATTAATGTCTCCAAATGTTTATAAATGCAAATTGTCAAACAATTTGATATGTCATAATGTAAAATTAACGCGTTACAATAATCAAAAATTAAATATTACAACGTTCAAATATTCTACTACATTCATGGAGACTCGATATTGCGTTATTATTTTTACCAATTCGTTAAAACAGAATCATTCCCGCCATTAGCAAACATTCAATATAAATGAACACAGACTTAACATGGACATCATAATAACCACTTAAAACCTCTCTATTTCAGCTGCAGAAATAAAGTCTAATTAAGTATATCATTAACTTAATAATAGCTGTAAAAAATAAGTACCAAATGCTAAAATGCTTAATATTCACATTAATTACGAATAGTTATAATTTCGATTTGTAAAAAAATACAAAAGATGGCATTCTTTATTTTCTTAACCTCTCCAAGACTATCCAAATATGACCCAAAGTAATATTTGTAACTGATTAATTGAGGAATAGTAACATGTAGGTACTTTGCATTGCATTGTTTTGACGTTTATTCGACATTTATTTTCACATCTAATAGGAAGTCAGAAGAGAGGAAAGAAAGGAATTAGTTTTTCGTAAGAATTAGATACTTAAGTATTTAAGAGTTTTTGTCACTTCAGTACTTGACGCTCAGTCGAAAGTCTTATTTTAACATTAATGTTATTTTTGTCCACACGTAATGTGATACCACCTTACTCATATTTTGGCTCGCTGACTCAGTCGAACAAACAAATAAAAGCACGTAATAGACCCTCTCCGAAACATGCGCAGCATCCTTTCTTTTTGCTTTTGTCTTCTGGTGCGAAGCTGGGTTGCTTGGGGCGCTTGTGGCGACGCGCACACAGCTTGCTGGGCTTCGGGTCATCTACTGATGGCTCGGAGCGCGGGCTCAACTCCACGGGCAGCGCGGCTGGTTCCACGGGACGCGGCCGCGCCCAGCGACGCAGCAGCGCCTCCTGCTCTGCGCCTACCGGCACCGGCGCCGACAGCTTGCGCGCGCGCGCCATCACCAGCGCACGCTCCATCGGCTCCAGGAGTTCCAAGCTCAGAGCACGCTCCAGGAATTCGCCCCCCAAAAGCAGGTACCGCGGGCAGTAGGCGAGCTCCCCTAGCGCCGCCCTTTTATTGGCAGGCGTCAGCTCCCGTTTGGTGCGTTTGCAAGCCGCTGTAGCCCACCGCGACAAAGCCTCCGCTAGCACCAGTTCACTCGACATGCGCAAAGTATCTCGTTTCACTATGAGCGATAAGTCTTCATACGTTAGCTCTTCTAGACGTTCATCAGTCAAGGCGGTGTCTGCGTCGTCGTCGAGCACTAACAGAGCGTTGTGAGCTAGAGAGTCACACCAGCGAGAGCATTGGGCGAGTGAACGAGCTGCTGCGTCGTCTGTTAGGGCGGGCAGAGGTGGTGCGGAGGCAGCTCCGGGCAGCCTGGCACAGAGGAATCTTAAGTCGCGCAGTATCTCTAGTGCGACACCAGCATCCAACATCTCGTCTAGGCGACGAGCGCATCTCTCTGCCAGGGGTGCGCATAGGAACTTGTAGGCGGCATCGAGTGAGCAGCGCGCCGTGGCCACAGAGTTGAGCTGGTTAGGCTCGCAGTAGTGGTAGCGGAGTAACTGCTCAAAGCCGCGGCGGTCTATGTAATCGACGACGATAACGTCGGTCTTGCAGGCAAGCAGCGCAGCAAACACGGGGCTGGTGGCGGCCAGCACGCGGCGATGGCCGGGGTAGCGCCACGTGTCGCCATTGATGCCGGCCACGAACGTGATGTCAGACTGCTTCTCGTCATCGTAGAGTCGAGTTTGCTCTGCCAATTCACTGTACATCTCACTCACTCCGGTATCGCGACCATCGTCGATGTCCTCATCGGTAGGTTCCCGCGCTGGGTTCGTCACCACCGTCATTGTGATAATCTTGGATTGCACTACCTGGAATTAAATAAATACTGTCATTAGGACAACCAGTTATTCTGCTCTTCATTTTAATGTCAAAAGATAAACTTATAAAGTAGAAAGTGATCGTATTTAATATAAGTATGTAAAACTTCTGGGAGAAGACACTAATACCTGTAACACAGGTTACAACCTAGCATAGGAGTCAGGGCTTCCATATAAATGTAACATATGTTATGTCAATAAATATTATTAAGTCAAACTATTAAAGATAAAGAGAATTTTATAACAATAGCGTATTCTCTGAACGGTCAATGTCTAACTACGAGTAAATCAATCAATGGCCCGAAATAACTTAAACGTATTGTTACTTTTATTATGTTCCTTTCAAGTCCTTCCTTGTGCAAGACGCTAAGTAGCGCTAGTTAACGTACTGTTAATGCTTCTTATTATATCCTGTTTGAACATATACTAGCACCATATAAAGAATCGTTATTACTGAGTTTGTATTACGAATCATCTTTACGTGTTAAATACACTACCAAGGGCAGTTCTGTGTCTAGTGTTCAAGTTCAAAAGATAAACGATTTGGAATGCAATCCTCTATAGGAGCATGATTGATATAGATATTTTACTCTTAGTTCTAATATTCAATGATGGATACTAGCAACTGTCTATGCTTGTGATAGTAATGCAGTGAGATGCCCGTGCGGCACTTGCATGTCATCGCACTCCTACCTACTTATTTAATAAGATTTTTCCTTTACTAGCAAAAGTCTATTATACCGAACAATAATACTGGGAATCGATCAACTGCGTGCCGCATCCGCAAAGTCTGAAGTAAATTTCCAAAAAGATTTGAAGAATTAAGCACGTAAAAAAGAAGTTAGGCTGTCCCGAATCATATAAATTACTGCCTCATAAGTAACATACTTTACCGTTTTTAAAACGCATAACATCAGCCGATAACCTTTTGTCAAAAGATAATTAATTTAGTAATATTTTTACGAGTTGTTTTTGAAAACAACATTGGTATTTAGGAATGTTAGATAATACCGTCTCTAATTGGATAAATCTCAATAACAAGGGTTTCGATTCCCGATAAATGTTATTGATTGACTGTCGGGATTTAACTAGATATCCGCTGGGTAGCTTCGAGGCCGGCGGCTATCCTCCAATTAGTGAGGCGTGCCAATTTAATTACCTCGATCGGATTCTGTTAATTTTAGTAACAGATTGTATGATGTATTTTCCAATGGTGTATTGTATTGATGTTAGCTCCGAACAATTGGTTCTGTTCAGTAAATTCCAGCAGTAAGATCGCGCGCCACGTCCGTTTTGCGAAGCGCACGTAAACGCATGCGTCACCACGCGCATTCCCGACGCGTAAACAAAAATACGAATGGAAATGTTTCTGAAGACGGTCGCGTTTCTTGCAAGTGATAAATAAACAGAGTTTGTGCTTCACAGACTGTTGAAAATTATACACCCTTGATCTTTAAATAATTGTTATGGCCGATGATTCAAAGGTCCCACACCTTTTACGATACGAAAAAATGTCAAAACCACGACACAACTACCTATTAATAGGTAGGTAATGTGGTCCTTCATTTCTACATTATTAGGATAAACAATCTTATCAAACTGTGTTGTTAACGTAAGTGTTCGACGATCAAAACGTGATCAATCTCCTGCTACTTATCTACCGACGCAAACACACATCTGTATACGAAATAAAAAAAAATATTCATAGACCTGGATTCCAGGACTAATCCAGAGATCAATATAAATTACGAGCTATAGGAATTCCGAAGTAAGTGGACATCTAAGGTTCCAAGGTGATTGTAAACAACAGTGTTTATCTTGTCTCTAAAATTGACCGTTTTCCTTCCAAAAATGTTAAACACGCCATTAAATTGTTTTGTCCCAATCCAATTCAGTAAAGTTGTGCAACGCATCCCGTGGATTAACTTCCTACTTCGCCAGAAACATAATAATGCAGCTAATGTCGAAACGTAGGGACATTTTACGATAGAGCGCGGTTATTTGTGATGCCCCCGGTAACCCACATACATTCGCATAGCCACGCCGGCTGGATTTGCCCTATATTTAGAGACAGTAATCCAATGGTGCAATGTTACGACAGCACAACAAGCATGTGCGAGTCTATAAACTAATAACAGGTGTATTTTCCACATTTTTTGTACAGCCTGCTTTATGTGTTGTTCGTTGTGAAAGGACAGTGCCTTGTACGAGTTCTAGGTCGACATAATGTTACGAACTGCTAGTGACGTTGCTGTAGCTCTTTACAACATTAGCCGTGTAGTCTAATATTCATTATTGTTAGATATATTTTCAGAATAATGCGAGTAACAACCTACGCATATGATTGAGTGTATCAGATTAGGAGATCCATTTTCGTTGAAACCATACATTGAAAATCACTTTGAACCGATTTCCATTTACAATACCTGCCTTGTAATTCCGTAATCCTAACATTTTATGCAACATTCAGGTTTTATGAAAATTTTCTACCGCATGTCTGCGATCTTTTTCATTTAATTTTTGCCCAAGGCTCTGTTTAACAAGTTATTAGAATATCAAGAGCTGTTTGCTAGAATATTCGCTCGGAAAATCTTGTAGCTATAATGAGGTTTACTTGCGAGGTTGCGAACTTTAAATGCTCTTATAAAATATACTTGAAATGATATAGACTGCAGCTGCTGCAGGAAAAGGAGGATTTTCATAAGCACGTATCTTGATAAGATGCTTGTAGAAAAAGCCTTTGTTCTTGTGATTTGATTGAGAAACTTAACTAAGCTCGTCATGAACTTCGAATCTTTGAACTGGTTTTATTGATCAAAAGGTTCTAAAGTCAACAGTATCGACATAATTCCAACCCATTAATAATTTGATTTACATAAAAATAAAATATTAAATTAATAAATACATAATGGTGGAAAATAAACACAGCTTTATCTAGCCCCAAGCTAAGCAGAGCTTGTGTAATGGGTACTAGGTAACTGATATACTTAATACAATACATTACATAAGTAGATATTTTTAGCATATACCCAGAACACCCGGAACAAATCTTTGTAGATCGTACAAACATTTGTCACAAGGCGGGAATCGAACCCGCAACCTCCTGCGTCGCAGGCGGACCTTCGCCTGCCGCGCCACATCGGTCGTCTGTCAGATGTTCCTGCAGAATGTATTTCAGAGATATTTCATACATTACTTTTACAAAAATAAGTTTATTATGATTGTTACGGTCGGGTGACGCCCTCAGCACCCGCCATGCGTGGATCCTACGCGTTGCTTAACTTCATTAGGCAGCGATAACTTAGTGAGTGGTGGCCTTGCATTGTAACCAAGGCTCTCCAATTAAACCATCTCATTATTATCATTATAATTCGTCGACAGGATATTCTCTTTAAATACTTCTAAGTAAATAATTGGATTATATTAAAGGTATGTGCTGTGTGTTTTGCGTAGAACTGACAACGTAGGCGATTTTTTGTAAATAATTTGAGTATATATTCTGAGATTATATTTCAAAGTGACCACACAATATCATTTTCAGATAATTATTATATTATTATTTTAAAAAAAAACTTGAAAACTCATTCAGGTATGTTCGGAGTTAACGTACTTATTTTTATAAAGTTAAAATCTTTCATTCCACGAAGGCAAAAAAAATACATATGTTGCGCTAAATATGTGTCAGTCTTCAGTAAATCGCATAAGAAGAAACATGGCAGATTGGAGCAGGAGTGCCTCTGAAATAGAACGCGGCTGCGACATGCGGAAATGGATGTGCAGTGAATCGACTCCGGCGCACCGTATCATGTGCAAACATGGCGCGGATACGGCGTCCAGGCGCAGTTGCGCAAACTTTTAACATTGTCCCAAATTTATATACAAACATTACAATACATACCAAGAATTAAGAGAAATATTACTAGAATGTACACAGCTGGTGGTATTAAAAGGATATAATCATAAGTACAGTAAGTACATTCTACCATAGAGTGGAAAAAACTGAGGATAAAATTAGCACTACAGTTTGGAGCAGAGTTTAAAATGCAATCGGAACTCGAACTTTACGTTTAACACACGTACTGTAGCTGAAATAAGCCGCTGAAATCATTTTTCGAGCGTTTTCCAATTCACTACCCTTTTGAAAAACTCCCACCAAAAATATCACCCGATAGGTTTAAAGTGGATTAACAATCACGTATTAAAAAGAACGCTCGTTTTACCTCGAAAATCCTGTACTTAACTGGGTTAAAAAATGTACTCAGCGTCCTAGCCCTTGCATTGGGTTACATAATGTACATATATCTATGTGTTTGCCGAGCTAAAAGCTTCCTTCCTACCTTTCAGGTTTATGTAAATTTTGTTGAAATCAACTAGGTACTCATACGCAACTATTTTGCCTGGAATAGTGATGTGACTACTTGGCAAAAGCCTTTGCCAAGATTCTTTGTCAAGAGATCCACCAGAGATTTAGCTGAGTTAATTGGTTATTGAACAGTTGCCACGTAATCATTTTAGTGCGTATTCTATCAGAGGTTGATTAAGATATTGTATACGATACGTATAACACAATAAGCCTTCCCAGA
Organism: Phlogophora meticulosa; assembly: GCA_905147745.2. Classification (NCBI taxonomy): domain Eukaryota; kingdom Metazoa; phylum Arthropoda; class Insecta; order Lepidoptera; family Noctuidae; genus Phlogophora; species Phlogophora meticulosa. The sequence goes on along the minus strand of LR990533.1, from coordinate 10,949,108 downwards.
TGTAAATAAAATAGCGTCGAGTAACAAAAAGAATCTGCGCGGCTTGGGATGAATGCAGCAGTAACAAAATTAAGTCTCAAGAGATGTATCCGCTCTGAACACCCGCCACACGTGTTCAGAATCCAGCTTCATGAGAAATTGAATATTCTATTACATAGCGAGTATACTTCCGGAGTAGAAATGCTCCCCGGAGATTTTATTCCGATTAACAACTAAGGGACTATGTTTATAAAGTACTGTATGATTTTTATATTAAGTTGCCCCAGTAAATCTGTTAATGTGGAGATGTGTGCATAAATATAAACATAAAGGTCATTTATCATCTACAGTTCTTACAATATTGACGCGTTAACTGCACAAAGCTAAGCAAACAATATTATTTCCAGAATAACCAAATGTTGTTTGTTCATACGGTTCTGGGTTTCATAACAACACATTTTTACGGAGTTTGACATTGAAATTATAGATGAGACCTGCCAACAACGTCGTTTGTGCTAAGTAATCTTTTGTAAAGCCGCAAAGTGGAGTCGGAATAAGAAGAACACATAAAGATTACAATGAAGGATGTCTGTCTAATGTCAAAGTCAATATTTTCATTGTTCAAAATCACTAATTTCGTCTAGTTTGGAACAGCTGGTCTATTCTGTAAAATCTCCCCGTGAAATGTAAGGTGAAGTGAGCGTGAATGAACTGGCAATCCCTAGTATTAGTAAAGGATGACAGCTGGCCTTCACTTAATTTAAATTAACACGGGGAGAGTTATACAGAATAGCACCGCAGAATTAAAAAAAAAATCACCACCGTAGTTATAATACCGTAGTTAGAAACGCTTATTTTATTTTGTTGGTACAGATTTAGAGAAATAACTAGGTCCGCTTACAAAAGCTCGTTCCATAAGGCATTATGTCCACAATATAATGCAAAAGCCATTTCCGCTGCTCGCTAACCACTTTTCCATGCATTTAAATGTAATCAAACGATTCATTTTCTTCGCCACAAATACTAACGGCACGTAATATTACAAAGTAAATACGTAACAGTTACTTAACTGGCTCTCGTAACGGTTAGTTAACATAGTTTTAACACTATACTTATTTGGAACTTTCAGTACACAACACAATTTTTCACACTCCATAAAAATCTTATGAGGGAAGTGGAAGGTATTTCCGTTGATTTTTCCGATGAAACTGAAACCTTAGAGGTCGCGGTTAATCATTTTCAGGGACCTCTACAGTAGGGAATAAACAAAGAACTGGGGTTCAGTTTTAATTTAAAGAAGTCGTAAAGTTACTGTGAAAAGTCCCGCGAAAGAAAAATACGTAAAGCCCCGTTTTCCTTATTGAAGAAACCTCTCACAAGCTTGCTCTTGCGAAATCAAATTTCCTCTTGCTTCGAAACGAGATTTCCCATTTGTATGTATATGAGGGATATTATAGGTATTGAAGCTATTTTATAGGGCATAGATAGTTTATGCGTGGGTACAGGAGCTGGAGCTGCGACCGTGCGGCGGCCCCGGGCTGCCGGGCCGACCTACTTCCGGCCAACTGGGTCAAGTACATGCATGATCTCCACTGGAAACCCTGCGTCATCGCGTCAGGAAATTTGGCAACAGCAGTGTAGTGTAGTGTAGCAGTGTAGCAAAGCCTTTAGCGGTATTCGATTGATTAATAGGAAGTAATTTAAGTATTATTATGTTACTTGATTCTAACATTTTTCATGGTTGATTTTATTTGTTTGCTATTTATAACTATTAATACATAAGACTCAGAATGTTAGTAGGGATGAGAATAACAGTAACGTAATTTTATTTTAGTTGTTATCTGCCAACCGCAATATGTAACTGCTTAGTCTTACCACATTATTTACTGACTCAAAAGTAAACAAAGCAAGTAAAAGGTATTATTGTTATATTCGAGCATTGTTCCTCATAATCCCTGTCTCTAATTAGCTTTTACATTGAGGAAAATAATTAAATAAGGGTTATTCAATTACTTGAAATATTATTATTTATAAATCGATTGCTATTATTTACAATTTCTGGCTTATATAGCATTTTTTATAAATTGGTATCTAATAAATTGTAATATAAAAATTTCTAAGAAAAAAAGTATTTTAAAAAATTGTAATATACGCGTGTAAAAGTAAATTCTACGTACTTTAATATTGTAAGTAGGTACTAATGCCATACCCATATTCAAGTATTTTTTTAAAACGTCTCATAAATAAGAAATATATTACCGATGTCCATATTAAGATAACCCAGCTGCTTTATTCAAAGATACAAACGACCGGTCATAAACGTAACATCAAAATACACAAGATTATAATTTACTTACAATTTTGAGAACGATGTGTCATATTACTTAGTCATTTTCTTTGTTTATTGGTAACATTCGGTAGGAGTTGGTATTCGTATCATGTAAGTTCATCGTAACTCACATTTATAGCTAGTTTTCAAATGTAGAAGATCTATTCGGGCGTAAAAACGGTAATAAAATGGGAAGGTCAATATTCTGGGTGATACTGATCTGAACGGAATTAATTCACGCTTCATCTATAAACAGTAGATACCATACATATGAATCACGGTAACTACTACAGTTTTGCACATATGGGTGTGAAGTTCAATTATTATTTTGTTCAATATCAAATGCCTCATAGGTAAGTGACGTGCTAAGTAATACCGACTTCCGAATAACATAGTTTTGAGGCAAACCGTCGAAAGGCTTTCTTGAGGCCATTTTATATGACTTATGATTCATAAAGCCCACACGGAGGCTGCCGCCCGGAGTCTGGATTTGGTCCCAGTTGATGGCAATAGGCTCGCCCCCCTTTTAAATACTGTGTTACCCTTTGCCCAATCCTACAGGGAATACAGGTGTGATGTTATGTTTTGATTCATGAAGCGATATTTATTGCAATATCTACTTATGTACATAGGCCAGAACATCATGCTACCCCAATCTGTCCAATTTCTTATATAGTTTTCAACTTTATCATTAAAGAATAAGGTTCATGTTCACTCGGAAAAAATGGATAATTTGGGATAGCTTGATGTACTGGTGTCAGTACTTTGAAGTCACAACTTTTCATTGAACTTCCAAGTATCGAACGCTTACTGAATTTCTAGTGTTTCTTATAAATTGTTAGGGTAGCGTTTGCGTTTTTACGACGAAACGACGCTAAAATAATCATGGTGGTATTAAAGGTCCTTAAACGTAGCTAAGATAATAATTTAATGAAGTAGCTAATGGCTCTGTAACACGAGCTTTTCAGACTCAAGCTCGTTACAGTTAGTCTGACTCATTTCAAAAGTTTACACCTACCAATTATACTTAATTGAATTTATTACTCCCTTTTTGAAATTGAATGAGCTTCCAATATATTATATTATATTTCTGTAAATGCTTACTAAGTATATACCTACATATTTTTAAATAAAACAGTAAAACATCCTTACTAAACCTAACAACGAACTAAAAAATGGCGTCGAAAACCCGAACCACACGGCCTGAGAGTTCTAACTCAAATAGTCTGCACAAAAGTTTAAAAGTCTAAATACTTATGTATCTATCTATATATTTACTTGGACTTAATAAAGCAACTATTATTATCTAATTACAACTTTATAAGCATTGCCATTCAACGTGGCAATGCTGCCAGCCTTCTGGGCACTTTTCCCGTTGACAGCAATGCGGATGAATTTTTCGATGCCCTGGGATTATTTATTTTATTTTAATTTCTTCATATATTCATAGTTGTATCGTTTTCAGGAAAAAAAAACTTTATCAATCATAATGCCAAATAAACATTAAATTCACACTTTTTACATAAATATCTTAACTTTTACTCGTTATAAATAGAGAAGAAAACTGGTCTTATACCTAAGTTCTTTCATGTTGGTATTAAGTTACTCCATAAGTTTCAACCAGCGAGCTTTAGAGATTTACTTGATAGCACATAAGTTAGAAGGAGCATCCTTTTCGCAAGTCTCGTGAGACTTGACTTTCAACATAGTTCTCGGAGACTTAGAAATAAGCAACTTTTAGCCTTAAGCTTTTGAAATAACGATTATGTAGAGGTACTCACTCAAATTTCACAGTACAAGTCACACTCTCGATCACGGTCACAACAAGACATCAAACAACATACTGCGAGAGGTTTTATGGAGCGATGGGCTTATAAACCCATATAACAATCATTACATTTACTTGAAAGGAAACTTTTCTGGATAGAATTCACATAAAGTTGATTTAAACATTTCCATGGCAAGTAACCATAAATTCGTCCATGATGACGTCGCACTATTGAGCGACGCACCGTCTGGTACAGTCATCGATAGGTATTTACAACGACTTAAGTACATGTGCACTTGAATTATTCAGTTATAAACGGTAATTATTTACATCACGGAAAATAATTAATTCGGTATTGGCACATGAATGGTTAATCTACGAGAATTATAATATTCCATTCAAATGTATTAATTAAATCACTGACTTAAGTAAAAAGGACTTTTTCCGTTCCTGATAAATCGCCATTAAAAGCAGTAGTTATAGTACTCGTATAATTTATGTCTTTTATATTTAATTATAATATTAAAAGGAAAAATAAACTCTTCAATTGCTATGAATATCTGTAATATGGAAATGGCAACCTATATTCCATTACAATTAATGTTTAAATATTATACTTAGCTACTATTATAATGCCTAAGTATTTAATGTTATCCATTATGATGAAAAGTATATTAATTCTCCTTATTCTGTAAATGGTAGTTGTTTTGTTTTCCTTTCCATGATATCAAGCTATAATATAACAAACTATAAAACTACTAAGGCTTAATGAGTTGTTTATAATAAGCTAACATGAATGCTTCCTTTTGATTTTAAACTACACAACAATAAAAAGGATATATTTTTCTATTATCTGGAATTAAGAGCATCCTACGCAGGTAGGAAACCTCTATACTCCTTTAAAAAAACCCAGGCAAGCGGTAAATGAGGCGTCACAGTGTCATCAAGAAACAGCCAAAGCTTTTAGTAGAATTACTAAAAGGGTAAGACTTCTATGCGAGAAACTTAGGACGGGGTCAAAAAGGCTTTCTATCCGGGAAAGCTTTTTACATCCTGCCAATACTTTTCAGGTATCTCTTCATTATAAGATACTTGTAATGGTTAAAAAGACAAGAGTGGGTTCCTACCCACTCTTGTCTGGCGCACGAAGGGTTCCGTCTTAAATCGGTGCCCGGTTGCTCGTGGCTTCACTCAAGTGACACGGCCTATGAATTTCTTAATCCGCATTGAAGGACAAACTTAACTTTGTAGTTCAAAAAGTGTCTCTCATATATCAATTAACGGTCAATTCTCCAACAGTTCGTAATGGCGAAAAAAAATGTGATAATATCAACTACAAACTAATAACTTTTGGCCTATTTGTGCAATGTAAACTTGGTTCATGTCAAACTTTATGATATATTTTTCATCATCATATCACCTACCCGAGGTCGGGGTACCCTATAGGTTTTGATTTATTTGCAAGTAGTACTTATCTTAAGCCACATAAATGGCAGTATTTTTTATTGCGTTGACTTCGAAGCTTGATTTTTAGAGCTCCAAGGGAAATACGAATATAAATCTACGGTGGATTTTTATTCGTATTTAATATTATTTCTTGACAGACATACAAACGGACCGTTAAGTGATCCTATTAGAAACGTAACCCTAAAAGGATGTTTGACCATCAATTATAAAAGAAAAATGATTCAGAAATATGTTTCTTAAAATTTATGAAAGTTCAAGCACTTGATCTCTATGCGAGATTAACTATACCTACCTACGATCATACTACGTTTTATTTTTCCTAATATCAATGTCAGTTCAAAGTGAGCTTAGTCATAATGTTGTTATGTTATAATCTGAGTACAAACCGCACTAATTATATTAATAGTGCGAAACATGGCAAGGCTGTGTCGGTACTCATGGTACATAAGAGCTGACGATGGCGGGACTTGTTAGGCCTTAATAAACCCATTCTGATTTTTGATGATTGTTGTTCTTGAAATTCCCTTTTTTTCCGTTATTGCGTGCCTCGAAAAGCATGTAAAGGCGTCGGTCCCGGCTATCATTTGGAGATCGTTGACAATCGTTACGGGTAGTCAAAAGCCCGACAGTTTGACAATCAGTCTTAACAAGGTTGTGGAGGTCAGATAGGCAGTCATAAAAATACTGGTCATCAGCTGCATCCGGTTATACTAGAAGCCGACCCCAACATAGTTGGGGAAAGGTGATAATAACGAAAACGACAATTATAAAAAAGGTAACGAAATGATCCATTTTCTTTTTATTTCCGAGATTTTGCCAAACAATAGAACGATTTTGGAATGTGTCTCATGGAATTATTGTGTTTTATTTCTTTTTAAGCATATTCTGCTAAAAAAACCAAAATATTTCAGAATAGGTATTCTTTTTTTGACGACCGATGTGTCGCGGCGGGCGAAGGTCCGCCTGCGACGCTGGAGGTTGCGGGTTCGATTCCCGCCTTGGGACAAATGTTTGTACGATCTACAAATATTTGTTCCGGGTGTTCTGGGTATTTGCTATGTATAATAAAAAATATCTATCTATGTAATGTATTGTATTAAGTATATCAGTCATCTAGTATCCATAACACAAGCTCTGCTTAGCTTGGGGCTAGATGATGCTGTGTGGATTGTCCAGCATGTTTTTTTTCGTTTCGGCTTCGTTTTCGGCTGAAAATAAGACGAAAGCCGAAGCTTCTTTTTTGTTTTCGGCTGATAACCCATTTTCGGTCGGACACTAATCTGTCATACAAAACAATTTACGAAGGGGTGGGACATTTTTTTAATAGGTTTACTAGTAATGTTAACATTTCAAACGTTTCGAGCATATCATGTTAAATTTCAAGTCAAAAATCAAATTTGACATCATTGTTCATGACAATCGTGCTCAATTGGTCTAGATCTAAGTGGATAATAGGTGAAGGATATTAACCGAAATTCTAATGCTACTTTCTTCTTTATATTTTCATTTAAATGTAAGTTTAACGTTCATTAAAAGCATATTACAAAGTAACGGCTCCAACAGCTAACTTAATTAGTTCCTAGCAATGACTGTGTAGCTCTATTGAGTTATTTTTTTGCTTGAAAGTCATATTCACTGACTCGAACAGAGTCCTCACAGTTGATTGATCCGAAACCATTATGTTTGACTGAATTCACTTTACACTTCAACAGTGCGTAACTAGAAGCTGGTAGCAAAATAATAACAGCCGCGTGGATCGGTCGAAGTTACCGAGGTCGGTCTGCCTATGGGTGATCATCCAGTACCTGCATATAGAGACCCCGTCGTACCTCAAAAAGCACGTCAAAACTTTGGTTCCCGCTGTAATTTAAAGACTGGCTGATCGTTGGGCTGTACTGTTTTTGACAGTCGTTATAAGTAGACAGAAGTCCGAAAGTCTGATAACCAGTTCAACCAAACGTTATCGTGTTACCCAGTTACTGGGTGTGAAAGTCAGATAGGCAGTCACTCAATGTAACACTGGCATTCTGCATTCCGGTGGTACTGGAAGGCGAGACCAATATAGTTGGGAAAAGGCAGATGATGATATAGAAGAAAAATAGGCTGTGTTTTGGACAACCATGAATTGACATAAGTGATCACTTAAAACTTTGGAATAACTGTGTTTTTGACACACGTTACATTAGCAAGTAGATGATGACTTTAATAGTTAGTAAACTGAAGTAAACCCTAGTGTCCGATCAATTTTACCCGTCTTGCGGTTATTTTACCCGTCTATCATGAGCTTATACATTAGTAATAGTATGTTATCTTGCCATTTGCCTAATGAACTTATTATCTCGATACTACGTCACTCTTGGAAATTGGACATAACAACCTTAATACAGCCAACCAAGTTAACCCTTAGTAACACGTAAGTAGTATGTCCCACCACTGTCTAATCGAGGCAGTACAGTGCTGGAACAATAGTGAGACAGTCACTCGTACCGTGCAATCAAAGCATTACTGTGCAGAGACAGTTGTAAGTCATATACTCGTAACATGTAGTTTAGGCCTCGAACGTGTATTCAAGACACAACTTTGCTAAGACAGTGGTGGGACAAACACTCGTAACTTGTAATCAAGGCAGTAGTCTTGAGACAGTGCTGAGACGGCGCATTCTTAAAATGTAATCGAGTCAGTACTGTGCTGAGATAGTGACCACATTGCTGAGACAGTGGTAAGAGCAACGTATAATAAAAGCTGTTCTGTGCTGAGACACTGGTTACCCAGCGCACTCGTAACGTGTAATCAAGGCAGTAATGTGCAGAGACAGTGGTGAGACAGTGCTCTCGGAACGTGTAATTTAGGGAGCACTCTAGTGCTGAGACAGTACCTCTAACGTGTATTGAAGGCGAACTGTGCTAAGACATTGGTGGGACAGCGCACTCGTAACGTGTAATCAAGGCAGTATATTGCTGAGACAGTGGTAAGAGTAACGTATAATGAAGGCAGTTTGGTGCTGAGACAGTAGTGAGACAGCGCACGCATCTCTACATAAATATAAAAAATCTCGCCCGTTGATAGCCTATAAATCAAAAGCTCTATTCATTGGGGAAAATATTAGCCGTCGAAATTATTTGATGATACCAAATTTCCATGTATATGTCGTATATAGTAAATCTCAGAGTATTCTCACGTATTATATCGACCATTCCCTTCGACGCGAATGCGTTCTGCATCAGGCACATATGATATATAGGTTATTACAAATTCTTGGAACGTTTCATTGAATGTTGATACTTCAAGTATGATTCAAATGATTCGCGTTTTGGAGATGTGCCAATAAGAGTAATCGAACAAAAATATGAATAATCGTAAAGTTCTAATGAACTGGATATTAATAAACTGTATTGTCATTTGGCAATGAGTGAGAATTTGAGGTTTTCAATGGTGTCCCCAGATTTTGAGATGATAAGTCGACGGTTTTCAGTGCTTGCAGAAAAAAATGTGTTTGGTTTTTTTTTACTTGAACTAAACTCAATGACACTCCATTTAGTGAACTTTGGTGAACTTTCTCTTGATGAGATAATAATATCACAAAGAAATTGAAAGCTCGTGGGATTTATGTTCATTATCAACTATTAAACATATAGAATACCGTTTAGTTGTGTGGTTTTAGATATGAATGCACATTGCAAACCAAATATCGCGATCGCGAACCATTGGTACACGTAGGTACAATATAAAATATGGACAAAGTAAGCTTCAACAAGTGTGTAGCAACCATTGATAATAAGAAGCACGACACCTGATAAACTATTTCATAAAACCTATATGTAATTAGGTGTTCACGTATAAATACACACCTTGACAATAGCCGCCACACATTTACTCAAGGTATTCGTATTACAAACACGAAACATACTGGATATTCTTGCCTTGGATATTCTATTATTTTACGTTCACTTTTCACAACATTATCATTTACAGGATAATTTTCAGGAATTTAATCATGAAACAAAAGTCAGCCTAAGCTTAAAACACAACAAAACAATATTTAATTACCTGTTGTGATGTGCGCGGATCTGTCAATCAGCAGTAAACTGTTCACATTTCAGTGGTGAATCACAAGTCCCGATGGAAATCTGTCCGCCCCGACACCTTAGTTCAACGCAGCACTTCACGGAATACGAAGTAATAGTGGATTTGAGTAAAAGTAAATGATTTGGTGTCTATGTGTTGTCGACACTTGGGAGCACGTCCAGTTGTGCGGGAGGTGGGTATTGTATTGCGAGGCAGGGTGCCCGGGCACACCGGCGCGCGCCGCCCGCCCTGCGCGACCTCGCCCGGCTAGCGCGGCGAGCGATGAGCGTTCAGCGGAGCGAGCGATGTGAGCAGTGCGTAGCGTTGGGCACACGCTCTCGCATGCTAATATTAGCAGCGGATTTTTGCGCGTAACAAGAGAGGCGCGCTCGCTCCGAGCCTCCGATGATAAGTGGTCGCTTGCTGGCGAGCGTTGGGCAGCCGCCGCTTGCAAGCGCGCATGCGCCGCGCATACATCACAACAAACAGTAGCCGCCAACTTACATAGTAACCAGACATTATTGACTAAATTACTATAAGCTCTGCGTGAGCTTTACGAAGACATCATGATGTTTTTCACCTGCATTCCGTTCCCCTAAACCAACGCTATCATTGCAATATAATTATAAGTTAGAACACAGCTAGGCATCGGGAAATTGTTAAAAAGTTATTGTCTGTGGATATTAAAACTAAGCCTTCATAGGACTTTATTTTGTTTTGCTATTTAGCGACCGTTCGAGTACCATCTCACCTGAAATGACGTGGCTTAATAAAAGTTGATTCCATTTTTAATAAAGTAAAGAGTATTCATAAATATGTATTCTGAAGGGCTCCGAGGGATCGAAGTCCCGCTCGCGGTACTTGTGTTATTGTAGGTAGGTAAGTATGCTTTGTGCACTTACTCCTTCTCAGTTTACAACACATATTGTAAATTAAAGTTGATTGTCTTCCATTAATTTATTCATATTCATTCCACCTGCACCATCAATATAAAGAAACAACAGTTGAAGAAATTATAAAAATAAATAAAATATTGCTGGACAATCCACACAGCATCATCTAGCCCCAAGCTAAGCAGAGCTTGTGTTATGGATACTAGATGACTGATATACTTAATACAATACATTACATAGATAGATATTTTTTATTATACATAGCAAATACCCAGAACACCCGGAACAAATATTTGTAGATCGTACAAACATTTGTCCCAAGGCGGGAATCGAACCCGCAACCTCCAGCGTCGCAGGCGGACCTTCGCCCGCCGCGCCACATCGGTCGTCATTATGGAAGTTCAAAACATATAGATGCAATTTTCTAACTCAAAATGAATGTTCATATTCTTCATTTTACAGTGCTGAAGCCACTGGAAGCAAACTGGTGTTTTCTACTATTAGACATGAAATAACAAAAAATATTATAAAGCGCGAAGGGACCTATCCAGTAAAGACATACCTAAGCGTCTTCACAAGCCAGAAAAGGCAAATCCAGCTAGCGCTGAAAATGTTTTACTGTAACTCCATCTGTAATCTTGTGGCTTAATAATACTTAATAGTTTAAGATACATTTGCTGAGGTTACTCCGTGGGTGATCCATTACATACATACATACTGAGACTGTAGGTTCAGTTTCTTACCCTACACGATTATTTACTGAGGAATGTAACCTAAATAGGTTATATCTATATAGGTTATATGCTTTCCAAGCGAAATCGCTTGAAAAGCATATACGGAATACATGAAGATATAGAAGACTAGCTTTTGTAAGCGGCTTCACCTGCATGGATGTCGTCGAATCATGTAGACCCTAGCTAGAACGTGATCTTTCTTTACTCCGGGCCAGCCCTCTAGAACTTCCCCTTTTTTCTACATGTTTTTTTTTTGTTCCAGACAAAGTGAGAAGAGACTTTACAGTACAGCAGCGTCTTACCAAATTTGACCGTTTTGCAGAGTGATGATGAGTTAGCGAGGGTTTTTAACCGCCTATGGGATTATTTTATAAAACGCCAAAAGGCTTTTAATACCAATTTTATCGGTTAGCTTTTAATTTACTCGTTTCCTACACTAATTTTGCATCCCCTATTGAGGGTAAAATAATTCTTGGATAATTTTTCAAAAACGCTTACACATCATTAATTACCATACAAGTATTAATTACCATCCAATTAAAAACAAATTTTCATGGTTTGAACTACAAAAGTAACGGGTTTCCCATTTATAGTTTTATCCCTTATTTTACGCCCTCAGGTGTTGATTTCCCAAAAACACTGAAACATTTTTTTAATTCAACTAAGTACCTACATATAAACTACAAAAATGACAATTTTCCTCTCTTCTAAATTTTCGGCTCCCATCAATCAGGGCCATGCAAAGTTCTATGGTAGCTGTTAATGAGTCAGTAAGTCAGTCTGGACTTGTCTTTATATTTATATAGATGACGTACATCGATTACCAACATGGCGACCGGTACATTACAGCGATTGTAGAAGTGACCAAGCTCAATATTGGAGCGACCTTTTTTTGTTTTTATTTTTTGTTCCGAGGTGGAACATCGTCATGGATGTGTTCCGCGCTGGGGGGAGGCGGAGGAGTCTGTCAGACTCTTAGTGCCTAAAAACCACCCCGGTGTTCCAGCTTATACGTTTGGGTCGCGCGAACGTACGCTACCTCCGGCTGGCCTCCTCAGATTGGGGGGGAGGGGGATAAGGGGCACGCGTGGAGCACGACGCGCCGCCACTTCGGGTTCTGATATATGGGGGGCGATGGTGACGTTCCCAAGTCCAAGGAAAGAGAGAAGAAGAAATTTCCCTCTCACGCTCCGCAGCCTCCTTCCGCGAGATACCGTCTGGCAGAAGGATACCACCGCGTCCCAGGCTTCTTTGCAGCCGATCATCGATAATTCGACGGCAGCCGGCAGCGACAGGTCACTGCCTACTTCCGCTACGAGGGCAGCTCCTCCCAAGCGGCACACTCTACCAGTGTGTGCAGCGCTGTGTCCTCCCGGTAGTCGAAGCAGTGCAAGGGGGGCGGGCGTCCAGCTCCATGTTCATGTGACGCAGTTACTTCCCGAAGTAACCATGCCCCGAAATCGACACGACAGGGAGTCCTGCCTCCTCCCGAGCCAGTATTCGAGCACCAGCCTGACCGCCTCAATGGTGACGAGGCCGCCTGGTAGGGCGTGAAAATCTTTCCCACCATTACGCCACCAGGACCTCGCGAAGATGCGACCGACCCAGCTCCATCGGAAGCTAGCCTCGCGCCCGTGCTTCCTCGCGCCAGGTTCCAGGTCCCAGGGTGGGGATCCCGCCAGTGCTAGAGCCGCCTCGCAGGATATCATGCGATACCCTCTGATCACTCTGAAGGGCCAACGCTTTCTGCGGCTTCCGCAGAACAGAGAGACTACAGGACGTCAGGTCAGCCGCCCAGATCGGGGCACCATCGATCGCACGTATAGCCGCCTGTAGGTGGCCTTCGGGCCCTCCAGACTGGGAAGCAGCGTTTATAGCGCCCCTTGCCGCGCCCAACAACACGCCAGCCGCCGGAAGTGGGGTCCGAAATCCAACCGGTTGTCGAGCACCACTTCAATGGTGGACTCGACAGCGAGACGAACCATCCCGACCACGATGTGAGATGCCGGCGGCGGCGCCTATCTGGGACCAAGGCCACCGACTTGTTGAGGATATTGGAACGACTTCGTGTGTGTGGGCCGACGTGACGGTCACGCTCAGCGTCAGGAACGAGATCAAACATGAATCGGAAAAGTTGTGGAAGCACGACGTATACCGTAACGTGACGTAGCCCGCATAAAGCCTTTATGTGGGCTATATACGATTGTCGAAAGCACGTGGTCAAGCAAGCCGACCTCAACATGGGAAATGACTAGGAGGATGATGAGGCGTCATAAAAAAATAGTTACCCAAAGAATGAAACATGCACTACAAAAGCAATCACTGTAACCATAATAAACAACGTTGGCACGACCTTGCTTTACTTAATAACAATATTTCTAAGAAAGAGCTAATAGTTTTAAATGGCTTCCTTGTTTTCGTAAAAGAACTCCATAGTTACTTCAAAATGCTTCTGTTATAAATGCTCAATGGAAATCGTTGTAAGCAAAACCACCGTGTTTTTGGAGCACGTAGATAAAGTTAAAGAGCATTAATACGACCGCGTATGAATAAGATATAGAGTCACATGATACTTAACTGTGCAATGGTTGTATCATATAGTTCTCTAAAAGATATAACCTCAGCTGCCCATTTTGTGTAAGTTTGTTTTGTGTGTTTTGTTCTACTGGTTAATGAAATCTAATAACGACCAACATGTAGAATAACTACTTACTTTTCCTTGCACGGTGATAATTTCCTGGTAAATCCTAATCTCCTGTCAGTTTGAAACAGTAATAAACCTTTAGGACTAGGAGACAAGACAAGCGCAATAGGTAAATTAACGATAACTTATAGCTCTAAATCTTTTTTGCCGACCATAACAAAACTGTAAACAGACAAACTCTGACTTCACCTCTTCAATTCATACTCTTGTTACGGCGCCCGCCGGTTGTAGTACTCCGAGCCAAACGCGTGCGCAGCGTGCGCCGTCACTGACTCACGCGCAATTTTAAATTATAATAATAACATTGTAGGACGTTCACATTGTGCTCGAGGTTCTAATCTCGACGCTTATTAGTCTCTTTTATTACAATATTTACATTAACGTTTTTCAATACGTTTAAATAATTTGACCGCTAACTAATTCCGGTTTCCATTTTGTTTGTCAAAGGTTGTTCCGGTGTATGGAATAAGAAATACTGTTAGGCGTAAATAATACGAATAGTAAACAACAATTCCTTTTATGTACTTACATAATGTTACAAGTTAGTGTTAACTTAGGCTTGTTTCTATGAATGACATGAAGATATTTGTCATTGTGGGATTAACAGAATGTGCCTGAACATACATGTTAAGTAAAATTGTATTTTAAATCTGAAAATGTTTCGTTATTAACAATCATTTTAACCTTAACACCTGTTTGCATGTATTACAATTTATGTACCTACACGCTTTTGGGCACACTGAAAACAAGTACCTATTTTAAAGCTGTAATAAAAAAATATGTTTTCCTACCGCAGTCAATGTAATTTTCATGTTTGTTCATACATTTAATCCCGTATAGGGCCATACTTACCTATTAAACAAATTAAGCTATGGCACCGTATATAAAATAATATTTACTCATAGCTTTATCTAATCGGTGCCTACTGCCGCTGTTATTAGTCGGCTCACATTATTGTGTTAGTGTAATCCTCGCTAGCCGGCTTGTTACTGCAATAAGAACTTAACAAATTAAGTAAATTGGCCAAGGACTCTTTCTGAAATATCTTTATGTTGGGCCGAATAAGATTGCACTCAGCGTTGGTATTTATTCTGTAAAATTGTGAATACTCAGGAAAAGTCAAAAGTGTTTGCGTGAGAGCTATGTCTTCATTGCCTAACATTTGGCAATCCCCGCCTTAGTTAGTAGGCAGGAAATATGTATGCACTCCACGGCCATCTGCTGCCGACCACGAAATGCTACCGAAAGCTGGTTTAGATAGGTACCACTGATGCAGTGGCGTAGCGTAATTTGGCGGGGCCCCGTATAAAAATTTGTTTGGGGGCCTTTTTAAAGGGGATTTCTCACAAAAGAAAAAAAAATGTTTGCATATAATTAAAAGAAATATTTATTCATCATCATTATCTATATGTCACTTTATCCAAAAAAATTACAAACAATTCAAATTATTATTATTTTTTTGCTTTATTTTCATAATATGGGAAGTTTTTTATTAATTTTTGCTTACACACGTCGCGCGTCGGGGGCCCCGTATAATTGATACGGCAGATACGGCGGTAGCTACGCCTGTGCACTGATGGAATATCTTTGTCTAGTTTTAGATGAATATTATGGTAATACAGTGAAAGCTGGTTAAGTGGGACCTGGATAAGTGAGAAACCTCTCTTATTGAGAACTACAATGAGGTCCCAGCACGTTTTCATCGAATTACCTCTGTTCATGGGACTTTTCGAACCTGGTTTAATGAGATTTGATTTCTAAGATTTTTTCGATTAAACATAGAAAATATCTTAGATTCTCCTCAATAATTGGAACTCTGGAGCTCAATTCCCTTTATAAGTGAGACAATTTATCAGGTTGGGACAGGTGTCGACACGATTGTTTACAAACATTTGTATTTCTTTCGCACTTGCTTTGTTTGTCAGTACTATCTCAAATTTGGACCTACAAACAAGAGAATAAAAGTTTACAAAATGTTCAAACATAAATATAACACAATATCGGCATCTGAAAAATTACAGCTTCTATCAGATTATGCCTATTATAATACATACCTACCGTGTAGGTAGGTATGTATTTTTTTTATTAATTCATAACACCAAAAATATACTTTTTCATTAACATTTTCACCTTTATAAATGGAATAACGATACATTTCGACCTCGGCAAATGAGACAACTAAATTTTAAACCTGACTAATTATAAAACTGGATAAATGAAAACCTCTTTAAATGGTACAAAATCCTTGGTCCCTTGAGATCCAAATTAACCAGGTGTCACTGTATATAGTTTTGATGTAAGTAGATGAAGTAAGCATGTACCTACCTACCTAATCCTAAATGTAGGTAGCATGCATAGACAATAGACATGCAACAAACCTTAACCAAACCTTAACTGCTTAGGGCCACTGTGGCCATAAGCAGTGTGTAGATGCTATGTACCTACATATGTATATCGGTCGATATGTCTGGCCAGACTCGCGTCAATGCAGTTTTACGACCACGCTCTTCTGCACCCAAAGAGGAGGTGGCATTTGTTTTGTTAGTCATTTAGCCCATACAAAATACTCCTTGTTATAATACTTATTTTTAGATATTACCTACTTTTCGACCTACCACGACCATCAACGGGAGCATCGTAGGGGTGATTCATATCATCGTTTTCGTCGGCGATGAGTAACATCTCTCCGTAATCATTGAAAATGCTTATGTATTGTTTTATCTTTAATCCGTCAATTTACTTAGATATATAAACAATGCTCTGAGGTACCTACAGTCAGTACGTCCATGATTCCAATGGGCGCGACGGACAGACAGCGCCTTTATTTCGTAGTACTAAGATAAGGTTATCGAAGTTCAGTTACTACTTTCGACAAGCCGTACGTTTCACCCGCGGTTACTCGGTACCACCTTATTTACATTTAAACTACCCCCTTTTCCTATTTTTTTTTCAATGCAGAGCGTCCATCGGCTCTACACGGCGCGTGGCGGTAAGATCGAAGGATTATTATTACATACATGTGATAAGATTATTTTAATTAATTTAGATTTTCTTGATATTCGTTACTTTCAACGAAAAAGAACCTACACATGACGTCATATCAAATTATATATTTCGAAATAAAGTTTACTTGTAGTGCTTGTCGAAACAAAACAGCTTGATATTTAAATTTATTTTTATGTTACAAAAATCGTTGCTCCACACTAGGAATTGCTCATGTTATTATATGTAGTGGGTGCGTTTGCAATTTAAACAACAGTTGCGGTTGAATGGTGGAGAAGGACCTGGAGGGGAGGGGGAATAGAATACTTCTATTACTACTGTGATTTCTGGTCGCCTCAATGAGGGCTATCGCGTATAAATTCTCCGTTAGAGGAAATGTCACATGCCACTGTTTGTGATTATTTTGCTATAATACCTGGCATTAATTACGGCAAATATGAGTTACGGGTTAAAGAATGTTAGAAGAGCAAAAGTCAGTTTTTTAGTTTTTTTTTCAAACTGGACTGCGCATCTCTGCAGCATGCTCGAGATTTTTACGGTACGTTATTAACTACTTTTAAGTTATTCAATATGATTTCAATGTAAACTTTGATGTCACGCCCGTAGTAACAAACTTTCACAGCTATACTTCAGGACCTCACTCGACGGTGGCGCCAGCTGGTGATCACAAAAACGGTAGACCTCATTGCAGCCGCAGTCATAAGTGCCAACACCAATTTACTTATGCTTATATTCTCTTGGACCCCGTGGACGTTTCTGTTTGCTGAATAAAATATAGGTAAACGAGAAAGGTCTAGCATTTGCACACTGCGAGATTCCTAGACTATTCAGAGGGCCCCTAGTGCGAGTTTTTATTCTTACTCGATCGAGTTAGCGTTCACTTACGTCAATTTATATGGAGTAATTGGGATTCTAATTTTTTTCACTAGGTGGTGATCATTCTGTTTCAGTTCACGTTAACGATTGAATAGGTTTTAAAACTACGACTATAGACTCAGAAACATCTTACGTCAAGCCTTTTTTTTTAAATAAAACGGTACCCCACACTAGGAATTTCTCCTGTTCGTGGGTGCGTTTAAATATATTCAAACTCACATATTCCAACAGCCTGACTTGTAACTGAATGTATTTTATATCTTTGTTATAATTTGTTTCATTTTTTTGTTATTTACCTATCTTGTTCTTCTATAGCGGACTTCTCGTCGGAGTCGTCCAGGTTTATCAGCTGAAACGACACGGTGTTGTGAAAAGATGCATACACACATAAACTCACGCCTTTTTCTATGGGGGTAGGCAGTAACTACAGAACGCAAATTGCTACGATCCTTACATAATCTTTTTGCTTCATTTACGTTAAAAGATTAGCTGATTAAAATATTTATTGATGGTGCTGACTGTTTAGCGGCGGACTTAGCTTTGAAACGTAACTCGAGGCATACCAGGTTTTAATACCGAATAGTATTTTTTTTACTAGCAACGCTAGTGTGTCAACTGTTAAACGTCATTGGTCTTACAACTGTCAGTGTCATTGTCAAATTTGGAACTACAATTTCAATGTGTTATTTCCAAACAAAGTATTGAATTATTTATATCGTACATATTTTACTTTCTCACATAGGTAAAAACAATAAATAAATGCAGATTCCTCATAAATAATATAGTAACTTAGTTAAACAACAACGACAACAACTTATTCCTTACAATTTTAAAATAATCATTGAAATAATTCACACAATACTCATAAGCTCGTAAAGTAAATTTTTTATATCGATTGTTTTTAAAATAAGTGCTATCAACTTAATCATTAAACTGTTTGGTTACAGAGTGTCCAAGTTGTTCTAAGATGTCATCTTTTCAAGACAGGCAAAAGAGCCTCTTCAACCAATTAAAAGATGCTGAAGATCAAATTAGTTTTTCTAAAACAAACAAAGCTACACCCCAAGACTACGGCACTATCGACAAATACACATACAGGAAATTGAAACACGAAATGAAACAATTTAGGGGTAGAGAGAGTATATACAAGAGGCCTGAAGCTAACCTATTGGAATGTCTCAAGGCAAAGACCATTCCTGACCATATTAAAAACCCTCAAAAATACAAGTACTATTCACTAGCCGATGTCACACCAGAACAAATGTCTGACGCCACAAATACTGCCACTGCATTAGCATACATTCGTGAAATGGAGGAAAAAGATGCAGCGCAGTCAATGATGGAAACAGACACAACAGATCCAGATGAAGGCATCTTCAAAAAACCAACTTTCCACATTTCATCTGCACTAAGAAAAGCACCAAAGCCAGATGAAAAACCGGTATTTAAAAACAATAAAATTGTAATGCCAGAATATGTAGTGGGAGTCACAAAGAAGAAAGAAAAGAAACAGATTGCAATCAAGAAAAATAAGTCACAGAAGTCTGAAGATACTGGCACAAAGGTGGAATTAAAACTAGATCATCTTTTTGAAGAAGATGAATAATCTTTTGCACTTAAACTGATTAATAGTTTTAAGTTCTGTTATTATTAATGAATTATAGTATTAAAATACCTTTTCTGTATTCTTGATTGGAGTGGAAGTAACATAGCCCAGAAGTGAAATATTAATTTAATCTGATGTATAATTTCTTTCCCAGATTTTTTTTTCTTTTTAAAAAACGTTGCCCCACACTAGGAATTTTTCCTGTGTTGTGGGTGCGTTTACAAAAATTTAAAGTCACTTACACAAACAGCCAGACCCGGAACAACTACCTGTAGGCCACACAAATATTTGCTCCGTGCGGGAATCGAACCCACGATACGTAGCGCAGCAGCCGATCGCTCAGCCACTGCGCCAACCGTGCCGTTTTACATGAACACTTTCGCTGCTCAGTTCAAAAATACGATTTAATTTGTATGTCATAATTACATAATGCGTAGGTATATGGTAGGGAGTGATGGGCATGTTACATGTACAACTCAGGAAGTGAGTTCTGGATTCATGAACAAACTATTTTTCGACCCGGGAGCCGGGTGCTGGGCACTAAAAGTGTTATTTAATAAAATTATGATGTATTTATTACTAGCTACAGCCTGCAACTTTGTTCGCGTGAACGTTAAACATGGTTATTGTGGATGGAAACAAAGTAGCTTATATCATTTATAACTGTACATATTATTTATTTGTCCAGCATTATTTATTTCTTGTGGTTCAAGCTGTCTGTTTGATTTGGTTCAGTAGTTTGGCCATGAAAGCACAACAGACAGTTACTTTCCCAGCCATACTCACTTCTTTTCAATGCATTAAAGTAGGGCTGCCTAATTCATTGTAAACCTCTGCTCTTAGTAGAAAACTTATATCTGAACAAGATATGAGCGCCATGAACGCTTTTGACGATGCTGCGGCGGCTTCACTTGAAGTTAAAAACAGCAGTGACGCACGAGTTAAAAAAAATCCTGACAAGGACCTTGCTGGGATGAATACATACACATGCACTCTATGCTCAGTATTGATTTTGAAAATGCGCCGGCGGCGCTCGTGTCGTCTTGTGGTTCTTTTTCTTATGCCATGACTACTGGAAATCAATTCTTAGCTGTTCGTTTTTTCCTTCTACTAGGACACTATCATGGCAACATATTATAGTAATACCCACACTTTATATTTTTAATAGGGGTGAGCTTATTTCCATCAACTGGGCACCACTATCCAGACCTGAGCTGCTACTGAGAAAATTCCTGTAAGAAAAACTCAATAACACTGCCCAACCTGGGAATTGATCCCAGCACCAGGCTCAGCAGTCGAACTTGGGACCACTAGACTAAAATAGCAGTCAAAATCAAAATAAAAACTAAACAACAATAAAAATCAAATTAAATTACTGTTAAATGCTTTATATACATAAATGTCAGCTAACACTGTGATATAATTGCAGATTCAGATTTGATTTCCAAGTTCTCTATTGGCGGGAGGTCTGCCTTGCTCTCTGCTACAAACGCGCTAAGGTCTCGCATCATGGAGTATGCATCTTCACCGTCGGCATAGTACTTGGGTTCAATCTCGAGTATTTTGAAGCCAAGACTGTTGGTGTATAAGTTGAGCGCTGCTCTGTTGCTTTTTCTCACATGCAGGGATACATATTTAGCCTGAAATATCATGAAGGTAATTAAGTGCATTAGCTCACAGAAAAAAACAGAAAAAGTAAGTGTTTGTAAGGTTGAAGTCAGGGTCATTATTTGTATTTTGATGTCAGTATCAAAAACACTAGAAAAATTGTAAATGCAGTCACCTGAAAACACTCCACCATAGCAAGTGAAGCCTGGTTCATAAGTTTCTGAGCAAGTCCAAGGCGACGGTGAGACCTCTTCACAGCCAAAGAGGTAATATGTCCATGACGGTTGTCCTCACCATCTTCTTCCATTTTAGCTAATACATAACCTGTAATAAGAAAAACAGATATTTGATTAACTTAAATGCATATAGGTAATAAATAAATATATGAGAAGGTTTTAACACATTCAAACACAGATTAAGTCTACACACATCACAACATTTGAAATAATATGAAACAGAATAATAATATAGTGTCTCCAACACCCTAGAGGTAACTAAATAATGTTAATTTAGCACTACATAGTTATATCACATAGCTAACCATATCTTTATATGTTCTTATGAAAAATAAAGTTCAATAAACCCAAATTGTTAATGGTGGCTTTCCATAACATACTGACTTAAGTAGTGCTTGTTAAGTTACATTGTAAAATACCTAATAATAATATTTATTTACCATCTAAACAATTTCTACCAAAAAAGTTACCATTTTGAAGAGCATGCCTATACATGCCTTTCATGTCAATTTGACAGCATATGCAAAGCTCATCAAAATATCATGTATGCCAAGTCAATACCTCACAACTCAACTTACCAACAATGTGCCCTTTCTGATCTTCAGCAACATAGCTGAGCTGAGGCCATGACAGTCCATGATAGAAGTAGTATTTCATCTGGTAGTTCTCCGGCAAGCACAGAAGATTGCAGTGCTGCATGTTCATCAGGTCACTAGGCCTAGCACACCGGATATTCATCTTGAGTTGTTCTGTAAAAAATAGCATTTTATATCTTTATAGAAATGTGTGAGAATACATATTTCACTAAAGGGGAAATTAATGCACAGGACTCCATTTAGAATCTTTTTTTCTCGACTTCTAAAGATTGCCATGTTTAGAGACAATACAGTGAACATTTAGAAGCAATTACTGACTTTTATTCCCTTCGTATCTTCCTAGTTTTACTTGGCTGCCTGATCTCAGAAGCTGGGGGGCTATCTGACATACCACCTAGCAGCTCACGTACGAATCGGAACTTCGACAAACAACACTTCCAAACAATGTACCAACCTGGAACAAAGAACAATAACAATGTCACACATGACAGCACTGTGTAACTTTTGCATCATCGTATTTATGCAATATTTAGTTAGTAACATATTGAAATGATGACAAGCATATTGGGCTACTTACAAAATAACACAAAGACAAAAACTAAAAATACGCTACATACGAAGGTTATAATAGCTAATATCACTTCCTTCATATCTCACTAAGCATAGGTTAATAATTATGAACACGAGGTTAATGCATCCACTTTACCAGAACAATCACTATCTCTCTTTACTTAAAATTATCAGTCATGAGAAGCGTGATTTTTAACGCGAGCTATGTTTACTGCTCGTGATTTTTACAGCGCCATTTTGGTTGCTACAACGTAATACATTAGTTCTTTGTTGAAAATCCTACTTGGGATAGAAATAGGAGCATCGAAGACATGTGAAATTTGATTATTAGTGTTTGTGAAATTCAAATTTACGTACTCTAAAGATCTTGTTTTCTTCAAAATAAGGTTTTCGGCCAATTTAAATATAACCTCTAAATTGTGACACTTATTTATTCGTCCGAAAATCATTATTGGTTCTTGCGTTCTAGCAACTTTTCCAAGATTAGTCCGAAAGCCTCTTGACCAGAAAAATTGCTTACAAGCAAAGGCATTACGGGCAAGGCAGAGTCGATGGTTTAGTCAATGACAAATAAAACTATCTATATCTAAGTGAAGCTGTCACACGTAAAACAACATTCCGTCCTCGCCGCCGAGGCCCGTCGCGACGACCCCGTCAATGCCCCCCTCCCGACCCTTTGCTAGAGCCAGCCCGCGAAGCTGAGCCGATTAATGTTTAAATGTCCCTAAATAATGGAACAATCAGATCCAGCCTGTCCCTTGCTGTCCTCTTCAGCGACGTCCTAAGCCGAGGTTCGTACCCCGCAGGGGGTGCCCTTAGCGATAGTCGCTTAGCTTATAAGTTTTTATGCCTGGCTGGAGGCCTTAATTTTAATTAAGCCCCCCACAGGAAAGTTCGGTTGAGCAGTAAATATCCCTAAAGGATAAACTGCGAGATGCCCATTCCAAAAAAAAAAAAAAAAAAAAAAACACACGTAAAACATCAAAAGCGTCAAAAGTCAAAACAAAACTAATTCGGTTCGTGTTTTTGATTTCTTCTGATCGTGAAAGTTAATCTCCTGTTTGAAAAATAAATTATTGCGTAATCAAGCCATCTTCAATACAATTACAATTATAATGGAAGATGATGGCCAGGAAGAACCTACAGCCTCTGCTTTCTTGTAAGTAAATCTAATAATGTGGGTAAATACATTCTAAATAACATAATGCCTATGCACCCCGAAGGGTTAGGCAGAGAAGAGCACCCTCATTTCACCAGAGCCTATTGTCATGAACGAATCCAAACTGATCTGTTTGCTACTCGGAACTTTTTGATGGAAAAACCTAATAACATTTTGCCAGACTGAACCCAGGACCTCATACTCAGCGGTTACACTTACGACCACTAAACATTAATTGATTTATTATTTATGTGGGTAAACAAATTGTTTTATCTGATAAATTAGCTCTAACACAGTAGATAATAAAGGCAATTAATTAGTTTAAGATTCAAGATTTATTTATTGTTTGTCACAGGTGGAAATTCAGCTCTTAAAATTAGTATTATAACAAAGTATCACTGTAACATACCCATGGGGTGTACAATCTTATAGCCGCTTAGAATTCTTCAAGTAAGTGGTCACAGTAATTGTGGACATCTAGAAGCTAATCCTTACTCTCCTAATTTTCAGTCGTCACAGGAGTCCTACTTTTAGCGCAGAAGAAGTAAAGTCATTGTTGAAAATAATTGAGAAATATAAAATAATAGTATTCAACAAATCCACCACTGCTGCTGCCAGTCATGCTAAAGAGGTGGCATGGGTGAAAATAGCTAAAATATTCAATAGACAAGGTTTCAGGCACAAGAGGAGTGCAGAGTGTTTAAAAATAAAATGGGATAATATGAAGAAAAAAGCTAGAACAATGTCCAAGAACTTAATGGAACCGAGGTACAGTGAGTGTGATGAGATGACCAGTCAGATGGTGGCCATGATGTGTGAGGTGGAGAACAGCAGCTGCACTGTGGAGGATCCAGTGGAGTCTGATGTAGACCTCAATGGTAATTATTGTCAGTTCAAAGTATCATTATCTAATTAAGGTGGAAATTACTTTATAATTTTCAAAATTCTAAGAATTGCCTGTAAATTAAAGGCTAGACTGAGCACCAATGTTAAAAGCTATTTAGGGTTGTATGGGTTAAAAGGTGCCTTTGCAACCCTTATTTCCACGACACCACTCTCCTTCCCTCCCTCTGTCTTCTGTCAGCTGCCTCTATCTCATGAACCCTAATAGATACAGTTCAAATTCTCAGTTAATGAATGTCTATTGCCGCTATAAAAAAGATTAATTAAAATAAAGGGTCACCAAAAATGCACTAACATTTGTGTAAAGGTCTGACTGAAATTAAAGGTATAATTTTTTCATATAAATATCATAGTTAACTTAGCTATTATTCTTTTCATTTCAGAAACACAACATGAAAATCACAATGAATCTGCTGAAGGACACTGGGATGCCAAGGATTCTAATGACTCTTCCATGGGTTTGTAAATTATAAAATACCTATATATATAAATATTTAATAAGCATAACATCTCGCCTGTTATTCTCGAAGGGTTAGGCAGAGGTTCACCTATTGTAGCACTCACATTTCGCCAGTTATGTTTAAATAATGGAGGGGCAAATTCCTATAATGAGAAAATTCCTATTGGAATAATTAATAATACTTTGAAATATTATATTAAACTACATGCACATTTAATAAACTGAAAAACATAAAAGTTGTAGGATACACAAACTTAAATCATTGGGTACCCATAGTGAATTTAATCTTTCTTTATATTATATGGAAGAAATTTGTGTAATTACACGTATTGTTTTGTATGTCTGTTGAATGTGTAAAGAGTGTATTTAATAGCATTAAAATTTAATTCTAAAAAGATCTCCCTCCATTTGCAGATGGTGGTAAGGAAAATGACAGGTAAAAGTGATTTTTGTTTATCTTACCTAGACATAACATTGTAATATAATTAATATCAATACTATACAAAAATAATTATCATAGATTGGTATAATTGTACAATTTTCACAGTTAATTTATTTGATTTGTTTAAGGTATATGAACCGGTCTATGAATTTTTCACTGAATGAATGCAATTTGCTGCTGCAATGTGTACGGCAAGAGAAAAACATTGTATTTTCTAAAACAAACACATCTAGCTATAATAAAATGAAAAATCGAGCTTGGGAAAGGGTAAGGCTAACACAATAAAATTAGTTTTAAGTAACATGTTAATTTTTTATTAATTTAATAGTAATTGTCTTCTTTTATTTTTCAGATATCAAGTTCATACAATAAACTAAGTCCACAAAAACGATCCAGTAAAGTATTACGCACAAAGTTTACAAATATGAGGAGACTGGTAAAAAGTAGTAACATTAAAAAATATTTTAAACAATTTAACAAGAAACACCAGAAGCTAGAAGATTCTGGTAGTGTAAGCATGATTGTAACTCCTTATTTACGTAATTTTAAATGTGGTAGAGCAGAAGGGTACCTATTTTCAATATAAAAACATGCTTGTTTTTTGTTTCTTACTTGAGCAGTTCCGTATGGACAGATTCAGCTCTGTCGGCGCCTTCTCCCGAAATTTTCTCGGTATAAGAAGGTGAATACTATAGCCAGCAACAGAGATTTTGAAAGTCTGCCGATAGGTACCAAACATCGGGGAAGTTCAAAATGCGGTTGTTGTCAGAAGCAAAAAGCTTGATTCTAAAAACTTCGACAGAAACATTTATTTGAAAAAAAAAGTGTCTTCTGTCAGTGTCAAACATTGTCAAGCTGTCAAGGCAAGGTTGCTCAATAGTTACCGTATCACTGTTGTTTTTGTTGTTGCTGTAGAGTGATTTCGTGTTTGGATCCCTTTTCATTGTCTTCATGTTAATAAAATGAAAGTCGGCGACAAATATTCGTCTTTAAAAGAATTCGAAGAAGCCTTATGGTTATATAAAAGCACTGTGTATAACGAATACTGGATTAGAGATTCGCGAACAATCCAAAACCAAAGAAGAAGATTTCCTGAAACTGTCGACAAAGTAAACGAGTCCCTCAAGTATTATTACATCAGATTATCGTGTATTAAAGGCGGCAGACCTTTCAAATCAAAAAATGACCAGTCTTCGCGAAAATGCACTACTTTGAGACAAGACTGTGAAGCTACTATATTTTTACGTGTGAGCGCCTCTCAGAAGACTCTTGATGTAATAGAGCTGAATGAAGAACACAATCACGAATCATCAGAGGCATATTTTAATTCTCTCGCTCAGCAAAGATTAAAATTACCAGAATCTATTAGAAATCATGCAAAAGACGGTTTAAAAGCAGGTGCCAACAAAAAAAATATTATTGATTATATTCATCAACTAACTGGATGCAAAATTACTCTGAAAGACTTGACCAATCTGACCAGAAAAATAAAATACAAGCAGGAGTTTGATAGGGAAGAAGAAGACGAAATAGATGATCAAGTGAGCAAAATACAAGAAGAACCAGTTAGTGAGATGAGGATTAATGGAGTAACAGACATTGAAGAACTAGTTAGTGATGCTCAAATGATAGAAAACAAAAGAAAAATAAAGGTAAAGGGTATATAAGCACAAGTATAGTTAAAGAAAAGCAGATGTGTGCGAAGTGGAGATTACTGAAATGTAAAAAAATATAATGAGTGAGCTTAACTGCAGTTACAAATGTCATACCATAAGCTCTCATTATTAAAATTAAATAGTGCGCGCTTCCCATGTTTCCTGTTACACATTTCTATCCCTTTTCATAAAATCACTCAAGCGAGAGGAAAGATGTAACACATAAAAAAATAGTGAATACATGTTGTGACAAGCTTTTGGTCAAGTGATTGCAACAAGCTACTGCTGAGCATGAGGTTGATTCCTGGGTCAGGCAATCGTTATAGAGTTTACCCATCTGCCCAGTTTATCATGGACTTTAAGAAATGTCTGTGTACTATAGGTAAACCTACACCTGACCTTTCCAGGACTACAGTTGGATGTTACAAGCAATGCAAATCAAGAAGATTATAGGGATTCTTCTATAAAATATTTAGAAAGAACTGAAAACCACTTTTTGCTGCCGAGAAAATGAGCAACCAGTGCCAGCAGAGGAGACACTCGCTTATATACTTTTCTTTTTCAGAAAATTAAATCAGAGCCATTATTTGAGTGCCAGAGTAGTATGGACGCAGACAATGACAGTGAAGATGACTACACTGAGCCTGATAATAAATCAAATAGTGATGTGAACACCACTATGGACCCTTTGAGCACTGTCCTCAACAGTGATTTAGGTATAAGTAAGTAGAAGATACCTATACTATTCTGTATTAGCATTTAGGCAGCACAATGTGGATTTTACTTGCAAGCAAATATTACCCTTGGTGTTGAAATAAAGTTGAAGATAATTAAGCCTTTTATTATAACAAAGAGCAACAAAACGCTAACCGTTGTTGGTTAGCGGTTAAGTTTATTTATTTCCGACTTTTAAGTGGCGCAACATATATAAACCGCACTACGATTCACCTCATCAGTTCTGAGTCAACTTATTTCCGTACCTAAAACATACATGATCTATTTCAGGTTCAATTAGTCAAATAGAGAATAAAGAAGTTGTAAGATTAAAAATAGAATTATTGAAGTATAAACTGGAAACCGAAAAGGTAATACTCTCTTTTCTTTTTATCATCTAATTGTGCTTTCTCAATGGATAATTCTAAATGTGTGTTTTTATTTCATTACAGTTAAAAAGAAAAAGGATAGAAGATTTAATACAAGCCGATGCAGCTGAACGCGAGACTAAAGCTAGAGAAAATTCGCTAAAGCTTCGGGCAGCGAGGCTGGAAGCAATAGCTGCAGAGATGAAGCTACCCCCCGCGCACCCCGCGCTTGCCTACACCGCGGACGAAACCCGAGCGCAGCACTACATACACCAGTACCACGCTACCTGAAAATGAGGAGTGATAGTTACTGTTTTTACAGCTGTGTGTTACTGACAACAAATAATTTATTTTTGTACACTAATTAATGCTTGTAAAATGTTGAAAGTTTATTTTGTTACATTCGAACGTTTCGGCACTAATTTATAGCCGAGAATTGTTGATGACTCGCACCTATGTGCTGGCCGGCCCGGTACAAGCAATGCAAAGGCTAAGAGTTCGTTCAGACACGTGACTTCTTAGCGTGTCGAATCGGCAATACAGTCGGATCAGAAATTACCCACGAGTATAAAACGAGTTTTTTGGTTTTCTATAAAATCATGCACGGTGCAGAAATCAGGGCATGCAGGACACGTTATCAGGTGTCCCATAGAATTAATTCTGAATAAATTTATATGCTGTTAATTTGTATGGTGCTCATGTACATAAGGACCGCGATAAACCCGCGTGGTCAACGGCGTGTCTGAGTGCACGCTAGTATGTAGTTCTTTAAAAAAACATGTTCATCAATAAGTTCACTTCATATTTGATTAAAAACATATTTTTTATTTCAATGTAGAATAGTCATACTTAAACCTGATTAATATTTTTATAAGTACGATCATGCTTGAACGAAATAGAGTCATATAAATCAGTTCAAATAAAATAAAACATAGCTCGGTCCAAAACTGTTTGCGACGTAACTAAATTGCATTTGGTTAAGGTCTTGTGAATTTAAGAAAATATACCTTAGCTTACATAACCAGCTTTAAATCAGTTTATAGTCCGTTTGTTTTATTTAAACCCTCGACTCAATTTTATACACATGAAGACAAAGTTTAACTAAGGTCGATGGGGCGAAGACCGTTAGTAGGCTAAGACCGTCAGTAGCCTAAGATCGTCTGTGTCTGTGTGTCATAGGCTATGATCGTTAAGAAAGAAATACGAAGAAACATTACATTTTTGTATCTTAGGCCATGCTTTCTTTGTAGCTAATAAGTATTCGTCGTTTATTCTTACTGTACGATCTTAACCGACTGACGGTCTTCGCCCCATTGACGATACTGAATACCATACTCGGCGTTGGGTAGGTATTTAACGACCAGAATTGCCTGTATTATTATTTTGAATTTAAGCATAATTGTTACGAATAGAAGTTAATGTGGAATGAACTCGTTTTATTTAAAGTTTTTATGTTTTGACCTTTTAGAATGTTTGAACCATCACACCATGGGTTTTCAGAATGAAAATACTTGAAGCTTTTCAACCAGACCCTGAGTATCCCATGTCACCACTAAAGAACGAGATAAAAGCTTCATTTAGCTACTTAGTTAGCCTCTACCAGTCAGGAAAAGACGACGAAAACACTAGGAAGTGGTGAAGGATGGGCGTTTTGGTGGGCTGTCTTTTTTTTTTAAACGTTTGACGTTCAAAAAGTGCTGGTTCTCAAAGTGTGTCAAGAGTGGTGGCCTGTTTTGAATAAATTAATTTTGATTTTGAAAACTTTCAACAACGACGATGAAAAATTTGAACGCCCCCGTTCAAATTTTTCATCATCGTTCATGCGTCGTCATCCAGTATCATGTACTTACTAAACTCATGGTATCAAGTTTTGCCTCGATTTCCCTTCCACCCTGTTCATTTTTCTTCACTATGGGGCCTCTGTCATTTCTATTTAACACCTAAGTACTCATTGAGACAATCTAATGAGACCATGCTGAGGGGTTGGATATCCCGCGGACTACTTGATATCTATATCTTATCTTGCTATATCTCGAAATACCACCGCAGTCACAATACATCAACTTTAAAATCAATCAGACCTGTGCTCCTTTGCCAAGTAGGAAATGAGCTGATTATGTTCAAACGGCTGAACAGAAATTCATTAATTATACTTAAGAACCATCTCAATCACATCAGCTTTCAAACAGAAAAAAACCGCATCAAAATTGGTCCATTAATTTGAGAGCTCAGGTGCCACATACAGAGCACCCCTTATTTGCGTCGGGGGTTCAAAAATAACCCGTAAGTAGGCAACAGAATGGAATAGCCCTCTGAAAAGTTAAGGTACAGAGTAATATTAAACTTACTAGCTGTCACGGCGAACTTCGTACCGCCTCAAAAGTTAAGCTACACTGCCATCTGTCAGAAATGTACGGAACTTATTATAGGAAAACATTTAATTTGCAATAAAAAAATATTGAGGTCAATAATCGAAATTAAAACTATCCTATGTCTTAAGTTTGACCAAAACACACACTGTGTGCAAAATTTTATTAAAATCGGTTCAGTAGTTTAGGAGTTCAAAGCGGACAAACATCGTGACAAGAGATTTATATATATAAGATATCACCACTTTTTTCGTCGGGGGTTAAAAATAAGACAAAGTTATAGATACGAAAATTTTGTATATTTTACTTGATTGCGTTTTACAAGATGATTAAATTATAATTCAATATTAAAATTATTAATATGCATTTGTACAATTTCATCTATACCTAACTAAACTACAACGTCTAAAATATTATATTACACATCACTAATATACAACATGCTTTTTACATTGATATCATATCCTAAGTCTATCTACTAGTGTCATATGTATAAAGTACAAAACGTAGGTACGTACATACAGTAACGCTATTGCGGTAGGTAAGTAGTTAAGTAATGACAAGCCACAAGTAGTATATAATGGTGATCTTTAACATAATTTAGTATAATATTGAGCTGTTGAGTCAGTCGCGGCGGCAAATGAAAACATTCCCATTAGACTTGACCTCTACACGAATGTTACAACACTTTGATACAACACTCGTTGTCAACTTGAGCCGTTTACAAGGAACATTCAAACAATTAATTATTCGTTAATAGTAAAAGAATATTGTCACTGTTAAATTCATTTATGCGACGTATTACATGTCCTTATTATGGCTATCATAAAACTCCCACGAAATAGGCAACGTCCAGCCATAGTTCTACACTTAAAAGTCCAATTTATCTATCTCGATAGTGCTATTAGGCATGATCATAAAACGTACCTAGCTCATTCATTAATATTTTAATTTCTCTATCGAGATTAGCGGTCTAAACGTTCAAACATGATTTTAGGCGCACTACTGTGCTCGCATGAAGTGCTTCACGAAGTAGCAAGAAAGCGATGGGACATCGCAACAGCGTTTCTTTAGCACAGGCATATACGTATGAACACATACGATTAGTCCTCACTTGGTTTTGCGTGCATCCACTTTCACGAGTTTGGTAAAGTAACAAACACCACATAAGAGTCATTAAAATTATAACGTCTGAATACATCTCGACAGAATCAATGCCACACATTACAATTCACTAACTCGTTCTACGAATACGGTACTGATGCAAAATTGTATAAAACTGGACGGACAACTCAACTCACTACGGCAAAATGAGCATCCAGCAACTTTTAACTCGCCCTGCTAGTTTGCGGCGTAACGCTTCACAAACAAAAAGTTCTAGTAGCAGCCTTCGATTTATCGTAAACGTATAAATACTAACATTTAAATAGAAACTTTTTACTCTACATCGTACCGGCAGTCTACGTCGATAGGCATCGTTCGGCCTATCACGGCTTCTTTGGTAATGCTACTCTCATAGGGGGTGCCACAGGGGCGTCCACTCGGCCCGAACTCGCTTCACGGCAAAGCGGACGCGCTGGGCCTAGCGCATCTAAACCACCACCCGAATCCGAGGTGAGAACAGAGTCACGACCGGCGCACAGAGCTCTCCTCATCACCTCGTCGGGGGCTCGAGGAACGGGACTGCGAAGGGGAACAGCTTCCAGCCCGACGTTGTTCACCGCCCAGGTGCGGGCGTTTGGTCGGCATCGAGCCACACGAACGGTCTTCGCGTTCATAAGTACAGTTTATATCTGTAGCGTGGCTCGTGACGAGGCGGGCGCGGCAAGGGGCGTGAGCGGGGTGAGGGGCGTGAGTGGCGTGGTGCCGGCGGAGGGCGGCACCGGCGTGGTGGGCGTGTGCGGCGCGTCGGGCGGCGCGGGCGGGTCCGCGGCGCGCACCAGCACGCGGCGCAGCTCGGCCGCGCGCGCCGCCAGCGTGCGCGCCGCCTCCGCCATGGCGGCTACGGCGCCAGCGCACGGGAACTGCGTAGCCGCCACCTTGGTCTTGGCCACGGTCGCCGCAAGCGCATCTGATAGTGCGTCGGAACATCTCAGCGCTTGGGTCTTTAGTCCAGCATGGCGGGCACTCCTATGGACAAACGGAAAATGTAACATTCTTGTTTCATATGGTTTAAAAACTTAGTGACGATCCTGCACGGTGCATTGAAAAGTACATACTTACCTATCACAAATTGTCAATGAAGTATTGTAAACTAGCAAATCAAAGAGAAGGTATCTGAAACAATTACCTGTGTACTGTGTCGCCGACGTGCACGATCCGATGCGCGCTGAGCACGACGAACTTGCCGTGTGCGAGGAAGACATCAGGCGGTTGGCCCATCTCTATAGTGCGGAGGAAGGCCTCCACTGCCGTGGCAAGGTGCGCACCGTATGTGGCGGCCTGCGCGGCATAGAACGCGGCAAGTTGACGGTCGTCAACTGGCATACGGGTCGCCGCTGCTACTGCGCTCACCTGGACAAATGAAAGGTTTATTCAGCAACATAGTCACTGTAATTTGATTGTAGAAACCATGTAAATCTAAACATCCACATATCACATTGTTCTTTTATCATTATATGACCTAAATCGAAGTTAAAGGGTCATTTCATATTATAATATGTTTCGTTTGATGTCTTACCTCGCCCGCGTGATCTGCGTCTCTAACGAGAGCGTCGAAGGAAGCCCTGAGTTTGTCCGGCAACGCAGCTCTAATCTCTGCGTTGCGTCGTCCCACCGCCGTGCGGGACTCCAGTCTTACGTAGTCGTACTCCTCTGTCCACTCGTGTTCTGGCACTGGTACTGCAGGTGACCGCCTGGAATGGTTTACACTCGTTAGGTGAATAATGCAAAGTAATGTAATGTAAAGTCGTAATGTAAAGATACCCATGAGAAGGCGTTTCTGGCTAAAACTCAATATTCATTATTGAGCAGTTTTAATTGTATTTTACCTAAACAATAGTGATGCATTTCCGTTGATGAAGGAGGCAGCTCTCCGCACATCTTCGGTAAGGGAACGCGCACACGACACGAGCTGGTCGAGCGCGTCTTCGGTCCCGTCAGTGGGTTCCCGGTCTCGCTCCAGTCGCTCGGGCGCCCAGTCCCCTGCATCCAGCGCGCTGGTCGCCTCGTGCGTTATGCGCTCGGCGTCCTTCAACGCCTTCACTAGAGGACGTAGCTTTACCGCGATACCTGGAAAAAATAGGTAATATGTGAAAAAGTCAATTCAACTTAAAAAACCGTAGGGTGATTCAGAAGTCTTAGCGACAAAAATGCGGTAGATATTATGCATTTTGAGGTTTAGTCACGCACGCCACTAGTCATTTTAGTTCTTAAGAACATTAGGTATGAGTTTCCTACTGACCGGTCGTTGTGGCGATGCTAAGACCCATTGCACGTATTTCGGCTTGATGATTTTGAACGTAGGTACACAGAATATTGAAGTGGTCTCTCTTACCTTTATCTTGGGCATCATGCGCGTTGGCCAGCGTGGCGTCGGCGAAGACGGCGAGGTCGTGCAGCGCGGCCCGCAGGCGCGCGCCCGCCACGCGCACGTCCAGCACGCGCGCCCGCAGCGCACCCCGTCGCCGCCAGCCGGGCGACACGTACGACAGCAGCCGGGACACTGCCGCTGAAGCCTCCTCCTGGACCAAACAGGTACGTAAGCATTAAAGCTACTGCCTATTTTTTGCTGCTGTTCTGCGTAAACCAGTAGATATCCCTATACCTTAATTAGATTTATTCATCCAAATTATCTGAACCGATTCTGTGTGGAGATGTTTACTAAAAAGCTGCATCAAAATGTACCAACCTGTAATCTATCGAGCGCTTCAAGCGCAGCATCACAGGGCAAGGGCAGCGCGCGTGACCTTGGCACATCGTACGTGCTGGAGGCGGAAGCAGCCGAGTGAACCGAACTGCCGGAGTTTGCCGAAGCACTGGAAGTTGCCGAAGCTAAGGACCCAGTACCACTACACGCTGAGTCAGCACTGGCCGGCCGCGGAGCGCGCGGTGCGTCATACCAGTCGACTAACGGCCGAGGACAGTCGTACATGCCAATGCGTTGCACAGGCATCGGTGCGCGGGGTACGTCGTAGTGTGAGCACTCTTCGATCTGTTGAGAAAGAAAAAGAACACGTGAGATAAGTAACGTTGTAGCGCTCATCAATGTTTTTTTGGACAGAATTGGATAAGCACGTGATTTAGATAATCACGTGCTTATCCAGTTCTGTCTTCCTATGGAAGTTCAGTAGATCTTGTGTGATGATCTATATTTAAGAGGGTACAGTGAAACGAGAGCTTACTTTTGTAAAAGCAGGTGACTGCTGCATAGGCATTGGTTGGTGAGCGACAGGTGCCGGCGCCCGCGCTCTCCGCCGCTGCATTGCACCGCTCGCGTCGAAGACGCCCGCTACTATCCTCAATCTGTTGCCGGGACATATTCCCTAAAACAAAAAAAAAGAATTAATTAATTATGTAAAGTGATGGCATCTAGAAATCCGATTGTGCGTTCGAAGCCGTAAGAAATTTGAAATAATCAGTTTGTACACGAGTATGATAAACAAGGAGTTCCTAGATGCAAACAATGACACCATTATGATAAAATCGGTAATCCCCTCTTGAGTCTACGTGATGTTTACAGCCACCATGAGATATACCTACATAAACATCACGTACACAAACATCCAGGATAAGGATTTTCGTTTTCCCTGTAAAATGACGCGATTTTACCGTGAACCTTAGAAAACAATATTATTATCAACTTTGACCGTGACGCTGTCGTAGGCAAATGTGGACGTGAGATGCGTCACCCATTAAGATAATGTACGTTCAGGAAATAATAAGCATAATACTCGTATTATTATATCGTACAAGCTTATGAATGGGAATGGGAAATGATGTTCAGTAGTTTGTATAATATGAACATAATGAGCATTAGATCCTTGGCAGTATCTCAGCAGAAAATAATAAAGCGCATTGTTTACTTGAACTTGTCACACTTATTCTAAGTGCACCTCCATCTGTAAAACCCGCTAGACGCGTGACTTGTCTATTGTCACTTACACATACTAATTCCTTATGTCAGAGCCAAGCTAGGCCCGTACATACTCGTACGTCGTTTGTCTTTTCATTAAGCGCATGGTTTTCCGAAACCGAATGTCTGACTAGGTCTTGACGGACAGATGATTAATAGTCAGTATACGAATCACATTCTGAATAGAAGTCTACACTACGCGTTGACCCCCTCAAATGCGGAGTAAAGTTATGCCAAACTTTATCCTCAAAAGATGTATGGGTAATCAGAAAGTTATACTGGTTGTGACTCCGCGTTTGGTAATAAAAGGGTAAGAGCTTAGATGCTGCTGTGCTCTTCTGGCAAAGCCCAACTTATTGCTCCTACTCTAACGACATCGAGAACTCTTTTATGCGAGACTCGAACAATGGTGTCATTGCTTTTAACTCCGTTATCTATTATAAACTGTCTCTCTCTTTCTCTTATTCTACTGATTCGCTCGATATCGCCAAGAATTGGTTTTTGAAAGATTCAACCTTGGTTATCAGCTTTATAAACTAGCTGATTATTAAGTTACTGGAAATTGGTTAGTTACCTGTCTTCCTCTGAGTGAGCACAGCCACCAGCCCTCGCTGCCGCCGGTGTTCTGCTCCAGCACGGTCAGCAGGTCGCCGCGACGGAACGCCAGCTCGTCCGGCGACTCCGCTATGTTATCGTACAACGCACGCGCCATGCACTGTAACAAAGAAACCTTCGTTGTAACTACTTGCCTTTTCGTAGCAATATAGGAACTCTTGCAAGAGACCCTTCGGCCATAATAAACAGCTTCAATAATTATGTAGGTACATCAGAAATCATGACGATGGGGCAGTCACTTGCAGGCTGTCCAATCACTATTATTATTACGCGCATCTGGTAAGACTTAAGATCTTAATCAGACTGGGTTGTACTGATACTGATGGAGCGCAAATGTCGAAGCAGACTACGGCAGAAAATGGATAAAAAATACCAAGAGAGATCCACCATCCACCATTATAATGTCTTCTCGACTTGATAACTGGCTTTCTAACGACTTTGGCTAAGAAATATTACAAGGTTCAAGAGTTAATAAGCTTTATATCCTCAACTTTATTCCGCATTTTCCGAGTAGGCTTACAAATTATAACTTTCAAGTTCATTTTTATAAAGTGCCCAAAGAATAAACATTTTCCCTAATCTTGTTGTGTAGTTAAGATTAAAAGGATTTACTGTGCAAGCCTTGCTTGGCAAACTTTTGGGTTTATCTTACTAACATTATTTTATCTTACTTATCAGCGGTATAGAAACCTACAAGTATAAACTGGCCCCATAAAAAATGCATGCTTTTTAAAACAACAATGAAAGGAAAGAAAAACTTGTTACAATAGGTAGGTATGTGCTACATAGAAACAAAATCATATTCTCTTTTCCCTGCATACTCTAAAGTAGGCAGTTTATTTGTTTGGATCCTAAAATACGGTTAATTTTAACGGTAGCGTAATTTGAAACTTTGCCAGGTTGTTTAATCATAAAAAACCATTCATGACTAATGTATTAATTCTCGCTTCGACATTCACTGAATCATCTCTAGCGAATGGACTTTAGTTTTTGACCAATACAACAAACCCTAGATCAAGGATGTGTATCCAATAACGAAGTTCCCACAAAACGGAACCCATTGGCTGTCATATTGCACACAATAGACGATCAATCATACATTACACATTTAGCCAAAACAGCAGCACCCAGTCCCCATAATTTTCCCGCCTACGTTGCGTTTGGGCGCATATGTTGCGCCTGCGCAGCTGCAGCGAAACGGGCGCGTCCTAAATCAGTCGATAATGACGGATCGCATTGTGCAACGAGAGATTGTGGGCGATGCGTGTTAGGGCAGGCCATGTCCGTTTCCGATCAACGCAATCATTTATGCAACCGATAAGAAGGGGCTGACAATGAGTCGGCGAACTTTTTGTCATGTTTTTGTATTTAGGGTAATGTATTTAGTTTCCAGTTTTATCCTAAGTAAGTATATTTTAGAAGTAGGATGCGGGTAGCTCGAAACGCAATTATAAAATAATTAATAGAAAAGTTTGAAAAAAATCACAATTAGTTACCGTATTAGTCCAAATGGCTGTAATTTTTCTAACTTCAATATACCTCCTGCATTTACACATCTTGAATATTTTATTAAAAACACTTCACTTAACAAACAACTCAGATCGGTTCAGTACTACAAACGCTTGAGTTTATTCCGAGAACGTAATCGTAATTGAACCAATTGCACATGTAGTCGCTTCGATGAGTCCAGACGTAATGATCGAAATAATAACCATTGAAAACAAGTTAAATATAAATGTAATTTAATTTATTAGAACCGGTCGTACATGCGTCTGAGTCAGGCGGCTACGTCACACTTGCGTACGAGTCGATGCATTGAACCTCAAACTGTACGCAGTACCAAATGACATCTTCACTTTTGATTTCCTTAAATCTCCATTCGTAATGTGTCATTATAATAATTACGGAACGGAAATATTACAATTTCGGACTTAAAAACAATGACTAGTGCTTATTTTGTTCTAGATTTCAAAATAATGGAGGGTAAACTGTAAATTATGAATGGGATATTTTCGGGACCAACTGAAAATGATTCACTTACTTTTTCGATTCGATTTCGATTTTCAATTGTTTTGATAAACAAATACAGTCGCATGTGTTCTTTGCCTTAGTTTATTTATGAAAATATGTTAACATGCGTAGGTTACAAAGTTACAATTAAGCATTGATAAAACTGGCTAGACATACTAGTAATAAATTAGTGGTACATTGTGTAACTGTCTTTGGGCATTAATATAAACAATATAAATAGAAGGTTAGGTAGTTATATTGGTGGTAAATTGCGTAACACAGACTAGTGCTATCCACCCGCTCTAGCTATGTTTTAATGTACAATTTCGTACGAAAACGATATTACAGACCTGAATTCAGGAGAAGAATTAAAAAGAATAAACGACTTCAAAAAAAGAGTGTAAAATAACTAAAGTTTGATTCACTTTATGCCACCGACTTCCGAATCAGCTTGATTATCTTGTAAAAAGTTTTTATACTTAGTTCTCCTGGTACTTCACCATCAGCTCCTCTTCACCATATACATTGTGACGAGCATAAGTTGCTTAGAAACCATACTAAAGTCGCGCCCCGTGTTTTATTAAGTTGTTCCGGTGGACATCTGTAGTTTTCATCATCAGCGCCACTTGAAAAATGGTGCTTTCCGAAAGCAAATACATGAGTTACCATAAAAAAAAACCCAAATCGGGTACATCTGTAATATTCGAAGAAATCCCTTGATTTCTCTAGGATCCCACCATCAGATTCTGACTTGGTGACAATAGGACTACATCGAGTATATACCGTTTCAAACAAAAACAGAATTGTCAAAGAGGTTTGCAAATTTACGGAGAAATCCGTGAACATACGTAATAAAAAATACTTAGGTTCAGTCGAACAAGAACCTCCTCCTTTTTTGAAGTCGGTTAAAGAAGAAATATGCCCTAGGTCGAGTTAATAGATTTTAATTGAATTAAGATTGAAGCCGGCTATAATTGAGTTAGAAAGCCTGAATATAATACTATTATCTAAGTACATAATATATCACATAAGGAATCTTCATTAAATTTATCAATATAGTTTTCGTTAATTACTTTAAGCTTCACTTAGTTAACTGAGGGAACTCTATAAATGTGCATGAAGTGAATAAGAATGCCTCGCTGAAGGAAAATTTACCCAACCATTCTCTTATCTTTGAGATTTTGTGGCACTATCAATATTTTAAGAGAATGGGCAAAAGACAGACTAATACATACATACATAACCCCGCGCCTTTTCCCCAGGGGTGTAGGTAGAACGCCACCTGCTATGATCGTTTCATCCTCTTTTTGCTCAGTTTACGTTCATAGATCTGGTCATCGCTCACTGGTAATTCATACCTACTACATCGCCTTTTTAGGGCGTCCAGACTAATATAATTTTTAAACCTCTCATTCGGCGTTTAAGGTCCAGCCAGATATTTATTATGTCCCTAAAAGCTGGTGATTAATTAAATTTCGCTTATTCAGTATCAATAAATATTGCTGCATCCTTTAATATTGCATCAACGGAACGGAACTTAAATGTGTAGAAATTATTTGAAATTAGTACTTTCTCTACGCCTTTTATTAATTGAGTCTATTGATGGATTGGATGACAAAGCTGCTGAAGAACCGGATGTCCGTGAATCATGACGCGTCGATTCGCAGAATTGCTGGCACGGTATTGTGCGCGGGCGCCTATCGTAGGTAGGCACTGTAGGTATAGGTAGCGCCCGTAACCCGTGAGTGCCGAGTGTGCCAGCGAGGTCGATGAGGTCATTGGCTTGACCTTTTAATACCTGGATCCTATGCCAATCAATGACTTCTCGTAAATATTGTTTTTCCTTAACTTTTACCGTCTAGACTTGTAACGGGAACGTAATGGAACAAAAAGCTTTTGTTTTTTAACGATCTTTCATGAGTCTAGCGGTGACTTCGAATTGACGGCTATATTTTAATTATGCAAATGATCTAGCTATTCCACCATCTACTAAATCAATAAATTTTAATCTCAGGTATATAATTTAAATGACCTGTCAAAGATATGTTGAATGCCCTATTTAAATTTAAAGTCTGCTCAGATGCTGTTTCGTGGGTACCACCAAGAGCGATGGATGGCCTCGAATTATTATTCCTAAAACTGATAAAGTTAAATATTAATATTTCATAATATAACAATGCATATACTATCATAAATAATATACTTCTGGACACATCTATTGGCCCACCTTGTATTTTCAGTTTCGTTTGGTCCTAGCTTAAATTTTATATTAGGTCGAGCAAAAAGTTTTTATGCAGTTTTGAACCTGGCACATTCACAATTTCATTCAATAGTCTTTTTTTGAATTTCGAACACAGAATTTGAAGAAACAAAAGACAATTTGGAGCCTGTTTGTTGATATCAAACAATCGAATACTAAGAAAACTTGGTTTTATTGGTTTACTTGGATTTAATTCTTGAAAAAGTGATTGATATCTTTGGTTTTGCAACAAACATTACTTATTCTTAACATTAAGGTGAGGTTCTATCAATAATCTATGGATACTTCACCTGAAGTCGCCGCCCAAGCTGTGGCACTTATTCAGGCCGGACACAGCCAAAGAAACGTGAGTGCTCAACTTAATTTAAGTCGATCTGCGGTCCGAAATGTTTATCGGAGGTACCTAGAGACTGGCGGCTTTGTTCGTCGCCAAGGAAGGCCACGATCTCGGGTCACAACTGAAAGGCAGGATCGATTCATCGTGACGACCAGCTTGAGAAATCGTCACCTTACCTCCATTGAGATACAAAACCAACTTCGCGACTTCCACGGAGTATCTGTGAGCGCTCGAACTGTTCGGAGAAGGTTAAAAGAACGCGATATGGTACCACACAAGCCAGCTAATGTGCCCAAACTAACGCGAGCCCACCGAACAGCGCGCCTTCATTTCGCACGCAGTCATTTAAATTGGACACAGCAAGATTGGAGCCGTGTACTCTTTTCTGATGAGTCTAAAATTGTGTTACATGGCAATGATGGAAGGAAGAAGGTCTACCGACGTAAGGGAGAGCGTTTCGCACAATGCTGCTTTGAAGAGAGGGTTGCTTATGGCGGTGGCTCATGGACTGTCTGGGGCGGTATATCCGCGAGCGGTAAAACTCAACTTGAGGTTGTTACAGGACCACGGCTGCCAACATTAAATGCTGAAAGGTACATTCGTGAGTGCTTAGAACCTCACGTGATACCATACGCGGACTATGTGGGCCCAAATTTCCTTTTTATGCATGATAATGCAAGAGCCCATGCGGCCGGCATCGTCAGGGAATATCTTCGGGATGTGAACATCACAGTTATGGACTGGCCAGCCAGAAGCCCAGACATGAACCCCATTGAGCACATGTGGGACGAGCTAAAAAGACGTGTTAGGGCTCGTCAGCCAGTTGCCCAGATGATGCAGGAGTTGAAAACTGCCATAGAAGAAGAATGGGAGATGATCCCTCAAAATTTCATAGAGCGGTTGATAAACTCTATGCCTAATCGTATGAGAGCTGTGGTAGATGCCCATGGAGGCAACACGCGTTATTAAATTAAACCTTTACTTCATAAAACATGTTTTTTATTCAAAAATCAATTGCCTTTAACAAGGCGCATATCCGACTTGTTAGGCGTAGTTCCATGTCGTATGGTATTCTGAATTCAAATTTAAAACAATACGATCGAAAAAGATGGTAAAATGTATCAGGTTTAAAACTGCATCAACAATTTTTGTTCAATCTAGCAATCATATTTCGGTAGGGGCCATCGAAACCTAAACTCTAAGGTGGGCCAATAGATGTGTCCAGAAGTGTATATTCAAAACTACACTGTTATATTTTACTTGTGGTTTCCTTATAACTACTTACACCACATATCCAAGCTACAAAAACATTATATTGTATTACGAATTTCCAAAAATAAAACAAAAAAAAATAAGTAAAACGGGTCATTGTGCTTTATCCGTCACATTTAAGATGAAAACGTTGGGCAAATAAGTTCTATTAATACAACATTAACAATTGATCAAATGTCGCTATAGTAAAACCATTCGTCAACCACAAAATGACAGAGTACTCGCCAAATAAAGATGTTGTTATTGTTTACAAGTAACCATTCAATCACTGTATTGGAATAAACCCAGTTCTGCTTAATGAAATGCAATTAGTCCGCAAGTAATACTTATATTTGAATGAATCACAAATCATCTATGAATATTTTCTTTGAAAAGGTCAGTTCGTCAGAATTATAAAAAACAAACCGGTATTTTTTTTTAATAGATAGTTAGTAGTTCGGTGCGTACTTACATATCTTTAGGTTATCCCACATTCGTAGCAAGATGAGGACTTATTGGCCATGGCTTCCCTTCACGAAACTATGTCCTCAATGTGATACACAAGTGGCACGTGCGACTAATATTGCCAAATCAACCGAATGGATGGTCCTCGCGCTCGAGTAGACCTCGCCATATGATAGTGGGTCGAAAATCAATGAAGGCTGGCAGGGGACTGAATGACGGGGCTTGGGGCGGCGACCTATGAAGGTCGCACTCCCGTAGTACGCGAAGGGTTATCACGCATGCGCGAACCTTGCTAAAAAAATATTCATTTTTGTAGTAAAGTACGTAACTCTCGTTGTAATTTACTATTTGTTACTTGAATGAATGCGCTTTTAATATTCTCTAAAGTAAGCTAATTTAACTAAAAACACTAAAATACTCTCAATCAAGCATTTACGTACCTACCTAAACTAAGAGTATAAAGCAATCGTGATTGTTTTTGGGTCGATTTTGTCCTTCAGCAGTAAAAAGAAAATGTTTTGTAAGTATAAAACGTAAAACGTTGTGCTTCTATTTCTCGGTTTTCAGAGGGTCGATTTATAATTTATCTAAAATTGTGTAAAATACCATTTTTAATAAATTCAGTAGCATAAAAATAAATCAACCCCCCATTTTATACACTTAGCGGCGCATTTATGTTTTCAAATTTGAACGTAACCAACTTTGAGATTATATCTATCCAATGAAAAGAAGAGAGAAATATCGAAATCGTACTACATTATTTTACTATATTATTTTATGTTTAAACATGAAAAAAATATCCTACGCGTCGCATTCAGAATCTCCTCCTTTTTTCTAGCCGGTTTAAAATGTTTATCACAGCAAATATAGGGATCAGGAAGGAGGTTGCTAACTTAATTTAAAACAATCTTGAAACGCCGTGTAGCTTAGTGTTGATCGGAGGCCGTTATAGTGGTAGTTAGGCCTCTCGGGACTCGCGTCTAGAAGATTGATTGTAATTAAGAAAATGAGCGGTAGTACGGACCCAGGTTTGCAAAGTCAAATAAGCAGTACGCCTACTGAAATCATAAAACATCACTTTAACTGTGTGAATGGCCAGTCGTATTCATGACGTACCTACATATCAACAATAAAAAAAGAAGAAAAAACTTAAATTTAAAAAAAAATCTTAGACAATTTTTGATAAATAAAAACTACTACTCGGTAAATGAATATCTACGCGATAGACTCATGAAATCATAATGTTAATACTCGAAACTTAAAATATTATTTTATTTATTAATTAGAGATGTAGTTGCATCTCTCAATAGATACCTGTTTTATATATTATACTCTATTATTGTATCTCAGAAAGTACCTACCTATCTTTATATATTATTGTACTGTACGAGTGTATGTCACTGAACTCGTCGTAAACGGCTGGACCGATTTGAATTTTTTTGTATGCACATGCGTTTGGTTGGTGCCCTGGATAGTTTAGATTCACAATTG
This sequence comes from Phlogophora meticulosa, assembly GCA_905147745.2. Lineage (NCBI taxonomy): Eukaryota > Metazoa > Arthropoda > Insecta > Lepidoptera > Noctuidae > Phlogophora > Phlogophora meticulosa. Next base: position 10,905,101 of record LR990533.1, on the reverse strand, counting down.
GACCCGGTAGGTGGCGCTGTACGGGCAGAACGACGTGTGTTCGGTCCGCTTGTGTTTTTTTTTCATTGTTTTTATTATTTACAAATGTTTCCTCCCTCCTAACTCACTTGTTTTTGCTGTGTCCGACACCTAATAATACTTACATGCGGAATGCAATAAAGTATTGAGTATCGTTCTGTATAAGGAAACTTTATTTACAATTAATTTATTGCATTGTCCCTATCAAGAAACATTTATTTCTAATTTTCTCTTATTTGGTCATTAATAAATTCTGCGTAGTTAATTAATATTTATTAAATAATAAATTTAATTAATTATGAAAATTTTCAATTAAAGGAAGTTACAAATGTATACCGTATATGGCTGCTAATAAATTGTACTAATCGTGAGTAATTTTGAATTTTCGTCTCTTTGCTTTACTTTAAGTGCATGAAGTTTCGGGATAGGTAGAAACTTTCCTGAATTAATTCAGTTATCTATTGTATACTAGTATAAGCAAATAGGTCCAGTTTCATCATTCATAGGGATCATCACATGAAATATCATCAAGATCAAGGGTAAAGATTGAGTCGATGAATACATAGGTACTCAAGCTTTTGTTTAATGTTATTAAAGAGAACACACTGTAGGATTTAGGAACGGTAGGCGCTTCAGGCATTTTGTTTGTAACCAACTGCCACGTAGGCATTGAACGTAGGTATTAAAATCTCAGGTATGAATAATTTCTAAAACTTTCAACTGTAGCCAACGATAAAGTTGAACATCCAACAGGAAAAATTCGCGTCGTCTCCTACAAATATGGGAACACGTTCCTAAGGAAAAGTTTCTCTTCACGGATGCCAAGATTTTTACGAGCATGTAAAATATTGAGACGCCTTTTTAGAGGTAAAATAAAAACGTTACGGTTTTCTTTACATTTGAGTAATCATTTTTAAGGTTCCTTACTAACACGATAAAATAAATATGGTTACTTCGTATATCTGTCCGTCGCAGCTCCTTATTTCAGGAACTACATACATATATTACTGGCTTTTAATTTTGGAATGTAATTAAGAATGCTTGTCCACTTACATCGCAAATTAAATAATTGAATAAATACTGGTTATTCATTAGAATTCGGAATTTGAAATGCGGTAACAAGGCGAAACGGGATTTAAAAGGACATTATAGATCTTGGAAGCGAAAAAACTGAAACAAATCTAGGTGTGGAGGGTTATTGAAATATTACAGGAAGAATACAACGATAACTGAAAAGTAAAAACATATTTTTCATGCCAACGTTCAGAACCCGCGGTGTACGGAACCGACTCACCTTGCACTCGATTTTGGAGGTTTATTTTTTATGGTGCTCAAAAACTAGAGTAGGTAGCATCTCGTAGCATATGTGTGCAAGAAATAGAGTAGATTGCGATCTGTCTCACAGATTGAGATAGATAGACTCGAGAAGCGTTTATTGTCAACACATAAGTGGTAGCCGCGACATCCTTTCGTAATACAACAAGATAATCGCAACAGATGGGAGTACTTCCAACAGAATGGCCAGCACATCAAGCTATTCAAATTTGATAGTTATTCAAATTTATAATAAACGAATAAGGTTCACGTTCAATTGGGAAAATTTGACAGTTTGAGGTAGCTTGATGTGCTGATGTCTGTACTTCAAGTAGCTTATAATCATATGCGGTACATCCGAGCAACTGATGCTAGAAAGAACTACCTACTTTTAGTTTGACACTCGACAGAAAATACTGTTTCTTATCTTTTGAGCGGGCCTAACGTGTGCTTGAAGAAGTCGAGCAAGACTTGTAATACACTAAAACAATAATGATGTAGTTCATAAACGCTTAAGTACTGAGTTTCCCTTTAAATACAGTGATGTTTATCATAATACGTTCAACTGCCTCACTCTGACGTTCAGTCAATGACCTATCCCAAGAGATAAAACATCCCACGCATCACTATCCAAAACTATGATCATGCTTATAACTATCATGGCTCCTTAATATCACATTGATGGCATTGCATGGCCATCCTCTTGTCTATTAGATGAGCAACTGTTTACTGACTCAGTAGGTAGACAAATTGAATTCGATGAAATACTAATTTGAGTAGCAATTAAGAAACATGAATGGTATGCGTGTGAACAGTACCGTAGGTGTGTGATGTTACGGGGAACACAAACAGGTCAGTGTTTATATTCCCAGGAGTACGTCATTTGACATGATATGTGACGCGCCAGACACAGCTCGATATTGTTCGGATACATTGCAGGAGTGTATTATACCGGTGTTGCCATAGATAACACTTGATAGGCTTACAATAAACAAGATCTTTTTGTTCTATTTAAACAAGAGGTGTTACTGTCTTGTAATGTTCTCATCGGGAATTCCAATGTTATATGTTCAACTGGTCTTCTATAACAATTAAAAATAATGGCGAAAATTAGATGAGACTAAAAATTGTCATCACAAGACTTAAGACTTGAAAGGTCGATTTAATTACATTTAAATGTAATGAGGGAAAAAAGAAGACATTGATTTACAAAGTTTCACATGATTTTTACGATAGGAATGCAGAAATTTTAACTAAGAGTTGGGTCATTTATCCCAAGTATTTTTTTTTTCAAGAAGAGGATTTTATTTTATATCCAAAAAGTAATGGCGAATACAAACACAATAAGCCGGTATGCGATTCGAAGACGTTACCATTTGGGTTCAGCTGTTTTGATGCATCGCTCCCCAATGTTCTCGTGGGTTCTTCCAATGAGTGCGTGGGCTCGACAAATGGATGGTGACAAAACTGTACTGCCACTCACCATACATAGTTCGAATGCACGTTTGTGCGACACACTGAAGCTCGACATCATGCTAGTGCGACGTGAAGACTTAACATTTGTATTAATGATCAAATGTTTATTTGATGACCTCTTTAGCTCAACCGATCACTTTTTTACACTCTTGGTACAGTTCCCGGATTCGATTCAGAAAAAAAAATACATGTTATCACGAAGAAAATCACCAAATGAATACTCGAAACTTAAAAGCTTCGTTTAATATTAGGTCTTTACCTATGAAATTGCCGTTCTGCAGTACTGGCCATTTCAAATCAAAATATTTTTTGTTTGGCTAAGAATTCTAATTTCAAATTAATTTTATTTTAAAAACATGGATTTTTTTTTCCAAAAGTAGTCATTTGTTTATTGATTAGTGTTACATTTTCATCGCATTTAAATCTTTTTCGTCATCATGGATACGTTAAAAATTCGAGTAATTATGGAATATGAGTACCGTCGTGGCAGCAACGCGGCACAAGCGGCACGCAACATCAACGACGTTTACGGAGCTAACACTACAAACCAACGCACTACCTGTTATTGGTTTGCTCGCTTCCGTTCTGGAAATTTCGACCTGAAAAATGAACCTCGCGGTCGTCCGAAGACTTTGGTCGACAATGACGAATTAAAGGCGATTGTGGAAGCTGATGATACACAATCTACGGCTGAATTAGCAGCAGCTTTCGACGTTAGCGTCAAAACAATATTGGTCCATTTGCGTCAAATTGGCAAGGTAAAAAAGCTTGACAAATGGGTGCCCCACGAACTCAATGATCGCCAGCGCGAAGTACGCGTCGAGACGTGCCTTGCACTGCTCAACAGACACACAAATGAAGGAATTTTGAACCGCATTGTTACCTGCGATGAAAAATGGATTCTGTTTGATAACCGCAAGCGCTCAGCAAGTTGGTTGGATCCTGGTTCAGCACCTAAACAATGCCCTAAACGAAAACTTACCCCAAAAAAAGTGATGGTCACTGTTTGGTGGTCTAGCGCCGGTGTGATTCAACACAGCTTCTTACCAAACGGGGTGAGCATTACTGCAGATGTGTACTGTGAAGAATTGAACACAATGATGGAGAAGCTGGCACATCTCCAACCAGCATTGGTCAATCGCTCGTCTCCGCTGCTCCTGCACGACAACGCGCGACCTCATACTGCACAGCAGACGGTCTCCAAGTTGCAAGAACTGGGGTTGGAAGCTCTCCGTCATCCGCCCTACTCACCAGACCTTGCGCCTACAGACTACTACTTTTTCCAGAATTTGGATAACTTCTTGGCGGGAAAAAAATTCAATACCCGAGAGGCAGTACAAAATGCCTTTGAAGAATTTGTTGCCTCCCGTCCAGCTGATTTCTTTAAGAAGGGCATCAATAAACTGCCACTGCGTTGGCAAAGATGCATTGATTGCATGGGTGATTACTTCGATTAATACAAATAAAAAATACATGAAAAAAATTCATTTAATTTTTTTCATACAAAACGGCAATTTCATAGGTAAAGACCTATTATATAAAAAAATCCTAATGACCTCGAAAGCACAGCCAATTACAATTTTTATTACCAACTTTTATCAATATTTATTTATTGTTTCACTCACCTACCTACCTACTATGTCCATGGGTAGGTACTCGTCAGACAAAATGAAAGAAGCCACTTTTAGATGAAGTATGTAGGTACTTAGTGATTAAATGCATTCTGCGAATATCAACTTAGTGCCGGTCCATACTTGAAAGACAATGGGTTTACTAACAAGCAGGTTGACTTAGTACCTATCTAGATTATCATTGTTTCTCGCCTAACACCTAATGTCCTCGTAACTACCAAAACAGATTCATTCATAAGTTCATCAAACGATAAATGTCTTAGATATGGTCACTTTCACGTTCCCAAGCAATTAAAGATTGCTTTGTAGTATTTATATTCATTAGACATTACGATAATAATCATTTTTATAACTTTGGTACACGTGAGTCTCCAAATTGGTTAAATTTATTCTATTCAATTTTCATAAGCACTTACTTAAAATGAAGACCATAAACTAAACATAGTTATGATAAAAATTACATTTAAAATGTAAATTAGAAAATGTTATTCATCTGGTGAATTGAATAACATCACCGCATCAACCAGGCGAACAGCGCAACCAAGTCCAAGGGGGCGAATTCAAAAGATCTCCCTCCGAAGTCCCGACAAGAGGGCGAGAGGCGACGGAGGGACGAGTGATGCAATTTTGCAGTGCATTTTATATAATATGCTGACGCCGAAGAATAGAAGCGATTTTTTTCTTCTTTTTAACCACGGTAACAATTGTTTAATGGTTCGTCGAGTTTTTGGACAAGGAGTGGCACGTTCAAAATGGCGACGGTGAATTCTCTGCGAAGAAAGAGACCCGATTTTACTAAAACATGGTTGCTGTTTTATTCACTGGAAAATGATTTTAAACTTTTAATCGTGTCCCCGTTTCTGTCCCAATTATGCATCTGTCGGGAAGAAACGTTGGCTGGCAGCAGTGAACGTCTGACACTTGTAGCGTCTGTCACGACGTAGATTTGGCAACCACCCAAACGACACGTTGGTAGCAAGTCGCGCGGACAATACGCGCGAGCGGGGCCCATGGCCCGACTATATGCGGTGACGTGCTCCGAATATTAATGCGTATTTTGGTGAAAATATAACAAACATATCGATAAGTCGCCAAAATGGCGCCCACGATTTATAGACCAAAGGTAACTTTGAAGTAGGTAGGTGTGTTTTTTGCACAAAAGGAAAAGGTTTAAATATTTTGTGATAATACATTATCCCGTTACACAAAAACCCTTTTCTATTTACAAATAAATTTTATAACAATCTAAAAATCAGATTGGTTACGTAACATTTTAACGTGCCTACTTAAGTTCAAGGCTTTGAAAGCTCTGATACGGAGATTATCGATGGCGAACTTGTACTTCCACATCTTAACTTAATGGCACCTAGATAAAGTACTTCTCCACTCCTTCGTATTCCAATATCTAATTTCATGTTCATCCTATAACCATCAAGTAAATTCCCATTTCCGAATGGCATAACGTTTGACTTTCATTGAGATTTCCAGCCATTACAGCGCGCAGGTAATTATCTAGTAATTGGAAAACGGATATGTCAGTGTTACTTTACAAGCTGTAATAAGTGTTGATTGTGAGATAAGGGAAGTTTCAATATCAGTAAGTAAAGCATTAGCATGTATCAGATCCTAATGAAACCTTGCCTAGGAGTTGGCTTTTGTTAAGTAACGTTCAGTCATTTTGTCTCAGCACGCCTGTGAGTCGTGATCGTCGGGACTTTGTTAGTGTCCTAATAAATTAGTGTAACGAGTAGACGTCGCAACTCGAATCGAACAGTGGCGGTCGTGGCAGGCACCCAGCCCTCGAGCCGACTTCAAACAATTTCGTCTGATGCACAGTTGTGCCCTCGTCTCGAGCACTGCCTCTGATTAAACTCAGCCCGCACAGTCGCGTACGGGTTTTGCTTTATTTGTTGTTTCATTAAAATCCTCGAAGTAACTTCAAACATCTGGTGGAATATTTGCGCGAGATCGCGACAACCATTTGGTACGTATTACAGTCGAGTATTGCGGAGCAGTTAATTTTCGTCCTATACCTAAGCTTCGCTACCAAGAGGAAGATCTTTGCAGATGCAAGTACCTACAGGTAGCTGTAGCAATAAGTTTTACGAGACGAAGATGAAAACGCTCGTTACCCTCTTCATCTTTACGATAATCATAAAAAGTTATAACTGGTGTTCTTGAATAAGGCTTAATCTAGAATTCTAAATTAACGTGACGTATAGTATTTTGGTGTTAGCGCGGCAGTTTACAGTTTGGAATTATGCATTAGATGGTTGGCACCACATAAAGATCAGCGTTTCTCAAACATACAATGAACATTATGGGCACTGACTGTTTATTCATGACTTTTATAGGCAACTTTGCCATTACACTCAGCTAACCGGTAAGTAAATGATTTTAACATTAACGTCTCTACTAACTAAATAAACTTTCTAACCCGGGTTATATTACTAGAAATGCGTTTTGCGATCAAGTTTAGAAAGTTAGCAATAATTTATGACTTCATAATAAAATGGCTCGTTAACAAGTTCAATATGTTTCTGCAGAGTCGTAAATATGCCTTGTATGTTATTTATTTTACACAGTTCCGGTATTTAAGAACCATAAAATGAAAAAAAGGTAAAACAATGACAGATGGCTCATTAGCAGTATACGTACGTATCGTCCTGCGGTACAGTAAACCATGTCATAGAAGTATACCTTTTACTAGTGACTCATTCTGGATTGGAAAAGCACTCCCCAGCAAATAATTACAAGCGCGCCCATGCAAACACCGCAAGATAAATTATAGTGGTCACCAATGAACAGACAGGTTTGCAAGCTGGTGCTAATCAGTGACAGAAGTGATTGCAACTAATACCTAAACAAAGCGGTACTAATAAATAAAAATAAATATTGCTGGACAATCCACACAGCCTCATCTAGCCCCAAGCTAAGCAGAGCTTGTGTTATGGGTACTAGATGACTGATATACTTAATACAATACATTACATAGATAGATATTTTTATTATACATAGTAAATACCCAGAACACCCGGAACAAATATTTGTAGATCGTACAAACATTTGTCCCAAGGCGGGAATCGAACCCGCAACCTCTTGCGTCGCAGGCGGACCTTCGCCCACCGCGCCACATCGGTCGTCAAATCATCGTCGTACTGAGTACGGCACTGACATTACAAAGTTTGGCGACCGCTGACCGCATACGGGCGCGCGACACGACTCTCCAGAGAGAAAAGCAGACGCCTCTACATTATACATTATAGAGGTCTTGCACTGAAATAGTGTTATCAACTTGTAGTATTTTCATCAATATTTAATGTGATCTACGTAATGCATTCGGACAACATTCGTTTGCTTTTACAATGTTTAGGAATTGCTACATCAGCAATTGTATTTTTCACTTTCTGAGATTGGTGTAACTGAGAAGTATATTTTTATTTGTGTGGATTGGAGTTGTCTTTTAGCTGTATCCATTGTTTTCAACTTCTAGGACAAACTCAAAATGCTTTGTGATGTTCAGGCATTGTATTTGATTATCTGAATGGCTACTGAATTTAAACAAAAAGACATTTTCCACTCTTTGAATTGCGAATTTCAACAAAAGAAATCCTTGATTTAAATATTCTTTAGAAAAATAATCTCCTCCGTGGTTAAAAATAATGAATTACCTACCCACTTAAATATTTTATTCAAATAAGGTATTATTCTTTTACGATAGAAGTATTATAATGTCAAAAGCTTGAACACTTGGACAGCTGTTCGGAACTTATCCGAAGTCGTGTGGCGCGGCTCCCCCGCAACCCCGCAACCCCTCTCCCTGTGGGATGAAAGTCTTTGGCACCCTCCGCGTTTTTTCTACCCGAACAACGAGTACTCTCATTACAGTACCATTTCGCTCCCCTAAGGCTACAAACAATATAATAGTATATTCCTATAGGACATCAATTCGACACAAGACTGTTTTGTGACATATACCTATACATATGATGTCATTGTCCTTTCTCTTTTATCTCGCGTTATATTGATTCGGATAAAAAATTGAGTACCTTATCTTATCACGATCTTCGTATCGTGTCATAAAACATAATTAATGCTACCTTAATCTAATCCACCAGACCGAAAGTAGTAACAATGTATGTAGTTGAGTAGATTATCTACTTTCTTTTGTTTTAACTCAAGTAATTGAGCTCCGCTGTGATCCGTAACATAAAGGTGAACTCCAATTACATTTTGTTGCTCGCTCACGGGATCTAATGAAGCCTCCTTCAAACTCACTAGAAAAAGTTTTGAGTAAGTTTACTTAGCTATTTACCGAGTTACTTAAACTTTTTTTGATGTTTCTGGAGTCGTTAGGAAATGTCTTGTGGACAAGAAGAAACATTACAAATCAACTTTGTTACTTACTCTTCTATCTTAATTCCTTCATTTTTACCGTTATATGTGTTCGTTGTCTGCATACATTTCTTAACTAGGTTCGGTAAATAATAACTGCCGCATGGGTCGGCCGAAGGTTAATTTATGCTTGCTAAGGTCGGTTATGTGGATGGGTGAAAAAATAATTCTAATAGAAGATAATAGAATCTTGCTCTACGAATGCGATGTAGCTGCGTAGCTCCTGTGCAAACTCCAAATAAATCCGTAGCCCATCAGTGTGTAGTAGCCGCATAACCGCTATGCCAACGCGACGTATCTGATACGCCGGTGCGACGTAGTTGCGTAGCCGCTATGTCGAGGCGACGTAACCGCGTAGTTTTCGTATGACGACACTGTTGGCGCAGTAGTTAAGCGATTGGCTGTTGCGCTGCGTGTCGCGGGTTCGATCCCCGCACGGAACAAATATTTGTATGGCCTACAGATAGTTGTTCCGGGTCTGGTTGTTTGTGTATATGAGTTTAAATGTTTGTAAACGCACCCACGATACAGGAGAAATTCCTAGTGTGGGGCAACGTTTTTTTAAAATAATAAATAATAATATGAGTCTAAGTAAGCCACGCGAGCGTCGTGTGCGTCTACGTAAAGTAGCATAAATGTCTACGCTGGACAGCTAAGTCGGTACTAAGTCACTGTAACTAATATTAAGAACTCATGTACAGATTTAATTTACACTAATCGTATTCCAGCCTATAAACCTTAACTCGAGTTTACTGCAACAGTCATAAAGTCGTGTGACTCTGAATGAATAGCCGTACTTTAGGCGTCCAACCGGGTGGATACGGTCGCTTAATTAAAGCGTATGCGCCCGTATCATAATGGTAAACATCCTCGATCGTAACTTGAGTTGATAACGTAGATAATCTTGTGTGTGGGAACATAGCTACTTAGTGAGATCAATCGGACCGATAACCCATCGGTAATAATCGGCACCCATCGGAGATGTTCGGGTGTTCAAACAGGCAAAACCAGCGCTCGAACCAGTGACATTTTGATGTATAGCCTGTCGCGTCGTCGCTTCTGTACGTCCATCAACAGCATTAGTGATGTACCTGCTTATACATAAAGTAGTGTTGTACCGTTGTTTGTTCTCGCCGACTATTGCCACACAATCGTCCAATGTCTACCACCAATCGACTCTGATTTTGAGTGATTGTCGACACAATAGAGAAACAAATTTAAACGATCGCATGATTCATTTAAAATAATTGAGGCAATGAGTTTGTTTTACAAGCTAATGATCGTTGCGTGTTCAACTGAAATGTATCTGAACTTAACAAAAATATTAGCCACGATCAATGCTGTTCAACAAAGGAGTGTTTAAACAACTATTTGAAGTTTTAGTGTTCCAATAAGTTTGCTACTGTAGAGGATATTGCGAGTGATATTGCACTCATCAATACGTCCTCGGTTTCCTATTGAGGTCGGAATTGGATAGACTTCCTCCGATGTCGCGATTTAATATAACTTGTGCTCTTGTTAGACCAATTTATCTGACGTTATTGCACCGAAATAGAATCGTCGAGCAATTGTTCGCGTTCGAATTGTTCGTTGGAAGTTGTTTAGATATTATATTTTGTGATTGAAATGAATAAGGAATAGGTTTATTATTAGTAAGCAGGCACTGGTAAAGTCAAAGTCAAATAATTTATTTCAATGAGACCATTAAAAAGGCTCTTTTAAATGTCAAATTTAAGAATACATATTGAACTTAAATGTTTCTAACTGCTCCTTTCAAAAGGTAGTTTCGTATGGAGAAGAACGTGCAAGAATCTCCTCACTTTATTTTTTCCTTCGGACAATATAGGTAATGTCCCACTTCTGGGCGAAGGCCTCCCCCATAGCCTTCCAGTCCTCACTCTGTGCGGTTTTCTCCGGCCAATCTTTTGCAAACGCGTCTAAGTCGTCACTTACTCTTTTAAATTAGTTTTTTACAATATTTTGTATGCATTAATAAAATAATTATCATGCGAAGACGATGAACCTCTTTCTGGTGACCAACTATTTCTGTTCGTTGTCGCAAAGCATTATTTTGTTCACCAAGCCGTCTAACTCTGAATAACAGAGCAGTGCTGAGCGCAGGCACTTCAAAACTACAAGCATTAGGCTTTGTTGATACTTGATTATCACAAAGATAACTAAGTAGGTAGGTAAGTACAGGTAAAAGAGAGTTAACAATAAATTAAGTAGGATTACAATTAAGTACTTGTAAAATATGACAGCGGGAAAATACCTTAAGATATTATTATACCTAGTGTTGTTTTCCTAACTAGCTTACAACAGTATTCTAATGTAGGTACATAATGTTAAAATACTTCTGTAATAATAGCAAATCATCACAAATTGCACATAACATAACGCACAGTCTTCTTCAGACACAGATAATCTTCAATCACCCCTAAACTGTCGTTAAACCCGTATTCATATAAGCGTAAATATAAAATGTTCGTGTCTAGGGTTGTCACTATTGGTAGCTTAAACGCCTGATGTATTTACAGCCTGCAATAGAAGAAAAATGAGGAACTCGTAGCTAAATACGCGCGGGTTGATCGGAGGTTATGCTACGCTTGCCGAGGTCAGTCTGTGGATGATCAAGTGATGATGAGGACCGTTCGTAACATATCAAGACTCCTCCGTGCCTCGGAAAGCACGTTAAGCCGTTGGTCCCGGCTGTCATTTGTACATCTTTGACAGTCGTTACAGGTAGTCAGAAGCCCGAAAGACTGACAACCAGTCTTACCAAGGGGTATCGTGTTGCCCAGTAACTGGGTTGTGGAGGTCAGATAGACAGTCGCTCCATGTAAAATACTGGTATTCAGGTGCATCCGGTTAGACTGGCAGCCGACCCCAACATAGGAAATTTAATTGGGAAAAGGCTAAACATGATGATATAGAAGACAAATAGGCTGTGTTTCGGACTGCCATGAATTGACATAAGTGATCACTTAAAACTTTGGAATAACTGTGTTTTTGACACACGTTACATTAGCATGTCGGTGACGCGAACCTGTTTAGCCCCCTACAAAAAAAAAACGGTTTTTCGGAAGGCTTCACTTTAAAAATGACCATTGACCATTTATTATTTTAGGTTTTTGGTGTAAAAGCAAATCTACCGGAATGTCAAATTCGTAGCTTTCCGAAAAGAAAATGTCTCAGGGATCTAATCTAAGTTACTTCTACCTCCAGGTACACAGTTTACATTGTAGTGATTGAGTAGGTATCAAACACAGGTGTGTATCTACATTTGTATTAAGTGTGGGTATACCCATAATATCTAAATGTTTACATATTTATGAGATTATGATAACCGCACAGGATGCCATTCGTTATGCGTATTACAGTTTGACATGCAGTTCAAACTTTTGAAACAGATCAACTGTGGTAGGTAGAATAGGTATTTAATGCGAGGATATAAATTACACATGCAAATATTGATACCGGGTTTTGGAGGACCTCTATAACTTCAATGGTTATCTATTCATTCGATAAACTTTTCATTTTTAGTATAATCCTTAATTGAATTTTAAGAAATAAGATGGCGAATAGATGAACTCCGGTAAAGAAACCAGGTGTTAGACAGCCCTGCGCATCACACAGATAGGAGCAGAAGGGCCGGGGGGCTGACATCGACATCGCACTCGTGTGACGTCTGATGTGACAGCGGCAGGCACTCCAATCTACGATACGCACTCAAGTGCCGACGCACTCACACTCACATACTTGCATAACGTTCACGTTACTAAATACGTGCAAAATATTCGCCATCGCTTCTATATTTTGCGTGTTAGCGAAAATGGAGCACTTACGCAATCAGACACGGCGCACACGGCTGCCTAAATCCGCCATACTTATCTTACTTTTGTTTTTTCTTTCCATCTTCCTTTATAATACCAAAAGTATGCTAGCTGGGATACAATAACTATTCAATAGTCTATATAGAAATGGTGACAAGCACTTTAAACACCGTTGTTTTAGAAAACAATAGTTTATTTAAAAATGATGACATCGTATCATAAAAGGTGGTGACGTTTGTGCTAGGTAAGTAAATAAGTAGGCATAACACGATATGCTGATCTGAAAGAATGGATCATGACTAATGCCAAACCATTCAAGCATTGACAGTAGGTAGGTACTTACTAAGACACTAAAAAACATAGCTTTACACAATACCTGGAGGTTGTTAAGTTTCCAATTTCAATGTCTTAATCATTTACAAAAACTATGGGTAATCTAGATAAAAATGATAACTTTTTATAACATGATATTCATTATTCAGTTAGAGGTTTATCTGAAATCTTAAAATTGTCTTAGATGCAGAGATAAAGTAAGTAGTGGTACATTATATATACGAGTATGTGGCAACATAACCTATCTAGCCTTGACAAAGAATGGTAATTCTATACTAGCTGCACTACACTACAAAAAACAATAATTTGTCGAATTCAGTCAAGCTTATCGAACCACTCACGCAAAGTCGAAAAAATCGGCTAATCGACTCTTTCGGGTGTAAATAAAGATTAAAAATCACTTCGCCTGCTTCTCGACGATCCCCTTAAAAGGTTTCGAGATGAAAAGGGGAGCTGTACACGAGATGAAATCTTGTACAACCGTTTCGGATGCGGTCGATATTGTTATTAAACTTTCCGCGCTACAACAGCGATGTAGGTAATTTAAATAGGCTATTGATACGTTTAACTTCCGTGATAAGCTAATAATCAGTTTAACTAACTTATATTGGAGTATCTTAACTTTGAACTTACTATGTAGTCTATGTTTTAGTAGCAAATTAAAAACATCGTTTGCGCTGGGGACTGGGGAGATGTCGATGACATCAGACTAATATTATAAATGCTAATATTTGTCGGTACTTATGTGTTTGTTTGTTACGCCTTCACGCTGAAACGTCTGAACGGATTTGGATGAAATTTGTTATGAACGTAGCTCATTCCCTGGATTAACACATAGGATTATCCCGAAGGCATTTTTATCCCGAAAAAGTGAAGCAGTTCATCTCATGTTGACTTTAAAGCCGGAGTAACACCACAGCGCGCAGTTAGTATCTCATAATTTGAGTAATTAGTCAAAGTTTGCTGCGCAGAACTGTGGCTGGTCGTAGTCATGAATCAGTGCATCAAATGCATGCAAGAAGTTTGGAATTCCATATACTGCGTTCGATTTGTCGGCTCTTGAAACAGCGATATTTAACGCATTTAATTAGGTTCTATTATCCTTCGGCCGTCAAGTGCTTAGATATCGCCTGTTATCTGACTACAGCTGCAGGCGGCACGAAATTATGCGCGAATGAACTGGTGATTGACGCCCAAAACTATTAATAAGCATAGACAAACTATCATAACCTCGCCTCTGATGCGTTGTGGCCGTATTACGATTGCGATCGCTAACATCGGTTAAGACCTCACAGACTGTTTATATCGTGTTCCTCATAACTGAATGTAAATCGTTTATAAAGCTCGATAGTCCACGCCATGTAGGAAGTGTGGCATTGTCATGCGAATGTTATGCAACCACTCAACCACGTGCACTATTAATATTAATATTTTACTCTCCATTGTTTCGTTCTGACGTCGAACAACAAATAGTTAGACTTGCTTTACATCTGACCGTTGACCGCATCCGCAAACATGCGGGTTGTTAAAAACTAGTTCATAAGTTTGCCTCACGGAAACTGTGTTTGAGAACTTCAATCATATCATCTGCCTAGCTCCAACAATGGGGTCAGCTTCCAGTCTAACCGGATTCAACTAAATACCTGTATTTTACATGGAGCGACTGCCTATCTGAACTCCACAACCCAGTTACTGAGCAACACGATAAGTACCTACCTCTTGGTTGTCAGTCTTTCGGGCTTCAATGACCCGTAAAAACTGCCAAAGATACAGACGACAGCCGGGACCAACAGCTTAACTTGCTTTCCGAGGCACGGAGGAGTCTCTATATGTAATGAACGGTCTTTCATCCACAGACTAACCTCAGCAAGCATAGCTAACTAAACCTTCGATCGACCTGCGGCTGGTGTTATTGAGCCACGAGATCCTTTCGAGAACTTGAATCATAGCAGTTATATTTTCAATTCGAACTTTTCGAACATTGATAAGCTTAAATAACAAAACAGAAGGATAGAATTTCATACGTAATCACGTGTCAGCAAACTAACCCAATCATTCGATTACTTAATGCGGTATCAGGCTTTATCCATAAAAAAACACTGCCCTAATGGAAGGAAATAGCGTAATAAACGCGAATGTAATCACAATTTCCCTCGTCACGGACAAACAGAGGGTCGCATATGTTCACTCGTTCCGTTCATTCATCGTCAGCGTAATCTGGGCGAGCTTACCCGGGGCACGCGGCCCTCCGATTGATGGCGGATTTACCCGATTCTCAGTATAAAAATACCAGTGTCATGTTAGGGGTGGGTATCGTAATGTACCAATTGTAGAGTCAGTCACTGTCTAGTGTATAATATAGATGGGTTCATAGATTCTATGCGCAGTTTGTCATATTAATGGATGTGTTACCGGATAATTGTAATTGTCACGAAACGGGAAGATACCTTAACCTAAACATAGAAATTTGGTGTTAGTATCAAAAACTTTAGCCTAATACTATTGTTATTGCTAAAAAAAAAAGTTGCTCATAATTATCCAGTGACAGAAAAGTACATCTAAACAATAATAATATCATAAAGAGGAACGATTTGATTGTTTTTAAAAACACCTTAAGCGAATAAAAAGATTAATTCACCTTTAGAAAGCTATATTATCAGCGAGTAACATAGACTACTTATTTTCAAACCTCCTCTTTTTTGGAGGGAATGTTAATGTTCGAAGGGAAATGTACGAAATCAACGTGGATGAAGTTACGGGTGATGTTTCCTAATATTTTACTACAACTATGCACAAATTGGACACCAATACGGCCAATGTTACATTTTGATCATCTAACTAATCACTTCTTGATATGAACCCTAGGATGGGTTGATATAAACCTTCAGTAACGTCAGAAATGAAGGTTATTCTGAAAATTGCAATGATATTAAAGTAAATTAGCAGCCAGTCTAAGTGAGCAGAACTACTCCAGCACTCTACAGTTCAAAAACTCTCTATGGACTAATTTTATCCCGGAATGTGTCTAGCCTATCAAGTCTCGAGTTCCATGTACATTTATGTACAAATTATAGCGTCATCGTAACTAATTAGAACTTGTTCAGCAACTACCGCCATAGTTCAAGTATTAACTTTATAATTAGTTAATTGAACATGTCAGTCTGAGGCATATATGGAAGGTAAGAGTACAGTAAAGGCATAATATTAATGTTGAACGAGTCAATTACCAAGGTAAAGAAAAGGAGGTTAACAAGAAACCACGGAAACTAAATTAACGTCATTACCGAAAATGTCATGAAAGTACAAGTGGTTTAGGCTTCGCCTCTTGTGCACGAGGTTGTGGGTTCAAACCCGGGCAAGTACCAATGTGAGTTTTTCAATTCATATGTACTTTCTAAGTTTATCTTGGACATCACTGACATCGGTGAAGGAAAACATCGTGAGGAAACCTGGACTCGCGATTTCAGACTTATATTAATTATATAAATTAATATAAGTCTGAAATCGCCAACCCGTCTTGAGCAAGCGTGGTGATTAATGCTCGTGCCTTCTTTGTATGAGAAGAGGCCTTTGCCCTGCAGTTGGACAGTAATAGGCTGGTACTAGTACCGAAAATGTCTTTACAACATAATTACCAACTACAAGGAAAATTAACTATTCTTCCAAAAGGATAAAGGAGTAACAATATTCATGAACAACAAACCTTGTTTATTTAGTAAGTTCACAGGAAAACTGCTGCGTGTACGTAATTTTCTATACTTAGGTAATTACAAGCTTACTATATATACCTACCTATTTTATGTGTTGCATAAAACTATGAACGGCACATGTTTGTCTATTCTCCATAGCTAACCTTGATAAGTACTTACAATAACAATGTCAAAGGAACACGCGTCAACAACATGTGATTTCGCAGTAAATATTCAGGGTCAGTTATCAATAATTCAGGGATAACCTCCGCAGGGTCAAAAATAGAAGCCCTGTAGCACGTATGTATTGTCAATCATTTTCATTTGAAGCTAAGGATATGAAGAACTTATTAAGGATAAACATGAGCTGCTATTTTCCCATTTACAAACAAGAAACAAATAATGAAACCCACTCTAATTGCAATTATAAGTCTATTAGATATCCTATGATAAGAAGACTCTAGTAATTGTAGAAACTGGTGTAGGCACTTGGCCTAAGTATTGATAAAACGGATAGATATTATACAATTTCAAATTGTGTAAGGATAAATTACGGAGCGCAGTTACGTGGCACAGTACATTAATCTGCATGTAACACAAAACAGACCGGAATGCGAATATCTAACGCCCCAGTAATAAGATACTGCAGACACTTGGCGCTTATCTATCATCGATTGGTCGCTCAATGCCAGGCATTTGAACAACAATGTGACAAGCCTAGACCGCCTCATCTACTACAGAATAAATAATTATAGGTACAGTTTTCTATGACTATTACTATTAGGTACCTACCCTTACCTAGAAAACGTATTGCTCGTGCAAATAGATCTGAAATCATTCGGTCACATTTGTGGTGCCATCCTGTCTTACCGCAAAAACCACAAATGCTAACATATTTTATATTTTCAATGACTTGAGAGTTGAGACACGTTTTATAAAACGTTTATTTTTCTGAAGATGTCGACACCTTTAATAAAGATCATTTAAAGCAAAACGAAACATCAATGAATTGAGAAACAAGCCAAGTCTCCGACCATGAAACAACTGACGATGCGACCCCAAACTATCCTTATCCGTATGACAAATAAGGTAGAGTAGGTGCGGCACTTGTGAGTCAACGTCCTCACGCCAATATACAGAAATGTTTTGAGTTATTTTACCGAAGGCGGTAAATCACCATGTGTGCCTTGAAAATCCGCCACTTCAAAATAGAATATGCAGAAATTCCCCCAAGAATAGCTGGGACCTGCTAGTTCAATAGCATGATCGAAATAGACCCAACGGCAGTCTGACGCAGGAGCTAACACCGTCATTGATGCATACGAATCCTGTTACTAAAATAGGACGAATGGCGAAAGCGTGTGGACAGTCGACGACGCGCTAAGTAATTGCTGCTAGTGTGAGATAATAGAAAGGAGGAACCACGCAGACCGCATGTGTATAGACAAAGGATTGTTATTCGAGTGTCAGGACATGGCAGGCGCCGTCAGAGATAGACGAGCACCCGGCGACCTTGCGCGTGCGTCGGCGGCGCGTCGTTGGCGCTGTGCGCAAGAGAAATAGTCCAACGACATGCGATACAAGGAATACTAAGATACGCGGCGCCCGCGCCGGCGCCGAGCCCGCCGCCAGCCACCATACTAACATGTTAAACAAGCCATTGTGTGCCAAAAGAATACAAACTGCCACTTTTAAAAAGTAAGCAAATATCCAATTAAAGTGTTCATGCATTACGCATGCAGGACCTTCTCCACACGGAAGAGATTTAAGTGAGCTTTCGTGAGCTTAGGAACATATTTTTAAAGATTTCGCATCTTGTTTGATAAGACCTTAAAACAAACCATCAGCTAAGATTACAATGCTGATACTAACACTTAAGCTCCGTAAACAATAAAGCCTAATCAATTTTTTACTGAATGCTAACATGGGATAAGAAACCATATGACTGTTGAAATAAGTTGCAAACTGGTGTGAACTAGTGAAGGTTACAATCTCAGATAGAAGCGCCACACTTGAGAGCGCTTTAATCCTCAGATGCAGGATTATTTTTAACCCCAAGCTTCTTCAGAAGGGTCTTTAGTAAATACTGCTGACAAGATACACCGACTAGATTATGAACACAATCTAGGTATTTATCTAACGTAGCCAGCCGCCTGCGAACACAGTTTTATTTTAGAAAGTAATCGCGAATTTATTGTCTTATAAACCGTAATGTTCTTGGTAAGAAATACAGCTTTCAAAAAAGCTTACAATAGATGAATAGACAATCAAGTTGCACATACAAAATAACAGGTGTATAGGTGAGAACAATTACCAATTTATTTTTGCGAACCGATAAGTAACGAGTTAAGCTGGCTATCAATACATTCATATTTTAATATTATAGAATTCGATCTGCGTGACGAATCCGTGGATAAAATCGTTTGCAAGGCTATCGAAATAAATCCAAATCCATAGGTTGGTACCGTTTTCTGGCAGCTAAATAGAAAAGTTTCCAATTGATCCTCATGATATTTGAATAGGTAGGTAGTAAAAACTGAAGTGGGACAAAGCGACAATAATCAAATTCACACTGAAAGTTCGTAACCCAATTTTCCTGAGAAGCCGAGAAACAACAGAGCACAAAGAGGTACTTTCAATTATAATGAATTCGAACCAGTTAGTAATCATAATATTATATTTAGGATCGAAAATGATGACAAACACTCCAAACATTGAAAACGTATTGTTTAAACACTTGTTATATTAACCAAAACATTGTAAAGGGTAAGACAACAAAAGAATATAAACCTCTTTGTGCGAAGTTTCTCAACTGCGTATCATAACAAAAATACTGCTTCGACGACTAACAACAAAAACTGGAGCTGTAATTAAAAGCATGAAATTATTTTCGTCCAGTGGAAGGTTTACTTACAAAATGCAGCCGAGCGTTGGCTGAGTCAACACGATCTTACAGCTAGCGGAGAAATGCTTGAAGATTTATACACGGCGCGTGAGAGTGCGACTTGCAGACTCTCGCTTGTCTGCCGCGTGAAAACTTAATGTTGAGAAGTACTAAAACTTGTTCGTGTCTCGAACTGAGCACTTTAAGCAGGAGTGTTACGAACTAACACGCTCCTGAGGACTACTCCGATAGTAATTCTTCTCTATTTACGTTAGCAAAAACAATAGAGTAGGGTATAATCTAACCTACATGCCTAAAATAGGCATCGGGGCTAATAATAACAAGGGCGTTAATAGAACCGAGGGTGGTTAAAAAATAGGGAGTCCACTCAGGCATGTGCACTGCGAAATTAGCTCGTAGGAAAACAATGAGTTTGGGTGGTACCTACTCAGCCTCAGGCGTATGCAAATCAGTATTCCGGACATTAAAACTGGGGTTTTGTTTGTTGAAGTTTGTCTGAACGCTAACTGGGAAAACAGCCGCGACGGATTACGTAACCGCGTCGGTATCCACACTAATGAGCTCGGAAGTCTCTGTCAACTCTGTCACTGAACGATTAGTGGGTCATGCTGGCCAGTCACAGTGCAACTTAAACTCGGCACTGATCACTACATGCGCACTAAATCATAATACCTACAGAGCTAACCGGAACAAGGGTGTGGCGCCATTAAGTGTTTCTAACTCCTAGTCATAACTCATGGCTTTCTCCTCTGAGAGTATGCATTAAAATATTAACCCTTTCCGAAGCTGAACAAGGGGACAACACAGTCGATAATTAAGTTAAATTTATAACGTGGTGAGAAAGGGCTGTGGGTGACGCAGAGCGGCAGGGAGCACTGGGACCCGGGCGGGCGGTAACGAGATGAGCGGTCACGCGCGACTGCCCGCCGCTGATAGCGACCTCCGCCCTTCATGACAAAGCATAGCACTTCATAATGTCAACTAAAATGTGACTCGGATACAAAAACGCTGTTTACGCAGTTCCCACGAACATTTATGTCTTTGATCAAAGAAAGTGTTCTTTATCATAATTTATGGCTGCTGTACTAAAGAAGTTTGAAATATGTTTCGAAATGTTTTAAGTAATAGTAAGTACTACTCCGACGCTTCATATCTTTAGCCATTTGCTTTAAAAGATCACAAGAACTGCACTCAAGTAGAATGATCTAAGAATCTTAGCCGCAGTATAGTTATGAATACAAACGATCGTGTTCATAAATTAATTGACTAGCTTTCGACAAAGACAACAGTGAACAGAAGATATCATAACAAAGTCACAGAGACAGACTCCAATGTCATTCGGATGCAGAGTATCTTGTTCGCTTTAAAGAAAACTTGCGATTATCCGACAAATCCACATCGGAAAACCGAAAGAGCATTAAACAAGTTCGAAACGCTGCGAAACCCTTCGCAGCAAAGAAAGAGCTTTGTTTGATCTGTTTTAAGTACGAAATCATGTAGTAAAAAGAAAAAGAGTTTCGGCAGAAAAGAGTGTTCACGCCAGCATATTTTACATGTGTGAGCACAGCAAATAAATGAAAGGTCTGTTCGTTGCAATCAGTGATATTGAAACGGGACTGGGAACAGCCTCTAACAATTTTATTTTCTTTCCGATACGACTATTACACAATAGATGGCTCACAATAAAGGATATAGGTGCGCTGATTTGCAAAGACGCACATTCTGGTGTATGCGATAAATGGTTCCATGATAATGATGCTCTATTCAAAGCTGTTGACAATGATTAAGTGTTGTATAAAACAAAGTGAAAATACGATGAGATATAAGAAAATAAACTTGATCGATTATGAATTGATAAGATTGTCAGTTTCTAATAAACAATGTAGTCACATATAACGATTCAAAGAAATGCTTATACATATTAGTAATTTTATAAGACAAATTGAGAATAAATAAATAATGCTGTACAATCGACACAGCCATCATCAGCCCCAAGCTAAGCAGAGCTTGTGTTATGGGTACTAGATGACTGATATACTTAATACAATACATTACATAGATAGATATTTTTTATTGTAGGTACATAGTAAATACCCATAATAAAAACATAATAAAGTTAACGATTCAATTAATTTCAAGTTAGTTGAAAATGTTATTCAACCGATACCTTTCCCAGTGCCAGTTTCTCTTTTATAGTTCAAACAAAACGAGCTGGCATGGCATATAATGAACATGATACTGATGCACCTACTAACATTACTAAGGCAAACAAAGAACTTTGTATATCTTTCAGCAGTCAGCCGCATCCGATTGAGAAAGTCCAGTTCTAACAAATATTCCTGCTATATCTCCACATGTTTGTTTATTCTAAACACGGATAGCCAGGAATGGTTCTTGACCAAAATGTAATTCCCAACTTAGCTGTACATCGATTGACGTTAAACAGTTTCGCTAAGTTAAATAAATGATAGTTGATCGCGCGATGGTTTCGCAGTAAAAAGTCATTAGAATAAGTAAACTGGACACCGAGCTAGTACAATAAAATACTGCTATTCATTTGAAGAAAAGGCTTGCTAAGAATTTCAGTTTCATAGAACAACTTTATCTTTCACTGAATGCACTTGCAAACAAAGTAAATCAGGTATGCAACAACCGTTGCTAATATTCATAGCACCTAGGTACCTACTTTTACTGTGAACCATAAGTTTGTATTTATATTTGCCGCTTCATTCAATGAAGTTTATTTTGTATGCAAAACAAAATTGTTTGATGGCAAGTGTTAAGAATAACATATGAACGTAAATATTTCCCATGTGGGGCGTGGTATCCGCAATAAACACGTGTACGATGCACAAAGACGTCATGGAGCCAGCTTTGTGCTTTTATTGGTTTCGGTTTAGATTCCGACATATGGAGTTGTCATGGCCCTCATGGCATAAACATAGGCACGCAGCGGGAAATATCCTTCCGCTCGCGCAAATACAATGTTTGTTGTTGAATAATAAATAAAGCATGGGGACGAGAACAAACGTATCGATTTAGAAAATAACGAGTCCGCAGAACAGTTATAAATTGCAAACAGTAGGTACAACAAACAAAGCTACAAAAATAAAAACTGCGTAAGTACGCGAATATACACATACACAGCTTAAAGATATTGATTACAGTTAGTTTTCAAAACTTACACCGTGTGAAGTAACAGCAAATATTTAGCTTAAAATTAATTATATGCATACAGCATTCCAAATATTTTGCGGTTTTGGAAGACGGTGCTAAAACTCCCACGCTTATTTTTCACCAGTGAATCACTCAGCATAGTGAGCATAGCTAAAGATGGACGTAAAGGACACAGTTCATTATGTTCTTAGATCCGTCTGAATCATAAAAGAGTACCTATTCATTCTAAAGAAAAAAAGGTAAGGTAGAAGAAGCCTGATATAAATCTCTGGAACTACGCCGGCAAATTTAAGCCGTACAAAAACAAGTTGGTAAAGGAAACAATCGACGTTGTGAGTTTGACCTACTAATTCGCGCTAATAGTTTACATAGCAGGTTTCACGAAGTTTGTTATCAATCCGAACATGATTACCGGTGATTACGAGTTTGAGTCAGAGGCCAGTCGTGGCCGGAACGAATTCACACATGCCGCGTGAGACTGATCGAGCCTTGAGTTATAAATACAAGAGAGACTCGTGCTAGCCTTACTGGTATACCTACATATCTAAAAGGAGGTTTTTTTTTGTATTTTGCAGTCAGTTAACCTTCCTTTGAATACATCTTCTCTTTGTGTTCTAAGTGTTACTTTGATCTTCATTGTTTGCGTATCCATCTAACTAAATAAACGTAATTCACTGCTGGATGCCCCAGTCGCTTAAACAACATCAGAATTTAATTTTATTCTAGTACAAAAGCTGTGATCAATCAGTCGTGTGTAATCAAATAAATATACTAGCAGCATCACAAACTTTACGAACAAAATTACAGTCCCTCGCTTCCTCATCTCATCTTTCATCAAAATCTAAACCAATTTACACCTTGTTATCTCTGGTAGTCTTCGTATCTCTACTAATTGCCGGCATCGTTAACATAATTATGCTATCAAAATGAAAATGAGAGTTTTCATTTAAAGGCACGGTGACCTTTCATAAACGAGGTTCAATGTGGCGACACTTTGGTCAGGCCTTGCCGCAGGGCGCGACTAGGTAGGGCTGGCAACATTAAAAAAAGTTTTGAAAATAAGCCTCAGTATCTAGTATAATTTCTCGCTCCACAACCCTTGTGTTGGACTCCTTCCTCCCATCGCATCCCTTTTTGATTTTTCCTTGGTTTTTTTTTTTAATGTCGAATAAACCGCATCGATTCATAAGAGTGTAGGTAGACAGAACATTTATTTTTACAGCACTTGACAGGATCACAGAAGAAAACCAGAACCACGATCGAAGTTAGTATGGAAAATATAGAGTTGAATGTGAATGTACCTTAACTGCTTATCTTCACACAAAGACCTAACTCAGAGAAATGGGTTACTATTTTTACTTCGGTGCCGTGCGTGATAAGCGAAGCAAGATATTATATGCAAGTGCGCACATGATACGGCAAGCATTGTATTGTTGCTAACGACTTCTAGAAGTTCCCCTTGTTTATGAAATCTCCAGTAACAATGATAACGATAATTCTGTAGTACTACTAGGCCCCAAAGGGTTGGCAACCCTAAGCAGGGTAGTTAAATTCGCGTACGTTCGACCAGCTGAGTCACGCCCGGTCACCTCGTAATCTGACGTAATGTTAATATATTGATCTCTCTACCGACCACCTCCACCAACACGAGATACCCATTCATGTGGATTATACTGGAAGAGCATTGTTTACTCGGCTATGTTGGTAAAAGACAACGGAAAAGTAGATAAAAAAAGAACTAGAACCTACGTATATCCTTATATAAATATCTACGAGCGATATGCGATGCGACACACATATAGCTAATGCCAACACTAACCAGGCAGTTACATCACGAACATTATTTAATCATGTTTATTACGCTCAAATACATAATTAGGAACATAACTGTAATGAAAGAGAAAGGAGTTTAACGGTGTACTAAGTTGGCAATAAGAAATCGATACAAACTGTTAATATTTCTAAGATGTTATCGTTAGACTAACATGAGCGTACATGACACTAAAACATCAAGAGACCTCCTGATACTATGACCACTAACTAAGGAATGCAGCAGAAAAACCAAATGTATCAGATTTCAACAGAAACCGTATGCCGCCACATTTGTTTTATCTTTGGGGTTCGGAGGTCATCACAAAAAGCGGTAGAAAAACTTTGAATGGGGCAAGTGCTAATGCGCCAGGGTGTAATGAATGGGCATCGGTCGGCCACACTTGAAAGCAGAGCTATCGTAGCTAATGAAACTCATCTTCCAAAAAGCATAAAAAGGTACACACATGTGGTGTCCAAATATTTTTTCTCGCAAATTCTCCGTAATAGAAGTTTTGCTCAAAAACCAAAAGCGGCCGTGTCGTTCAAACGAATCCATTAAAATGCTCGTACCGCGCGATACTCTCTCGAGTGGCTCTTCGCTTCTGGGAATGCAACTACCTGCTTTTTATAGCGGAGATAAGGGCTTCACAAATATGCGCAATCCGACCCTGTTTGATTATCGATCAGGGGACCGTTAGTAGCAATAGGATTGAACGACCTTTCGAAATCGATAGGATTATACTGTATGGAAGTGACCCAGAATCCCGACGGAATGATGTACAGATATAAATGCATATTCATAGCCATGTGGTGCTATGCAAGCGGCCTGTAGATGTTATTTATATAGGCCAAAACATAACGATAAAGTGCATGATTGCATACATGTATCCGATGCTCAAGAAGGTTTCAACTTGCAGCTGTAGTGATTCTTTGTATTTTCTTTCTTTAGCTTGAGTAGTCACTGATGCACTCCATGACAAAACAATTATGCAAGTATGTAGTTATGAAGAAAACCGTTAAGCTGTCAGTGCACGAAACTGTACTGTGACTAAAGACATTGTGGATAGCGTCACAAATGTGTGACATGGACGTGGTAACAGAGATGTGGCTGAGCGCACAAAGGACAAAGCTACAGTCGCCGGAGAAATTGTCTGATTTGATTGTCCGCGCCGACGCGTACTTTGTCGGCGCCGAGCCTCGTAATGTACACGATACAAGTCAACGCGAGCTACGAGCTTCACAAAACAACGAACGGACAACGTCTTTATAACCTTCACTACCGTAACTGATACGACTGAGAACAATTCTGCTCTTAAATATGGAATGAGTTTGTCTTACAATAATACCTTGACAACATTGAGAAAATTAGTGTTCAACAAATACCGACGCATATTTTTTTACTTAATTGATCAATGTCATCAGTATCAACCTCAACCTTGAGTACTTACTGATTATCACCCAAAATCCAATCCATTTTATCTAGACACATACCTGCAACAAAGCACACAACAGATTTCAATATCACACTAGCAGAAAAATAACAACATTTATATTGTGAGCTACACAAAAGGGTGCGCTGACTGCCACCATGCCGGCACAATAAAAGGCCTCAATAAACAGCCTTTACTGGTGTGACAGTAAGCCTTAAGTTATAACACATAAGCGTCACGGGGTGGCGACTGGCGACTAGATCAGATGACAGATGAGAGGTATTTCAATGCTTTATTACGTCGTAGTTTTTGTGGAGAAACGTGACTTCCGAGGGGCGTTGACCCCGCTACTGACTCCTGTAGGATGTTGAGATAACTCGCCACCGTGAGATAGCTCCTGATGCATATATCTTACTAATCTAACCGCCTTTACGGGCTTTTTGTTAATCATTTACCCTATACGGTAACTAATGACGGAATTAAAGCAACTCCAAAAATGGACATTAATATCTGTGGAGATAAGTTGTTTTATATCCCAGACAGGGCCTCAAATCTCAGTTATATGGATGAACGTCATAAATCACTACCAAACGTAAACATACTCGTATGCTTCAGTAACATGCAGTTGTTACGCCTGTAAATAATCATCGTGTCGTTAAATTTGCATATAGCAATAAGTCTGGGAGGATACGAGTGAATCCGAGTCGCTTCGTAAAACGAGACCACAACCGCTTTCCGCAAAACTCATAAGGCATAATGACAGTGCAGTTCTCATAAATAAAATTGAAACATATATCCCTGTATGTTTTCGGCGACGTTTTGCCCGAAATGGTGTCCACGCTGTGAAGTTATGACCGGTTACCTTGTTATTCGTGTAAACAAGAATATTGAAGTTTCTGGCACGTCTGGGTGGCAGAAGTCGTTCTAAGAACAAACTAAGTATTCGTATAAAAAAGTTTATCTTGAGTCGACGAGAGACGGTCCCTCGGCTTTCTATAGTGACCTTATATAAACTGTACCGACCAGAGACTTGAGTTAATCTTTTACGTTAGTACCGCTTTGTTTGCTATACGACTAAATATCTCTCCTCTTAGTAGAGCTATAATAGTAAGAAAGTTTACATTTGGTCTCGGTGAAGGCAATCGAAGCTCTGAACACATAAACAAGAACTAAAACTACCGGCTTGCTGACGGACCTCATTAACAAACTGTTGATGGACTTATTATCTGGTCTAATAATAAACCCACTTTAGAGTGTGTACCACTATTCTAAGCAAACGCCTTCCATTTCATCAGTGATAACATGGGAAGGAAGACGTTAAAATATCCATAGTCGTTTTGAAGTTGTTAGCAAAGAAGTAACTACGAATAATGTCAGGAATTATAGATTCCTGGAAAATAAGAAAATTAAGGGCGATGTTAAATAACCGACAGAAGATAGAACATACTATGTACCCGAGTGCCACGAACATCCATAATGAGCGAATGCAGTTTTGAAAAGCCATACCGCACAACATTTGAAATACTAAGTGCAGAGATAAAACAAGTGTGCAACAAGCAACTCTGCCTGAAGGAAGCCTATTAATGATATTTTCACACGCCACAGATACAACATGGGCTGTGTCGCTGTGTTACGCAGCGCCAGTAGCCGACTTGGGCGGGCTGCCGACGGTGGCTATTTTAAATATAATTGCAGCCTCCATGCACTGCCCGCAACGTTTGCTGTCTGACCACTATGAATACAGTTCTGCAGTAAACTTCGTTTTTTATTGTAACCGCACGGAGATAAACGAACGGGAGCTATTCGACATTACTATAAAAGTATAGCAAATATAGCAATTCGACGACTGCATCAAAATGTCTTTATTTCTCTGGGGGCGCGGAATGGTCTCTGGACTTACAGCTTGATTCTAAGAGTGTTATTTCCTACTTATCCAATTTTCTATTCGCTACGGTTCGGAAACCATCATCCTGGGACGTTTCGTCAGTCTTAGATTTATAGTCACGGGTTATTTTTTGTAGTTAGAGAGGGAGAATATATCACCTAGTATCTCACGGTGTGATTAAGTAACCATGAATATTAACAAACTTACTACTAAGCATCCTCAGTTGTAACTAGTTGTTAGAAATGTTTCTAAAGTGACGATGTCCAATCGGAAACATGTGTAAAGCATATGAAGTTAATGTGTAGTGGGTACATTAGTACTCCCACGGACGGATTACACGGTGAATCGGACTCACGGTCGGTATCGAAATGCAATTTATTCTCACCGAACACCAAAATCCGAGTGCAAATAAACTGATTTGTTGGCAAATATCGAAGCCTGAGTTGAGTAGTTTGTGGTCAACTTCACCAAACTATTTTTGACGTGTAATTTTTTTTATTGAATCGTGCGTTTGCAATGCAGATTCAATATTCGTGAAGAAAAACTCTATTCGTGCATATTGCTGTACGTACTTTTCATTATTAAAATACTTTCATAATTATGTATTTAAGGATTAGTCACGATCTATGAAAACAAAAACCACATGCCCACCCAATAAAAATGTTTACATTTAAGAACGATTTCAATCTTAGTTAATTTGTCCGGATCAAGTGTGTGCACGTGAATGGACCAGCACAGCTATCGATACGCGCTGGCATTCATATTATTATAATTACCCACGATATGTATATTGTATAACATTACTGATACACAGGACATGTGTCCCACTATTAAGACGATAAGTTAACCCGTCGGCGCCATATGTAGTCATTTATTCCCAGCTATTATTGTATAACTAAACCGCCCGTCTACTCCACGATACGAAAATAAAATCGGTACAAGAATCGTCTCTGAAATGCCTGCAATTTAAAGATGACGAGACTGGTTCTCAGAAAAAGAAATATAGCTGGAAAGAACTTTGTTTTATTGCTGAGATATTTCGTACAAGAGATACAATGTAGGCACGAAAATGTAGGCAAAGTGGTTGCCCTTTTCAACAAGATAAATCCGCTGTCGATATTACGCTTTCGTAACAAACAAATACATAATGTTATATGTGTGCCAATCACTTCAGCGAGAAAATCTCTCGGGGCAAAACTGCTTTCCTCTACGTTAAGTTTCATCCCTGATTAAGCAAACAAAACACGGGAAAGTCTCCCGAGTCAAGAGCTCAAGCGACGCAATTTGCCACATTTCCATTACAAGCAGTCCATGTTGTTCACCAATTACTCGCAAGTTTTATTGCGTTCTCCATTGCTAATTAACCTGGATAACAGTTTACCTACGCTGTTGGCTCTCGCGAGTGCATTAAATACATGAGTTTTACTGTTTCTGTTTTAGTACATTTTATTGTTACTTGAAAGCATGTCGATTTGCTGTCTACGCTGACTTTGCATGACATTAAAAATTTGTCGGCAGTCCGACATCTCTGGCTAGTGTTGAATAATTCATTAGTTGTAGCGTGGATTGAATTGAAGGTTGTATCTCAGTCTCGACATGGTATCGGTGCTCTATTTGCATATCAGACATGTTCCGATGTGCACCAGATGTCGCTATATAGCCTTTGATAATTTATCGACCAGTGAACGTGTTAGAGGTCCGAATGGGAATCTATTAATAGTTCATTCAGTTAAAGATTTATGAATATTATTTCTGTTTGTGATTTCCATACCATAACAAATTATATGAATTAAAGTAATGTTCTAGGTTCAAAAGAGATTATTACTACTGCAATGCAACAGAAGCCATATAAAAGCTTCCCAGATGGAGTCACGAAACGATGATGCTTATAGTCTGAACATGTACACCCGAATTCTTTATTATAGGTACACCTGTATTTGACCTTTTGGTAATACTTACAATGCAAAGTGATACCACAAAACGACCAACACGAGTCTAAATTACGTAGAAAACGGAGTGTCCTTTATGCAAATGTGTACCTTTATTACGTAACTGGCCTTCCAGACAATCTATGCTAATCCATTTTGTAGGAATTGGACAATTTAATCAGTCGCGGACCAATCACAGCTGTATAATCTAATCACCTCTTCCTACTCGATAAAATAGCCATAAAACACGAAGATTAAAGCAAAGCAAAAGACGACAAGACGGATGGTATCGATATTGGCGCCCAACCCGGAATTCTAAGAAGGCGACTCCCATTCGATTCAGTTCGCTACAATACGCCTCCACCTAAGCATTACCATTCAGTGTGCATCGACTCTTTATCATTTTATGGCAAGCACGAATGTTAATCGAGTCGGTAAAGTGTATTTTTATACACGTCATTTCTTAAAATCGTGCGTTGATATCAATTTGTTAGGACGTGACATGAATTTGATGATGTAAGCGTGGGCGCTCGTGCCACTGTAATCCTAAAAAATAGAGCCACACATGAAGGGAAAATGGCTGATGGTGGCGCCTTTAGCGAATGATTTACGATGTTGAGAAAAGCTGTCTATTTCACTCGCGAAGTCGTCAGAATATTGTCAAATATTCTCGGTTACAAGACTAATTATATTCAAGTAAAGTGATTTATCTTTTTTAGTGCGAGTAACGAATTCGAGACAGTAAATAAAATAACCCTTCGAAAGAAATACACGATTTCAGTGGCAATAGGACAACCAATAAATGTTAGCCTCCAGTGGAAAAGAAAATTAATTTAAATATGATCGAATTAGAAATCATGCTTCCCACTCAAAAACTATTAAAAAATACTACGAGTAGATACCTCCCTCCACAAAGAAATATCCCTGTCAGCCGATAAAACCTTTTTGCTCTTTAAAACAGGGATGAAAATAAAAAAACCTCCTTTATCAGAAAGGCAATTTAATTATCTGTAACACGGTTGAAACGGCGGAGTAACGTCCGGTTGAAACGGAGAAGTTTGGAGGAACACCCAAGGCTGGGTAGGGTAGTTAGCAGTTGTTTGCATACAACCCAAAGCCCCTTTTTGTCCCGACCTGAATAACGGTATTGTTAATAGCCAGCTATATATAATATACATTAGTATATGTACACCCACAAGTATTTATGTACGCAAGTGATTTACCGCAGCCCGTTGACGTAGAAAGTTTCCATGTTGCGGTTTGTACGCACCATGGTAGAGTGTAGATTGTGTAGGTTTAACATTAAATTGTTCTATCTGTTTCATTAGCTTTTTGTTTTGCTTTATCTTTTATCCTTATAAACTCCTTAAGTGTAGGTTGCCTTGACTGGTCTTCTTTGGTGTTAATTTGTCAGCAATTAATTCTTGATAATTACATTACGGGTTTTTATTTTATTTGAAAAGTTAATTTGTCGGGAGTGTTTTTAGCTATGTTTGATGAAAATCGGTTTAGCCGTTAAAAAGTTATCCTTTAACTTTATTTATCAGCTCTTTTCAGAAGCCTCTTTTCTACGCTTCTATAATATCATCATTTATACCATTCTATTACATCAACGTCCTTAAAGACTGTAAACCTGCCATCTTTATTAGCCAGCCCGTTTTACAATTCATGTCAGTGAAACGTACCGAACGTGATAGGTTTTCGTTCGACAAATTCATACTATGAATGTAATATTAGCACTTTGGCACGTGCTTTGTGCTTGAGATATCTTTTATCTTTTGTCAAATGTTTTCGAAACGTTGGAAAAAAAATCTAATCACATTTATTCAAAGAGTAGCGTAGTTTACTATGTGAAATATTCTGGGTATGTTATAATACAGTAAGCTATTCCGTCTCTTTTTCTTTTCATAAATATACTTAGTGGAATATCAACGCACAACCTGATACAATGAGTTTTATCATCCTGTTTGTATTTCCTGACATAATTCCTTGTAGGGTTAAAAAAATAATTAGCTCCATAATAGAAATAATCCGCGGTCGTTGACCCCGACGGTCGACTTGAGATTAAGAAATTTATTTTGTTTTATGTTCATTAGTTACCTATCGATGTCCAGCTCGTCTACGAAGTTAAGATAGCAATTTTAATTTGACCCTGAATAAAGCCCTTGCCGGTTGCCCTATTTTGAATGCCTGTCTATTGTCCACGTTTGCATGAACGTATGTATGGTGCGCTACTAAAAGTAATTGTAACAGGATCTGTGCGCAGGCGACGACGCCACCGCGTCGTGTCTATCCAGCTCTCCTCTAACCACCGATACATAAACACTTGGCCCACCAGACCAACCACTTTCGCGAAAGGTGGACCGGCTTTTAGCAAAAATTTGATCAGTGAAAGTCAAGAGTGATACGTAGAGTGCGCCCGCGCCGCTCTCAGGGGTTCGTTTGATTAATTTAATCGATAGTCTCGCTAGAGTAAATTCAACATAAATCATTGATACTTAAATAAGATTTTGCATAAGCTCTTAAGTTTTTATGTCTGTCCAAACTCCAAACTAGCACTTAACTATTAATGGAAGTTCGTAGGTATACTGAGATGGCTTGGATCGGCAATATCTCCGTGAGGCGTGACGGGCGCCTTTCCTTTTTCTTTTTAATGCCGACAGTAAGGAACATTTAATTAACAAAACTTTATTTATGTGTTGTCCCCGGTCGCTTCAAAAGAACAGACAATATTTCACCGCAGCGATAACTGCAGACGTAACAACAGTCATTTATATTAACTTATCTGAAAAATTCCGAGTGGACAGGATCGTCGTTGAACCTTATGTTATGTTATCAGATGGCAACGATATTCAAGAGATCCCATTATGCTTTTAACTTTCTCTTTTATAGACTTTTACTGCAGTCAAATCTAGACGTAATGCTTTTGTAGCAATACAGCAGTTTACATTTCCGTTAGCATTGAAATAAAGTTGTTATCATTTCATTAAAATTCTCTTATCGACTTCTTTGGACATTACTAAATCGTAAACACGATTTCAGCTCCTAATCATAAAGATTGTCTACGTTGTTTTTTACGATTATGCAAAACGACCTCAAACCATTTCCATATACTTACAGCCTCATATATATGTACTTTTAGAATCGAACGAGTCTTTTAGACTATGTTAATGATAAGATAGATAGGTAGCAATAGTTTATCAATAAATGTTAGATTGAATAGGTAGTAACGCAAGTGCATATCTGTAGAGCCAATATACTTAGCGGGCAGTAGCTCCGCAGCTCGGTTGATCGGGTCGCTATCGTCAGATATGGAGTCAATTTGCAGTAATGCGGCGGGCAGGTTCACGTTACTTTTTATAACACATTCGAGGTCGTTGACTGCAGACTAAACAACACGTAGTTTACTTGCTGCAAGGTGTCAATGCACCGGGAAAACATCCGACCTTCGTTACAATTAGGCATTGTTAGGTTGCGAGAGCTACATCTTCCGCGGATCGATTGCTTTGTTCTAAAAATTATACCTCATTTGTTTTTGGTTACGTTTCATTGCGAAAGTGTGTGTGCGTGCCTTGTGTGTCCCGTACTCAAGATATCCTATATCAATGTCAATATAAAGCTGTTGGTGCAATATCTGCACGTGCGTCTACCGTACCGATATTGCCAATGTATGTATTGACTGAACATTATAATAAATACTGACTACCTACCTACCTAAGTACTGCAAGTGAAAAATGTGCTCGCTCGCCTTCATATTATGTCCATTTTGCATTCTTTTGCAATTATCAGCATATAATGATAGTGTCAGTCTATCGCTGTAACGCACCATTTTCAGTTTCGATGCCAACGACGTTGTTTGCGTGTATAATTACTTCGCGTGAAGCAGGTTTGTACACCTACTTAAAGGTTAATTTAAAATAAGTGTGTGTGACATTAACAAATAATTTCATTTTGAGCCAGCTTAATTGTTGCCAAATATGCAATCGAGATAAAAGAAATACCGCAATATATATCACTTGTCTTTCCATCTTAATGTATTCTTAGAAATGCTTCCAAAGGCTCCATGTGGCTTTAGAAAGATCAAATGATAAACGACTTCGCAAAATGGACCGGTTCAAGAAGTCATCAGAATATAGCGAGTGTCATCCCGCTGTCGCCGCACGGCCGCCGGCCGTTGCGATTTATCATCCTCTTGTATAGGCACTCTAATTGCGACAACTTGTCGCCATGTCCAATCGTAAAGACGATATCTCCCCTTATTCCGCGCTGCGGCTCGCGACAGTCTCCGACAGCCCTTATTTCATTTAAACTTTGTTCTACACCAACGCGACGTTCACAAACGCAGTGCAATTTTGTAAAAGTGCTGTTTATATTTCCCATTTAAAGTTCAATGAACCACAATTAGCAGTTAAGAAATTATTCTACAACAACCTTAAGGGGGGCTGCTGGATGAATTTTAATTAGGAACTTTGTACAATTTAAATCCCAGCATAACATTAATGATAATCATAAAAGATTTATGAAGGCTTTCGCTGTTTAGATCAACAACTTTATGTGAACAATAGACATTACGGACTTAGATTGAGTGAATTGATACCTCCTTGCTGTTTTATATGTACATGTTATATTACATTCGACCGAATTACCTATTAATTACACAGCTCGGTCTAACCGACTGTGAGGCGGTCCACACAGTAGGTGCACTGTCTATTTGCATTTACCACCATGTACTTAGTCCACTAATGTTATTTGTCACGGTTACCTACTAAGCAATAAATGTCGTCTCAGATAGATTGATGATTAGGATTATTGATTTATTACTTCACAATCTAGGTCGATAGTACCGGGCGTAGCGCTGCAAAATCGCGAGAGCTCGACTGATCTATTGACCCATCATATAATACCGCTTGAACGTTTATTAAGCAAAGTCAAGATCGTCTTTTACGAGTATGTTGGGTGAGCTGAGTGTATCTGGGTTACTGATACGAGATACGATAACATCTGAAGGTGATCGGCGATCTTCCGACTCAACAATATTTGCATGATCCGTTCGTATGAATTTGCACTTTATTGGCAAATCAACCAGTTGGACACATGATAAAACTGGATATTTATACGTATTTACTTAATTTTACCAAGTTGCAAAATTGTAACGAACCATATTAATCTTGTTTTGTTGTTTCAATGGTTTGTTTGGTCAGAAATAATGATTGTGCGGGCTCTGTGGGCTGCCCACGGGTCAATATTTTACCAATCCTTTACGGTCAGCGGAGGCCCCTTATTTTGTTTTCATTTAAAACGGGAATTGGATAATAAACCAAACTCCATTAAACTAACCGCAACACAATTTTCGGGTGGACTTGCGAATACTTACGTTTTAATTGAACTGGGCTCAACGTTTAGTTCGGCGTACTTCATGAATAGTTTTACATGTAAAGTGAACGCAAAATAAGTCTTGACAACTTGTCAAACAATGTCGATACGAGCTACCTGTTACGCAAATTGAAGCGTTACCTAAGTTTCTAAAGAAATATTCCGCTTAAAACACCGTACATGATATCAACAATCCGTAAACAGATCAGTTCTAGGACTGAAGAAGATCTACAAGTCCTCCAAGTTTCGCAGTAGCTCTTGACATAGGAACAGATGACATTAGATAAAAAATATGCACTATACATGGAATGTACACCATAACCACTTTTATATTTATCTTTATGGCAATGTGGCGCTGATTCCCCCGCATAACATGGCACATGTGCTCTTATGGAATGGACCACAATCCGTGTGCAATTGTCACTTGCCTGTATTAACTTTCAATGATATAGCGGCTTAAGTGCAAGAAGCTATTAAGTCGACATTAGACTGCCGGAGGCCGATGGCGGCAGCGAGACGACCCGCTTGCCGGGGGCCAGCGTTTGATTAGCTTGTTACACCGAGTATTTGCTCTGGTTTTCGCGGCGTGTCTTATCTATGCAAGACCGTCGTCCCATATCATCTCAAGAGAGCAATACATACGTGATACGAATCTGTGCTGATGGCAGATAGCTTTTGTTTACATAACCCCCTTATAAGAATCTGGTTCTTTCTGCAAAAAGTAATAATAAACGCATTATATGTCTCTCTCGTGCCCTACAATTAACATTGAGATAGTATCTCTCCAATATAATTGCTGTGCAAATTATGGACTCGCGAAAAGTACTGCGGATGGAGTTAAAAGGTAAACTGGGTTATTGTGATGGTTTGTATTGATTGTAATGAATCGTGACGGAGATGTCCTCAACTCCTCGCTAGGCGAGGTGCGAGGCTGTGCGGGAGAGGGCTGCACTGAGCCCGCGCCGGCCTCGATGTGGCGCCTTATATGGCGCTGGCGGTCGACGGGCTCCGCTACTTGCGACAGCCAGGTATTTTAGGTTCAGGCCCTAAATTGTTTACTTGCAACGTGCATGCGTTTAATTTCAATTAAAATGTCATGGCGCTACTTAACAAGTGTTACACTTGCGTTTAATATTGCAACCTGCCGCTGCCGCCAAGATCTTAATTAATCACTTCTGATAATAGTTAAATGTTTTCAAACGACATTTCAATGATACCAAACATTTTTGTTGCGTACTTGTAAGAAAAATACGAAGGACACAACTCTAAAAGCTAGCGTACAAAAACAGTTTTAATGAAATTGCCAAAAATGTCACCGATCTCCAAACTAGGTCGAACAATCGAAGCGTCAGGAGATACAGGAGCGATGGGTTATTATGTAGCCTAATAAGGGGGTCGGGAGCATTCCCTGCAGAGGCCCAAAGGACGCCGCCGAGGACGGCGCGGGCGAACAAGAACCAGCCGAATACTGGTCGCGGTTATTTAAGGAACAGCCAGTTCTGCGAAACCACGCACGCGATGCGCGTAGTTATCGTAATTTGGAAGCTTCTGATTTTTTTGCCGTTTTCTCAAAACTGGCTCTGAGTCTGTGAACCCGGAGGAAAACATTGCTCGAGTGTTTTGTTATGCACGAATTCTGAAGCAACCGAATAATAATACATAAATATTTTAAAACGCAATCGTGATTGGGAATTGGAATACAGTCACACGGACGTTACTTCACACGTCGTTAGTTAAGCCACCGTTAATGTCTCAAATCGTTTAAATATATCAGTGTTGTGAAACATTGTTGAACAAAAATACTGATGTGTTTATACTGTGATACGTTCTGTTCGCGTTACCTACATTCAATTTCAGAGGTAGATAACTTTCTTCGCAAGTAACATAAATATCTTCAGTGTGTTAAAAACGTCACATAAAGTATTAAATGTTTGATAACCAAAACAGAACCGCGCACTTATCGGTTTATCGATACACTATCAGCATCGATAAAGGAACCGTACAAAGTGCGGATATCTACGAATCGGACGAGATAAGCCTGCAATGTACAGGTAAAACGTATGGACTGAGAATACTCGATACATCGCAATGCAACATGAATAAGGACGCGTTCAAAACAATCTTACTCACTTGTATTAATAGCGATGCTCTAAACTGTTCTAAATGATAAACACTTAGACTAGTTGTAGGTATTCATTTGATGACCACTTATGCAGATCAGTGTCTACCTACCTAGCAAATCTGTTATAAAATGTGGAAATGGAAACCACGACCGCAGACAGACTTGCTAGCGATGAATATTCAACCGCTAATATCCCGGTCAGTCTCGTATAGTAACTAGGTACGTAAGAAACGAGACATATTACCGCAACAATTACAAATATTACCATATACAGTAATAACAGTCCTCGTGATTGCTAAACGAGCATGTGCATAACACGCGCAGGGCATATGAGCCAATAACGTCATGCTTAATGCTCGGAGCCGATGCTCGGTCCATTATCGTTATGGATCCAGCTAAGATGCAGACAATGTACTTACGATAAGCATACTGCCTCAGGATAACCTAGTTACCAGAAAGGCTTCTTATGTTGTATGCAGTGCACCGTCTCAAGTGCCCTTAACATTGTCTAGACGTATTAAAAATAGACTCAAAATAAAATTCTTTACTTTTATGTAAGT
The DNA here is from genome assembly GCA_905147745.2 of Phlogophora meticulosa. Taxonomy (NCBI): domain Eukaryota; kingdom Metazoa; phylum Arthropoda; class Insecta; order Lepidoptera; family Noctuidae; genus Phlogophora; species Phlogophora meticulosa. The sequence continues at coordinate 10,867,220 of LR990533.1, read as the reverse complement.
ATGTACACTTGAATAATAAAATAAGATTACTTGCCTCATATTTTACTATAGGTACTTGTCTTAAACTGTTGAATATATTCGATGAAGTTTCAAAGAAAGCTTTTACTTAACAGCTTTACGAATAAGTACTGAGAAGTTTAAGTGCAAGTACTTCCTTACTGATTTAAAAGAGTAGGCGAGTTAAGGGCCCGTGCACGATAAATAACCGCTTTGTCAATTATTAATCTAATCTGAGATAAAAATAATTGGAATATAGGACACAAGTTTACGTGGAGCAAGAGCTTTTGGGACAGCCACAGCAGCCTTTAATTAAAGGATAAATAAGAAAAAAACATTACACACAATATTGTATTGTTTGAGAAATTTATTACTTTAAGTCTGAAATCAATCTACCTTGATCAATGCTCATGCCATATCTGGATGAGCAGAAGCATTTGCCGAAGCCAAAAATAGTCTTGCATTATTATAATTATATTATAGTTAGATATTAATGGTGATTTAGAAATTACTTGAAAACAGTAGTCAAGCCATCTATAGACCATTGTTTTTATGTTGCTTTATGCTGCCTATTTTTTGTAATGTTCAAAATGAATAGTAGATTCTTGTAAAACGATAATCAAACTTCAGTCTTGCGCCATCTTTCGTAACACTTATTGCGAATATTAGTGATTGGCCATTAATACTTCATTTTTATTTTTAAGTCATCTGCACGACGAAGAACTCTCAGACTAAGAACAAAATTGACCGAAATGATTCGATGTCGTGCACGGCCCCTTAACTCTGGAAAACAATAAGCAAAGCGTAGCTCTTTAAGTATACTTAGCACTACTATAAACCAGCTTATCTGAAATATGTATTAACGCGATTAACATCCGCATAGTTTTTTGTACTATGTAGTACATATGTAAGTATGTATAATATTTGATTACTCAATCTTTAAGTGTGGGAATAAAAAAAAAAATCTGATGATTTACGTTATAATTATGGATAAGTATACAGTGTAACTACTTGTCATCAAAAGATAATTATCTGCGCTAAAACTAAGACAGAGATGAAGGATAAGCTTACAATATTCATCCATACTTACTTACATACACGTTTTATAAACTACAGTACTTCTCCCGCGACTTCGTCCGAGTGGATTTCGTTCTTTTCCTTTCGATCTTTAACATCCCCTCTACACCCTTTAAAGAAATAAAATATAGCCTATGTAACTCAGGGATAATGTAGCATTCTAATGGTGAAAGGTTTTTTTAAATCAGACCAGGAGTTTCTGAGTTTATTTGTTCCAAACATAAAAAATACAAATCTTTCCCCTTTATAATATTAGTGTAGGTAGATGTGACTCTGTCTGTCTGTTACGTTTTTATGCTTAATCTGCTAAACTGATTTATGTAGATTTGATATGGGGATAGTTTGAACCCCTGGGAAGGACATAAGCTACTTTTTAATCCGCGATTTCGTCCGCATCCACGATATCAGACATTCACGCGGACGAAGTCACGGGAAAAAGCTAGTTATCAATGAATCTCAAGTCATCAGCTCACCCAGCTCAGTCAGTTACAGCACAACATTTTAGATTCCAGCAAATGCTTGACAAACAAAGGTGCAAAAAATGTCTTTCCCCTATAAGCTCATGGAAGAGCATTCTTCCACAGTGCAAAGTCACGCATTTCGAGGTTTATTTTTTGTTGAAGCGATCTTTTACGCGACCCTAGCTGCCTTATACAGCATGCAGAAAAACAAGCAGACCGCCATCGCCACGCGGCACACAATAAACTGTGAAATATTCCACATAAAGATTTTATTAGCGTCGTAAAACCGTCTACTGAAGCTTTACTTTCAATAAATGCAACTAGTTCTTTTGTTGTTTATGAAACATCGTAATAACAAAAATCTTTTGTTAATTCTTATAAATACTGAGTGATAGTTACTACGGTAAGTTAATTAAGCTACTTGTTGGAACGCTTTTCCTTATTAAATATTTATAAGGAGTTAGTATTAATGAGGTTGTCTATCTGTCTCAGCGCTGACTGTACATAAAAGTACCTCAGCCTACAGATAAACGTCGCAGTCACTTCTTAGAACTTGTGAGTCACGTTAGAACGATGCAAGTTTCTGTTAGATGTGCACACGGACATCGAACCGACTATCTAGAGGTGTGACCTTATTTGCCTTCGTTCACAAAGACGCCAAATGACGAAATTCTTTCATGTAAGTATGTTTAAGGAAATATCACATTGATGCAAATAAAAACAGTAACTTAATGAATCTTTCCAAGTGCAGCAGTAAGTTGACTGCTTGGTTTAGTGGTCGCAAGAGGTACTGATGAGCATGAGGCCCTTGGGGTCCTTTGGCTCAACTCCGAGGTCGGATAAAGGGTTTTTTTCTCTCTGGAAAATGCCCGGTAGATGGCAATAAGTTCGCCCCCTATGACATGAGAATTAAACATAACTGGCAAAACGTCGATGTACCTACTATAGCTACACCTCTGTCTAACCCTTTGAGGAATACAGGCGTGACGTTATATGTCATTAATTTAGTCAGCAATTTCTTCATCGTAGTCTCCGTTTTTTAATCATTAAAACCTTCTCATGCTAGACCAAGCAGTTTAACTAATCTTGCATGTTTAAGGAAAGTAGTAGACTGGTACCTCCTCGTGCAGCAACTTCCCGTTTTTCTAATTATATATCGTATTTAGTTCGAGAAAACTAGCTTAATGGCCGTAAGACCTGTTTCACTACAAAATGCACGCCATAATTCTGTCTAAGTTAATGTTACGGCGTCCCCGAGTGCCGCAAACTAAAGAAACGTGAAAATAGTGGCCCAAAATAGCCGTCTCCAACCTTGCACCCGCGGTGGATCAATAGAGCCTTGAACTTAGCGCGGCACGCCGAACTTAACTCAGCAAATGGAGTTCAAGATTATTTTACTTGCGATATGTAAGTAGAACTAAACAGCGACTGGTGTTATGGCATTGTATATAACATTATGAATCTACTGCTTTTTTGGGTTCTAAGTTTATCTACTCTTACTTAATTACTTGCCTAATAAACACCAAATCTTATATTTAATTTAAGCCGGTTGACTGTTAGCGTGGGTGTTTGTTCCGAAGAAATCAACGCTCATGAAATCATTTTGATGACTTAAATTTTGTTATTATAAACTCTCTTTAATGTCATAATTAACTAATTGTGCTCCGCGATTTCGACCGCTCCTTAGGGTAGTGGCGTGATGTAAAATAGCCTTCCATCTTCCTCAAGAATTGGATTGATAGTCCAATTATTGAGGAAGATGGTATGCAAAAAAAAAAAAAAAATGTTCAATCCGACTCGTGCGCTCAAACTCTTCACGTTTATTTTATGTATAGGTAGATTTAAGCTGTAGGTATTTCTTTCGAAGAAATAAACTCCCATGAAATCATTTTGATGATTTATTGTATTTTATAAGCTCTCTTAATAATTATATTCTTTTCTTTGGGCTGCGAGGTCATGAGTCCAATGCGCAAATGCCAATTACAATCTAAAATAGAATCAGGACGCTACATATTAAACATATTAGTAATCATAGATCTTCTTAGAAACATTTGTGGTAGATATGTATCTTACATCTTTGTTAATCGTGGTCATTTCAGCTTCCTATGTGTTCAAACCAATTAATTGTTATGGTCACGCTCAGCGCTTGTCAATATCAATATAAATTGTTCGCCCACATCCTGTACATCTGAGTGGTTCTTGATGAAGACATTTGAGTCTAATTAACTTCTATAATAATATTTGGCAGCCTATATGCAAAAGTACTTTGTGGCCAGTATTATTAATTGTTACATTATGCATACTGTAGACCGGGTTTTTTAACCATTGCAAATAATAGGGCTTCGCTGACTTTATGGCATTTAATTAGTAATTGATTTCATTAAAATCAAGGATCTTCCTTTACAATGGCGATATTTATAATATTTCATCTTCCAAATTATTCTAACCTTTTTTAAATGGTTGAAACCATAAAGAAACAAGGTTCTACCAGCCTGTACAAAATAAGAGTTTTACAAACCAAAAATAAATATTTTTTATTTTGGTTCTTATATTGCAACAGAAATAATGTTCTGTACGTAACGTAAAAACAGTTTGAATATAACTTAATCGCCGTTTTTAGTTTCTTTATACTTAGGTGATCCTAAATATCTTCGAAACTAAAAACAGCGATAAGGTACCTTATCGCCGTTTTATAATTATTAATATTTTTGGTTAGACTTGACAATATTTATCTGTCCATGAGAAATATTATCAAGTCAAGACATTCATATTCTTACATCATCTAGGTATATAGTTCTAGACTCTAAAACGTTACGATTTTAGTCTCATGTGGTCGGGCTCGGGCCTTTAGCCTGAAAAATATAAAGCAGTGAACCAAGAATCTTCAAGATACCTATTTGATAAATATTTAAAATTAATTTCCCGAAAACCTGCAATCAACTTCCCGATCCAGGAGCTCTGGAGAGCAATAGAGCTTCATTAGCACCGAACGTTCGCAATGCCCTAGTTATCTGACCAATCCAGTAAGTTGTAATTCCGGTGTGAGCTCAGTAAGCAATCTTATTGTTATCTAACGCCATTCTTATTTGAACCACAACAAAACCGCCCGCATTGATCCACCTTGGGCCCAATTCTGTTAACTGTCGCCGTCAAGTTTACGATCATATATAGACGGGACGGTGTAGTAGTGTTCTGTGACTTAGAACTTATGTACTCGACCGTTAGACCTCACTCACACATGCTTAGTTCAATCACGTTTTTAGAATTGCACGTATTCATACATATTTTTAGATTCATCGTAGGAGCTCTACAAGTCTACAACCTGTCTAAGAGTTAATGGTTGTGTGACCGTGGATGCTATAAATTCACTTTACATTGGTGTGTTTTACTTAATATCAAGATTCAAGATGACTCTGATAATAAAAACGGTTTAGTTCGCTTTTTTTAAATAATATTTATTGATATAAATACGCTAAATACTCTGTTACGTAATTTTAAAGTTTTAATACATAAATATCTATTACAAGGTTAAATAAAACAGTTAAAACTAATCATGAATAATATTTCGCTTCTTTTGTTCCTTTTTAAATTGTGATTTCGGAAGCGCGGTCAAGCATAATTTGATAACCTTACTTCTGTGATATCAGCACAGAATAAATAGGTACCTAATTATTTAGATTCTATATTATATTGTCCATAGATAATTAATAGTCTAACGTTAGAATATAAAGCGCGACGTTCTATGTAATAAAACACTGTCATTGTATCCTTGCATAATACATAGTTATTTTTAGACTACACAGAGACGGGACTAAATCAATGTTGTGCGTAAGCATCACTGATTTGTGTGAAACTCTCTTGATAAGGAGTTGGACGGTTTGCGCAGATAGGTACTATCGCCTGTCACGATCAGTCATGCTGTTTACGTACAGTCAACCGAACGTTAGCTGCACTACGAAAATCGCCCTTACTGCTTCGACATCAACATAAAGTTGCTTTCAATTTTAAAATGTTACCACGGCGCGGTGCTGTGCGATTGACTGTAGTTGCGAGTACTACACAACCAAAAAAAATTCTTATCTTTCGGTATCAGGCGAAAACCTACAATGCCGACGTGTAAAAATTCAAGTATTTTATCAATACAAATTGAATATCAAGTAGTGATATTACGCCATTTTGGCATAATTAATGCTTGTTCAAGTAGTACACCCTGAATGTGCAACAGTCAATCCAATATTGTTGATATGAACACGATAATGTTCGTATTTTATGTACTTATGAGAAAGTGATATCAATAAATAAGTAGGTAAAAGGTAACTACACCTGATACTACTTGATAGTTTAATATTTGCTAGATAGGTAGTAAGTAGGTACCGGTTTTATAAGATTTAATTTTCTACCTGTTAAAGTTTTCATAACAAAAACAAACACTTTCTATTTCAATTTTCCTATGCAAAAAGTAATTAGCCAAGTCTATAAACTTTAGAAAATCTTTAGGTACCTATCTACTTGGCTACTCACCTACTCTCCATTCTTGAGTAGATAGGTACGGCTAAGGAGTGTTATCCTAATAAATATTTAATTCACTAAAAATCTCTACGTTGCAATATTTTTCTTCTAAAAATTAGACATACATAATTGCATAATTCATTTATTGATGCACCTGACAGCATACCAATCCTAAGTCTGCTACTCAATTCATTACTTAACCAATTATTGATATCTCATCCACACACAGCACCGCTCCGGCGCTCCACACACACGCGGCGCGGCGCATGGCGGTAAGGCCGCGAAGAGTGGAGCTGGACTCACCTGCGTGGGTAGCACCGTCTCCCGGCCCAGGGGTATCGACATTTTGCTAGCGGCGCCGCCGGCCGCGCCCCGGCGCCCGCCCGCGCCGCACCATCTACCGACCCGCCACCACGGGCCGCGCGCCCGCTCCCCGGCTCCCACCGACGCTCACCACAAACAAGAAAAACACTTTCCCGATAACGCGAATTTTCACGACTTTACAGGATTCCAGCACCTCAGCTGCTTTGACGTATCTTGAAGACAATTTCACACATGACGAGCAAATCCTCATTCATACAAAGTATCACTTATACATATAACTAATTCGATGCATATATATATAATCAGAATACGGCAGTGTTTAAAAGCGCGATAAAATTCACGCACCGGACTAACAGCCACCCCGTCAGACGCGAGTGTGCGACTGGCGCGCCGCCACCAGGCCGCGGCCGCCGCGCGCATCGCTCACCCCGCGCCTTCGTGCGAGACCCTCGCGCGCCGCTCAGTACGATCTCGAACCAACCGTATGGGGTCGCGGCACAGCCTCCTTCATCTCAGGCGGTACGCTCAGAATCCTTACGGCTGATCACATGGACATGAACACGTGCCGCGGACACGGGTGTAGTGCGGCTATCGAGCGCGCGTACACATGCGCAGTGGGCAGCACTATCACCGTCGTGGCTCATTCATTTGTACAAGTCTCGCCTCGAATAGCGCACACCTGAGCAAATATTATGGAACTGGTCGACAATAGATCCGTTGTTTCGAAATGTAGAATTACCCGAGCAAGTCAGGCAGTCTGGAGCTTAATTTGTTTGCCTCATTAAACGTTAGATTGGCGTAAAATTGTTGCAATCAAGAATGAGCTCTTGTAAACTAAGAGTACCTACTTTCTTAGTTTAGCTAGTAAGTTTACAATAATTCTTGAATAGAAACTCAATAAAAACATTTGACAAAAGCTTTTGTATCTACCAATCAAAATAAATCTTTTAGACATTTTCATGGACAAAAGTACCTCTTAGAGCAGCTTAAAACTTGGCGTAATAAGGACGCACTTCCGTGCAGGCAAAATCGTTCCTGGCATAATGCAATTTATAAAATCGAACCAACGAAGCGCTTATTTTCCGAGCGATGTTTCCATCATATTGCATATTTTGGAAGGGTGCAGACTGCAAGGAGTGGACCTGCGTGGGCGCAGCTCGAGGCTGTATACCTACTCAATCGGTTCGCCCACTTTTCCTTTCTACTACGTTCACTGTTCCAGATTACGTCATTATCTATACTAGGTATGGGTGTTTTGGTTGACTCCTCGTTACCTTCGCAGCCGTGGGCGGAAACAGGCGAATGGTGATGTACCTACCTGTACATTTTATAGATTACATAAACCTAGTAAGTGGGTACTTCATGAAAGGTTCGAGCTTAGATATTTCTTATGCAGTTTTCTATCTTATTATTAATTAAAGAAATAAAACTTTTATAACATGTAAAGAAAAAAACAAAAAGAATCACAGGGTATCGAATAATTCATCCACATCACTGTCAACGGGAAAATTACCCAAAATGCTGGCAGCATTGCCACGTTGAATGGCAATGCTGGTTGTTTGGCCAAAATAAGGCCAGCCCTCAGGCCACGTGAAGAGTCTACCAAACTCCCGAAATGGAAAGAGTCCCGAAAAATACTGTGAAATATAATGTTTTCCACCTAAATTACCTGCCTACCATCGCTTAGTAACAGTGAATTAAAGCTTGCATGACACGGGTGGTTCATGAGAACTTTTCTGTGCCTACTGGCTTAAAAAAATTAAAAACTTACAAGTGTGAGTCGGTCTCGCACTCGAAAGGATCGTACGAGATTTTACACTATGTCCTTTTGAATAAACTTTATTTCATTTTCTAAAAAGCCCTTCTATTTTCAACCGCATGATTTTTTTTTCAATGTTCACCGATTTCTCCGTCAATTGCAATCCCATTTTGAAAATTCGGTTTTTGTTTGAAAGGGTATATTCTAGAGGTGGTCCCATTCTCACCAAATCAGGAGCTGATGGTGAAGTACCAGGAAACCCCTCAACAATTAACGTCCCTGCATCGAGAAAATTTTGAAAAAGCGATGAGCACTTGACATTGGGCTATCGTTTCTTAATTATATTACAAATAAAACCACTAAAAGCGAGAAATAAAAACTTTTATAAAAAGATCAACTGAGTCAATAAAAACACTAAAAGGTGTCATCAAAGTCACCACACAAAGCTTGTATTTCATAATGCGTTGTTATACAAGAAATAGGTACCTACACACTCTGAAGATTTCAATTGTCTACCTATAACGGTTTATGAAATAGTGCCCGCTGACAGACAGACGTACCTACTGACGGAGGCTTAGTGATAGCATATAATAGGGTACCATTGACACCTATCTACCTACCTATTGGGGTTAGCTTCTTCTCTGATTAGCAGAATACTTACCAGTATTTTACATGAAGAGACTGCCTATCAGAAACCCTTGCACGAACGCGCTCCGTAAGCGCAGGTTACGTGAATTCGAATGATTTTTGGCTCCGTTCTAATCGACGTTCATAAGTGATCTCATCATCTTCCTGCCTTTATCCCGGTTTATTTCGGGGTCGGCGCATTGTCCTTCCATACATACATTTCTATTTGCCGTCATCTCAATAGTCACCTCTTCCTAAGCCATATCATCTTCCACAAAATCCATCCATCGTTTCTTTGGTCTCGCTCTATATTCATACTCAAAACATTCCTCTCAAAATGATCCTCATTTCTTCGCATAACATGTCCATACCATGACAACCGATTTCCATACAACTTCTTGGTCAAAGGCGCCACTTTCATATTTCCTCTTAAAGGTCTAAACTCCACACATCCCCCTTAGCTTTCTCATCTCAGTTGCATGCAACTGGCTTTCATTCATCCTTTTTGTGGGCTAATATATTGATTCATACAAGACAGCATACTTTCATAAGTGGTCTAATTGTGTTTTTTTAATAAGAAATAAACGTCAGAATTCAGTTATCTACTTTGTAGCACCCGTAACCCGTACCCGTAGTATAAAGTAGATAACTGAATTTAGTGTGACTTTTGGCAAACTGAAGATTTGCCAGAAACCTCGAAGTCAACTAATCTGTCGCTGAAATGACGTAGTTGTATTAAAGTAGTAGTTTTTATTAGTTTCTCAATGTAAATTCATTCCAGCATCCTTGACAGCCTTTTTACATTTCAGGAATTGGTCCAAACTTTCTTTGGCCAAAGTGTTTTATGAACAGTTTAGTTTTTCATTTGGAACGCATTACGTCTGTGGACATATTAGAAAACAGACACGGGCAGCAAGGAGAGCCGCGGGCCGCTGGTTGCCGACCGCTGTGCTGTGATTTTTCATTAGGAATTTCTCAGTGGCAGCCTGGAGTCTGGATTTGTACTCGGTTGGTGCCAATAGGCTCACTCCCTATTACGTGGGACTTAAAAAGACTTAAAACACACCTCTGTCCAACCCTTAGGAGAAATACAGGCGTGATGTCAAATATTATGTGCGTAACCATTTTCGAGAATAAATCGATTAAACTTACGCAACACTTACAACTTAGATACGGTACTGTTCCTGTTCATGCTAGGCCCTGACCTCCACAACCCAGTAACTAGGTAATACGACACCCCTTGAGATAAGACTGGTTGGCCGAAAGTGTAACTTTTGGGTTTTGTTCGACTTGTGCTGTTTTTATTTAGTTTCACACAATTCACGAAGTTAATAAATAACTAAGCCTGGCCGGGAAATCGAACTCAGGACCTGACGCTCGCTGCTTGACTTATCTCATCTACCCAAATAAATAGAATTTTACTGAATGCAAATGAAAGTGTATACGGATCTTGCACCAAAAACATTTTCTTTTTCTGTGTGATATTCTGTTTGTTTGTTTAAGGTAATCTCCGAAACAGCTGGACAGATTTTTAGTGGAATTTTACTGGAAGATAGCTGATGTTATAAGGAATAGGTAACTTTAATTTTAGTAAAACCATTAGGGTTCGGCGCAAAACAACATAAACCCAAATTTCACGCGGACAAAGTCGCGGGCACAGCTAGTTATTCGTAATTATGTCAGCTTGTTTTTTATACCCATTCCTACGTTACTTCATAGATACTGCCTCGATCCATTTCCATCTGGAATTTCTTGGTAGCAGCCCGGAGCCTGGATTTGTGCCCAGTTGATGGCAATATGCTCGCATTACACGGGACTTAAACATAACAGGCGAAATGTGGGTGTACTATAGGTCCACTTCTGCCTAACACCTCGAGGAATACAGGCGTGATCTTATGACTTGTTAGGTATTTAGTCAATGAATGGAGCTGTTAATAGTGGGTGGAATACGTAAGGTTAAAGCGGAATAATTATTTGTCTTTCTGTGCGGCGACACAATTTCGTAACCTACCTAGCAACACTTCACCCCATCGACTGTATTAACTGAAAAACATATTTTTGGGTAAATTTAACTGTAAATCACATTATTTTAAAATCTCAACGAGCTTACAAATCCTCCATGGGAACGTAGTTCCGGAACTTGAAACAAACATTATTAAAATAACATCTATGTAAGTGCTGTGCACAACTGTAAGTGGCAAATTCACTCTAGATTTTATGTTTAATTGTTACAGTACCCCAAAATGTATTAGTGAATAAGTCGTTGGAGTGCCCTAAAAAAACATCTAAACTCATCACAAGTTTGAAAATATGGAGCCTAGTCGAACTTACGAGAACAAAAGAAAACCTAAGTAGGTATCTATTTACCTACATACCTGACCTTCCATTCCATACATAAATTCAGTAAATAAAGTTTGACCTACACGTAATGTTCAAGACGTTCCTAGTTGCCACCTAAATAAAAACTCAACGACTGAGCCCAAAATAAAACTCACCTGAACACCTAGCATCCCGCCCTCGTACATCGTCCATCTTCCATACGTAGTCATTGTAACGGCACTTCACATGAATTCCTGCTTAAATACTTGCACAAATTACAGTCTGTACCGCACTTTATTTAAAAAAAGAAGCCGTTGCTGATGAACACGGCGCGGGCGCAAACCTCGTACTGAATAGTGCTGTGCTATGTGACACTGCGGCCTCGACAAATAAACTGTTTAGTGTTTGATTAGCACAACGTGTGCAAATCGTTCGAGTCGCCCGAGCTCCCACAAATTGAAATTGATTGTCCGTTCTCGAGTAGCACTCATTGACGTGATTGAGTAGAATGGATGAAATGGTCCTTGCGAGCCAGTTTGTTACCATTAAGGAGCCACAGCCGATGCACCTCGATACATAGTACAATTACTGGGAGAGGTGCCGTGTCGAACACACATATTTTCACGTAGTTTGGTACCTACCTGTATTGTGTTATGCTTTGTGTGCTATTTGTTATTAATTAGAGCAATAGGATTGTGTTACATAAATAAACCGGGATAACATTGTTATTATGGGTACAGGTATTCGAAATACCAACTCTTGAAAGTTTTTGTAAACATCGCTAGGTTGCAACCCCAAAATCAAAAAAAGAATTTACTTTCTAAAGATATTTCTAAATATACGCTTTTAATTCGTTTGCAATACTAACAACTACGGAACCAACCCTGAATTTGCGAAAACAAAATGAGCTGTTCCTATATTTTGCAGATATGTAAACGTAAATCATCAGGTCGGCTTTCAGTCTTACCGGATGCAGCTGAATACCAGTATTTTACATGGAGCGACTGCCTATCTGAACTCCACAACCCAACAATTGATTCAAGTCACTTTAGAGGAGCTTGTGACTACATAAGAGCAGCCGCACGGGTCGATCGAAGGTTAAGCTACGCTTGCCGGAGTCTGTGGGAGGGTGACCGTTCATTACATATCGAGACTCCTCCGTGCCTTGCAAAGCACGTTAAGCCGTTGGTACCGGCTTTCATTTGTAGATATTTGACAGTCGTTACATTGCTGTTTTTTTTTTGTAACTAAAGCTCAATAGAACTTTACCCACAGTGAAAAACCGCCAAATAAATGGGGACTGGAATCCTCATTCCAGCCCCCATTTTGACGGTTTTGACTATGATGTCCCCATATCTTATACCTTTTCTAGTAAACCGAGAAGACGGTCGGTGAATGAAGACTGTACCTACCTACTGGCTAACAATGAACGATAAATCAATCACTACGTCATTTAAATCAACATTTACATGTTATACTGTCCTTTTACTAAAGTATGGGTTGTTATGGGCAAAAATATTTCAAAGACCATGGATGCAATAATCAAATTTTACAATTTAATAGTGAAGTAAACATTGCAGCTAGTAATATTTGTTCTATGATAAGATTTTATCGATTGCTGCGACGATTTAGCCGCATATCTCTCTCGATCTCGTATTGCCGACTGTCTGCGCGTTCCAAGAAATCGCGTTTGTCCAAGTAGCTGAAACAAAAGTAGACACAATTTTATTGTTATAAAACCAAAACAGTTTTCGAACAATCTTGTATATAGATGACATCATAGACATTCTTCACTCTCTAGAGTATCTAGTCTTTGATGTGTTGTAAGGAACAATAGGCTTCTGAATAAATGTGACTATTGTCATGGGTTTTCTTTTTGTCTCGTTGTTCTAGTAGTTGCAAGCGCGACTGTATAGCCCGAGGTCATGGTTTCGATCCCGAGGTCGGACAAAGCGATATTAGGTATTTCCATAAGAAACTTCCCACTTCGTAGCTGTTTGGCTATGGTGATGGCTCTTGGAAGAATATAGTTACCTACAGTACACTATGTGCACATATGTTGATGTATAGTTATATAAGATATATAGATAAGTCCCATGAAGAGTATTTCTGCTATTATTTTTAAACTATGCCCTACACTAGGAGTTTCTCGTGTATCGTGGGTGCGAAACATTCAAACTCACACACAGAAACAGCCATATCCGGAACAACCACCTGTAAGCCAAACAAATATTTGTTCTGTGCGGGAATCGAACCCACCACACGTAGCTAAACAGTCAATAGCTCCGTCACTGCGCCAACCGTGCCGTCAACACACTTCATCGGACGCGAGACGTACGGAGTGGTTCTAGTTTTAAGGCCGTTTTTAAATTGATCAAGACATAGAGAATAAATAACATATGTAGAGTTAAATAAAGTACGAATAAAACGTACCCATTTCTTCCCTTATTGTGACTTTGTATTTCCTCCTCAAGGCCTTTCTCTTGCTTGTAGGTGGACCAGTCGAGCTTCGACTTCTCCAGCGTGGACAACTTGTTCTTTTTGTTGAGCGCACCCAAGACCCCAGATAGGCCACCTGCTCCTAAACCGGGTCGGCTACGCGACGGTCCTTCCAATTTGCTTACTGAAAGTAAATCAACCAAATTTTACTACAATTGACATCATAATTACGATAACTTCTTATCGTAACATATTTCTAAGAATCTTTCTAGTCTGAAATCTACGCGGTAGATTATTAAAATCAATCATGCAATCTATGGAAAGTACAGAGGCCAGCATATAAAGCTACCCCAATGTGTCAAATTTCGTTGATAGTAATTTAGTTCAACTTAATCGCAATAGAAATAAGGTTGTGCGGGAATTTAAGTGTTTAATTAAATATATAGAGAATTTAATTTGTGAAATAATAACTGCAGGAATACTACTAGGTGCAAGAAAAATAAATTATATTAGGTGTTAACTGTATGGCTTATATACAACAAGTGAAGAGACGTGTGCTAAAGGACATAACACATTACATTAAGTGATAACTAATATCTAATTAGGTGAATTGCTGCTGAGGGTTGAACAGGCGCTCCAACAGAGGTTCATGTTAAATTGGGAAAATCTGACAGTTTGGGGTAGCCTGATGTGCTGGCATCTGTGCGTCCAGTAATTTTATTGGAAGGTTTTTTGTGGAAACAAACCTAAACTCTATAAAAACCCTTTCAAAACTTAATTTGACCCTTTCCCAGTCCTTCGTCGAAATGGGTTAAACTAATCGCTAGTTCGTACAAATAGGAAGGTGGAAAGAAAATCTAATCTTCGCTCGAATCAGTTTCAAATACGTTTTGTGCAGCTTAGTACAAAACTTTTTTAACTAAAATCTACTTTGAAATACTAAAGTCAATGCAAAGCTAGTGCTTTTAAAGTTTTAATGGAAACCGGTTGCCTGCAACTTGGAATTGTGCATAATTTTCAAGTTTTCTTGGCAGCGCTAGCTTCGCGTCGATGCCAGTTGCAAGAGAAGTTTGATAAAGGATAAGATGCAGGTACGACGACTGAATAATTTTAGATGTGAGCATTATAGGCTTCCTATCTGTGAGAGGGAGAGAGCCGTAATCCACCACGCTGGCAGTGCGAGTAGGATGTCACATTTATTCAATTTTTGGTTTTAGGAAATGCTGCATATCCTCACGACGTTTTCCTTCGCCGCGTTGAGAGCAGTGGTTATTAAATAAATTACGGAGCTACGACCAAAGACACGAACACAACGGTTTACGTCTCTTTGGTCGTGGCTGATTTAGTGGCGGCTCAGTGGCAAAATGTGAGCCAAATGTAGAATGAATAGGGAAATGAGCATAAGTATAGACTAGAAGTATAGACTCATACGATTAAACGTAAGCACAGTTATTTATCTTGAGCTCTGATCCTTAACTACCTTAAAGTGATTGGACCTTACTTTTGAGAGAATACGACGTGCACACAAACTCCCACCACGCTGAGAGCTCAAGTTAAATGCCGGCAACTATACAACCTTTTTTTGAACACAAGTATAAAATTCAGCCGTCCAATGCTATGCAAATTGTGCATGGAAGGCTACCCAATTGACCTGCGCGGTTTATTTGTTTGCCAGCCACGGATGCGGATCCGTGGCTGGCAAACAAATCCCACTGCGGAGTGTGGCTGTGGGTCACAGTAGACAATCCCGCCTACATTTTCATACAAAGCTAACCTACACGTGCGTAGCTTAGCCGTGCCAGCTGAAAAGAGGCACCTTGATACTCGATATAAATATCTTTTCAAACAATATAATGTAAGAATGTCATCCATACCTGTTGCAGGACTATCGGCGGTCTTAATCTTCTCTTTGATCGTATTATTCTCTACAACAATAGTTTCGCCAGCAAATTCAAAAATTCTGTTTTCTCTGGCTTGATCATCACTTTTAGGTGCAACCTTTTTAAAAGCTTCAGCCTTTTTTAATGCAGTTTTGGTAGCGGCAAGGCTGGCACTGGTTACTGTTGAGGTAGGTTTAGGTTTACTGTCAGTTCCGTCTAAAAACATTGCCCATAGATCATCATCTTTTTTCTTCTGTTCTTCAGGATTTACTGCTTCCTCGATTTCTTCTGCTTCTACTGGAGAATCTTCTTCCTCTGGTCCACCATTCCTTGTCCTACGTTTCTTTGTGCCTTTTGTTTCCGTAACTATTTTTCGTTTCTGCGCTTTCTGGTCTAGTTCTTTTTCGAACTGTAAATCTGTTTCTTCATTTGCGGATTCCTCTTCCGATACTTTTTCTGGCTCACCGGGTACGTAATCTTCATCACTCTCACTACCCGATGACGACATCTGAAACATGACATCGGTAAATATTAAATTCATGAATATTCATTTCTTGGATTTATTGGAGTTAAGGCTGGCATTTTCAGTAAGTGACATTGTTCCATCTCCAATATCTCTTCCAAATAGTCTTATAATTAGTTCAACAACATAAAAAAAAAACACCCGCAATACATTATGGATATAATTATTATATGTGTACCTTTAAAGATATTATGTATATTATTTAGATGTTTACCATGACAGGTACTAACCAATCCTCTATGTACTCATTCTTGCTTTCAAATCTTAATGCAGTGGTAAATGAGATGGCAGTAAGGCAGAAAGGTTTTGAGACAAAATGGAAAAAAACTACACCCTATTTTCATCTTGCATTATAGGTATACTAAAATAAAAGAAAAAACTATTAAATAGTTATTAATAGAAACCGTGTGAGTTTAAATATTTGTAAACTCACCCACAATACAGTAGAAAATCCTTGTGTGCGGAAATGTTTATAAAAAAAAGGAAAGGAAAACAATATACGAAAACATCTGATTCAGGTACTGCTCTCTGGATTACGTTTGTAGCATGGATGTCGTAATATTATGCAATGAAGGAATAATCACAAGATAATGAGTAACAATAATTATCTTTTGTGAATAGAAAAGCATTACAAATAGTGATTTGCCACTTGCCTACATAGCCCAATGATGATGGAAATATTTTAGCTTACTCATTGGCAGTTAATATCCATAAAATAATATTATAGATGAATAGGTATTATTATTGCTTCATGCCCTGTCAGTAAAATTAGGGAAATAAATAAAATAAATACAGTTATTGTTTCAAGATATTTATTTAGTTCAGACAACTGGTTTCTTAGATCTATTTCTATTTTTAACATTAGAAACTTCATAAAAGTTGCTTCCAGTTTTGGTGCGTTTCTGTGCTCTGTCTATGGCCCTTCTAGCCTTTGCTGTCATCTTCTTGTATGCATTGTCAGCAGCAGCTTTACGTTTCTTTGCACTTTGTTTAACTTCTTCAACTGTGAACTCACCACTTGCTGCTTCAAGCTTTTTACGTTTTAGTTCTTTTACAGTTTCTGCATCATTTGTCAGGTAATCTTCTACATCACTACATTTATCTTCATCTTCACTATAAAAGTCACTAATGTCTGATGAATCAGGATCATCATTTTCTTCATTGACACTTTTAGATTCATCATTTTCAGCGTCCTCATTATCAATTCCTTTAAGTTCTTCAGGAATGTCAAATTTCTCAAGTGGTTTTACATCATCATCATTGTCAAATTTCAGGCCAACTCTTATCTTAGCAAAATCTTGGGCTACAATTAGTTTATTTATGTAAATAGGTTTTTCTGGGTTATCTTCCGGTTCTTTGTCGGTGTCTTGGTTTTCTTCTGCAACAGCATCTTCTTTCTTTTCATCTGCCTTAGTTTTATTTTCCACTGTTTCTTCTTCATTCTGTTGCTTTGAAAGTGGGACTTCAAAACCTTCTGGTGCCACATAAAATGGTAGTTTACCTCTTTGCCAGTCATTTAGAACCATTGTAGCAACCTGTCTGATATCAGGTTCACCTTTTTTTAATAACTTCCCTGTGCGAGCAGCCATTTTCTCCAAGAATTCTGTAGCTGTGTCCCAGGCATCCACTTTATATGTTTTAACCAAGTATTCTTTACGGACTCTTTTGATTACTTCCTCTATGTAATCTTCTGGATTTTGAACCAGTTCAACTCTAACAACTCCTTTAAGAACCTTCTCTGTGTCTGTTTCAGCAGACGGGTACACAACTCCTGGACAATCTATCAAAAATATTCTTCTCATCAAGGTAATGTACTGCCAAACTTTAGTCTCACCAGCAATTGGAGCAACCTTGCATACTTTCTTGGATCGTAGAGTATTGATGACTGATGATTTGCCAACATTGGGATATCCAATCAATCCAACACTAATTTGTTTTTTATCAATGTGTAATTTTGCAAACTGACGCAACAGATTGATAAGAGAGCCTTTTCCAAAGGGATGAGTCATTGAAGCATGGAAGGCTATGGTAGGGTACTCAGCACTCAGTATAGCCACCCACCGCTGTGTCACCCAGTTGGGTACTAAATCAACTTTGTTTAGAATAAATATAAGGTGTTTGTGCCTCTTTTCATCTCTGAGGAACTTTTCCACATAAGGACATCTGGTGCCCATAGGGTCTCGGGCATCCAACACTTGTAAAAGGACATCAGAAGAGTCTATTACTTTGTATAACTCATTCCAAATCCTCCTACTCATTCCGGCTCCAAATACCCAGTCTCTCTGGCCCTCCTTCACTCCAGTGTCTTCACGTACCCTGTCTATATCTTTACTCTCATCATAATTGTCTGTGTTTTCTTCTACAGCCTTTGACAAAGTATTTAGATCACTGAACTTCAAATTAACACGCTTTCTTTGTTTCTTCGGGCCAAAAGTTTTGTCAAATCCCTCAGTATCCAATAAATGTACTCTTGCATTTTTTGCCTTTTCATTGAGCAATGTAATTGGTAAATTTGTTGGTTTCATAATTACTTGATAAGGATTTCTGACAGCAGCCCCAAATTCATCCTGGAATTTTTGCAGAGCATTCTGTGAGATCACTCGAGAGTTACCAAACCACTTTTGGCTAGGTTCAACACGAGCTTGAGTTCCTGATGGTAACCAACCTTGAAAAGGCGCAGGTGTTAAAATTTTACCAGTTTTATCCCTCTTCGCCTTGAAGTTCCTGTACATCTGCAGCCTTTTGATAGTTGCTTTAGTTCTGGGCTTTGCCACTCCCTTTAATCCCTCAGTCGGTCTATCTGGGTTCATGGAATGCGCAGCTTTGTTGATCCCTTGTTTTCGGGGGGCACCCGTTGCTGAACGTACTTTTCCCATTGCGACGTACAAATTTAAACACTTGCCTCAACTTGAGAAATACTACATAAATCACCAATCACGCGGTATACGCAGGCAAATAAAGGTTATCAACGTTCGCGGAATGCTCATGGCTTATGTCAAACCGTAATGGACGAACTTCACGGCAGTGGAAAGGAATGATACTTCAAAATAACTTACGATTTTGGTTAATCCAACTCCTCTCTCGTCAAATCAACGGCCTCTCTGTGTGTTTAGTATATAGTATATAGTTGATAAAGTTATATTTCAAACACAGCTTTTTAACACTTTCTTAATCTAACTTCAATAATTAAGACCTTAAATGAAGGCAGTAACCATAGGCTTTTGCTTTTTGTTTACTTATTACTCACTTCATTCCAAACTTTTTATATTGATTTGTTTTCAAATTATTACAAATGGCAACCCAGGTTTCAAAATCAAAGATAACTCTGTAACACTTTTTTACTTATACTTTTAATTTGTCATCTCAGATTTTGAGAAACCCACTGAATTAATTTAATGATCTGAATGGCTACTGACATGCTTGGGAAGAAGTTTGTAAAAAATAACTGATCTGTTTCTAGATTATTTTGCTAAGTCCTAGGATGATGAACATATAATATAAATAGTCACTACGTGTTTTTTTTAGTTTCTTCATTCCGTTGTTTGGCCTCCGGCTCAAGCTCCGAATCAAGGAACCCTTTGAAGTTTACATAATAAAATAATAACTTGTATGAACTTCAATCGCTAGGTACCCACCGCGCGCTGATGATTTCATAATCTGTGTACCTGTGTCTAACATTTTATCCGCAAGCCTGAGATAAGTCAACGTGCTTTTAACGATATCGGTGCAAAAACCGAAAATGAAAGCACATCGCTGGTACGAAGAATTACTATGACATTAAATGTCAAAAACTCAAATCAAAAGTGTCAATCAAAACAAAATGTCAGCTCCAAATCAGTCGATCAGCCGTATATGTATTTTTCAGCAAATAAACATTAGTAACTTCTCCAAGAATTGATAAGATTTCCTAATGAGAATGATTTGGAAAACCACATGTTCATTATTGATTGAATGAGTAAGATGATTGTGAAGTGTTGAGTGTAACACACTATTCCAAAGTGCTACTTTGTGTCGTAAGAAAATTATCGATAATTAAAACTGCCCCGATGCCTGTAACCTTTAGAAACCGAAAGACAACATGTATGACATGTTGTCCGAGTTTCGAGTATCAGAATTTGATTCATTCGTGGATATATTGAAATTGACTCCTGGTGACCCTTTAGATACATTTGGTGAGATGTGGTACCCCGTGTTTTTGTGGTCTTTGTTCTCTTCAGTGTTTGTGCATACGTGTGCGGCTCTAGTCGCCTTCGGAACTTTAAGGAAGCATAAATATGGGAAGTTCTTCCCTGTGTTGTTGATTGTGATGGGTGTCGTGAGTCCAGTGACTTCAGGTGTAGCCACCAGTGCCGCAGTCGCGTTCATATACCGAGCCGCTAACTTAACTATGCCCCCTATTCATGCAATGATTTGGGGTATAGGTCAAACTGTGCTTGGAGCAGGGATGGGTTTCACAAGAATTTTGGCTACTTTGTAATAATAACAGTTCCATTTAGCTAATAACATCACTGTATATTACAATATATTTATAAATCAAATAAATTCTGAGTCAATTAAACATAGCATTATAGTGATGGGAAAGTAGTTGAGAGGAAAGATGCTGAATGTAGATGCATTATTCTCCTGTAATAGTATAGCAACTTGGCTAGTGTTGTTATGGTCCTCCCTGTATAGAGAATACTCATTAACTATCTGCTGTAAATACATATTCCTTATTATATGTAGCGGCATAAATATTACACAATGTGCTTAATTTTTGTATATGTATGACCTAACGTTCATGTCTCGCATGTTTGTATAAAATAATACTAATGTTAATAGGAAGTTTGTTAAGAAGGTAACTATGCAATAAAATGATGAATTGTTTTAGAATGTAAATACGTGCCTACCTATAAATATAATGACTGATGTTACACAAAAATAAAACATATTTCTAGAAATAGTTTTTCTACTTAAAATATGCAATCATATAGTGGCAATTATATGTTCAATAAATCCTAAATTTTATAACATCTTCAATAAGTATGAGTCTATTGTGATAAGTTGTATACCTGAACTGTACATTTTCATTTTTTATCATAAATGTAATGCATTCCATGTGAAAATTGTATCTAAAAATTATTTATTGTCATTTAATTCTTATAATAGAATGTATTATTTGTGACACTAATCTATTTGCTCATTACTTGTAAAACTTATTAGGCCCACCGACAACACTTACAGCACTACAAAATATAGTACTAGCAACATGCCTAAATTCATATCTTGATGCCTACAATGCACAAAACAACTTTTACCTTTCCCTGGGACTAATCATATTTCAGAGAATCGCTAGTATGGATAGGAAATGAAATGATTGATTATACCATACCCCTCAAGTAGCATCATTATATCCATATTATAAAATCTGGTTTTGTACTTATGTGCCTGTAGATAATAGAACCATTGAATTGACAGTGATTCCATAATAATTTATCCCTTTATGTAGTAACAAAAATGTGTACAGTTGAAATTGTTGAGTTTTCTCCAGTTTTCTTTTGTCCAGTTTTGACCCTTGTTTATTGGACTATGTAATATATTATTGTATTTATTTTCCACTATTTATTAAAATATTGAGTTGCAATTTATTTAGGTATTTGATGGAATAATTTTAAATCAAGTGTAAAAATTAATTTTTTTGAATGAATACATAATGGTAATGTTTACACGATACAATGTTAAGACCTCAGAGTTTTATATAGTACCTAAAGCGAATCAGATTATGGTGATATGTACTTGTAATGTTTTTTTTTTCTGTGGTTTTGGTGTTATTATCGAGTGACTATATGAAGATGTGATAATATGTTTAGGTGTGGCAATAAAAGCATAATGTGAAGAAAGTCCAAAGGTATAATAATTGCTTTTAGTGGCACATTTACATTATGCATGTGTTGTAGCCTAATTGTAGAATTTGCCGCAGTGCGTAGCAACGGCGCTGTTTTTTATTAGCGATCCTCCCCGGCTTCGCCCGTGACAAATAATATACAAAAATATTTCTCGTTTCTCACTCTTTCTATTGGTGAAAACCGCATGACAATCCGTTTAGGAGCTTTTGAGTTTATCGCACACGGACACGGCGGGGAACCCCCCCCCCCCCTCCCCATCTAAAATCACGTGTTCTTTTTGTAATTCAGCATATTATCCTTAATTTCAGGTATAATCGTTCATTCGTAATACACGCGATACCCCTCACCCCCTTTCGAGCCGCACATGATTAAAAGACGATACCATAGTATCGACGAGAAATGGGTAAGTAGATTTTGATACCCCAACCAAATGGATTATGTTTAAACTATGATTATACCATACTTGAGCCAACCGTAATACTTTCCCGCTGAATGTTATACAGAACGGCTCCGTTTTCTAAATGGCTAGCATCTATGAAATGCGAAGAATTGTACAATTTGGCTGCAACACATGTAGTAAGGAAACAAATATTGGGATGCCTACATACTTATAAGACAAGGTATATGTAGCACTAAGGTTCCTGCTCTTACTGTCAAAGGACAGTGATAGCATGTAGGTAATGTGGTTTATTTGTAACTGTATACTTTCATAAGTTTGTACTTATATTGTACAATAAAAATATCACTTGAGTAGAAGCAAAATTATTTAAAAAAATTGTAAATAGATGTATTGTAGAGGAACATTGGAATGAGGAAAAACATTTTCCATACTTCAATATGAATATTATCCAAAGGAAATAAATGGTTTGGATATTTACTAACATGTTTTTATTATAAATCCTTTTATTTAGAACCATCCGAAGCGAGTGTATGTTTGCCATTGCATTATTCTTATTTGATGCTTCCCAGTTTCAGCTCCACACACCAACATTTATTAAACAGGGAAGAAATGAGTTCAGTACGCCTGGACACCTTGTGTAAAAATTATTCGTCGGCCTTTTCCTAATTTTTACGTTTATTCTGATATTTATTACTTTAAGCCATTAACAATTGTTTTGTATTTAAATCTAACTTATTTTTAATTCAAAAATGGTTATTCTAGTTTCTTCTAATACAGAGTAGACATGAGTGTCTTCTGTTTATAAGAAATCATGATTTTTCAGTTTAAAGTAAAATAAAAATCTGAATTAAACATAAAAAAAGGAAAATCAGACGAAAAATTTAAACAACAATTACATGATTCTGGAGGGGACCAGAATCATGTAGATAGGCCAGCACATCAAGTTACCATAAATATGTCAAATTACTTTGATAGTTTTTCAACTCTATTACAAAAGAATAAGGATCACATGCAATTGGGACACTTGACAGTTTAGAATAGTATGATGTACTGGCGTCTGTACCGAACTCAAGTCTGTTTAGAGTTGAATGTACCCGCTAAAGCTGTTTATCACTTCACACAAAGACCTAACCCAGGAAAATGAGTTACTATTTTTACCTCAGTGTCGTGCGCGATAAGCTATGCCAGATTTCCACCACGTACAGAGGCCAGTACATCAAATTACCCCAATGTGTCAGATTTCTTTGATAGTTTTCAACTTTATTGCAATAGAAATAAGGTTCATGTTCTATTGGGAAAATCTGACACATTGCTTGATGTGCTGGCCTCTGTACATTATACTGACTATTAGTACAGTCAGTAGTAATATACTTATCTAGTGATAAGTATATTTTAAAGTGGTAATATTGGTATAAGTATAATTTATATTAGCTAAAACTGAGTGACATTACAGGCAAAAATAAAACTTTATGTAACAATCTAAATTTAATATATTAGGTATTTTTATTTATAATTCAACTTTATGGTATAATAAAAAACCGAATTAATAAGCTAAAAACAAATGCATATTCATCAAAGAAGATATTCTAGAATATTATACCTACTACAATGGCAGCACTGTATGATGTGACACTTCCAGCAGTTTTGTTTCATAGATTTCCGTTCATTTTGACTGCTTAGTGTGAGAATACATATGCGTACAATTGACGGCACGGAACTTGAGCGTTGAACGCAGTAGTGGGGGTAAATCGCGCATAAGAACTTTCTACTGAAGTCGCCTACTGTGCAACTTAATGTCAGCTGCTGAAGATCGATGCCGGTAACTATAAGTACTATAAAATTAATAATGCTGGACAATCCACACAGCATTATCTAGCCCCAAGCTAAACAGAGCTTGTGTTATGGGTACTAGATGACTAATATACTTAATACAATACATAGATAGATATTTATTTATTATGCATAGCAAATACCCAGAACACCCAGAAGAAATCTTTGTAGATCGTACAAACATGTGTCCCAGGGCGGGAATCGAACCCGCAACCTCCTGCGTCGCAGGCGCAGCTTCACCCGCCGCGCCAGATCGGTCGTCAAAAGTGATGTTTTGTTTTACATTGTCGTATAGTCCGCAATAATGACATACCACTAGGAACCAATTTATCGAATGGATAAGCTATAATTTGTAAGCTGTCACACGTCATCATATAGTGCTGCAGGTCTAACTATTCATCATAATATATTTATATATAATATATAAATTTTATATAAAATTACATTGCAGCTGCATTTCTAAAAGGGTTACACAGAAGTGTTCAGTGAATCCACATTTTGCCAGTTATATTTAAGTCCCAAGTAATAGGGGTGCGCCTATAACTTGACATTTGTGAAAGTACTTGCAGAAATATTCAAATAAATTTAGTATACCTTTTACCCTGTATTTGAAATATTCATAAACAACAGTAGAACATTTTTATAGAGTGCTGCTACTGTGAGAATATTTTAAGTAATTTTTATTGATCCTGTGATAACGCGTAGTTTCCTCATCATCCTCATGGCTACCTTCGTGAATCTCTTCAAGGGTAATGGGTAGTTCATATTCCTGGTCCGTCACCAATGTAGTCTGAAATTTAAAAAAGATTTTTTAAAGAAAGTGTAACACTGACTTTTTTTTGTAAAAGTACATTGTAGTGTCGGTTTGTAATGACCAAATAACCGGTTTATACAAAATACATCTCGGTTTGCTTGAGGTAATCTCCGAATCGGCAGATAGCTGATGTCAAAAGAAACTAAGTATCTTAGGTGTTGGAGAAAGAATTAGGGTTTCGCGAAAAAATAAACCCATGAATTTTTGTCGCGAGCTGGTATAAAATAAAGTAAAACAAAATAATTGAAATGTTGGTAAACTGCAATAAAGGATTCCGTAAATTAGATAGGTATTTAAAAATATATCACCTCACGAAGTTCTTCATCTCTCCGACTCAATCTGCTAACACTCTCTTGCAATGATTTAGTCTCTGAGGTAGCATCTTGCAATACTAACTTAAGTTCTACAATCTCTTTTCTTGCATTCGATAACAATTTTTCCGTAGTTGCCAAGTTTTTCTTCATTTCCTCATGCTCTACTTCTAATTTAGTCTTTCTATTAGAAAGGCTTTTAATTCTAGTCTCATATAGCTTCAATTCTGAATCAGCTTCATTGATTCCTCTAACATTATTGGAGCTTTCGGACTGCAAATTATTGCACATTTGCTTTAAATATGAAATGTTCTGTTCAAGAATAGTTTTTTCTTCAAAAATTAATTTTACTTCATTTTCTAATGCATTTATTTTGCATTGCATAGCAGCTATACGTGAAGCTTGAGAGTCGATGATATTATCTTTGTCTAATAATTTACCTTCAAGACTTTCAATCTTACTTGTATAAGTCTGCAACTGGACTGACTTACATGCTGATTCACTCTCCAAAGAGTGATTAGTGTTTTCCAAAATGTTAGCTTCAACAGAGAGGCTGGCAAAATGTTCTAACATATCAGACCTCTCAGCTTCTTTGTGTGATAACAACTCTTCAATACGCCTAATTTCAGCAACATAGTGCTGTAACTGTTGTTTTAAGCTTTCTACTTCTTTTCGAGATTTATCATATTCTATCTTCATTAGTTTTGATGCACCATTAACATCAGCTAAACTATTTTGCAGGTGTTTATTTTCCATAATAGCAGTATCAAGTTGTTTAGTAAGTCTTAATATTTCACCATTGAGGAAAGTAATTTGTGTTTCATGATCTGCTATTTTGTGTTCAGACACTTTATTTGAACTTAATTTTCTTTTCAAGTCGGAGATTTCATTTTCTAATTTGTTTATTTCATAAGTTTGAGATTTCATCTTTTGTTCAAGCATAGACATACTTTCAGTTTTATGATCCAGCTCCATTACAAGTTTATCCCGTTCCTGGTCAACTTTTCTAATGTTATCCATGAGATTAGATTTGTCATTTCTTAAAGACATTATTTCAGATTGTAGATCTTTGCATTTTCTTTCTAATGAGTCTATAGTGTCTTTAGATAAACTAAGTTTTTTCCGTGCACTCAACAATTCATTTTGTAACTCATTACCACTCCTTTCAGTTTCAATTTGTATATTTTTAATTTGACTTGAAAGTGTTTTCTCTTTTATAACATCTGACTGCATTTTCTTTAGCTGCTCTCTCAAAAAGTGACATTCATCTTGAAGGTGTTCAGTAGAAGCTTTTCCATTTCTGCTGGTCATTTTATAGGAACAATTTTCCTCTTCCAGGTGTTCAATCTCTTTCTGTTTAAATACTAAATCCATTTTTAATTTCTCTGATAATTCCAATGCTTCTTTATACCTTAAATTATATTCCTGTTTATCTTTCTTTAATAATTGGATTTCATTCATTAGTTCATTTATTTGGTCTTTGAGTTTCTGAGCATCATTCCTGTAGTAATCGCCTCTGTCACTATGTTTCAATGTATTTAAATTCTTGTACTGACTCAGCTGCTTACTTAAGTTAATGTTTTCTTTTGATAGTTCAGCATTTTCCATATTCAACTGACTTATAACATCTTTAAAATTTTCCTTACTGTTTTCTTCCACATAAGTTGTTTTTCTTTTCAAATCATCATTTTCTTTCCTTAACATCAAAATCTTTTGTTCACATTCACATAACTTGGTGTGTAAATCCCTTATGAATGTATTCTCTTTCGAGTTATTCCGTTTAGGACTATCCCTGCTGTTGCATTTCAATAAGTGCTTGTTGAAGGTGTTCATTATTTCTGTCATCTTTTCTTGAACAGTAGCCACATGAACCTCATATTTATTTCTTTCTTCCCTTAAAAGTTTTTGTAATTCATATTTAGTTGGACAATACATTTCATCTTTACTATGCCCAAACTTATCACTTAGTTCAAATGATTGGCTCCTTTGGGGCAATGTAAGTATCTTATCTTGTAAACTTTTATTAAGATCTACCAGATTTTTTATTTCATTGTGTAAAGCTTCATTTTCTTTTAAAGCTATTCTATGTTCTTCTTGCAATTTATTCAATTCAGTTGTGTTTTCTTTATTTGACTGTTGTTCTAAAATTTGCTTTTCTAATTCACCATTTCTTGATTGCAAATCCTGTATAATGTCTTGCAAAACTTTAACTTCATTCAGCATTGCAGATAATCTCTTGTTGCAGTCTTCCTCGACCTTTAATGCTAATGTGTCCACTTTCTGTACCTCTTCTCGTAAACTTTTATTTTTGTCCGCAAGAGAGAGTGCACGGAGCATTGCTTCATGTTGTTTTTCTAAACTATTGTCAAATTCTTTTTTCAGAATCTCATTAACAGATTCTAGTTCTCGTAATTCTTTCATTAGTTTTTGAAGCCTCTCATTAGAGCTCATGTTACAACAGTCTCTATTAATAGCTGATACAGGTCTACCACCTTCTAGTAACATATTCAAGCGTATTATTTCATTATCTCTGTGTTCAACTTGATTATTTAGCACCATTATTTCATCACAATAACCTTCAATCTTTTCTTCAAGTGTGTGAATCTTATTTGTCAGTTCTGTAAGATCTCTTTCACTGCACAAACTCTTTCTTTCACTACATATGCATGTTTTGGATAAACTACTGCCCTCTCCATCGCGTCTCTTACTTTTATTGCGAGTACTTAATGTTTCAGCACACAAACCCCTGAGACTTAAGTCTCTTAAATCATGTTGTAATTTGGTAATACTTAAATCTTTCTTCGTAAGCTCTTCTGACAAACTCTTGACTTTCCTCTTAGACTCTTTTGAAAGTTTGAGATTTTCTTCTGTTAATTTCATAATCTCTTTGTGGAGGCGATTATTTTCCTGTATTAACTTAGCGTTATCGCATTTATAGGGCTCGGCTTCCATCATCAAGGAATCACGCTGCATTAAAGCTTCTTTAGACAAATCCATGTAGTGCTGTAAACTGCGAGTAGTTTGTAAGAGGTCTGCTAGTATACATTCTACCAGAGGAACGGCGTCTATCGGTAATGAGATGTTATAACCGAGATCCTCCAGTTTGCGCTTCAAATTAAAATATGCTTCACCCATTTTGCACGTTTGTCCTCACGACTTCGCACAATCTAAAACTGGTTTAATAATTATAACAGAATATTTTACTAGTGTCATTGGGTACATACACATAGTAATATTCTGTTTTGTTACAAATATTTACAAAATTCAATCCAACGGGATTTCGTTCAAGTTTTGTTTGGATTTGATTTAGTTGAGTGACATCTGTGTCAGTGTCAATCTGTCTGATTGTGTCAATGCCTAGTAGGTTTTTTTTTGTACACAAACAATAATTTATTATACTATAAATTTAACTATGTATAGTCACCGGCACGTAAGTTGGCAAGGTTTTGGCGTAGTGGGGGTAAGTTCGCGCATTGTGCACTTAGTGGAACAAACAAGTGGTGACT
The DNA here is from genome assembly GCA_905147745.2 of Phlogophora meticulosa. Classification (NCBI taxonomy): domain Eukaryota; kingdom Metazoa; phylum Arthropoda; class Insecta; order Lepidoptera; family Noctuidae; genus Phlogophora; species Phlogophora meticulosa. The sequence goes on along the minus strand of LR990533.1, from coordinate 10,838,559 downwards.
TTTATTGATCGTCATTATTTTATGGTTATTGCCATCATTTATATTTAATAATATCTGATTAGAAGAAAGTTGAAGAAGGGAGTGGAATTCGTAAAGTTTATTGGGAGTTATAAATAATATGCATACAAGGAAAGTATGCTCAAAAAGTATGCGAAAAAAGGCATACCTTTTTTTGCCTTAATTTTTTAATTTAAAACAACAACAATAACATCAACTCGTAACAAAAACTAAATTTAAAAACAATAACAATAACTCTTTAACATAAACACAACAAAAACAAAGGGTACAATTTTCGTGCACGCAAGTGTAATCGGGAGTTCGGGAGGCAACAGTCGACTGTTGCACCAATCGCGCGCTCGGATTGACGCTACCTCATACCCCGCGTCCCGCTTGACTACCAAAGAGACCTAAAAAACGACTTGTGCGTATCTAACGACTCTTGCCAAGTTACATGCCGATAATTATACATATAAACAAAAATAAAATAAAATAAAAAGCCGACCAAGACACTCAGGAGTAGAAGTACGCCTCCACATCGCTATCATCTGGAAACGTGCCCAAAAGACTGGCAGAATTGCCGCGTTGGACGGCAATACCAATTCTTTGGGCATAGAATGAGTCGGCCCTCTGGTCACGCGGTGTCGATCAGTCGTTGAGAAATTATAAAAGAGACGTGCACTTGGGCCCCATGACCCGAGCGTGCAACCCCAAACGGGTCTAAACTGTAATTACCAATAAGGTTACAGTATTTGCGCCGTTTGAGGGCCTCAGCACCAGCCGTGGCAGCGCCAGCACAGCCTGCCGTGCATGAAATATGAGAAGGCTCGAGGGTATCGACACAAGTTGTGTCCCACACCAAAGGCCTACCTATCTTCCAAGGCAACATCAACATCAACGTCGTGCCGTCTATTCTCTCACCATCGTCTTGTACCAAGCCGTTAGATCCGAATACCGTTGGTACGCCGGCAGTAGCAAGAGCTCGACGAATAATATCGTTGACGCTGGTGTGCTGTGCTATGCGACCTGTGACACTTCACCACAGTGACACCGATGCGGAGGGTCACCTAAGCGTAGTAAAATGTGGTATTCGTATCTAATAATTCCATGGTATACAAAGAAAACAATTTAGACTGAGATTCAGAGATATTTCTGTAATCATAATAAGATAGGTCTAAGATAAGTATCGGCTAAGCTCATCATTCAAAAATTGTATTCAGAGACCATCGTCTCTGAATGCAATTTTTGACTATTTTTATTTTTTACTATTACTCTGCCTACGAGTATGTAGTCATCTGTGCAATTTGTGTCATAATCTGCCTATCTGACATCTGTCTGTATCTGTCTGTGTCTGTGTTGTTATTTGTCAAGTTTACTTTTGTGGAATACGTTTTAGTGAAAAAACGTTGAATGAATCATGAAAAAAGTCGACGTGTAATTAAAACAACAATTATAGTACTACATTACATGTAGCATGTAAACAGTCGCCTGTTACAATATGAATCCGTATAAGGACATAGAAGAAAGTTCCTTCGTAGCATCACCTCACTTATCTTACGATGACATAGCTACGAAACTGCTGAAAGACAATTACTTCCTCACAGCCTTGGAGCTTCATACAGAGCTCGTAGAGAGCGGCAAAGAACTGCCGCAACTAAGAGAATTCTTCTCCAATCCAGGCAACTTTGAGCAACATGTTTCTAGGGCATCCGAATTTTCTTCGATGCGTAAGTTATTTTTATTTGCGTTGGAATAACTCACAAATAATCGTGTTTAAAATACTAATCAGCTATTTTCCAGAGAGTCAAATGTTATTTTTTTTACAGTATGATACACAAATCCTTTCACGATCCTACTTTATAATTTATTATCCATCAATATAATGAAGTTATCGGAAGTTTAAGTTGCACGAAATCTTTAATTGAAGTTTTTTACTATCCTAGTGTGTTTAGAACTAAGTAGTATTGATATGAAAAATTAATTATTATTTTATCCTTAGATCGGACGCCAAGCCAGGCCACACTTGATTCACTGGACACTGCCCGGTACTCTGAAGATGGTGGTGGTGACAGAGGTGGCAGTGGCGGTGATGTTGCAGTGCTAGAGTTTGAGCTAAGAAAGGCCAGAGAAACCATCAACTCACTTAGAGCGAACCTTACTCAATTTGCTGGTAATTATTAAGTTTTATGCAAGTGTATGTATTTGGAATGAAAGTGTGAATTCAATTAATTTCCTTGATAAGGTGTTGTGACACTATAGTGACTGATAGCTGTGTATTGAGCTGTTTTCCAATTGAAATACCTACATACTTAGTTTAAGAGTACTATATTGTATCTATTCTATTCTACTGTAAAGCAAAATTTTTGTAAAGATTATTGATCCTTATTTATTTTAACAGTTTTTTGAAGATTAACTCTAATTATAACTGCCATTACTATATATATGATTAGCATGAGCAAAGAAATCTATACTATAACTAGCTGTCCCAGCGAACTTCGTCCCGCCTCAAAAGTTGAGTTACACTGCCATCTGTTAGAAATATATGGAACTTATAAGAGGAAAACGTTTAATTTGCAATAAAAAAAATATTAAGGTCAAAAATCGAAATAAAAACTATCCTATCTCTCAAGTTGGATCGAACTGGACATGGTGTGCGAATTTTATTATAATCGGTTAAGTGGTTTAGGAGTCCATTGAGGACAAACATTGTGACACGAGATTTATATATATTAAGATATTAATTTTAGTATAGATAATAATGTCATATATTTCTTTGTAAGTTTGCAAGTAATCTTCCATCCGATCCAATTCTATAAATGTTCTTACTGTTAGAAACTACATTTTTCCTGAGTACTGTAGGCTATTATTATTTTCAAAACTATGCTTTATAGGGCGTAAAGAGGACAATAAAGTTTGAATGGAAAAATACAAAATCCATGCTGACAAGGTCGCTTTAATATTATAATGTGTCAATTAATAATGCAAGATACAAACACAAACACAAGTGCAAAATAAAAAATGGTGTTATATTCCATATAATAATATTGCAGATGGGGAATCTACATTAGACAAAAGCGTTAAAGATTTGTCCATTCAGCGCACCCTGAAGCCTCATGAAAAGAGAGCTCTGAACTTCCTTATCAATGAGTACCTTCTCCTTCAAGATTATAAACTCACTTCCATAACATTTTCTGATGAAAATCCGGATCAGGTATGTATGTAGTCATTACTTCATTGGAAAAAGCATGTTAATGTGATCATAAAGTGCCTTCATAGCCAAGTAAGGATTGTAGCCTAATTACAAAAACAGAATCCAAATAATTTCATCCTGTCCAGATAGACAGGATGAAAATATTAAGGTTCTGTTATGAGTAACACAGCGATTTCAGTCAGAAACTATTGGCAAGATATTGATGAGTAGTGGAAAAAATGTGTTTTCTATGTTATTATGAACATTTTGAACACATAGTGAACATTATAGTGAAATCACAATAAACCAATTAGTGGTGGCACTCCAGACCACTTCTAACAGAAGAATGAAAAAATATTTTAGAGGACAGGGTATTGTTGGATCCCAATTGGAAAATATTATGGGGTTTCTAAATGACTTTTTTACATCAAATAAATTATAAGTTAGTTAATTAATTAGTGTAGAATATTTACTTAAATAACTTGGATTTTGTTACAAACATTATCATTACATGTCTTATTTATTGTAAAGAAATATAATAATTAATCTATACTAGCATTATGGATTGCATGGCTGTAGCTTTTAATTGAATATAAACAAGTCATGTAAGAGCAATTTGTTGTTGCTGTTATGTATCTTGTCAAGGACAATGCAGGAAAAACCTGATTTTTTTATGTAACAAGCAATTCAATAAAAATAAACCATGTCTTAATTGGTTGATAAAAAATTGTATACTGTTGCGTAATGCATCATCTCATACTTACTATTTTTATTCTGGGAAATGTATAAGTTTGAATACAGCTAAAGGCATAGGCTCACTACAAAGTCTGTATGCTGTCGTTTTATTTATGTAAAAACCGATGACATACCTCAATTAAAAAATTCCATTCAATTGATTTCAGGAGTTTGAAGATTGGGATGATGTTGGGCTTAATATGCCCCGACCAGCAGGACTGGTGTCATTATTCCGCGGCAACACCTCAGGCATCAGTCCACCCAAAACTGACGTGTCTACAGAAATGGACTGGTCATATATAGAAGTGGATTGTCAAACGGATCTGGATGAAGGGAATGTTTGTGTCAGCTGTCAGACTTCATTGGACCATGAAACTGATTGGAGCCATGAGGTGAAGCATATTTTCTTACTATTATTGCTATTAAATTTAATAAGATTGATGAAAATTATTTAGGCAAAACATACTGAGCTCCTGCACAACATAGGTTTAAAAGTTGGTGAAATAAGCTGCAGACTTATCCATTTTCCTACTTACACATGTGGCCTTGACCTAGTTTTTATCTCAGGTGGCGAGATATACGGTGCTCAGGAATATATGCATTATTGTTGATACATCAAATTTATAATTAACTATTGTTACATGATTAAATTTCTAATTTACAGCTCCTCATCCAAGCCGAAGAGATAGAATTACTGAAGCAAAAAATAATAGCCCTTGAGACTGAAAAACTGAACTTCCAAAAATTATATGATGCTGCCATTGTCAGCTTAAACTCACTCACAAGTCCTGCGTCGGAGGGTAAAGGGCTAGACCTCCTTATACCCGAAGATAAGCTGTTATCTGTGCAAAGGGTAGAACAGACTTTAGAAGCCAAGCCTATAACGTGTACAGCTTCAGAGAATCATTACGGAAGTGGTAATTCGAATCATAGTGTGACTCCAGAGCAGTTTGAGATGATTGATAGTGAGAAAAATAGTGCAATGTGAGTAGCCAGATATATATTACTAGTAACTATTGACGCCCAACTTATAGACGAGTGTGAGTTATTTTGAGCCGATAACAGTCGACGATCGACTGTAATCTGGCAAGCAATGCGAAGTATAATGTTGCGAGCAATGTAACACACGTTGAAATTGTTAAAATGTATTAGATTATCTCTACCAGTTAATTATACATAGATTCATATCAAATTACAAAATGCATTGTATGCTAATGTATGTATAACAATTAAGTATGTATATAGTTAGTATTGTGTTTTATTGTATACTATGAATGTTTCATGATTCACATTTTATCGGCCTTAAAAATGGGAGGCATACTCAATAAGAAAGAATTTAGCTTTTTACTTTTATGCGTAAATTTATATTTACTATCTACAATAGACATGTGTCCTAGGTATAAAATATAAATATATTAAGTCTATTTAGTCCGTCAGTAAGATTACCAAAAAATATTGGACACGTATTTTTTGCTTACTCAAATCAATTAAAAGTGGCAATGATATAGCACATCAAAGTTCAGAAGAAGGGGCTTGTGACGTCACTGTTACATTAAAAGTGTAGCACGGCGTGACGTCACGCGCAATTTCAACGCACTATATCGTCGTCATTTTTGGTTTACCTGACAAAAGATAAAATGCTTTATTTTCAACAGAACAAGAAAAGGTTCAAACTTAAGTTCGTTTGAGGCGACTGGCGAGGGTGCTGCCGGCGACAACAGTACGCGCGACTCGCCCCTGCGGCGCGGCAGTGTGACCACGCTAGACGAGACGCTCAGCATCAACGACGCCGGCGAGTGGACGCGCGTGCCCTACGAGTACAACAGCATCGAGACCAACAGCAAGGAGATGTGGATCGATAGGTAACGTGCCTTGTCTGGATTGGGGACAGCTTTTGAGAGAACCTGGCAATAGAAATATTTTTTTTTACTATGCAGAGTACATAATTTGAAAAAAAAAGGTGAATAGCTATATTAGTTCTATAGCTATGATTTTCTTTTCTTCACATTTTTTTTTATTTTCTTAACAGTGGTATACCCAACGGGCTTAAAGTATCGATATTGAACTGGTGCTGCGAAACATTGAATTTGAACGAGCCCCTAGCGAACGACCTCCTAGCCGAGCTAGTGAGCAGCGACAAGCCTATCACTCTGCCAGGACTACTCACACTTGTTGCAGACACGCTGCCTCGGGTTAGTTCACATTTGTAATGTTTTTAATGTTTCATATCCAAAGTGTGTCAACGGCATCCTATTTCTAAGCCTCTGCTGTCCGTCCATGTATCTCATCAACCTTACATAAACAGTTGAAATTTTCACAGTGTGTATATTTCTATTGCTGCTATAACAAACAAGTAAAATAATAAAACTTAAAAGGAGCTCCCATATCTGTGTCTCTTGAACCGTAACAGGTAGAAACATGAAATTTTCAAAAAGTGTTAAATACTGTAGCTACAACCTCCCCCCCCAGCTGCTGCCGCACACGCTGGTGGCGCGGCGCGGCGAGGCGGCGGCGCTGCTGGCGGCGGCGGCCGCGCTGCTGCCGGCGGGCCACGCGCGCCGCGCACGCGCACTGCACGCGCTGCTCACGCTCGTCAAGAAGCCGGACCGGCCGGACACACGGGCCATTTGTGAAGGTATGGGGGGACTCAGTTATGATTCAAAGCAATCTGGGTATTGTGCCTCGCTAGACAACTACCGCTTACATATTTTGTAGCGTTTTTACATCGACACTTTTTTTTTTCAGCAACCTGCCTAGTAGTAAAATGGGGCGGCAGCGGAGAAGTCCTCTCCTCGATAGCCGAGTTATTAGCATCGAGATCCGTAGAGCGAAGGGTATTAGCAAGTCAGGTGTGCATGGCCATAGCTCCTTACGTACCCATTGAGCTATGCACATCCCTACTCCTAAGCCTCGTGGTCCTTATGTGCGAGTCCAATGAACTAGAGATCAGGACCTTAGGACTCAAGTCTGCCTGTCTCATATGTCCCGTCGCGGAACATAAATACAGCCAGCTAGAAAGTCTGATGTTAAATTTCTTGAAGGACCCGGTCGAAAAATGTGTGAAGGATACTGTAAATATATTTGTACCTGTTCTTGCAAGAAGTGCTTTGATTGCAGGTAATTTGTAGATACTTATTTACCTTTTGTTGAAGGAGACGAAACAAGCATAATACTTAACTACGACAATAGGGATGTGTCCTAGGTAAAAATATATTAAATCTGTCAGTAAGATTACCAAAAAATATTGTACACGTATTTTTTGCTTACTCAAATCAATAAAAAATGACAATGATATAGCACATCAAAGTTCAGAAGACGGGGCTTGTGACGTCATTTTTACGTTAAAAGTGTAGCACGGCGTGACGTCACGCGCAATTTTAACGCACTATATCGTTGTCATTTTAGGTTTACGTGTAAAAGAAAAAATACGTGTCCAGTATTTTTGAATAATCCAACTTTCGTACCAATCAGAATTTTTAAGGACACTACCCTATTCATGAGGACAATACAAATATAACATCTAATAATTTCTCTGAATATTTGTTCCTTTCAAGAAAACCATTTTTAATATTGTCGCATATCTAAAGAATTATTTAATTTATATTCCAGGAAAATTCTCAACGGACTTGTGCAGTCGAATAATGTCGAATTTAACTAAAGCGAGCAGTGATAACGAGTGGAAGTCTGTGCTCTTATATTTAGATGTGATGCGGGTGTTAGTGTTAGCGAAACTGGCCTATGTGGTTAATGTACAAATAGTTAGGGATGTTACCCTTAGCAACTGTGATATGCAATCGGTTAATTTACAAGAAGTACCCTTAGAGGAAATGGAGTATTTTATGGAACTACAGTGTTACGTCACGGACAATGTTGACGCGAAAATATTGTTAGGAGCCGCAAATAATATAATTAAGGAGAAGCCTGAAGTCAGATGGTCGGAGTTAAGTTGGTTTATTAGCACGTGAGTATTACTTACAAGACTATTTTCTTTGCACTGACATGGTTTTTACAAGTTTTTTATTTAGTTTCACTTGTCCCGGTGTTTGTCTTTATCCAATCAGATCTTGCAAGATTTTGATCTACTTCCTCTTATCCTACGGAGTTACATGTTGGTACAGTTACGATGAAAATAGTTTTTTTTTTATAAGTGTGACCCTGATTGGCTCTAGAATAAGCATTAATTTTTAACGGTCAGCAGCACAGACACAAAATATTATATGCGCATTTTATTATAGTAGCCCGTTTTAACGATAAAAGCTGATTTTATAAAACTATTTTTCAAGTTAGGACTAGTTCTGTGTGTCTTCTTTATTTCGCGGATGTCGAACGTTAGTGATTAGTATTCTTAACGGCATCGATATGTGCTTGAAAACCATATTGGTGCACTTAAAATCATGCTTATGACGGAAGGAAGCCCGTGTTCTACTGTAGATAAAGATATTCCATTCTAAAATATTTTTCTCAAATACTACAAAACTTATTTATTTATTTATTAAAATCTCCCTTACAACTATCATTACAGGAATGTTCCTAATGCGATAGCTCGGTCTCAAAATTAAATTTACTTATTTACAATATAAAAACATTATATGATAAACCTAAAAAAAAAAAAAAACAAAAACAAAACACTAGGTACAAATCTTAACATCTACGTAATAATATAATAATCATGGCTTCTGTACATCACTCCCTATCTATAAAAACACAATATTTAAATAATAAAACAACAACATTTAGCCTACTCTAATCTACATTATAACATAAAATAAACAACAATATTTTTGCGAAACTAAAATGCTTGACTTACTAACTTAATGTACTTCTCTTTACAGTTTAAAACAAATTCTAGAAGTGGCCACAAATATTAAAGTTCTCAGCCACACAATGATATATGAGGTACTTATATCATTGGTCAATAGTTATGTGGACAATTTCGGCGTACCATTCACTACACACATACTGAAACCTATACTGAGTGACGTCATATCGGAGTTAGAACAAAAGATGGAAAAATTGCATCCTGTGAATGTGGACACCACTATTCTTGTTGGTATTTATTTAGTCACCATATTACCTGCGCTTGAAGATAGAACACAACATGGAGAGTTTTTACAAAAGTAAGTCGCCTGTCAACTATTCCTCAGTTATGCAGTCGTTGCAAATCACGCATTGTGCCTTTTATAACATTGACATAAGGTTTAAATTGCAATGTTTGACACTCGCCAGTAAAATGCGTGCATGTTTCGTTCGTGGTAATTGTTTTTCAATCATGTTTCCACATTAAAATTTTATTATCGTTCTGCTCCATGACAAAGGTTTGTATAGCCAGAAAAGACATGAGCATTAATCAGACTTATATTGATGATAAGTTCAGGATTCCTCGTGATGTTTTCCATTATCATTGTGATGTCACTGTGTGTGTGCCAAGTTAGACTTAGAAAGTACATTATGGATTGACAAAAATAATAAATCACGACATTACATCATAGAGATGAGAAATTCCATAGAGAAATTCAAATAAAATAAAATTAATGCAATAAAAAGTATAACATAGTTTTGAACATTGATCCCAAACTAGGCAAGCCTATATCTTGGGTACCGATATGGAGGGTTTGCCTTTACACAATTTTATATTACATAAAGCATAAAATGAACAAAAGTAAAAAGTAGTACATATTAATAAAAAAAAAATAGTACAAATAAATGCTTGACTGTGTGTATGAGTATGGGAGTGTTTATGTTAGAGAAAAACTAGTGTTTTGATTGTATGTGTGAGTAAGTGTGAATGTGTATTGTGGGTAGGTATGTGTTTTAGAATGTGTAAGAAAGAGACATGAGAGTGGCAGATTTATGCAAAATCTTATTTTACCACTTTAATTACATTTTCTTCATCCGATTAATTAATACTACAAATTCCTGTGCCGCTATACTCTGACTAATTTATTTTATTACAGATGGATCATGTACAGCAGCATACGCGGTCTTCCAGTCAAGATATTTTCTATACCATTGAAATGGGTGGCTGAGCACAGAGAAGAGTCGCTCGACTTTTATTTACAACATCTTCGAGAATGTTAGTATTATAGTTATTTTATTTGGAATTATGAAAACGCTAAATCTAAGTGTCTCAAAGCATGATGATCCGAAAATATCATTGCACGAGTCATTTAGAACACACTAGCGATGAGTATGTGTTATATGAAAAGATGCTGACTTCATCTAGTTATCATTTTTAATCCAACTCACCAAATAAATTTCGATTATCATCTCTTGTGTAACGCAACACGGGTTTTAGTCATGTTCTATTTTTAAGTGTGGCTAGAAAAGTAGATGCCGAAGTTTTTTTTGTGCATCTCGCAGTTTATCCTTCAGGGATATCTACTGCTTAACCGAACTTTCCTGCGGGGACTTAATTAGAAATTAAGGCCTCCAGCCAGGGCGCAGAAGACTTAAAACCTAAGCGACCAACCGCTAAGGGCACCCCCTGCTGGGTATGAGCCTCGGCTTAGGACGTCGTAAATTAAACAACTACTGGCTCAGTTACGCGGCCTGGCTCGAGCAAAGGTCGACGGCGAGGACGGAATAAATAAATAAAAAGATTCTACCAAAGTCTAGTGTAAATTGGAAAAGCACGTGTATCGCTTGGCTACGAATGCATGCTAAGACCTGCGTACCAGCTGAGAGGAAATAAAGATAGATAAAAATCGAAACAGCGGGCTCCAATGAGCTCTCTATTTTGATATTTATGATGTTAGCAATACGATTTATTGTCTGCATTCTCTCCCTTAAAATTACGCTTTACTAAAACGATGAAGGCGCCATTTCAATTGTATTCTCATCATCATCTGCCAGGCCTTTTCCCAAATATGTTGGGGACGGCATCCAGTCTCTCCGGATGCAGCTGAATACCAGTATTTTACATGGAGCGACTGCCTATCTGACCTCCACAACCCAGTTACTGGGCAACACGATACCCCATTCTCATCTCTACTTATATTCATTGTTAACAGTTGCTGCTAGCAGTTGTGAAAGTTCAAGCGGTAGTACAATTCGCATGTATATCGCGAACTTACTCACTGAGCTGCTGAACGCGACGGAATTGAGCGAGAAATGTATCGAGCGACAAATGTTACCCGCCGTCATGGCGCTGCTGCACGATGAGAACGTGTAAGTTTTATCATTATGATCTACAGAGCATGATTCTGCGAAACTTATCAGTAACCCAAAATTATGATGACGATGATGATATCACATAACATTACGTCACGCAGCGCCCTGTATTCTACGAAGGGTTAGGCAGAGTTGTATGTATCGATAGTACACCCACGTTTTGCCAGTTATGTGTAAGTCGGTAGTAATAAGGGCCGAGTCTACTACGATAAACCGGACATATATTTTTGTACGGTCGCAATTGCGTTTTCTGAGCGTGGTCTTTATATATTTAAAATAATAAAATATTTAAAATTTTGCATGCTATGTTCTATACTAGCTAAACATGCTTGTACCTCAATTTATATTCAACACCCTTATACCATGTTTTAAGCAAATAAATATATCTTTATCTTTGATTCTGTTCAGGTTGTACGGAGAATAAAATGTTAATCCACAATCAAATTCTTATTTACTAAATTTATTATTCTTGGTCGTGTTTGACTAAAATGTTTCTAACATACAAAAAAATACTTTTCTTCAAAGCTAACAACAATCTGTCTAGGTCCAGTATTTAAGGAGCAATTGACGAAAATATGTTTTTGTAAAAGAGAAAAGTTGCGTTTTTGTAGTTATCATTTCATTCTCGGGGAAGGCGGTTAACTTTTATTCGGTCTTTATAATGGAACGTCACTCAAGACTTGATACTATTTTCAACCAATCATGGAGTTAGGTTCTGTAATGACGTACCTAATGGACTAGCGTTGATCTCACTGATACCTACAGATGCCATCACATCAAGCTATCCCAAACTGTCATTTTTCCCAATTGAACATGAACCTTATACCATTAAAATAAAGTTGAAAAACTATCGAATAAATTTTATAGATTGGGGTAGGTTGAGTTGCTGGGCCTCTGTACCTATAAACTGCCTGGGTAATTAAAATGTTCCCTAAGAATATTATACAAGAAGAAATTAATCAGTTTTATTTTGATGCCTGAAATTTCATCATTTTCATTTCACTAGATTTCAAAACGTGGTTATATAAGTTAAATTTTATCTTTTAGTCTCTTCTGGAAGAAATATTTTAAAAACTACGCCAAGGGTGTCGATTTTCAAGGCCCACACAGACAGTCTGCTCGATAATCATAGATCTTCAAATGTTACGAAGTGACTTAAGTCACTTCGTAACATTTATAAGGAAGAAAGAGCTTAAAAGTATATAATTTATTATTGAGATGACATTCCGGACCAATAAGTCAGTAAAGCATTGGAGCAGTAACGTCAAAATTATGATATAAAAGGTATCAAGGGTGAAAAGCACGCTTGGGTCAATCGAAACAAAATTGTGAGTGCTACGTTCACGAGTATTCAATATTTTTTAATTACGAAACAAATCGGGAGGCTGTTATTATTACTAGTATTGTGACTACGGTGCCTAGACTATTATTTTTACAAAGATCTTGCAGAAGTTGATAAGGGAGAGCTTAGAACACTTTCGGGTGGAAATCTGGTGATCGCCCTAGCTAAAAACCTAATATTAGGTCTTTACCTATGAAATTACCGTTCTGCAGTACTGGCCATTTCAAATCTTGGCCATTTCAATTTTTTTTCCAAAAGTAGTCATTTGTTTATTGATTAGTGTTACATTTTCATCGCATTTAAATCTTTTTCGTCATCATGGATACGTTAAAAATTCGAGTGATTATGGAATATGAGTACCGTCGTGGCAGCAACGCGGCACAAGCGGCACGCAACATCAACGACGTTTACGGAGCTAACACTACAAACCAACGCACTACCTGTTATTGGTTTGCTCGCTTCCGTTCTGGAAATTTCGACCTGAAAAATGAACCTCGCGGTCGTCCGAAGACTTTGGTCGACAATGACGAATTAAAGGCGATTGTGGAAGCTGATGATACACAATCTACGGCTGAATTAGCAGCAGCTTTCGAGGTTAGCGTCAAAACAATATTGGTCCATTTGCGTCAAATTGGCAAGGTAAAAAAGCTTGACAAATGGGTGCCCCACGAACTCAATGATCGCCAGCGCGAAGTACGCGTCGAGACGTGCCTTGCACTGCTCAACAGACACACAAATGAAGGAATTTTGAACCGCATTGTTACCTGCGATGAAAAATGGATTCTGTTTGATAACCGCAAGCGCTCAGCAAGTTGGTTGGATCCTGGTTCAGCACCTAAACAATGCCCTAAACGAAAACTTACCCCAAGAAAAGTGATGGTCACTGTTTGGTGGTCTAGCGCCGGTGTGATTCAACACAGCTTCTTACCAAACGGGGTGAGCATTACTGCAGATGTGTACTGTGAAGAATTGAACACAATGATGGAGAAGCTGGCACATCTCCAACCAGCATTGGTCAATCGCTCGTCTCCGCTGCTCCTGCACGACAACGCGCGACCTCATACTGCACAGCAGACGGTCTCCAAGTTGCAAGAACTGGGGTTGGAAGCTCTCCGTCATCCGCCCTACTCACCAGACCTTGCGCCTACAGACTACTACTTTTTCCAGAATTTGGATAACTTCTTGGCGGGAAAAAAATTCAATACCCGAGAGGCAGTACAAAATGCCTTTGAAGAATTTGTTGCCTCCCGTCCAGCTGATTTCTTTAAGAAGGGCATCAATAAACTGCCACTGCGTTGGCAAAGATGCATTGATTGCATGGGTGATTACTTCGATTAATACAAATAAAAAAATACATGAAAAAAATTCATTTAATTTTTTTCATACAAAACGGCAATTTCATAGGTAAAGACCTATTATTTCTACTTTGTTATCGACGGTACATCTGTATTGTACTATTAAATCCCAGTACGTGGACACGTTTGCTGTGGCTTCAGAAGTGTTGTACATATCGTCAAGAGAAAATGAAACTTAGTAGGTACATGTGACTTTAAAAAATGGAGAAATGTGGATTTTACTATAGGTGCACTTCTGCCCAAACCTACGTGGAATACAGGCGTGATGTTGTTGTAACATCCATACTAATATTATAAATATGGAAGTAACACTGTCCGTCTGTTACCTTTCCACGCATAATCAGCTGAGCCGATTTTTTTTTAAATTTGGTAGATACCAAATGAAAAAAAAACGATAGATACGGTTATGGAGCTATGGAGATCCATAGCTCCATAACCATGTACATATTTTTTATATATATATCTATTTAATTTATTTATAGTGTTAAAATTGTGTGTATTTTGTACTTTAGTTAATCAATCAATGTTTTTACTATATTTGTAAAGGTCTGTCCGCGAAGAAGCGATATCGTCATGGGGCAGCGTGACGCGAACATGTCTGATCCGTGGATTGGACTGTGAAGCGCAGTGCTGGGCGCCCGTTGAGGACATGCTGGGCGGGAACCTGGCGCTCACTGTGAAGGAGGCTGCGCGGACCGCTGAGGCGCTGGCGTTGCTCGTGCTACCTACTGTTGACAATCATGCGGTTTCCGAGAAAGGTACGTGCAGCAAGCAAATATCTTTGAGATGGTAAATTGTATGGTATAGGTTAATAAGTGTGTCTAATATTGTGTGCACACTGCGCGGTTGGGGATCACCTCACGCCACTTTCAGAGCTTGCGAAATTTGATACAGTGGTCTTTATCCAGACAACTTTTGAGCTCTTTAAAAATTATTTCTGTGTAACTGAAACATATGTTCTTGTATACAGCGGTTTCGCTATTATGCGTGGTATGTCGCGGCACGTTGTCTCGCGAGATCCTGGCCGCGCTAACGCCGGGCCTGCAGCTCGCCGTGCACCATTGCCGGCACCACCCCGCGCTGCTGCCCGCACTCAGGTACACGGTCCAAACGATAGTGAGGTATGGGGTTTTAGAAAGAGACGCGCAGGTATGAGTGACAGAGCGAACTTTTTCTAAAATCTCTTGGTGGAAACCCCTTGAAGGAGCATCTGTAATTAGTTTGTAAAAAATAAATCGGGTACTGTAATAGCTTTATGAGCATTGAACTTACTGCTCTCTAAAGGAAACTCAATCTTAACTGCCTGTAAAATCTAACATTCAAATATAACGCGTAGAATGTAATTTCAACATTGACCGTGCTATTGCGCACTCTGCGCTTACTCACGCGCAGTTTTACTTCGGGGTTGTTTTTCGCATAATGTACACAAGAACGTCCAAATTTTATCTTTACAAGTTCACATTTCTATTAACAGAAAACTAGAAGAAGGCGTGCAAACTCCAACACTATCTCAATACAAGGCCGCAATAGAAGCCCTCATACACAACGTGGCGGGCCCGGGCAGCGCGGACATGCCGCGCGAGCCCGCTCCGCGCGCCAGCAGCAACCTGCAGGCCGCGCAGGAGGTGGGCCGCAGGGTCACGCAGATGTTCCAGCAGTCCAAGTCCAATATGAACTTACAGAATATATTTAAGAAGAAAACATAGCTGGGAACAAGTCAAGAAAATATAAATAAATAAAACAGGAATAACTTTAAAGATTTACCTATTATATTTTATAACGGGCCGATATCCGCAACTCCACGACTCTGCGCTAAGATGTCACCTAAACAAAGTTGCGGTTGTTTGAAAGCTGCATTATTATAGAGAGATCAATTTAAATAGACGAAACTGCGCTAGTTCAGTCCCATTGGATACATAATTTGTGTATATACACAAAACTAAAGTGGACCGGCCACTGCTATAAAGGATAGGTTATCCACAGCTACTCCGTTAAATTGTTTGCGAGTCACGCATGCGTGTGATCGTAGTGGACAATCCCGACATTTTCATACCAAAACCAGCAAAGATCGCGTGCGTAGCTCTAGCCTAGCCGTCTTTAACTGTTTTGTTCAGTCCGGCCACTGTAACCACGTCGATCTTGAAGCGTTTTTAATACACGGATTTTGGTTAGGTCAGACAGATATGAAAGTAGAACTGACCTTGTATGGTAACAATAGTGCAATGTAGTAGCCTACTGAGCATGACGTAGGCGGATATTTTCAGATATTTCCGTAAAGTAATGCCAATCACGTTCTAATATTCCCAGAACAGTGCCGAGTCGTTAGTCACAGTGAACAGAGTTTTAGTATCAATTCGCGTCCACTTAAAAAATGATATTATGAACATTGTCTAAACAAGTGTGGTAAATTCTTCATGTTAAACATGTTATGTGTTATACACTGAGCGATAAATACTTGTACAGTCGTCCTATACGGCATATGCAGATGCATGAAGTTCCTTATTGCTATCGATCAATAATAAGGGGCAATAAAAATGAGTGTATAAACATAAAAATAATTGTCACACATTTAAACAGGAAATAGTTTATTGTATTTAAATGTTAACATTATATTACCGCGTCCATGTTTCCTGATACTGATCATAATAAAACCAATTCATTTAATTATGCCATAAACTTTTTTTAGTATTAATAAAAGTAAGGGAATGCTTTAAACGGATGCATGACATAGAATACTCTCCCAACGTCACATTTTAGAAGCCTGTTGATGTTACTGTATAATAAGTCAGATAACTATCTAAATTATACATTCCTAATGATATTACCTACTTCTTTATTCCAATGTCATTTTTATTAATTAATTAATAATGTATTATTTGAATGTGCATTACAGAAGGGAAGATCAGAGTTAGAATTTGAATGTTTTCTTTGTAATGAAAAAAATATTCTGCACAATTATGAACTAATCAAGGCGATGTCCACAATGCGGTTTCTTACTAGCAGGTGCCGTCAATTTAAATCAATAGCTGATAATATTCTGTCCTTACTCTGATTGACCTGGTAAAAATGCAGTTTCCTTCAAATTATATAATATAGTCATATTATCGTCTCGAACTATGATTGGCGCACATATGTAAAAATGCACGTTCAATAAGTTAGTTCTCTTTCAAAAAAGTACTTAATTAGTATTATTTAGTAATTTTTTTAGCTTAGGATAGTACAAATTAGTGCAATATACAACTCGTTATGACATTTCTGTTTATTAACTTCTTCAATGTACTTACGAAGTACTTAACGACTTATCTTTAAATGGATCATTATCTGTGCCTACCCGTAGTCAGTGAGAGTTATGTATACAATGATATCTCTGATTTGTAAACTGTTATTTTGTGCACCATGACATATGACGTCATGGCGTATAAAATAATATTTTCCACTTAGATTGCTTTTACTCTAGAATAGGGCGCAATGTATCAGAGATCTCATTTAAACTACCTAGTATGGTGCTTCCTCACTAATATTAAATGTAAGCTCTTCGTATTTACAATTTTATCTAACCATGAACACATGTGATAATTTATTTTACTCTCTATTATGCCTTTTTTTAATAACAAATACTCGAATTTATATTTTAACGCTATGGATGTCGTGTATATAAGATCAAAAATAATATTTGAAACTATTTATTATATTCACTGTATGTAGTGTTTTTCCTCGCGTATATTACATAGGTACTCGTTAAATAGTTGAATCTCAAGCATAAATGTTATTTACTAGGCCATGGCGTAGTGGAGACGTTAATGTTGTATGTTAGGCTAAAACACGCAGTTGGATGAGATGGGAAACAAAGTGCATTGTATGAACACATCAGTGATAGGCACACATACATAATTGGAGGTTGTGTTAACATTTGTGAAATATATAAATTTTATTTTATAAAAATTGCTTTTTTTTTTCAACCCGAAAAGTTGGCTAACGTCTCCTTAATATATATTATATAGAAGCGTTGCTGGGGTCCTTTCTTGGGTAAATTTTAGGGTTCTCTGCCAAAATGGTAAATAAGGAACCCTTATGTAATAGCTGCTTATTTTAGGTCAGGAGTCGACTTGCAGTTCAGTATACTTATAATCATGGCTTGTCCACTCACATGGCAAGTGAAGTAACCGAAAAAATATTCTTATTTAATTGCAACAGGAGTCGAAGTGGAAAGTACCAAGACTTATTATACTTTCTAGTAACTTCGGCCCATCAAGTGTAAGTAAGTGGCCACATCAGTAGCGTTCATAATAAGTGCAAAAGACCACACGACAGAGAAAGAGTAAAAATGTCTAAAAATATGATATTTAACATTTCCTTAAAGCCATCGTATATGGACCAAACAAATGATTCGTCATCTCGCGTTGCCAAGTATCGTGCCGTTTTTTCCTTATTTACTAATCAAATTAACATTTATGTGTGTGATTATTACTGCACACACCCAGACCCAAATCAGCATGTAAGTATGAACCAGGATATAATCACCGGCACGTAACTTGGCAAGAGTCGTTAGATGCGCTCAAGCCGTTTTTTAGGTCTCTTTGGTAGTCAAGCGGGACGCGGGGTATGAGGTAGGTACGTCAATCCGAGCGCGCGATTGGTGCAACAGTCGACTGTTGCCTCCCGAACTCCCGATTACACTTGCGTGCACGAAAGTTGTACCCTTTGTTTTTGTTGTGTTTATGTTGAAAGAGTTATTGTTATTGTTTTTAAATTTAGTTTTTGTTACGAGTTGATATTATTGTTGTTGATTTAAATTAAAAAATTAAGGCGAAAAAAGGTATGCCTTTTTTCGCATAGTTTTTGAGCATACTTTCCTCGTATGCATATTATTTATAACTCCCAATAAACTTTACGAATTCCACTCCCTTCTTCAACTTTCTTCTAATCAGATATTATTAAATATAAATGATGGCAATAACCATAAAATAATGACGATCAATAAAAGTCACCACTTTTTTGTTCCACTAAGTGCACGATGCGCGAACTTACCCCCACTACGCCAAAACCTTGCCAACTTACGTGCCGGTGACTATACCGATATAGAACAGTTTTACTTAGCATGCTGCGCTTAACGAACCATGAGTATTTTCAAATTGTACGAATAATGATAGATTGCTACTATAGAAAACTGATAACCCTTTTAAAATAATAAATAAATAATAATAATTATTTTATAACAATTATTATAACAGATATTCTATTTTGGGTAGAAAACCATAACCACAAGTGACCTCTGATAGCCACTATCTTGTCGATTGATACGATATCAAGTGGTGGTGTCGCTGATAACAATTGAAAAAAAAAGTTGTACTTAATTTTTTAATGTACTGTATAATTTGCCATTGACAATAATAATAATGAAATGGTGTAGAATAATAATATGCTGGTTGTTTCCATTAGTCGTGGTTTATTCCTTCTTCTTCCTTGGGCGCATGCAGCACACGGCGCTGGTGTCCAGCATGTTGTAGTTAGCGTCACCCTTGTTGCGAGACTCGATAAACTTAGCGTGAGTCTCAGGAGACAAGTAGTACAACTTGACAGCTGGAACCACTTTCATGGCTTCAATGTAGTTCACCTGGTAACAAATAAGTCACATGTAACTCAATACAATAGCTCAAAAAACAGGATTGTGCCGATATATTCCTAGATTTCCATAATGAAACTATCCCCAGTTGTGTATACAATACAAAAGTAATGAACTCAATCAAAAACTTCAATAGATTTCGCTACAAGTGATTGATTATGTGGAGATAATTCACCACTATATCTAATCTAATCCATGAATGCATAATGTTACTGTCAATACTTTCGTTCTGTTTAGGTAGTTCGTCCTGATTTTCTATGAAATACATTGCATTTTTTTTATCTTTATTCACGCGACTGTTTATTGCTCTATTATTGGTAGAAGTCCTTCGAATATCAAATCACATGGTTAGGGAGTAAACAAAGAAGGGGCCATCCATAAGTTACGTCACACAAATTTTATGAGCTTTGGACTCCTCCCCCAGTCTTTGCCACAGTTTGGAGATCTCCTGGTGTGACACATTTTTTTTTCTACTTTATATTTAAGTAGTAATAAGGAATATATACAGCAATGGCATTTTTTTTGTTTAGCAAGAAGTACTGAAAGTTATGAAAATTGTAACAATATTACTTTAACATAATAATACCATCTATATTAAACCTTTTAGCCTTACTCTTTTCTGCCTGGTAGTATGTTTTTTTTTTTATTCCTTTATTTTTACTTTTCCTAGTCTAAACCTATATCTTATACAGCTTGGGGCTGTAGACTCTTGTTAAGTATATTGTTATGGTTACTCACCAATAATTGATATTTTGTCTTGGACAATTCAAATTCAGGTTTGCCAATTAGCGGTAAGGCTTCGAAACGCTCCAAGAATGGGAACAAAGTATAGTCCACTAATCCAGGGTAGTCTCCATGTAAGAACTTGGTGCCACGTTCCTCCAGTCGTGCCTGCAGTTCTTTAAGGCACTTGTGATAGTTCTCTACCATTCCTTGCTGCAGAGCTGGTGCATCATAAGCAGCAGTGTAAAATGCTGATTGAGCCTGAAAACAAGTTTCCCACATAAACATAACATCACGCCTATATTTCTCGAAGGGTAAAGCAGAGATGTGCTTATGATACACACCAATATTTCACCAGATAGTTAGTTTCAATGAAGAGACCAATTTTTTTTTTGAGATATCTGTTTGTTAACTGTTATTATATAACAAGAATCTTATTTAAAAGAATGATAAGAATGCTTACCGGTGCAAACAATTCGACTATGATTTTGTCTTCAGCCCTGCGCAGCGGGTCAGTTGACTGTAGGGGCACATCAGGGTACTTATCATCCAGGTAAAAGTTTATGATGTTGCTGTCAAATATACCCTTACCCTCTTCATACTCTAGAGCTGGTACAGAGCCTAGAATGTTAAAAAAATACAATTGATACATTTTATTGGACATTTTTGGACAACAATAAAAAATATTTTGAAACCAGATTTAGAAAACATTTGTTAGTCACCATTAATAAATAGCCATGTGCAAATCGCTGACTTATTTTAGAACTGTTTGAGAGGAACACACACAGTAGGTACATATTTTCATGAAAAGCTCTCAATTGATTCTCAATTGATTGATTTCTTCCAACATCTTCAATGATAATCGACATATTTCAACAACAACTAAAACCGATATTAAATTGGACAAATAGAGCTTGCTCATGAGTCACTATAGATTGATGAAAACCTCATTAAAATCCAATTCCATAGTTAAAAAGATCTAAGTGTACCGAGGGACAGTTGGCGGGGAGTGACTGAGTATTATACTATGTAGGGAAGACAGATGGACATAAGATAAAGCTTCTATTGTATAACAGACTGATGTCCACAAGCCCATGACCTCCACATGTTTTGAGTGGAACAAGAGCTAACAAAATTACATTTAAAACATCAACCAAGGGCATAAATTCCAGGCATAAACTAACTTAAATCTCTGACTTAGTTCTTGTATGTCAGGAACAGTTTCGTCTTTTCCATTTTATTTTTCTTTAAGACATCAACTCTCTAATATTAGTTTAGCTTTGGAACAAGGAAATGGGCATCATTGTAAGGAAACCTGGAGTCTGAAATGACCACGAGTAAGTGTGGTGATTAATGCTAGCTAGTGCGTTAGTAGTTAGTGGGACATTCACAGACTAGTAATATTTATTACTACCAATCATCACAAGTAATACAATTCACTGTCAGATGTGCCACTAATCACTAATTGGCAAAACAATATGGCACATTAAATTGACAGTTTAGTGGCAAAATAAGTAACACTCACACATTTTATCACTATACCCTGCACTACCATCTATTCTCTAACTGATAATAATTATTTATGTAAATTTATGAGCTGATTTACTTACCCTTAGGGTTGAAGTTGAAAAGCCACTCGGGTTTGTGATCCAAATTGACGAATACTGAATCGTATTGCAAGTTCTTTGCGTTCAATACAAGAACAGTCCTCTCGGCATAAGGACAGAATCTCATCGCAAACACGCGAAGTTTGCCACCGTAAGCAGGGATAGCATCACCTGATAAAAAAACAAATGAGGTTAATTTTATCACATAGTTTTACGGCTTAAAATACTTATTAGAAAATAAGTACACGCTGATAAAGCAGAAGCGTACCAGTTTGTAAATGCTTTTCAGACATTTTGATTGTTGATTTATTGTATTAACTCAATTCGCCGCTATTTAGTCAACAGAAGCACTACAATTCGCAGTGGTTTAATTTTTGAAGTGATCGTTCAGCCGGCGTTCAATAATTTATATTCACTCACTCTCGCTTTTGACAGCTAAGGGAAAAACATACTGTGTTGCCACACTTCAAAACCAAATTTGCTCAATGGGTTGAAAACTCCCTTATTAAACTGTACATTTTAGTATAACTGACTTCAACAGACGAAATTGAAACTTACTCAACAAATGATAAATACTTTGTTGTTGTAATTCTAGCATTATAAAATCATAATTAATTTTTTTAAATAAAATTATCTCATACGATCAATCAAAAAGAACAATCAATGTTCTTTTTACTACTTTATAGCTTAAACACTATAAAAAATTAATTACTTAATGTAAAACTCAAAGTTTAACCTCAATTATTCGAAATCTCTTACACCCTGCAAATTATAAATTCCTACTTTCGTTGGTAAGAAGCTATAACTAGGCAACACTTCAATTGTATCGACAATGACTAGACATATTAGTTTTGCTTAAAACGATGAGACAATAAATGAAATCCGATGAGATCCGATGCCTTTGACACAATCATCGTGACCGCATGTGGTAGGTGCCCCGTGCCAATTAGCCTATGAAAATATATGTAAACTGAGTGCTGGGTGGGGGTGGTTCTCCTCATAATGTAGCTGTAGATAGAAATCCCGAAGATTTTGCATAATTTTAACATAAGTTATTGGATGGCAAACAAAGGCATCACAGAAACGTTGTATCCTAAACACAGAGCTGATATATCTTTTCTGCCCGTTATTAACTGTAGGAAGAGAGCAGCGTTATGCGACGACAGAAATAGATTTGCATTTTTTCAGCTTAGACTCACCTACCTATCCCATTTGGCAAACTTATGTGTGATCGCAGGGGGGTTGTAGTAAAGAACCTGCATAAAATGCTTAAGACCCCATAGCGGCATCGGTGTAATTACTCTATTGTTTGAAATCTCCATACTATCGCTTTTTCGGCCACGATGAAGATAGAAGACGCTAGGCTAAAATAAACCCGGATGCATATCTTAAAAACACACGAATGGTGTGCACTCCAGGGGCTTGTGGTTTATGATAACCGTACCTAACGACCGGTTGATCTATGAGCTGTGCTCATTGATACAGTCACAGACAGTATCAGATACCAGTCCGCCCGTTTACAAATATTTAAGAAATAGTAGTTTTACCTGAAAAGGTTTTCGGGAGGGTTGAAAATGGGTAATTTTATGGATTTCGATGAGCTCTTTTCGAATTTTTCTTTGCCACCTCGTGATGAATTATTATGGATTAGGCCTACTGGGGAAACTACGTTTAAAAAACGCGATGCTTACTAAACCTCAAGGCAGTGTGTAAATAAGTTATTCAGCGAAAACGTTCTTAAATTACACTTTGCTACGCTCGTACTTATTGATAGGTATTAGGAAAAAGTTGTGAGAACATAAATTGTAGGAAATTTTCATATTGAAAATGTTTTCACCGTAGAATGAGTCCGAAAGGACTATCGTCAAAAAACTGCAAGTAATTGCCATTTTTCCAATATGGTTGCGCGAGCGAGAAAGATATAAATCACCGGCAAATAAGATGGCAAAACTCGTTAGATGCGCACAAGTCGTTTTTTAGGTCTCTTTGGTGGTCAAGCGGGACGCGGAGTATGAGGTAGCGTCGATCCGAGCGCGCGATTGGTGCATCAGTCGACCCTTGCCTCCCGCACCGCGACTTCGTCCCGTTCGCTCCCGATTACATTTCAGTGCACGAAAATTGAACCCTTTGTTTTTGTTGTGTTAAACTTAAGTGTTGTTATTGTTTTTAAATTTAGGATAGAGTTCCTGAAAAGGCATAGCATACGAGGAAAGTATGCTCAAACCAGAGTTATACAAATTAATAAAATTGGAAAAAGAACAATTTAAAACATACAGCATTGACCAAACACTTGCAGAACACAACCATAGTGTTCTGCGATTGCGACTTTCAATATGATGCCAAGGGTAGTTCTATTAACGGATAGTGACGACGAATAGTTATTTTTTTTTTTTTTAATAAACCTTTTTGAATTTTAAATGCACGTTATTTATAACTCCTAATAAACTTGAATTCCTCTCCCTTCTTTAACTTTGTTCTATACAGACATGATTAATTAATATAAATGATGGCAATAACAATAGAATAATGACGATCAATAAAAGTTACCACTTTTTTGCTGCCACTAAGTGTACGATGCGCGAACTTACCCCCACTACGCCAAAATCTTGCCATCTTACGTGCTGATGATTTATACGAGGTGGCAAAGTTAACATTCACAAGAGCACATCAACATCTATAAAATCAGTCATTTTTAAAACTCCCTGAATCTTTCCAGGTAACCCCCTATTTTTCGACCAAATGACTGTAGGTACTAATAGTCGTTAAACAAGTTTATTAATCAAGTAGGCACGTAAGCCAGGAAAGTAGTCAGCCACTCTATTGTTTCTGGGTTGTGGAAATGCGAAGGTCTATGATTTCTAAGGAGTTTTCCACCACCATCCCAGTAACGCTAACTACCTTTAGATTTATCGCATTTTATGAGTTGGTAGGCTATTCGAGTGCAACTGTAGTATAGGTACCTTCAATCAAAATTAAAGTTTACTGCGTCCAGCGCTAAGATCCGTGCCGGTACCTATACAAGACAATCCACTTCCTACCTATGAAAAAGTATTTACTTAGTAATTAGGTACAAGAAGTAGGGATATGTACTGAATATTGCGGTAAAAACATAGAAAGTGATTCAGCACTTGTTCCTGTTTACCCACCAGCGTGGGTAGTGCAAGTTCGCTAGTAACAGTAATTGGGTTTAGACACCCCGTAACGGTTAATAATCACTTTTTATTTATATCGAGTTACCAGTCGTCGAAGCTTCATACAAAGTGGCCGATGACTTGCATTTTTATATCCTACTTATCATCTCATATCTTTATTTCACGTTCGTATCGGTTTTACTTTTAGTATATCCAACAACACCACTATGTTCGTTTAAACATAAATACAAAGCATTTATCAAAGTAAAGTTGAAATCTGATGTGACTATACAAAACAACATAGGTAATCGAGGTAACGAGTCTATGTCATCGTGAGTTTTTGATTTTGTTGAATAGTTACACAATATTTTGGCGCAGTAGGTATTATATCGACGCCATAATGTTATCAACGTTTAGTTTTGCTGTACATTTATATTCTACTCTTCGAGGAGTGCAGACGTTCAAACGAGCACTCGGATACGTTTTACCATATAGCAACATGGCAGCAGTGAAGGTCAAGACGAACTTCAACACAAAGCACCTGACAAAAGGTTAGTTGATATTATTTCTACATTTATTGATATAAATTCTCTCATGATACTTACATAGGTACTATATATTTCTGTTAGATATGTGAACATAGTAAAGATAAACTAACACGACTATGTTTTGATAAAAGAAGGCTTAATGTGGCTTACCTAACTATTAAATAAAGTACCAATTTAAACAGAGTTTACAGTGTAATTACATGCGTCTGTGCTAAATACTTTAATTAGGTAGGTAGGTATTTTAAATCAAGGCGTTGAGAAGAAGTTGTTTACTATCTATATTTATTTACGAGTTTTGTGGTTGTTGCTAAGGTTGCCAGCATTTGTTCAGCGAAATATCAGACGAAGCTATAAAAAATATAGTACACTTTAATAGTAGTAGTAAAAGTAGTAAAATAGATATTAAAAATAGTACATTATGTAAAACGCAAAAATAGACAAATATATATGTGTTACTTGCTATTTTTATTTGCACTTCTTGCATTTTTTACAAACAATTTGTCTCAAGTAAAAGTGTCATATGCTTATACACATTCAATTTTTTAATTAATGTAGGTAAATCAAAAGATCATTTTTTATTATAGAAGATTGTAGTGACAATCTTCTATTTCTGCAATATTTATTTTAATAGTGTTATTACAGAGTAAAGTTCATCCATGTCCATAGCTAGTCAATGTTTCTTCTTCTAATAACTTCTTCTAATACTAAAGTGTCATTGTCATTAAATGAAACCTCCTATTTTGTTCTTAATTTTGCTTAACCAATTGTTTTCACCAAAATCAATCACCCTTTTTTTGAGATAGTTTTTACATAATAAGTAAATAAATACCAAAAACATCTTTTGAATTTCATAACTTTCTGTGAGGGATTTTGCTTCTAAAGATTGGAATATTTTTTTGGTTTCGTAACTAAAGCAGGGTATCTTTTTTACGATGCTCTAGCGCAGATTTTGAAGTTAACATAATATTATATTATATATGAGTGTGATATTATTGCCTTCAAGTTATTTAACAACATTATGAAAGTTTTGTAGAAAACGTTTGTTGGATTTTCGTGTAGAAAATATAGTATTTTTGCCTACTATATATACCCGAAATATACTATATTATATTATGGTGCGGTTGGCAACCCTAGTTGTAGCAGTCATAATAATTTGGTGCTAAAAGCGCGTAATTTGAAATGTCCCTTTAGTTTAATCAAAACTGGAGTTGAAACTATGAAAAGCTTATCAAAGGGATAAACGCTGGATAAATGATTGAATATTTATAAGTAATATAGCGTAGGTATGAATAGAATAACTGCCGCGTATTTTAAACTTAATATATATGACTAGTGAAACTGTCTGCAAACAGGTTTTTGTATCTCAATGGGAGCCAAATTAAAAACAAGTTTTCCATTTATTCGTTCAACTATTATTTCTTATGTACTTACTCATACATCAGAAGTACCTATACAATATTTTATTCATATAATATATCTTTTCTGAAACTTTGTGTAAAAACTTCTGTTCGCCAAAATGTTAATTGATTTTATTTTTTATATTACTTTTTAATTATTCTGCAAGGCTCGAAATAACTACAATTATTATATTTTTGTTTTTCTTTATATGTACTACTAAAATTAAAGCCCCCGTTTAATTTTCATTTTTATTATTCACTGTCATAGCGGCAATAAAAATACACACTCCGTGAACATATCAACTGTCTACCTGAGTAGACATACGGACGGACTGCGGAAATTTAGTAGTACGGTCCCGTTGGCACCCTTTTTGGGTACGGAACCCTAAAGATGTGTTGAACTGTTGAACTATGCTGGAATTATCGAGTTATAATAAAAAATGCAGAACAAAATCACAAAAAAAAAATATTTAGCGCGTTTTCCATTTAACATATTCAGAAACTTGTATAGTGTTCATTTGGTGGTACTGAGCTACTGTAACTACTAGTTTCGTGTTAGTCAGAGTACAGTGGAAGGTGCTGGCTGATGCTAGCTGGCACACCACGTCCACCAGGAAAAATCACCAGGCCTAAGAAATCTCCCTTCACAATTTACCTTTTCTAAGCGACACAATGTTGTTTTATGATATCCATGCGAAAGAAGTCGCGGACACAGGTAGAAGATAATTAAATTTTATTTTGCAATCCAGGTGATCCTCTCCCACCGTTCAGCGGGAAGCTGCGAGTGTTCAACATGCGCTATTGCCCATACGCTCAGCGCACCATGCTCGCTCTGATTGCGAAGAATATCGACTATGACTGTATCAACGTCGACCTCAAGGACAAACCCGAATGGATTACTACCGTCAGTGCCTTTGGTGAGAAATGTTTTACTACTATTTGTTTAGTAGCAAGCAAGTTCAGGTTTAACTAGTCGTGGGTTCGAACACACTGGTGGGCCTGGCAAAAAAGCACGCTGTTTCACCTCGTATCCTGTCAGACAGAGATGTGAGCAGCTAGACGCTAGTCTACACGCACAAAGTTGCTCTAACTCTTTGTTGGCTCATAACTTTTAAATGGCTTTTTATTTTACTATTCTGTTTCCTCACAGAAAAATTAACGTTACATATTTAAAAATATCGACTAGTGCATCCTGTAAGGTGAATCCCAGAGTTAGCTAGGTCATTCTGATAGTGAATTAACAGGTTCCTGGTACTAAAAACACTTTGAGATTAACAGAACGACTATGGAGAACCAGTCTGACGGCACGGCTGGCGCAGTGGCTGAGCGATTGGCTGCTGCGCTGCGTATCGCGGGTTCGGTTCTCGCATGGAACAAATATTTGTATGGTCTACAGATAGTTGTTCCGGGTCTGGCTGTTTGTGTGAGTTTAAATGTTTGTAATCACACCCACGATACAGGAGAAATTCTTAGTGTGGGGTAACGTTTTATAAAAGAGAAGAGAAAAGAAGTCTAGAATAAGTAAACGTGATGCTGATGTTTACGACTCCCTGCCTAGCAAATATCCATGGAGGAACCAGTCTAATTTGATGATGACCAAGATAGTTAGATATCGATCCTTTTGAACGTTCTTTCACTAATCGTCCTTGTTTTCTTTTGCCCCGAAGCCAAAGTGCCAGCACTGGAGATATCAAAAGGTGTATCTGTCATCGAGAGTGGTGTGACCGTGGAGTATTTGGACGATGTCTACCCACAGAGGCCACTTCTTCCAAAAGACCCTCTGCTGAAGGCCAAAGACAAGATCCTTGTTGAAGCTTGGGGTTCTGTAAGTAATCCTTCTTTTTGTTGCGTACCTTTTGCCTTAGTCTATTCGCAGCGTAGACCTGTCTCTAAACCGGTTGTACAGTTCCATCATCATCATCATCAGGCTATACTAGTCCACTGCTGGACATAGCCCTCTCCTAATGAGCGCCATAGCGCCCTGTCTTCAGCTTGCCGCATCCAGCATCTGCCTGCAGTCTTTCGCAGATCGTCATCCCACCTGGTCAGAGGGCGTCCTACACTACGTTTGCCAAGTCGCGGTCTCCACTCAAGAACACACCCCAGCGGTTGTCGGTTCTTCGCGAGATATGACCAGCCCACTGCCACTTCAACTTGCTAATTCTTTGAGCTATGAGGGTGACTTTGGTTCTCTGTCGGATGTATTCGTTTCGAATCCTATCCTTCAGAGAAACTCCGAGCATAGCTTGTACAGTTTATTATGATCTAAACACTGTTTTTTTTTACAAAATGAGCACCGTCATTGTTTTCATAGGGGTATTCAGACGTAACAGCTTTGTCTAGTCTGCTCACGGCTTTATATTACCGCGGTAAATAGTAAATGAGTTGAGTGAGATAATTACAACTATTAGTTAGTGTGACTTGCAAATGCTGTTATGTCACGATAACGATTTGAATATTAAAATTATCTTTTAGGTCTAGACAACACGTCATAACGCTAACTTTAGACACCTCGACATTGGCTCCTACGATTTTTTTACACTATCTTAAATATACACAATTCCATTCATCGCTAGCCTTGTTTTGAAGATTACAACAAAGTATGTAATTCAAAACATAGTTAAATTATTATTCGATTCCCAATTGAACAATTGAGAGATGAAAAGTGCTACTTAGGTCCTCAGTTTTAAGTGATATGTATAAATGGTACGGTACTTAAGTCTTGAGTGAACTTCTGTAATACGGCCCTTGTATATCTACAATTCGTGTCAGATAACCTTGCTGCCAAAAAATGTCCCATTTACCATTTCAAGTTCTGCCGTGTTTAAAACGTTGCCCATATCATAAGTGTTACAATTTGCACTGTAATGATGAATACATTAAAATTAAAGAAAAAAAAATATCGGAAAAGAAGTTAGTAATTAGGAAAAACTGACTAAGAATTTCAGCGCCGGTCCAGAGTTATGTATTGTCATAGCTGGATCATCATCATCTGATGAAATACTAATGCTTGAAATTTGGAATAGTTGTAGATGACGTTTGGCCTATTTGCAAATAAGAAAGAAATCAAAATATATTTATATCTTTTTGCAACAGTTACAGAAAGGAGGACTTATCGAAGTGGGGCTACTGGGACGCTACATGCACATTCTCTTTTTTTTAAGCCGCATGGTTTTCGTCTTTTGACGAAAAATGTAAAAAAATACCGTTCCGCTCCCCTTATCTCCAAAGTTTACATGGAGAAAAATATTAAATTATTCTTTGGATAGAAGTTGTAAATATGTCAATAAAACGATGTCTCTAAATAGCACACTTTTTCAGAAAATGATACGAAACCCTCGGTGCGGGAGTCCGAATCGCTATTGTCCGGTTTTTGGAACGAAGTTCCTTATCGCGCGATGCGAAAGGGGGCTAGACGGAAAAAACTAAGACGAAAAGTTGTAACGACACTATTTGCTATAGTTGTAAACCGTGCGGCGCGTGTTTCATGTCTGTCTCTCTCTCTCTCATAGAAAGCAAGCCAGTTATTTTCGTTTCGTCTTTCTATTTCGCATTGAACAGTGTGGTGTCGCGACGACTATTTTTGTTGAGTGTATACAGGTTTTTTGTACATAATAAATATTAAAAAAATTATTTATTTTTATATTAAGGCGGTACCCTCACCAAATAACCTTGAGCATTCGTTCCCACTAAGCCAGCGCATGAAAAACGTAGAGAATACGCTCAGATTTTAGAATAAAATCGATATAAAATCAAATTTTCGTTGTGTTTTGAAAAAAATAAAATTAGCATTATGTTCTTTATTAAATTACCTATCCATTAGTTTAAGTATCAAATCAAAATAATGGTTACTTTACGAGGAGATGCGTGTTAAAAATCATTACTTCTCATTTCTGTAGTTTCGTTGTGACCCTTTAATTAAATATTATGTTACATATATATAAAGAAAAACTACCATTCTGGAGTCAAGATTACGTAGAATTTTAATGTATTTTTTATTAGTTGGTATTTCTATTGGATAAAGAGAAGTTGGCTCCTAAAAACTGCATAAAAAAGGGCTATCGCTGCGTTTTGCACGGGGACGCGCCTTAACTTAAACAAAAATATTACTATTCCTTCACTAATTAATCGAAAGGAACTTCATTCCATCCGGGTGTCCCTTGACACCTCTCAAGTTTTTTACTAAGGCGAATAGCATTTTTGCCATATGAAGGAAGAACAAGATTATTAACAAAGACTATATTGTATTTCAGGTCCACAACTTATACTTCAAACTGATGGTAGCACCAGACACCGTTACCGAGGATCACATCACTGCCTACTTCAAGGCGATTGATATGCTGCAGTCAGAGTTGCAGCAGCGAGGCACTAAGTTCCTCGATGGAGAACAACCTGGCTACGGCGATTATATGATCTGGCCCTGGTTCGAGAGGCTGGTTGCCACCAAGAGCGATGTTGGAAGACTGGATGAGAAGAAATACAAGCTGGTGGTATGTGGCGCGCGTTGCTAAATAGTTAGATGATGATTAATTTCATATTTTTAATTGATATTGTTAGCTTACGTCATCCCACAGCTGGGCAATTTTTTTTTTAATCTTTGCCCCACACTAGGAATTTCTCGTGTATCGTGGGTGCATTTACAAACATTTAAACTCACATATACACACATCCAGACCCGGAACAACTACCTGTAGGCCATACAAATATTTGTTCCGTGCGGGAATCGAACCCACGACATGCAGCGCAGCAGCCGATCGCTCAGCCACTGCGCCAACCGTGTCGTCAAATGGCAGTAATGGAGACTTCCAGTTGTTGCAATCCAGGGCTAATGTGGGCCACTGGTTGTTGGTTTGGTCCAGCACGTCCCGCCATCTTCTTCGAGGTCTGCCGCGACGCCTTCTGGTTGTGTCAGGGTTCCAGGAAGTGGTTATTTTGGCCCACAGCTCATTGGGCATACGGCAGACGTGGCCAGTACAGTCCCACTTCAGCTTATTTTATCATTGCCTTATTTAAAACACTGTCCCTTAACAGTAGGTTCTGGGGTTTTCGTTTATTTAAATGAAACGAAAATGAAACGAGTATTCATCAAGATCGAGGATCACCTGTCTGTCCTAATAATGTTAGTCGAGCCCTGTGTGGCGAATATGTACCTATTATGTATATTTAATGATAACACTGCGCAATGTTTATGCGATAAATCCTAGAGTGACTGGGCAATATTAAAATTGCACGCTCACTTCACATAGGGGGTTGTGATAAATATCACTAGTTAAGTGTTGGCTAAAATCATGGTAAACATTGTAATCTTTTTCAAACAGACGTTTTAAACAGTCGTTCGTTATGATACAAAGCACATTTGATCATTATCAGTTTTTTTTTTTAAACTTTGCCCCACACTAGGAATTTCACAAACATTCAAACTCACATGCACAAACAGCCAGATCCGGAACAACTACCTACTTGTAGGTAATATTATTTGTTCCGTGCGGGAATCAAAGCTCACCTCGCGCGGCGCAGCAGTCAATCGCTCAGCCGCTGCGCCAACCGTAATCGGATTTCGAGCTTCGGTGGTCGCAATTTCTACTGACAATATTAATTCCCTGACCGACCCATTGACACCATCTAATTGAACTAATCAATGCCCGTTCTTTAAAACGAATAGTCGTGGACGAGCTTGAGTTTCTGGTTCTATTACTTAATCTTTGTGTTTGTTTATTACAGTTGGCCTACATCGACAACATGACCAAAGACCCCGTCGTAGCTGAATACAGGCTGCCCATAGACGCACAACTGGAATTCCAACGCACGTACCAACGGAAAGAGAAACCCAACTACGATTTACTTCTTGGAAAATAATCGCAAGCAATATAATCGGCATAATAATATACATTTATTTTACAGTACAGTAACATTTTTATGTTATTTCGTAATTATGCAGAATTGCTGTAGTGTGCCATATTAGTAACGTTATTTTTAAGTTATAAAATGTAATTAAATACATCTTAACTTATAAGTAACGCTTTTTTTTACAATTTATTATCAAAGTTCATGATATTACTAATAAAAAATACGTAATATATTCATAGTTTTACTGTGTACAGCTACCTACTCTCGAAACTTTCAGACCCGCGCGTCGCCTCGCCGCGTTGTGGCCATACTTTAACGACAACTACATAATATGTACTCTCAACTTTCAAATTGATTTCAAATTTTCTCAAATTGATCGATGTTATTATAATACATATTTAACCCCGTATAGGTAAAACATGACTGTAATCTCTTCTGTAATGTACTTAACATCTTGCATGCTTTGTGTATGCATACTCATGTTTCTAACAAATAAATAAACTCTGAACTCAATTTGAACTCTGTGTGTGTCAACATAGACAACGACGCCTACAACAAGGTATAAATTGTATGAAAAATCGAACTGTCATATCTCCGATGTTCAGAACCTGACCCTGGAACAACTTTCTTCAACATATCATCACACCTGTGTTCCCCATAGGGAAACAAGAGGTGTACCGATAGTGCGCCCACATTTCGCCAGCTATGGTATGTCTCATTTTTAAAGGGATGAGAAACGTTTTCTTTACTTATACATATGTGGCCAAGGAGTGCTACGCATTGTACGGCTACGACGTCTTCGTAGAACTCTACGTGTCAAAATTCTTCATTTTGAGGATGTTAAGATAAAAGTAACAAAATAAAAATATAAACCTATTTTTACAAGCTTTTATGCCTTGCAATGTTCACCTATGTTAGTGGTTTCCATTTTCCGACCTCTTCTTGTTAAACATATTCAGAATTTATAAAAGTAATATTATATAATAAATAATGCTGGACAATCCACACAGCATCATCTAGCCCCAAGCTAAGCAGAGCTTGTGATATGGGTACTAGATGACTGATATACTTAATACAATACATTACATAGATAGATATTTTTTATTATACATATAGCAAATACCCAGAACAGTTATGTCTGCACTGTCCTATATAGTGCCGTACGATGTAATTTTGTTGTATTTATTTAATTTAACACTTCCTGCAAACAAATATACATCAGCGGACTTAATACCATTCATTTACTACTAGTGGTAGCGTAACACCGCATGACACCTTAGCAAAGTGCAATATAAAAATTAAAGGGATACAATTACAGCGTTGTTTTTAAACCTACAAATATACATGTGTCCTTATTAACTTAACTTTAAATTCAATATACATAATATGTAATACCTATTTGATACACGAATACAATATCAATATTTGAATAAAATATTGGGAACTTTTCCGATTATTTTGGTAAAAACCTTCATTCAGTTTTGAACTTAACAAAAAATAAAGTTTTTACTCGTTTAAATTCAAATCGGCTTTTGATTTCAATGTTGTCTTCAGCACGGTATCAGAATCTTTGTCGTATCTTGAGAGTGACTCGGGCTTTCTGTGGCCAGTCCGCGGGCGAGCTCGGTCCAGTGGTAGCGACGTGACCTGAATCACTCGCTCCACACACGTCATCTGTGAGATGACTTCTGTCGCTAGCTTCTCCTCGTATTGGACTATGTTAACAAGAATCAGACACTAACTGATGGCCAGGTCGATGTTATCTGTATTGAGAATATTTTGGGACAATTGAATACTGTGTTGTTGGCGTGGTGGTTGCAAATGCTACTGCTGAGCATGAGGTCCTGGGTCCGCTTTGGAAATCCGAGGGCGACTGTAAGTCAGCACGTTCTGCTCCTAACAACAAGGAACACTTACTAGGTCCAACATGAAGGAGCACTGCTTTGGAAACACAGAACAGATGCTGGTCCTGGTGTTTAGTGCAGCACGTATGCTATTAACAGATATTACTTTCAGACACCCAGTAACCGGCTCGGCTGGTCTCGTGAGCAGCCAAAGTGGATAGGTATAATAAAAGGGGGCTGAAGCCAATTCTGCCTGCTTATAAAAGACTGAAGTCAGGACCAGACTTTTGAGTAATGGACTGCATGCGTCAGTCTTGTCCAATGTAAGTATCTTTTTACTCCAGTTACAGTATAAGTATAGGTACCTCTCACAATAATTAACCCCTCTACTGGTGAATACGATGAAACCTCCTTGCACCTAAATATAAAACATAAAAAATGAATGCACATAAAAAAAAATGGGGAACATCAGAATCAATCAATCCTTGGTAAACTCACGCCGTTTTCCAAGGGTGGGCAGACACAAGAACACCATCTGCTATGATACATACCTGCACTCCTTTATTCAAATTTTCATTAACACCTAAATATACGTCTGGTAGGTCTGATATGTATCTTCTACGATGGATGCCATAAAACCTGAAATAATCGGGTATCTCTGCCCTTGAACTTTTAATTTTGCAAAGTAAAGGCACTTCAATTAGGTGAGACAACAAAATGAACAGGCATTTTTTGCCTCAAAGTCATGACATTGCTTCCATTAGGTACTCTAATTGAATTAGATGAGCGATTTTTTGAGTGTTGTAGGCCGCTATCCGTTTCAGTGCCCACGCGTAAAATAACCGATACCGCCCTCCCCCTAACCCTATTAATAACCGAATTCAAAAAGGAGGTTTTATGTTTCACACCGATTTCTACGTTAATGGCGAACCGATTAAAAAAAATATTTAAATTTTTGAACGGGTATACTTTCAAGATAGTCCCATTGTTACCAAGTCAGGATCTGATGATGGGATCCTGGAGAAATCGAGGGGACTCTTCAAATGTTATATCTCCACCGATAGTGCTTTGGTTTTTTTTAGTAATTCTTGCATTTGTTCTCGGAAAGTACCATTTGGTGAAGTGGGACTGATGATGAAGACCACAGATGGCCACCGGAACTACTCATTCCGCAGGTCACGGTTCGATCAAAGGTGTTAATAATTATAGTTTCGGTAGAGCATAATTAATACATAAAATAACGTAACAACCAAAGCCGATTTCCGAAACTATCGTTGTTTTACACCTTTTAGTATTTATTAGGAGTCCGTTGATATTTTCTAATTCAGTTACCTACCTAGTAAAAAGCACTTTCAAAGTACACCGGTACACCAGTACCCCAAACTGTCAAATTTTCGCAATTGAATATGAACCTTATTTGTTACAAACAAATAAGGGTAAACAAAACAAAACAAAGGACGTAATAAATAAAGGTGAAAAACTATCGTATCGTAATAATTTGAAATATTGGGGTGGCTTGATGTGCTGGCCTCTGTACGTGCGGTTTTTCGCAACTTTCCGGAACTTTACGCAAAACCGCCAATTTATTCATACGGCTACAGACCAGATCTTGAAACCTATCTTTCTACCGTCGGTTTTCGATTGGTTTTATAAATCAATGGGCCCCGGAAAGATTATACATTCAAGGAGCTGCTTTTTCATGCACAATATTATATAGTAGAACGAACAGCACTAATCTAAGAAAACATTTCCCTCCAAAATCCCGAGAAGGACAATCGGGAACAAATTTAATATTATTATTGTAAATTCTTCGTCCTTCCGACTTTGACCACCTAGTGGGACCACTAGGTGGTCCAAGTCGGAAGGACGAAGAATACAAAAATCATTCAGAAATAGGCGTCACTTTGTTGAGATAATTGAGCAGAAAAGATTTTTGGCAAGAATGAAGATGAAAAGCAAGAGATTGAAAAATGATTCCGTTATTAATTCCGTCCATTAATAATACAAACTGCAGCATGTGGAATCGCTAGCGTTCCGGCGGATACTTTTAGCAAGTATGTTTGGATGAATTCTGGAATTCGCTCAGTCATGCTCCTGTCTAGAATAAGGATAAACAACTGCGGCCAACACTTATTAATAAGCATGTAGGTTCTCATTCAACACACTATGACATCATAGCCAGCAACGAATCCCACAAACGCGTTATGAAACGTACGTACATACATATATCCATTTCCTGTAAAAAATGTGAAAGTAACTCTATCTGTCTAACCTTTTCACGCTTAATCTGCTAAACCGATTTGTAAGAAAAATTAAACTAAAAAAATTAAAAATCTCGGCACAAATACCTCTAAAAGGCAAAAAGTAAGCCACTCACGTCGTCGGGGAATGGCCAACGATTACAGCAGTTAATTTTTATTTACCCACCGACATACAATACATATACCTAGTAGTAGGCACGCTTCAATCGACAATCTATTGAAACACGTAATTATGACAAGTTATCTTGAGAAAAAACCCAGATTCAAAGAGTAAAATACGGATAACTTTTGAACACCGAAACCGACTTTCACCAACAACCATAGCTAAGAACACTCTTGACTAATTTATCTTTCAAACAAAAAGAAACAAAAGCAAAATCGGTTCATCCGTTCGGGAGCTACGATGCCACAGACAGACACACACACAGACACGTCAAATCAAACTTATAACATCCCGTCGTTTTTGTTAAAAATTGGACACAGGATAGTTTGTAATCCACAATTGAATCTGCATCCGAGATAACCGACATTCACGTGGACGAAGTGGCAGACAGATGATAGTCAAAATAAATAAGTTTAAAGTATACTAAAGTAGCAGCTGTCATGAAAACAAATACTTCATTACTTGGCTCCGTACCAAAATGGTAAAAATCGGAACCCTTATGGTGCGACTTCGTTTATCACACCTGCTTATTTTTTCACTTGCATACCGAGTA
This sequence comes from Phlogophora meticulosa, assembly GCA_905147745.2. Lineage (NCBI taxonomy): Eukaryota > Metazoa > Arthropoda > Insecta > Lepidoptera > Noctuidae > Phlogophora > Phlogophora meticulosa. Next base: position 10,801,073 of record LR990533.1, on the reverse strand, counting down.
AAATATTGATTTTACATTCATTGCAAAAGGAGTCTAAATGGAGACCTGAATTTTTAATCTGGTAAATCTGGTCAAACATACCATATGATAGAAAGCGTAGCGGTAGACTTCGTAGAAGATGACGAGATAGACTAAAGCAACGACTAGTGTCCCACATTAGCCTTGGATCGAAACAAAAGGAAGTTTTGGGGAGAGACCTTTGTCCAGCAGTGAGATGACGCAGGCTAACAGTAACAGTGATATTGACCACAACTATGGTCAAAATCTATACGGCATAAATAAACATTAAAATTAACAGTTTTTTTTTATAAATTAGATACAAATAAAGCCCTTAGATTATAAACTTATGATCTAAAAAATTACATACCCGAAGTTACGAAGTTTACGAAGTGAAAAAACTGAAATAAATCTAGCTGATGGAGCTTACTAAACTTTTCATCAAGTTAAATTTGTTCTTCATGCAAAATTAAGACATTTTTACAACTGACTGTGTGAACTGTTGTTAGATACATAATGCGTGGGCCTTCCACTCACTCACAAAGTCACGAGTGCAGTGAGGTAGGCACCAACTATGACCTGGTAAGTTTAGTACTACCGGTCAGTACTGACAGTCAGCCAGTGACTTTCAAATTTTCTTTAATATTTCAGTCATCACACGCATCCTTTCTTTGCTAACACTCACTGAACCAGTGATCAGTGAGTGTTACAATGCGAGGAGGAATTAGGAGAAAAAGATTATCATCGCAGTTCAGTAACTGCTACTAATCTTTTGTTGAATCTAGTTTGGTTAGCGTTAGTCAGAATGATCGATACATCTTTATCAGTGATATAATATTTAGATAAGTACCGTATATGTATTGTGTATAAACATCTATATCGGTGATATAATATAATGATAATACCTATAGGTATTTTATGGTTTCTTATGTTTTTAAAGACACAAGCGACCCGCCCTGACTCTACTCGAGATTTATTACAAAAAAAATACTTCCAAATTTTCGGATTTTCCGTAGAACTTCCTTAAAAAATCTTCTAGCTAAACCTGGTCTTGACAGTCAATATATAACTAACACATCAATAAAAAATCTACCAAATCAGTTGATCCTCTCAAGTGATAATCTTTCATACTCGTAGGTACGAGTACAAGCGGTTGATGTCTATATTAATACAAATCAATTTGATTTGTTTATACATACCAAAATATAAATCAATAACCATAGTCAGTAGGAGTATGAATGATCATCACACCATCGTAGATTCGATTTCTCACTGCAAACTTGAAATGCGATGTGACTACACAAACAGACAAAAAAGCCAGTCATCGTCCTAGGTGGAAATTTGTGATTTTGTCGAATCATGACACACAAACATTTGGCGCAGTATTATATAGTCGGCGGTATGGTATCGTCAAATTAGTCTACACTCAATTTCGGTGTGCATTAGTACTCCTGTGTTCAAGGAGAGCAGACATTAGACGAGCGCTTGGAAACGTATCACCTTATACATAGCAACATGGCATCAGTCAAGGTCAATAGGAACTACAACACAAAGCATCTGACTAAAGGTTAGTAGTGATGTAACTTAGTTTCTGTTTGTTGTGACTAGAACAACAATTTTTACTTCTATCTAAACATTGATATACAAAAAACATCAATGTATCTATTATATTATTGATATTTTAAAACTGAAAGGTTTGTTGGTTGTTTTGGTTAGGAAGCTATCTCTGAAAACGTTCGATTTTAATATTCGTTTTTTGCATTTAATAGCCCAATTCTTGAGGAAGGTATACAGGTATATAGTCTACCTATTTAATATCATGTTACGACCCTGACGTGCGGGTGAAACCGCAGGGCACAGCTAGTGTTTTGATAATAAAGTGTAAATAATAATATCGGTAGCGTTAGTAGATTTATGTGACTTTTGTACCAGACATAATAATTTTATTGCGTAGGCTTAGGTTATATGTTGACTTTAAAAATGTAGGAGTTATGAACAGGTTAGATGTTTATTTATATATGTTATTTTTAGTTTGGTATGTTTTAATCGCAAACATAATTCTTAGTCGATATCATATTGCTTCTAGGCGCGTAATTTAAAAATATCCTTCAGGTAGATAGAAAAAATGATTTAACAATATATCTTAACGGTACTGTATAAGTTAAAGTGTATATCGACTTTTTCTAGATATGCAAGAGATGTCAATGTTCTCTAACATGGGGATGGGGAAACTAGTGATGAAAATCGGCGCCATAAGCAGTTTTATATTGATGTTTATAAACATTTTCTGGAAATAAATATCTACTTGTCCAATGCAGGTGATCCCTTCCCACCGTTCAATGGAAAGCTGCGTGTGTTCAACATGCGCTATTGCCCATTCGCTCAGCGCACCATCCTGACTCTGAACGCGAAGAACATCGACTATGAGATCGTCAACATTGACCTCTGGGACAAACCTGAGTGGCTCACCACCGTCAGTGCCTTTGGTAAGAGAATTTCTCCTGTCATTTGTTTTAATCTTGTTGTCAGTGTAACCGGGCTGTTTTGGAGATCGGGGTTCAAGGTTAACCCAGAGTCTGTCAGTTCATGTCCTGGTCAAGTCACCCCGTGGTTGGAGAGCCCATTAAGAACAAACGTGATACTGTTTGATTTCATATTCTATTCCATTCTCTGTATAGCATTGTGTAGAATTCTGGAGGTTTTAAGCTCAAACAGAAATGTATGACTAAAGTAGCTACGTAGGTAATTTTATGATAAAGCTACTATATTCTTGTAAATCTTTCCAAAATATTATTTAAGGAAATCTTGTATATTTTTAAATTAATCATAAAAAATTGTTTTGTTCTAAAGACAAAGTGCCAGCCCTGGAGATATCAAAAGGTGTATCTATCTTCGAGAGCGCTGTGACTGTGGAGTACTTGGACGAAGTATACCCACAGAGGCCTGTTCTTCCAAAAGACCCTCTGCTGAAGGCCAAAGACAAGATCCTTGTTGAAGCTTGGGGAGGTGTAAGTATTCCAATTGTGTTTCTCTATCAAGACATTAATAGAGATAGGTCAGTTTTACTTGGTCTGCTCACGGCTTAATGTTGCATTATCATAGTCGACTGGAAGGCAGAGACTATTGAGAGATAGGTACCTGTTACTCCGTGTCTACACCTTTAAGGTCACATACACCATTTTTTAACATAGCTGTAACTAAAACCTGGTCTCCACTCGCTTGTTTTTTATAAAAAATACACAGACGCATAGAAACGAAGAGCCGTGGCCATGAACAGTTTTGTATCCAAACACGATGTTTTTGTTTACCTTGCTTGTGTACGAAAACTTGTGTATGAAAACAATGTTTATGTGTAAGATTTTTGTGTAATGTTTCGAAAAAAAACACGGCTTTATATGCATATACCTACCGCAATTTAAGATTTCATTTGATAAATAAAGTCATGGTAATTTTCATGATTTCACGATTTTTTTATTGTTCGTGTGAAAAGAAAGAAAAAACATTTATTAAGCACAGACTCAGGCACACAACGACACAATGCTTAACACAGAAAACATAAAAAAGAACAAAATAGAAAAAAGAATGACATAGAAATAATATTAATAAATATTAAGCATCTGCCTTACGGCTGCGCTAAAAGTGTCCGGTTCAGTAAAAATACCAGACAACTAGTGTCTGACGCTGGTTAAAGAGAAGAAGTAGGTAAGGAGATTAATAATGAAGTTAATATTTCATTTCAGGTCCACTCCTTGTACTATAAACTGGTAAGAGCACCAGAAACCATCACCGAGGACAACATCATCGGCTACTTCAAGGGCATTGACTTGCTCCAGTCCGAGCTGAAGCAGCGAGGCACCAAGTTCCTGGATGGAGATCAACCTGGCTTTGGTGACTTCTTGATCTGGCCCTGGTTCGAAAGGCTGATTGTCATCAATAGCGACATTGGGCGGCTGGATGAGAAGAAATACAAGTTGGTGGTAAGTAGCGGAACTAAGTGATGATAATTCATTTGTTTATTGTTTAATTCAGCAAGTATTAAATTGACCAATGACAAAAAAAAAACCAAAAATTCTAGAGTGTATATCATCTGCCTAGCCTTTTCCCAAATATGTTGGGATCGGCTTCCAGTCTAATCGGATGCAGCTGAATACCAGAATTTTACATTGGTAAGACTGGTTGTCAGACTTTCGGGCTTCTTACTATCCGTAACGACTGTTAAAGATCTACAAATGACCAATTGCATGCTTTCCGAGGCACGGAGGAGTCTTGGAATGTTACGAACGGTCACCCATCCACAGACTGACCTCAGCAAGCGTAGCTTAACCTCCGATCAACCCGTGCGACTGTTTCTATTTAACATGCTAAAGTAAAATCAGCTAAATTATCAAACATGATCGGCAGTGCTATTCTGAAAAAATATCCCTGCGACAATACACATAGGTGGAGTGAAGGCGAAATGAGCAGTCATCCCATAGTAATGGAGTTCACTTCACGCTCGCTATACCAAACTTTTTGCTGGGAGATTTTTACAGAATAAACCGGCAGTAAAATATCGAATGAAGTAATTGGCAATGTAAGTCATTCCCAATTATTGAATTAGGTATTTTGATTTATAAATTCTTTAATCACCTGCCTAGCCCAATAATGTTTGTCGCAACGAATGCGGAAAACATGTAGTATTTTTTATGATAAAGATCGGTTAACACATACTGCGTAATGTAGTGTTTAGATAATTATAAAAACCTTGTGGTATGATAAGACAATATTAACATGGTTTAATTTCCTAGTTACAGGATAATATTTTCATGGCACGCTCACTTCACATGTTTAGTTAAATCTCTGACTACCTTGTTGGTCGCAAGCGCTACTACTGAGCTGGTCCTGGGTTCGATTCCCGGGTACGGCAAAGTGTCATTAGATTTTTACACCTGCAATTTCTTGGTAGTAGCCCGGAGCTTGGATTTGTGCACAGTTGATGTCAATATCACTCGTTCACTAGTTCGTAAACAAGGATTTAATGTATAACCACGTGCCAAATCGAACGGTCGTTAATGAATATGGCCTTCTCAGTCTAAGTTCTATATTTGTTTATTACAGTTGGAGTACCTCGACAATTTGGCGAAAGACCCCGTCATTGCCGAGTACAGACTACCCACAGAGGCACTGCTGGCATTCCAACGTGCTTACCGCCTTAAAGTAAAGCCCAACTACGACTTGCTTCTTGAGAAGTAAATCACAAGCACACTACTTAGTGATGTACTTCATATTTTTTTCCTATTAACTTTGTAGAATGGCTTTTTTGTGATATGTGTAAGTAGGTATATTTTTAAGCATCTTTACGAAATTAAATAAAGGTTTTGTTTTAAATAAAGCACGTTTTTTTATACTTTTATATACTCGATACCCAGATCAAAGTACCTACAGACGCCAGCACATCTACCTATCCCAAACTTCCAAATTTTCGCAATTGAACGTGAATCTTATTCTTTAGTAATAAAGTTGAAAAACGATTAAAGAAATTTGAAAGATTGAAAATAATAATAATAATTAAAAATACTTGATATGCTGGCTTCCGTTCATGAAATAAATTACCTAACTCTTTTTGTTTTATGTCAAATGTTTTTAAAGGAAAGTGCGGGTACCACATCCGAAATGTCTAAATCATACTGCTTTTCTACCTAACCATTTCATATTAAAGGGGAGGTTATGGGTTACCGATAGCAATCCAATTTCCGCTGCTGAGTTAGCGAGACTATTTAAAGAAGCATTTTGGAATGTTAAGGTTTTACATCGTAATTTTACAAAGATAATGCAAGATCAAGCGAAGCGAGTAACATTCTGGCTAAAATAGGTTATATCATCTTGTGATTTAAATTATACACACTACTCAAAAATCATCACGATTTTACATACTGTTACGATTTCTTGGTCATTTAATTAAGAGACCGCACTAGCTAGCAAATCGAGGTCCAAAATTGAGCATCTTGACCTGACTAGGAAAAGTTTTACTCGTAAATAGACTCGTGGTAAATTCCCTGCTAAAACAGTGTGTCTCTTACTTCTTATATCACAAACCGATGTTGCTGTCGAAATACACCTTCCATTTATAGTACTCGTATGTTTTAAGTAAGTCATCTTATTCAGGATACCGTCAGTTTTTTACCCGACTACGGCGAAACAAAAAAGAGGCTTATCATTTTTATTCAATGCCAGCAGCCATGCTAGCAATGAACATTTTACTCGATGACAAACAAATCAATTTAGCTGTAGGCAAAGTTGGCCAAAAAAAGGAGCTAAATTGTTCATTGGAAACTTTCAATTTTGTTAAAAATATGGTGTGGTGGTTTTGTTAAAAGTTCTCCCATTTAACTTCAACTAACGTCTTATTAATCGTTCGTATCTTAAATTACAAGTTTTACAAGTAAGGTGTGTGTAAAAGAACTTAATTTTAACTACGAGTATAAACTGTATCAAAATCAAAATTCATTTATTCGAATTAGGCGGTCTTTTGTATACGTTTTGACGTTCAAAGAGTGCTGATCACTTTTTGAACGTCAAAACGTATACAAAAGACCGTGCCCCAAAACGCCCACCCTTCACGTTTTCATATAAAAAGTCTCATCGCCGATGTAGAGTGCAATGCCGTGATACGAAAACGCATTGTATCGCTACGCTAGAATTTTGAGTTGTAGAGTTTAAAATTTCGTAATTTTAAACTCTACAACTCAAAATTCTGTAATAATTATTATAATATACTTAACTAAAAACATGTCTATGTAGGTTTTCAAAAATTGGATAAAACTTCGATCCGGCTCACCTAGCTAATTATCTTTTGGATAGCCATTATTATGTTTCCTCTATTAAGAATATTAGACTGCGTAGCCCATATAAAGGTATATATATGGTATGACGTATATAATTACCGCAGCTGTTAACAGTCCATATAAAGTAGTTAAACATCGTAAACGTTAGCAATTACGGGAGTGGAGCTCGGACTATACAAAGAGGGGTATGGCCCTAAGTAAACAAATGTAGCAAATCGATAGTTTATTGAGGTCCGTACCTACTTACCTACGTTATTTTTAGATTTTTACTGTCTCTATCACGTCTCTGACCTCTGTTTGACCAGAGGACAAAGACAAGGTCGGTAGGTCAACCTGGTTTGGTTAGAGGGAGTTTTGTCAATTGCAATTCAACAGACTTAAATGAATGTGTTTTTGATTCAGGCTGAATAACTTTTGGCCCGCCAATTATGAATGGTGGCTCAGTGGTAATGGCCCTGACTTACAAGTCGTAGTCGTTTTACGTAGGTCGTGGCCTGGAACCCAGTCAGGTAATTTTATGTAATTACTTAGTACAATTTATTTCATCACCACGACTCTCAAAGACGAAGCATAACATCGCTAGGGTTTTGGATGTAGTAAAAAGCAAAACCAGCATGTACCTACTAGAAACAAAAGACATTATGACATCTACCAACACGCACAGGGCGCGTATGCAGGATTCTGGGGCCCGGTCTCACAGAGAAGAGGTCTGTTTTCCGGCATTTGGAACACTATACGGCCCATTATTGGTTAGTCATGAAAAACATTTACTGAATAACTCGAATATTTATATTTGGGGAAGCTAATGACAGATTTAAACATAATATTATTATATGTAATATCATTGGGACTTGCGGTTTATAACCTCAGAACAAAATTAGGCTAAATTAGTTCGGGTAAGACTTGACTGGGTTTATCATATGAAATAGCACATCAGAAATCATCAAAAACATCAGATCTAAAAGAAAAAAGTCGTCGCACAGGAGGGCCTTAATATATATTTTTTTTTTTAATAATTATGATGGTATAGAATAGTATTTTTTTAAAGTCCTCACAAACAGAATTATAATATGTGTGAAGTGTGGAGTTGTTGAAGATTTACACCACTTATTGATGATGGACTGTGTTCGGTATGAGTCTGGGAGAAATGATTTGTTAAGAGTCTTGAGGTTGTACAGACTTGAAGTAGGCTCATTTCATGTAATCCAAATAGCGATGATGCAAAGAGTCTGTTTAGGTTTATGGCCCAGATATTATAACCAACGTGTATTTAGGGTATGATGGGACTGGCATACGCATTGCGATTATAAATGTCCAAAAAAAAAGAATTATAATAAAGAACTAATATGTAATGAGTTCTCTACGATTGTAAATGGAAATTGATATATCTGGGCTTCCAAATTATGTTTTTGTAAATGTTTGTGTAAACTTTTGTGTCTTTACTTAATAAAACATGAAATATTAGTTTACACATCAATACAATCAGAGTTATCTACTTCCAACGTATTAGCACGATAAGAGGTGCTACAGGGACCATACTATTTTGTCAGCTGATAAAATTAAAGAAGTTGCTTAATAACAATTTTTATATTCAAGTTAACTCACACATTTATACAATGTACCTAAATATGTACAATAAATAACTATTCGAAACTTCATCAAAGTTGTAAGTACTAATAACTATAATACACAGCAATACAATTATCAATACAAAAATATAATGATATTTTGTAGGATGGAATAGAATAGTATATATAAAATAATTTTTAAGCGCCATATTGGGTGTACTTACATTTCGTATTGTATCAATACCTAATAAATGAATAAACGACAATATTATAACAAAAAAACTCGTAAATGGCGTATCAACTATATTGAATCCGTAATATTAATAATGTAATATAATTTTGCCTACTTTCACTAGGTTTAATATTATGGCAATGTTATACTTATTTTATCATAATTATATACTTTATCTTAAGATACATGGCACTAATTTAATCAGTAAATACATCTACTAATTTCCATTACAATTACAAACAATCAATAAACATCGTATGATGCGATTATGTCCTTATCTCAGTTTCATCTTAAAAATAATTCCTACCTACATCTAAAATTTGACGACCGATGTGGCGCGGCGGGCGATGGTCCGCCTGCGACGCAGGAGGTTGCGGGTTCGATTCCCGCCCTGGGACAAATGTTTGTACGATCTACAAATATTTGTTTCGGGTGTTCTGGGTATTTGCTATGTATAATAAGAAATATATCTATCTATGTAATGTATTGTATTAAGTATATCAGTCATCTAGTACCCATAACACAAGCTCTGCTTAGCTTGGGGCTAGATGATGCTGTGTGGATTGTCCAGCAATATTTATTTATTATTTATTTATTTATTATTTAAAATTAACTTTGCTAAGTTTGGACCAGCAAAACTACCCCAATTTCATTTTTGCGATCAGTCAATGGGGACGTAGCACATTGTTTAAAACCTTACACGCAGACGTCTCAATGTGAAAAAAAACCCTTGCCAGCGAAGCTTACCAGTCATTGATTTATTCAAGTTAGCTTCGTTTTAAGTCTAAGCTTTCATCGCGTTCTTCTTGTTATGCTCGGCGAAGGCATTGCTCGCCAGGTCTCTAAGACTCTGTTCAGAGGCGGGTCCTAGTTGTTTCACCATCTTCGTGAAGGGACCCTCTTCATCCTGGAGCAGCTCGTGTGGGTGACCGCACTCTATTATCAGGCCTGCTTCCATCACCTGGAATAAAAGAGCAGTTTAAGCTGCCGCTAGATGATGATATCTGTGAAGCTGTCAAATGTATGTAATTCTTGATGGCCCTAAAAATCCATTCAAAATAATCGTCCATCCTGCCCCTTAGCCGACTGTACAAAAAAAGTGCAATGACGGTGCAACTCACACTTGGCGCTAATGTCCACTACACGGTAGGACTACGTCAAGTTTTTGGTGGTTGTCAAGACAAAAAGTAAATCATTCATGGTTCTTCTTTTACTTACAACAACTCTGTCGGAGTCTGCGACGGTGTGCAGTCTGTGCGCGACGGTGATCACCGTGCAGTCCGCAAAATGTCGGCGAATAGACTTCTGGATCATAGCGTCCGTGCTGCAAATAAATTGATTCTTATAATATAAATGTAATATTCAGTTGTTTCTTTAATTGTTTCACAACTTTAAAATGCAAGTGAGCCTGCACCCCTTCAAATAAAAGGGGACATCATCTTCCTTTTCAGCTTTCCCTTACAATAAACTTACGTAGGATCAACATTGGCAGTAGCCTCGTCAAGCACGAGGAGCTTGTTCCGAGCGAGAGCGGCGCGCGCCAGACAAAGCAGCTGTCGCTGACCCGCGCTGAAATTAGAGCCGCCTGATGCCACCGCCGACGACAGCGCTGTTATACTGTCCTTCAGCTCCACCTGGAAACAAGACACATCAAATATTCAAACAATATAAAATAATGGAATAGATGAAACCGACACGCTTTGCTCCAAGAGCTGTCCTTTATGACTTCTGTTTTTTAGAACTTATAAGTTACCTGTTCCAGAGCTTCCCAAATCTGAATATCGGAGTATTTGTCGAAGGGATCCATATTGTATCGCAAGCTGGCAGAGAACAGCACTGGTTCTTGTGGGATGATAGCTATCTTTGAGCGTAATTCCTGTAAAATAACATAGAATTAATGAACACACCTATTCAAAGTTACAATGAATGATACTTGAATGAGTCAAAAAGCTATTGGTCATGACACAAACACGATACGTACTTTAAGAGCAATTTTGCCAGTCTCGATGTCATCGATGTAGACGTTGCCTTCGATCGGCGCCAGACGGAAAAGAGCAGAGATCAGGGAAGATTTACCAGCTCCAGTACGACCAACTACTCCAACCTGAGGTAAAATATTTTTTTGATAAAACAAATCATATAATTCTGACACGAAGTTAATAGAACACTCCAATGGTTACTCTCTAAAGGCTTCTACATACTTCCGGCTTCTACTTCTAGTCGTTATTACTAAGTTTTCATGGTGTGCAATAAAGAGTATTCTATCCTATTCTACCGGAAGCACATTTAGCTGAAACCGCTGAACATCATTTCTTGTGACACAACAAGTTAGGTTTTCTTTGTCCTGGGTTCATATTTTTTCTATATAGTGTATATGCAAGGGGGACAGAAGTAATAAACATACTATTTGACTTTATCTATACTCACTTTCCATCCACTTTCAATTTCAATGTTCAGTTTCTTAAGCACGGGATCAGCATCCTTGTCATATCTTAGAGTGAGGTCCTTAAATACGACTCGGGCTTTCTGTGGCCAGTCCGCGGGCGGACTCGGTCCCTTGGTCTCCTCCTGAGGCAGCGACGTGAACTGAAGCACTCGCTCCACACACGTCATCTGTGAGATGACTTCTGTAGCTTGTTTTACTCCGTATTGGACCATGTTCACTAGGATCAGACCCTGACTGATGGCAAGGCCGACGTTGCCAGATTTGGTGTCACCTGAAGGTATCGTAAATATATTGAGTTAGTTGGAATGCTGTTAACTTTAGTTGTTGTTGTGTCATCCAGCATTCAGTTATTCTATCACTTTGAAACATGCTTGGCATTCTGTATTATCATCATCATCTGCCCAGCCTTCTCACAACTATTTTAAGGTCTGAATACTAGTATTTTACATAGCGTGACTTCCTATATGTCCTCCGCAACCCAGTTACTGGGCAACACGTTACTCCTCGGCGAGACTGGTTGTCAGACTTGCGGGCTTTTGATGACCTGTGATGCTTATCAAAAAATTACGAATGACAGCCAGCACCAACGGATTAAAGTGTTTTTCGTAAAAAGAAATTCGTAATGGATGGTTATCTATCCAATAAACCACCTCGGTAAGTAACCGTGCAATTGTTTTGACACAGCCACGAGGCCCTTACATTCTATCATTATTTACTATATTTTACTCAACAAATCTATACAACTTACCGTCATCCAAGAGTAAGAAAGTATACGCTACCACGATAACGTACAAACTGCAGACAAGACTTAGCCAAATGGCAAATGCGGTGTTGGTCACCAGAGTTAAATACCTGCAAAAGAAATATTTTCATGAACATTCTACGAGACTCATCAAAATTTTGTCACATTGTCCAATCTTGATTCGGTAAAAATAATGAGGTTTATTGTACACATTTAAGAAAAGGATTAACCACTCACCATGCAGCCGTATGCACGTCTTGCTTGTCATCAAACTGTGTCTTTAGCATCTCCTCCGCTTGACATGCGCGCACCGTGCCCAGACCTGACATGGTAGCCGTCACGTGTGAGAATACCGGACTGCGGGACACGCCCTCCACTCTGCACAAAATCATTGTCAATTGCATTATTTATTAATAAAAATAAATCAATTATAAATAAAATAAAAATAAAAAATAATAAATTTATTGTAAAAAGTATTTTTATAATATCTTGCCGTTTGTTGGTGTTCTTAAATATAAATTAGACATACCTTTTAATAGCCTGCGCTGTGCTGAGGTAGACGATGGTCATGATGTACATGAAAATGGCGCAGACGCCGGTGGTCAACAGCATGTAGGGACTTACAATGGCCACCATCACCAGAATACCGGCCATCACCATGAAAATCTGCGCAACAAGAGTTTAAAACTAATGCATGAAAGAGAATCTTATTTTGACGTAGACGCAGGACATAAGATAATTAATGCCTGTGTGTCTTTGTTTTTTTTTTAATTAGTTAGTAGTAAAGTAGTTTAATTAGTTTACATCCTGTGTTGTATTATTTCTCCAGTCTAAATGATTACTAAATTCCTGATTATAATTTGATATGAGTGGTTTGGAATTAAGTAGATTAATAAAGGTTTAATACCTGAATAGTGTCCAAGTACATTCTCGGGAGTATTTCGTCAATGACGCCCATGTCCTTAGAGAATCTATTCAAGATGCGGCCGGAGGGGTTTGTGTCGAAGAAACGCATCGTTGCACTCAGAATGTTGCTGAACATCTGGTTGTGAAGCTTGATAGAACTGCGCATGCACACCCACAGGAACAAAACGGCTCTAAAAAGATCAAAGTATTGATAAAGAATTACTTTACGATTATGACTATGAGTAAAAATGTGTTCCATTTTTTTATTCTCTTTTTTGGAGCTGTAAGTCCTCAAGAATAAATAAATAAATAACTTGGGATAGACTAGGATTAGTTACTTTCAGCCGGGGGTTGCAGAAGGATCGTAAGTTCGCGCGACACGCGAACACCGGGTTGGTCTTTAGTCAGTAAGAGTCTGACAGACCCCTCCGCCCCCAGGGCGGAGTGGAGGACATCCTTCACTTACGTTAGTTTAGTTACTTTAGCGAAGTTAACAATAAGTGTACAAACCTTCCGGAAGTAACGATGATGCATCCAAAAATCGCAGCTGCCCAAACATAGATGTAGAAAACATTATCAATTTTAACCGGTGCCACAGTTACAACGTCAGGCGCAGTACTGTCATTCAATGTAACGTCGGTCGTATCATTAGGCATTATCGCAGAAGTAATGGCAGCTATAGTTGTGGTCAGAGAGCCTTCGGTCGTAGAGTACTCTATGATATTCGTGGAAGCATCAGTGAAGTTACCAACGGTAACATTTGAATGGAGGAACCTAAGTGTATTTTCTACATATTGCGTTTCTACGTCGTTCATCCTGGAATAAGGAATAGATATTTTCAAAGACATGATAACTAATAGAGACTGGCTGCAGTGGGTGCATAAAAAAAGACCAACTAAGTAAACAGTAATGTTTGAAAATTACCAGTATGTAAGCCATAGATCACTGAAGGAGGTTATAATCTGAGCAACCAATACGGCAATAATTGTCGAGGTAAGCAGAAACCAACCGCCTCCTATACTGAAGTATTTCCTGTAGACGGTGCCTGGGACGCGACCTGAAGCAAATGGAACGTTAAATTACACATAATAATGATAGCACCAATAGGGTAGATAATCCCCTTCATATCCAGAAACAAATGGATAAACTTTATTAAGTTCAGGAATAATAAAACGGCCCAAAAATAGTGAAGAATCAGCAGCACTGCAAATTTCAGGAATAGTGAATCTTTACGAATAGCCTTTGTTGATTTGACTTATTATTAAAGTGGCATAAGTGACGTCATACCTGTTCCGGTGATCTCCTCTACTTCTACTTGTTCGTCCATCAAATCTTCAATACCTTCCGCATATGAAACGCTGCTTGCTTGGGACTGTAAAAATTACATAATATTTTTGATTTCTTTGTTTGGCCATCCATTTTGCGAGAAATGTGCCTTACTCACTACCACTTAAGTTTGGAAATTCTTCGGGGCTATGCCGGTTACCTCGATGCTTCTGCATATCTTTTAATTTCTGATTAAATCACGCGGGGAATGTCCAGCCATAGCCCTCTTTATCATAATTTATTGATAGTATAAAACCTACATTGTCTCGAAAGTGCTTTTGAACCAAATCTTGGCAAACACATAATGTCTTTTGTTGGCTAAGTTAATCATTCATTTATTGTTCTTATCTTTTGCACCGAGCACGAACTCTGAGTCAAGGTATATTTTGTACAATAGTCACAAAGCTCACAACATGACATGACCATTGTGCTGTGACAGTAAAATAACATGACTATTTTACAAAATTGAGCGCGGATCTGAGATAAAACTTAACATTTACCGAGCGAATGGTAGTAAAAGTTCGAAATGAATCATTTACCATTTAAACTTGGTAAATCTAAGGTGTTAATGGAAATTATTAGGATTATTTTACTTCGAGTTTTTACAGAAACATTGTATTATTGAATCAATCATGTCGTTGACTTTATTATCTTTTCCTATCTGCACGAGCCTGTCATTTACGTAATAAGTATTTTTACCCTGACAGAGACGCTTCGTTGCATCTTGACGAGCTGCCCTGCAGCTGCTAAATCCTCATCTTCGTCTTGTAGGAGTTCAGCAAACAGTGGCGTTCGGGATACTTCGTCGAAGGACCCTTGAATTTCCATTTCGCCCTGTAATAAGAAAAAACATTGTCAATTCAGATTTCGACATGATCATCCTCTTCTCAAAATATTTGAGGTCGGAGCTATAATTTTGTTTTGATGTATCTCTATCCATCTTCATATAGCCATCTCAGTTTTCACTAAATCCGTCTATCGTTTCAAATGGGATTACGACATGGTTAAAGTTTGAAATGCGACTGATAAATAATGGAGAATTAAAGTGAAGTAAAACTCGGATAAGTGTGACGCCAGTGATTGTTCCTCTTCAGCAGCGCCAGGACTTTACCAAGCATTGTGTATCTAATTGACAGGCCAATGTTTTTATTACAGTCAGAAAATAAATATGAAGTCGGTCCACAATATTAACGTCAACTTAAAAATCATGAATTGTTATCTTCTTCAAATAATGAATCTGACCTTCAATATGGTTGCAATATTTGTCAAACGTAAATAGAGATAGTGTATATTATGTATGCTCTTACGTGTCGTAATATGATGACTTTGTCGGCACTTTTGAGGTGGTGCAGCTGATGGGTCACCAGGATCCTAGTAGACTTCTCCAGGAGTCCCATCACGCACTCGGAAACCATGTGCTTGCCCACGTGCGTGTCTACCGCTGACAGTGGATCGTCCAGAAGATAGATGTCAGCCTGAAGAAAACATAAAAAACAATTTAAAGTGGTTTCAACTATTATGGGTTGTAGCTAGAATATTAATATTACCTTTTTCTAATTTTCATGTACAACATAATTATGTACTCTTAAATTATTCGTTATTAGTATTAACTTCTAGTATGTTTCAATAATAAAAGTGAGTTAACTTTACACTTAGGTAATGCTCAGATCTTGTCGATTTTAAATTACAAACTAGAAGCAGTTAATTAATTCTGACGACACCAACCGTGTCGTCGAATTGCATTACTTACTTGTCGGTAACAGGCACGGGCTAGTCCGATTCTCGCTCGTTGACCACCGCTAAGACTGATGCCTCTCTCCCCCACTAGAGTGGAGTCACCATGGGGCAGCAGTTCGAAGTCTCGCACCAAGGCGCAAGCTCTTATCACCTGGGAAAAGCATATGCTAGATATTGATGTATTACTATTGTAGTAAAGTGAGCCTGCAATCATCTTCTCTCTTAGTTCACTACACAGGGAGAGAGAAGATTGTTGATTTTCCTAAATTTTGTACTAAAAGTATAAAAGTATATATTGTTAATCATACTTATGGGTAGTTGGTGTTTTGACATATATTTATGGTTTTACATACCTTCTTATATCTGATGCGATCATAGGGCAGGCCGAACAGAATATTCTCTCGAACGGTGGCGACGAACAACCAGGGTTCCTGGCAAGCGTACGACACTCTCGCTCCACCCAGGGAAAGGGTTCCATCCTTAGGAGTCAGCTCACCCAGTATCAGTTGCAGGAGAGATGACTGGTAAAAAGAAACAAGCGAAATAGCTTATAAAAAAGACAAACTACCAAAGTTTCAAATATACAGGGTGTTAGGTAGAACGAGGGACATACTTTAAAGGCGTGTAGTACTCATGAAAATGAACAACTTCGACAATGAAACAATCCCTAAAATCGCGAAAAATAATCAGCTTCGTACATTTATGTTCGCATAACTTAACAAAATGTGAGAAACAGCTAATTTTTTTTCTCGATTTCAGTGTCGATCCTTTAGTGAAATTGGTTCGTTTTGATGACTACTAGCTTCCCTTATAGTATATCCCTCGTTCTGCCTAACACCCTGTATATTTGTATAAAAGAGAAGCCACGTGCAGAAAGATTAAATTTGATGACAAGCAAAATTATTTCAAATTTTTATCTCCAACCCAAAAATATTTAGTTTACTGTACTGTATCATGATATTTTGTATTTTATTAGATTAGCAGAATATAACATTAAACAATCTTTACAACAGATAAAAATACGTATGAAGAGCAATCGGGGTCTACATAAGCCAGTCATCATTATATGATAAGTATTTATTTGTGGAAGGTTTGGGATGTTATCTCAATGACTGAAAACATTTTCTAAATGATTAACAAAACAATGAATTTTGAAGTTATCTTAAAACAAATCTTATTGGTTTACGGATCTCGAATTTTGGATTGGTGAAGAGGTGGTTGTCAACGTATTTCGATATAAATATCACTGGAAAATTAGCTTCAGTTCTAAATCTAAATCTAACCTTGCCAGAGCCGACCGGTCCCGCAACGCCGATAAATTCTCCAGGTGCAACCTTCAACGTGATATTCTTTAGAGTCTCCGCGACGGAGTCGGGCTGCCAGCTCGCCGTGACGTTGGATATAGCCAGACCCGTCAGTCTCGGCTTCTCTTGAACTTTCTTCTCTTTCTCGTCTCCGTTAGCCAACAGGGTTTTGGGATCGAGTACGATATTAGCTGTCAGTTTCTCCGGCTCATTTTCGTCTAACAATAAGAATTCCTGATAGAAGAGAAAAGTAAACATTAGCATTTTGTAATTAACACCCGTTTTAAAACATCTCCGCCACTTCAGACCATACTATCTTACCTCTAAACGCCTGATGGTTACTTTTGTTTCAGCCAAGTAGGCAAGCCCCATAGGTAACGTGATGTTGCACACAAGTTGCATCAGGTTGAAGTACTGGACCAAAGAGAAGGCGGTCTTCGCTCGGATGTCGCCGCCAATCAAGACGAAGGTCGCGATGGCAGAGAACAGAATGAATCGCTCGGTGAACACCCCCAAGGCTGTAGAGAACCCTTTGACGAAAGACGTCCTCAGAATGTAGCCAACTTCCAGTCTAAAAATAATGCGTACAATAGAAATCTTCACAGGATATGGATGGACTTCCCAAAGGCGGGTTTGAATTTCTTCCAGGTATGTAAGTACTTACTTTCGTAATCGGTGGACTAGTTTTTCGAAAGGTTTCTCCCAGGCGTACATCTTGATCACTTGTACGCCTTCAACTAATTCACTCATCACCTTCACTCTTTGATCTGTACGACTTGCTATTTTACCACGGAGCTTTCCTTGAAGGTTGCTCAAATATACTAGAAACAAAAGAAAGATTATTAAACAAATGAAGGTCAATTTAAGGTCTCTTAAATTATTTAGATACTGATTTGCCATTTTATACAAATGTTTTCAAGTCCCATGGGGGCCTATTGCCATCAACTGGGCTGCTACTGAGAAATTCCTAATGAAAAATCCCAATTACACATTGCTCGATCCCGGGAATCGAACTCTCACGCTTAGCAGTCACGTTTGCGACCACTAGACCAAGAAGGCATTCAATTTTATATTGATTATTAGATAAACAATAAAATTATATTTAATACCTTGTACAATGATGGTTTGCACAGCAACGACGAGCAAGGCTGCGAGTGTGGCGATTCCAACATGCTGCCACACCAGGTAACACACCACAGGCACCACAATAGGTGTTATCCATATATAATTTAAGAATAACGTCACCAAATCGAACCGATTCACATCATTTGACATCAAGTTGATCACTTGGCCCGGTTCTGTCTTGCCCATACCTGCGCGGTTGAGTTTTAATATCTAAAAATTAAAGAAACACGATTACTCTTATTGTTTTGCTCTGAAGTCAGATTGTCCATCAATGGTCGTGTCTTGTGGAGTAAGTTTTGAGTAGTCGTCGTTAGTTAATCTTGAACATTCACTACTACCTACACTATGTCAGTCGGTACCTATGTGATCTGCCAAGTTCCGTCAATCATCGCCACCACGACTGGTCCAGTGTTTATCTAATAATAAACGCTACTTTTACCAGGAACTTACGAACATAGCCTTCTCCGTTGCTCTGGTTGCTTTGGAATTTGTGCTTTAGTATCAAGAGCATTATGAACGGACACATTTGAGTTCCGTGAATAATCACTGGCAACATACACTAGCGAAAGACTTTTGTTTTGAGACACTGCGGTATTTACATCAAGTTTGGGTTGGCATACCCAAGGATTGCATTTGTCAAAGTTCTAACTATGCATTGCTCTTCCTTTTTTTAAAGGGTAAATCTAATATGCAACCAAATAATGGCTTAGATTTTAAGGGTTTGCTAGTAATCAAATAAGGTACTTATTGACTCACCTTTCTGTACAATAAAGAACAGCATGCTATCCGGATTCTCATGCCGACCCGACCTTGAGACAGCTGGGCATGTTGCAGCATTACAGCTGATAAAATACTGAGCAAGTTCATCAAGAAGTTGTAAATGTGTGCGTCGCGGTAGCTTTCTGGAGTCTTTTCTTTTGAAAAATAACCTACAAACAAGGCTAAAGTAAAAGGGACAAGGGGCCTGCAACAAAAATAGAACAGAATGAACAAACACGGCTTAAGAAAACTAACGAAAGAACGTTTTCTAATTAAAATCTGAGCTTACCAAACAACGATCATAGCTAGGCCCACCAAAAGACCGCACAACATGTACTCAAACCAGAAGGTTCTGACTATCACCTTCGTGAGAGACGGGTGGGTACCATGTTTCTTTGCATTTTCCTGTTCCGTGTGCCAGGCCTGTTCGAGGCGATCACCGAGACGCCCGGACGCATCTCCACTGCGAGCTGGCCACAAGTCGGTTATCGTTAATCCTTGCTTGTATCCTTTGCGAAATAGGCTGAAACTCCATCTGGAAAAAAAAGTAATTTCTTACTGATACAGTCGAGCTGGCTTAGCATAGTATGAAATTTCAATAGAATAAGAGGCAGCTTAAACTGGGTTTTTGTTACCGATGATGCCTACTATACATCTAGAGGAACATGGTGTGTAGTGTATGTGTGTGTGTGTGTGTTGTCTGTGTTATCACTGTGCTGTCAAACTTTATCAATAATTTCATCAAGAAAACTCGGTCTTCACTACTTAATTATCTTTAATTATGTCATCGGTTCATGACTAAGCTAAGGTAGGCTATAAAAATAAAACAAGACGATGATAGTAGTATTTTGTGCCTATCATGATAATAAGTGGTTTAGTCCATGAAGTTGTCATCGTCAGAAAGTGTCGCCGATGTCTTTAAGTACCCTTACTACAACAAAACACAACAACAACTCTTTCCGTGTAAATAGGCTTTGAAATAAATAATACGTCATACTGTCTGGCTAATGGCGAGTACTTGCACAGGCATAAAGTGGCCAACGTTATCCACCAGCAACTTGGTTTGAAATACAACTAGTGGATTTAACAATGAGTACCTTGTGAAAGCGGAGAAAGAGAAACAAATCAAATATCTAGACGAAGCACTCCAGACAGTCGACATGTGGAATGGGGACGCAGCTATCATTGTGTCGATTGTCGTTACAGCCGATGGCCTGCTGGCCGTAAGCCTTTACGACCATCTCTCGAAGCTCTCGTTGCGACAGTACACCTCGACACGGCTCGCATTGTAGGAATGTTCCTATCTCTGGAGCCCTAACACCCCACTGGTAGTTTGGACCCTGCTCCCGACATTGTTGGGTTCCTATTTTTATGCAGAAAATATATAAGTAAAATTGCGTAAAGATGCTCTTTTATTGGCAGTAGGTACACTTGGTTGGCCGATTGAGTACTACTTCTTAATAGCATGTATAGTAGGATGACTAGGAGGCATGACATTGGTAACGAACCTAGTTTAAAAAGTCCATTTATTACAACGAATCTATTCTAAGCCATCTCAAGGTCAGTATTACCACTGAAGTCTAGCCCACTGTACAGTACCCAGCCGTTGATCAATGCATAATAATTTCCAGTATGGGATCGACTTTGAAGAGTGTCATCTCGGTCACTCATATTTTGACCGTCTCTTTTTGAAGCTCGATGTGTCATATTGACGCTAGGGTTCTACTGTCTGTACCTACCTTCTTTTGTTCTTAATCCAGTAGTTAGAAGTACTTACGTAAAGAATAATTTGGAGATGGGATTGGCTTTGTCGTAAGGATTCTTCTCGGTTATTGTCACTCTAGACTCCATGGCTTTATTTAGATTTATCTATTTTATTTGACATCCGCAGAGGTTATGCATCGGCTATCCACAGATCAGTACCAGGAACCCTTAAACAAAAAGGATCAAATATTCACGTTAGACAGAGAGAGAGGTGTGTGACAGTAACACAGGAATTACTTTCCTTGTAATTATTATTACCTGTACGCGTAGCATGACCAATTCTATATCTATTCTATCACGAATAAGCAACGTTCTTTCTTTCCAACTTGACATCTCTTCTACCCGAGCATGGGGCGCCTCGTAGACTGTAGAGAATAGAAAACTTTATTTTCTTCAGTTTTAACTTCGCCATGCAGAAAGCTTTCAACAATCTGTCATGTTGTCTATTCTTGCGTCGATAAACCGTTGCTATGGTCATGCTACGCGTGCAGATTTAAATACCTATCAACAATCAAATAGTATCACAAATATACACAGATAGCGATAAAGTCCTACTAAAACATATTAGCCGTTCGCAAATCTCAAGTGATACCTAACAGATAGAGTAAAAATAAAAATCTTCAGATTTTGTTTCCGATAACAGTGAACTGTGAAGGTTTGAAGATAACAATAAAAGTGTAGGTAGGAAATCGTAAGTTCAATATAATTGAATTATCAATATGTTGTTGACCAAACAAGGTTTTCGTTCAAAGTGCATTGGCGTAACAAGTTTAGTTTGGAGGCCAAACTATTTTGATAATTTCAGATCGTCAAATGCTCTTAAAGATTGTATTATAAACTAGCTTTTGCCCACCACGTGTGTCGCTAAATTTAGAATAAAGAGATCCTGTATTTTGAGTTAGACCTCTATCTATACATCAGTCAAAACTGCTTTCAAAAAAATCTATGCAGTAGTTTCTGCGTGATGCATGTACAGAGGCCAGCACATCAAACTACCCCAATGTGTCATTGAACACACATGTGAATATTTATTTGATAGTTATTTAACTTTATCAAAATAGAAATAAGGTTCATGTTCAATTGGGAAAATTTGACAGTTTGTGGTAGCTTGTGGTTGTACAAACATACAGACAGACAAAAATTATAAAAACTGATGTTGTGGCATCTGTTGCTCTAATAAAGACAATGTCTATAATGTATAGATATCGGCATATTACATTTTATCTATAACTATAGATCTATATCTATAAAAATAAATAAAACTGAGGTGTCTGTTTGTAATGTCTTTTGATGCAAATGCATATGAAAGTTAGTTGTTAGTTAATACGGAGGTAGGTTTACCAAAAATCTAATTTAATTTTTGTTTGTCTGTCTGTTCGTTTGAGGTAATCTCCGAAACGGCTGAACCGATTTGGACGGAACATTCACTGGCTAACTAAATGTTAAAACATTAGGTAGTTTTTTTTAAAACTACCTAATGTTAGAAGGAGTAATTTAGGCTACTTTTATTTTAGAAAAATAATGAGGGTTCCGCACAAAACAATTGCAACCCATGAAACTTTATCAAGCTCCACGTGGATGAAGTCGCGGACAGAGCTAGTTAAAAATATATTTCGTACAGTTACGTATATTTCGGCAGGGTTCTTAATCAAGGCCTACCTACATCGAAGTGGTCTAGACTGGTCTGGTAAGTTAATTTACCCATCGTTTATACTTCTGTGACCTGGGATGGTGCTCCAGAATTGGGTCTAGGTTGCTGGGCAGGAGTAGGTACTTTGTACTCATAATGTTACACAATATCATGCCTGTATTCCCCGAAAAGTTAGGCAGAAGTGTAGGTACCTATAGTACACGTCCATTCCCTCAGGTATGTTTAAGTTCCAGGTGGCGAGCTTGTTGCCACTAATATCCGGGCTGGTACTGACTAATTTCCGGTCGAAAACTTAACAACACTTGGCTTCACCCGGGAATCGAACCCGAGACTTCATGCTTAGCAGTAGTACCTATTTGACCACATTTTGTTTTTGTTCCGAGGTGAAAATCCTCATGGATGTCCTCCACCCTCCATGGGGTGGGCGGAGGGGTCTATCGACTAAAACCACCCTGGTGTTCCATCACACACCTAAGTCGGGGGTCGCGGGAACGTACGACTCTCGACTCCGGCACCGGCCTCTGCGGGCCTACTCAGGTCAAGGGGGAGTGATGTTTTTGACTGGGGGAGTCCCCAGTGACGCCTAAGAGGGGCGCGCGTGGAACACTACGCGCCGCCACTTCGGGAGCGACCACAAGACCAACAAGACAGTCATAACATAATTCACTGATCACTTACTTCACTTACTGGATAGAAGATGCACTTTATAATGATTGCAATCAAATTCCAAAGAACTATATCACACGCACTATTGAAAACTAATAACAAACTTTAGCGTAATTAGCGCTGTTTAGTTATACTCAAAAATAATTTAACAAAACCAGTTAAATGTTTTACTTCGTTAATGAATTCGCTTTTGTATCTGTGCGAATCTGAGTTCACGTACTAATCAGTGGAGAACCGATATCGCACTGACGTATAGTAAGTTCAACACTCGCCTACACCTCTCATATTACTAAGTACATACTATACTTAAGTATATATACTAGTGCGAACAGCGCCTCGTCTGGTCATATTCATACTTGTGGATTCCACTCGCTGTGATTTTGTATAGTCATCGTTACTGTCAGAATTTTTGGGTTACGTAAATTCAATGGAATGAATGAAACTGATGCAACAAATATGGACACTTTTATCTTCATATAATATTCAGTATCCGCCGAGCCTTTTCCCAACTATGCTGGGGTCGGCTTCCAGTCTAACCGGATGCAGCTGGATAACGGTATTTTACTTGGAGCGACTGTTTATGTGACGTCCACAACCGTAACGTAACGACTGTCAAAGGTCTAATAATGAAAGCCGGGACTAACGGATTAGCGTGCTTTCCGAGGCACGGAGGTGTCGATATATTACGAACGGTCACCCATCCACAGACTGACCTCGGCAAGCAAACCTTTTTTTTTATGCTCCTCTCTTCCTCTCTCCTTGGATCAACCCGTGCGGCTGTTTTTATGTACGAGCTTCTCTATATTCATATAATATTATAAGTAATAAATATTGTAAGGAAATGCCAATCGCATTAAGTCCGCGGCTACACATTTGTGGGCTTAAATTATTAAATAGAGAAGTAAATATACAAAGGAAACACCAATTTTTCAAATCTGTCTTGATCCCTAGATCGTGTTATTTATTGATAAAGAATTATAGCTATTAGGTTTTCATATCGGAATTTCCCAGTCGGTACCAGTACGGAGTCGATCAGGTTTATGACTGCAGTTCAATCCCTATTACTTAACTGATAAAATGTAGGTACAAACGCTAGCACATCAAGCTATACCTTCGCAATAAAGTTAAAAAACTATCAAAGAAATTAGACAGATTGGGGTGGCTTGACGTGCTGGCCTCTGTAACTTTCAGAGAATAGAGACGTTATATCTAACATACTAATATAGTAAGTACGGAACCACTGTACTTCGACCTTGGCGTGCGACACCCAGGTATTATTTGCCTTTCTTAGTTGGTTAATCGTAGTATAAATACTAAACTTACTTACTGCAATAAAAGTAGGTAACACATTATTTAATAAAGTTAATGATATTTCATATTTTTATTACCAAGTAGGAAGATAAGTACTCATAATTATGTAGGAAGAGAAGATGCAATGCCCGCAAAGCATAAATGGTGATTGTGATACGTATATAAACATATGTACCTATGTTATATTACGCGGTGTTTGTCATACACTGATAGCAGCTCAGACGGCTCCAACCGATTCTTGCTCAATAAAAAATATTGCATATTACAACATCGCGGCTGTAATCTCCCGAACAGGCAGGGGTGTAGCTCTTTAGTAGGTACACTAGAGTTGTCAACCGTCCTGTTTTCCCAGAACATGTCCTGGATTTTGTAGTATCCTGGGATGTCCTGGATAGTTTTTAAGCAACGTCCTGGGTTTCGCGCTTTAGCGCCCTGATAAGTACATGTAGGTACCTTAGTACTTTTGCAATCCTTACGTTACGAGTGGTATCACGGTTATCATGCGCGTACTAATATACGGATCGATCTTTGTCTAGCTAGAGTCTAGCTAGACAAACAAATTAAACAAAAACAAAAAAAATATCTTCTATTGCAGATATAAAAAGTCATCTTAAGTTTTCTTAAATATCTCCTGCATCTTTCAATTTACTATAAGTTTGTAGGTATCACACAGTACAGTTCTTTAAAATACTTGCCGTAATTACTATCTATAAAAAACAAGGCAGTAAAAAAAATCAACATGTAGTGACCTGTAGTCGACTTGTTCGCGCATGCGTCCAAAACACGGCAAATCACCGGCGCTCGCGCTGAATAGTTCGATACATGAACGTTTTTTTAAACATCCATGGTTCGATAGTACAAAATTGTCTACAGACTACTAGTAACTACCTCGACGATTCAGTAATAGTAAGACTGCTGTGCTAACCTTGACGACCGATTACTAGACGACCGATTCGGCGCGGCGGGCGAAGATCCGCCTGCGACGCAAGAGGTTGCGGGTTCGATTCCCGCCTTGGGACAAATGTCTGTACGATCTACAAATATTTGTTCCGGGTGTTCTGGGTATTTCCTATGTATAATAAAAATATCTATCTATGTAATGTATTGTATTAAGTATATCAGTCATCTAGTACCCATAACACAAGCTCTGCTTAGCTTGGGGCTAGATGATGCTGTGTGGATTGTTCAGCAATATTTATTTATTTATTATTTATTTAACCTTCGAGGTCGTCGCCGTCGCTGGAGACCGATCGGTCGGGCAAACCGCAAACGGAAATATTGGATTTTTTCTATCTGAAAAATCTCAGGATAAGCCTGGATTGTTCATGGATCACAGAAATCAAGGGTGTGATACTAGTATTGTCAGTTGCGAAAACGTATGCCAAATATCAGATTCAGGTGCCACTTCAGCAAGCATCCCAACAGCATGGAAATTGGAAGTTGAATGTCCGTCACTACTGAACACACTACTGAATAATCGAGGGATCAAGAATGTTTATTAACGCATGTGGGTGGTTACAAGTACCTTTACAGGTACTGTTGGTGTGGATATAGAAAGCGAGCCTGTAGAACAATACAATTAAAACAATAAATGGAAAAAGTCTGTTTCATCTAAATGGAAAATTAATATGAATTAAAAGAGAAAATCCGACTGTCTTCGATACCGAAATTAATTTGGAATAGCCTAAACTGTGGAGCATTTCATCAATCAAACTTACTTTAATCTTTTATTTACATATTTGAATCTTTAAAATGTCGTATGAATAGCATAGCTCGATAAGCATACGGAGTATTTATTTTTTACTTGCACTCGACAGAAAAAAAAAGAATTGTAAAAACAACTTGTTACAAAATATGGATTTAATAAAAATAGTGCTCTATCCACAGCGAGATGGTAATACCCAAGCTAACGGTGATTAGGGATCTAGAGTGAGAAACCCCATAACAATGCATGCTGTGTCTTCTGCATCTCACTCTTGAACGAGCTGTTTCGCGATAGTTTCTCGAGGTGTTCGGTGATGGATCCATAATTATTGAGTCCATATTCTACATGCAAGTATTGGTAACTGGCTAATTATTACAGTAGGTATTTACAGTCCCCAGAAACGGTTCGTCTCGACATATGACATTAGGGAGTATTATCTTATTAGGAATGGAATCAAAACAAGGGTTTGCAGTGTGTTTTTATACAAATATTATCGTGTATGATTCGTCGGTCCGTCGTTCCCCCTGACTTCGACCACCTAGGGACGAACAGGGTCAATTTTGCAGGTTTTGAATTGTCTACTCTGAACATCCAAGCAAGAACACATCCCTGCTTCACGCCACAGAAGACATTAAAAAAGTCTGTTCGCTCGCCTTTTATATATACTGCAATAAACTGCCTAATATAATACCTGTTGTATGATTTTGCAAAAAATATATATATATCCAAGGTACATTTGCTCTTATTCGCGGATTCGTGCGTATTATCTCGCCTGAGCCATATAATATTTAGACAGAACTATTTATTTTGTAAAATAATTATTAAATCCAACCAATTAACTAATTTGCAAAGTAAACTGTAAAATAGCGAGTAACATTTCATTCAATAAAGGCACGAGCATCAAAAAAAATATTCCCGTTCGTCCCTCTAAAATCCCTAGTTGGATGATCGGGAAGAAATTTAATATATTTTATGTAAATTTCCGTTCGTCCCACTGGGTGGACGAAGTTGGGGGGACGAACAGTAGTAATACACGAACATTATGTCTCTCAAATAATTCCATTAGCAACGCTTTTAAGTTTGTAAATTATTTATAATATGATACATTCAATGGATCTCAAAAGGGCAGCAAAACTTCACCTGAAAATATTATAAAGCTGATTTATAAAATAAGTAATTAAAAGTTGATTTACATTTTCTACCTACAGATTCAAGTTATTTAATCTTTAGAGATCTGTCGGTAGAAGGGTTTGCTGCGCCACTTCTTCTTTCCAGCAAAACTGGGACACTGTCTTTTGTTTTTTTTATTTCTTAAAAGCGCTGATTCTCAGCCTCATCCGAATATATGAATTATGATTTTCATAAAAACGCTCCTTAATATGTGAAATTTGTCAAAACATAATTTGAAGATTTCCTTTAAATGTATTCTCATTTTAGCAGGAAATCATCATAACGTTTATATTTAGAGAAAAACATTAATGTGAAAATGACCCAACTATATTCCAGTTTGATACCAGTAACAAAAGATTAAGAACTATAAAATAAGAAGAGAGAACCACCCGAAGAGACTACCACTAATACCAACAACTTGCACAGAAGTATGCATGATCCAAGCGATCGAAAAACTTGCTATGATGTTTGTAGATTACATCCACTTGTGTGTGGTGAGACATACCTACATGATGTCAGGTAATGCCTGCAGAGAATGCGTTTAGTTGCAGTAGTCCGCCCTCGTGGGCCAAACCATGTGGCCAGTAGAAATAGTTTTGACGACCTATGTGGCTCAGCAGGCGACGGTCCGCCTGCGACGCAGGTGGTTACGGGTTCGATTCCCGCCTTGGGACAAATGTTTGTACGATCTACAAAGATTTGTTCCGGGTGTTCTGGGTATTTGATATGTATAATAAAAATATATATCTATGTAATGTATTGTATTAAGTATATCAGTCATCTAGTACCCATAACACAAGCTCTGCTTATCTTGGGGCTAGATGATGCTGTGTGGTTTGTCCAGCATTATTTATTTATTTACTTAATGCTTAGTTTTAGAGCAGCATTTGTAATTGCTTGTATTTTTTATTGAGAACTTTTTGCTAATAGTTATGTTAATGTTCGATCACGTCCATCGGTGGTGGTGGTGGTGTTCTTCCTAACAGTACGTGCATATTCTTAGTGGTCGGGTAATGAAAGGAATAAGATTTGTTCAACAACATAATTATATATTTAATTTAAAGCAAGTTATAAAACACAACTATTAAAAACAATGAAACATTTCATTCAAAACTTTTTAAGTTAACAATACATGCATACATAAACTGACGCCTTTTTCTAATAGGGGTAGGCAGAAAGTACAGAACGTCTTCTGTTACGATACTTACATAGGTACTCCTTTTATTTCGTTTACATTTGTGGCTGCACTTGGGTAAAAGGACGCACACTAATTGGGTGTGCGTCCTTTTACCCAAATGCAGCCACACATTCATACATAGCAATAGTGAACGTAACGTCAAAACGAACGATTTAAAAATTAAAAATACTCGTTTAGAATATAATATTTATTTTTAGATATTTATTTTTTTAAACTTTATTCTTATTATCTATGGGTGCTGCTAATTGTGCTTGCCTCATGAGTTTAAACGTGAATGCTACAGGGTAGTTGTATTTTCCATTTTAAAATCTTTCGAATTGACAATGACGTAACGTTTACGTCACACTGGTCGTACACGCACGCTGGTTGCGAGTACTACGCACCTGACCTTTCAGAAGGACATCCCCAATAAGGCATTGTATGTACAAAAAATAGGAATAAAATAATAATTTGGAAAAAAACACAAAAAATGATATGCTTAGACCTTAGTATGGTCCTCGTATAATCATTTCTTATAAATTAATTAATATTTCATTTAACACAAATATGAAAAAAGATACATAGACATAATGTAAATTTTACTAAACAGCGTGAAATGGTTGTTTTCCTGCGACAGAACAATTTGCCCTCTGTCGGTAGTAGGTACTATTGGTTCGAGTTCCATCTCGAGTATTGTTGTTAACATTTGTTCAACGGCCAATTTAGAGTCAATAAAAGTTTAAGTATACCTAATAAATCGATTGAGTGTGCAACCAAGAGAAAATCGTTTCGCTTCGGGAAAACAACGATTCAAGATTTCAGCGTATCTAAGTATGTAGATACATGATTAATCCAGCTTTGGTATACAAAGGCCTCCTCAATCCTATTTAACCAATCTTTCATAAATTCGTTTTAAAGTCTCGTAGTTTAAAGCTGCTTGTGCAGCTTCACAAGCTTCACAAGTTACACCATCCACACACACGCACACACACACACAAACGCATCACACACACACACACGGACACATCATACTTATAACTAACTAGTTTGTCTCTTTTTAAAACTTAAAAGGTTTAAAACCATGAAAGTTATTGGAAGACTGTAATCCTACTTACTAATAATACTCGTGACATAGTTACTTATGTATCTAGTTAATTAAACATTCAATCCTTACTAAAAGTGAAATAACTCAAATACAATATGTTTCTTCTAAATTGAGATTTATTTGACTTTGATTGAATTGTTTCCTTGCACATTAAATGGCAATGTTCAATGTACGGATTCGGGTCTACAACAGTAATCTGTTGTAGACCCGAATCCGTATAATCCGAATCCGAATGGATATAAATAACCATACATTTTATTAAAAATGTATGGTTATTTATATCCATTCAAATTCGACACATACATCAACTATTTACAATCAATTAAAAATAATTTTAAAATTACTTCTTTGTACTAAAAATGGTACTTTAAATAAAACTGTACAGCAAATAAATAATCCTTTTCCTCATCTCAGTTTCTTCCCCAGAAGAGTTATTACTTATGACTTTCTGCCTCTGTTCATGACAAGGCACGCCGATCTCATTTTGGTAGACATTGATGAAAATGGACCATTATCACACAGACGTTCTTCTATCATTTTATGATATAATTAAAATAAAATTTAAGGTTTCATCGCATTCTTTATGTTATGCTCGGAGTAGGCTTTGCTTGCTAGGTCTCGAAGACTCTGCTCGGAGGCGGGTCCCAGTTGTTTCACCATCTTTGAAAAGGGGCCCTCTTCATCTTGAAGTAGCTCGTGTGGGTGACCGCACTCTATTATCTGGCCTGCATCCATTACCTGAAATTTATTAAACAATTAAAGCTACATGGCGCAGGAAAAGTTGTGCCCCGAGCTAATAAAAACAGCCCCGCGGGAGTGGTAGCGCATACTTTTTACAGAAATCCCTAGAGCTGCAAGAACAAGCTGAGCGATCTCCAAAAGTATATTATATTTCGGTTCGGATATATCAGGTTTTCTTATGACAATTAATGCAGAAATAGAAGAGTTTCAGAACGTAAGAATTTAGAATGCAAAAGCAAACGAAGCGAGCTTTGGCTAAAGGATATACAATGTTCTTAGGGCGGGATCTCGCAAGCATTAGATTTTCCTTTCTCCACAAATTGAGCACGGCTAGAAAAGCAGTGTATGTTCAAGAAAAATGGTAGATAACGGCCAACCCTTACAGTCTGCCGTCCTGGACGGATGAATCCTTTTGATGATCGTTTTTGCTTTACTTTAATTTTAGTTTTACTTACAACAACTCTGTCGGAGTCCGCGACGGTGTGCAGTCTGTGCGCGACGGTGATCACTGTGCAGTCTGAGAAGTGTCGGCGGATCGACTTTTGAATCATAGCGTCCGTGCTGCAAAGCAAATAAAACACTTTTATTACAATACACTGTAGTAGTATCTAGTGATTACGGTATCCGATTCTAGTCTATTTAGAATAAAAGTAAGTTTAATTCCTGGAAAATCTTGTTAAAAGATTTCAGAGGGAAGCGACTGATATTTGTGATCAATAATCGAGAAATGGTGCCAAGTAAAGTCAACACATGATTTGTCAACCTTACGGTTGTATGTGCGAATTATTGAGTGAAGTACATATTATAGAAATGTTGACTCACGTGGGGTCAACATTGGCAGTAGCCTCGTCGAGCACGAGCAGCTTGTTCCGAGCTAGAGCGGCGCGAGCTAGACACAGCAGCTGACTTACGTGGGATCAACATTGGCAGTAGCCTCGTCAAGCACGAGGAGCTTGTTCCGAGCGAGAGCGGCGCGCGCCAGACACAGCAGCTGTCGCTGACCCGCGCTGAAGTTGGTGCCGCCCGATGCCACCGCCGACGACAGCGCTGTTATACTGTCCTTCAGCTCCACCTGGATGCAAGACACATTTAGAATTTACAGAAAATAATAGAATGGAACAGACGAAACCAATTCGACTGCATTGCGTAAAGTCCTTTATGACTTCTGGTTTTAAGAACTAAGTACCTGGATGACCGTGATTTGCTCGGATAAAACGATGTTTTCTAAAAATAACACCTAGCTATATAGATTTATCGCCCACGAAACCCCCTGCATACTAAATTTCATGAAAATCGTTGGAGCCGTATCCGAGATTCAGATTAATTGTATATAGGTATTAGATAAGTTACCTGTTCCAGAGCTTCCCAAATCTGAATATCGGAGTATTTGTCGAAGGGATCCATATTGTATCGCAAGCTGGCAGAGAACAGCACAGGTTCTTGTGGGATGATAGCTATCTTCGAGCGTAATTCCTGCAAAATAAGAAAGAAGATTGTATGTATTATATGTGTTATGAAATAAATTACATATTTAATGTTGAAAATAGTTGTACTTGAATGAGACAGACGGTAACATCCTTCTCATTACACAAACACAATACGTACTTTAAGAGCAATTTTGCCAGTCTCGATGTCATCGATGTAGACGTTGCCTTCGATCGGCGCCAGACGGAAGAGAGCAGAGATCAGGGAAGATTTACCAGCTCCAGTACGACCAACTACTCCAACCTGAGGTAAAAGACATCTTATTAGTTAGATTCTTCTTACTTCATTCTTTTCCTGACGAACTTTAACATCCCCCTTAAAAGCGTAGATTTGAAAATAAAATACCTATAGTTTATGTTACTCACTAATAAAGTAGCTTTCTATTCGAGATAGAATAAAAAAACGGTTAAGTAGTTTTTGAGTTTATCCATTATAAACCAACGTATAAACATAGATGTTTCCTCTTTATTAATATTACATATATATTAATAGTGGCTATAGTTAAGATTGTTTTTAAGAAGAATTGGTTAGAAAAAAGTGGAAGGTTGGCTTTACATTTATGAACTTACTGGATCCAGGTTCAATTTAGTCTTTACAAAAATAATAAGTCTTATTACGCATAACTAGGTTTATACTCACTTTCCATCCACTTTCGATTTCGATGTTCAGTTTCTTAAGCACGGGATCAGCATCCTTGTCATATCTTAGAGAGAGGTCCTTGAATACGACTCGGGCTTTTTGTGGCCAGCCCGCGGGCGGGCTCGGACCTTCAATCTCCTCCTGAGGCAGCGACGTGAACTGAATCACTCGCTCCACGCACGTCATCTGTGAGATAACTTCTGTAGCTTGCTTTACTCCGTATTGGACCATGTTCACTAGGATCAGACCCTGACTGATGGCCAGGCCGACGTTACCGGATTTGGTATTACCTGCATTGAGAATATTTTGCGTTAATTTTAATGCTGTTGTATCTTTGGAATTTTATTATGTCATTGAACCATTAGAGCCATTTTATAATTTTGGAACATGCTTAAAATTCTTAACTAAATTAGACTCAAAAAATCTGTACAACTTACCATCATCCAACATTAGGAAAGTGTAAGCGACCACGATAACGTACAAACTGCAGACAAGACTTAGCCAAATGGCAAATGCAGTGTTGGTCACCAGAGTTAAATACCTGTAGAAGAAATAAAAATATTTTCGTGAACATTCTATGAGACTAAGTTAATCTTCTTCGCAATACTTTGTTCGAAAGAATCGTTACACTGAAAAAAATAGGAAAAGGTATCGCACTCACCATGCAGCTGTATGCACGTCTTGCTTATAATCGAACTGTATCTTCAGCAGCTCCTCCGCTTGACTCGCGCGTACCGTACTCAGACCCGACATGGTCGCTGTCACGTGTGAGAATACTGGACTGCGGGATACGCCTTCCACTCTGTTCACAAAATCATTGCATTACTTATTGTGATTAATTTCAACTATTGCTGTCCAATGTATTTAATAATAATAGTTATCATTTATTTTAGTCAATCATTCCTAGAAACTAAACCAACCTTTTAATAGCCTGTGCTGTGCTGAGGTAGACAACAGTGATGCCATACATGAAAATAGCGCAGCCGCCGGTTGTCACCAGCATGAAAGGGTTCACGATGGCCACCATTACGAGAATACCCATCATTACCATGAAAATCTAAAACCAAAATAGTTAACACATAAAGAGAAATATAGGTATTTTGTTATTCATCTAATTTTTGACTAATAAACCATTAAAAGTTAGAACTAGAGACCATCATAATCCTACTCACTAGGGCTCTGGACACTGGGAGAAAAGTTTGCTATTCCGTGGATTAATAAAGGTTCTTGGAAATATACCTGAATAGTGTCCAAGTACATTCTCGGGAGTATTTCGTCAACGACGCCCATGTCCTTAGAGAATCTATTAAGGATGCGGCCGGAGGGGTTTGTGTCAAAGAACCGCATCGTTGCGCTCAGAATGTTGCTGAACATCTGGTTGTGAAGCTTGACCGAACTGCGCATGCACACCCACAGGAACATCATGGCTCTGAAATAGACCAAAAATATTGATGATCTCGGTTGATTCGTGAAGATTGTAATTAAAGAAAAAGAGATAAAGAACAAATGTACAACCTTCCAGAAGTGACAATGATGCATCCAAAAATCGCAGCTGCCCACACATAGATATAGTAAACATCATCAATTTTAGTAGCTATAGTAACAACGTTAGGTGCAGTACCGTTACTCAATGTAACGCCAGAAGTATCATTAACCATAATCGCAGAAGTGATGGCAGCTATGGTTGTGGTCACCAAGTCTTCGGTTACAGTATACTCCGTGTGATTCAAGGGCATATCAGTTGTGTTCTCAATGATAACGTTTGGATTGCGGAAAAGAGGTTCATTTCCTTTGTATTGCGCTTCCACGTTGTTCATCCTGAAATTAGAATTAAGATGTTAAATCATGCAGAAAAAAGAATCAACACCAAAACAGTTTGAATTGTTATGTAAAGGTATATTACCAGTATGTAAGCCACAGGTCACTGAAAGATGTGATAACCTGAGCAAGTATGATAGCAAATACTGTAGAGCTGAGTAAGAACCAGCCGCCTCCTACGCCGAAATATCTAGAGTACACTGCTCCTGAGACACGGCCTGAAACAAAATGAACAGAACTTTACAATATATGTTGAATTAATAGTAACAGTGAAGGATATTAAAACTACGATAGACGGAGACGACAAATAGAAGGAGGCCTTAAGATTCATGGAATACAGATTGCCAATTGGGTTTCCAGAACTTACTCGCGATTTCAAGGCAGTTTTTGGGAAGAAGAAGAAAAAGAAAGTGAAATTCAATCTCGTAGACAGACAATTTCGTTCGAGGCTCGACCGAAGATTTTGATACGGAGCGCAAGCGATTTAAAACTACTTAATACTATGTTTGTTAAGATTTTATAGAATAATATTAATGTATTAATAGTGTGCGTGATGCGTATAATTTAGTTTCAATTAATGTTGTTTTACAATATAACGCTAATGCGGTGTTGTTATAATTTTCATTAGTTTTAGGCATGTATGATTCCCTAAATGCTTTATTTTAGGAAGTCGGCCAAATTTCTGGGTGTGATCTGGACAAGACAATCTTTACAAGATTGCATTATCTGGCCACACTCAGTCCTATGTTATCATGTTTATCGCAAATTTAATGTTTCCATATCATATTGCAAACAAACAAATAAATAAATATATATAAACCGATTTTCATCCGGTAATCATACCTGTTCCTGAGATCTCCTCCACTTCTTCTTGTTGTTCTATAGAATCATCAAAACCTTCTCCTTTGCCAATGCTGCTTGCATGTGACTGGAAATAAATAATATTTTTTTTATAACATATAAGGTTTTTACATCAATATCATCATCAATACAAAGAAAAGATGTCCAGTGCTGGAAACATGCCTTTTTATTGCTTTTATAATCGACTACAGAGTAAATTCTAGCATCTTGAGTGTATTTTCAATTTTCAATTTGTTGTTATTCTGAATTCTATTTTTTTATTTAGACAAATCCATGTTTATGGTTAAAAACTTATTTATAGGTTTAAAAGACTTACCATGACAGAGACGCTACGCAGCAACTTAATATGTTCGCCAGCAGGTGCTACTTCTTCTTCTTCGTCTTGTAAGAGTTCAGAAAACAGCGGCGTTCGTGATACTTCATCAAACGATCCTTGAATTTCTACTACACCCTGTAGAATAAAACATTTGGATAAAGGTTTGTAGGATTTATATTATATTACATACTATAAGATACTCATGAGCAGAGAGAGAGGAGCTCGTGGTTAAATAAAATCAGCCGAATTTGTCGATCGAGGGTTAAACTACGCTTGCAGAGGTCAGTCAGTAGATGGGTGACCGGTTAGACTAAAAGCCCACCCCAAAATGGTTGGGAAAAGGCAAGCTAGATGATGACTATGACATAACTTTGTTGAAAATCTGAAAGTTTGATGAATATGAAAGGTGAGTTAAATAACAAACGTGAGATTATGCCTCAAACAAAGGGATGCACTTCCTTTTTGTTCGTAATATCACCATACCATTACCATCAGTATTGAAAATTATCTCCCTGCACAGGCAAATTAGGTCAATATTCACTTACATGTCGTAATATGACAACTTTGTCTGCGTTCTTGAGGTGATGAAGCTGGTGGGTCACCAGGATCCTAGTTGACTTCTCCAGGAGACCCATCACGCACTCGGAAACCATGTGCTTGCCCACGTGCGTGTCTACCGCTGACAGTGGATCGTCCAAAAGATAGATATCAGCCTGAAGAAAACGGTTACTTTATTAATAAGAATGGTGTATAATGTTAAAGAGATAGTTCTGGTACATTTTATGAGCTATGTCTCGTCGAGACTATTTATTATTGATGAAAC
This sequence comes from Phlogophora meticulosa, assembly GCA_905147745.2. Lineage (NCBI taxonomy): Eukaryota > Metazoa > Arthropoda > Insecta > Lepidoptera > Noctuidae > Phlogophora > Phlogophora meticulosa. The sequence goes on along the minus strand of LR990533.1, from coordinate 10,764,875 downwards.
AAATTAAGTGAACCAAGACTAACTTGTCTGTAACAGGCGCGGGCTAGTCCAATCCTTGCTCGTTGTCCGCCACTGAGACTGATGCCCCTCTCACCAACTAGAGTCGAGTCGCCATGAGGCAGCAGTTCGAAGTCCCTCACCAAAGCACACGCTCTTATTACCTGTAGCAAAAGGTGGAAGATTTATTATTTTGTAAAGGCTTGGATAACATCTTCTATTTTTTTTTCGTCAGTCACAGTCTACTTCTTTCATACTACAAGTTTCTTTTTAAATTAGTGAAAAAGCTAAAAAACTAAAAAAACAATATCTAGTGTGTATTCTGGTTAATTTGTAAGTGGATGAAATACACCATGGAGGTGATAAACAGAGAGAGAGAGAGAGAGACAGATATAGAGAGAGAGAGATATAGAGTGAGAGAGAGAGAGAAAGGAATCATTTATAGTAGTCTCTTTTCCGTAACACTTTTTCGTTTTATAAAACCATTTCACACCGTCACAAAAGAAGATTTACTTCAAAAAATGGTCAAGAACAGAATACGTACCTTCTTGTACCTGATGCGATCATAGGGCAGGCCGAAAAGAATATTCTCTCTTACGGTTGCGACGAACAGCCAGGGCTCCTGACTAGCGTACGACACTCTCGCTCCACCCAGGGAGATGGTTCCATCCTTAGGATTCAGCTCGCCCAAGATTAGTTGTAGTAGAGACGACTGTTAATAATACAAGATACACGACATTAGTTTTTTTTACTTGGTTTGTTTGCTTGGTAGTTTCGTTTCAGATAAAAGCCATCTTTTATTATTTTTTAACAAAACAGACAATATTTTGGTACAAAAACGTTAAACTAGCTTTGAGGAGTCTAACCTTGCCAGAGCCGACCGTTCCTGCAACGCCAACAAACTCTCCAGGTGCAGCCTTTAACGTGAGGTTCCTCAGGGTGTCCACGACGGAATCGGACTGCCAGCTAGCCGTCACGTTGGATATACTCAGACCCGTCAGTCTCGGCTTCTCCTGGACTTTCTTCTCTTTCTCTTCTCCATTAGCTAATAGGGATTTGGAATCGAGCACGATATTTGCTGTCAGTTTCTCCGGCTCAATTTCCTCTAAGTTTAAAAATTCCTGATGGAAGAAAAAAGTTAACATTAACAATAGTAGTCTACAAATAGTTGTAAATTCTATAATGTCTTCAATACTTGGTTTAAACGGATCATCTTGAACTTAAATAAGTAAACAACATCAGACAAACCCATATCTTACCTCCAGTCGCCTGATGGTCACTTTTGTTTCAGCCAAGGACGCAAGTGCAAGAGGCAAAAAGATGTTGCACACCAGTTGCATCAGGTTGAAGTACTGGACCAATGAGAAGGTGGTCTGCGCTCGGATGTCACCGCCAATCAGGACGAACGTCGCGATAGCAGAGAATAGAATAAATCGCTCGGTGAACACGGACAGGGCCGTAGAGAACCCTTTTACGAATGACGTCCTCAAAATGTAGCCGACTTCCAATCTGGAAATAATATACACATTAGGCATCTTGTTCAGTTCCCGCAAGCGTGTTTTGTAGGTGTTTCTAGCCATCTGAAGAATTATTAAAAAGTGTGACAGCCATGAACTAAAACGAATTGACAGGGAAAACGAGATTTTAAATACACAAATTTATTTTCTGTGTTGAACTTAAACTTTATAGTTACACATCATCATCATCAGGCTATATTAGTCCACTGTTGGACATAGCCCTCTCCTAATGAGCGCCATAGCGCCGTTTTCAGCTTGCCGCATCCAGCATCTGCCTGCAGTCTTTCTCAGATAGTCATCCCGCATAGTCAGAGGGCGCCCTACACTACGTTTGCCGAGTCGCGGTGTCCACTCAAGAACACGTTTACCGTTTATAGTTACACACCTAAGGGTTACTTACTTTCGTAGTCGGTGTACAAGTTTTTTGAAGGGTTCCTCCCAGGCGTACATTTTGATCACCTGCACACCGTCAACCAGCTCACTCATCACCTTCACTCTTTGATCCGTACGATTTGCTATCTTCCCGCGGAGTTTACCTTGACGGTTGCTCAAATACACTAGAAACAAAAGACGATTACTATTATAAATTGTGGGTTACATTACTTAGGTTCACTAAGTTCTCTTTATAATATACATTAAAAATCTTTTCATTTTTATTTTAAACCTGCCCTACTTTATTAATTTCTCCTGTATCGTGGGTGCGTTTACAAACATTTAAGGTCACGTGCACAAACAACCAGACCCGGAACAACGACCATACAAATATTTGTTCTGTGCGGGAATCATCAGCAGTCAATCGCTCAGCCACAACGCCAACCGTGCCGTCAAAATTGAATTGATATAAGGATAAAATTATAGTTTACCTTGTACAATAATGGTTTGCACGCCAACCGCGGCGAGGGCTGCAAGTGTGGCTATTCCCACATGCTGCCACACGAGGTAGCACACCACAGGCGCCACAATGGGTGTTATCCATATATAATTTAGGAATAACGTCACCATATCAAATCGATTCACGTCATTTGACATCAAGTTAATAACTTGCCCGGGCTCTGTCTGCCCTAAACCTGCGCGGTTAAGTTTCAGTATCTAAAAATTAAAAAAAAAACATATTACCATAACAGTCACAACAATGAGGCTTACAACAATAGATCAGTCATAAGAATTAGACGTATCCTCACCTTTCTATACATTAAAGAACAGCTCGCTATCCTAATTCTCATGCCCACCCGACTCTGAGCCAGGTTCGTGTGGTTCAGCATCAGAGCTGATAACGTACTGCACAGGTTCATCAAGAAATTGAATATGTGTGCCATGCGGTAGCTTTCTGCAGTCTTCTCGTTTGAAAAGTATTCTATAAATAAGGCTAAGGTAAAAGGGATAAGGGGCCTGAAACAAAAAGAAAATTCAATGGTCAAACACGGGTAGAAAACGTATAGTCCGGTTTTTTTTTAAATTCATATCTAAACTTACCAAACAGCGATCATTAGCAGGCCCACCACAAGACCGCACAACATGTACTCGAACCAGAAGGATCTGACTATCGCCTTCGTGAGAGATGGCTTGGTGCCGTTTTTCTTTGCATTGTCCTGTTCTATCTGCCAGGCCTGCTCAAGGCGGTCACCGAGGCGGCCAGACGCGTCTTCACTTCGGGCTTGCCACAAGTCGTTCAACGTTAACCCTTGCTTGTATCCTTTCCGAAATAGTCTAAAACTCCATCTGAAAAAATATAATCATTATAAAGCTATAGTAACCACTTCATCTAGAATATACTCAATAACATACTCCATATCGCTAAAGCATTGGAAAAATAACGGCCCTATTTCGATAGTTTTTGTGTCAATTTTAGTGTTCAAATGTGCAAATAGTAATAGTATATATTGCTTTGTATTAATCGTGAAATAACGGAGGTTATTATATACTGTTGCGGAAATAACGATGGCGTTATATCAATATTTTTCTAATGTCATAATGAATGCAGTATAGGAAGGTCAAGCCGTGGTTTAGATAAATATGTAGGTAAAAACAAAATGTTCGCGTGTCTATGTGACACTAGAATATTTACGGAGACATTTATAAAATGTATAAAAAGTTTTTTTTTTTTCTTAAATAGAATTTGTTCCAATAATAACCTATTTAGACAAAAGGGATTTTTCATGAAACTATATTGACTACACGTCGTGTACTACTATCAGTATTATGAGTAACCTATTTATCACGAATACTGTTTTCAAAAATCACTGCTCAATGTTTCTTTATTACTTTATCAATAATAATGACGTAGTGTATTCAGAATCTGTGAAACATTTATGCCGTGTCATCCATAAGCAATCAGTTTAATATACTGTGTTTTGTATGGTTGGTACCGCTTATCTTTTTATACCTATTGAGTCATTTTTTTTAGATTTTTACCCGTTACTTAAATAATTTCGCAGATAAGTGTCGTACAATTCTTATAACCTCTGCGGAATGACGGTATTCGATCTTTGGAAAAAAACACTGTTTTATAAAGGTGATGATTACAGTAGTTGTGATAATAGTTGAAGTTTGCTGAATGGCATCCCAACACTTATTTATCATTATCTGAAGGTTGCATGTGATGATCCATCGTTGTTCACGTGTTTGAGTCTATTATCTGTCTTTGAAGATTACACACATAACATATTTATCAAACGAAAGATTCGTTCAGGAAATATCTTCGACATTCTTTGATAAGTTTGATTGACACTGAACAATTGTTTTATAATGCGATAAGAAAACTAACACCTCACTGCCATTAACTTCCTACTTTAGAGACGTGTTTTGCGTGTACCTACTATGTAAGTAGTCTTTGATGAAAACAAAACACACTCACATAACAATTTCTTAATTTTACATACATTTTTCAACGATCATTGTATATGCCCCAAACCTTTTTATCACTGTACAATTGGTTTACTGCTGGATAAGAAAACTAGGAGTACGTAGTAGTGTAGAATATTATATGTTACTAGCTGACCCAGCAAACGTTGTTTTGCCATATAAAATGTTTAGGGTGGACCACCCTTATCATTTAGGGGTATGAAAAATAGATGTTGGCCGATTCTCAGACCTGCCCGATATGCACACAAAATTTCATAAGAATCGGTCAAGCCGTTTCGGAGGAGTATGGGAACGAACATTGTGACACGAGAATTTTATATATAAGATCTACCTAGAAAATGCCAGTAGGTAGGTACTTACGTTAAAAATATATTGGAGATCACGTTGGAGTTTTCATGAGGATTCTTCTCCGTTAATATCACTTTGGACTCCATGGTATAACGAAATTGTTCTACTTATATGTATTATAACTGTTGATTTCTACACCAGACTTGCATCAAGACTGGACCTGCCAGCGATGACTATCAGGTTATCTGTAAAAAATAAAATAAGTCAGTATTACATCGAAAAGTAAGACAGAATTGGAGAGATTACTTTTGTTCGTGATGTAAACAACCGCATATGACGTCAGTAAAAAAATGTATCAAAGTACTAGACACTATCTTAACAGACAGATATCTATTCTATGATAGGCTTAGCGAAGGGGATAACGCAGTGTCTTATGTCACGGGTGCCATATTGAATACCGAGCGTTATGAAAGAATTTTGTGAAAAAAAGACTTATCCCGAAGGAGAATACTGTATTTTCCGCACCTTCTCTAAGATAATAAAAAGTAATTCGATATTCAAATAAGTTTTCGGTACCTAATAGTAGATTATGAATCAAGGGGATAAAGCAGTGTCTTATGTGACGGGCGCCATATTGAATCACGAGCGTAACCAAGTTTTTGAACAGTTTAGTTTTGAGTTAGCTAACGAGCAAAATGAAAGAGTTAACACAAAAATCCTAAATGCATCGAGGGATTCAAGCTAGCCCCCAGGCAAAGACACCTTTATCCCCAAGGAGAATACTTTACTTTTCACACTTATGAGATTAAAAAAAGTAATAGTACTAGATTTAGAATTCATTAAATAGTTACTGTAATGAATTTAGAGAATTCATTAAACTATGTATTTAAAGTAATACCGAAAAGTTAATTAGAAATTAAGGTATTTGATATATAAAGCCAGCTATGCCATTACAATATGTTCAGTATTGGCGCTTTTTGTTAAATTTGCATTTTACTCCTGGTGGCCAGCTCAAGGTTGTATCGTATGTTTTCATACCGACGCGACGCCCGCATTCAATTAGGCAGTAAAATTTTTGCTGTTATGAAAATTTGGTTGGTACTATCGATTCGGTTAATACTATCTACATATTATTATAATTTGACATTGTCGAGCAGGTGGTGTGAAAAAGGTTTTATACAAACATTTAGTTAAAGTACCATATTCAAAACTCATTTTCGACTGGTGGTTTATAACGCCAAATAATGATGTATGACTTACTTTGTGTTTGCTATGAATTTTATACCTATACTACACATTTTAGAGCGGGAAGTGTGAAAATAATAAGAATCTACGATTTTGGTTCTTATTACAAACCCACCAAGTACCTATACTTAACTTACTAATAACTAAAAGTTACACAAAAAAAAATGTTAAAAAGATATGGAACATTAGAAAACGCTGTTGCTACGGCGGCGTAGCTCTGCTACGTCGCTAGGCTACGCCACCAGCTACAACACAAACTCAAAATTAATAATAACGTAAGTTTAGAAAAATAAATCGTGAAACCATTCTCCAGACCAGCACTTGTTCTGTCAATATCTAAGTATCATAATTATAGTTTTACTAATTTCAAAGACAAAGACAGGCAGGTAATTTCATAGTCATATCAGATACTGAGGTATATCCCAAGGTATGATTTATTGGTTACGTCATTTATTTGGGCGTTTACAGCTTTAGATATTGATTATACAATTTATGTTCAGTACGTGAATCGAACACACCACGTGTAGTGCAGTGAACTCAAAGCAAATCGTGTCACTTGCAAACGATTTTATTTTAATTTTGTTTTGTCTACCCACTTCTTGCAATAATAATAATTGGTGTCTAATCACTTAACGTAGTAGCCTACACAGATCTTTTAAACCTACATCATAACATTCGTCATTATTTAGATAATTCGCATCTCAATCATTAGATACCCTACCTATACTTTTGCATTAGTAAAGTCAGAAGTGAGTAATGAGACAAATGTGAAAGTTTAAAGATTCTGATAAATAAATTCCTATGATTGTATAATAATGTCGGAATTCATAATTAATATACCCTTGACAAGCGCGGTGATTAACATTGTGTCATCTTTTTATAAGAAGAGGGCTTTGCCTTGCAGTGGGACAGTAACAATAGGCTGGTACTATTATTATTAAAAGCGTTCTCTTTCTCAGTTCTTGACTGGTTTCAACTTTCCGGCCAAAGCCAAATAAATTGATGTCCAGTGTGGATTGTCCAGCATTATATTTAGCGTGTGGTGTGGATTTAAGATGTTAATAAGGTGTTTTCTTCCTCTAATTGTATGAATTTCTTATTCTACACACACACATTCTGTGTAACTGAGTTTATAAAAACGGATTCTTTTATGTCTAAGTATTAATTCCAGGATACTAAGTTCATAGAGGATATCGTTACTGTTTCTTGATTGCAGGATCTTGATTCTTGAGATATGTTTTTTGTAAGTTAGTAAGTTATCCTGAAGGTTTATTTCTGGTATATTATAGTGGAAGACACGACGTATATACGACTGTAATTGATTGATGGTTTTTGGTGAATGAAGTTCGGTTAAATCTCTCCGTGAAAATGTAGATGAAGAGAAAGTGAAGCGATATGGAGCTTTTTTTTTTTTTTTTTAGGTAGGGCCACTCGCAGTTCAGCACTATAAGGCTGTTTACTGCTTAACCGGTCGATCCTGTGGTGACCTTACAAGAAGGCCCCCCCGATATGGAGCGTCATCCCGTAGAATTACCAGACAGACAGTTCACTACACGCTCACTTCAACTAACTTTTAGCAGGGAGAATTCAACAGTATAGACGTGAAGGTTGTGTCTGTAAGTTTAGCCTTATGTAAGCAAAAGGTGTTGCATGTTTTCTGATCAAATGTGGCGTCTGCGGCATTCATCCTAAGGGAATAATTGACCAGGGTTGCGGGATGTTCGAAAGAGTTACCGTGACCCTTGACCGTAAAGAGCAAGGACGGCACACGGATGGGATTTAGTCAGTAAAAGTCTGACACGTTCTCCCGTTACACCCCGAACGGGATAAATCATTAGATGATTTCCCATTCTTATAAAAAAGGGGGATAATGGAGCTCTCTCAATCCCCCTACCATCGCAATGATGAATGAATAACAATATCATTATATGTATATCATTAACCCCTCTGGGTTAATGATTATGTTTCTGTTTAATGATGTTTTGTGTTGTCGATTTGATTTTGTAAGTCTTTAATAAAGCCTGCGCTTTCTTGAGGTTTCATATTTACCCAAATGGGGCATTTGTTTATATCAGCCTATGGATGTATGTTTGTACAAACATACATCCATATGTTGAAATCTAGACTACAGGACTTGTGACGGTAGGGTCTTAAAGGATATATTTCTAATTCTGTCTATTCTTATTTATTTTAATATTTTACACAGTTTTGTTTTTACTTTTTTTGTTATAGGTAAGTCAATATTTTTAAGCAGTCGGGATTTTAGATTTTTTAAATCAGTTTTTTATTACACAGTTTTTAGTTACTTACTGTTATATATTAAGTTGTTGTACTTTAGACATTGTTAAGCCATTTATTAGACGCTACTATGGCAATATAGAACTGTTGTTATCATGAGGGAGTCGACCGTGTAAGACTTTAAGACTTGTAAGCCTTTCTATTTATAGTTTTTACTTATGATTTCCTGTCAATTTATGTGTCTTGTACATTTTGTTCATTTTATATTATTATCGCATTATTATGTCGTATCTATTATTAAGATCTCGATTGCCACAAATACCTTAAGCAGCGTTTTGATTGTATACCTAGCCTACAGAGTACGAAATCGCCGTGCCAACGAAGTCTATAGACGGAAGAACTTCTGAAATTCACGAATTTCAGAAGTTCCACGCACAGAAACTGCGTGAAGCGCATAATTTATGTCCGGAACTCCATCCCGCAACTCAATGCTTTGGTTTTGGACCTTTACGCCATTCATTGTGTGGATATGGACGGCAAATGTTGACAATGCCGTCCTCAGCAGCGGCCGGCCATACGTCTCCGTGCTTTGTGATCTGTCCTCAAGAGAATAAAAGCCAAATCCGAACCGGCATATATAGCCTATAATAGGGTTGTAATGTGGGCATTATTATGCATATCCATAATATTATATACAAAATACTTACATGTGAGATTTACGACCCCATACACTTGTGATCGCACTCAAAATACACGTTACACACGTTCACTTTCCAAAACTATCAGTAATTTTAAGAATAAATAATAAATAGTTACTTGTTTCTCAAAAATATTTAGCAGAAGCTTAATAGCCCTCCTATTATATTAAATGGTTTTACTACACTAATAATTAGGTACGTTTTGGCACACCGTATTTTTAATTAAATAAAAATATCGCGTCCGCGTTCTACTCAGTGGAGCGATGGTCCGGCACTGACACGCGATGGTGGTTGTACGTCTGCACACTAAACTGGCATGTTACTAAGTACATAATATATACTCATGCACAGTGTCTTATCACAGTACTCGGTGTAATTTCGTAGTGTCATCATTACAGTGACGTGCCTGTCAAGTCGCGTGAATGTTTGCCAGACTATTGCGGATACGTAGGAATGGAAAACGAACCATCTTTCTCAAATATCTTCATCATTTATAACCAATGGAAAATTAATGTTTTTATAAAACGCCATTTCCATAAATGGATTAGAGTCAACGATTTTGCAAAAGCACTTAACACTGTATTTTTATTTTATGTACAGGGTGGTCGTTGGAGCAAGTACTTAACCGTTACCAACTACTGAAAATCGTTCTTAGTAGACTGTCGTTAATTGATTTAGTAAGAAATCCAGCCTTTATAGGTAACTGGGATGTTATTTGTTCATTCATCGGAAAAGTACAAATATACAAATTCTTTAAATTCTACTTAACTAAAACCTTGGTAACTCATGAAAAAAAAAAGGTTTATGGAGACGGAATGCAAAACGTACGGAACCTTCTCGTATCGCTTTATTAATTGAAAAGTGATGGTAAAACCATTTATTTGCATTTCAGAGACGGTTAATCGTTGTGTAAATATAGTAGGCGGGTAATTTCAGTAAGCTATCTACCAGATAAATAAATTTATGATTAAATCGTTATTACACAACTAAAGGCAATAGATAAAAAAATCTTTTAGCCCAAAAAAGTTAAAATAAATGACCTCTGATAGAATTATAAAATAAATAAATAAATATTGCTGGACAATCCACACAGCATCATCTAGCCCCAAGCTAAGCAGAGCTTGTGTTATGGGTACTAGATGACTGATATACTTAATACAATACATTACATAGATAGATATTTTTATTATATATAGCAAATACCCAGAACACCCGGAACAAATATTTGTAGATCGTACAAACATTTGTCCCAAGGCGGGAATCGAACCCGCAACCTCTTGCGTCGCAGGCGGACCTTCGCCCGCCGCGCCACATCGGTCGTCAATTGAATTCTGATTAGATGATGTGGCACAGCAAAATGGATAAGTAACGGGGGTGACATGTTCAGACGTGAATAAATCTCCTTTCTAAATGAAATTGAAGATAAAAACTGCAAAGTACTCTAGTTTCACAGTTCAGTATGCAGGGAGGCTTCCCTTATCACCCCAGGTGCCCCGAAGTACTCACTACTGATACTAGGTCCAATTAATTGACAGGCCTATCGCCGGCCGGTAAATGGCCCAAAATTCTTTAACTTTGTAACGTGATAAGGATTACGTCACTCAGTATACGTTATACTTTCGAGCATTTCTACTTCATGCAGACGTAGTGGCTACTATTAGTCAACGTTATAAGCATGTGTAAATTAATTTCGAAGTAAAAAAACTTCCATCTTATTATTCTTGATCGAAGGTAAAAAAGGTAGTTCGCATAGCTAGTAGTGTTATTAATATTTATGTGGAAATAGAAGTAGGTGGCGGTATATGTAATTATGTGAGCAACATGTATCTATCAAGACAATATTTTTTTCTATTTGCTTCAATGTAAAAATTATTATTACTTTATTACTTATTATTTTAATGTACAAAATATTGTAACAAAAAACTATTTTAAAAGAGACACGAAACTATCTTATGGAAGGGGCAACTAGAATAATTTTAGTATTTTATTTAAATGTTAACGTTCAAAAGTGCTTTTTTAATGGTCTAATAGAAATATATTATGCTACTAAGACTTTAACTTCAGAACGTCCATCAAATGCCGACAAACGAGTAGTTTTTGCCAATTTATGTTTATTTTAATGACGTGCGAATCGGTTTTATACAGTAGTATAATGACTTACCATAATTACTATCAAATTACACACGTGTAATCTTTGTAGATGTCATCCTCGCCGTAATATTATTACCGAGCCAACTCCAATACTAAGATAAACAATCAAAGATAAATAACATTTATTACCTATATGTCTATATTATATATCAGACACTTTACACTCCAGACATGGAGAATAAATTTTAAAACTAAATGTGTTTGGTTTTTCCAATCTGGCTACTCAGGGAAGATATACCGAATTTTGTATTTGTAAGGTGTTGTTAGACGGGCCGATTCCTGCAACTCCACGACTAGCGCGTATTTGCGTAAAGGGTGGGACAATACCTTATTCGATCCGCCCCAGTTCCCCGAGAAAGGCCAGCAGCGACCTGACGTTGCTGGCGATCTCTCGGAAAGTAACCGGGTTACCGAAGTAAGAAAGAAATACCGAAAAAAAACCATATGCCCAAAGATTGGATATGAGTGGGCCTATACATGTGGACGCGCTTGACAGTTATAGTGTAGCTCAACTCAGGACTTAAAGAGAACAACAACTCGCAAACAATACAAAAGAAAAGACTTTTGGTCGGCAGCATATCAATACTCATACCTACTCGTAGACATTCTTGCAAACGCACTTTGTACCTACTGTAAAATAAGCACCAAAGCAAAATAGTCATTATATTTTAAACAAAGTTCAGTTAAACATAAATCCTGAACATCATAGTTCTATCATTATCTATCTTCATATCATGCTGCAATTTAGTTCTGCAACAATCGCGTTGCGAACAATCACGGCCAAATATAACAAATTACATAGCGTCGATTTTATTTCATCCTGCTAAGACTTAGGAGGATACGACTATGTTGCGGAAAGAATCCACTTAGAACCTAAGTGATCTTTTCGCAACATGTAAGTCTTTGAATGACGCGCCTATTTGCTAAACGACCATACGACGACACCCTCAGTTCCAAGTTCTTGCCTAAAACACAGGAGCCGTCACCCCTTGCGTTCTACCAGAACTTTCAAAGAAGGCGGCAGCGACTCTTAAAAGCAAGTAGGTTGGTCATATTTATAGGTGAAGGTGGGGTAAGTTGGGGATTTTGAGGTACTTCATAAATAAAACCCTCAGTTTTTAATTGCACAATGTTTCCTACATTGTGCACAAAGGAAAGGAAAGGAAGAAAGACTGATTATTTTCTTAATAAAAGTTTATTAAGAAAATAATCAAATTGCTTTATTCCTTTTAGGCTTTCGTAGGCAGGCAACTTTAGGTACTGGAGTCTAGCATGTACACTGTTAGAAGGCTTTCCAGTTAAATGATGGTATAAGTAGGTACATACAGAATATTATCTACTGCTCATATCACAACTTAATACTTAAAATCAGCATCAAATTATTGCACAACATTATGCATACGACAATAAGGTTAGGTTCGAGTATATTCCGCTTGCCGTGGGCTCCGCGCCGCATGGGACCGTAGTGTAGTGCCAATGTTTAGCCTGTAAGTTAAAGGATGTTACTATTTCGATTTTTCAGCTATTAATTATGAATGCTTACGACAATTTTGCGTAATTATCTAACTATTTCCTCATACCTTGGACCGTATTTCTCAAGCTGTAACAAATGTATAAAATTATTTCCGGTATAATCAACATTGTCATTAAAAAGGCTAGACGGATGGAATGTTTCAGTAATTTCCACATAAGAGTCCGTAATAACTCGTACTACCTACGGAATCCTAAAATTGTATTATCAGAGAACGACCTTGATTTTAGATAAGCAATAAGTAGGTACATCTATATATATATGGTCCAACTGGTTCTTTATCTGTCTAATTATTTAATTTCAAATCGCAACGATGTTTATCAGTTGTATTAATAAGTACATGAGAACCAGGTGTCCATACGAACACGTGAAGTTTGCGGGACATCAATCAGGATGCGAGTGGCCCAGAACAGACCATTGTGAAATCAATAGGGAATTTGTTCCGCGGTGCACCACATCTGTGGCCTACCTACTGTCTGTTTCTGGACAATAGGAATAGCTAGATAGTCGTGCAACGATAAAAAATACGACGACACTATGACGATAAACAGTCGATATGTGGGAATAGCTAGAGACGATAGTAGTCCAACGATAAATTAACTGTTACGGTATAGTGGGAAAACGCCCTTACAAAAACATTACATTCATCTGTCAGGTTGGGACCATTGGGAACACTTTCAACGCTTTAATTCTTGAAAATCTGGATTCTGAATTGAAAAAAGTAATTTATCATAGATATATGAATAGATTCAGGAAAAATCGTCGGTTATCATTGAATTTGGCAATTAAGAACATACAATAATTTCGTGACTGATCTAAACGTTGAAGAAATGTTTCTCAGACTTCGAATCTTCACTGGGTGGCGAATTTGCGCACTTTCATGTCTATTGTACTGAAAAAATTACGCAGCGGAATTCACTTGATCTTTTGAAACTTCTACCTACGAACGAACTTTACACTGAATTTCCGAACGTGGAAATAGCATTATTATCGAATATTTATCTCATTAGCTGTAACAAACTGTAGCCCAGAACGATAGTTTTAACCTTGTTGGTGATGTTCAATTATATGGTTTTGTAGGTATGTACCTATGCTAACGGATTTTTCCGTCAATTGCGACCCAATTTTGAAAATTATTTCCTCATGCATATGGTGAAGACGAGCTGATATTGAAGTACCAAGATAACTCCTCAATCATTTCTGTCCCTGCATCAGGAAAAGCAATATTTTGTAATAGATGATGAGCAGGTTGACATTAGGCTATTGTATCTTAGATAAATGACTAACTGACCCACTAAAAGTCTACCTACCTATTTTAGAAGACTCCATAAAAAACACTAAAAGTTCTAAAACAACAATCCTTTATGAAGACCAAAAACCTTCAATAATAATAATACTTTATTTATTTGTACACAATAACCAAACAGCACAGGACATAATTAAGTTGTACAATAGTGGCACAGTTGGAAGTCGAACGTTTGACTCCTAAACTAGGCAAGTAGCTTGTGTCTTAAAAGCCAATGTTCCCCGAAATTTCAGTGCACACAACTAATAAACAATAACCGTTCAAGTACTTATTTATGTTCAGAATACAAACCAAATTATTTTGTGCATACAGATAACTCTTGCAACCACTTGGTAAGTATATTTTTCACTTCGTGTTTTGGGCGGGTATAAATCAGTAATACTTTATTTATTTTATTATAAAGTCGAGAGCTTAAAGCAAATAATTGGCAACTGGCGAATGCAGTACGAGACCTGGTAATTTCACAAACGGGATACTCTTTGCGTCTCAACAGGATTTTCTAGATACGTTGTTATGAACCAATATTCGGAATTGTTACATCTCTCATCATATCATATCATCTCGGTTTCTGGTACTAGACCCTATTAGGTATATTGTATCTACTTGGTGTAACTGGTAAAAAGTCTGTGGAATAAACAATAGGCGTCTGCCTTCCACTTAAAACAATATAGCCGTTTGATGGGATTTAAGTACCTGTATATTTTTTGTTAACGGGGGGAAACCTTCAAAAGGCGCCTGCACTTTTGGGGAAAAGGCCAGGGAGTGTGGGATTCTTACCTCACTAAAACCACCCCGGTGATCTCTGTGCAACGCCTGTTAGGGCACATCCCTGAGGAGGCGGTTAAGGTGCCTCCCCTGAACCTCCCTGTGCACGGCGACACGTGATCACTATGCCTCCGTCTTCCCTAAGGTCATTCGGTGGGCGAACAGAGTCCCCACTCTGAGCACCCACGACCCCAAAATCCCACATGCGTTAAATGATGCAGGTGGAGTTTCGGGATGTTAGGCGTTAAGGCAGTTGCCTCCTCGACGCCTTCTTCTCCGAGCGGGATCGGCCCTCTCACTATCCCGCTCGGCTGCCTCCTTCTGGACCATCACGGTCTCACAGAAGGAGGAGAGAGAGGTTTTCTCTCTCCGCTATCATGGCCCTCACTACTGCTGGCAGAGACAGGTCTCGCCCGATCCTGGGCGACCAAGAACTGCCGCTCGGTGGCCCAAGCAGGGCACTCGTCGAGCGTGTGCTGTGCAGAATCTAGGTTACCTCCGCAAGGGATTTAAGTACCTACATATTGAATTCCCGACATCTAGTTGATTTCAGTCTAAAGGGTGCCTATTACTGGTTAAATGGCGGGCAACGGCGCTGGCGTAGCGACCAAGACCATAGAGGCGTAGACCATTAAGACTACATACCATTTCACGTGAGCACACAACACATGGTAAATACTGATGAGTGATGGTATTATTATAATTTAGATAATCTTTATAATGAGTGCTGAATTATTATGCAGACACACATTTTATAAGTAATTAAAATAATGATTTTGGCATGAACTTGTTGTAACAGGCTTCGTATTATCTGGTATTTATTTAACTCGTACAAATAGTTGACGCAGATAAAATATTTCCTAGATAATATTTCTGCTACGTATGAATACTTAAAACGACATTCATGATGATGAGATGACTTGCATTAATGACGTTTGTTTCTTCTCGGTAGGTAGAGGGTACAAGATAATGAGGACGAATCAATGAGAATTTGCTTAGGTAAGTACAGCGGATTTTGATAAACCTATCAAGATTTCTTGTACAATATCTTGGCATAGCTAGACAAACATCAAGAAACTAAATATACCTAAATTACGGCGTACCCCAGGGCAGTGTGCTTGGTCCGTTATTATTCTTATGTTACATAAAATATTGATATTCCCAGAACCATTGATCACCCCCTGACTCTATTCGCTGATGACTTTGTAGCGAAAAACTAAGTAAAATATGAAAATGAAAAAAATATTAGTTTTCGCTTACCTACTTATTAAATTGCTAACCGATAACAACTTTTGGAAAGCAGGTCGACTATTCTACCTGTCTCCTTTTTGTACGCAAATAATAAATCGACTAGGGTTAACTAATTTAATAACACACGGTATGGTTACGGTAACACTCTAATCTAAAATTAATAGAATATAAAATGAACTTATTTTAAGCCGAACGCGTGTCTTGCAATGGGCGACGAACCAGACTGTGGTGTGCCTTGGGAAGAGTCCCTTGGTAATCCCTCTTTGTGTTGACAGCGCGTCGATATTTATATTAGAAGTGACGCCACGTATACTCAAGATATGCGACGCCACCGCCCCCCCCCCTCCCCCCACGTAGAAGGATGAGCCGATTTAGATGAAATCGGAAAAATCCTTAATTCTAACGCGTCTGCCAGACCGCGTGGTATATGGCATTTTTAAGGTGGTTGGATTGGCGTTTGGTTGTGATGGTCTTGTCGGGCCAGGGGAATGTTCCAGTGAGTCGGAATGGATGCCGGATGCCGCATAGTTCAGGGGGAGTCGGAACTGTCTACGGTGATACTGCGTGTAGGTTCCAGTGAGTCGGAGTGGTGCAGTGCTGCGTATTGGCTCGCCGCTGGGGTCGATCAGGAGAGAAGTGCGTCTCTGCTTGCTGACCGGCCGAAGTGCAGCGTGCTGAGCCATTGTTGCTGAGAAGGTTGTGGGTGATGACCAGGTATGCGCGTTTGCTGCATGCTGGTGCAAGCGCGTCGATATTTATATTAGACGTGACACCACGTATACTCATGATACGTGACGCCACAAACTTTGACGACACGGTTGGCGCAGTGGTTGAGCCATCGGCTGCTGCGCCGCGTGTTGTGGGTTCGATCCCCGCACGGAACAAATATTTGTATGACCTACAGGTAGTTGTTCCGGGTCTGGCTGTTTGTGTATGTGAGTTTAAATGTTTGTAAACGCACCCACGATACAGGAGAAATTCCTAGTGTGGGGCAATGTTTAAAAAAAAAAAAAAAAAAAACCTTTGAAAAAACCCCCTTTAATCAGCGGGCAATTATTATACATCCTTAAATTAAATATGAAGATGACACGAATGCTTAAGTTCAAAGCACAAAAGACTGGTTATATCAGGTTACATGTAAAACACACAATGATAGTTTTACAAATAAACAAGTCAATATTGCTGTTTTACACAATTTAAGTATTGATTACATTTCCACCACACTGCGATACGGCGTAATATTCTGGGATAGGATTTTAATTCTAATTCTACGGAAGGGGAAATGACATTTTAAAAATTGTCTTCGTGCAGTATGCATGATCCAAAGCACTGAGAGTTGCAAACCCTATTTCATTAGTTTGGAATTATTTAGACTTCCCTCCCTACATAGGTATTTAGGAAGTTGCACTATTTATCAAAAATAATTATAAACATTTTGAAAATCTATCCACAACACGCTCCTTTAACATCAAGATGCATTAAAGTAGAAAACCCGTCAAACCGGTTCTTAGGAATGGCTTCAAAAATATTTAACAAACTACCGAAATCCATAAAGACCTCATAATACTTAAAAAAAACGCTTTGTAATTTTTTAATACAGAAAGCATACTTTAAATTAAATTAATACCTAGAAGAGAAATAAAACCTACTTAATGCCTTTCTCTACGTTATTTTGAATTATAGCCTACTTTTACAATATACAAATAATAGCAGAAACATGACACAATTTCTTTTTCTGCATAGTCATATAGGTATTGCAATGGATGTTCGTTTTACTAAGTATTGCATTTTGTTCAATCTGTATGAGGCTACGAATAGTCTAGCTACATTATTTAATTACAGATTGTTTTATAGGCCATCTCAACCATCCATCTTTTAGGCTTTACCCAAGCACTTGTTATGATAGATAATTTTTCTTTCCCTATTTCTATCTTCATCAATGCTTCAATATTTTGAACGGCATTTCTATATTTTTATTATAACAATAATAATTACTTATTATTTGTATCATCAAATAAAACTCATCTTTAGTATTAAAATATTCACACCTACTATTAATTGATTAATTATAAAATAAATTCAGTACCTAATTGTTCGTTTGGCATATTAGGGGAACTTTGATCATACAATCAAGTGAATTACTTAAGCTATTTGAGTAAGAAATATATATCAAGATTACAGATCCCTAAGGCGCTGCGTATACTCTCACTCTACTCCTTTAACTAGTCGTTAGAAAAGCTGGAAACCATTGTACAGGTAAGTTATGATAGCCCAGTGGCTTAGGCCTCGCCTCTTGTGCACGATGTTATGGGCTCAAACCTAGGCAAGTACCAATGTTACTTTTTCAATTCATATGTACTTTCTAAGTTTATCTTGGACATCACTAACATCGGTGAAGGAAAACATCGTGAGGTAACCTGGTCTTATAATTAATATAAGTAAGTCTGAAACCACCAACCCGTCTTGAGCAAGCGTGATGATTAATGCTCGTGCCTTCTCTAGATGAGAAGACGCCTTTGCCCTGCAGTGGAACAGTGACAGGCTGGTATTTTATATTATTGTACAGGTAGTGTACAGTTGTCAGCTGATTAATACAATCAATTATGGCTATTGGGCAAAAAAGAGAGGGTCAAGGGAATGTTGTTAGAACTATTGCTGGGTAAGAAATAAACGCCATTTTAATGTAAACAAGCCGATTACAAATGAAAAAACCACTGATCTGTTATATTTTCATGACATTTGAGAGCTATTTTAGTAAAAACACTTTATTTAATTGTTACAAATAGATATTAATGCTCATTTAATGGAAAAAATGGGTAAAAATCCATGAATAATTCGTACACCCTATTTATTTTTAGTAAAACTATATTATTTTGACAGTACCTACGTGTAATATGTAATAGTACAATTCACGAATAGAGATACAAAGCAAACGTAAAAATACTTAGGTACCATCAATTAGAAATTATTATTCGTCCACAGATATAGAATGCTTTGATGTAGTAGCACTTGCACCGCACAAATAGTTTTTTGTTGCTTTCTTTGTAGATTTAACAATAGCCATTACTAAACCATCAACCACCTTGTGGCTGTCCAAGAGAATTAATGGAGCTGAATAGTGGCCTATTGACAGCTGCCTAAGCCAAGCATACGGCTCTTACACTGCTCTGGACACCTGTTATAGTATTGTATTGTTAGACGGGCCGATTTCCGCAACTCCACGACTCAGCGCGTATTTTGCGTAAAGGATGGGACAATACCTTATTCGATCCACCCCAGTTCTTCGAGAAAGGCCAGCAGCGACCTGACGTTGCTGGCGATCTCTCGGAGAGTAACCGGGTTACCGAAGTATTTAGCCCTTTATGCAGTAACTTCTGGACAGTGGAGAAGCACGTGATCTGCCGTCTCGTCCACCTCCATGCAGGTTCTGCATAGCGGGCTATCTTTAAGTCCTATAGTAAAGAGGTGCTTGTTAAATGACCCATGACCTATGACGGTGGGTGTGACTGTGCGCAGCTGTTGCTTAGTCAGTAGGAGTCTGCTTTGTAAAGCGGCCGTCAATTGCAAGGAGTACCTCCCTGGACAGCTGTTAACAAACTACTTTAAAACTTAGGGCTGGTTAATTTGGGGCGAGATTTAGAATTATAAGAGCTGTGTAGCGGATATTCAGCCCATGTACAGAATGCATAACAACCTCGAGTCAACATTTCTGTTGTCCAATGATTGTGCTGCTATGTGTAAAGATAGGCAAGGCGTATGTCGGGCACAAAAAAATTGTTTAAGAAAAAAATTTATTAAAGAAAGAATACCACACAGTAAAAGAAAAAGGAAATAAAATTTATACTAATACTAAATCAATACAAACTCAAAGGTTTCACATAGTTATCCAGTTCATGTCTTGAGAAATATATTAAATTATTCTAAGATATGGTGGTTTTAATCATTATTACAATATAAATAAAATATAAAATGTCAGCTTAAATCTACAGGATTCAACCATGTCAATATATATTTTTGGTATAATGGTTTGATATCAAGTCAATTTACTATTTCCAGAACATTAACCAATTAATACTATATTAGACCATTACAGTACATTTGTACAAACCCGTAGATTCGTATATACTTGTACACACATTAAGATAAAATGACAAAACTAGGTTGGTAATAAACTGATTAAGAGTTAGTTTTTCATAATTTAAATGTTTATACTTACTCAGTCTTAATTTGTTATGTCAGATTGTTTTACCCTACAATTAATCATTTTTATACTTATTAGCTAAAGCCTCTAACTTAGACATATTTTTTTGCAAGTCAGCATTTTTATCTAGTTTCAGGTAAGTTTTGTTTCTTATTTCATGTAACTTTACCCAATCTGGCAACTCCTCAGTGAGAACTTTAATATCTTTCTGTAAATCATTTGCAGAAACATTTGCTTTGAAGCTGCTATCTAACTTTGAGAGGATTATGTTTAGTGGCAGAACGTTTTTCTTTTCAGTCACAAAGATATTACGAAGTGTGCGCGCAAGATCTGGTAGGCGACAATACACCAAAAACTTTTGGTCATGTTCAGAAGATCTAGTCATGGCCTCAAGGGCTTTAGCTGCCTGTTTAGCTTTCACCTTTTCTAAGAGAGCAGTAGGCAGATTACGAAGAGCAGGATTCAATAATGTAACTGTACTTGTGGATGGCTGAATTGTCTGTGTACTGTTGCTCTTCATTCCGTTTACAGGAGTATTTGATTTGCTATCTGTAATACCAGTTGCAGCCTTTTCTTGCTCAGTGAGGCCACGAGCCTTTGCTTGAGCTAGCTTCTCTAAAGCTCTTTCCATTTTCGTATTACACTTAAATAATTCGCGCGCCTTGGCTAACACATCTTGGGCTGTTGAAAATTTCTCAACATTTGGCATTTCTGGCAACTTACCACTCTCAACTTCCGATACCTTTTCAATATCGAACTCAGGATGCCAACGAGTCAATTTATCATCAGGGATCACCATTGGAGGATCAAGTGTTTGTAAATACTGTGCATGATGTTTCTTTACTAACTGAAGCAAAATATCATAAAAGTATCTGCGCCTCTCTAGAAGCACACTTGGATTCATCACTTTAATATCATTAGGAAAATTAGGTGAGATTATCAGCTCATATTGTTCCTTATGAGATGAGGCACTAAAGTTCTTCACCTTTTGAACTTCGAAATTGTAAAAATCAGGCACTAAATGTTTAATTTGAGCCAAATGCTTTTGGGTGAAAGATCGTTTCAGCATCTCTTGGACAGAGGGTTTGAGTTTAGAAAAGGTTATCTTTTCATTTCTGTTATAGAGTAGAGCAACAACAGTCTCCATGCCTCGGAACAATTCAGCAAGGAATCTGTAGTGATGAGGCAGCGGCAAGCTGCTGGAGGAAGTAGCAAGTGCTGCATGCCTGATATAAGCTGGAACCTGTAAAAATGTTAGAGATGTAAAAAAATTGCCAAGCGTGTGAATTAAACAAATGAAATTGTAATACAAAATCAAAAGTTTTGAATTTCTCTTATTGGTAAAATAATGTACTGTTTTATAAATGCTTACCTTGCTTGGACTCTTAATGGGACTTATAACCACTTTCCTAGGTGATATAAGAGGCCTTTGTTGAGGTGCAGGCATTGACATGCATTTCTTCGGTGACAGTAATTCATTTTGTATGAGTGCTTTCTTGCTTGGACTGTAAAATAAATATAAGTAAATTAATTCTTATGCCATAGGAAATCCAATTCTAACTAGATTCTGCAAAACATTATAAACCAGCCTTGTGTAACCCTCATGAACACCAGAGTCCAATTTAAGACACAAAATTAATTATATATCAATCTAGCTTTGTAACTGGATTGATCCTAATCCTAATTTTGTATAACCTATTTACATACCTCTCTGCTTGGTAGTTAGGAGATATGTAATTAGGTTACACCAAGAATTATTTTTGTTACAGTACAATTTTAAAATGAATTGTTCACCTTTATGTTGTAGACTTCAGCAATAGATAGGATTACAATTTTAGTACAATACAAATGTTATTATAAAACCATTACGGGATAAAAGCAAGCACAAGATCATCTGATCTTGAGCTTACTATTATCTTGTGTACTTCTTTCTTCTGTACTAATGACACCAGCCCGTACCCATATTCAGGTGGGACACTGTACATGATACACACAGTCTGGGCAATACTGGTGTCTATGTTTTACACCATAGCATATCAATGAATGTACAGAGTTACCAATTAGATGTATTAACTTGTACCTTTGTGCAACTTAAACATAATCTTTTACATACCTTACTGGTACTTCCACATCAATAGACTTGAATTCTCTGAGGTTTCGCTTCTCGCTGGTTTCCTTGAGTTCTTGTATACCTTTGCTCAATCGATCAGCAGTTGCCCGTAATTCAGCTAACCTAGAACTTCCAGCCAATTTCTTCCTTATATTTCCGAGACTTAACTCTTTGCGAGAAGTGACAATAACTTCCGCTTTGGAGGTTTCTGTGATTTTAGGCGTGTTTGAGGTATTCACTTTCTTACCAAATACTGCTGAAACTTTTTGCGGTATTTGTATCGTATCCTTAGGTGACACGGCATGCTGGCAATCAACATGTTTTAATTCTTCCTTTACAGCATCACTTAATTTAACTGGTTCCTTGAACTCTCTAGTAACTATTTCACTTCTTTTGAATAAGGGAGCAGTACCAGTAGATAAAATCTTCTTTTCTTTGGTCCGGTCGATGTGAGGAACTTTATTTTTAGAAGTTATAAGATCCTCATTAGCTTGTCTTTTTCTACTATTAAAGAACGAAGTGATAGATGTTTGTGACATGATAGCTTTACTTAAATACAATTTAAAATTTAAAAAGGGTAAAAGCTTGCACAAGCTCTCGACAACAATTTTTTCCCTCCAAAACGTCCGTTATCTAGCTGGCACTTGTAGTAAAATCGCGCGCGTCTCGCGTATTCTGACATTTCTGACAACCTGTCAATTGTCAAATGAAGATCAGCGTAAAGCTTATTTTGTCAAATCAAATAGAAGTAATTTGAGAAGAGTTTTTAAAAGGCCATATGGAAAATACAGGGTCACTAGCCACTAAGGATACGGCCAAACATGGTATACCCCAGGTCAAATACCAGGGTAAATTTCTTCAGACTTAATTTCTGAAGAAAGTTAAACGGATTCTTTACTTTAAAGGCTTCTGGATTGTAATTACAAAATATACCTATGTGAAATGGATTTGTATTATTTATAAAGATATTTTATGTCAAATGACTAATTTTATTTAATTTATTATTTTTATGCCCCCGTTCTTGAAGAAAGTAAAAATATAATACAGTAAATCAAAAGGAACATTCAAAGTAAAGGCACTATAATTTTGAAAAAAATACAATAGTTCTTTACGTAAGAAAATGTATCAAAATTCTGGTTTTAAAATAACATGGGAGCACACACTTAGATTTGTAGGGAGAACTTGTTTCTTATCAACAAAGTATATGATACATGTTTGTATACATAAGCACATTCGTCGTACGGAAAAAGAATATATAGTGTATTATCTATGAGCGGAACCACGCGCCACTACGCGAGACAACTGGCACTTATCCGGTTTTTAACATTTCCGATTTCCGACATCTCTGACGCTCACCTGTCACGTCATATGCCACAGGGCTGCCAAGCCTACAGGCCATAGAGCCCATTATAATAATTAAATTGAGAGCCAAACTCTTTAGATAAAAATAATGACTTTGGTGATGCAATCTTATTGTTTTTAGTTTCACGTAGTTTAGACCAAAGCTTAAAGGTGGAAAACAATCGTTATCCCATTTTACCGCATGGACAGAGTACTCTCCTGGAGCGGAGCACAGTGTTGGTAGCGGCCTCACACCGTGTCTAGCCTTTTCCCAACTATGTTGTTAAGGTTAGGCTTTACTTTAACTAGATATTGCTGAATACTCCCTTACTGATCTCTACCATCCAGTTACTGAGCAGCACATTACTGCAACACCTACACCTCTTGGTAAGACTGGTTGTTACACTTTCGGGCTTACAAAGATGTACGAATGAAAGTGGGGTGACATACTTTCCAAGCTCGGGATATTGGTATGTGATACACACATCAACAGAATCTAGGGATATTTTATATTTCAACAAATGTCTATAAATCTAAGAATTTTTTTCTGAAATTTTCATTTATTTATTTCACAACTATTTTTACATTGTGTCGAAATCACTTAAAATTACACACGTGCATTTAATTATATTATAATTTTAAAAGTCAATCAAAAATAATGTCAAAAATTAAAAAATAAATACAGTCAGGATTATGTCACCTTAGATACTATCATTATTTTACAATTTTATTGGCCTAGGTAAACACGTTAGAGCTTGTCCAGAAAGGGCGAATTCGCCGCGATTCTCACGTGCGTATTACGCGCGGCTGTTGCGTCCAGAAGGAGCGTACAAACGCGCGAGCATTTCAGCATTCCATATCAAAATTTTGGCTCTCCATTCCCCTTGATTCGTGCAATCGCGCGTTAACTGGGCACAACATGGCGTCCCTAGTATCTCGACTCGCGAATCACGCGCGCGTCGAGTCTGGCGTAGTGCCCGCGAATTACCGAAGCAAGACATTGACATTTTAATTTAAAGTATCAACAATCGATGTGGATGTGTAATGAATGTAAGAGGTGGAAACACTGATTATTATACGAGTTTATAAGATTTTTTCAATTTTAATTAAAATTCATAGTTTAAAAGAAGACATGAAGTTTTTTTCACGTTCACGTTATTGCAGTAATATGTCTGTGTGTGTGTGTGTGTATGGATTAGTCATAGTTTCGCTGGTTTTGTCTCAACATGCATACTTTTTTAATAATATATTCGACACTAGCTACCGAGCTACCTATTATTTTATTTTTTTTGTTGGACAGGGCATGTCGCAGTTTAACCGTAAGGCTTAACTGCTCTACCGAACTTTACTGTGGGGACTTTATAAAATTTAAGGCCTCCAGCCACGGCATAAAAACTTACAAGCTAAGCAACTACTCGCTAAGGGCTCCCCCTGCGGGGTACGCGGGGTTGCTGCAACGGGCCTCGATGGCGAGGGCGGAATGACGGTGGTCATTGTTTGTGAACAATGCTGGAAACCTTATTGCTCTCTTGGAGGAGAGTGATAAAGTTATCAGGCTCTATAAGTGTATATCTGGGTCTACGGATCTTATAGATATACATAACAGTGTATCGGGCAGCCGATGCCACTAGGGAGTTGGAGTGTTTGATAGGACAATCCATGAATCGCTGGGTGAGGCGCTTCATAAACTTTTTTACTGTAGGATCCAGGATACCAAAAAAAAAACAAATCTCTCTTTATATAAAAGTGATCTATGGTTCGAATTATGTCATATAGAATCTTGTTTTTTTTTTTCTAATAAAGTCTTACCATCGAAAGCTGACCACGAATTATTTAGAAAACTTTTATTATGGCAACATTTTAGTATTGACAAGCTGAGTTGGGCTGAGTCCAGACGAATTGAGTGGTGAACTTAAATGCGCAGAAGTCAAAAAAATATGCGAAAGTTTAATTCAGTTAAATTTGACTCTATGAAAAAAACTGTAAATTTATCAAAACATTTATTTTTGACGCACACATGACATTATATGTGTCATAATATACAAAATTATAAGGAATATGAAATTTTAGCAACTTTAATAGTAGAAAATATTAGTGAATTGTGTTTAAACAAGGCCTTACTCTTTCTTCATATTTTTATAATTCCTATAGCTATTAAACCATTCAGTGTGATAAATCGACACAAATTAGATATTAGTGCATTCCTAAAATCTACTATATAAATATGTGAATAATATTTTATCACAGTTTATTTATTTCACTAAAATTGTTACTATTTTCACGACATAAAAACTCTTTGCCGAGATTTAAAAAGTAATGGCGTCAGAATACAGAGTCAGCTGTGGTGCCCTTATCTCCGCTTTGGTCTGAACGGCACTATAATAATCAGTCAACAACACTGTCAAAAACCGTTAAAGACTGTTGAAGATGCATATTATGTGATATTGGTGTCTCTGTACTGTACTGCTATGTTGTTGTGTTCTGTTGAGGAAGAGTAAAAGGCTACTTAAGATGGCTGAAATGGCTGGTGATAAATCTCACGAGGGCGAAAGAAAGAAAATTGTACAAAGCACAGTATTTAACAACCCTGACGTTAACCCTAACAACCTTGAAGGCATTGAAGAAACAGAAATCACTGCACAAATATCATTACCGGCCGAAGGAGGATGGGGATGGGTTGTAGTATCAGCGAGCTTTATGTGTATTTTCGTATTAGACGGAGTTTTTTTCACATTTGGGAGTATATACCATGACATGGTAAACGATCTTGGATTTGGTACATCTCTGGTGGCACTTTTTAATTCAGTAGCAGCGGCAATATACTTTATGGCAGGGCCTTTAGCATCTGCGCTTATTAATAAATATGGCTTTCGAGCTGTTAGTATGAGTGGCTCAATTATATCTTCTATAGCTCTCCTGTGCACACATTTTTCCACCAGTTATATAGCAATATTTACGTTATATGGAGTATTTGGTGGATTTGGAGCCTGCCTCGTAAGTATGGGCTCTGGATTAATAGTGGGTTTTTATTTTGAAAAACTTCGAGCTTTGGCAATGGCGATATCAACTATCGGATCCAGTGTTGGTATCATGGTTATGTTTTCCCTAAATGCATATATAGCAAAGTTAGCTGGATGGCGTGTAGTAATGTTACTGCATTCTGGATTACTAGGCTCAACTTATTTTTATTCTATGACGTTTCGACCGTTGGTCTCTTTCACTGTGACGACAACAACCGTTGCAAGTACAGGTAAAGAGTCTACAGACCCAACGCGTACAGTAACTTATTTACCAAGTTTGGCTGCAATTAAGGCGTCACCATCACAACATTCAAAAAACGAAACCATAATGCCAAGTGCTGCAGAACGGCTCTTTAGTGCAGTATCGAATGCACACTTTCCAACTGCGGCTGCAGTGATTGACACAACGCCGACGACACCGCCTGAAGCAACGACACCGACTCAACCGACTCAAGCGGGTCAAGCAGGTCAAGCTCGTCAATCGGGTCAAGCGGGTCAAGCGCCTCAAGCAGGTGAAGCGGGTCAAGCTGGTCAAGCGGGTCAAGCTGGTCCATCCACAGCAGCCGTACCAAGGCTTACATTAACTGCTCAAGGTCCTTCGGATGGAGTTAGTCACAAACAGTTAAAACAAGTTCAATCATTTTTGTCCAAATCTAGAACAAGTGTGTCAGGAAGGAATGAAATTATTGAAAAACAAACAGAAATAAATATAATTGTTGAAGAACGTCCGAAACGAAAATGGTGGCGAAGGTTGTGTCATTGGGAGGAGCATGTACCCCAGTCTCGACCGATGTATCGAGATGATGCTTTCTATGAAGGTAGAGTAGATAAATTACCAGCCTATCGAAAAAGCACGTTGGGAGTGCCACCGGAAGCTAGAACTGGCATTGAATATCAAATGGCAGTTTCACGTGCCGTAACTGCTGCAGAGTTAACTGAAAAAAGGGGTGTTTTTACCACTGCTGTTAGAAGGATTCTTGCTACTATGATGGACCCAAAATTACTGAGAAAACTTTCATTTAAATTGTTGTGTGCTAGTGGTTTTTTCACGTATTTAGGGTATTTAGTACCTTATGTCTTTCTGACAGATAGGAATGAGAGCGTAGGCATTCCTATCGAACATTGTAATTGGTTTGTAAGTGTCATTGGTCTTTCGAATGCATTTGGCCGCCTGGCTATAGGTACATTGGCCATGAAATTAAATCCTGTAACTTTATATTTAAGTGTGTGTTTAATAGCTGGAACAACGATAATGGCTTTTAACTTTTCATTCAACGTATATTATCAGTACGCGATGTGCGTAATATTTGGATTCCATGTTGCTAGTTTAAGTTGCGTACGAAGTGTGGCAATAGTACACTTGTATGGATTAGAAATGTTAACAAACGGAACTGGTATTATGTTATTGTTTCAAGGTTTAGGATGTCTATTATGTACACCCTTATCTAGTGAAATCGAAAAACATTTTGGATACACAGTATCTTTTTATGTTGCCGGGGCGTTTGTTATCATTAGTGGTATTGTTTTAATGCCAGTTCATAAACTAAATGAAAAGGAGAAAAGAGCGGATGAAGCTATGATAGCTGCAACCTTACAAAAAGATATAAATATCATTGACAAAAAATAAAAATAAACTTGTTTTTCTTTTTTATATCAACAGGCATACATGCAGGCAACATGGGCATATTTGCATTAATTATAGACTTGGAAGTTTGCGGCCTACCGTACTCACCTACATCAAGACTTAGTCACCAAAATTTAAAAAAAAACTTCTGAATTAAGCATCTCATGAAACTTAATTCCTACTTAGGTATATCAAATTTCAAGATTTGTATGAAAAAATAGTAAATTAGAAGTTCAGAACAGATCTTGCAGAGTTAATACGTTATTGCAAAAAAGAATGGGTTAAACTCCTCGATAAAAAGTTTAGAAAACTAAAGTTAATTTAATTTTACTTAGGCTGATTTTAGTCTTACGCCGACGGCACGCGTACCGTCAGCGCTGATGTCCGAGATATATGGACTTCTAGGAAGCGTTTTTAAATAACGCGTAGCTATCAGCGCGCACAGTGGTCAGCGCTGATAGCTACGCAGCCATAAGCGTCGCGCGTCGGCCTCGCGTAGCTGTCGGCGCTGACAATCGCACGAGCGCCTCTGCGTTCAGTGAGCGTTCTTGTGTCGAGCGGAGCGGACGTCGTCAGCGCGTACAGTCAAACTGCCATATAACAAGACAAAGTCTCCTGCAACGGCTCTCTGCTCAATTAATGGATGAACATAGAGTCTTCGTCGCCGCCGGTTTTTCTTTTTTGGGATACATAGTACAAAGCAGCAATAATTAATACACTCCGCATTTTAGTCGTCGTCTGTACAGTAAGGCGGTCAGTACGATACTAAAACGAGCCACGCTGAGCCTCAAACTAGGCGCTGAGCTATGAGCGCTGACGGTGAGCGTGAGACTAAAATCAGCCTTAAATAGATTGTTAACTTTTGGTTTCTTTAAAAGTAAAACAATATTATACATTATCTGGTAAAGTTTAAGCAGCATTTCACAAGATCAATATAATTATAGTTTTATAATAATCGCGGGATGAACAAATATAGACCCGAGACAGAGGCGCACCGTGTATGAGCCTGTGAGGATTTCAACATGCCAAAAATAGGGTACTCTTAATCAGTTAGTCAGTAACATCAAGTTGTTTTGACCGTCCACACCGGTGTAACCGCGGGGTGCAGCTAGTAGAATCTTTCTTATAGCTGAGCTATTTGCAATATAAAAAGAAGAATACATTAACAAATTGAATTACCAGAAGAAACGTGTAGGTATAGTTTTAACTTCGGGTAACAGGGGGACAAAAGCGCTCGATCGTGGGAACAAGTTCTGTTGTTCTGTGTAAATATCTCAATGTATGATGAATCGCATACATAACTAAATGCGTTTGTGATTTAGCGCGTATGATACCAATAAAGCACGATAAGGTTAGGATTATTGTTAGTGTTTAGGTAACCAACAAACAATCGGTGAGTACAAGACACCTTTTAAAATGCGCTGGACGCATCAGACGCACGACACGCAACGGATTGCGGGCGGTACGGATAGTGGATGCACTGGTGCTGCCGGCGTGGACAAACCAACGCGCAGCTTAAACTTAATGTTGACACGATGTCATAATTTAAAATTCAATTATCAAACAATAGTTTCGCGATGGTTGTGTAATTCCGTTCTGTTTGAACAGAAGACAACGGCTAGGAACGTTTTGTACAGTAAAAAGAAACAAAATTTTAATTGTTTTATTAACAAGTTAATGCTTTTGCTAAACAAGTCAAATTAAATCAATTTGTAAGGCCTATGTGCTCTTTCGGAACAGTGATTTGTTTATTGAAAAGTAAAACGTTATTGTCTTTGGATTAAATCGGGCTCAGGTTGATTTTATTTACTAGCAACATTTTTGAGTTCATGTTCGAGCGCATTTTGTTCTGCGACCGGCCGCCATACTCAAACAAAAAGATTTGAGATGAAAAGATAAATTTATATATACATTGGCGTTGTTGAAAGTGTTTAATTTACTAAATGAGTTCTAAATCAGATGTAAATAGAAGAGTGCTCGCCATTCAGGCGAAAAAGAAACGGCATAAACTCGGTAAAAAGAAAAATCGCGAGGAGGACCACGGGGCTGGTGTACAAGGAAACGGTCTGCGCAACCAGAATCAGAATCGTTTAGAGCCTACACATAGCTCTTCTAATGAAACGATCGAGGAGGATGAAGACGAACAATATGCGAGCGACGACGAGGAACAGGAGGACAGCGCCGACTATTGTAAGGGTGGTTACCATCCTGTCAAAATTGGAGACTTATTCCTGAATCGGTACCACGTCACTAGAAAACTGGGATGGGGTCATTTTTCTACCGTGTGGTTGTGTTGGGATCTTGTTGATAAGCGTTTCGTTGCATTAAAAGTCGTTAAATCGGCGCCTCATTTCACGGAGACCGCTTTAGATGAAATTAAAATACTGAAAGCAGTTCGTGACAGCGATCCAGCGGATCCCAAGAGGAATAAAACCGTTCAGTTGCTTAATGACTTTAAAATAACTGGTGTGAATGGAACCCATGTGTGCATGGTATTTGAAGTTCTGGGGCACCACCTTCTGAAGTTGATACTCAAGTCTAATTATAGAGGTATACCACGTGAAAATGTGAAAACAATCATTCATCAAGTGCTTGAAGGCTTGGATTACCTCCATACTAAATGTAAGATTATTCATACAGATATTAAGCCTGAGAATGTATTGGTTTGTGTTGATGAATCTTACATCCGCAAGTTGGCAGCTGAGGCTACTGAATTACATTCCTTAGGCTTGAGACTGCCTCATTCCTTGATTAGTACTGCACCAAAGGAATTTCAAGAACAGGTAGTCACTGCTAAAATGAGTAGAAATAAAAAGAAAAAATTAAAGAAAAAAGCAAAGCGTCAGTCTATGTTACTTAAAAAGCAAATGGAACAAATAGAAGAAATAGAAGAACAAAAAAAAGTCGTCAACAATAGTGAGTCAGCCCCCATGTCCCAAGACAATGATGACTCACCTCCAACTCCTGAAGAGGAAAGTGTTATCGAGACAACCCGTTCTGACAATGAAACTAATATCAATGGTTGTAATGATGACAGAGATGATAGAGCTGATGAGGAAGCTTTTGATACTGATGCTGATGCAGTACAGGTAAGATCTAAGCAATATGGCTGTGGAGATGATGCAGGAACCCCCATGTCTGAAGGGGAAATGACTGATACTCCACCTTCTTTCAATTCTCAGTCTACTAAAGGTAAATCTCTTGATAAAAAATTTGATCCAGCATTTGATATCTGTGACTTAGAAGTAAAAATTGCAGATCTAGGTAATGCATGTTGGGTTCACCGGCATTTTACTGAAGACATACAAACTAGGCAGTACCGATCTCTTGAAGTGTTGCTGAGTGCCGGTTATGGGACTTCAGCTGACATATGGAGCACTGCATGTATGGCTTTTGAGTTGGCAACAGGAGATTATTTATTTGAGCCTCATTCTGGTGATGGCTACAGCCGTGATGAAGATCACCTGGCTCACATTATTGAACTTCTAGGTGATATTCCAAAACGAATTGCAGCCTCAGGGAAATATTCAAAAGTATTTTTCAATAAAAAGGGTGAGTTGAGGAACATAACTGGCTTAAAACCATGGGGCTTAGTTTCTGTGCTAACTGAGAAGTATGAGTGGAGTCAGAAGGATGCAGAAGATTTTGCTGATTTCTTAAAACCCATGCTGGACTTTGATCCAAATCGGCGTGCCACTGCTTATGAGTGCCTTCAGCACCCATGGTTAAAACTACTTGAACCTGAACAAAACGAGTCTGACAAATAATATTATATTGCTCTCTGAAATGAATGATCATACATTCATGAAATCAGTAGTGTCAACATACAAAGTATTTCAGTCTTATACAATTTTAATAAAAAGTTTATTTATGGATTTCTTTGTGAATAATTTACTTTGTATCTAGATTGTTTTGTTAGCAATCCTGAATTGTTTGAAAATAGAAATTGTGTATGACTATGTATTGGAGACATGTTGCTGAACTTCTTGAACACATCCTGCAAAGGAACAGCAGCAAAGTATATAATACATCAGCTGCTCAGCATAAAGTTATTATTTGGACATAAAGTGATTGGCATTATATTACACATCTCAAATTACCCAACATGTACAGATAACTTTAGGAAAAATTGTGATGTATGACATGTAGACAATATAGGTTTTGTCACATTAATCTTTTAGAAATTTAGTTGACATAATGACATAGCTCTGCACTTAATACAACATCCTAAAGGTTGAGGAACCTAGTATAAAGGAGTCATGCATGCGTATAGTAGCCATTCAGGAAGTAGAATGTTCACATAGTTTAAGTTTGTGTTTCATCACTATCACAATAAAAATCTCATTATGTAAACTTAGGAGTAAGACAGTATTTGTAATGCCACACCTCCGAGACTGCCTTTTTATATTTCGATGAGTCATCAAAATTTAACAATGGCTGGAATTAAGCTATTCGGAGATGGTATAAGACAGTGTCCTATAAACCAGCTGATAGTAACAATATTATTTATCATAGAACCCAATTTACATGACCATAATTTGTATTAATTATATCTGCAAAAATTTACATGAATAAAATGTCCAAACGAGCTTGTTACTATGTTTATTTTTTGTTTTTATTTTACGTTTAATTTAGTCTATTTTTCTTACTAATCCTTTGGTTGTATGTATGAAATTGGTTCATATTTAGTACAAACGAATGATTTTTCAGATTTCTTAGTGGAATATTGACTTGATAACGTAAGTAGGTAGGTACTGCAATGTAGTACAGGCGGGGCCGGAAATATTATTGTAAGGATTGCTGGCTGCTCCCGCAAAACTCATTGTGTCTAGGGCTCAGTATTGTGACGCGGTAGTGAGATACTCGTTACGGTAACGCGCACGCATTGCAACGCTATAGGTATAATAACAGGTATGTAGGTATGCACATTGTGTTGAATAAACAATGTTATCCATTCCTTTATTTACCACAAGCTAGAACTAGATACGTCTTGATCTATGTGTGCAAATGCAGTGTGAATATAGGTACCACACATATATCATCCAGACCATGACTGTATGACAAGGCTTGTTACTTATAAAAGATGCGTAGACACTA
Organism: Phlogophora meticulosa; assembly: GCA_905147745.2. Taxonomy (NCBI): domain Eukaryota; kingdom Metazoa; phylum Arthropoda; class Insecta; order Lepidoptera; family Noctuidae; genus Phlogophora; species Phlogophora meticulosa. The sequence continues at coordinate 10,731,633 of LR990533.1, read as the reverse complement.
CCTATCAAATAACAAAACCATAAACAGGTAACTAAGGTCAAAAAACGCCGGTTAGCGATCGATTAGCGGGTTGTGCAACTTTGCGATACAATAATATTGCTAAGTATTGATAGAAAAACTAAATTAACATTATACCGGGCACCAGAAATAATCAAAATTTAATTATGAAATAGTAATGGTGGGTCAGTCATATCGATCATTATATAAAGTCGAAGAATAACGGCTAATTCTAATTATTTTATATTTTGTAAGGGACACTGCCAGTAGCGTATATCCAAGTTTGCAGCTTCAAAAGACCCGTGCTAACTTTGCGAATTTTTCGCCTTTTTTTCTATTCTTAATAATAGGTCTTTACCTATGAAATTGCCGTTTTGTATGAAAAAATTTAAATGAATTTTTTTCATGTATTTTTTATTTGTATTAATCGAAGTAATCACCCATGCAATCAATGCATCTTTGCCAACGCAGTGGCAGTTTATTGATGCCCTTCTTAAAGAAATCAGCTGGACGGGAGGCAACAAATTCTTCAAAGGCATTTTGTACTGCCTCTCGGGTATTGAATTTTTTTCCCGCCAAGAAGTTATCCAAATTCTGGAAAAAGTAGTAGTCTGTAGGCGCAAGGTCTGGTGAGTAGGGCGGATGACGGAGAGCTTCCAACCCCAGTTCTTGCAACTTGGAGACCGTCTGCTGTGCAGTATGAGGTCGCGCGTTGTCGTGCAGGAGCAGCGGAGACGAGCGATTGACCAATGCTGGTTGGAGATGTGCCAGCTTCTCCATCATTGTGTTCAATTCTTCACAGTACACATCTGCAGTAATGCTCACCCCGTTTGGTAAGAAGCTGTGTTGAATCACACCGGCGCTAGACCACCAAACAGTGACCATCACTTTTCTTGGGGTAAGTTTTCGTTTAGGGCATTGTTTAGGTGCTGAACCAGGATCCAACCAACTTGCTGAGCGCTTGCGGTTATCAAACAGAATCCATTTTTCATCGCAGGTAACAATGCGGTTCAAAATTCCTTCATTTGTGTGTCTGTTGAGCAGTGCAAGGCACGTCTCGACGCGTACTTCGCGCTGGCGATCATTGAGTTCGTGGGGCACCCATTTGTCAAGCTTTTTTACCTTGCCAATTTGACGCAAATGGACCAATATTGTTTTGACGCTAACGTCGAAAGCTGCTGCTAATTCAGCCGTAGATTGTGTATCATCAGCTTCCACAATCGCCTTTAATTCGTCATTGTCGACCAAAGTCTTCGGACGACCGCGAGGTTCATTTAACAGGTCGAAATTTCCAGAACGGAAGCGAGCAAACCAATAACAGGTAGTGCGTTGGTTTGATGTGTTAGCTCCGTAAACGTCGTTGATGTTGCGTGCCGCTTGTGCCGCGTTGCTGCCACGACGGTACTCATATTCCATAATTACTCGAATTTTTAACGTATCCATGATGACGAAAAAGATTTAAATGCGATGAAAATGTAACACTAATCAATAAACAAATGACTACTTTTGGAAAAAAAAATCCATGTTTTTAAAATAAAATTAATTTGAAATTAGAATTCTTAGCCAAACAAAAAATATTTTGATTTGAAATGGCCAGTACTGCAGAACGGCAATTTCATAGGTAAAGACCTAATATAAATATGTTCTGAACTTTGCGTTAATTATATAATATTTTCAAAGTTGCCTAAAATTGCGATAGTTTTTCTAGTGCTGCAAAGTTAGACTCAATGTTTGGCCTTTTGGAATGTTTTCGTTTTGACAGTAGGTTAATACTATCGTGGCTGAAAAAGACGGGAGCGCATTTCCTACAGGCTCACTCAAGTGCTGTCCGGGCATTCCGAAGGACTCACCTCGAAACAAAAAAAAGGTCGGTACAATAAAATCAGCAAGAATATTGTAATAGAGTACTTTTTCCATATTCCTATTTGAAGTTAATTCCACTCAGGCAAATATCAACTTTATATATGTAAAAATTGTGTCGATTATACAATGTCAAAAAGTTATTGAATTTGTAGCGCAAACGTGAACTTTGTGTGAGTGTTAAAGTTATTTTTTCTAAAACACATACCTAATTGTAAACATTTGTAGTAGCTAAATCGCAAACCCATTATATATTAGTTAACTGATAGTTAACCTACGGAAAATTAAGGAATAAATAATAGATGAATAACATTATTTACCTATAGGTAGGTACATAACTATGAGCGAGATTCTAGTGTGAAGATAGGATATCGTCTAGCGGTCGTACAATAATCTAAGTCCCTACGTAGCTGAATATAGGTATGTACAGAGGCCAGCACATCAAGCTACCCCAATGGGTCATATTTCTTTGATTGATTTTAAACTTTATCGTAATAAAAATAAGGTTCTTGTTCAATTGGGAAAATCTGAAACTGGTGTAGCTTGATGTGCTGGCGTCTGTACTTCTATAATTATTTGATGAAAACGAAAACAAATGAGTCAGAAAACTTGAAGAATAGACATCGCCTTGCCATCGACATAGACTGATACTTGCCTAATTAAGTTTGTAGGTAAGTATATATTTTTTCGCCAGACAAGGTGACACTTAATTCATTGGCAATCTTTCAGGGGGTGTATCTATGATACAAGCAACTATTACTACATATGGAATCTACTTTGAAATACCTGTGAAAAATAATCAGCTGTTGAATATATTTTTGGTCGCTTATCCGGACAACTTGTAGCATAGATTTTTAACAGAATAATAAGTAATAGTAGGTACCTATTTTAGAAGTTGTATAAGTACTTTTCCACATGGTTATGTACGTCGTACTTCCATTTATTCCTATAAGTATGTTGCAGGAGTATTGTTTTTCCCAAAGTTTTGAGACAATTATACGAATCACGTACCGTAAAACGGGGTGAATAGAAACAAAACTTGAAATGAGATTTAAACGTTGATTTAACATTATTAATTAGGTACTGACAAGATCTTGAAATTATTCATTCAATTCCTTGAAAAAAATAAGAGTCCTTGTAGTAACAAACAATGTTAAACTAACGCATAAATGCCCTTCAAAGTTTTGTTTCTATTCACCCCGTTTTACTGTATTTATAGACGACCGGGTCATACTTATTAAAAAAAGGTGAGGTAAAAATAAACTAAGTAGGTACTCAGTTTATTAAAAAAATCTAGATAAAATCAAATCAAACTAGCTGTTCCCCGCGACTTTGTCCACTGGGAATTTAACAAACTTTTTTGCGCATAATTCTTTTAATCATCATCATCTGCCTACTAGTGTTGTACTCATGCATATTATGACGATAGCAACTTTTACGACTTGAATCTCTTGAATCGTTATATCTCAGAAACGGTGGCTCGTAGGAAAAAAAGTATTGATACATTTTTGATAGATAATTTGTATGATCTACAATTTTTGTGTGGGGTACTTTTATGATAAAACTTACCGTTTTGCTGAAAATTGCGAAAAACTCATTTTTTGACCTTTGACATTTTTCTTTGAATTTTTTCCATACACGGGAATCTTTTATTTATTGACGGGAAGATGGGGATCTTTTATTTATTATGATGTTTTGAACAATTTCACTGATTTTATGCACCTTCACTCTCTTTTTTTGGTCTAAATTAACCGGACTATGGGGTCGGCTTCCAATCTAACCGGATGCAGCTGAATACCAGTATTTTACATGTAGGAACTGCCTATCTGACCTTCACAACCTAGTTACTGGGCAACACAATACCCCTTGGTAAGACTGGTTGTCAGACTTTCGGGCTAAAATATATCATAATAAATAAAAATCTTAAGTTACTTGTTTTAACATCGGCTATCAGTGAAATTCACGTCAAAATCGGTCCAGCCGTTTTGGAAAATGGCCGTAACAGAGAGACAAACAAAATGTTAATAAAATGTTTTTTTGGTTTATCTAACGTCTGTAATATTATATACTTTAGTATAAGTTGATATTTTGATAATAGATATTTCAATTTGGTGAACTCTTAGGTGGCATGTGGGTGTACTTAGGTACACCGCGGCCCAAACCTTCGGGAAAATACAGGCGTGATGTGATGTGATGTGTACAACCTTTATTTTTTTTATGTAAGATTGTGGATTAGCTACTTATATCGGTGAACGATTTGATGGCAACGAACTGCGCTAGTGTTCCAGTGCCTCGGCCAAAAGTGGTAGAAGAGCACCGTGGTGTTTTAGTCAGTAAATGAGTCTGACAGACCCCTTCGTCCGCCCCAAAGCGGTGGATTACATAAGGATACACGTAAAACAAAAGAAAGTGATCAGTGGTCATTGTTTGGTAGTTTCATTTTAATAAAATTTATTTGTTCAATTTCGGACAAAAATATAACCCATCTTGTTGGTTAAAAAATACCTTATATATTTTTTTTTATAACGTTGCCCCACACTAGGAATTTCTCCTGAACTCGCGACACGCAGCGCAGCAGCCAATCGCTGAGGTACTGTGCCAACCGTGCCGTTTATAACTTAGGTACTTTATATCTAATGTTATACAAACAGGCAAACACACAATCAACACCGGCTACACATAACGATTTAAGTGTCCGAGGTAGGTTACTCAGAGAACGATCAAGCAAGGGATCGGCGACCTGACTATCCCCTCCACAAAATGCCTCAGAACAAGGGAGAGAGTACTCTCCGCCACTAATTTCAGGAAACTATTGTTACTTCGAGCGTTCAATACATCAGTGAAGCAACTTTTTTACATATGCGGTTAAGCTAAGATGAATACCATAGCAATGATCAACATATTTCAGTCTTAATAGAACTGAATGCAGCAGAATTGTAGTATTTTACATAGTCGACAGACTTACCACGCGGTATCATGTTACCAAGTAGGTAACACGATACCCCATAGTAAGACTAGTTGTCAGACTTAGGTATTTATTTATTTATTTAATACTTTAAGCACACAAATGTACAGAGGCGAACTTAATGCCATAGGCATTTTCTACCAGTCAACCTTTGGGCGATGCAGAGACAAACAGTGGTGCAATGTCTTAAAAGAAAAGGGAACAGAAAAAGAATAGATTATAAACTGTAAATATAATCCTAATACCTACATAGAATATATAATACACAAAAAAACATACATACACGACAACAAACAATTAAAACATTAGCCTTCTACTACTGTCGAACTTTAACTTTAAAGGCCAATCGTTTGGTTGCCATCTTGATTTCCTGCGGGAGCGCATTCACAGAGATATAAATTGGACGAAGAAGGAATTGTGGATGAAGTCAGTACGGTACCCGTAACGACTGTCAAAACTTCCGAGTGACACCCGGGACTTTTCCAAGGCACGGATCACCCCGTTCCTTGGTAATCATATTAAACTCTCTTGCGCTATGTAATGGTTGGACACTCCTTGTCGGACCCACTTTGACGGCAAGCGTAGCTGTGATCGATCCGAGCGGTTTATAACAGCCGCTCGGATCGATCACTTAGTCACGAACCACTAATATAAAGTTCATAGCAATTAATGTTTGACGACCGATGTGGCGCAGCGGGCGAAGGTCCGCCTGCGACGCAGGAGGTTGCGGGTTCGATTCCCGCCTTGGGACAAATGTTTGTACGATCTACAAAGATTTGTTCCAGGTGTTCTGGGTGTTTGCTATGTATAATAAAAAATATCTATCTATGTAATGTATTGTATTAAGTATATCAGTCATCTAGTATCCATAACACAAGCTCTGCTTAGCTTGGGGCTAGATGATGCTGTGTGGATTGTCCAGCATTATTTATTTATTTATTTATAATAAAAAAACATCTACAATCTATGTATGTAAAGTATTGTATTAAGCATATCAGTCATCTAGTACCCATAACACAAGCTCTGCTTAGCTTGGGGCTAGATGATGCTGTGTGGATTGTCCAGCATTATTTATTTTTTTAATGGCCAAAAACTACTGCAAATACCTAATGACTCAAACTGACTACAAAGGTACTTACAATTTTTTTTTTCTTTAGTAAAAAGTTGCCCCTTACTAGGAATATCTCCTGTGTCATGGGTGCGTTCACAAACATTTACAGTTACATACACAAACAGCCAGACCCGAAACAACTACCTGTAGGTAATACAAATATTTGTTTCGTGCGGGAATCGAAACCACGACACGCGGCGCAGAAGCCGTCGCTCAGCCACTACGCCAACCGTGCCGTCAATCTATTGGATACTTAGAGACAACAGATCTAATATTAGTACCTTCTGTTAAGACATTAGATGGAAACTGGTACCTACTAAACTAGAGTGTTAACACTTGCACTACGAATATTGTTCTTACTACTACGTGTGTTTGTCTATACTGACCTGACTACATGTAAATGAAGTGTAACAAAATAGATCCGAATAAATGAGTTCTGATTTTAATCGATTTTGAATCAGGGCTTGATCTAACTGCGCAACGAGAACCTCGAGAGATGGTCGTCGAGGCTTTCGGCCATCAGGCGTATTGACCGGTACGACAATAGGCACAATGACAGTCGCCGGAATGTCATTGTGCCGATTGTCGTACCGGTCACATTTCACATGTCGACAACCTAACCTACTACAACATGTCTTCTATATTTTGTCCTTCATAATATGTCTCCAGTAGTTATTCGTCAAGATATCTTCGTCCATTACGGACAAACCCCTTAGTTTCCCCAAACCGGTTATCATAACATAGCCAAGATACGGACGCTGAGAAATTTGCAGGTCACCAGAAAAAGCTAAAGCTTTCACAGGCGGCCATAGAAGCTGTCTTTCATACCCAAGTCAGAATGGAGAAAGTACTCCCTGAGATTCTGTTGTTGTAATAAGGGTAGGTAATTCCAAATTAGTAAGCACCTTTCTTGTTACATAATTTTATTTACTAGTGATCTAGCTGTTTCCGCGACTTTACGGCAATTTAACGAAATATGTTTTCGCTTTTTTGCGTGGAACCTCAATTATTTTTCTAAAAGTAAAGTAGCCTAAGTTACTCTCTATAGCTTAATTATTAGCTATCTGCCACTCAAAGTTCCGTCAAAATCGGTTCAGCTGTTCCGGAGATTACCTCAAACAAACATACAGTTTTTTTTTAATTGTTTTTTGGTAAATCTACCGTATAAACTGAAACTTCATATGCATTTAGTTAAAAGCTGTTTTTTAGACATTACAAACAGACGCTTGAATTTTATTATTTGTAAAGATCACGATGTTCTTCATTTATTTCAATTAGTTGTTCGGTATGATGTGGTGTAATTTTTATTTACCAGGCTAGCCCGGTAAATAATAAGAAACAACTTATATTCTCAACGTATCTACAGACGCCTCAAAAAAATATTTTTTTGTTACCGGCAACTTTTTCTGGTTTTACACTTTTACTACAGATATTGTTCGGTTTTCCTTTTACAAGGCTTGGAACAAAGGTTTTTTGCAATTTTTTTTTTTTTAATTTTATTTTTTAGAATATCAAACCTATTCATTTTTTCCTTACAGTTTATACACACTGTGCACGCAAAGTTTGGGTTAGCTAAATAATGAAAAAGAAATATCCGAAATGCTTGTATAGTTTCATGGTGTGCATGAAACTCGTGATCGTTCAATGTTGTTTATTATCCACAGATTAACCAGATATATAATTATGAAGTTCAAGATCAAGATTCAAGGTTGCAAAAGAACACAATCATAATTTTTCCTACACTGCACTCGGCAGGATGAGCTATATAATTTATTGTGGTACAACTTACAAGACGTTTGATGAAACGAAACTAGATGGCGCTGATTTAAAATGTACAATGTTGCGTTTGGGGAAGTTTCGAAAATTCGGGTTAGCCGGTTAGGGTTATTTCGAGCTGATTCGATTCTGGAATTTCGGGATTTCTCAGTTTTTTAACAGTGATTTGGGCTTTTCGTTTACCGTATGGCCTATGGTATTCTTATAAGCCAACTAAAGGTAAACTTTGACATGGAGGAAAATTGATTGCTGTTAATTTCTACTTTACTACTAAATGTTTGTGTCAAATACAAGAGAATATTCTATATTCCGATCTTGTATTTGTATTTTAGAAATCTGCCAGCTGGTTTAGGGGTTTTGTAGAAGGCGACTCGTAGCTATAGGAGTTACGACACAAATATTTAGAAGTAAAGTAGGTATATTATATTACCTACGTGACGCTGTTTGTGGTTATAACTAGTGTTTTGATTAGTTACCCTCTAAACTAAGACTCCCCCCGTCTGGTTGTGGTAAAACTCCAAAGAGCTGATGACGTACCTATACCGTACCGTCGGTTTGCTATATTATACCTCGGGGTTGTTTGCATATTTTAATAATTCATATTTTATTTAGGAGGCGCCTTGTTCTTCTCTTGTGTGTGGTTTACTCTACGTCCGCAAATAGGGGCACGCAGATGGGAGCCCATGCTGTTAGAAGACTTTCAGGAAGCTAAAATACAACGATTGATTTAACTATTTAGGTTAAAGTTGTTGCTGCCAAAAGTTTGCTAGAGGTCAGAAAATTGCCACCTTTTGGCGGCTTTATTGGCATTACGACGCATGCGCAGCAATGGCGGGCGACCTTCCCGCGTCCTTACCGCCAGTTGACGGCTCACGCCGCGCGACCACACATGTAAACACCGGGTAACAATAATAAACCGATCCACTTTCGCTTTCGGCTGAGTCATCGCAACCCTCACTATTACAAAAAAGACGGTACCTCTACCTACTCCTAGACTGAGAAAGTGATTATGGTGATGTGAACTCGGGTTGACTGTATAGTGACATTATAAAATCGCCGGCGTGAATATCAGGTGTGTACAATGTTGATAAATAAGGCACGCAATAACAATCTTTTTAGATCAATCGTTATTCTATTAGTTATACTACGAGGGTCGTTTATTCATTGTTGTATCTAGATCAGCCGGGAACCGTCGACGGAAATGATAGTGAAGCTTCTGAGGTCGTGACCTTGAACCTTTGGCATAGGTCATGTAAACAAAAGTTTTGGTAATGTCACCAAGTTTCTACTTAATGATGAATTGGTTAAATTCCTAAATTATGTAGGAACTGAACTATGCTTATCGACTTTAAGAAGGATAAGTTTTTAAATATTTTCTTTCCTTGAATTACCCGTTACGGGTAGTAGTCTGACTTCCAGTCTTACCTTTTTATACCTTTTTTCTTGATGACTATATGTTGCCTAACGGGTTGTAATTTGCATTTACGTCACGTTGATGTGTCGGCAAAATATGCCGCCGACTCGGCACATTTTAAGTAAATCGAAATAAATATACAATGAAATGTAAAGATTATAACTATTATTCTATTCTTATTTTGATTGCATACCCTGTTCCTGGGTAGGTAAGTGCAAAAATATATCTATGATTAATCGTTGATATATTTTGGTAATCGGTAGGTGAATAAACTTCCACAATATGCCCAAATAGATAAAATATTAACAGCTGAAGCAAGGCACAAACAATTGTTAAATCACAAAATAATGGTCATATCCGTAATCCTTTTTGATCTCACACAACAAACATCATTGCTTATTATTTGGCTTCTGTAATTTCACCAGAATCTTTGATTGAAATAGCCGAACTGGAATTTATAGTGAGAGTGAGAAACACTTTACCGTTAGGTTTTCAAAACCTATGTAAATGAGGTACCCCAAATTTTACTTTGAGTCGATTTATTTAGACAACCGTTTGTGCAATGTGGCAATGTATTTAGCGGTATATTCAATAGGCAAATGTCCCCGCCAATAAGACAGAGATAAAATGTTCCTCCTCAATTCACTGAAGACGAAACAACGAAGGTCAAGTAGGGTCCGATCATAAATAACTGTTAAAGGGAACATGGTTGCGTTTTAACCGACATTGTGGTCAGCGTGGGCAATGGACTCCACACTGGGCGGCTGCCAATTTAATTGTAATAAATTGATATTGTAGTGTGGAATGACATATCCTTGAAACGGAATATACAGGGTGCAAGGGACATTGACGCACAACCTGATACCATAACAAAAAGTAAAATAATTCATTTTATTTGTAGTCGGATTGGGTTAGATGGAAATAATTATTTTCTACAGATCAGAAAAAAACGTCAAAATAGGAAGAAGTCACAATCATTGTATAATAGGGCCAACCTATGAACATGTGTTCAGAATGGGACATGAACGCACTACCTGATACCATGAGCTACCTATCAGGATGTGTGTTTGTGTCCCTTTCACCCTTTATACACTCACCCCCGTATTAACAAAAGTACTAGTAGAACTTCCATTTTTGATGTGTAGAGTGGTTGTAACTTAACGTTTATTAATAAAGGGGTAGAGAACTAGAGTCGTAGGTACAGCGATGTCGTATTCCTAAGGGCATCTTTTTGCACATCACTACAATGAAATAGTACAAAACTAAGTCCCCCACTGCGCCTGTACGCGGTAAACTCGAAAAACTACCGATCGGATTTTCATGCTTTTGTCAACGATAGAAAGAGTGAGAAACGAGAAAGGTTTATGTATATAATTTGTAACAGGCGAAGCCGGAGCGTATCGCTAGTTTATTAATAGGAGGTAGGTATTATAAAAGAAATTATGGTGGAAAAGACATCTTCCAGGAGATAATCAATTTATCTACTTGAAATTTTCTGAAATAAAAATAAAAAATATAATTTCTTTAATTCTTTAGTAATGACTTAGTAAAGATTGCACTTGTATGCTATGATAGTGCCGTTAGTACTTAATTCATTTATAGATTACTAGCGGACCGAACAGACGTTGTCCTGCCCGTACAGCGCCACCTACTGGGTCCAATTGTAAATCTAAACCATTCTCGAATCTCCACGAACACACACAAAAAATTTCATCAAAATTGGTCCAGTCGTTTAGGAGGAGTTCAGTCACATACACACGCACACAAGAAATATATATATTAAGATATTGACATTTACCTATAACTATCTCCGCCCAGTGTGTTTGTAAATAATACAAATAATTTCAATTTTTATAGGTAGGTACTCGTAGGTATAAAAAAAGTATGAAGACAACATTGAAATCAATACTTACTTTATTCCTTGAGGTCAAAGACAAAATTGCGGAGTCAATTGCTGCTCTTCATTTTTACGACCTTTCTTTGATTAAATTCGGCAGTTCTTGCAAGGCCAAGTTGAAAAAATATAATTGCTGAGACCAAGACCAGTGCATTGCTCACCAACGGTTACCAGCAAACATTCAGAAAGCTAATTTAGATTTAAAGACTTCAGTCTATGCTCATTACATCAATACTTTACGATGTGCCATAAAACAATATGAGATTTGTTTTCATACAAAGAAAGAAAATTTAATTTGATAGCGTCGATGTGCGAGTATATGAGAGTGTTGACCTGTCTGCCAGTCTAGCTAATGTTAAATGAAACTATCTACTTGATATTAAATCATTTTATCTGTCTGGCGACAATTTCCCTCGTGGTCATCCTTCAAGTTTGTTTTATGTTCTATGATAAATCAGTGCATTGTTTGTAAGCGTTCCCCCATGACGCGGTCTATGTAATCAACTTTTATTCGTGGATCAACTGAATTGACAAATGCGGGCACGATTATGCTTTTAATTTTCGATAGAAGCGTTGAATCGAATGCGGACTACCTTTCCTGTTCTTCGATAAATTGCGAACAAAAACTAATACACGACCAGGAAAAGTCTTTCTCATCCAGTTTAACGGCTTGCTCCGGTCAAATCAATTAAATTTAGAGGGCAAGGCAAATCAGTCATTGCCCAATCTGCATTCAAAGCTAGCTCATCAGCCGATGTATCCCAGCGTTCGATTTCTATTACCTTTTCAGTTCAATTCATTACTTGTCGGTGTGCGGAGTAATTGTTATTTACGATGGTTATCGACAGATTCAATTACAGCTGAGTCTGCTCAAGTGCATGGCCATTTGGTTTATATGCTATTCAGAATGCCCAGAGCTGCTTTCCAATAGAACTCTTATCTATGCGGCTGTTTCTTCGATTCGGTACATCGTGCAGGCCGACTCATAAAACTGTATGGGTTTATTTATGGAAACTAGGGCCTATCCACTGGCTAGTATCTTTGCGTAGGTATGTCTGTTACTTTGATGGCATAGGCCCTTGAATTTCTGTCGTTAACATTTTCATTGTAATTTCAATGTACAGGCTACGTACTATCATAATGGTAGGTCTATCTCATTAGTATTGAGTGCTTTTTTAGTTTTTTAATACAATGATGATAATAAATTATTGGTATGTAGGTACATGACACGAGTAGCCTACATAATCAATCTTCCGATCAAATGAATGTGTTGTGCTTTACGAAAATTTTGAGTCAATGTGGTGTCGCTTGGTGTGGGCATCCGGTCCGTCAGTGATGATCGTGATGATCGTCTTTCCGTACGCTATCGATTTGTCTTGTTGTAAAGAAAACATTATTCGTAGCAAATGATTGTGACCGGCAATAATACAAAACGACTTATACGAACATACTAAACTATACTAGAATACTAACATAGCGGTAAGGAATATTGTTACTTACACTGATAAGTCACGTTACTTGTAAATAAATAAATATTATTATTATTTAATAATCTATTACTTCGTTTTCTTAGGTATTTGAATTAACCCATTAACCGCCCAAGTAGGACTTATCCGACAAATATTTTTGTGTCCATTTTCGCCTGAGTCGTATTTATACGACAAAAACTTTTGTTTGTCCAATTTGATTGTTAGGTTCTACTTTACAGTCTACATTTTGGGCAAAAAAGTAAATGTACTGACAATTTATAAGCTGAGCGCTGGGGCCACGGAAACTGATATAAAATCGGGCGGTTATAAGACGTCAGGCAGGACTGTTTGTGGACAACTATTCACCTTCCTCTTCCTCTTCTTTTCCCAATCTCACTGCTATAAAACTAAGTGGAATATAATTATATCTTTAACTATTTCCGAGTATTTAATTGTAGAATAAAACCTCACAAGTTGCATTATACTTGCAACAGGTGTGACGGGGCTCCGATGCCGGCCGTGTTTCCCTAGATGTGGGTTCAATTACACGCGTATTATCGCTCACCTCTACAAAAGCTAATCATTTTATTTTATTTCTTAGATTTATAGATATTGGGTTCTATAAAATGCTATATACTCATTTCATTTTTCCATGCTTTGTTTTACACTTCGTTATTTTGCTCCAAGTGACGGATAGATGGCGCTACCAGTAGTCAGTTTAGTTATATGTTTAAATCTTGATCAATGTTTTCATAACTGAATGTTAGCTTATCTTAAAGGTAGCTAAAGATTGGATGTTATGATTGAATATATATATATTATAATTTCCCAGAGACTTAAAAGAAGCTGTGATCTCTGAGTTTGTTTCAGTGTTCTTCTTAGAGTAGTTAGCTAGGAAACACCGACCTCATCTAGTTTATTTTTAATTTCTTTTTACGGTTGAAATATATAAGTGATTTTAAAACCAATATACGAAAATAAATATAATCTATCAATTATCTTTCGTGATAATGGATGACCTATGAGAAGCGGGGGAAGGTCCGCCTGCGACGCAGGAGGTTGCGGGTACGATTCACGCCTTGGGACAAATGTTTGTACGATCTACAAATATTTGTTCCGGATGTTCTGGGTATATAATATGTATAATATAAAATATTTATCTATGTAGTGTATAGTATTAAGTACCTCAGTCATCTAGTACCCATAACACAAGCTGTGCTTAGCTTGGGGCTAGTTGATGCTGTGTGGATTGCCCAGCATTATTTATTTATTATTATTTTATTTATTTATATAAACGTATGTGTTTTCCTGCGAAATGGGATTGAGACTCATACATAGGGGATGTTTCAAGACAGATGGGTTAGGATCTTCATACAAGGGGTGCCTAATGAGTACGTCCTCACAGAGGCTGGCCTAAAAACGTTGGCGTGACTGGAATATAAACAATATTGTAGCTGTATCAAAATAGACGACCTTAAACAACTAGTACGAATTCAAAAGAAAGATTTAATATAAAACGGTGGACATTTTAAAAATACACAAGAGTCCAGACAAAATCATTTATTTACGTAGGCATTTGTTATTGGACAGTTTCCAAAAATGATAAGATTTTTGCATTTGCGTGCGTTATTTCTTTTGGTTTAAATCCGGCCCAGACGCATGTGAGGCACGAGTGAACTAGTTTGATGCTATTGCGTTCGCGCACATTACATTGCGCACTACAGTTTTTAAGGCGCTTTTCGCTGCAGAAACTCAACGAAATAACGATTTAAATCCTCATTATTTTTGTCGCAGCTAAGAATCCTAAATTTGTAAATAGTTGTCTCTATACCTGACTATCCATGCTTTTATATCGTTTTCCGATAGTTTTCCCGCACATTATTACCAAATTTCATGCCTATTCTTCGACGTACCTACTCATTTATTTTAAGTAAATAATTGTCATGAATAAATTGACATAGGTACGTATCCTTGTCATCGGTCGTCATTTTGATTGTCTTTCACCAAGTTGAGAGGTTCAAGGATCCTACAATGAAACAAAGCAAGCGGAATGTTACTGACATCCCAGCAGTCATCCGACTGTCTGTCGCAGTAATTTAACTCCTGACACGCGCACATATCTGTCAGTAGCTACAAAATTAAAACTAAACTCGTGCAGTGCGTGATCAGGTACCGTGTCACCTTCAAAATATTAATAAAGCCAAGCAGCCTTTTTTGTTTCGCTCTAAAAAGGTAACAACAGCAGAGTATTACAATACTTTCCTGGAGAGGTCCATTCATATGTGTGGTTCTATTTTCGAAAAAAAAGCAATCGTCTTTAGAAACAATGATTTTGCCTTTGGTTTAGTTTAATATTTTAGCTGGTAGCAATAATATAAAACTAAACTTAAAGCACTTCCGAAATGAAATTTATTTTTCACTTTGTAGTGGAACTTGGAAGACAGTTGTTTCTTTATTTTTAAGCTTTCAACACTGTTTGCAACGACTTTAATTCCCCTTTTAGCGATTTCATTCCTCCTAGAGTTGCACAAATTCTAAGGGTGGTGTAAGCTTTTCTACTCAAAAGCTATCGATGCCTCTCTAGTATAACCTACTAATTACTTTTAAATGAAACTGGTTCACACGATGAACATGTCTAATGTTTACAGCCAGGAAATTAGGAAGTGCGTACCTTGGCACCAGGTGTCTGAAGGCCTGCCAACTATGTCGATCAGCTGAGTTGTCTCGAGATGCATCTCTACCAGCGAGTGTGCAAAGGACCACTGATCATCATTATGTAAAAGGGTGATGATCATAAAACTTCCACTGTTTTTCTGGAATATTACATCGTAGACATCAACTATAATCAACTAGGGCTGATGAACGAATTATACATAGATATTGCGTGTCAGAGCAACTGACGGTATTACACATGCACTTAATACA
Source organism: Phlogophora meticulosa (assembly GCA_905147745.2). Classification (NCBI taxonomy): domain Eukaryota; kingdom Metazoa; phylum Arthropoda; class Insecta; order Lepidoptera; family Noctuidae; genus Phlogophora; species Phlogophora meticulosa. The sequence continues at coordinate 10,716,219 of LR990533.1, read as the reverse complement.
ACATTATCATCGTAAATTTCTAGATAACAATAGGGGGTTATTATCAGATTACAATGTATTTTATCACATGATAACACCATGCATTTCTCTCACTATTATAGTAGAAAATACTATTTCCAAAGAAATATAAGTAGCTATATTGCGACACAGGGTCATATCGCACGATACTATTACGAAATGGTTATGTAAATAAACGCACAAGTACCAAACATGTTATTTACTCGGGATAGTTAGTTCAATAATAATATCAGTCAATATCTTGTGTGGAATATTACCAGATGCTAAGTAATGGTACAAACGTACTACAATTATGACAGACTTACTTTAGCTAATAGTTCCATCTTTTGTGTCAGCACGGGCAATAATATTTCCTGACTTTCTGCAAGGCTACTAGCCTATCTCACTCACTGCCTAGCTTCCTAAATATATACAAAGCGGGCTGAAATCAGTTTCAAAGCTCATCAGTCTCTTAAAAGCATCACAAAGCTCGAGAAATGCCTGTGGATTTGATTCAACGTTTTGCTTACAGTCAGATACAGTTTCCCAAAGACCTGGTTCACGTGTCGCTCGTATCCTGTAATTAATGCATGTGTGTAGCTCATTAGCTGTCCTTTCTCAGTTTATGTCAAGGAAGTTATAAAAATCCCCCACGTTCAGCAGACGCTCTATGAGACCGACATACAAGTAAATATCAAACATATGAGGCGTTTCAGCTTTGTCTCTGGATTGGCCACGTAACAATAGTAGTTGTCTGTAGGTGGCGGTAACCATAAGGTGGGACTCTCGCTTAATTGCCTCTCAATCTTCTTCTATACTATTACTACATATATAATATTAATCAAAATCCGCATGTATGAAAGATCATTACTTGAGATCGGCACACAATTGTTAGTGCAAGATTGGTATGATGTTTATTTGGAAAAGACTGAAATTGGATGGCGTTTTTGAAAAGACTAAAATGTGAAGGCGACGACCTATTTGCTGGAATCTTCAAAGTGAGCGTTATCATAGCGCAATGCTCTGTGGTACTGAGAGCTAATTAAATATAACTAACAAGGGAAGTGTGGACACTTGAGATATTTGCGGCAACACAAAGCTTTGTTACCACGTACCGCCAGATTTGAATCAATAAGAAGAAAAAAGATAGTTATGACAAAGCATTACATTGCAAAACCGTAGACATCGGTACTTCACAAATAAATGGCATCCGATTTATTAATTTATGGTTACGCATGTATTCGAAGACCCTTTTCCCAGGTAGGTGTTTAGTTCCGCAACTCAGCATGCTGGCCTACTTGGTCCAATGGCATGAGTAAGTTTCGTATAGCTCGCGCCTAAACGACGGAAATAAGAACACGTAGGCAGTGAGGGATGTTGGGATTGTTCGTTGATCATAAATGAGCCTTTGTCGTTCTAAGAAACGCCAGTGTAATCGAAAGGAAGTCGATGAGTAGAAAATATGATTTACATCAAGTCTTTACTATATTAGTAGGGGTAATTTCTTGTTGTTCTTCCACTTCATTCTTCTTTTTTATACATATGTAAGTAGTTGCTAAGTCGCTTGCAACAACAAAATTAATCACTTCAACTGAATCATACTTATCTTCTTTATTACTTTACAATGAGGAGGTTGCGGGTTCGATTCCCGCCTTGGAACAAATGTTTGTACGATCTACAAAGATTTGTTCCAGGAGTTCTGGGTGTTTGCTATGTATAGTAAAAAGTATCTATTTATGTATTGTATTAAGTATATCAGTCATCTAGTACCCATAACACAAGCTCTGCTTAGCTTGGGGCTAGATGATGCTGTGTGGATTGTCCAGCATTATTTATTTATTTATTTACAATGCCTTAGGATAATAATTGTTATAAATTATTTATTGAAAAAAAAAACTGGTTTAGGTTTACAAACCAAACCCATCTAATTGGAAGGCTCTTACCTCTAAGACATCGTAAAGACCAAAAGACTGGCCTACTATTTGGTATACTAATAGATAACGCTAAAATAACTTGTTATAACCGATGAATCTATATAAATGACTTAACCTCTAATTTCACCCACAAAAATAGCAATACCTTTCAAATGTTCATTGAAAATTTAAATGATATGATTTAATATTCAAATTGGTTAGCTACTGTGGAGTGGTAAATTGTCAAGCCACTGGTCGCCATCGTCAATATAAATATATCGTTCTGTCAATTTACATTCAACTGTTGGATTTATTGACAGAATCAATTCAATGTGCTACCTAGATACTGATAGACAGCTTAGACGCATAAATTCAAATGATTGAATTGCATCTATTAGCTCCGTCTATTCTGAACCATGTTCGTCAGCGTTTGTTTCGACGGCCTTTGAAAAAGACCCTGGAAAGATACCTGCGGACGAGATACATCTCGTAGATAGGGTTTCGTAAAGCCGAGATTTTCCTTAACTCACACCCAGCTTTTACCCTGTTCACCAGTCTATATGTTCTAGCATCGATACATAGAATAGTACTGTTGGTCTTGTTGTCCTTCCGGAGACAGGCAAAAGGTCTTGCCCCCAAGACATATAGGTTAAGATATCTTTAACCTAGATTCGTCGTTATTGACCCTCATAGTATCGAATACTGAATTTATAGCGCTTACTTAAGTTAGGTCATGTTCTGGAGAGAAACTACGTCACGATATTTTTGAATCATGTCCTAAAAGTCTTGACTATCATGACGATCAATGCGAGAATTGACAAATAAAAAAGATTGGACAAATAGTGGTAACCTGTGGCTAAATAATAACATTCGCATAGGCCGATCGAAGGTAAAGCTATGCTTGCCGAGATCGGTCCGTGGATGGGTGGCTATCCAATACATATCAAAACCTGTCCGTGTCTCGGAAAGCACGTTAAGCCGTTGGTCCCGGCTGCCATTTGTATGTCTTTGACAGTCGTTACGGTTAGTCAGAAGTTCAAAAGTCTCACAACCAGTCTTACAAAGGGGTATCGTGTTACCCAGTAACTGAGTTGTATAGGTCAGATAGGCAGTCGCCTCATGTAAAACAATAGTATTCAGCTGCATCCGGTTAGACCGGTAGTAATCGTCCTTTACATAGTTGGGAAAAGCTGAGTAGATGATGATTGGTAAGTTTACTGAAGCTTTACCATTACTTAAGTTCGATCGATCTTCTAATTTGAAAATTAATAATTAATAATAATAGATTGCTCATTATAATCGTTAATTGTATCTGTCAACTGTTTCTCCACGATATGGACGTATTGGCAAGACACGCTGGAAGACGACATAGTCGATTTAGGTTCAAATAATTAAGTTTGATTAACAATGCCGTTAGCGACTTCCTCTGCCCTACAACTGCGCGCTAAACCTGACTATCGCAAGTCTTATGCCTGTATTACCTTACGGTACTTAATGATTCATATTAAAGTCAATGAGAACTACACAATATTGATCATTATACAGGTCAGACAATACGAGATGGTGTCGCATGTCGTGGGGGTGCGTGAGCGGGAGGCGTGCGGTCCACCGCACTTCTCAGGTTCGAATTTGATTGCGGCTTTGCAATCGTTACTGAATTGAGTTATTACTAATGTCGAATATCTACATAACATTAAGCCTTCTGCTAAAAATGGAGTTATGGGCTTTTTATTTTGAATTACTTTCTGATGAAATCCATTGCCGGGTCATCATCATCATCATTTCTGCCAAAAGACGTCTACGGCCCTAAAGATTTCCACAACGATCAGTCCTGCGCTGCCCTCATCCATCGGCTTCCTGCGATCTCCACTAGATGTGTAGCCTACCTTGTGAGGGACCTACCAACGACTTTATTGCCAACGGCCATCACTTTTGCGAGCAATGTGTCCCGCCCACTGCAACTTAAGTTTGGCAGTTGCTGGATCTGGTCTTCAAAGATTTGTGCTGATGTAGTTAGGTACGTACTGCCAAACTCACTTTTCTCTTATTTTTTTGGGGTTGGCGCAGTTCGTCTTATCTTCTAACTATTATGTCAACCAACATCCTATTGTTTACTTTCTTGCCTGGCCATCTCACGTTTCACCTTCCTGCATTCTTTGTCTGTATGTATTAATTTCTTTAAGAGTAAGCAGTAGGTATGCAGCTGAGATTAGAATGCTAAGGGGAATGTGTGGTGTTTTACTGAATGGATAGAATAAGAAATGAGTATATAAGAGGATGTCTGAAAGTGGCGGATGTGACAGAATGTGTGAAAAATAGTGTGGAAATCGGCTGTCATGGTATGGCCACGTGATGCGAAGGAATGAGGATCATGTTGTAAGGAAAGTTTTAAGTATGAATGTAGAGGGTCGAAGGTGATAAGGCTAAGAAAGAGGTGAATTCTGAGATGACGGCAAATAGAGATGTATGGAAGAAGAAGACATGCTGCGCCGACCCCAAATAAATCGGGATAAGGACAAGAGGATGATGAGTAAGCAGTAAAATAAAATTTTAACCTTTCTTTAAGTTTGAATTACCTACCGTCAACATTGCCTAAGTTAGTCTACAAGCTAGGACTTCAAGTTATAGCCAGGTTTCACTTGACACATCCCTGATAAGTTGTCCAGCAGTCGGTCGTGTGCAACTGGCTAATATTTGCGAAGACGAAAGAAACTATTTGTTCGTTGTACAGACGACCGGCTTGTTGATTGTTCTTGGGATTAGCATAGCATTCCACTGTTTTTCAGTATTGTAAACTACACGTCTGTCTTATTGCTAAAAATGTACGAATAATGGCTAATACATTTATTAGGTGTAAAATATTTTGGCTTTCCCATAATGGTGTCTGGGTGTCTGCTGGCTTTAAAAAAAGTTCTTGATAGATTTTGATTCAATTTTTAACATAATTTGGACTATTTTAAACAATATAGTGCGAAGGGTTCATGAACATTTTCGTTAATTTGTAACCAGGTTCTAGTTCATTAATATGTGCGAAACCAGGGCGGCAAGTTAGTGTTAAACAAATAAAATTACTATAAATGAAGAGTAAACTCGAGATATTTACCTTTGCATCATCGTTATATAGGATAACACATACTTGATATTGGTTTTATCAAACATACACAATCTAAGGTGATCGTAGAGGTTGTGGGTAAGTATTAATTTCAAATATTGTTTACTATGACGTTTTTCATTTAAGATATCAACTAGGTATACTGATGATATTGTAGCGACATCTATATCGCCGAATACAAACTAAACTGACTTACCCTAGATCTATCCGCGCGATTGAACATACATACAAGAAACCGACCACAGCCACCGGGCACCAGCCCACCAGGTAGAACATCTGCCTGGTCGGAGGATCTTTCTTTTTCTATGGTAAAGGATATTATACCCTGTTCCTCACACCCCCTAGAAGGTGAAGTGGGGTGAATAGGGAATTATATTAATATTGATTGGGGTATTCACCCCAATCAATATTAATATGATTCCCTTTAATTTAAATGCATTCGAATTTAAATAGCCTTCATGACTGGCACCTTGAACATTCAGCCACCACCATGCATACTGGCTTAATATTTCTTCAGTAGACCGAACGTCAGTGCTAACACTTTGACCCTGAGTTGGCCTAATGTAGTAGGGAGTTTCAATAGCATACGAGGCCAACTTATACTGGTTTTGTTATCACAGAAGTTGGACTGGGCTACCGTATACATATCTACTTCAACTCATTGTAACCAAAAACCCCTACGTGATCATTTTCATATAATACGAAAAGAAGGCAGATTCTTGGTTCAGTTTCATTTTTGTTCAGAGTGTATGTAACACCAGATTGTATTTTTATATTTCTCAGGATTGCTTTAATTTCAGGAATTCTGTCTGTCTTTATGCTTAAAACTGTTTCATGTTTTTTTAAGATCGATTTCGACGACACGGTTGGCGCGGTGGTTGAGCCATCGGCTGCTGCGCCGCGTGTTGTGGGTTCGATCCCCACACGGAACAAATATTTGTATGGCCTACAGGTAGTTGTTCCGGGTCTGGCTGTTTGTGTATGTGAGTTTAAATGTTTGTAAACGCACCCACGATACAGGAGAAATTCCTAGTGTGGGGCAACGTTTAAAAAAAAAAAAAAAAAAGACAGTACTAACGTCTCGATTTTACTTTTTATCTGTATGATTTTTTTCGAACTGAAAATTATACTCGTGCTTCTGGTCACGTACGATTGACTATTTTAATTTTGTCTTCTTTGAACTTTGTTGCGCAATGACTTCACTAATATAGTCGTAATTACACAAGTAAATATATCAGTACACATTGAGTGAATGCACTTTAAGAATAATCATACGATACATACACAGACACACCTACACCCCGTGCCTCTCATGAGTGATCTGATTCATAAAGGGATGTATTTTTAACGTCTTCAAGTATCTTGACGTCAGACAAACGTTCCAGACTGCATCTCGCACATTTTATTAACCATCAATAAATCGGTGTCAGTCATTTTTAGATGCATGTAAAAAGTGTGTGCCAAATTTTCGCGCATGCGCAGTGCCGCCCGCCCGTAAGTACCCACCCACTCCGGCGCACCCGCCCTGCATCGTGCGACCCACTATTTATAGATAAATGTGACATTGTTTTATTTGTCACAGTCAGGCGTAATCATACTAGTACTTTTCCATGCGAAAATCGTTAACCCCAGCGCGATAACTGGAGAGTCATGAGAGAGAGCATGCTCGTGTGTCGGAGCGCGCCTTATTTAATTAAAATAACATCCTGGTTTGTGTCAGAGTAACATAAACTGTCAGACATTTCTAGAACCATTGATCTATGTTCTCGAACTTACAATATAGTCGTCGAACCAAGGTCCAAATGTTCGATGCATCTCAAATAAGAAGTCACAATGTAAATGTTGGAATCAATATAAATGATATATTTATTGCGTCGCGGGGTGCGGGAGGCTTCCTTCCCTAGATCCTCGGGCCCTGCGCGCGCGCCTGTCAGACCGCATCCTGCCGCGCGCTGTACTCCCGCGCAACTCACCAGCTATCGGTCGTGCACTCTCACATACTTACTGATACGTGGTGTATTTATTTATATCGAGTTATATATATTGTGATGACGATTGTGCATGTGTGTGTTTTGCCATGAAATGGATCTACGGGTGAGTGAAATATTAATATCTTTTTTCGTGTTGACAGGTACATGCTAAGATAACTGTGAGATAAATCATTGATCAAGAGTTTTTACATAATTACTGCTAATTATTTTTACTAATGAATCTATTATACTTATCAAAATATTTATTTATGTTTGTTTCACATTACCGAGTCGAAATTTCAATGATAACAAGCAGGAAACAAAATAACCGAAATGAAAAAAACAAAATGATTGATTCAATTGTTGGGAAAACCGAAAACCGCTGTGACTGTTGGAATGGTTTCCCTCTTTATAAATATCCTGTAAATACCAAAGTTTCGTCATAAATGTATGACTATATACATACTCGCGTACATAGGTCTGCAAACGAAGTGTTTACTTTGCAGATCCAACTAAAACATTTAAAAACAAATATTTTAGCAACCCGGTCCTCATTAAATTGATTTCTATAAATATCAAAGTAAGCAATATTTATAATAGAATTGATATGCTTTAATATAAATTGTTTACTAACAAACAGTTAGGCGCCTTTCTATTGGTCATGATATCAATATTGTGTACTTATACTAACGAGTTACAAAGATAACACATTTTGTGTTTGATATTGAAAAACACCAAATTATCTTGGTTATTTAACTATCCATGGTATGAAACCGGTCTGAAATCGTTCCATACAGAGAAAGGACGAATACATATTATTTACAATTTACTATCCGCAGTTAGCCCGTACAGGAAACCTGTGTGCGAACGAATGCTTGACGTAAACTTTTTAAAATACTCCTTTTGAATATAATATTAATTTATTTTCATATTTGAATTTTCAATTTTAAAAACGTTCCATTTGACGTTTCGTTTACGTCAAGCATTCTTTCTAGGCACATGGGTTTCCTTGCGATGATTTCCTTTTACGTCAACCAACTAAATAGAGACTAAAAACACATTGTGGTCATTAATGATCTCTACAAGGTATATAATTGGAAACCACTTAATTCACTGTACTCATAACTATTATGAAAATCTTTTACATGAGAAAATTATGAAATGGCGAGCCAGGTGCCCCATACATTTATCTTCGTTTAACTTGAAAAAATGTAGCTGTCATTCGAATTTTGTTCTGTTATCTTCCGTCGCGTGTGGCAGAAACTACAGTCATACAACAGTGGCTAAGTGTCCATACAATTCGACTCCCAACGGCTTCCCTTCGGGGGTTCGGAAACCGCCGTCGAAAAATAGCATAGTCAAATAGTTTTTACTATTGCCTAAAGGTATATAATACAGCATGTCCATAATATTCAAATAACAAAAAACGGATAAGAGGTTAAGTAGGTACCTACCTTTTTCTTCTGCTTCCGTCTTACCAAAATTGACGTCTCGCCACTCTAATACAAGCATATTTTTACGTTGCAATTCGGGGATAACGTGCATTGTGCGCGATAAATATTTATTTCTGTCTTGAAACGGACTTTTCAATAAATTGTTATGGTGAAAACAATTAGGCTCCTAATTCAAACGACGGATAATCAGCCAACAGGTGCAAGATTATATTGTTGTCAAAACAATGTTGATTAGCAGAAGTAATTATAATAAACTACTCCTTTTTGTTGCAACAGGTATAACTGAGAAATGTATGAAATCATCGCATTAAATATACAATTATAAAACTGATCTGAAGTTAGTTATGTGAATGGGCTGCGCGCGTAGCATGACCACCATAGGAATGGGTATTGTCGACCTAAGAATAGACAACATGACAGGTTATTGAAAGATTTCTAACGTCCTTAGCATGGCGATGTTAAAACTGTTGAGAAGAAAGTTTTCTATTTGCGACGTACTACGGAGTGCCCCGTGCTCAGGTAGAAGAGATGTCAAGTTGGAAAGTAAGAACTTTGTCTATTCTTGGTAGAATAGATACACAATTGGTCATACTGTTACACTCCATGTCTACAGATACAATTGATTTTGTATCTGTAGACATGGAGAGGGTAAAATAAACTCTTTAATAATTATGCATAATTAGCTCTACAGTACAGGACTATTATTTTATTTAAACTTGATAAGTTTAAGGCATAAATGTAACACCCTTAGGGTCCAATCAATTTAATTTCTGTAGTCCTTTAAGCTCAATTTTTCACTACAGGCTGTATTCTTTTTAAATGTGCATGTTAACTTGCTTCTAACATAACCTTATTCAGTAGGTAATATTTTGGTTGTGAAGTTTTGACCGGTAAGTGCCTAAGTGGCTCCCGTAATGCCGTTAATGGTAGTCCTCTTATACGAGACTCTGAAGAAAGCCAGAACACATCAGACGTCACTCGCTTAGTCCTTGATACTTAGTAAGCCCTATAATACACTTGACTGTAAGGCTTAAGACTGATTTCGATTCAGTAATAATAATAAGACGTGTTGCTGGGGAGTTTTTTTCGCCACTTCTTCTTCCCAGCAAAAACACTAGGAAGGGTTAAAGGTGGGCGTTTTGAGGGACTTTTTTGTGTAAAGGTTCAAAAGTGCTGATCCTCAGCCTAATTTGAATAAATGTATTTTGAATGAACAATAAATGAGTAATACGCCCGTACCTACGTCTTGAAACTGGCGGAAAACTATTAGTGAGGAAATATAATAAGACTCGCAAGAGATCGTAATTAGTCATTACATCGTAGGCTCCACCATGTGCAAAATAACATGTAAGTAATAGTAAAGATGATCTCGTATTATCTGGCTGTCCCACTCATTAGCGAATGGTACACACACGACCTGACCAGGCGACCCGACCTCGGAGACAAAACACGATGAGATTTACCTTGTTATTCCACTCGCGATAACGCCTTGTTATTCTAAGAGAAAGCCCACACTGTGCCCAGTAATTCCAGATATACTGGACTGGCTACATCAGCCTAGATACTTGTACCCGGGAAATGTAAAATACAGTGAAATGGAACTTGTATCAGGATGCATTTTAATCGCCTGCATTCCTTTAGTTTCTGCAGAAATCGTTGCGTATTCTGATCGTAGACTGCATTTATATCGTTTTTAAATAAACATATTAACACGTTGACGGACAGTACTCTCTCACATGTTAGGTTGCTGAGACAGTACTTTCACATAGGTTATGTATTTTTGTAGATATATGACAGTACGTTCTGAGGCGTAAACGTCTTATGGCGTACTGTGTTTAAACTAGTCAAAAGATCGACGTCGAAGGGCGTACTGTCGTATTACTTCTGACTGGCTTGACGCCTACAGGCAGTACTGTCCGTCAACGTGTTAAGTGTAGAGAATGCCTTATTCATAACTAAGGTAGTTAGACTACGTGATAGTTTAGAAAAAGATAGGACAGTTATCTGAATACCAATCGGTTGTAATCAGTTCGTGTTTGTTTTTTCGCGAAATCAAACTTATCATTTAGTAAAAATGAACTATCGTATCCTTCGTTGAAGATTAAAAACATTACAATCGTCTTTATATCTGTCTCAAGGTTCTACAAAAATATATATTTTATGTATGCTTTATGCAAATGCACTGGATTTTATTATTCAGGTGCACTTGTCGCATTCACTTGTTACTTCGCCAGTTTCTATGGACTGGGTGCTGTAATGCTGTATAAGGGCACGTAAAGCCGGCTGGGTGACTATGTCCGGAATTGGGAGCACTCGTTATTGCCATAAGCGTCCAAATTATCTGTAGTGACATTTTAACTTCGTGCCTCCAAGTGCTCGGTACTTGATGGCGCATGCTGATAGCACTTAATTACGATCTAACATGATAGTGTTGCTATTGACTACCATATTTGTGAGATTTAACTCTTGTACGTTCAGTAACTGTACCGGGGACCGAGATGATAAAATCGTACAAGTATAGATAGGGATAGTAGAGGAAATTGATATTATGATATACTTGCTCTGGCAAGTATATCGTAATATCGCGCGCCCCTTTCTGAAGGGACGCGCCAATTTCATTCAGAGATTCACAGACCTTATTGGTGATGTTCTTCAGAAAGGTCACGTGGGTACAGGCTAGTTCTCATAACCGATGTAACACACGCATGTTACGTCGGTTATGACGTTACAAAGCGAAAAGAATATGTAAGCATCGTAGCAGGTGGCTGTTGTTTTTGCCTACCCCCAAGGGAAAACGGCATAGGATTTTTTTTGTGTATTTGTGTGTAAAACAACAATGTAACTTGTATAAAATATGAGCAATTGAATTGACTTAAATCTTTCTTTCTTAGAATAGTACCGTGCTACGGTTTCAGTTCATGATTTCACTCAAACTACATAAAAAGGAAAGACCTATTGTTTAACTTTTACGACGTTGTTGGTTATACACTTATATATCTATTTAATTACACACATACCTATATTTTAACATAAATATATTCCTTACATGTGTACAGTCTGTACATAGACATGTTCAGGTAACCAAACTGCACACATCTAAGGCCAACGTGTGGTGGAGGACTAAGAAGTTACGTTAGTTAAGTTGTAACTATTCATAATGTTATTGATTTAATGGCACAGCTGCTAAAATTTGTACGCTTCAACGTGAGACATAGATAGACTCGCTATATTTTATTTTTTGTAATTCCCCTGTATAACCTTTGTTTAAGCAAATAAAGATATCAATTTTAATATGACAACAACCTGTAAAATAACATATATTATTCATATATTATTATTCATTATTATTATTTATTTTATTTATTTTAATCGTTCTTGAAAGCATTTTTGTCACACTGTAGTTTGATCCACCTCCCCGTTAGTCCACGCGCTCGTGGTTGTCAACCCTGGATTGGACTTGTTTTGCTGATGAATGGACGATAATGTTGAATGTTTATGGTTCTGTGAGAACACAGAATTAATTTCTGAACTCAATATATGTATGTGTAACAAAATAAAACAAGTAATATGTATAGGCGAGGGATTCATATACAGAGGGTCAAACCATTCCATCAATAGAATATATACTTACCTATTTACCAAACCCAGTTACACACCCCATAAAAGTCATGTGCAAGTCCCGTGAACCGGCAAAAAATATTTTGGTAGTAAGTACTCCTTTGATTAGGAGAAGAGAAGATTGAGACTCGCATGTCAGTAAGTTGACTAATTAATGCGAGACGGTTTTTAAACAAACCGTGGTAAAATTATTCAATCCTTGTATGCAGCAAAAACAAGACAAATGAATGTATTGAGTGATGCATGTTACTTTTGACGCGTCTGGCTCTCTCTTCAAACGTTGTTTTTGGCGCTAACCCCATAATCGACAGGAATTTTCAAGAAAATTTGTTACGTAGCATAATCACGTAAGATGAAGAAGATTATGTCCGAACTTTCTCGAGGGTGTGGCTTAGTCCCGGATGATTCGTGACTCAAAACAGTTTAGTAAGCTTAAAATCATTTACTAAACTTTTGTAAACTGAAGTCAACTGCGAGATAAGAAATAGGAACCAAGCGAATATATAGTAGTTTGTGGATCCAAATATGTAGCCACTGTGTCACTGATAGATTAGGAAAATGGTTGGACATTTTCATCCAGGTTTCTTTATCGATTGATACTAATATAATAAAGCTGTCGAGTTTGTTTGTCTGAACGCGCTAATGTCTGAAACTAGCAGGAGCGTTTGTTTTTTTTTGTGACAATCCCGCCACGGTACTCCCAACCACTCTCAGCAACTCCTAAAAGCTAGAATGAACAGTGGCAACCAGTAGAAAAGCGTTGGGTCAATGAAGCTCGACGAGGCTTGGAGAAACTATTCAGCTGTCTAGATCCAGCAACGAAATCAGAAAAAGAAAGCAGCGGGGAAGTTACAAAAGTGTTTTATAATAGTATATTATTTCCATTTCCATCCATCTAGAAGGAGAGAGAACAGATCTAAGCCAATAGGCAGAAAGGGACCTTTAGACTTCTTGAGGAAGATGTTCACGCTTCGACCCTTAACAGTGAGATAAACCTCAAATACTATGTTTAGTATATTTGTAGTCTAGTTCTTTTATATGCATTCATCCTCTGGCTGAAAATTATATTGCAAGTTTAAATAAATACTAAAGCCTTCTATTTAATCTGTATTAAAATCATGACAACTTCCAAGCGTGGTGGCTGTTATCTTGGTCAAGTTATCACACACAACTGCTAACATCTGACATCAGATAAACTGGCTGCCAGAAACCGGAGTTACGGCCTGTGTTGCAATAGTTTTACATTAACATACCATACAAAACAATACGCTTATATTCCTCAATGGGCTAGGCAGAGATGTGAAGCTCTGCCTAGCCCATTAAGCCAGTTATGTTTTAGTCTCATGTAATATTGGGCGAGTTTATTGCCATCAAAATCTCACGAATTCAAACTCCGGGCTTCTTCTGAGGAATTTCTATAATTACATAGTTTGAGTCAGTGTGATATAGTTGTATAATTTGTAGGCGTGGAGAAGATAAGTGTGTCGCTGTTTGTCACGGTGGTGCTCCGTCACGCTGCGCTGAGCCGCGTCACAATGTGCAGCTTCACCACTTTATCTTGACACTTAGTGGGGGCGGCATTTGCAAAGGCTTAAGGCAAACGACATGTCAAATGCAGTATATTTGAATTTAGTTCACTGTTTGGTCGCATGTCGAGGTTTATTGGACGTCCTGGAGGCAGATGCTCCGGCCACTGCTACTTGCATGATCTAAATATACTCTGTTTTATAATGTAGGTTTTGATCATTTTACTTGCAAATAAGAAAGAGACAAAAAAGGAAAATTAACACGTTCTCTGTCGGTCTGCTAATTCGTTCTCATCGGGATTTGAATAGAACGTCATTGTTAATCTTTAATAAAGAATATCAACATGTCATGTTATAAAATTGATGGCGTAGCAATGTAATTTGAAACTAGCTACGACGTAGCATGGTGTGCTTTCAACCATTTTTTTACTAAATCTTAACTAATCTTTGATTAGACTTAGTAGATAAAATTATTGATTGTTTATGAAAATAATGATATAGTTAACTGCCTTTAAATATAGAGGCAAACAATAATAATTTTTCCTAACTAAATCTCAACCCGAAATGAACTTAAAATCCCTCATCCAAGAACTAACATCGTATGTTTATGTAGGATAAGAAAATTATAAGAAAATCTTGTTATTTATTAGTCCAGCCGTTCAGCGGGAACATTTAGGATCTAATTCTATTTTCCGCCGAATGTCGTCGAAGGTCACGCGCGAAATGCGCACACGCCGCCCGCCCACTCACAAACAAGTAGAGGTCAATGACCGCGCTCTGATTTAAACCCTTTATATTGAACAAATTAATGTCGTCATCAATGTACCGCTTCAGGATTTATTGCTGAATGGATTGCAATGTTATTCGTTCATTTAAATTGCTTGTATTGTGGTTCTCCTTTACAAGACAATCTTCCAATTCAAAGTAATTGTATAGCTAGTAGGGATGCGGGTTAGGAAACGTGTAAAATGTATATTTCCAACACTTAACATCACGCCTGTTTTCTCGAAGGGTTGGACAGAGGACACCTATAGTACTCGTATCACCCACATGTCACCAGTTTTGTTTAAATCCCATGTTACAGGCATATAACCAGGCACAAAACCAGACTTCGGGCTGCTAAAGAAAAAAAAATGAATGACACTGCCTTACGAGGGAATTGATCTCAGGACCCAAAGCTCAGCAGGTCTAGTGGTCTCAAGAGACCACTAGACCAACGAGGTAGTCAGAGGCATGTATGTTTCATACTTATTTACTTATAAAAACGGAGTAAAGTAGTAACCAGTACAATCTCCAGATTTTTCATGCATTTTTAAGGTAGTAGTTGTCATGGTTCTTCAAGTCCTTGCGTGTAGAATAAGACTGGAAATTCATAAAGAGCATACAACAGTAACACATAATACATTGTGTTGTTACAAAGGTTGTGTATGTGTGTTTTTTTTTAATATTTGTCTAAAACTATTACATAAAAAACTATAGATTACCACCTAAACTCTATATTGAGCCATTAACCTAGAAATTGCGTTCATCTTTAAAAATAGTAAAATGCCAAGAATCTGTCTAGCTAATCAGGGCAAATCTCAGAGTGCAAGATTGGTCAAATGAGCTACCAAAATATTATTAAGGGTGTCATTTGCAATAAACATTATGTAACAGTACCTTAATGGAAATATTGTATGTTTTATATACTTACATATTTGAGTACCTATTTGTAAACAATAGTAATCGATACCGATATTATTAAATATTGGTACAAGGAAAGTCATAATAAAAAATAATTTAAAAATGTATTTTTTTTTATGCTTTGTTATGCTTTGTTATTCTAGTGTTTGTCAGGGCTGCTGCTGAGCATGAGTTCCTGGGTTTGATTCCCGGTTCAGGCAGTGTTAATGGGTTGACCATCTAGATTTTCTTAGTAGGAGCACGGAAACTGGATTGAGCCCGGTTAGTGGTATAGGTTTGCCCCCTATGGGACTGAAACATAATTGGCGACTGGGGTGTACCATAGGTAAATCTCTACCAGAGTCGTCGGGAATGCAGCCGTCAGTCTTCGGGTGTGTCCCCAACGATAAAAAAGTACCACGTTAAAAGACTACTCTACCATCGTTTGTAGGTTAGCCCAAACGCGCAACCAACAATAAAGTAAGCAACCATTACCTGCAACGAACCGTGGAGTCGGTTTACTTTTTCAGTTAGTTTAAACGAACATCGTGTGCGTTGAGGACACGACTGGCACTGCAACACATGCACCCACATCAACAAAACACAATCGTGTACCGTTCCACACAACACATCAAACATAATTCAAAACACATTGTTCCCGCTAACGGTGCACATTCCTGCAGATTTCGGGATCGTGAGACGGTTCACGAGGCACTGCGGGGTATAAATCGTGGACGACATCGTTTACCGGTACGGCACATACATTACCGGGTCGTGCTCTATAAGTCACCCCGCGAGATCTAGCCTACGTGCCTGAACCGGACACGGCACGGCATAGCCCTATCTAAGTCGCCTTTAGTCCATATTTGACGCGGAACCGATTTATGTAAAGAGAATTTCGTTGCAACAGGCTGGTAGATCAAGTTGCTGTTGGTACTGCCTTGTTTGAATATTTTGGTACGAGCTATAAACATTTATTAGTGTGCTAAAGGCGCGGGCGCCTGTTTAATCTGTACAAGAGCGAGTTTTTCTTATAACCAAGAAGCAAGGCCGATTTGGAGTACTGACACGAGCAACAGTTGTTTAGTCATGATGAGATTCTTAAAATTGTTTTGCCTTAATTATAATAATACAGTCCGTTTGTGCAAATATTTTTAGGCTAAAAGTATCTGCTACTAGACTCGAAGTCCATCAAAAGAAAATATGGTTGCGAAAACAGAATAAAACGTCAAAATTAAAGTTGCTCTGTTGGCAGAAATGTAACCATTACGTTTTATGTTTGGTGACGTAACGAGAGCACGTGTAAAACAATTAGGCATGGATAATTAAAATCGTGTTTCTAGCCAAGACTGTCAGGAATTTCAGACTTAAAAAAAAACCTTTTAGCACAATACTTAAAGAAAATTGTCGGGTTCTCTGAATGGACATAAACAGTCCTCAAGTGAGATAAATGTGTTGAACCAATGACGTTCAATTACATTGCAAACTACGCCAAAAGCGTAGGCAGGGCGCGACGGTATGCAACCAAAAATAAATACTGAATATTCTTCGATAACCAGAGGATAAAAATATACATAATTTGCTTCTGATGCTCTTGTCTCTCATCATTTAGCTGCTGAAGATGTGTCATCCGTTACGTTTTAGACACATTGTTCTTGTAGACATTGGTTTATCGTTTGACATGACTGAGTAATCGTGATTTTTCGGGAAAGTGGCAAAAGCGCCTATTTTTGTTAAGAAATGATACACATCTATTTAAATCTATTTCTGTTTGTCTCATGCAAATAATTCACAATTAGAAATACCGCTGCATGCATGTTGAATGCTTTCTAATTGAGATTGTATACAGAATGCTGATAAGTACACTGAAAATGTTACTGTTTTTAATTTCAACGAAACAAGCGTTGCAGTCTTGATTCTAGAACACAAAATATACGTATGTATAGGTATGAAAAATGCGCAAAGGTAAACCTTCCATGCGAATTGCATCGCGAGATAACTAGGTTATTTATTATAAAAGTACTTTAAAGTTCACGAAGTCAATCATATCAATATAATTTACGAGTTGTAACCGATACTTAGTATGATCAAATGTAGGTCTTACTTTTACTTATTATTTCAGGCTGGACGTTCCACTTTGCATCTCACATCCGTTTATTTTCATCAGACTTGGTGTTGCGTCACATCACATGATGGCTTCAGTTTCCTGCAGTATTATGGTCGTATGAAAATAACTTTATGTTCTTATTTTTGTTTGGGAAAATCCAGTCTCTCTGCCCAAACTCAAAGCGGAAAGCTCATCAGTTTTCCTTAAATAAAAATGATTTCGTCAGTTTAAATCCCTGAACAGTGAATGTGATTTGATGCGACTTTTTATACTGCATAGTGCCTAATGGCACCCATATTTGACCTCCTACATTAAAATAGGTATTCGCTTATAACCCACGAAGGAGATTAAAATACATTCACTGAAGGTCCAACTTATCCTAGAACACTGCTCTATAATAGTTGTCTTAGTCGGACATTCCTGAGCCTAGTCGCAGTCTGGCTGTATGAAAGAGTGTTGGGGTGCATTGCGTGCGCAGGCGACCGGTTCCCGCACGCATTCCGCACAGCGGCAAACGCTGAACGGCTTGCGCGGCTTAGGGCTGACACCTACTGTAGCGTAACAGCTATGCAGCATGTTTCCTCTCCAGATTTCCACGAAGCAAAATTTTGTTAATATTATATGAAGAGAGTCATACATTCATGAAATGAATGAACGTGTATCCTTTATCGTATTGCTTTCCAAAGAAAGCATTTTTACTGAGAGCAAATGGGAAAAAATCTGTGGGTGAAAGACGGAAATCGACCATATTAGCCCAAAAATGTATACCGATATATTAGGACCTCCCCAAGCATCACTAAAACGATCGGTTTTATGCTGATTTCATCCACCGGATTTCCGCGACTTGTCCTTAGTATTTGGTCAATCTGGTCCTAAACTCCGATGATTGTTACAGTTGTTTACTAGATCCATATCTTACGCTATCGATCCCGTCACACCCTTACACCAAGTACCTCTTTACAATTCAGAAACAAATCCTGTAGACAGTTAAGGAATTCACACTTTAGTAGCATTGTCTTGTAATTTGCTATCTTGATTGGCTGTGTTCTGTGTTCGTAATTCAGTCTAGTATTTGCATACTGGCTGGATAAGGATAAGTACCCTTACCTAATATGTACCCATAGTTCCTTATTGGTAAATATTTAACACTACTTAGTTATTGAACTTCAGTAATTATTCCAATTTCTCGGTTCCGCCCATTTGATTTCGGGGTTCCTGATCCAGTTGGGGAGACGAACTCGTCACATGCTTAATTTATTCATCACAATGCAAACATTAGTTGTATACTTAAAATGTTTCCATAACTATCTTCAGATCGTCATCTGTTTATCCTATTACGCATACCTGAGCAAATAATTAATTAGATGTGAAAGCTAATTATTAATAGTACACGTTTATGTACATATTATCTAGATTTAATTGCTAATGTGCCATGTGTATTCACATTTATGTGGAGGTAAATAAATTAGTGATGGTTTGTGACAAACTATACGTATGTTAGTACATTTCCGTTACATCGGTAATTCGAAGATCTCGTATGGAATTATGGGTTGTACTGAAACTTGCTTGGGTGTTGGTTATTTTTCTACAAATATAAGTACATGGAATTACTGTACAGATTCTAGCTTTCATTTAAATTACCTACTGTAAAAGCACAGATTGAGTTATTTAAAATAGAGTTTAATAACTTACGTAATTTTATCAGCATTTTTCATGGTTGTGTATCTTGCACTTGTAACTTGTCTTGTACTTGGCGCAGCTAGCAGATAATAAATACACGTTCTTCGTATTCGTATCAGAATCTGCCAGGGTTAGACATACGGTAGATATGTTGGGCTAGCGGCACCTGGCTTCATTTCACGTATATCACAGTTCGCCGATACAGTATCGGTTCAGCCGCGGTTACCGCAAGCGTAGACCGCTCTTTGTCGGCACCATGACAACTAAATTCATTGGGCTGACTATGGGAAACTTGTATCAGCTTTCAGCACAGATTGCAAGCCCAGGGCGAACGGCCCACAAGGAATTTATATCGTTGTTGCATTTACGATGAATTCCAATGTCGGCTGTCTTGATAGTGACAACTTAGTGCCCTATTTAAACTATAAATGTTTGTTGTACGTATAACCATTTAAGCTGAGAATGATTGAGTGCCAATATAAAATGTAAACGTCCATTGCGCAGTTCCTTACATAAATGTTGGTGCTTTTCTGGAATTTTGCAACAATATCATGATGTATTTCTGAACTAGGTTGGAATCCCAATTTTAAATGTTTCGTAAATATTTGTATGACTCTGCTGCATAACATTTAAACATGACGCAAAAGAATACCACATTATTGGATCTCCTTGCCCCTCTACAGCGAAGAAAAGCCATATATCTCGCTTTTGTGGAAATAAAATGAATGATGCCTTTAAATTCCATTCTTATTGCTTCTTGGTATTGCATTCGTATGACATTTTCTCACAAACATCCACATAGAATTGTCTAAGTATTCTCCGATTTTGTATCGATTTGTTTGAAACTGAGATACATTCGGGTCTCGGTTTTCCAAAATATGGTATACTTATTGAATAAAATACAAAATATTGAAAAAAATCACTTTGCTTCTATCCCACTGCAAGATAAAGGCTTCTTCTCATGCAGAGAAGGCACAAAGATTACTTACTACGGTTACTTAAAACGAATTGGAGATTTCAGATTAATATTGATCCAGGTTTCCTAACAACCTTTTCCTTGACCGATTTTAGTAATCTCTTAAATTGAAAACAAGTGTTTATCACGCCAGAAAAAAGCGACCTTACGAGATAAATTTAATGTTTAAGTTTGCTTGATTATAGGGAAGATAGTTACTAACTGGAGGCTAATTTCATAGACAATTAATAAAAATAAGCGCCGTAATACTTAAAAGCACGCAGTGGTTACCCAATTATAGGATGCACCGAGATAATCGGCATAATAAATCATAAAAGATAGTAACCATTTAATCACATCATAAAATCGATAGTTCGCTCTCCCTCGGGTAGTTGTTTATGTCTCTTTCTAGATTTTTTGTTGAGATGCAGGTATACCATTTGAATAGAGTGGATACGTTTCCATACTTATAGCTTGGACAGCAATAAATATCACAGAGACGTGACCAATCGTAAAAACGTGGATTATGCCCCAAAGTTACAGGAGCACAGCTTTTTTGTAGAATACCCTCTAGTATAAGAAATCCGCACTCTTTCAATGCATTCAAAACTCAACTAAGTCAGTACATTATGGCAGATCGAGCACTTCTAGAGAAATGAAGGCATTGAATGCGTGCAGTCTAGTTTGTAACTGATGGCGACGAACTTTATGTAATTTTAAATTCTAGTATTGTTCTCAAGTGATTGACATTTGCCTTTATTGAGAATAAAGTTTCTTTAAACCTAAACCTAAGTTCATTTGAAGCTTGGCATTTTTAAGGTCAATTTAAAACGTTTAAAGTTACAATTTTATTGAGCAGATAGCAGCTGATTTGTGGATGTTCTAAATGTTGTATTAACGGTTTAATTTATTCATAAGCGCCACAGATCTTTATTGCTTTTGGCCGTAATATTGCTACACTCATGATTATAAATTATTGCTAGAAAATATTCAGATGAGATTATCTGTGTATCTCACACAATTTTTGGAACTTTTATAACTAGTTATCTGTCGTTTATACTTATTAATATTAAAATAGAATTGATTGGTAATCATTATTTGGTGTCCGTGACATGAGAACACAGACTATAAGAACATTTAAGACGAGTTTAAAAATATTGTAATCGCATTCATTTGTTCTCTATTATAGGCAAATGCGAACAAGCCTTGACGTGGGCTTAAAATTCTATGAATATTTTAGTGATGTGCATCCGTTGCTTTCTCAGTTGTGTGTGGCTCGATGCGCCGGCGCAGCAGGGTGTCATCCATCACTACTGCACCGAGCGGGCGAATGTCGCGCGGCTAAATAAACAACAACAAAAAATTAAGTATAGTAGTGTGTATCCCTTTTAAGTAGGAACTACTTACTCGTGTTTCAAAGGTTTTTTGTAGTGAAATAATAATGTTCTGTGTCCGTGCGTGCGAACTTTTGTAAAAGCTGGCAAAAGCTTCGATGTTTAATTATTTATCGAATTATCTTAGTTATTGAAATGTTTGCTAATAGTTATACCGTAATATTTATTCACACAAATATTAACAACTTAGTTCATTGTTAGGTAAGTCCGAAACGTGTTTCACATTTAAGAGAGAAAAAGATTTGCTCATCATTAGACGAGATACTACTTTTAAAATACATTAACATAAAATCATAATAATAAGACAAACATTAGACCGGGTTAACAGCTCTATACCGGTCATTGATAATAATTTGCTAAAAAAAATAACAAATCCGAAATCACCCAAATACAAAGTGTTACAATTCCTTATCTTATCAGTTACGTTTGTATTAAATAAGAGATATATCATTTTACGTCTGCAAGCTATCAGCAAAGGCCATGCTCGGTGCATTGCTCCCGAGGCTAAAAATACCAGGTTGAAAGCCTAAATATGGTTGCGTTACGGCTACATTAGGAATGGCCACACTTTCCACAGACCACACTCATATTGACAGGTTTTGAAGCTTGCCGAAGTAAACATTTTACGATTTGAAGTGGTTTTAAACGTGTCACTCAATGTTACTGGCTGAAGATAATGCAAATTGCAGACGTTGAATATGGAAAAAGAAATGCTGTATTTAAAAAAAAAGAAAAACAATTGAAGGAGCAATTTTTGTTAATAAACCAATACCGACAAACGGGCTGAATAGATATGCAGGAGTGAATAGAAACAAATCTTAAAAGTAAAAATCCTTTTCAAAGATTTGTTGTTAAACATTTTTTGTAACATACCAAGGAGTTGGGCAGCGTCCTTGGTCTAGTGGACCCAAGCGCGACTGCTGAGCGTGAGGTCCTGGGTTCCCAGGCCGGGCTAAGAGTAATATAAATTTTCTCATTGGCAGCTCAGTCTGGATTTGTGTGCGGTTGATGGCAATAGGCTCGCCCCCTTTTACATAGGAATTAAAACATAACTGGCGTAATGTAGGTGTAACTATAGGTGCCACCTCTGCCCAACCCTTCGGGCATTATACAGGCGTGATGTTATGTTATACCAAGAAGTCTGTTTATTTAATGAATTGATATTAATAATTTCAACACCTTTTCACTAACAAATAATATCTAATAGATGTCAAAATTACCTTTAAAGTTTTGTTTTACCCCGTCTTACCGGTATATAATTATTTAACCTTAAACTTGGTACCACAAACACTCTGAGACATAGTTAATCGTGTTTGTCCATGTCATACGCCGTCATTGCCTCATATATTAGTCAAGGCGGACTACATATTTAGTTTTATTAATACTAGTGTTATTTATAACGACTTCCGCCGCTTATCGCTATAAACATCAAACTCAATGTTCCGGAGAGACATTCCCTTTAGTGATGTGCACTTAAAAGTCCCTAAAGGTACACATGCATCGATTGTAATCAATGAACTGAAACTCTCACGACCATTTATTAAAATCTTTGAAAGCAATCACTACTAACCGGATTATTTTTCTCCTACTAGCTGCGACCCGCGGTGTTACCCGGGTGTAAAATTCACATTCGTCAAACGCACTATGTTAAAATAGTCGTAAAGTTTTCTGAAATTTTCCAATTTTCTGCTCAATTGTCTTAATTTTTCTTTCCGTAAGAGCCTTCCACAAAAAAATAGAAAACTTAAAAAAATGAATGAAATCGGTAAAGTCGTCTTCAAGTCTTGGGCGTGAACAAGGAAATATTGATTCATTTTTGTATATAGATTATTGGGGTATAACACACTAAGCACAGCACATTAGAATCACGATAAAGATCAACATCAGAAACAACACTGAGGCTTTCTTCAGAACATATGCAAATGTACCTACTTTCACCATTTATCGTCGCAAAAACAGAGTACTTATTTACTAAGAACCAATTACAAATGAACGATAACAAATTAATTAGGCACTAGGTAGGTAATATCAACTGGTAAACAATTTCTATTTGTCACGCGTAAAGATTTCAAACTCGTGTGAAGAAAACTGCCGGGTTCACAACTAAGTATTCGTAATGTCCGCCTGTCCGGTACACCGCAAATAGGTGGCCGTACCGTACTAAATCGTAATTAATTATGTATAATCAAAGTTCAAGTTAATTAGTACTTTATCTGTCATACGGTAGTAAGATGGTCACTGTTTACTATTTATTTGCTATTTTAATTGACTTTCTCATCCGCGTTAGAAATTGTTCCTCAACATTGATTAATACGATAACAGTATAACAATATTAATTACATGTTTATTGTATAAAATATATTTAAGCCAAGGAACAGATATATAATTCTTAATTCAACCTTCTAGTAATAGTCGTTTCAGTGGACTTAAACATAACTGTAGTTGTAGTGTATGTGTACAAAAGCTACGC
The DNA here is from genome assembly GCA_905147745.2 of Phlogophora meticulosa. Classification (NCBI taxonomy): domain Eukaryota; kingdom Metazoa; phylum Arthropoda; class Insecta; order Lepidoptera; family Noctuidae; genus Phlogophora; species Phlogophora meticulosa. The sequence continues at coordinate 10,692,361 of LR990533.1, read as the reverse complement.
CTCTGCCTAACCCTTCGAGGATTACAGGCGAGATGTTATGTTTATGGTCGATCAGTTATCAAAATTAAGCTGTTTTGGCTATCTGCACTTCACACAAACTTTAACTGTGCCAAATCTCTCAGTCCACCGTGCGCTCCATATTCTTAAAAGGGATCCAAAGTTGTCGTTCCCCATATTAATATTTAAATATATAAAGATGTACACATAAACTAGTTTTCTATTCTTAGACTATGTAAGTTATAAAGTATATGTTTTATTAATTACCAAGTTCTTTGATAAGTTATTGTTTTGTCGTGCTATAAAAACAAACTGAACGGAGCAGTTTTTAAGTGTTTATCAAACAGGGGTAGAATACTATTTAAATTTTTAAAAGGTGGTAGCTAAGTATGTTGAATGTCATTGATTGTAGGTACATAACCAAGTTAAGCAGTAAGTGAACTAGTAATTACCGGTAAACTTGACGAGATATTGCATTTGTTATGATTACATAACACAATATGTCTTGTATGTCTTAATGTTTGTGCTTACAAGTCGCGGTCAGTACCGGGCATTCTTACGATCGCCGAGGTGCCGACTGCCGAGGGCGCCAACACCGAATCACACGCTCGATACGTGATGCGCACGCGTTGCCGGCGTGACAGTAGATATAAATATATTACAAGTCGCTCAAAATCCCTGTAACCGATACTTTATCATTAAGGTCCGGCGGATTATTAACGTTAATGTACGTAAACAAAGCTAACGATGCGGTACATTGATGCATAGGTTAAATATCTCAAATAGGTTTTGTCTAGTGGTGCGCGGGCGGCGCGCATCGGGCCGGCCGCGCACCTCGCGCCACTCATTCGCACCAAGCGCAAGCGCCGGGTGGCTGCGCACGACACGTACTCTCAATATTTTTTTAATCTACCCTCGAACTCTAACAAACGGAAATAAATAATAATCAATCAAATAAAAAAATAAAAAATAAAATAAAAAAAGTTTCCTCAAAAATAAAACGCATAATATAACGTGTAATACCACGCCGACATCGAGTGACAGTTATCTTGAGTGTCTTCATTAATTATGAATGTATATGTAAATAAATAAATTGTAACTAAGTGGAACAGGACGAGACTATAAGGTGTTATTAATGAGCCCGTGTTTACCGAAGAAGAGAAGCTCGATGAGTTCTCCCAAGCTGGAGATGTCCCTGGAACACCAGATCCCTGTGTTGATGAAAAAGGTAACCAAATTAACATTTAACAGATTTGTCAACTGTGTGTTGTCATTAGCCTTTGACCTCTTGAGCTCTGGGTCACTCAATAATTATAACGATGTCTTAATATTGTTTCAATAATTAGTCTGGTATTGCAATTATTACAAAAATTGACGATAAGTGATGGTGATTTAACTAAAAATAAATAAAGTGACACACCTGAGATCTTAGTGAATGTTTTGATATGAAATGAGCATACAGATAAGTCATATCTTTGTTGTTAACAGAATAATGTTTACTACTGATGTCAATTTTATTTTCAGTCATTTTTTAAAACACTTTATACGATAATGTAATTCGCATAACAACTGCAAGTAGCAAATATAATACACAATTTTTTATCGCGATATTAGCTGCGTTTACGCATATCGATGCAACAAGGAGCGGCTGCGCAAGCGCATCCATGTTGAATTGCTAATATATCCCAACAGTGGACTCTATTTACCGCAATTTGGTATGCAAACCACCTCGATAGTTGCCAGTATATCCAGTTTCAGGATCTCGCTGTAAATTATTGGGTGATCCTCAGGCTGACTTATGTGCGGTTATTATGTAGACGACGGGTAACGACGGGGCGGACGTTACCGCTCGAGTTATGGCGTCTGAGCATGTAATCATATTGATGAACAACTCCTGGGGTTGCAGCGCTCCTAGTAGAACAGGATGCGAGGCACATGATACTTAAGTACTAAGAACCGCTGAGAACTATCTCCATACCTGTTAGGTCTTAAGATGACTATTGCAAGAATGTTGCAGTGAGCGGTTACTTAGTTATCTGTTTCTGAAAACTAAAGTAGGGAACGACCTCATTTGTTATCTATGTGTTACTTAGGATTGGATACTGTCACGCTACAGAGCAGCTTTTACTGCTTTTTATCACAAAATTGCCCCATTATGGTTATAATTTGCATTAATCTCTTATATTTTGGAATTTTTTAATAAATCGATCTGTTTGAAAGACAAATACTCGTAGAAATACCTATACTATATACTATATAGAATCACCAATACTATCTTTCAATAATCTTCAAGGTATCATCTCCTTTTTGTGGCCATGCCCTATCTGTCGTAGTGAGTCCAGACTAAGTTATCTCAAGATACGATACCCTTGTGGGCTCTTGGAAATCCCCGAAGACAGTTATGGGTATCTAAATGAATAACAATTGGAGAGACGGTCATAGATATAAATAATTTCTGATGAGCACAGACGTACACATACTCATAGATTTTAATATAATTGCCATTGTAACATGACACTCACTTGGTTTTAAATAAATTTAATTTATGTAAGTTATCCTGTAGTTAACAATGTATCTAATTTAGGCTGAATAATCAACAAACCTGGCTAATTTTACTGTTTTACTTTGATCAATCTATATTTATATATATTCAAAGCTGAAGAGTTTGTATGTTTCAACGCACAAATCTCTAGTGACATTTGAAAAACTATTTATGCAATTGTTAGGTTATTTAATGTCACACTACGACCCTTAGAAACCGGTGAAACCACGGGGCACAGCTAGTAGTGTATAATAATGATGCCATTTTCCGTGTTTATGTCACTATACTCACGACTCGAGGCGTGGCGTCTGTGCCTGGTTATCAGAGGCAGTCCACGGTACGGCGGCAGGTCAGATGTTACGTTCAATGCAGACAATAATTATTTATGTATTTCGATCATCGTAAAACCACGCTGGTTTACACATGACTTGCGTATAGGTACCTATTTACTTCAATAATACACGTTAAGGTCATATTTTTTAATCTTTTGAGGTCTTAATTGAGCATACCGGGTTATATTTATAAGGAAAGATAAAGAATATGTACCTATGTTGTCTTTTTTTAACGTTTATATCGCTCGTGTTGGATTGTTTTGACTATCAACAGCTGTTAGTATGAGGCAGAGATTTTATGATAACTGACAAGAGTTAGAGAGAGAAAATTCTAGACATCTTAAAGCTTCCATTCCACAAAATGGTTTATTGTTCTCTTCTGAGTTAGATATTATGAACTTAGGAACTTCAAACGCAAGGAGTGTTGTTGTGTATGTTCTTATCAATCACATAGCATAGAGCAAGGCGACAGGTTATCTACTCATAATATGTTATGATTGCATCTATAATATCGCTACTATTGTCAAACATGCGCCAAACATATGTCTACTCCGAACTTTACGTGAACAAACAATTTCAGCGTAATGTTGACGGCGTGCTTATTATCTTTTAGTGATGCATTGTAAGATAATGTTGTAATTTCTGTAAGGGACTTCCCAATTAGATACTTAGTGCCAGTTTCTGAAATGAAAGTTATCACATAGTTAATGCGTTAACTGCTTATTGGTAGAATGGATTATCAATAGCCAATCGCATTACTCACGAAATGTTAGACATGTCAGAAATTAAACGCAAGTTAGTGATGTATTTGTGAATTGCCGACCATTTCAGTAACCAGTTGTAAGTGTATCAGATGTTATATTATCAGATATTATCAAATGTAAGTGTATCAGAGACGTTTTGATATTATCTTTTAATCGATATTATCACAACACATACCGACATCAATTAACTACTGTTTTTGAATGAATTTCGGAATATAATGAGTGTAGTAATATAGTTTATTGGCGTGGTTTATTGCCGTTGGTGCCGTCTTTCATTTTTAGATTTTTGACAGTTGTTAGGGGTAGATGAAGCTAGAAAGTCTGACAATCAGTCTTACAAAAGTATTTCGTATTACCCAGTAACTCGGTTGTGGAAGTCAGATGGCAGTAGATTTATGCAAAATATTGCTATTGCTGCACTCAGAATTTAAACGTCGAATCGTTAGAATCTAAAGGCTAGACAGATAATGAGTTTACCTATAGTTTATTTTATTTGAAGTTTTTAGAATGAAATTTGAAATAAACTTGCAGTCGTTTTCTCAATGCAATGTCGGGTTGCCCTCACACAATATAATACGCACAGTGTTCAGTGTTCTTGAGTAGAGATGCAAATTAATCGAAGAAAGGTCGAATATTTACAATATTATCGCTAAGGTTATGCACATACCTACGTTACGGCCATCACATCACTTTACATCAACGAATTTAAATGCAAGTATTTGGGACTAAATCGAAGATGTTAATTAAGACAAGGAAAGCCGATGGCGACAATGTCAATTTAATTAGGAATATGACATATTCACATGTCACTGCTTAGAATAAATTGTTGTTGTTTTAACATCACGACTGTATTCTCCGAAGGGTTTGTGCAGTTGTGTACATACAGTACACCCATATTTCACCAGTTATGTTTATGGAATAGGGGGTGAGCCTATTGCCATCAACCGGGCACACATCCAGACAGTTTGTTGACAGTTGTAGATTTAGCTACGATTTTATTGCTTTATGGGCCACATTGAAACAGCTGTTCCGCATATTTACCCGCTCCTGAGGGTCGAAGGGTCATTTTAAAATGGTCTATAACTGCGTCTAGAATTGGGCTGTCAAATCCGACTGGTATTTAGTTCCAAGAACTCTTCAGTTCATTATATTAGTACGTATCGGAATTTATTTATGTTTTCTGAGAGTACTAAGCGGATATTCAGATTTTCTTTTGTATTATTTATAAGTAGTGGAAGATTTCTTGAAAGATTCCGTTTTAAAATATGTTGACCTGGTTGAAATACCTACTATCTAAATTCATCTACGTTTTTATTACATTATGTCCCTGAATTAGTTCAATGTTAACGATATTGTTTCTACGCTCAACGTTTGCATTTAAATATCACATAAATAACTTTGATGTAGCGAAGTCTAAGCGGTCATTCACCCCGCTCGAAATAGTGATGGAATCTAAATGTCTAACGTGTCTCTTGAACATTTTTGTATCAAAAATAGGAAAATTCGATTCTAGATTCTTGGCGCCGTCCATAGATTTAATGCTAGTGAGAGTGGCCGGATTAAATACGAATAATCTTCACCTTATAGTGTCAATGAAACTCTAATAGCATACCTATCTAGATAATATCATATATTATACACTAGGTATCAGTCAACAAAGTCATATAGTGTCCTATTGAATTCATTGTCATTGTTTCTCCTTGGTACAAATATAGATATTATTCTAATAAAATATGAGATAAAACACCTATACTACATATATATCTATACTGATAAAGTTACACATACCTATAATATAGTTAAAAAGAAAACAGAAACAGCCGCATGGGTTGATCGAGGGTTAAGTCGTTGGATGGGTGACCGTTTATAACATATCGAGACTTTTCCGGAAAGCATGTTAAGCCGTTGGTCCCGGTTGTAATTTGTAGATCCTTGACAGTTGTTTCGGGTAGTCAGAAGCCTGAAAGTTTGACGACCAGTCTTACCAAGGGGTATCGCGACGCCCAATAACTGGGTTGTTGAGGTCAGATAAGCAGTTGCTCCATGTAAAATACTGGTATTCAGCTGCATCTGATTAGACTGTTAGCCGACCCCTACATAGTTCGGTAAAGGCTATACAGATTATGATAGATAGTTTTATATTATAATTGTATCTATGTATTAACAATTTTAAAATATCATGTCTAACTAAATACCCACTAACTTACTAAAACATTCATGATGAATGAAAATTATCGCCAAACTAATGTGACAAATTTTATCAAACGAGTGTTAACTGCTGCGATAAGTTGAATGAATGTCTAACAGCCAATCGTGTCTCTTGGCCTACGTTTTACTTGTCACGCATCGTGATTTTCTTCCCAGAAACCATGTGTTAGGGCGTTCTGATATTAGGTATTTCTTGTTAGTATAACTTGTACACTTTGTTTTAGCGTCACTACTTACGAAATGACGTCTTTATTTCTATAGAGATAACGCTTAATGAAACAATATATTTCTAAATTATAATTTAGAAAAATATTCTTTATTTTTCATTTATTCAATAATAAATATTGTATTTCCATCGTTGTATGCCCCTTACTTATTACTTACGAGTTACGGCCAATGTGTACATTAATTTGAAAATAAATAATTGAACATGTTATAAATTATACCTACTAAACTCTACTTCTCATATCCGCTTAATATTGAAGAAAGTCTACCAGTTAATTAATCAAAATCTAGAACTTACGTATGCTGTATTTTTTCACTTTTTTCTGATTATTTTTAAACATTTTTAACAAATGACTGTATTTCCAACTGATTGATTTCGTCAACCATTTTACCGTACATGATGACGTATCCGTTGTTGTACCTACCTATTTTACATTATTTAGGTGATATCAAGTTATCGTTCTGAAGATAGGCCACATGTAAGGAGAGATAATGCACCACACCTTATAAGTAAAACAATGACAATACAATGTTTGTAAACAAATACAACTGTAATTAATTAATCACACCGTAACAATTTCTTCAATGAGAGCAAATTGTTTAATTTTGTCATACTTGTTATCCTCTATTTATGTGTATTAGTTGCAACAACATTTAAGGTCAGACTCTCAAAAGATAAACACAATTTTAGTACACATGCTTTTTATTGAGGGGCTCATGGCTAGGCACTAACAGCCGCACGGGTCGATATTCAAGGTAGAGCAACGCTTACCGAGGTCAGTCTGTAGACGGGTGCATCCATAACATACCATGACCTCTCCGTGCCTCGGAAATAGTTTCATTTGTAGATCTTTGATAGAAGGTTGGGGTAGTCAGAAGAGCGAAAGTTTGACAACTAGTGTTGCTTGGGTTGTGGCGGTCAGATAGACAGTCGTCCCAAGTAATAGGTATACTGGCATTCAGCTACATCCGGTAAGACTGAACACTGTTGGGAAAAGGCTAGGGAGATGATGATAATGATGCTTTCAAGTAGTAATTTAATACAACACGACGAATGTGAAATAAACAGAAATATGCTATACAATATAACGGATATATATTTGCACTTACATAGTTATTAGTTAGTTACTTGATTACCTACTACTTTCTCTTATTGCGCACTCCTCGGAAGGCAGGCGGCTGTCAAGGGCGTCGGGCTCCTCAAGATTACAGGACAAGTTTATGCCTTACATCAGCGTAGATTATAACAAGCCATGACGATTGCTTGACGCAAATTCTCTCGGAAATGAACCATAAAATCGGAAATTAACGTTAAATTCACACAGTTTTATTACGTCAAACTATTTTTACGAGCAATGATTAAATGTAAGTAAAGAACTTTTGTAAACATTAATCTGGCACGGAACGTACATATTTAGGAAGAAATCACATAAAAAGTGTTACTAACGCACTTACAACACCAAGAACTGCAGATAAACAAGATTATGTCAGAGCTAAATAAGAAGAGCATTGAAATGTATCTAGCTAGCTAGCAGGACATTGAAACGTACTTAAGGAGTTATTAGTTAGTTGACATTTAGTTATGGTTCTGTATATCTAAGGTCTTATCACCTTGGATGCGTAATGCAATATTCCGGAACTAAAAAAACTTATGAGATTCGATATCGGATACACGTGGATCCATTCACGATCCATTCATATGACCATTATAACAACCACAATTGACAAATTATCACACGGAAATAAGCGTTTTGAAAGATGAGAAGCCTATTTGGTGTTTGTTGGCAATTGAATCTCAGATTTTCATTTGATGTTTACAAACACAATAGAAAGGCGACGCGATGGGGCGTGCCCAATGTATTCATAATTGGTCGCGCGATGGCCACTTCACTCACTCAAATATTTAAACAAGACCGTCGCAACGGTACAGAATTGACAAGTGAAATAACTCCTTGACCATCAATGTTATTGCTCCCTGAGATATAAACAACCGCGTGAATGCAACCTCAGAAGCCAGTTCGAAGAAAAAATTAAAAGATTTTAGCAACTCTCTTTGATAAATCATCGTATTTATGGCCATGGAATGTAGGTTTAAATCTCAGATGAAATTCTTTATGGGAAACCTATAATGAAATGTCGTGTTTGTGAAAGCGCATTGAATTTTCTTCAGACTGACAATCGAGCGCAGTTGCTACATTGCGTCGCACTGCTACACTGTTGAACATTGTAAATTAACTATGAGCATGGATATCGTTAATGTAAACAGCTTACCCTAGTATGGCGTTGATGTCAGAACAAGTTATAACGGCTACTCCTCCTGCGTGTTTTAATTAAAAATTATAATTAGAACCTCTTTCATTGACTGTGACATGGATTCTCCTCCTTCATTTATCGTAGCTAATTTTCTTTGCGCGGACACTTTCATTATTACTGCAATCTTGTCTACAAGATATACTTAGTCTGAACGATTAATATCCACTACATCCGAGTCGTCTAACTTAGAATCAGCCGCTACCAAAGTATAAGTTTCTTTATATACAGCCCTTTAATCTGTCAAGCGATTTTCTTCGGCTCCCTACCCTACTATTACCGGCGCGTTGATAGAATCATTGCGGTGTTCAGTAACGATCACAGTAATAGCTTGTCGCGCTTATAAACTTTAATTTCCATCTCGCTCCCGGTGGTTTGAATAATAATAAAGCCGTAGCTATTCAGTACCGTTATGTCGTGGGCTGATGGCCTGATGGTGTCGGCTTAGGGATGAACTGGCAACAGTCTCACAATGTTGCAGTTCATTTTCAAGTTCAAATAAGTTGGGTTATATTATAAAGTACAATTAATTTGATCCCAAGTATTTTATTCTATTTAAAGACATCCCACTTTTTATAACAATCCTTACCTAACATACCAAACTAAATAGATTATCTAATTACAAAACTAGTTTAATTGTCTGTTCAACTGTCCAAGGACGGGGCAAGGCCGAGTGCTGACAGAGAAGCGACAATCGTGGGTGCTCAGACAGAAACAGATCTAGTAGGTGGAGCACTCTCTTGCCAAGTTTTACGTATAGGAAGAAGCGAGGGGCCGCGCCTTATCTGTTTACAAATAGTCGACATAATCTGCAATGGTTTGATGATGAGTGAGGGGGCATAGCAAGGCAATATATGTATGTATAGTGCCAAGCGCGTGATCACTATACCTATTTATACGAGTAAGTCTCTGTGACGTCTGGATGTGTTCGCGGACTATTTTAGTACACAAAGTGAAAGTCACGACTCAAATATCGTGTACTAGGATGTTCCCGCCTCTTTAATTGCATTATTTTACATTTTTTACGGACATTCACGACTTAAGCTATTTAAAAAGCCGGTTGCTATCCGTAAAACTAATGAATAACATTTAGAATAGGTTTTGGAATTTAGCATAGGATTTATTTTTCCTCATCATTGTCTACGTCGCCGCCTTTGTGACTTTGCCGGTCTGTTCGTGAAAATCCACGAACAAAACTGTGCCCTGAACTTTCCCCTTTTTGGCACCGATTTACTATGTAGGTCGAGATTTCACCTCGTCATCTTGAGCGTCAATATAGTCCCTACATGATTGTACCTATCTGGTAATAACTACAGATATCTCTAATAGTTCCGCAACTTATTCTGAATGCACTTGGTTTTGGGAAACCATTCAAATCTCAATTTGTAATTGAATTATCCTCTATCAATAAAAATCCTAATGCATCTATTTATTTTGGCTTATCGCCAATGACTGTAATGAAAGTAATATATCTGTTCCAACGCTGATGATATGCGTAATCGTAATGTGATAAAAATATTTCTAGATAGGGTCGCTCCATTTGGTCCACTTTCGTCGATCGCAAGAGTGTCGGAGTCGCTAATCGAGTATTGTTTGAATAGTGATAAGGTCGAGCGACGAGTCTCCGTCAGTTTCACTGTGTTCATTGTTTCATGGAACGCGTCCGCACTCAGCGTGGCTATGTGACTGCCGTGATGGCAACGCACACGAGCGAAATGACCGCTATTCGTCCTCTGATGAGTCTCTCACTTTTCGTCAACCTGTTTCATGTTATTAACTGTCATGTTAACACTAATGGCCTTCCTTATATAAGTTCAAAATCTCGAATTATTGTGTTTAGGTTTGTTTTAAGGTATTTTCTGCATATATAGTAGTTATTTGACGTCTTTCTTCATGTTTGGTACTTAATCATGCGTACACAATCTTATCTTTATACAAGTGGGCATTCACTCAGTCTGGTTCACCTGGTTACGTATATGTATAGTAGTGAAATAAAGTGGCAAAAAATGGAAATTATTTCGTTTATAAAGGGAAAATAAAAGCATAGTTTATTAAATATATCCCAGTTTGTGATGTCAAGGCCTTTTTTTAGTGATATTGAGGTTATATTAGCGTTCAGTGCTTAAAAAAAATATAGTTCCATTATCAACAGTGGTGAGTCACTTGTATTATCTACATATTTATTAGAAAAATGTCACCTGAGTGAATTACCTTGGTTAACCTTTGAAGAATATGTATTTTGGAGGTCATTGCCTGTTTAAAGTACATAGATTCGTAATGAATATTAAACACAGCACATTCACACATTTTGATCATTATTTGCGTAATTTTGTATTGTCTCTTCGTACCAAGAGGTGAGTAACAGGATCGGATTTACTTTATTTTTTGATATGACGTCACCAATCTAAAGCCATAGCACGATAAAAAAAATATCAGTTAGTATTCTTTTGTATAATATTGTCTATTGAATATTCCAGAATTAAAATATTTCTGATATGACATAAGTAATGTAAATATTGGTAAGGGCTCTATATCCTCTGATAATTGTACTTTCACATAGATATTATATGAATTGCTTGTCTGTTTCTTTTATTTACTTAATCGTTTCAGTACTTATCTACTTCAAGAATTGTATCGTACGATATTATACGTCGAACACGATACGTAATACATATAAAGTACCAAAGTAATAATCACTATCCCTCTGATAAACTATTAAACTACTTACTACTACTTATATATCTTACGTGTTTAACAAATAAAAAAAAAGTTGAACGTCACGGGACGCCCATGACGTATTAAAAAAAACAGTAAATATACAGCGAAATTATAAGTTGTTGTTAGTTATTAGTTAGTAGTAACGGTGCTAAAGCTATTGGAAATTAAATGTGATCTAGAAACGTATATATCCGGTTAGACTCAAAGCCGACTCAAACATGGTTGGGGAAGACTAGGCAGATGATGATGATATGTGACTTCTATCATAGAACATACACGTTTTCATGAATATTAAGATATGCCGCTCTCGAATTACATGTGGCGTTGATAAATAATCGGAGCGGGTAAAATTAGAAGAGGCTTTAACAAACACCTTATGATTTTGATTAATGTGAGGGCTGTCGAGATAGCAGCGGTCGTTAGCTATGTGGGTGTGGTAAATGGTGGAATGTTTGCAAAACTGCGGCGTCAACCTATGTACCCACTCCATCATACCTTTTGGTCTTGACAGCACAAACAAAATAAGAAACGCATCCATCGGCCCATAGGTTTTATTTTCCAGAAGTAAGTCGCTCGACTGCGTCGTTGGTCTAGTTGTCTCAAGCGCGACTGCTGAGTATGAGGTCCTGGGTTTGATTCCCAGGTCGAGCATTGTGTTTTACCCATAGAAGTTTTCTCTGTCTGGATTAGTGCCAGGTTGATGGCAATAGGCTCGCCCCCTATTACATGGGACTTAAATGTAACTGGTGAAATGCGGGTGTTACTATAAGGTCCACCTCTGCCCAACCCTTCGGGGATTACAGGCATGATGTTATGTAAGTCTTTGTAGAGAATAAAATCAACGAGATCCGAAAATGTCCACCGCCATGTTATATTTTGGCTTGCTTACATCTTCACCGACACATGTATGAGGACACTGCGTCCACGCATTTGTGTTACATCGAAATGTGAAATGCCGCTTGGAATATTAAAATTGCCATGAAACTCAGATGTATCCGTTTTTACCTTGATTGTGAAATCAATGTGTTACTGTCAAAACTCAAACTTTGGTAATGGTAAAATTCCTGTGTTAAGATAATCGTTTATTTTCGACTTTTACTGTAGATAAATCTTAGATTTTATCTCAGAGACAGGAAATATGGAAAAATGGATATGTAAAAATGCTCGGAGCATATGATAAGAACGATTAATGGAAGGGTGCTTTGCCATAGGTATGTGAGAAGAATATTTTATTTTATTTTAGTTTATTTTATTGAACATTTTCTTTTAATTATCAAACCTTACCGTAACCAGTTCATATTGGTAAACCCTAAGATTGACCAATATTTGCGCTTTTACAGTAACATATAATACGTATACACAATCATGTATGTATAAAGAACCTCGACGACAAGACAGTGCACAATGCAGCTCTTTGCAAATGTAAATAGTTTGATGTGAAAGAAGGTTTACTTTATTAGATCACTAGTTTAACAATAGCCGCTATGTCCTCCCTCTTACTGAATGAAATCAATGAGTGGGTATTATTATGTCACGCGCTCTCTAGTGGGCGATTACGAAATCACTCGTAATTGCAACGTTAAAGTGCAGGCTAAACAGAGTCAACTGCATAATAATTGGCAATACTTATTAATATCGGACGATGTCGCGTGCAGCAATTGTGCCTTATCTGCCGGTTCAACGACCGCCCTTATCGAACTTCATTGAGCGCCTTATGACGTAGTCACTTCTAATTCTTGTAAGCATGTTGTGTTGTGAGGAATGCTTTATTATCTTGATTATTTATTTATTTTTAAGCACTACTGGATACACGTTGGTATGGAAACCATGTTTGGGTTTTTCTTTTACGTCTTGGATAAGATCAAAAAGATAAACGTCATTTATTGTTTTATTTACTTATTCCTTTTATGTTTTGCTGAATATTTGATAATAATAATCATCTTATCTATTTCTTATTCAGTCTTCTCGTCGCTATTCGTGGTAGTTCACAACTGGCTTTGTTAATGAAGTCCATAACCGCGCCCGTTGAAGGGGCTTAACGTAATTTTATTGAAACCTTGTTCTAAGTCCTTCATATTAAAATGAGTTTTATAGCCCAGCGTCAAAACTTACTCATCGTGGACTGGACTGGATATATCGTGTATTTTATACACGATGGATAAAGCATAAACACTTAAATGTTGAAATTGATAAAATAAAAATGTAACATTTCTGGCAGTAGGTAAAAAGATATGATGACCCAGAGTGTGACTGACCAGATAGGCTTTGGGCTTGACCTGTTTTATTGAAAGCCAGTTAGAATCTTGTTCCTACGTTTTTTTATATCCAATTAATTTATTTGAATAAAAGATTTCTACCTTATGTATATAAGGGAGATTGAAAGCTCGATGCATTAATAATATTAATAGTCCCACTGTGGACCAAAAGCCTCTTCTCAGACGGAGATCATCGTAAGCATTGGTCGCCACGCTTGCTCAAGATGTGTTGGCGATTTCAGTTAGACTTATATTTATTATAAGTCCATGTTTCATCACCATTTTTTCCTTCACCGATGTCATTTATGCCCAAGAGAAATTAAGAAACTAAATATGAACAGAAAAGTAAAACTACGAAATTATAGGATTGGTAAAGATGAAGAAACTTATTAAAGTAAAACGTCTAGGCATTTTATTCTTACAATCAGATCCAGCCTGTCCCTTGCTGTCCTCTTCAGCGACGTCCTAAGCCGAGGTTCGTACCCCGCAGGGGGTGCCCTTAGCGATAGTCGCTTAGCTTATAAGTTTTTATGCCTGGCTGGAGGCCTTAATTTTAATTAAGCCCCCCACAGGAAAGTTCGATTGAGCAGTAAATATCCCTAAAAGATAAACTGCGAGATGCCCATTCCAAAAAAAAAAAAAAGCATTTTATTCTTACTTATCAGTTACCTTGTCCCAAATTTATATAACTGTTCCGAAGCGTAGATTCCTACGGGCAACGAACGTCGTTGTTACTCCTAGGCAATAGATTCTAGTACTTAAAGTAATTTAGATTTCTACGCCGAACCCTAAGCGGTGGGTGTGCGCAGTCGCGCGATGGATAACTATAGCTCTATGAATAAATGGATGAACCATTATAGTATAAAGGATCTGCCGAGGATAATCGGTCCGATTGTTTGCTGCGCACATCCCAGCAGTTGGTGAAGTGAATCTCAATCATTCCATTACGCGTGCAATCTTCACGGAGATATTTCTGGATGCATAGAAGCTAAGCACAAACGTTTGAGTTAAACTTCTAAAGGCGAAATCCAAGAATCTTGCTTAGGTGTCGTGATGCGCTGTTTTGAACCGGTTTTCCTAAGATTCATTTTTAAAGTAATGCAAAAAAATATGGTTTTTGTTATCCAAGGATGTTAATCATTTTGCACTCGATTCTTGGTCTAAAGTCACAGAAGGTACATACTTATTTTCGTGTTTTGAGGTTTGTTTAAGTGATTTTAGAAAATACGCTAAATTTGCCACCTAACTAAGTACTTCTAATTGCTTTTGAAAGAAACTGGAAATTCATGTTTAGTTGATATGGAGACGTCTGTCTATCTAGCGCGTCAAGCAAATTTTCCTCATGTTTAAATAAAAATGCATGCACGGCGATCTTTTGAAGTAGGAACCAATTGATATCGGGATATGATTGTTAGTATTACGTACTTATTTTAAGAAAATATTGTATCATAAACTTTTATCGTGATAAAGTGAAGAATAATGATGAACAATGAGTGATTCACCAATATATATTTGAAGGTTACTAGAAATGTCAGTGGCAATTGGAAATCTAGCTTAGAACTCGAACCATCACTTCATTTTTACCCCTTAGTATCTTGGACAGATGTAATGTACCGTCAGTGGTAAGGAAACTAGCACGAGACCTTTCGTTTTCCGAAGATTTTGTGATTTTCGCAGGTGTGATCAGATTTTTCTTAAAAAGGTCTTTCATTGCAGTCTTTTATATGCCAGATTTCTTTCTCTCTCCTGCTTTGGTCCAACATTGCGGTAGAATGAGCTTTATTAACTTCTGTTTTCACTTGATCCTGTTTTTTTTCATATCGTCTTTGAAGATTTGGCAATATTAGTGGACTTTTCTGACCTACTCCACCCAACCTCGCCTTTAAACATTAATAATCTGTTCAAGTTATTATGTCAAATATAAAGATGTAATAACAAAAGGTTATCGTATTGATGAATGAGTACTTTCTCTGTTTATATGCAGTCACCTTGGTCGCCAATCACATGTGAAAGACGTTGCCGTGTTTATAAATGCTACCAACCATTCGACTTTATTCTTATACACACTTGAAGATAACTCATGTTTCTTCGATAACTCCTTTGTTGTCAACTTTCATTAGTAGCCAGTTATCTTACTGTGTAAGTATGTATTTTGTTAAAACCCACTTGAGATAATGTGGAGCTATTGAGGCTTCTAAAGCTTGATCATATTATAAATATTGTGCTGTCCTAAAGTAGGTATAAATTCATTATTTACTGCTTGTAAAAACTTGTGTATACTATTATTAAGAGTATTTTCTGGAGTCTGCTTGAATTGATGATTGATACATATCACTACATTTTTTGCGATGAGCGGAGCATTTTCTCTTATATATCGGGCAGTTGTCTCATATCTATAACTTGTTGGAGCATCAGTTTCATGAGCATAAGGGCGTCCTGGACCACCATCACAGTCTTCGTATTGTTTCTCGCAAATCGTGTAGTAATAATACATTACCTACGAGAATTGAGTCGGCCATTATTTATGAACAATAACGAGTGGCGTGGTTGCGAGCCTCGGAGCGGTGACCGACTCGCCCTGATTGGATAATGGCGAGCTGGCCACCGATGCCGCGATGCATTACTGACTGAACTATATTTAACTAAAAATGTACCTCCTACTATTCGAAAATGAGTCTGTTCTCTTTGGTGAGCGACGTAGCTTCACGTGATTCTATACACGAGTGTCCGTGGAACCAGATCCTACGCATTAAGGAATCTTCCGAAATAGAATCGTAATGAGTCTACAATCAGGAATTTGACTTATTTTTAATATGTTGGTAAAATTTATGATTCTGGGAATACTTGTAAACTGTTTATGTATCACGATCCATTAATTGAAATAACTAGGAATGAGCAGTATAGTTGGTGCTGTGCCAGTATGTACTGTTCAAACCAGGGCTTCAGTTCACTGACACACTCAGAAGTCCTCAGAAAGTGACCAGTTGGACTACCTAAAATGTCTGATGTTCCTACTATGATGTTATCAAACTTCATTCATTGGTGTTGTTGTTATTCAGTCATCAAGCATTGAATGGGCAACAACATCAATATTTATTGGCCTTGGGTGGCCTATTTATTGGCTGGCTTAAATCATGTTGTTAATTTCAGTAACTTATGTCACGAAAATAATATCATCATATGGCAATCTAAAAGAGGGATTGCCATTTCCAAACGAATGTGATATTTTTTGGAATTGCTTGTTTTCATAGCCAGAACGGATATTAGTTACAGCTACTATATAATTTGAAAACCTCAACATCCAGGCTCGTCTAAACAAATCTAATTTTCGTCTTCCGAAAGATGCTAGAATGAGTTCCCGTTCGTCATCGGACCGGACTTGCGCCAGTGCCACCGTGGCCAGATGCTCATGTAGGCCGCCCCCGCTTCCGTGACGTATCACATTTGGCACCGGAATCTAATTGCGAAACAACGTCAACTACATGTATTAAACTTCGTAAATTCCCGACACGTACATGATGAGGTACAGCTCCACAGGATAAATGAACTATTATCAAATGAGTGCTCCACTCTCGTCGCTGTCACGCGCATCCAATTCAATTCCGCAACAGCTCACTTTAATTTAGATCAATTTTGAAGACAACAAACAGAACGTTTGAGGTAATAAACGAGCCTGTCCGCTTCAGCAAATCAAAACGAAAGCACCGATGTGTCGTTGTAGCTGGTATTATTTGACCTTTTGATATTCTGGAACATTAATGAAATGATTGTGTCGCGATTCTTTTGCCAGTTATCAAGTTACTCCAAACTTATTGTCATCGACGTCTCTATTAGGTACTTATTTGATTACTTTCAAAACAGTTTTGATTTTACTATGAGAACGATCATGACTATTACTACTGATTAGGTGGTTTGATTATTATCAGCGTGTGTCACGAGAGCTGTCTTGCTGACATTGAGGTCAAGGCTAGACGTCCCACTTTAGCGTTGCTTCTAAAATGGGTCGGGCACTGACCTTCACTATGTTGTCATTGCAACGCACCTGTAGGAAACTGGCACTTTCCTTGAATCTCGCTGACTGAGACCTTGATTCATCTTTACGCCAATAATAATATTTATTGGTGAAATATTATGATTATAGTTACTGTATCTCAAAAGATCTTGAAAATTCACAGCACTGTGATGTAGTTTTAATATTTCAATGCAATATTGAACAGTATTTCATAAATCAGCTGGGCGTGGTGTGCAATGTGTGCATGCGCACTATCTGGTCCATGTGGCCGTGGGTCCCTGATCACAGAGAAGCAATGTAGTTTTTGTTATCTTATCGAGGTCGTTCACATTTGACATTCAGCTTTCATGTTGTGATAACGAGAAATGAATAACTGTTGACCAAAGACGCATATTAGCAAGATTAACCGAAAATCTGGCTTTTGTCAGAACAGACTTGCATTCTTGCGGTCCCAAAATAGGCTGAAAGTTTGGAATGTTTGCATTTTGTATGCATCTGTTTATTGCGCTTACTTACGATGTTTGTTGGTGCCAAAATGAATAAAATAACCATCTAGGTCACCTTTGATTTATAAATAACAACTGCACCAGAAGACAATATTTTCAAACGGTTCAATGTTTAATAGTTGATGATGTATGTTTCAGACGCAGATGAGCGGAGATCGCGCAGGGTCGCAGTGCGGACTGACCTCGCTGCTGCCGATGTCGTGCGGCAGGCGTGCCGCAGCGTTTGCGCGCGATCTGCACTCGCGCCTCAGCAACCTCGGGGGCGCGCACGACGACCACTGCGAGAGCAGCTGGCTCACGAGCGAGCCCGCCACTGTGCCACACAGACCGACCACCTCTACCAACACGAGGGAACTGGACACCTTCTACGACTTCGAGCTCGAGTGTGAGAGCCCTTCCAGCCCCGTCGACGACTTCGAACCTGCCTTCCCAGAAAAACCTCCCACCGAAGATCAAGAACAGCCTTTTTATGATGTTGATTCTGAACCTGAACTAGCTAAAGAACAAACAAAGTTTTTGTTACAACAACCGGACAAAACACAGAATGGTTTCATATTTTCTACCGCCTTTTATACGGAGTGCACTCCGCCAGTGAAACTGCAACCAATCCCGCGTGAAAATGGTCACGCAAACAAACGTTTATATTCTGCCATCACATTTGAGGGTTGTGCGCCACAAAATAGCCTCGATGAAATCGACTGTGCTGCCAAACCCATCACCACCTTAGATACAGACTCTTTTAGTTTACCTAACTTTATAAGTGCCACAGTAGACAGTGACTCGGAATTTGAATCTGCAAAGAGCGAGCCTTCAGATGGTGTCGAAGTTGAAGAAGACTTTCAAAATGAAAAAAGTACTGAAACTTATACAACAGAGTGCCTGGAAAACTTATCACTCGCGGAAGTTGAAATTCCACTTGACGAGGAAACGCCGACGGAAGCCCCGGAAGAAACTCTCGAGCCAGATCCAGTCGCAGGCAATGAAATTAGAGCGGCAGCTTTAGAAATCATAACCAGTGAAATTCCAATTGTAAATGAAATTTCGCCTGCATCTGAAGTTGAGCCGTCCATAAGTGCAGAAGTTATAGATGAAAATCAGAATGAAGCAGAAGCCGAAGCAGAAGCAGACGCAGAAGTAGAAGTAGAGGACGACCGGCCTCAGCGTGTCCGACGTTGTTCCTCACTAAAAACCGGAAAAACGCCACCCGGCACGCCAGGTCGCAAGAAAATTGTACGTTTCGCAGACGTTTTAGGACTCGATCTTGCGGATGTCAAAACTTTCATGGATGAGATTCCAGTTGTACCTAAATCGGCCTACGACGACCTTACTGGATGTGACGTTCAGAGTACTCCGCCAGCGCGAAGTGCGCCACGGCTCGGAGCTCTAACGCTCGTTCCACTGTTCCAACTTCCAGTAAACATCACGGACAAACTCGAAACGCAGAACGTGTGCATTGAAAGCGCACGCGTATGTGACGGCGTGCATGTAACTGTGTGCGGCTCCGTACGCGTGCGGAACTTGGACTTTCACAAGACTGTACATATACGCTACACAATGAACGGGTGGAAAACGTACACGGACCTTCAGGCGACCTATGTGCAGGGATCGTGCGATGGCTTCTCCGACCGCTTTCAGTTCGTACTGTATGCCCCGGCGATATCGTCGGGGCAGCGGCTGGAGTTAGCCGTGAGGTTCTTATGCAAAGGCCAACAGTTCTGGGACAGCAACAGCGGCAGCAACTACTGTTTCGATTGCCTAGCGCTGGGCTCGATATCAGCGGCAGGCACGCCCACTGCGGTGGGTGCGTCAGGCCCGCTGCACCCCACCGTCGACTGGCACCCGTCGTTCTACTGACGCGGCCGCGAAGCGCCGAGAGGTGACAGTGTCGGAGCGACGAGTGCTCGTCGGGCGGCTCGGCGGCGCAGTGGCCGGCTGGTCCGAGCGGCTGGCCGGCTGGTCCTGGCTGGCGAACACATTCCTGTGCCAGCTGCCCGCCAGCGCTCCCAGCCTCCCGCGAGACAGCACGGGCGTCCTGAGCTCCTGAATTGATGAGGCTTCACGTTGTAAAGCGTACTTGTGATATAAATTAGACTAGGCGTAGATATTGTAAACGACGAGTGAGCGACTCGTTCTCAGAGTGCCATTTTGCAGTAACGAAGTTTCGAGTTAGGTATGTGTATAATTCATCGATTTTTTTGTTTCGTACTATGTAATTGTAGAGTAGCGTCCCGTAGGACAATAAAATGTGATGAATGTGCGTGCAGGCGCGGGCGTGAGCGAGAGCGCAGCCGCGCCGCCTCTCCTTGTACATAATAAGAGAGATGAATTCTGAATGATATTAATTAATATTTTATTACAATTTTTATGACATTATTAGACCTTTGTAATTGTTATAATATGTCGAATTAGAAGTATCACCTAGATAGAAAGATTTATTCACATAACATCCATATGAACTGTAGATGATACGAATATTTCTAGTAATAGTATCTGTGGTGAGCGGTGACATAATATCTTCCCTTGTTAGACCGTACTAAAGTTATTGAATTGTTAAAGTAGACGCGTAGCGGAAACGCAATATTTTAAATGTTTCAAAATATGAATCCTATGCGAATAATAATTTAACTGAAATATTTTATACCGATGTTATAATCTGGATATATTTATATTTTATATTTTTATAATCACGGTATCATGACATATTTCCTACGTGAGAACTGATAAATAATAGCCAATTGTTGATTCAGTTTTGAGATTTTAATAAATGAGACTATTAGAAATTACGAAATTAAATTATTGTTACTTTTAAGAGATATTATAATTTATTTATTAGGCCAATGTTTTGTCTATTTTGTATATGTACCTGAATTCTTAAAATGTGGCCATATTAATTTTACACAATTTGAATGCTACCTTTATGAACTATTATTTTTTCTCTTATAATTGACTCCTGTTTTTATAATAAATACCTACCTAATAAATTAATGTGCATAATTATCAAGCTCTTGTTTATATTTAAAAAACCTTAACATACAATAATCATCCACCAAACTGTCAGAATTATTGATTTCTCGATGCAGAGAAGAAACATTATATCTAAGTGATACCTGTCTTCGTGGATTCGAAGATAGGTAAGATATTTGATTAAAACAGTTTAGCAGTTAGTAGTGAGTGCCGCTTGAAAATAACAGCTCGTAACACCTCCTATGTACTGGTAGTAAGACCAATCAATTGTACAAAGTCAAATTCATTTTGTTTTTGGCCAAAGACTCATCATTACCATTCAAGGTGGCCAGCCTTTTGGGAACTTTTTCCTTTGACAGCGATGCTTTTTTTTCTTTTTATGTACGTAATACTTTTTTAAGTAAAGTTATAAGGGCTTTTTAAAAAGTAATTTATGTGCATTAACCTTTTAACTGCCTGATATTATATAAGTTGCGTACCCCCAGCGCCTAGCTTATAAATTTTCAGGCCATTTATCATCTTGCCTGAAATGAGCTATTATTGCGTAAAATGTAAAGTAGAACCAAGACACCAAATAGGACAAACACAAGTGTTTTAACGTAAAAAAAACGACTCAGGCTATTATGTAAAGTAGATATAGGTATACGTAAACAAGTTAAAGAAAAGAAGGTAGGTATTATTTACTATTGATAAGTTGCCAATGAACCTACAGCAGGACTTGTATCAATAGGTATGGTCATGTGTCTCAGTAGGTACTTCAGCAGGTGCTGAGCCCCCCACGTAAATCGTAATTCGATCACTAGTGGGAATAACGAAATAAAGTGACACATCAGCTATTCTGTGAAAACACTCCCCTTGATAATATTGGTGCACAATGAGGTAGTTACTTACTTAAAAAGGTCTCGCTGTTCGTGTATGTGAATGAGTGTAAATGTTTGAATACGCACGATACAAATACTCACGATACAGGAGAAATTCCTAGTGTCGGGCAACAATAAAAAAATGAAAGAAAGAAGGTTTAGGTTATTCATGAATATGTAGACGATTATCCCAGGGGGCCACCCCAGGGGAGATGATGAAACGTTAATTCCAAGAGAGCCAAATGACCAACGATTAGATCAATAGTACTTTCCATTTTTGTGATACCTTCCTATTTTAGTGTTAAAATGGCGCCCAACGTGGGACAACGTTCAGACCTTGAATGAGAGTTCTTAGTCATACAGTTTTCCCGAGAAATCATAGTTTGCAAATCAATTTTAAGTTAATACAGAGTTATAAACGGGATTAAATAACAAACCAGTTTGTTACTATGCAAGTATTTTAATTACAGAATCTTATCAATAAGCGAAATATTATATCACAATTACACTTTATTTTGATCTCATTATAAATTATTTAATGCAGCTAAAGGTACAGTTCATCAGGTAGAGATAGACTAACAGTCCTAGTTAGAACGTCGTGACCTTCCTGCCTTGCACACCATATTTACTGAAAAATATTTTAAACAATAGTGCGACTTTTTAGTAAGTAGCAATATTCTAATGCTAAATCATAACTAAAATATACAAATCCATAAAATTAGAAGCTGTACTTAAATTGGTGGCTGCTTAATTTAAAAATATGGACATCACTTAAATAATAATAAAATAAAATAAATAGTTAAAACTTCGCGCCAATAGCCAAGATGGCGACGATGTAGACTTTATCAATGAAACTAAAAGTCTCAACAAAGCCGGAAGGCTAACAAGTTTAATCAACCCTAATTCATCTATAATTTTATCAGTTTCCTTAAAAATGTACAACGTATCTACTTTCTTTTTCTTCTATACAAATCTAATAAATTCATATTCACATAAATAAAAAAGAGACTAAACTACTAGGTCAAAATAAAGCAAGCCATGACTGCATTGGCGTAGTGGCTCTGGGGCTTACATGCACAGGTTAACTTGACATTTAGGTCCAGAAGTTTGCTTTCAGAAAACTACCAGGTCATCAGAAATTTTAACTGAGCGTGTAGACGAGATTTAAGACCAAAACGACAAGCAGAACGAAACGAAAACTCAAAAGAACGCAGAGCTCAATATTCACAATAAAACGTCACTGTTCTGAATACGTCACGCTGCCTAAAAGGCGGTTATAAAACTTCTAACCTAACACAGTCTAGAAGCGATGGAGTACCCATCAGCGCGGTATGGTTACAGCCGGGACTTGCGCGCCCGCCGCCGCCGCGAGCGCGTGGAGGGGAGGGCCACGGAGGGGTCGCGGAGCGCGCGCAGCTGCATGTGCAGCCTCTGCTTGCAAAATTCGTAAAATTCGATCTCTCTGGTGAAATTCGCTCGGACGATATTCTTCACTTCTTCAGAAACTGGTGGCTTGTACGTGTTGCGGTTGATCCGGGCGAATGTGTTTACCTCCTCTGAAAAGAGTGATGAGAAGGGGAATTTAGAAAAAGTTTTGGTGGTGATGAATGGTGATGATGAATGGCAGTGATTCCATGAAATCTTAGCCCGACTCTGTTTTTCCGACCGGCATCCGGAGCGTGTGTAAAAAGGGTAACCATTCGATGGAGTAGTAGTGTGTATGGAATGATGACAATATGTAAATACGTATTGTCTTCTCCACAGCAAACCTCCATTTCTTTAACTTTAACTCTAATATAAATGCAGAAGAGTTAAGCAATTAAAAATGAACATGCTGCAGAACTGTGAAATCTTCTCTATTGCGTGGAGACTAGTCAAACATAATAAAAGTTGCCACATGCCATTAAGACAAGTAGTGAAAAAGCAGCGCTATTAGCGCCTTTTACTATTACAAGATTTAAATTTAATTTTGGTAAATATTGCTCCCATTTTTCGAGTAGGCATCATTAGAATCCACAGGATCAATGCGCTGTGCATTTTTATTATTTTCAAAAAGGGATGGTGTTCTTGCAACTTAGCAGATTAATGTTGCTTCCGCGAAGTAGCAAGTGTAGGTAAGTGGTAGCGACTCCAAATCCATCATCTTTAGGTCGCTAGTCAACTACTTAGTATTACTAACAAGCAATAGATGTCGCTACAATCAGTGTTACTAACCCCAGTACAGTTTGCGCGCTCCTCGGAAGAAGCGCGGCACGTATCGCTCGAGTGCCGTCAGCGTCGAGTTCATGTCTTCCAGCACTCCAACGACTGCGTATTGTTCCTCCACCACTCGCTTGGCGCGCTGCAGAGCTTCCACGCTGTTGAATGGCCTGGAATCAAAATATTCGTTATGAGGTAAGAGTAATTGAACTAAAAATGGCCATAATGGTTTGCCGATAATCTAGCTGTGATGTAAATTAGGTACGATACGGTGAAGGGACATGGAATGTAAGAGGTATGGGAATGAGAATACTCTTCACAAGGAAATCAGTAAAATAAATCCTATTACTAGCATTAATATCTACATAAGGAAATAAAACTCCTCTTATAATATTCTGCTGAACATTTATATGCTTGTGCCAGTAAAAAACTTCCCATCTTATTCCTATAGTATATATATTTAATGATCTTGTTGACTATAAAATACCCATAAAATAATGTGTCGGAAATGTTAAGTTTTAATATTATTGCGCCTTTATAAATAATCACAGCAAAGTTTGAATAGGTAGTAGGCCTAGACGCGCAGGCGCAACACATTTAAGGATGCAATATCCTCCAAAAAATATAATTGTCATTTCAGTGCCCTCATCGTTCAGCCGAAGGATGCCCTTCGGACATATACAGAGGCCTATCTCCAGAGATGGAGGTAGATGGATGCCTAACTTTGATTTGAAGAATAAAAAGACGGTTCTGTCAAACCATTTCTATTCTTCGGATAAAAGTTATCTGACGATTGTAAAATAAGGTTCCATTTTTCAAATATTTTTAATTATATCGATAGTTTCTCAAATGTAACAAAGTATTTTGTTGCACATTGCATTTATGCACCTGAGAGAGAGAGAGAGAGAGAGAGAGAGAGAGAGAGAGTAATGACAGTTATTGGACGTTCCATTGATTTAAATATTTGAATGATAATGATCAAAGCTAAGTGTACGAATAAGTTCGTGTGATTATTATGACTTTGATAAATAATCTAGGTTCTAGATTTTAGGCACAATACTCACGTGCACTGTTGTTCATGTCCGCAGAAAAACAGCGTCTGTCGGCGATGGTCACCGATGCCCTCGTGGGTCTGACCCTCCACGTAGCGACACTCGCGGTCCCCACTTAGCACACAAGTCTCGAAGTCCTGGAATGACATTCAAATTACAGTTACCTACGCGAGTACATAATATCTATGTAGCTGTAATATAACTATAATAGTTACATTTGAGTCCAAGGACATTTTGGAAACGACTGGTTTCTTCACCAAACATTTGACAGTTACTTATAACATTATACACCGAGATTATAGAATAACTCACAACAATAACTATTGTATTTCCCGTAAGGATAGGAGGTTCGCGTAAATAAATGTCATTAAAAAAGGAAATAATGCATTCGCCGATTATACATAGTTAAGTTTGATGAATTTGTTCTATAGGCACCTGTCCTACTCGAAGGATTGTTAGGTACATCGATTTTAATAAAGAAAATAAGAAATGACGTCTTCAAATAGAGAATGCTCATTTTTTGCATCCACATTCTACATGTTGCATAGGTATATCCAGATCTTCGTGGTGTAAATATATAAACATGATCATAATCAAATATCTTGTCCATCATCTCTGTGTAACTTAACATTACACTTATCATCCTATATATAATGTTGTTCAACAATATTTATAATTATCGACTGCTTATTATCACAGTTACAACTAAATAGGTACTAAGCACGTTAGAGTTTTTTTGCTGAACTAATTATACCATCAAGTTTTTGCTGACTCGAAAGTAATTAATTTTTTATACTGCTCTGCCTGAGTCCACGGACTGGCTTGAAAAGACAGGCGTAAGCCATAGCGTAAGCTGAGACCTATTCAGCCAGTAAATAAGGATTTAATGTATCTTATTATGTGCACACCTATGTTTGTACTGAAAACTGATTGGGTGTGTGGCTGTAATCATAAAGTTTATCGGAATTAGATCTGTCGGGTTACCTAATTAGAAATTCCAATGTGTGTTGTAACAGTTTTCTGTTCACAGAAATACGTTTGCAGAAGTAGCTGATCTTATACTGTCATCTACATTCTTTATTAAGTGAAAACAAACTACACAGAAGATTAATATAATGTAGTATCTGAAAGAGTTTAGATGCGTGTCGTGTACTTAATGTACTTAACTTAATTATACATACATAACGCCTAAATTCTTTTTTTGCAGAAAAAATGCCGGGATCAAAGAAGAAAAAGCCATTTGAAACGGTGCGTAAAGCAATCAGCCACGCACTATTTAATATTATTCGACAAAGAAAATTTAGCTGTCCGTAATATTCGTAGACACCAATGACCATTTCAAACGATACAACTTCGCGAATCGGGAGCATGTTAACAAGTTTACGTTTCAGTGAAGAATACGCCACGTTTATATATTTCCTAAGCCTATTGGTGAATGACCGACTACTTTGATACACATCTCGTGTTTAGATCAAGCGATACGAGTAGACGGTGGAATCAGTGACGTGGGATGACTTACACGGACTATAACTCATAATTTTAACTAGATTTGCAGGTAGAGTCCCATAGACAGCAGAAGTTCATATTTAATCAAACCTACAAGGCGTTTGGTTGGACTTCTCAAATGGGAGGTAATTTTTTTGTGTAAGTATTTTCTAGGTGCAGAGATAAAGCCCTTATATTGTTGTTTTAAAAAAAAAAAAAAATTGGCTTTTTCGTCACTTTTGCCATGCAATTAGGTACCAATCTAGGTTTGAAAAGCAACGGTAATTATTGCAATGTTCTAAATGTGAGCTAGTGGTCCCTTTTGTGCGATAGAATATAATATAATATAATAGTTGGCCCGAATTCAGCAAGAAAGGTAACGGGCGAAATGAGGATGAATTATATAAATTAAAAGTCTATGCCCACTGGCCCCAATGTTGCTACAATTAATTTCATCTAATCCATAGGCACTAATTGTTTTGTCAGTTTGTAGCTCGAAGCGAATTCATACTGCTGGAAATAGATCTAGGCTTTAGTCAATTAAGTTTTTAATAAAAAGTACCGTTTCGGATATAATGAGCTTTTGCAATGAAAAAATGTTTGCAATTACTTTTTGTTTGAGGCTTCATTCTTTCTAATTTAATATGTTATTGATTGATCACTTTAAACTTTGTTACCGGTACACACAGCCTAGATATCTTCTAGGCTAATCATTGTTAAGGATTTCATGCGTCTGCTACTCTTCTCGTCAGTTCTGTGCCAATCACATCAGCCCTCTCATTTTACACGCTTACACTTTTTTGTGTTTACAGGCTCACCAAGCAAGATGATGATGGTGACCATGATGTGGTTGCCGATGAAGCAGGCTTGCCTAGTACGGTCCTATTTAGGTACTTATCGCTTATAGTCCGCCAGCACGCGTACCATGACCAATTCTATATATATTCTACCAAGAATAGACAACCCTCATTCTTTCCAATTTGACTCTCTTCTACCCGAGCACGGAGCGCCCCATAGACTGTAGAGAATAACAAGCTTTTTTCTCTTCGGTTTTAATATGCTTAGGACGATAGAAATCTTTCGGCAATCTGTCATGTTGTCTATTCTTACTGGTTGTAGCTATCGGGAAACACGGAAATCCTTTTTATTTATACCACTGAAACAGCAGGGCGACTATTCTGTTTTGTGGCTCTGCAGGTAAAAAAACTAAGAAATGGTTTGGGAAGATAGATTCTACACAAGAAAAACGTAATAAGTACTTTTACTCTTTTAACGTTTTTCTTGTGTTTTGGGGCAGTATACGGCGTACAGAATAATAATGTAATATCATTACTGATATCTTGTGTTCGTTAATCAGTAAAGTTGCATTAACCCAGGTACTTTTATTACGCTTTCGCTTATATTTTCGTTCTGTAATAGCACTTAAATCGCCAAGAGGTAAGTGTTTAGGCGGGTTGTTCGTACGTATGCATATTCATTTTACGAGTACAATAAATTCTCATAATGGTGCTATTGCCAGCCATTCACATAAAATACAATTCTTACTTGAGGCCTGATCAAGATTACGCCATCTCGCTAAAGGTGCGAATATGCAATTTAAGTGACCAGTTTAGATCCTAGATTAAAAATTTAAATACTAAAGTGCTGGGACTTTAATAACAATAAGATTTATGTAACAACTTTCATTGTTTTGCCTTTCGTTTAATTTCCGTACAGAGAATAAACTATAAAACGAACTAAACAGAATTGGATTTAAATGCTTGGCTTGCAGTCTAATTGTCATCATATAAGGTTTGAGAAAATAATAAACAATTTATTGTTTTTATAAAGTTTTTAATTGATAATACGAAGTAGTAAGTGTTACTCCGTGATGGAAAACGATCAATTTTGCTATTAAAATGTAAGAGTAACCAAATTACGCAATTAATAAAAGTATGCTACTGCACCACAGATACCGAAATTCATTAAAAACAATATTAACAATATTTGATGCCAGAAGTTATAAAGGGCAACACTAAACCTATTAAAACAGTGTATACCATCACTATTAACTAGTTAACTGCACCAAAGTGATGTATCATTCCATTCATTCCCATCGATACATTAACCCAATTAATTCACGAGTAGTTAGACGCATTGCTTCAATTTACCTTTCGGTGTAATTCGATCGTGAGCATTGATTCGTGTCGTGTTAGCCGCACGCTGATCGTGACCGACTGATCTGAACAATCTGAACTCTTGACCATGGGATTCTACTGAATGAACGTTTTGACAGCCCTAACGGGGCACGTCAATTTTTAACGCCAGTCGCGAAACGCACTGACGCACAATGGGTTCCGTTATGTAGGATGGAGAAACCAAACAAAAAATATATTTTTATATTATCCTAAGATTTTTTGAATTCTGAATTTTCTATTTCGTTATGTATTTTTGTTATAAACATAGAATTTCAGATTTTCCAGGTTATTATTAAATTAATAGATTTATGTAATATACTCGTATTCTGTCCACTATGTGGTAAGCGTTTTTGACAGGTGGAAATAGTAGTTGCAGCAACGTAACATTTCTATTTAACATTCGATTATTGACACTTTAATTTCTATGTAGTATCGACTATCGATTTTTTGCTGTCGAATAAAAAATGGTCCCAAAGAGACGACGAATAATAAATATGTTCTTATTTTAGTAAAATAAACTTGTAAATATTTGTTTGGTTGTTTAATTCTCGATGTAGAGACCCCGCAATAGAAATCAATTAGCTTCTTTTCATTTTCTAAATATATAGAGGTCATTAAGATTGTTTAACTTATATAATTTATTCATATTTGTGAGGATGCAAAGTTTTTTTTATACTGATTTACTTATATGTAAAATTCATTTGAAGCGAATGCATTCAAACCCATCACTTAGTACGATAGACTGTAAGTATATTTAATACGCTTAAAAAATATCTTTTCTTTTGTAAAAAAACAGATACATTTAAGTTATTATAAAGTCGGTTACGTTCTATAAGGCAGCTGTCTTAAAACGAATACAAAGTGAACAGAGTAAAGTAACCTCTAGTTACATATTTAAAAGATATATATATCCCTGTGACAGACGGTCTGACAGTGTAGGTTTAAAACGATATGGTAAGGAACCCTAAAACTGGAAAATTCGACACAGCGCATGGTGTAAAATTGGAAAAACGGTTCCGAATTAAATTCCGGATAGTGTTTGATGGCCATGAAGTGGGTTTACGGAGCAAGGAAATGGCGAAAGCTTGAGACTCTACTGGTCAGTGGTTGATATGTTACGGTTATTATACGACCATGGCGCTAACGGTCGCTTTAACAATTGATTTACACTGCTGAGAGATGCGAGCCGATATACTTAATTGTTCAGATTTTATATTCGAGAGAGATTATGGTAGGAACACTGAGTGTTTGCGTACACGCATGTTTAATTTTAATGATGAAGAGCAGAGCCTTTAACTACAAGCATTTTTATGCCTAAATGGAAACTCCTCGATATGCAATGTGAGCCAAAATGATATGAAATAAACCTATTTTATTTTAATGTTTCCTGTTACAATGTTTGTTGATATTAAAGTAAATGGTGATGAAATGATATTTGTTTTTGTAAGTTATCGATCCAGACACTTTTCCGCGTCAATATTTTTAAAAGTACTCAATAGCGTCGGCATTTCCATATTGACTGATTCCTGAGAAGTCATGCCCGAAAGAAACCATGGGTCATGATCTCGCTTAAAGTGCAAACATTATTGTAGTATAGTACAAATGATGCAGGGCGAAGTCTGGTAAGGCCTGAAGAAAAAGCCGCAGCTTTGAGTTGACCTGTCCCGACAAACGGCATGAAGATGAGGTACATGGTGTAAAGTTCCTCATCCACCATTGAAAAGGGAGAATCTTCCGACAAGGCGAGGGTTGTGTCTTGTGTGCGCCGGGCAGTAGTCCCGGCGGTTGTTGAGTTGACTTCAGATTTTTTTCGTATATGTTGATATACTCAAATATGTCCGATGCATGTGTTGTGTAGACATGCATCGGTCATCGTGGCGCTCATCCCCATTTTAGGTATCGCAATTACGTCTAGAGGAGCTCGTGGCTAAATAAAAACAGCCGCACGGGTTGAACGAAGGTTAAGCTACGCTTGCTTAGGTCAGTCTGTGGATGGGTGACCGTTCGTAACATATCGAGACTCCTCCGTGCCTCGGAAAGCACGTTAAGCCGTTGGTCCCGGCTGTCATTTGTAGATCTTTGACAGTCGTTACGGGTAGTCAGAAGCCCGAAAGTCTGACCACCAGTCATATCAAGGGGTATCGTGTTGCCCAGTAACTAGGTCATGGAGGTCAGATAGGCAGTCGATCCATGTAAAATACTGGTATTCAGTTGCATCCGGTTAGACTGGTAGCCGACCCCAACATAGTTGGGAAAAGGCTAGGCAGATGATAATTATGATGACTTACTTTGCGTCTCATCATCATCATTTCAGCCGAAAGACGTCCACTGCTGGACAAAGGCCTCCCCCAAGGATTTCCACAATGACCGGTCCTGCGCCTTCCGCATCCATGCCCTTCCCGCGACCTTCACCAGGTCATCGTTCCACCGTGTGGGAGGCCTACCTACACTGCGTCTTCCGGCGCGCGGTCGCCACTCGAGAACTTTCTTGCCCCAACGGCCATCTGTTCTACGAGCTATGTGCCCCGGCCACTGCCACTTAAGTTTGGCGATTCTGTGTGCTATGTCGGTTACTTTAGTTCTCCTTCGGATCTCCTCATTTCTGATTCGATCACGCAGGGAAACTCCGAGCATAGCACGCTCCATCGCCCTTTGGGTGACCTTGAGCCTTCTTATCGCTGGCAACACACACTGGTCATAGACTTTAGTCTTGAGACACTGCGGTATTTTGGACGAGAAGATATTACGAAGCTTCCCGAACGCTGCCCAGCCGAGTTGGATTCGACGATTGACCTCTTTCTCAAAGTTGTACCTGCCTAACTGGACTGTCTGTCCCAGTCTTTGCGTCTACTAAGCTACTATACATAGACTTTAGTAATAACACTACAGCACTTATTTTAATGAATAAGTCAGATCGTAGTAAACAGCAATGCAGCTCCATTGTAAAATAAATACGCTACATATCGTTACATCTTGAAGCACTTTGCACGTATAAAATTACGGTTCTTTAGGAACCTTCATACAACGAATTATGCAGGCTCACTACAGCAACAATATACCAGATATATGATTATATCATCAAGTTCAGATAACGCCATAAACATTCCCTTATAATGGTAACCCTGCCAGGGATCAACTCCTTCGCAGATAACGTAGCGGCACGTGCTCAATTTTAGACGATTCATCCGCAAATTGGTGGCCGATCAATACGATCGCCTACGAGCCTCTATGTAACTCTTTGTTGAGAGTAAAAAAAGTTGAAACTATAAAGTAACGTTAGTAAGGCACCGATATGGCAGTTTGGCCAACATTTTTAACATGCAGGTAACAATTTGTAACCATATGAATAAAGTTGTTCAACAAAAAAGAAATTTAAGATCATTAACATTCATTTAAACTGTTAATTTTCCTCTTCTCATAATACTGGACAGTACTAAGATCAACGATAAACAAATAAAGCCTCGCGATCAAGATACTGCTTAGATTTTCAAATTATGTCATAATTCAACCTAATAGGTTCTAGTTACGATAATCTTGTTACATTACACTTTGCAGGCTCCACATAAAGTGCTCCAAGTAATTTTAGCTGAACAACTTTTACAACAACCAATATGCGTTGCAGACGCTGCAGCGCTGTAGCTAGATACAGTAATCACTGCTTGCTACATAAAGCGATTCCAGCGCTTCATCACAAACAAGATCATTTTCACCGTTAGCAAATAAGTAAAAACGCAACTCGTGTCACGATTGTTATAAGAAACAATAAAAAATCAAACAGCTTACACGATCTCACGGATAAATAAGAAACTTATGAAAATATCGTATGTACTTTTCAAGTGGATACTATTAACCATTATTTATCCTGTCAAGATGTTATTGACACGCATTATGCATGCTTCTACCATCAGATAACAGAAAGAGCGTGATGATTAATAGATCGAGTGAATAATTGCGTGTCTATTTTTTTTGTAGTGACTGCTGGTGTCAATTTGTAATCCCCACAGCCTACTGCTAGTATAAAGATACCGACGGTTCACGCTTAGTATATACTGACGTCCATTACTGTATTTAGACAGAACACGTTCATCAAAGTGTCTGTTAGTTTATCAGTAGATACTAGTAATACGTCATCATTAGTTATCATATGCAGGCTGTTAATCCACGTCAGCTGTTCTCAAGTTACTTGATGTTTAGGAGCATCCACAATCGCATACACAGTCGTACGTAGGTACGTAATCGAAATCATGAGCACATCAATTATCCGCCAAATCAGGGGAAGATTCCATTTTATACCTACTTTAAATTGACTTTACTAGGTAAAGTTAGCATTAAATACGAATATGAACTTAGGGCTCCCATAAAAGGTTTAAATTCGTATGAAATGCTAGCTTCACTTAGCATAGCATTCGATAGTACAATGTATGAATCTTGCCCTCAAAGATAAGAAACAATTGCCAACTTGATCTCTATTCAAATGCCCAGTTCTTACAAAAAAAAGCAAACAAACCTTTTTCAACCAGGCAGGATCGGGCAGTGGTAGGTCAGGGAAGGCCCTCTTCCTCTCCACGTAGTACCAGGGTGCCCTCACGTAGTAGTACCACGAGATGACCCGCTCCACGGGGTCACGCACCACATTCACGTAGATCGGAGATGGGAAACCCAACCTGGAAAATTTTAAAGGTAAATTCATCAACAATGTTTGACGGGCTGCAAGTACTCTTGTAAGCATTTTGCCATGCCTGGATCGCAAACACGAGTGATTTTCATTCAACGACTAATTAATGCGAATACATTATCTTTTGTCAAAATTTTCAGCCCATTACGTTACAGTACAATTAAAATTCTCGCAAGTCATAATATCGATGTCATCCATTGATATTATCAGAAGTTCTTGCACTAACTTAAAAACCCTGAAAATGATATTCTATACAATGAATACTTAAATGAAAAACTAGCACCGAAACGCATCATTCCGCTCTCATTGCAGCGGCCGACGGTGACGTCTAAACAATGGCGTTCCAACACAATCAGCACAGTTTTTGCTCGTGCCGCTGTTCTGTAATTAACACTAACAAGGGACTCGCCTATCAGGTAATAGCCGATCGCAATTAATGTCTGCTTGATACATTAATCATAGTTTACGTTTATGTCTATACAACCAATAAAGTTTGGTGCAATGTGATTGATGTACGTGAGCCGGCGGCTTCTCTCCAAGGCTAAATAGAACAGCGAGTCAATGGGTAAATATGAGTATCAATGTCTTGACTGATAGTTGGAGCACTGTTCAAGTTTTTGTTTAACTTCGATGAAGATTTAGCGCCAGATACCGCTAGTTTATGCTTGATTTGTGGTTTTGAATGGTTTTCAAAGTAATGATTGGATTTGAATATAATGGCTGCATTCTGATTGTTATAGTCCTAGATCATGTCCGGTATATTTTTATTGCAGTAGTTTGCTAGATTCTGGCATACTTCTGTTACCGTAGTTAACCCATTACGGCTTCGGTTTAACAAGTTTTAAACATAAATGTTCAGCGAGGGGTTTTGATATTTATTTTGGATTCGCTTCGCTCATTTCATGGCTAGATCGCTGGCGGCAGTTTTACGACTTTCGAGTATTCCGCTATAAAATCGCGTACTTACAATAGCCCCGCTGTACTAACTTAAATAGAACTTCACAAGTACTCGATCCCGAAAATTCACAAACTTTGAAAACCAAAATAATAACTTTTGCCTGTACCATTGTGAAGTTGCTCGGTGCTGATGTTATTTCGAGGGTTCTCTGATGGATGTTAATGTTCATGTCATATTCATAATAATAACTTTTAGCTACAGTAATTAAATTCCTTTTACTGTAACATGTTCCCGTCCAACATACGTGGCTGTTTTAATCCTGCTTTTAAGGGATATAAACCAAAATGGCCAACGGTAAATTAGATTTTATATGAAATAGACAAGATTTTTTTATTGTATGAGTTACTACATGATGTTTTTGAGAGTATTATACATAAAACAACTTAATTTCCTCGACAGAAAAGCATAACGAAGTAACCTATAATTTCAGAGCATTTTCGATTTATTTAAAGGATAATAATAAGATAATAAATTGTATTATTACACAACGGAGAGCTTTCAAGTTTCTTTCTATTTTTGTGTTTGTTACGGTACTCACTTTCTGTACTTACTTAAGTTATCAAATTATCTTGTGGCAACTAAAAACATATTATTTGTATCTTACACGAAAGGGTAAAGGTAAGAAATGTATCTGTCTCATTAAAAAAAAAATTACCTGGTGAAGTTGGTGTAGCAGACGTGTTTGATGTATGAAGCGGGAGGGTCATACGCAGACACCAGACCAGCAAGTGCTGCCTGGTCGGCAGGTGCCAGGCGAATCGTCTCCACCCGCTGCACAGGATCCCGGTGAAAACCTTCGCAAATACACAGATAATAAACTTTTGATTCATAGTTTAAATAGTTATGATCGTCATTAAATCCTTCCCTCGTTCCTTACCTCGTACTTTACCTACCTTAACGAGTTTTTAACTATTAGAATAATCTGCTGTCAATGTGGATACAAAATCCCTGGCAATGATATCCAGTGCCTTGTTAAAACGATAAAACTGTTAGTGCTACATAAATCTAATCAATTATGACTAGGTTATTAAAGCACTTAAGATGAGTTGCATCTAACAGCGAATAGAGCTAAATAATGAGTTTTTATTTTTATTAATCAGTATACATTAAATCCTGTCCGTTTTGCTAAAATTGTCCTGGCTGTAACATGAAGATCTTTGATGATCGTTGCATGTAATGAGAAGCCCGAAAGTCTGATAACCAGTCTTAGTATTCTAAAAGGTTATCTATTGTGTTACCTAGTTATTAAGTCGTGGAGGCTAGATAGGCAGTCGCTTCCTGCAAAGTACTGGTTCATTCAGCTGCAGCCAGATAGTCTCAAAGCCGACCCCAATGTAGTTAGGAAAAGGCTAGGCAAGAGATAATACATTAAACTCAATCAATTTACTTAAACTAGCAGCTATATTTACAACGACATATTATATTTATATTAGGATTGTGCATTCTATGATTGAATCATTAAAAATATTTTTATAATTTGTATTAATACCTAATTTAACTGCACTGTGTTTATATGATTATGTATTTTACGTATTTCTATAGTTAGATGTAGTTAAATTATAGCCAATGCATATGCAAACATGCATTTGCATATGATCCGGTCTTAATTTATGAGATTATAAGTGATTTTATGAAAGACGTAAAACTGTGCTGGTATAAATTAAATATGTTCGCGCAAAACTCATAAAATGAAACGACATCGTTACAAACAGACTATGGTTAAATACGAGTAAGTACCTAGGTGATTCTAAATAAGCGCGATACAGAAACATCAACATTTGTCATCGCTGAAGATAGTAGGTAATAATAAATTGTTTTGATAATTGACAAAAAAAGGCGATTTTTATTATTTGAACAATAGGTAGTGCACAATGTTCTTAAAAACACCATTCATAGTTAATGGAAGTTATGGTAATATTACACGGAAAATAAAACTATGTAACTAGCATAGTTATTTAGTAATCCATAAAAAACGTTACTCTGTGGTCTTCAAAAAATAAAATATGGCTCTGTGAATGGAAAAATATGTTTCCTAGCGAGGTACGGAACCCTAGGTAGGCGAATCCGTCTTTTGATTTGCCGGTTTTTAGAGATTAAATCAAGGCAAACAAACACGATATTCTGAAACTTTATAGTTCGGGTGACAGTTTTAGAATGTTGTCATGTCAAAATATTCGTTCAAAATCCAAGCTTTACTTTCCCAGAATTTAGTAGAAATACCTACCTACAAGACCAGAGTATTAAGACTTCTATTTTAACTCATTTTCATAAAAATGAGGTATTAATCTTTTCCATTGTCCAAAGAGTTTTTCAACCTCATTCGTTTAGTTTCAATCACTACTTTTCGTATTTCGAATTCGGTTTGTTTGCTAATCTCAAGTTATTCATCTTACTTACATTTCATTTTAAAGTATGAAGCTTTTAAATCCCGCCTTTTTCGCGGATAAACAAAGTCGTACTAATGACGACCGGTAATTGCCAAAAAAGAGAACTCGTCGCACGGTTCCAGCCTTAAAATATATATTTTATTTTAAGCCTTAATTACTTAATAAATTAAGACAAAATTCAGCTTAAGTAAATTAAGTCTGTGTCATTTATAATGATCAAGATAAACTAATGAAATTAAATATTTTCGGAAGTCATACAGGTGTACCGTTTTTATAATATTAATAAATAAATAAACTGTGTGTTTAATAAGAGATCTTAATTTGTTCATTTCTGAATGTCTATTTACATAACAAGACATACTTTGGTAGTTTTTTTTACATTTTGGTGAGTAACTTAATTACAACTTCGTATTATTTATTATTTTATAATTACTAGTAGTAGCAAAATACATTCAAGTATTGCTGCGCGTTTTTTATTCATGATTTTTTTTAATAAAAATACATAGTATATAAGCAGATTTTTATATGGATGTACAGATAATTCTGAAATATAAACATATTTACAAAAATTGGATGTACTTAAAACTGACAGTTGTTACTTACGAAATTGATTTTTATAGGCCAGCCGATGGAGCAGTTCCATGAAGGTCTGACTGCCGACCTTGGGCACCCTGTTGAAGAACAGGATCTCCGTGCCAGCCCTGGCCGTGTTGTTCAGTTCCCAAGGTTCAGGGACTAGTAGTTCATCCAAGTACTCCTGTTCTGTCTCCTGCTGGGAGTCTTCGGGCTCCGCTTCTAATGTACGCTGAGGTTTGCTGCGCTCCTAAGAAAAACATTTATCATTTTTTATATTTTTGTATTTAAATACCTATGCTAACCATTACAGTGTCCCAATTCGGTAGTGTAGTGGATTAACAGTACATGAAATAATTTACAACTAAGTAAAAACCGTATATGTTCAGAAACTAGGCCCTGTACTGTCTGAAGAGTATGGATACAGCAAGGTGTTCGTATGGAGGCCAGTGCTAAACGTACTTAGTATATATATAGCTTTTAGTTGGACTCCTCCTTGAGCATGGCTACTAGAAATATACCATGCAAATATTGGCATTTCATGAGAATATGTATGAGCCTACCTACTTGTGATAAAAACAGTAGACATGATTGGAAATGTAATTATCATCAAGGTCCTAACCCTTTTGCAGTCATTATTTTTTCTTAGTTTTCTGCTAAAAACCGACCGATAAAGTTATCGGTAAACGACTTTGCT
This sequence comes from Phlogophora meticulosa, assembly GCA_905147745.2. Lineage (NCBI taxonomy): Eukaryota > Metazoa > Arthropoda > Insecta > Lepidoptera > Noctuidae > Phlogophora > Phlogophora meticulosa. Next base: position 10,654,465 of record LR990533.1, on the reverse strand, counting down.
ATGCATATTAGCAAACTACTGGTATTCACCGATGGATAATTCTAATGAGTAAAGTTCACTACACTGTATAAACGGAAATAAACTTTTGCAGAGTAACCTCCTTGTCTCGTTAGTCTAGTCGATGCAAGTGTGTAGCTAAACATGACGTCTTCCTCATGTTCAGCTACGACGACTTAGCCGGACCCGGAAACCGAACCAAAAGGTGATGAGGTGTAAGACCAAAAGTCTTTTTGGTTTTACACCTCATCACCATCAACAGCCCAATTGATAGCAATAGGCTTGTCCTCTGTTACATTAGACTTCAAAATAACTGGCGAAATGTGGGTGTATTGCAGGTACACTTCAGCCTAACCTTTCACGAACGAACGAATACAGGCGCGAAATGTTGTGTTTAAGTATAAACTTATGCGTGTGAATCTATTTTGCAAAAATTTAATTCAGCAAAAGCAGGATAAGAACAGAAATTGGTACCGACTCGCGACTGTCAAAAAAGTTTTTCATATCGTATGTGATAATTGATAACCCTTCCTTTTGTAACCGGTTGAAAAGCGTCCGAATACAGGATTACACGCACTCGGCCGATATAATACCAACATTATACTTACTTTATTACTTTTTATTTATTTAAATAACTTAAAACAATATTCTAGTAAACGAAGAGATCAATAAACAAATGAACTACACAGGGGCTATACGTACACCTTTTAACAACTTCCTGCGTTTTCTAAGGAAGATATAAACCAGTTCAATAAAGGAGCATAACTTGCAACGTTAGGTGTAAAAAGTCTATCGAGAAACTGCATAAATTGCAGATGCATATTTACTTCGAGTCTATCGTATAGTACAGATAATCGCTGTTAACTTGCTCTATTTAGAAATCAGCATAAACGTGACGTTTTTGTGATAGCTTAGTGGCTGCAGAGCCTAAGGGCTCAATTAATTTTTGCATAAAATATGCTCGCATATTCTCTTTCACATGATGAGTCTGATATTAACGCTCGTGGTTTGAAAATAAACTGATAAACTGATCTATTTTGAAAAGTACCTAAGCAAATGAGAATTATGAATTTTGCACCTAAGTTGGAATTTCTTCGACGGTAATCTGGTCCTTTCTGGTTTACCTATACAGTTTTATAGTATACCACGGAGTCTCTGTATAATGAAAATATAATAATGGAATCTCTCTATCAAGTCCATTGAAAGGTTGGATGTGAAACATCGCTTCTAGGGATAAGACCGCCCATTCGTAACACCCTATGTAGCTCTTAACGTCACTATTTCTCCATTTTAATGTTGGATAGTAGTATTCTATTCTATTCTTATCTGAAGATCAATAATTTGATAAGCCGGCGACAGAAAGTGTCTTTATCTAGGGCCAAGGGTTTATTTTCATCAGTTGAATCTCCCAACATGTGATATGAATTTATTTCTAATGTAGCTAGTGAAGTACTTCGGATTCTAACGGATTTCTGATTTTTTACAGATGACATTCAATCAAAACGAAAATAATCCGATTGTGCTGTTGGTACACTGGTATTTCTATTAGTAGTACAGTGGGCAGGCGTGATCACGATGACGGTGATTCCAAGTCCATTACCTTTCAATGTGGGAGCTATTCGCTCGACAATACCACTGTAATAGACTATTTCTTTAGAAATTCGTACGCAATGTAACTAAGTATAATTCTGTTATATAGGGTTGGCTGGTGGGAATAATCCAAGGCTTAAAATGATAATCTTGGGATTTAAAATAATGTGTTAAGGTACAATTTGCGTCATGTAAGTTTGCCACACTGAAGTAGTATATAAATGTGATATATAATATGAGCAGAAGTACCTTAATCTTTTACTTAAACAGCAACGCGCCTTACAGATCGGCATACTTTTGTGGCGTGCAGTGTACAAAATTTACAACTAGAACATTTTTATCCTGATCCTGGCCGAAAATAAATCTATCTTTTCCAGTGAGATGAATATACGAGTACATTGTATGTGAAGGTATGTAGGTAAAGTTGTACTTCAATAGAGAGCAGTGGTTGTGTATCGCTAAAAAGTGATATCACTTACATTGTTGTATGAAGAATTCTTTAAGGATGTTTTATTTTTTTCCCCTGTGGGAAAATCATCTTATGACATCCCCCGCTCTTGGGCGGGGCGGGTGATAGTGTCAGACTTTTACTGACCCTGACTGAAAAACCCACTCCTGTTCCTTCGTTGCCTTTCGTACCAGGACCGAGTCTTCCTTTCAGACCCTTGGCCCCAGTAGGCTTCGACACTGCTGGGCCCCTACAGTTGCTAACTTGCTAAGTTGCTAAGTATGTTTAACTGTATAAGTATTTATCTAAATGATGACAAATCGTACATAATGTTTCATGCCAAATAATTTGCGCTCTCCTCCAAAGATCAATTTATAAAGATTCAAAATCAATGCTTTGTTAGCACGCCAAATAGTAATAATAATGCATTTAACAACAAACAGGTGACAAATTGGTTTGATAGGTACATTAGGATTAGCATATTAGTATTATCGGTCGAATGTGAGTAATGTCACAGGTAATGTATAAAGCCTTTAGTGCCATTGACCTAAGGTATACACATGAATGACAGAAAAAAACTCCGATAACATCGTGGCTGTTGATCAGGCATTTCAACTTTTCTTATAGATAACGGCTCAAAAGAAAAAAATGTCAAAATAATTTTACATCACATTTTTCAAACCCATATTTCCTCGCATTTATTCTTTCTCGCTGGATATCAACAAGACAACCAACAGCGGACCAGATGAGACAATCCTTGGCCCTAACTTATGGTAAGATACTCAATACTCAAGTCTTTAATACATTCCATATGTACTCGTATTACATAGATGGTGTAATAAGGTAAAAGACCAATATGGACCCTGTCGGGCACAGCAACATTAGATATATCAACTTTTTTATGTCTACAAAACAAAGATGTGTATCAGCCCTAGGCATGCATGATGTGAAATGTTAGGTGTTACTTACGGCGCCGGTGTTCCTCCGTATCGCCTCGAGAGCGTCTTTGTACTCCTGCGCAGACGCGAACGCATGCTCCGTGCGGTCTGTCGGGACTCCTACGAAAAAACAAATTAACATATTGTTAGTAAAAGTGTTATTGATTGGTTCTCTGATTGTTTGATGTGTTGGTTTAGATAGCTATTATTGTAGGATGGAGTATTGGATTTGAAAGAGTTGAGTTGTTTGTATTGGAGCCAAGGAATTAATTAATTAATACGGGTGTATTTAAAAAAGAATAGCATAGAATGATAGCTCTTTTCAATTTGTCTATGGTTTGCAAACAAATCTCAAAGATTCAAGAAATAACCTATTAAAATTAATAACCAAAATGAATATTAAGATGTAAGATTACGAGTTACCACTATATTTACTTATTTTTTTGTCAGTCGAATAGCAAAACAGAATCTCCAAATGGAATGGAATGGACGCTAACACATAATTTACATCTTTATAATTTCCATTACGTACAATTATATTTGTGGTTTGTGCGGAATGCGCGGCTGATGACTCTAGAACTAATCGGACGAAATAAAATTACTGGTTACGTACAACTGAGTAATTCCGTGGAACTTAGAAGTCGTTTTCAGCCGAAAAAAAAACTACCTATGCCTATACTATTCACGAACAATGACAGTAAAAAGTCTGCCTGCTGCGATGCGACACGACACTACAAACTTTTTGGGTTGACATTGCGAACTTTAAATTTAGAACGATTTTTTTTAAACTGACGAACTTGTTAGATTATTAAACAACTTTTTTAAATAAGATAATGACATCTGCTTGTGGAGTTTCAGACAGAAAGCAAAGTGGCTATTCTCGTGTTTTTAAGAACGTTCTCATTCTAGTCAAAAATACGTCTAATTTAAATACATTTTTGACAAGTTTTTGACATTGATTGTCGCTGAGATTAGATTGCGACTACATTTTAAACTTTTTTAATGACAGTTATTGGCGTTTTGTAGGACCAAAGTTCCATTGTTTCTGTGTTAAGAGAATCAACTGACGTTATTTGCGCCTGGCGTCTACAAATCACATCATCCATAACACTTTATCACAACCATATCGAACCTCTTTGAAAATAACACAACAATAAAGTGTTCCTGTTAGATAGTACAACAATAATATCGACAAGATTGCATTTCCTTCGCACGACCCAATGGAAATTGTCTTTCACAAATCGGTAATGTGCCACCATTGTACATAACTGTATGGCTTTCTTGTCAAAGCTTTCGGGGTTAATGTATAGGCATGATATTTATGATTTACTGTAACTGTTTTATTGTATGTACATGTTTATGTAGTACATGTTATTGCACATAAGTCATTGTTTTGCGGAAATGGCCATTCACGTCATGTTAGCGGTTTGTGAATCGATTCCATGTTTTACGTGGAGGTACTCAGACAATTTGTGAGATTCTGGGAAATGCAGACCGCGCTCTTCTGAATGCCTGTTTACCAAAATTCAGACTGTATAAAAAAGAAGATAGTAGATTTGATTCATATCTTGGCAGTTTTTGTTACTTTTGTGACTTAAATTATATACTATGTCCAAAGCAATTTACGTCGGATACAATTTCGTTAGGTTATTTTACTTTTACACCTTTCGCCTGCAATCACTGTGGTCGGCGGACCACCTGCAAGGAGCCACAATATAAAAAGAACAAACGAACGAGCTTTTAGGTTTCGGAATACACAATGAGACAATTTATTTAAATAAACATCACTATTCAACTGGGTGCACGACGCTACAAACTCAATAAATTAAAATTAGAACTTTTTAATTAGGAAGGTAAGTATTCAACTCACTTAATTAAAGAAAACAAAATACTGCTGTTATCACGAATCTGCCAATGTTGTTCCTCTCAGCGTTTCGTTTTGAAAAAAGAACAAATCGATAAATTGTGAAAAAAGTTTATGGTAATTAACCATTGACTTTTTTCGCAATAGGTATGCATCGATTTGTCATGGCTTTTAAGACTTCAAAGAAATAAATTAACACAAAACAGCCTACAACTAATTACGTACTTAATTACCGGTACTTAAAATCGTTCATTCTGAAAATAAGACGTTGGCGTAGGTGTGAGATCTGGCAACTTTCTACAGAACAAAGCGAATGGCCTTTTGTTCAATTGTACTCGTAAAAGTGAACTCCGAGATACTTGACTGTAGCGAAAAGTTGTTATTGTAAGTATGTTATAATTCGAAATGATAAGAAATGGCCCGTTAGTGATCGTATAGTTCACAAGTATTGTTTGGTTAACAATGGCTGATTAGCGTTTAATGTATCAGTGGAGGGGAAGACAAAAAAAAAGAAATACAAAGGCAGCTTTCAATAACATACCGTTTTGATTAAGTACAATGCTTCCATACTTTTTCATATAATGCTTTTACACAGTAACTTAACTTATTGGGGCACGATTAATAATCATAATCAAATTCATCTTATCCCGTTTTTTCCTGTCATTACATCTCATTCTATATGCTTTACACCTCTAGTGCTAAAATCACTTTATTATCCGTCAAAAAACCAACAATAAGAAATAGAACAAAAACGATTTGGTTACCATTAAAGCGTGAACTATACTAATAGGCTGTGCCTGATGGAATCATAAAAACTACATCTTCATTCCGAATAATAACGGCAACTAAGAAAATAAATAAGACGGCATCTTTGATAATGTGAGTAATAATGATATTGAAGAAAGAAAAACGAATCAAGTGTAGCGGAGCACATCCGGTGGCTGGGAGCTGGTAGGGATGACGTCACGGTACTTTGGTACAGTGATGACCCCAATGAGCATGCACGACTCACGATTGACACGAAAATTAATACCTAAACGAAGATCGCGGGCCAAAATAATGACTATAGATACCACCAATCATATAATTCACTCGCCATTAATACCCGATAAAAAAATTTACTTGCCAATCATTACTACATCCCTAATGGTAAAGATGACTCAAATAATTTCTTGGAATACTTAAATCCATTAACTGAACTGAAAAGAACTAACCGGTACCTACAGAATTTCATCAGCGTTATCAATAACTACGTCTACTGTCAAAATTAGATCTAATTTAATATTAGACGCATTCACAGCCATTTACTTTTTTATTTAATGTCTTGAAGCTTGCTTTAAAAACATAATTTAATTTGGAAAAATAGTTGGGTATTAATGTGATTGCGTGATGCTTCTAATAACATTTATTTCAAGTTTAATGATAGTCTGTGAAAGTCGGACAGTACTATCCGGGCTATGAATACGAACTGTTCTTCAATGCCTCGGGAGTTAGAACAAAAACCAACAGAAAATTGAGATTTTCTCCTGTGCACGACCATTTTTTATATTACTTTACTTCGACGTGCGTGATGGTATGTATTTAAAAACGTAATGTATGTCATTGAGTTAGCATTCATCTACATTTAGTAATTATCTGAATGACTAATCATTACGCTAAATATCGTAGCGTGTGGTCTTTCATCCCTCGGGCTAAACAAAATACCCAGTCATTACATTAGAAGATCTTTATGCACTTATTCTGTTAAAGATACAAGATAATACTTTAACTTTGCATCAGATTATTAATTTTACAGAGCCGGGCCCCGCAGTTTCGTCCGCTTCGAAAGGTCGTGGCGTTAATCTTCTTTAAGAATTGTGCTAAAATATTTTTCATATCCGACTTGTAGTTCTAGAGATTAGCTTGTACAAACAAACTCTTTGAGCTGTATTAGAGAAAAAGAACTATAATACAATGTACCGATTTTTTCACAATGTAGCATTATTCTTTGACAAGCAGCGCCACCCTTGTCTGCATACTTACACTGATCGTGATGTATGTATATTAGTACTATTACGCAAAATACGCGCAGAGTTGTGGAGTTGTGGATATCGGCCCTCCAAACAATACAATACAATATTAGTACTTATAGCACCTTAGTTATATTATAGATAAACTGTCATATCTAAGGTCCAACAGGCCACCATGAGGTAAAATATGAGACTAATTAACACATATGCGGACTCCTTAGATAGGAATCATAATAAAACTTTTTCCAATGTTCCATGTGACATAAAATACCTGGAAGAGCTCTCAGTTCGCGTCGTTAACACAGATCACGTCTGCAGGATGCGTTAGAAGACCAGTTTTATACAACTTTTTAATTAAAAGCCTGATATTTCTTTAACTAAAGTTTCATTGACGTCATTAGCGTTTGAAAGGATCTTTATTTCTTTCCATTTCTATTAGTTTCTAATTAAGATGAGTAAATACGTTTTGAGGTGAGGGTTCTGCACACCGCGCAAGGGTTCCACATTAAATTAAAATGGAATGTTCATGAAAACTTTACGAATAAAGAAAATGTACATCAAGAGAAAAATAAGCTGTCGCTCGACTTTTTGAAACAAACTTGGAAAAGATTTTGGCCAACAAAGAGCACAAAGCTTATTAACCTAATTTTAATTTAGAAAGGGAAAACTCGGTTCTTTCAGGCTTAAATTACATTCACTCGAAGTCCGTTCTTTTTTTTGTCTAAAACGTAAAAATACTTAAACACCTATTCCCTTTGTTAAAAGTTGTCAGCTGTCGTCAACACACAATTTCTACGGAATAAAAATCTTAAATTAATTTATACACTGGCAGACAACGCACAGCATACACCGCTTACTCTAGAAGCTTGAAAATTTGCACAAGACCTTCTCATGTAACGATGTTGTGCTCTAAAGAATTTTGTTTGAAAATTCATCCCCCTAAGGAGTCAAGTAAAGAAGTTTGTAATTCTTGCCAATAGGAATTACAATCGTGCACAGCTGCATCGTGTGCAGCTTCTAGGTGATAATTGGCAAGTCAGTAGTAGTTTGTTGACAAAGAAGAAAATAGATTTAATTACAACAGAAGTGCATCTGCAAACCAGATAATTACTTATCTCATTGTTCCTTTCAATAATTAGTGAATGCACAAGTGTGTCATAATTAAAACCTTTTGTTCGTAAAAGGCTGTTTCCTTACGCTTTTCGCATGCTCTGAGTCATATGCTTGAATAATGCAATTTACTGTGAGTTCTATACCTCGACAGTGCGGGAATAATATGATTTTGATAATAGTACTTAGTTTTATCATTATTCCCACAACAGACAACGGTGTGTTGTACACTAGTTGTTATACACTAGTTAGAAGGCCAGCTAATTAAGTAAATTGTTTCGAAATCCGTATCGGTAAAATATTATGGACGGTGACAGTGACAGACCTACAATCTTAAAATACTAGTGACCCGCCCTTGCCTCGCAAGGGTTTAATTTAATAATGTTATACAGCAACAAGTCAAAACGACTTTAATTTATATTATGTATAGATAAACAGGTGATAGGTATAAGAAATAAAACTGGATAATGTAAAACAAATTTTAAGAGAACTTTGAATAATTTATTTCACTAACAATTACTATATTGCAAGACATGTACTTATTTACTTAAAGATACAATCAACAGTTTATGAGAGTATTCGTAACTAACCAAGTTGATGGACTTAACAATCCTTGCATATCTTCTAAATACAATTCACGTGATGAGAACGAAGATTGTCCAACATGGCCCATTGTGTAGACTATTAGGACGATATCGAATACAGACAGGATCTACCACAGCCGTCTTTGTTCGCTGTTTACATTAAACTAGTGCCGGCAACCCTCAAGGGTGCTTCAGACAGTCAAAGGAACCAGACATCGAGACAAGAATAGTCTCCGGCCTCAATCCCTTGCATTGTATATTAGACGCAACCTCACAGTATGAAACGGAAAATCTCAGATAGAGCGCGCTCACAGAAGAATAGAACGGATCGAAAATAGGAAAAATAACGACGAGGAAGCAGCACCCTGTCAAAATCAATTACAGGCTTCTATTGACTGCTATAACAGAAACTAACATAAAGTGGCGAAATGTGGGTAAACTAAAGGTGTACCTCTTTATACATATCTTTTTTTTTTATGTGTTGGACGATCCACACAGCATCATCTAGCCCCAAGCTAAGCAGAGCTTGTGTTATGGGCACTAGATGACTGATATACTTAATACAATACATTACATAGATAGACATTTTTTATTATACGTAGCAAATACCCAGAACACCCGGAACAAATCTTTGTAGATCGTACAAACATTTGTCCCAATGCGGGAATTGAACCCGCAACCTTCTGCATAGCAGGCGGATCTTCGCCCGCCGCGCCACATCCCATCCAAACCCTCCTCTCCTTAACCTTTCGGGGAATACAGGCTACAATTTCTCAGTTTACAATGTTCACAGTTGTTATTCGAAGGTAAGGAGCTACTAGCACTTCTGTCTAACCTCTCAACCATCTTGTGTCAGTTGCTTTTATAAGAACCATCTCTTTCCGGACATAACATGAATCGTTAATAAAATTATGACTAACAAAAATACTGGTTAACAACAAATAATGTACCTGAAGCTTATTCTGTGTAAACCAACAACAGCATTTTCTCTTCATACTCTCAGGCACCGTCACAACATACACGAATAGATGCCGCCGGCGCATCGAGATCGCATCTAGGATCGAATTATCCGCGACGGCCATTATTTATGCAAGCAAGTTCAAGATTATTGCTGGCGTGTTCCCACCGCAGCGTTAAGTCATAGATTTGCTAATAGACAACACAACTGCACAATCAATTCTTTGTCTTATTCTCTATTTACAAATATGATTGCACATTGTGATACCAGCCGATTGCAACACTATAGAGTTACTATAATAGTAGTACCTTTCGCCTCCTAACCTATTGTATTTATATAATTTTACTAGCTGACCCAGCAAACGTTGTTTTGCCGTATAGAAGTTGGTGATAGAGGGGTGAAAATTAAGGGTCGTATGTATTTTTATACAAAAATACATACGACCCTTAATTTTTTGTTATTTTTGTAAAAAATTTGTTCTAAAAAATAAAAATAAAAATTTTGGGGTGGACCACCCTCAACATTTAAGGGGATGAAAAATAGATGTTGTCTGATTCGCAGACCTAACCGATATGCACACAAAATTTCACGAAAATCGGTAGAGCCATTTGCGAACACCGTGACACGAGAATTTTATATATAAAAAAATTAAACGTCAATCTCATTTACTACAGGCCGACTACCAAATAATAGACCGTGTGAATTGCCAATGTGTTTACAATATCTTCGTAAATATGTTTAACAAGTACTAAGAGTACCTATGTATGTAAAATTTGCATGGTATTTATAAGTTTATTGCATGTTAAGGGATAAAAACTACATAAATTTAATATATATAAATAAACGCAAGTTTTGTGTGTATTATAAAAGTAGGTAATCTTAAAGGAATAAATCCTATTATATTTAAATATTTTTACGTCTTTAATAAGTGTTACCTTAAGAAAGGTAACCTACAAAAAACATTCTATTCAAAAATAACAAAAGTTATTTTTGTTAACCTCTACAGTAGAAATGAACAAATATAACTGAAGTAGTAAATAAATTATATAAAAAATACGTAAATCTAGGAATGCTCTAGAAATTTCCCTGATGAATGCTTATTCTTTGAACTGGAACTTAGCACATATGTCGTTCAAGACCGACCACTAACTCCCATTCTATTTCTACTCCGTAATAAGGTTTTTATGAAGTCATAATTAACCTGTTTTTAACACAAATAGATTCAGCTATAGAGAATATTCAATTACTAAAGAAATAAACATCAATAGCAATCATTGCTTCTGGCATCGGAATATAAATTGCCTTTTAACAATGGATAAATATGGCGAAAGAATTTTTAACTTTTTGCTGATCACTTGGTTCTCACTAAACAGTTGTGTAACTGCAATTATGCGCATATTTTGTACAGCACTGTTAAACAACCTAAAAGCTATATCTAAATGGAGGATCAAGAAAAGAGTGGCCAGTATAACTTGGCAGGTGACGGTGGCGCTACTGGCGAAGGCGTCTGTCAACGGTATGTCAAATTCAGTACATTTTATTTGAGTTCCATTTTGCGCCACCTGTCAGTTTAAACTGGGCTGTCTAAAACAGTGGTCATTGAAAGAAGGCACTTAGGCAGTAACAAGCAGTCCTTGTGAGATCTTGAGGATGCCATTATGAAGCGTACTTTATTATCTATGCATATGTATCTATCAATCGGTATCGACTAATGCCTTGGGCGTCATCCGATGGAGTGCAGAAATATCATTACATTACATTTTTAGGTCTTTATTTTTATGAATCATACACAGATGATAATGCACCTGACACATTGACTTTCTACATCCAGACTTGAAATGAGTTTTATTTGTATTTATTATAATGATAGTTGCATTCACATTCACCGATAGAAAATGCAGCTCGAAACCAATTTCCACTTCAGTTTTTCTAAAGCCAGAACATGGTGTTACTTGTTTTTTTAATATACTTTTCATATTTTAGGTGCAGACGCCAGCACATCAACACACCCCAAAGTTTCAAATTTTGACAATTGAAAATGCACCTTATACTTTGGTGACAAAGTTGAAAACCTATCAAAGAATTTGACACATTGGGGTAGCTTGATGTGCTGGCCTCTGTACAAAAATGCTAACAAATACCACAATAAACTCACACATCGTTTTTTATTGGACACGTTGGAAACCTATATATAAGCTTACGATCACATTATTCTATTTGTTTTCTGAAATATATTTGGATTCTACTTCTGTATTTTTGGATTTAATTTACTTTAATCTACTATCACATAATCTGCCAGCCTTTTCCCAATTATGTTGGGGTCGATATGCAGTCTATCCCTTTGCAGATCAACACCAGTATCTTACATAGAGTGACTGTCTACCAGACGTTCACCACCCAGTTACTGGGTAATACCCCGTGACACACTACCAAAATTCTGACTACTCGTAACGACTGTCAAAAATCTACGAATGACAGCCGGAAGCTATGGCTTATCTTGCTTTTCATGGTACGGTCGGGTCGCGGTATGCAATGGATCATGGTCATCAATCCGTTCAAAGACCTCGGAAAGCCTTGGTTAATCTTGAAGATCGACCCGTGCGACTGTTATTACTTAGCGATGAGCCCCACACTATGATCTATCTAACTGGAAAATTAAGAGCTTATTACCAGAGGATCTACCTCTCTAAGACTAAGGCTGAGACTAATCCCAAAGTACAAATCATAGTGTCCGTAACGTCGTATATCTAACGAAGTACATACTCCGGGCTACGTTTTTCTCTTCCCGGACCCCAAATTGCCTTCGATATGAAAGGAAAACTACAAATATATTTTCGTCGAATATTAACTTAATATGATTGAAAGATAAAAGAATAAGGAACAAGACCCAAGGCACGTGTAACATTCTCTTCACATTATCATATGCACACATCGACGAGGAAATCCGATATTGTTGTTTATCTTCAGGATTTTTATATTTTGTCACAAACAAACGTAATATTTGTTAATGTTATTTACACGCACATTATCCATATTTCGTAAGTGGTCTTGTATTCATAATATATTGTATATTGTAAGTATATTAATATGTATAACATTCATGTGTACAGAATACCTCTAATAAAATATTAAGTAATTATGACACATGCAAACAACTTTCCACAATGATACTATTATATTATAATGTTAAAATAATAAAATAAAAAAGTAATACCAGCCTGTTACTGTCCCACTGTAATCCAAAGGCCACTTCTCATACAGAGAAAGTACGAGCATTAATCACCACGCTTGCTCAAGACGGGTTGGTGATTTCAGACTTATATTAATTGTAAGTCCAGGTTTCCTCACGATGTTTTCCTTCACCGATGTCAGTGATGTCCAAGATAAACATAGAAAAGTACATATGAATTGAAAAAGTCACATTAAATTTGTTTGAACCCATAGCCTCGTACACAAGAGGCGAGGCCTTAACCATCGGGCCATCATGACCAAATTATTATGCTAAAATTATTGTGTTAAAACTATTAAGTTAAAATTATTATGTGATCATGTTGCCGTGCCCTAACCGGGTTTCATGTCAGAAGTTACGTACTTTTAACACCTAAAAGTACACATGAATGCAATAAAGAGATTTGATTTGATTTGTAAGGGGGATTTTAATAAATACACGCTACAACTAAAATTGACGGCACATAGGCTGGCGCATAGGCTGAGCGATTGACTGCTGCTCTTCGTGTCGTGGGTTTGATTCCTGCACCGAACAAATATTTATACGACCTACAGGTAGTTGTTCCGGGTCTAGCAGTTTGTGTATGTGAGTTTGAATGCTTTTAAACGCACCCACGATATAGGAGAAATTCTTAGAGATGGGCAATGTTTAAAAAAAAAATTGTCATCTGTTGTCTTGCAGAAAATGAATGAGCAGTACATGCCTTTGGACCAAATGTTGCCACTACAATCATGTCGATTAACTAGACGTTCAATATTCCCAAGCAAGCGCAACTAAATACATACAAAACTAGATACATATACTCATATACTCATGTACCTATGACCTTAACAAGCTTGGCTGACTTAATTTAAAAAAAAACACACGGTAATGATCAAATTGCATATTTTTTCGCGTCAGTCACGCCAAGTACAATGGAGTTCTACAAAAACTGTAATAATTGTGTTCCTTAGAGTATTAAGGAAACGTTTTTTTCGCGACAGGCGTAAAAAGCGTACACATTAAAGTAATGACTATTTAATGGGATGATATTTGGACGATGACATATAGGATGGGCGGGTAACTGCGAAAATTACATCACACTACGTAATGATTCAATATACTTACTCATCAGAAAAGCTTTGCTACGTATGTAAGTAGCTTTTATGTCTCAATTTAGTGTACCTCCATTATCAGATCTCTCTATATTGATTTCATTCAATTTATTGCGAACGTTTGATGGTAAATAGCTGTTGCCTGAAAAGATTTTATGTTGTTTTAACGAAATATTTGCTGTAATTACTATTAAAAACTTCAATTTGAAATATCTATCATCATCATCCTCCAGCCCTTATCCCAATTTATTTCAGGTCGGCGTAGCATGCCTTCTTCCATTCATTTCGATTGGCCGTCAACTCCGAAGCCACCTCCATCCTAACCATATCATCTTTCAAAACAAACCATCCATCGTTTCTTTGTTCTCCCTCTGCTCTTGTAACCCTCGTTTATACTCAAATCATACAAATTGAAATATCCAATACTACCTTACATGTAGTACATTCAACATTTCCGTCTTCAAACATAACTGTTTAAAATTCTCATCTTTCTATGGGAGCCAAATTAAACACCATAAGGACATGCTGTACGGGTATAAAGCTGGGGTTAGATAGGTTAGCCGATACACGGTCACAGCTAACGAGGTACAGAGCCTGGCGCGATCTAGCCCACTGATGGGCCATGGGACTGTGGGCCCATAGGACTGTGCGACCAACAAACGAGTGTGTGGAATACCAATGTCTCTACTACTTCATGCCTGCAATCTATTCTATGATCAATGTTCGTGTTAGACGTTTTAATTGGTAGAAAGGTATTTTACACCAGTTACATACTCGTTGACGTTTCTGTCCGCTAACAAGCTGCGCGTGAGTTACTTGCTGTGTCCAAAAAAGTCTGTTTAACACAATTTATTTATTAGTTGTAATAAAATACGGAATTCCTGCTTTCAAAATTTGAATTGAAGAAAGATTAGCCAAATACGTAGGAGATTATATTGTTATAATAATAATAAATGACGCTGGACAATCCACACAGCATCATCTAGCCCCAAGCTAAGCAGAGCTTGTGTTATGGGTACTAGATGACTGATATACTTAACACAATACATTACATAGATACCTAGATATTTTTTAATTATACATAGCAAATACCTAGAAAACCCGGAACAAATCTTTGTAGATCGTACAAACATTTGTCCAAAGGCGGGAATCGAACCCACAACCTCCTGCGTCGCAGGCGGACCTTCGGCCGCCGCGCCACATCGGTCGTCGAATTATTATAGTGTATAAGTGTGTGCACAAACGCAGGTGCACTCTCGGTCACTGTCACAACTTATAAATTCCGTGACAAAATAATCTTCTCGAAGTGCGTGCTAGATTGGCCACCCATAGTGACAAAAAAATGAAAAGTTATGCCTTTTTATGAAATAGACACATTTTATAATTCGATTTCTTCTTGGAAAGCATTTAATAAAAGATGTAATCGTCCACGCTCGGCTGCTCTTATTTGCTCCGACTCTCCGAGCCGCTTCAAAGGTCAGCTTTACTTAAGTCAATCGTGAATTGTGATTCGGATCGGAGGTACTTGGACAGGAAGAAATCTTTCAATGTTGCTATGTAATTTATTGAATAAAAACGAATTTATTAAAATTATAATTTCAAAAAAAAAGTTCATTCATACGTAGGATAACGTTTGTAACTGAAAGATGGAGGCAATGTTTCTCCGCATCATAAATTTTAAAGTCTTGTATACGATAACATCACATTCCTACATGTTTCCATTTCTTTAACAAATAAAATATTTTAAACTTTATCGCACATGTCAGATACACACTACCTCATAATTCGCAAGCTTACCTAGGGGTCAGCTTCCTCAGTTCCTCTTAGTAACAGTCACACACGCCATAATATCAGTATTCAGATAGCGTCTACTACTGCAGTGCCACGTAACCCCTACTACCAAACTAGGATACTGCTGTCATAAGATTGACATATGGAATTTTAGATATTCACAAGATGGAAGACAGAGAAAAGGGAAGGACTCGAATGGCGATGTGAATATTAGAAGACGTGCGTTAAAATCAAGATGAGATGAAAGTAGTAATTTAAAACAATATGCCAGATTTTAAGCTATCGTGCGATATCACTATACTTAAATACCAAACCGACAATTTAACAACATTACAACTGATGTCAACTATCAATTAATTCGTGACTTAACAGAAATTACATTTTACGATGTGAAAAGAGGAGACACACGGCTGAGATCAGAAACAAACGTTCCTAGAATCGTCGCCGGCGCCGGCAACACGTGCTTATGCAAAGTGAAGCGTTTTACGATGAGATTTCACTGGAGTGTTCCACGGTAATGACATTTAGAGGCGTGACCCGCTGGCGGGCTGTACCGTACGACCACGGATTCCAGGGACGCTAAACTAAAGTGAGTTCTTGAGAACAGCACTTGGGAACAACGAGTATATTAATTTATGGCTCAGTAAATCGCTGTGTAACAATGCCGTGCGCTAATTTTACAAACATCTACTGAATCGTGAACGTTTTATCATCGTTTTGAATTGCTCTATCCAATCTATACTAAGATCTAAGGAACGGGACTTAGTGCTCACAACTGAAAATATTCGTATCTCGCTAATTCTGTAAGACGTTAATGTATTAGGATGTTTATGTATGAGTCAGTCATACTGAAATGGCTTGACTTTGATTAGGAATACAGAAATAGTCTAATTGCCGTCTGGACATGCATGTGCAACGCCCAGGGAATCACCAGTGCGTTGCCTATCTAAGAGAAAAAGTTAAGAGTTTAGTACGTAATATCTATGACGAAGACTCAATGAACTGTATGGTGTATCAGAAAGTCAGTTGAACTATCATGATTCATAGTGTTAATTTAAAAAAAAGATTTCGTAGCCATAGACAATAGCACAGATAAATGCTCAATCTTATTTCGAAACGTTGCCAAAATAACCAATTTAGGCCAGCCGACCAACGATCGATTTGTAGTTATTTATAGGAAAACACTCCATTTAACTTTGTAGACCATTCTCCCGGTATAAAAATTGCATAACAGTGAAATGGGGCCTCCATCTATAGTTAAAACAGAATGCTTCGGAAAAATGCTAGTTACGTAAAGGAAATTGTTACGAATTCAAATAAATTAGTAAGTACTTTTAAGGAAAGTGGATTGATTACGTAACTAGATCTGTTACGATTCAACGAAAGTGGGCGATTTAAACGCTTCAATTAGGGTGTGACTGAATGAAAAACTATAAATATGTCCATATTTGAACTGTTACGTGTAAACTTATGTCAATTTTGTTGGTTATAACTTATAACTGTTTTGGAAATTTAAGCTTCTTCGTTTGTGCTTCTGGTAAAGCTTCCTGTTTAATGAAGAAATTTCGATCGTCGTATTGATGATATTCTGAGGATATTTTCTGAGTGAGTATCATAGATGGGACGGTAAAATATATCTAATGTTTTAATTGTAATTGATATTTAAATTCTGTACCTACTAACATAGTGTATATGCTCCTGTTGTTACTAACCATTACGGATCGTGTAATCTGATAAATAATAATAAATAGGTATGTGGTAAAACGAAACAGCTTCAAAATAACTTACTACTGACTACCCGACAAAATACAGGATATTCTAGACTTGGTACTTTCAATGCCACACCAAAAGCTACTCATTCATATTCCACGAACGCATCTTAAGTTCAGAGCTAGTTTGTGTATAACGTTAATGGCGTAATCCACTAGGCGCTTGTATACTGACCATGTACGGCTTGGCCTCAGGTTGGCCTGACACAATGGTACCGCGCCCGGCGATAAAGGAGTCACGACGAGCCTTCCGGGACCCAGGGCGAGAGTTTAGAGGCGGCTGCGTGTCAATGAACTTGCCCCATTGGTACTATGTTGGTATAAGTAATGGATAGTCGCCTTTTTGAAGGTCTAAGTGGATGTTTTTGTACCAATTATGGGTAGATGGATGTTTGATGGCAGTAGCTTTACGGACATCGGATCTATAGGCGAAGTCGTGAGTTCAAAGTTTACCCGTTGAGCTATTGATGTAAACGGAATCATAATACAAACATAATTACTTAGCTTAAATGTGCTGTACGCACATCAAAAGTGTCTAGAGATCAAGCACGTTTTTCGCACAAGTAAGGTTTTTAAATAGTTATTAAATATGACAGCACGGTTGGCGCAGTGGCTGTGCTAATGGTTGCTGCGCTACAAGTCACGAGTTCGTTTACCGCACGGATCAAATATTTGTGTGGCTGTTCTTTTCGTGTATGTGGATTTCAATGTTTGTAAACGCACCCGCGATGCGTGATAGGTAATCGTTTTAAAAAAAGTTTATAATTTTTTAAAAGGAAATAGTTTAAAAAATCATTTTAAAAGTGGTCTTCGGTCAAGTCGTATGCCTATAATATGTATAATATCGCTCTGGGTACTAAGCAGAATCTAAAAACTTGTCTCTGGATACTACCACGACACTGACAGCGGCAAAGTAACCTGGAGGACTAACTCCCATTAGCACACGCAGACAAGGTCGTAACATACAAATTACTGCTGACAGAATCGTGTGCCGATTGCGATGATGTCGGTAATGAGGCTTCAGCGCCCTTCAGGATTAAAGCGATCGAACTATATGAGTACTAAACTACAAACAGTTGGCACAAAATTAAACTTAATTTCTGAAGTCTGCTACGAGTACCAGCTATCGAGCCGCGCTAACGTAAGGCCCGTTTACAATAGTGTCGTGGGCACAGTTGAGCAGAAAAAGAGTGGTCTTATTTGCACTTATTGTATGTATCTCGCTGAGGCTTGAGCACTTTTTTGTTTATGCTTGATAGGCTTACGCTTGACAACAACTCGCCTGATGTTAAGGGATGCTGAGGTCTAAGATCGAACGCGATTGCCTCGAAAAAACCCTTGCACTCTCGCTTTGAAGACCGTTGGATTTTAGTTGGCCCCACCAACTACGTAATGCATTCCGGCAAGGAGTAGACTAGATCTAGGTATACGGTATTGGAAGGTATTAAAGGTCATGAAAAGTCCATGCATGCTACTGTGGAACAATAGTGATTTATAAGCGGGTGTTTAGATCGATGAAAGAACTGAAATAAATGCGATTAGAAACAGTCTCTATGCACAGATTTACAATTATATAAGGCACAGTGTCGGATGTGGTCGTTTGATCCAATAGGGAGTGTCATTTCAGCTTATGCAGGATAATACACGCCCACGAACTACCTGAGACGTTACGAATACACTCGCTGAAGTTGACATTAACATCCAACCATGGTCTGCTCAATTGTAACACGAAAATGCCATTGATCACGCGTGGGATATATTTACTTCAAAGAAAAGGTCTGCTAATTTTGTATGCCGTACAGGCCTACACCTGTATTTTTCACCTGTTACAAAGGGAGTTTTTCACAAATTGATTTAGATGAACTCATAATGAGCATGACAAATTGCTGCGAGTGTGTGATACGAGTTATAGGTAGAACAACAGACTACTGATTTTCGATTTTATGCACTAAATATTTATCAGTTTATCACCTTTAGAAATTGGGAAATTTTGTCTTCGTGAATGGTGATACCATTCACGAAGACAAAATTTCCCAATTTCTGCATTAATCTCAAAAAGTCTTTATATATATATGTATCTAGACATGGGAAACATTCTAGTTAATCAATTTGAATAGACACTTTTCCAGGAGAGGTCCTAAGATAAATACAGGGTGGAAACTTTCAGCGGGGCAGTAAGGGGCTGTACCTTATCCGTTGCAGCTACTCGAAAATGGTCTTGGGAGACTATCTATATTATATATTTTTATATATTTTTTTTTATGGAATTTTGATCCCAATTCACAGTTTAAAAAAATTACAGATTTTGATGCCAATCGATCCTGTTTCTAATACTGATCAAAAACTTCTAAAGGACCAACCATCGTTGGAGTACTCGAAAAGTCGCAAAAAACTTATCCCGTACATTTTGTGTGAAAATTTTATTTATTTTAATTTTGTATATATGAAAACTGTAATAAAATATAAGTAATAAAACACCCTGATTCCTAGTCACTGCTCATGTGTGTTGCAAAAACAGAGGTCTTGAGGCCGAACTTGACAACGTCATGTTATTTTGTCACGACAAACACTTCTCGGTTCACACTTAATTGCCAATTGTTACGATCAATAAAAGAGGATAATACGACAGTTACAAGTAACCGCAATATATTTTACATGGTACGGACAAAATATATATGCAAATCTGTGGCACACATACTCGTACAATCAAATCCGTTAATATACGACTCACAAAATGAACAATAGGGTAGTGTCCTTAAAAATTCTGATTGGTCCGAAAGTTGGATTACTCAAACTTATTATTATACGTATTTTTTTTTGTCACGTACACAAAAAATGACGACGACATAGTGCGTTGAAATTGCGCGTGACGTCACGCCGTGCTACACTTTTCACGTAAAAGTGACGTCACTAGCCCCTTCTCCTGAAATGTGATTTGAGTAAGCAACAAAATATGTGTCCAATATTATTTGGTAATCTAACTGACGGACTAAATAGACTTAAATAAGCTTAATATATTAAATAGACTTAATATGTCTATTTAATATATTAACACATCCCTATTACCCAGCTTTAATAACCGTATTGTGAGCGTACACCGTGGTATATTGTCACAAAGGTCAATGAAAGTAGGCAAGCCATAATCACACTAGCATAGAGACTACAAAATATTCCCACTGTTTTAATAAATGTATATCATGTCACACATATGGTAAATGTACGCATTGTTAATAAACTTTCGTACTTTTTGTCGGCTGTAAACGAATATGAAATGCAAATTGGAACGAATGTGTCAGAAATGATTTGTATATCGATTGTGCCGTCCTTATGGGACTTTCTCCATCGATAAAGAGCACTATTTATATGCCTGATATGTCGTTTAGTGTACGTAACGATCTGGTTTTTGAATGTACATACGTAGGCCAAATTAGGAAGTGTTGTATCAAGTTGTCGAGATTCTTCAAACTTGCGACACGGGTTAGAAAAAGCTGATTTTTCTCCTTACATTGCGTCAAGTCTTCCTGTGGCTTTTTATAGTCTTCGGTATACTAATGACCCTCGAGGCATGGTCGCAATGCTGTTAACAAACTTTTCCATATTTATCTTTTTTTATATTCGAACTCTCCCGTGCTTATAGGCTTTGTCACATCACCTTTTCTGGTATCTATATTTATTTCAGCTTATCTGAAGCCCGAAGGTCTCTCTCGAATTATCTTTGTAATTATTTAGTGATCAAAAGCAGAGATATGCAATTATTAATTATGTGTCGATAAGAACATGGCCACTGCTGGACAGGGCTCCAATAAGTTACTTATATCAAAGGTTATCTAGGTACCACACGTTTCCATGAAAACCGCAACCTTTAAAACCAGTAAATCAAACTGACATTTTCTAATAGAACAATACGAAAGTTAAATTCAACTACACCTCCACCCGAGTACAGTTCCCACCAAACTATCGATCGATAGATGCTCACAAATTAAATGATTACCCAATATGTAATCATAAAGTATCCATAGAAACCAACGACGCGGTGTCCATAACATATAATCTTACAAGAAAGCGCCTCAATTCTGAGCTTTCTATAGAATTAACGCGATCGTCTTTTATTTGTTTCCGGAGGAGAACGCCTGCGCAATTACACTGGAGGCGCAAACATCATGCCATACCGCAGCTGTCATTAGACACCAGTAACAGAAAAAATATATAGAAGAAGCCATTGGCACAATTAGCTAACGTGTAGGCTTTTAAATGGTCGAATTTGTAAGAAAGTTGTAATTTACTTCTGTAATTGCCGAAACTTTTAGTTTCTCGTAATAGTAGATTACGAATATTGATGTGGAGCCAAACCAATACAGATCCACAATAGAAAAGAAAATGTAAAACTTATAATACCTATATATTAGTCATGATTACGATGTACATTTGTAGTTTGTATTTCCGCCGAGCGATCCCGTAACAAAATTCGATCATATTAACATTGGCGAGATAATAACTGGAAAGATTCTCAACGCTTTTTGACCTCAGAATAAGTAGATGCAGCAAAAACTTCAAGAAAGACATTTGATTTATGCTCGTCAGTTCAATAACGACGTACCAATATGTCTATCTATGCGGGACCGCTGCATTGTTACCCTTTTTATAACATACTCCATCGTATCATATCAGATATTGTCATGTTTTTCAAAGAGCACAAAATGAAATCGACTTTTTTATTCATATTTACTGTTAAAACGACTTTGTTCCACGCCCCGTTATAGGCCACTATAAAGTGTATAAAACGTGCAATTTCCGTGTCGCTGTGCTATTTTTTCACGACTATCCAGCTGAGAACTGATTGATAATATCTTAAGCTCACGAAATTCAATATAGTTTACCAATATTGGTTTTTGTGTGTGTAACAATCGTGTGAGTTTAACTGGGACAGTTGTTAAACAGTTGTAAAACTTTATCTCCTTGCGTGAGATCGCTTGACGGGCACCGGCCAATTTCCGTTTGTTATTTTCTGTAACTGACATATGCATCTAAATTCATACCTACCATGTGTTTGGGTAAGGTAGGTTTATTAAAAGGAAAATTTAATGAACCTAACATACGAGTAGGTTCATTAAAATTTCCAATAGTTGTGTATAGTAGTTTGTGTTTCCTATGTTTTATTGTAAGCAATTATTGCTTGAAGTTATGTTCCATGTTTAGTTTTCCCAAACGATTAGTTTTAGTACAATCGTAACATTGATCTACAAAACGGCTTCAAGGACTGTCACAACTCACAATTACAATAACACCAACTATTACATATACTCGCTATTACATAATTTACATACAAAGTAACGTTTAAATGTCCTCAATTCTGTATTATATGTAATTACAGTATCTCATGTCAATGTCAACACGCGGCTTCCCTTTTTGCGCGAACTAAACGTCACTTTATAATCACAACAGTCCTTTGTTTGTTTTCCAATCTTGTCTATAATCTCCATATTACGTGTACAACCGGGGTTTATATTACTAAGGCGAAGTAAAATTAAATTATTCTCGCTCTTGCCTCCTTGAAACAACAATGGAGTTTGAAACAATGTGAACGAAGCATACGAAGTCATTAAACTTGGAACTATTCAATAAATCTTGAATATTATCTTATAGTTCTAACGTTGTTGGTATAACATTATCTGATGCTGAAGGTTTCGTCACGGTGTTTACACTCGTCGAAAATTGATGTGAATAAGTACTCTTTCACATGTAAGCGCGTTAAGAACTAAAGATAGATCTAAAATGGACATGGCTTTAACATTTCAGACTTTCAAATTGAAAGTGCACTTCGGTCAAATAGCGTGATCGATGTCATCAATCAAGAATCATTGACTTATTCATATTAGACTGAGAATCAGCACTTCTTGAGCGTTAGAAATTACATTAACGTCTCGCCATAACACCCATCCTTCACCACTTCCTAGTGTATCGTCCTCTCGTCTACTAATTAACAATAAAAAAAACTACAGTTAATCCGTCCATCAAAAATGGTGATTAAGGCAATTTGCAGACTGGTATAACTATAATTCAAAAACCATTGCAACCGAACAACAGCAGATATATAAAGAAGAGCTCACGATCTCGCCATGCACTGGCATTGATCTAAACGCACCTTTAGATACGCATAGATTGCAGTGCGCCTACTTTTCACTTCTCGTTAATAAGACACGTACTGAGGGCTCGCCCTATATACCGTGCATTGTAATGCATAGAGCTTAATCAATCGCAATGTAGAGCAACATCAGGTAACGGGACCCGACAATGTTCACGCACGCGCATTTCATCATAAAATTTACCGTCCTTCCCTATGTCTGCAGAATAAGAACACCACGTAATTTTAATTCCGTGGAAGGCATTAACACGGATTTCTTTATTCTGCTGTGGAATACCGTCGTGGGTTAGAATGTTAGGTCGAAATGAACTGAAATAACGTGACCGAGATCTAGTACTTGCTGCAGTTTGATGCTCATGCCATTTTTCTTACATCTGATAGAAGTACGAATAGGTAAATATTCAGTATTTCTCGATCAAGCCTGATAAACTTTGGGTTTATAATTTATTTATTTACTATTGCATTCATGTCGTTTACAACGTCTTGTGGTAAATATAAGTTTCGTACAGGAACCCTGCTAGGGCACCGCAACATTGTGTTTTGCATTTTCAATTGACTGATAAATACTTGCTCCGTAATGGGATCAACTTATTTTGAATGCTACCTTTGAGTGAACAGTGCCGTCCATGTGGGTAAGTAACTGCTTTATTTCAAATACAAACATTCCGCGCCCAATATGTGACAAAGGACCGTTGGATGGAAAAGCTTCCACTTTTGGGCAGACCCGTTGACTGTGGTACGAACAAATAATCTATCGCCATTGTTCTAGGGTTCCATAGACAATGGCAAATACGGAATTCTTAAATTTTATGAATATCCATCTATCTGCCCGTGTATCCATCCGAATATAATACTTAACGAACAGACTATTCGCACTATGTCGATTAATTTTAGATAGAGGTATTTTATGTACCGTTAAACAATTTGTCACCAGATTGTTTAGCGGTATATAAAATACCTTACTTTACTTCCATAACTTTCATTCAATTTATGAAAACAATATTAGGGATTGCGCTCCCCATAAATACAAATAAGGGTTGAAAAACACACACACTGCACATCAGTGTGTTCGATGGATCCTATTAACACCTTAACTGCCAAACAATGAGACACAATAGAAAATGTATTGTTTCTCGGTCATTTGGCGTTTAAGGTGTTAAAAATATGTTTTGTTTGATTTATTTCTTTATGAGATATTTTTGTTTACACCTGCAAAACTTACTTGGTGTGTTTTCATAGTTTCTTCAAGGAATATCTACTATGAAATATTAACCTGTTTTACTGCCATCAAAATCAATTCTATATGTATCCCGACTACGAAACCCTTCACCGTCCGTGGTCACTCGTCGGTTCTTTATTTACAGTTTTTTCACGGATTCTCTATAGTACACAATTAAGTCAATTCCGTAAGTCCTTATTAAAGCAATCTCTGTGCTTTCATACCCTGTCAGTTTACATCTCGTCTTTAGTACTTGCCGGTTACTGACGCACCTGATATGTGATTATGACCCGTTACAAATGGATGATAGCATATCGTTCGTTTCCGTCCTTTCTCCTGTAATGTTTACATTACAACATTACAATATATATGTATATATATGTTTAGAGATGACGTATGGCTATCAGCATCAAGATAAGGAAGTTAGGCAGTATGAACCGAACGGATGGCGGCGGTGGTAGCTCAATGGCTAACGCGCTGAACTCGCAGACGAGAGGTCTTGCTATACTCTATTGACATGAACTATGAACTCGTTCCTGCTTATATCAGTCAGTTTTCATAAAGATTTTAAGTGAACCTATGAATTGTTCATAAGAGAATAAATTCTTTAAACCGATGGTTATTTTTTCTCACTTTTCTAATATGTCCATATTATTTTATTGTTTATATTTTTGATTGAAGAACAAAGATCAACTTACATGGTAATTCAAGATATAGGCACGCGTACTAAAATTGTTGGAATAAATTACCTACTTGTAATATCCAAACTCTTCTAAAAATGCTCCATAGATCATGTCTATTAATACTCTTTTGTATGCTGTAAGCTGCTTGTAAGGTATGACTGATATTAGTTGTTTTCCTGAAAAACGTAAGGAGTACGCGGCTGTGAACTTTTAGTGGGATTTATTTATTAAACACTCCTGTCTATAACCTGAACGTTAAATGAGATAAATAATATATATAAGAAAAAATGAGCATTAAATAAAAATATAAAAAATGCTGGACAATCCACACAGCATCATCTAGCCCCAAGCTAAACAGTGCTTGGCTTGGGGCTATATGATGTGTTATGGGTACTAGATGATTGATATACTTAATACTTAAAATATATTAAATAGATAGATATTTTTTAATAATACATAGCAAATACCCGGAACACCCGGAACAAATCCTTGTAGATCGTACAAGAAATTGTCCCAGGTCGAGAATCGAAACCACAACCTCCTGAATCGCAGGCGGACCTTCGTCCGCCGCGCCACATCTGTCGTCAAGCATAAAACAAGAAATTCATTTTCCTGGCCCAAAAAGATTAAATCTCATTATATTCTGGTAGGAATAGGTATGATGATACCCACTAGTATTTTATGTGACACGAAAAAATTCACGCCTAAATAATTTGAATAATACACTTACACTTTATAATTCACCAAATTAACTAATCATTTTATCAGTTTCAATTAGATTTTCGGTAAAGCTTTTACATCCTTACAAGCGATTAATGAACATTTAGTGCTACTTGTATAGCTATTCACGAAACCAGCCAAAGGTACTAAGCATTCATAGCAGAAGCTCAAAGGCAACTTAGTAGAGCAAGTATCAAATAAACCGCACGAACCCATTCCCTTATTTGTTCAACCTCCACTACAAACTCACAAAACAGTACAAGAACCTTTCACGGTTTGGTCAGCAGTTGTCGGTACTAGCCGGGCTCGTATTCATTAACATAATGACCCGTGTTACACAACACAATCATAGGGTAAAAACAACCGAAAGCAGCAATTTACAGTGCGATACAAACAGTGCTTGACTGCCTCTCCCCGGCAATCATCGAATAATTGCCGAGTATAAGCGATAAGTATGGTGTATACGATAATTTTATAACTATTAGGCATTCACTAATGTTAACATTACTGTAATTATGTAGATACAGACTGTAACTGTATTCCTTAACAATAAATGTCTATGCTTATTTTATAGATATAGAATAACCAATGACTTGGAAAATCCCATTCTGAAAACCAAACACAATGCTAATTTATTATTTTCAGGAGATACTGCCAAGATCTACTTCCATTCCTAATCAGAACATAATAGGATTGATATCCAAAAATGTGATTAAATACACATCGCAGTGGGGGTCTCTAACTTGGGTTGCCAATATTTGTACCTACTTAAGTACGTATTTTCCTCGGTATGTGGTAATTGACACCTGTGACATTACATCACTATTCCATACTCTTACTGTAAATAAAGAGCTTACGCTATACACTTGTTCGATGTAATCTAATCGCCGCAATCGGGAGCAGTCAATGAGGAAGCGGTGCGTCGTTTGTACGTGCGGTGCGCATGCTCATGTCCATCCTACTGCATTCTGCGGTTACACAGACCACGTGGGAACATCCACTAATACCGCCCCGTTTTTTTTTTTTTTTTTGGAATGGGCATCTCGCAGTTTATCCTTTAGGGATATTTACTGCTCAACCGAACTTTCCTGTGGGGGGCTTAATTAAAATTAAGGCCTCCAGCCAGGCATAAAAACTTATAAGCTAAGCGACTATCGCTAAGGGCACCCCCTGCGGGGTACGAACCTCGGCTTAGGACGTCGCTGAAGAGGACAGCAAGGGACAGGCTGGATCTGATTGTTGATACCGCCCCGCAAATATAACGGATATTTAAAGCCTCGTTTAACCGTATAACATAAAAAACGTATTTATATTATGGTAGGTATGTAACGTCGCACGCGTTTTGCCAAAACAAGATGCAAATAAATGCAATTAACTTAATTGTGTAACTGATCGAAAAAGTCATTGGAGTGGAACGGGCAGCGTGAAAATGCACAACGATTTACTTAAAAACCGCAACCTCTCAGGTTAGAGTGAAAGAAAAATAGTAGTAAGTTAAGTCAGTGAACGGTATCGTAGTGGATCACGACGGAGACGCCATCAGTTGTTTTTTTTTGAGCCAGTGAAAGTTCGTACTGGTTCTCGCTATAGGCTCGTCAGGTGCACGCCACAGACAATAGGCCAGTATTATGCATAATTAAATAACGTCACGCGATATTTTTTTGTGGACGGCAACAATTTTCGAATTCAGCCTCATTTTCTTTGTTTGCTCTTTGAATGGTTGTGTTAATAGTAACACAACTATTCACAGTGCGCTACGCTAGCGTGCTCATAACAACACAGTAGCGTAGGGAATCGTCATATTGATAATAAGAAGTAGGTACACAATATTACGTAAGGTAACATGATGTATGAAATAAGAGAGAAACGGCTTAGGTATTTATTAAACAGGCAAAATTATAAACTAGTAGTTTGTGCCGGATGGAAATAAATTGCTCACTTTTATCCATACCTAACTTATCTTTCGCAACTGCGTTTCTTTTAAAAGCATGTTGATGTCATTATAAACCGTAGGGAAATATTTCATTTGTCACTAGATGTTTATCGCGGCGATACAGTTAAATCTGTATGAAAACGCGTCCAACTTTGATGTGCATATTACCAGCTGGGGCTAACAATAATGTACCTTTTAACGTTGATGAGCGAGTTATTTTTTCCACTCCTTAAAAACTGGCCCACCATGTCACTGGTTGACATGCTATGCGGAATTTCGCTTTTGTAAGGAAATGCGTACGCGTATTGAAATTCAAATCTTTCGATTTCAAATGTTCTTAGTCACCCTAAGGTTATATTTAGTATGGATGGTGCAGACTATTCCATTGGGGGTGGCCACATATATCTACATATAATTATTTAGTTACAACTAAATGGTATAGGTGTTTTTTTTGTGACGTCGTCGCCGCGATGGTCGGTAACTTAAGTGAGAAATGTAAGGCCCCAGGCCTTACATTTCAAACTAATTGAGATTTCGATCTAAACCCAAGCTCCAATGTTGCTGTTGCAGTTACGTTACTATATTATTTGGCGAAATACACAGCTGTTCAAATAAAATTGAACTCAAGAGTAGGAAACGTGTAAATTCCAATGTCGATCGATCGGTATTAAAATCAAGAGAAAGCGCCCTGTGCCTCTCAAAGCCAATACAAATCCAAAGACAACACGAACGTGATAGTCATATTATAAACAAAATTAATAATTCAAGCAATTATTATTGTGCCTCGTGCCAAATATGTTTAAGTCCTAAGCAGTGCTGGGCTTTACGTCGGCGTACACTCACGCACGGACGGCCATTTAATTAATATCTTTATTATATTATTAGGCGCTGTTGCTCATTTCACGGGCTGTCAGTAGCTCCGAAGATTCCCTCCTGTTACGTTCTAACACGGCGAATAAATTGAATTTCATGTCATGTATCATTATCTAATACATCTTAGACTTTGAGTGCGATTACGACACAGTGTTGAGATAAAATAATTTATAGTTTTGTATGACTTTTTGCTGTTATTAGAATACAAACAATAGAGCTATTTAGAATACTAACTGTGAGAATTACATGGAAGAGGAAGTTAGTATTTTAGACAAATCTAACTGCCGGAACCGCACACAACAAGAAGTTATTGTGGCGAAGAACATTTTTCAGCGTAAATATTGGACAGGAGATACAGATTTGAAAAGACTGAGGGTTTTAGTTATCTATGAAATGCGGGTGCTGAGATTGAGCTTATTCCTATATATAAGACGATCTTAACATCGAGTTCCCTGCATGCCTCGTAAGAGCACGACAGTAGTAGACAGAGTAGGACCCAGTCTCACCCAGGTATCTTACCAAAACATCGCTGTCTTGCACATGAACTGTAGCATTATGCTGAGCTATGAACGAGGTCGGTCGTAGCTCAGAATGCAGAATGGAGCAGATTCTCGGGAATGGCGCATATTTTCCCCATCTTTATTTATTTTGACGTGTCAAGTTGAGGGCAAATAAGCATATTTTCTTTCTTATTTTGTTCGTCGTACAAATATCGCAAGGGACTAATATTAACACACAGCGGTTCTAAACTTAAAATATGCCTACATCCCAAGAATTCAACTGTTGAATCAAGATGGCAACTTTATAACGAACATACATGTGCTAGGTAGACGGACGTTGAAGTCGATTCACATTTACATTTGCGTCGATTCGACTCGACATCGATTCAACTGACACTTTGATCAATGATCATTGATCATTAGAAGCTCAAACGCACCGCTACAGATCCTCGGTTCAATTAGCCTGTATCTATACACAATCTAGGTATGATTGAGTCATTTCCTAGTGAATATCTTCGATATGATCTGTACGATTAATATACTCGATGGCTAAGTACCTAATGCACAGTGGCGACGTATTCACTGTATGGTTCTTTTGTTGTTTTCTTATGTGTAAAGTTAATTATAAACTAATATGACTTGGTCCCAGGTTATGGTCAGCATTGAGGTAAGACTTGCTGACTGCAGGGTTGCATTTTGGTGCATAACCCTAATAACATTTTTTCAGCAATAATGCTCTTAACATCATACAGAGTAAAACAGAGTTTTAGAAACCAAAATAAAAGTGAAGAGTGATACGCGTTACGTTTTCTGCAAATTTGCAGCAGTTAATGATACTAGCTGCCTCGATGGTTTACTGCTTCGTTGGTGTAACTGCCAAGCACGAGGTCCTGGGTTCGATTCCTGGGTCAAGCAATGTGTTATTGGGATTTTTCATTAGGAATTTCTCAATAGCAGCTCGGAGGCTCACCCCCTATCACATGGGACTTAAAAAAATAACTGGTGAATGGGGTTGTACTTTCAGTTCACCTCTGCCAAACCCTTTGGGGAATATGAGCGTGATGTTATGTTATGCAGTTAATGATAATGTAATCATAGAAATCATCAACATATGTATTATTATGTGGTATTTGCTGGAAAACATAATGCTGTCAAGAAATAATGACATAGTATAACAGCAATGTGCTATTTTGTTGACTCCTGCGTGAGGAAAACAATGATTTTTAACACTAGTCAGCGGCGCGACCTTGCTCCCTTGCACATTGAAGGCTTGACATGACAAACAGAAAAGTAAAAACATAATACCGAAATAGTGTACCTAATCTAGAATATATAATAGAGCAGAAGAGTTTGTTTGTTCGAACGCGCTTATCTGCGACACAACCAGGCGGATTCGAAAATCTCTTTGTATCTGATATCCCAATGATTGGGGAAGGAAGCTTTTTCTATCATTTGTTTTGTAGCGTTTCATTAACTTTTTTATTAGGCCTGGCGTCTTCGGTAAGGCCTATAATACATCTCATCTTTCTACTTATGTTGGTAGTTGGTCCCGGCTGTCATTTGTAGATTTTTTTTTTTTGACAGTTGTTGCGGGTAGTCAGAAGCCCGACAGTCTGACAACCAGTCTTAGGAAGTGGTATCGTGTTGTCCAGTAACTGAGTTGTGGAGGTCAGATAGGCAGTCGCTCCATGTAAAATACTGGTATGAAGCTGCATCCAGTTAGGCTGGAAGCCGACACCAACATAGTCGGGAAAAAGCTAGGCACATGATGATGTTTCCACTTATGTATGGTCAGTCCTGCTATGTCAATAAATGTAATTATGTATGAATCGATATAGAATTTATGTGTCTACTATGTTATATACTGCTCTTTGTTATTCCTATAAAATAAAATAAAATAAACGGGGTCGCGGCAGACCGACGAGAAGATGGCAGGATGCCTTGGATGGCTTTTTCGTGAATTAGCTAGAAGAAGCAAACCATAGAGAGACGTGGAAGGAATAACGGAGGCCTTTGCCCTGGAGTGGGACAAGAAATGCTTACAAAAAAATAAGGATGCTATAGATGTGCAAACGCTTGGGGGAGGCCTATATCTAGCATTGGACGTCTCTTGGCTGTGATGATGGTGATGCTGACACAATTATTTACTTACAATAATTATTAAAAAGATGAGTTAGTCACACATACTAACTCAACTTTTTGTATGTATAATGTACGTATGAATGAATAGATACTGACTGTCTGTGAGGTGGTTGAAGGCGGTGACGTCATCGTTGAGCCTACCCTCCATGCGACGCAGCTTCGTGCTCAGGTCTCGAGTGTGGAGGAACAGGAACAGTGTGCATGATACAGCCACCAGAGCCACTAGCTCACTAGTCCTGAAAAAAAAACAAATAAATTGATATCAGAATAAGAAGGATAAGGGTAATCGACCTTGTTCTAGAATGGTATCATTGGAAGTGCTGCATAATTATCCTTTTCAAATAACTTCAATGATCAGTAAAAGGTGTATGGGATGTGTAGTGCTCTAACCTCAGCTAGTCCACAAGTATTTTAATTCTTATATAAAACTGCATTGATTGCAAAAAGTGAGAATTGACGTTTTATAGCTACCATTATCATAAATCTTTGAATTTAGTTAGAAAGTATGTACTCGAAAAGTTAAGTTCAGTTACGCAAGAACATTTTCCTTTACCTTCAAAGGTTGCAATACCTGCCCTAACTGCTGCGTCTCAAAATTCCACCCTGTAATTCCCCAACGAGCTTACGCAATCTGATATTCAGATTGGTTCCACAATTTTTTTCTGGTTATTCAAAAAATATTTCCCAAATGCTTGAGTTACGGATAAAGTTAAGAATAAAAAACATTTCCTGTCAGAGTAAGTACATCGTTATCCAGCCAAAGGACAAATTGAGCCATCCGGTGATCAGGACTTTTTAAGGTACGTGCTCAGGACAGTCTCCCGTTATGTCACCATTTACAGAAACGACCAGTTTGTACTAGATCTGTATGCCGTATACTAATATCAAGGCTGCTTACATATCGATGAGAAATTAATAGAGATGTTAATAAAACTATTGTCTTCTTCGTTCACACGGATGTTATAAATGGATGCAGACAACTTCGTCACTATTCTAACCGATACTGATGATTTCATAGCGGTTATTTAACCGTAATAAACCGAGAGTCTGCTCAATTTGTTACAGCACGGCTGGCGCAGTGGCTGAGCGAACGGCTGCTGCGCCGCGAGTCGTGGGTTTTATTCCCGCACGGAGCAAATATTTGTATGACCTACAGGTAGTTGTTCTGGATCTGGCAGTTCGTGTATGCGACTTTAAATGTTTGTAAACGCACCCACGACACAGGAGAAATAACTAGAGTTTGTTTTTGTTTTAAAAAACAAAAACAAACAAACAATTTTTTTTAACAATGGTAATTTGCGCTACATGAAAAGCAC
Source organism: Phlogophora meticulosa (assembly GCA_905147745.2). Lineage (NCBI taxonomy): Eukaryota > Metazoa > Arthropoda > Insecta > Lepidoptera > Noctuidae > Phlogophora > Phlogophora meticulosa. The sequence continues at coordinate 10,621,556 of LR990533.1, read as the reverse complement.
GGCACTGGGATAAATAGAAAAGGCTACTCGAGTAATCAATCGGGTCTAAGTATCTACTTCTCGTTTCTGAGCTTTCAGTTTCGAAATATCAGTCGTAAAGAATATGGTATATTAAATGCTAAGACCTAATTTGTAGTCAGTAAACTGCTCTCTACTGCGATCTTCTTCATATTTCCATTGGATGGTTGCTTTATAAATAATCCCGATAGCAAGGCTAGTATCAACTGCCTCTTTGGACTTATTTGTAATGGTTACAGACAGCTGAGCGTCTTTTTGAGATTTTCTGTATACTAATTCTCAGTAGCTCCTCCGAGTTTAAAGAGCCCTGTACCTAACTGGTAATAGCTTCGCTAGCTTTTATATATTTCGTGAAATGTTACGTGTAGGTGCTATACCATCTCTTATCCCTTCGTGGGACACAGGCGTGACGATATCTGGTGATCGTCCGTGACATTTCAAGACTCCTCCATGCCTCGGAAAGCACGTTAAGCCGCTGGTCCCGGCTGTCATTTTAAGATCTTTGAGAGTCGTTACGGGTAGTCAGAAGCCCGAAAGTCTGACAACTAGTCTTACCAAGGGGTATCGGGTTGCTCATTAACTGGGTTGTGGAGGTCAGATAGGCAGTCGCTCTATGTAAAATACCGGTATTCAGCTAGACTGGAGGCCGACCCCAACATAGTTGGGATAAGGATAGGCAGATGATAGGGTAATGCAGTGGGCGGCCTTAACGCTACCAGCGATCTCTAACAGACAACCTTTACTTATATTCGGACATCTCTCAGATATCAGGCGCAATGTTGGGATAGCTACTTTCTCGAGTCACTTGCTCGAGTACGGTTAGTGCGACATCATGTTTTCTGTAGCACGAGTTCGCTTTAATGCACTTTTACCTTCTCTGATAGCCTTGAAAGTATGGAGTTTTATTACCTTGTTTGGATAAACTTTCCAATTGTACAGTAAGCCCACGATTTAAACACAGTTTATGGTGATGTCAATGGTACCTACCATTACTGGAATTTTAGTTATTTCTGTATTTTATTCGTTTGATTGTACCGAAAGTTGAGACATAGAAAATGTTAAAGGGTAACCAGCAGAACCCATTTCTAGCATTTTTTGTTTTTCAATGTGACAATATGGATAACTTTTATACATAAAATGATGGGTAACTTAAAGTATGACTTAGTTATCGCAATCAAAAGTCATATAAATATAGAGTGTTCAAGAAGTTTTTAAAATATCACAACACACGCAATTCAGGTAGTCGCACTAAAATAGAACGAATGTCGAAAGTTGGTTAGTATAGGTATATATAGGTATATAATATAGGTAAGGGAAACTCTTTTGAGCACTAAGGAAGTATAGAACCCGTTAACGGCAAATATTTACCAATTACTTATCAAAAGTAAACCCACGTAAGTCCTAAGAACATCTGACTAATGGGATTACGTCACGGCCAGTACTATTCTCTGTTCCACTTTGCACTGCTAGTGCTAATTCCCTTTCCCTTATACCGGCTCAGACAGGTGCCATCAAATCGTACAAGTAAAAGCTACCGGTAGATAATCCTTTCACTAACAGATAGACACTTTCATTTCTCTGTCGTTAAATTTTAAATACTTGTAAATACGCGTTGTTCTTCGAGTAGGTAATATAAGCAAACAAAGATTTGTTTGACACGCGTAATTACATATTAATTTTAATTTGCAAAACTAAATAGACTTCTGTTTTCTATTTCTAATAAACAACATTAAAATACGACACTCGTCTTAACTTTTTAAATTGTTTTAGATTTTTCACGCTACATACGAAAGTGTATGTGAAAGTTAACTATTTCTTACGTGATAAGATTGAATGATTTATTTTCATAAGTATTATCGGTCATAAAAAGAAGCTACTTTTCTAAATTTAAATCTTTACATATTTTTCTCGCTAGTATAATGACAGGTAACCACGAAAACATGTGAGAAAGTGCGTCTTTTATTTCGTGAAACTGAAAGATTTATTATTAGAAATAAACAACACCGACAAATTATGAAAACGGGGCCACACTCTCGCTTTTCGAATACCTTAAAGTTTTAATCTTCAGGTCTGTGTAGGTATTTCAGACATGAAATAAATCTCATTATTTTTGTATAAATTAAACTGAACAATAGTTTAGTTATGATTCGTTTAAATAAATTAAATGATATTGAACCCTTGACCAAGTATAATAGAAAATTAAAAATAAAGGAAAAGGAGTCCGGAACATAAGTGGCGTTCTGTAGTTTCTGCCTAACCTCATAGGGAAAAGCCGTGAGTATTTTATAAAATATTTTAAATTAAATTAACAAATGTTTTCTCAACCAAATCATCCCTTTCTCAACAATGTTGTGGTCGGTTTCAAGTCAAACTGGATACAGCTGAATACCAGTATTTTACATGAAGTGACTGCCTATCTGACCTGGTAACGCGATACTTCTTCGTTAGACAGGTTGTATTTAGTTGTTTACTAAATCCCATAAAGATTATTTAATTTGATCATCGAGATCCCACAGCACAGCATACACTCATGCATCATCAGTCATATTTTGACGACCGATGTGGGGCGGCGAAGGTCCGCCTGTGACGTAGGAGGTTGCGGGTTCGATTCCCGCCTTGGGACATATGTTTATGCGATCTACAAAGATTTGTTTCGGGTGTTCTGGGTATTTCCTATGTATAATAAAAATATCTATCTATGTAATGTATTGTACTAAGTATATCAGTCATCTAGTACCCATAACACAAGCTCTGCTTAGCTTAGGGCAAGATGATGCTGTGTGGATTGTCCAGCATTATTTATTATTTATGCAGATACTGGTGCCATGTACAGCTTTAACCACGAGAGTGTACTGTGCAATAAAAACGCGAGGACCACTGCGAACGATGACCATGTCTTATTTTTTGCCGTCTCATTCCACTCAGCAATTCAAGCGTGCAAGGTATCCTGCAGACTCGTCACTAGGCTGTAAGCCACCTATTAATAGATGGGGACAAGAACTGCCAGTGTGTAAGAAGATCTCGTGCAAAAAGTTTTTTTAGCAGTCATTTAAGAAAAAAGAAAATAAGTTACTCTGACACAGCTTTTATACAATACCACTGTCACTGTAGATACTCACAGATAATATATAACTACGGTCTCTTCATTGCTTATAGATACTTGTAGGTAGTGCATTGTTGGTATTTTACAATGATTTATTTTTTTTACTATTTTTTTGAAGTGAAACTTCTTTATCGGGGTTGGAAAAAAATTTAGTGTAACATTTTTTCGTTACGCGTCACATTTTTCAGTTACGCGCCATCTTTTTCTTATCCCTACCACGCGTGATTCGAAGTATACTTTCTCCAGCGGAGTAGGGATTGGTAAATGTCTCCAATGTATTTTGCGGCCCGTTTTGAGTAGTTACATTTTTTGAAAAATAACGTCATAAAGAAGTTTCACTTCTTACGAGTGTACGCTAGTACACGCACACATTTTTTTTTCCTTAAAAGGGGATACAGTTTACGAAAAAAAAATTAGAAAAAAAACATGTCACCTACAACTAAGGCTAAGGCTATAACTTAAGATACGACACCGATTTTCCTATAATGAATGTTTAGACAACTCTTAGAGGCTGCCTAGCCACAGTTTTCTAACAATATTGACAGGTATCAAATAAAAGAAACCACAGATAAGGATTCCGAAACTTGCCAGTTCCCTTCTGAGAAATGAATGGTAAAAAAGGAGTACTTGCTTAGGAAACTCCTTACGTTTGGTAATGCCTTACTAGACGTTGCTTTGCTTGACGTTAGAATAAACTGGCTTTAGTACTATGGATTGTCACTCCGCAGCAAAAAGCTTTCAATTTAAGACGACCTTTCAAAGTCTTTCAAAGTCTCTTCAGGCCACTGCTTAAGAAACTAACCGATGACCTTACTTAAAATTGATATGTATGATTTATAGCCATTTTCAGCTAAGCCCATTCTCTTCTCCTCAAATTAAGCATGTCGTAAAACTACTGCGCAGATAATACATACTGGTAATTAAGTTTAAAGGCAGAAGATAACTTGCGATTTAAATAGAACAAGCTGTAAAATATCCATTAGGTCCAAAGATATAAATATCACGTCGCAGGAAATTGCTTTCAGCGTCCGTCTCGATATTTCTGATACCAATAATATGAATAATTAAATAAGGTCAACGGCACATAAGAATTACGAAATACGCCATTAATTCTACGAAACAAAAGCGTAATGAATGTCAGAATGGTACTATGGACGAGACGTTGCCTATACAGTAGAGGCTGAATAAGATTGAAACGTATAAATAACATTTTCTTTGATGGTGGAGTATCCTTCATATTTATTACATATGAAAACTTTACAGTTCATAAAGTCATAGATAAAACTTAAAATTGATTGCAAATGTTGAAATCTTGTTTTTCTTATGAAAATCCGCATGCATGACATTTTATATAGGTACCTATATAGGTAGATATTTTTTTAATAAATATTGTGAATGGTAATCAGCTCCAAATCCTCAGTTTCGCGACATTTATATCAAGCACCTTAGGTACCTACCCATGTGTACCACGCATCAAAAACTGTTTTAAACCTATTTTTTTTTATTGAACGGTTTAGTTTCATTTCTGGGGTTATACAATTCGAGGCATTAAGTCGGTTAAAAGATTAGAAATAGAGAACATTTATTTGCCAAAAACGGAGGTATACATACACTATAACCTATTAGTTAAATTGATTATTTGTTTTTCGGCCAACATAAAAAATTTCTAACTAAACTGAGTATGTTGTTTGAACTAGGAAGTTTTCCACACATCAAATAGTTAAATAGTTAAAATTATTTTTTTCACAGATTTTTACTTTTCTACAGTGACCAAACGGCAGTCAAACGGTGTGTTAACGATAAGAGCAGTGGCTCACAACCTTTTTATAGATTAGGGACCACTTTGATTTCGGTTTTCAGGCACCAGAAGGTTCTAAATTATGCAGCAGAAAACACATAATTTCTGACGGAAAATAAATTTTCGTGTGTGTCGTTGACTTTTGAGGTTTGGAAATTTTATCTTTTTGCGGACCATATTCAAGGTCTTTCGGACCACTGGTGGTCTACAGACCACAGTTTGGTAACCAATGACTTAGAGATTACGTCTACAAATCAGTTTACTGGTTAGCTAGATATATAAACATAAAAAATATATATTATTTATGTAATTGGCTTCGTATAAGTTGTAAAGATATATTCTTAAGTGACGTAAGTATTAATTCCGTAATTAAAGAAATACTTGCAAACCACGGGTATAAAAAGCCCTTAATTATTATTGACGTTGTAACTTGCCAAGAAATTAACGGATGCCAGTCCTCGTTCATGTTCTAATTATAACTAATTATAAACCTAATGGGTTCTCATTTAAATGAAGCATGTTTGGAAACAGGATTTTACAATAAATTTATAGTCCTATTAATTACGTGTGCATAGAGGAGACGAAAGAATTGTGACCTTATAATATAATTAGAATACATTTTATAAAAAAATAATTAAAAAAAAAAAATTTATTTCGGACATTATACATCGATAAATTGTTAGTAAAAATGAACCTTAAATACTATGTTAGTAAAACATGTCGGTTCGTCAGGTAATACATAAAAGGGCAATCAAATTTCCCCGCAATGACATTCAGGAGGCTGTTCGAGCTGCCCCGGACCCTCTCCTTAGCGATGCAGCACGCTTACGTCTGATCGCTGGGAAGCTATCAGTGCACTTTTGTCTACCGTTTTGGCTGGGTGCATAAAATTCGTGTATTTTATACGTGTTACACATTTTAGTGTGATTCAATAAAAAGAGTTAAACATATAAATATGTCCCTGTACCCCGACATATTTTTGGTCCTTCGAGGCGGATATTGTAAACTAGGGCGTTCGGTGTGTTGAAAACACCGAACAAATGAGTTTATGAAAATATTTGGCTGAATGTAACTATCGTCCATTTTATATACATAACTTCAAGCTTGTACTCTACGAAGGGTTAGTAATCCTATGACCAACAACCGGGCACAAATGTAGACTTCAGGCTGTCACTAAGAAACTCGGACGGAAAACCAAATAACATTTTGCCTGACCCGGGAAACAAACTCACGACCTCATGCTGAGCAGTAGCGCTTGGGGAAACAAGACCAACGAGGCAGCCATTGTTATCTGCAGGCCTGCACATTATACAGATTTTGATAAAAAGATACTGAATCTTGACGATATCGAAAAATACATAAGTCAACCTACACCATGTGAAATACATGACGAATTAGTTCAAGAACTAGTTTCATTGAACTCCTAGCTTTCACGAAATTCCAGTAAAAACCTTTAAAGGACATATTTCTCCACAAAGATGCAGAACGTCCACACGGATGGAAAAGTCACAAGAGTAAATAAAATAGAAAGTGGTGGCCGCATGTTTGCGGGCCACACGTGGTACACACTACAAATGGCCACATATGGCATTGCAAACTGTCTGCCGAAGAGAAAAACTATTGTATTATGATTTTATTACATCTCTACGTGGTTTGGTAGACAATGGCGATGACATATGTCATAAAATAATAAAATGTAGGTCGTTTGTAACTGCTTTTATTCGAACGTTATGGAACGAAGAAAGAAATCAATGGCCATTTGACCCAGTTGTAATGGTCAATTTGAGGCTTGAGGGCAATTTGATTTAAATAAAGAACAACGTAATCAGCCTATGGGTAATGTTCCTACTGATCATGAGCGTGACATCCACTCAGTTAGAAAGGAAATGGGCCGTAAACGTGTCCACCACGCAAGCCCAGTATGGGTTGGTGAATAACGCATATCTTCGAATTTTTGGGTATTTTTTTCATAAATATTGCAGTATTGGTGAGATAGGCGTCTTTTACTTCTCGCACAGGTACTTTTTAGGCTTTCCGTATCCGAAGGGTCCAATCGGAACGCTAATGCTGTCACCCACGTGCCCATCTGTTCGTTCCGTCGTCTGTCAAATTGTTATAACAGCCAAACGGTTGAAGCGAGTCTTATATTATCACAGTATAAGCATCTTGTTGTCCCAAAGCCATACAAACTGTAAAAACATATTTTTAAATGTTTTTAATGGGGGCTCCAATACTGCTAATAGTACGGAAGCCTAAGTGTGCGAAGTCCGACACGCACTTGGCTGGTTTTATTTTTATTTTTTGTACAAACTTGTTAGTTTTTTGTCGTTTGTATGTCCTGTCTCTTTATTCCGGTTTCCTTCACTGTTTTAAGAGCAGCGGTGATGAAATAATTTACACAAAGTAAAGCGCCCGACTAGGTTTGAACTTCGACCCACAACTCGTAAGTCGCGGCCATTGCCACTGGGCTACCGTTGCAATGTGGTTATTCAATCAGGATTGATTACAACGCAGAGAGACTACACTTTATAGTGAATTTCTTACCACTTCGTCCTCTTATACGCTGCGTCTGAGAAGTGTGTAGCAAAATAAATGGCATCCCTAATAAAATCAAATTGGGTTTCCATCTTCTAAAGTAAGTTATGATAGTAATAAATAAATAAATCTATACCACCCTATGTAAAGAGTAGAACAGCAACTTGCAGCTATTATAAATCACAGACTACGTTTTACAGTAGTCATAAAACCTATCTAACTAGGTTCATGTAGCATGTGTTAACAGAAGGTTAGATCGCGTGCGCACTAAACTTAAGTCGACACGTGCCTGCGCCGGCGCAGGACGCTAGTCAAACGGCCCTGTTGCGGCCAGTCACTCATGTCACACGCACGTGTATTAAAAAGGAAATCTCTGATCTAACGTTAACTTTTTATAGGCTGGTAACATTGTTACAAAGTAATTATGGGGTTGACTACGACATTTTTAATTGCGCAATAAATTCTTGATCTGTCGTTAAACTGTGGTCAAATTACTGATTATACAGCTGTAAGCGGTTTATTGGAGTTTAAATCTGTATTCAAAATAATTGTATACAATTGAATTATAAATTTCCGTTTTATTTTATTATATACTTGTATAAAAAGGAGAGGATTAAATCTTGATTGCGGCTTATAAGAATCGTTAAGGTACTTGTAAGCAAAATCAGACTAACAAAACCATTGACTGACAGTGGATAGACGCTTTAACCTTGCCTCCTACTCTGACTAAGATTTATTTACATTGGACTGCGATTTAATTGAAGATTCTGCGCGTTTTGTGCTACCAAGAGCAATTTAGAAAATGTCTTCCCCTTGAAATAACAAACAAATTAAAACGTAACTAGCGCAAAGAAGTTCAGGCAAAAACACGAACAGATTACATTTAATTGTTGTCATTGTTCACTGAACACGGCGTAAACATCTTAATCTCGATTCTAATCCGATATCAGAGAGAAAGTAATACAAGTTATCACGCCTTTATAAACGAACTTAAAAAAGAGGAGATTCTTTTTTTGTGTCGAGTAACGTGCTTTTTATCCTTTTGTAAAGGAAGCCTATCATGTGGTTCTATAATTTTAACTTTGGACCTAGTTAGTTTAGGAGTAGTTTCAGAGAGTTATCATGCACCATATCGTTTCTCGGCCCTTTGGCTAAGATCAAAGTGTAGTATCAATGCAATGTTGTTGTTGCTGGGGAGTTTGATCCACCACTTCTTCTTCCCAGCAAAAAACACTAGGAAGTGGTGAGGGGTGGGCGTTTTGGGGGACTGTCTTATGTAATCGTTTTGACGTTCAAAAAATGCTGATTCTCAGCCTAATTTGAATAAATGATTTTTGATTGATTTTCATTTTGAATGAGGAACCAGTAGAAAGATCAGATTAATAATCAGATTTTTGTAAACTGACGGAATGTTCGGGGCTCGCTCCACTCCCGTCACAGGTCAGCATTGCAGTGCAGCAGCTATCTGCACGGAAATCTATAGTTATCTGACATAATACCTTTTTTTTACATCATCTGTGTCATCTGTGATAGTGTTCACACTGTAAGTAGTTGACACAAATTCATGTAACTACATACTGCACATTAAATTGTGTGGAGAATTTAAAGCAAAATGAAACTATAGTGTTTTTTTATCTCGTAGTGATCCTTTTAAAGGTTTTTTCTTTTAAAAACGTTTTTCTGTTACATTCATCCGAACACAGTCGAAAAGGCATTTTTTTCTCTAGCCAAACAAAAGCAGTTACTATTTTAATTATCTCCATAAAATCGTATTTCACTTTCATCTCGCCATGAAAATCACACTTGGCACAAATCCGGTTACGCGGCCAACGAAATAAACGAAGTAAACCGATAAACCTACAAACAAAAGAAACATTAAAACTGCGCTTTATTTATACACCGGCTCACTTTTACATGTTCTGTTTTATTTTCTTAACACCAATATAACGATAAATATCATCGAAATGAAACAAAACCACAAAGCACACTTATTGTAAATATCAGTGGGTTATAGATACGAGTTTTCACCGCTGAAGCTTGATAATGTGACCCACAAGAAAGCTGAGTAAACGAGATCGTCTCTCAAAACCGCATGCAGCATGCTAGATTCCAGCAGGCTGTGGTCAGTAGGTACATGTCGATACGCAATGGCGTCTATAAGGAAAGTTGTCTGCAGGATCCAAATGCGTCACAAGATTTGACTTCCATGAATACCAATTTGTATAATGATTACTGAAATAACCATTTACCTACTTAGTTGCAGAATTTAAATATCTTGGAGTGAGGAAAACCTACCTATTTTGATCACAAGATATAGTTTTTATTGTAAGAACTTAAGAAATTGTCGGAGCGTGACGTATGAGAAGAAGCTGATAAATAAACCAAAAGATTGTTTACCATTGTGTACGGTTATCATTGAAATTAGTCTAATCAATCCTATTTCAATATAGTTATAAATATCTGTGCCAGTCTTAAAGCTGATCTTTTACTATGTAACTGTAGGACACACGCACCTATGTATGTGTGAATTAACCCCAATAGCAACTAGCGTAGGTAATAAGTCTCGTTTTCTTTAATTGCAGTACCCCATTCTACTAATGAACATAATATTTGTCTGATAAACACAAATAATGCTCAGTAAGCAAGCGTCAGCTCACCTACTAACAAAATCAGTGTCAGTCCCCTCATTTATCAGTATCAGTACTACGCAGTGATCCAAATCCCGGCACCGTGTAAATGCAATGAGTTATGCTTCATCAATTACGTCTAGCGTCAGTACTATAACGCATCAGTTGTTGCTTGTTATATTAACCTATAAATAACTTTCACAGGCTGCGCAAGCGCATCGATCTCCCCGCGCGTATATCAAGCCGCGAAAGGCTCATCTTATAAATCTAAATCATTTTTATATGTTTAACTATCGATCTGGTTTATTACATCACATAAATTTATTAAATATATGCATTATTCTTGTATTACATATTTTTATTGGAATACAGGTTATGGCTTGACTCATAACATGCTAGACTGTAATAAATAGACAATTTATGCAATATTTGTGCTCAATTTATTCACACGTGTATTTTGGATATGTGGAAAAAATATGGCTTGCAGTTAAAGGTCGTAGGCCTGTTGCCTACGACCTTTAACTGCGTCTTGTAAAATAAAGATAGCAACAACAACTTTTCGTTTCGTATCTGCATTACGTATCTACTCGTATATTACACTGTTTGGGACTAGGATGTGTCCACGTTATTCACGATCGTCAGGAAAACCGCACTCTCACTGGGTAATGGATGGATCGACAGCCCAACTAGTTAAACAGAAAGCCGACCTTAACAATGTGGTTCGTTGATTAGCCATAAGCTGTTATTCCTTTATTAGATGGAGGTCTGAACGTTTTATGAGCTAAAGTACTAAACAATTAGCAGTTGTTCCACGGCAATACCACAACGGGTAGAGACTGAAGTCTACATTAAAGAGATATCGATCGCCACACACCAGCTACCTACAGACTGCCCGCAGAGAATAAAAAGTTAAAATTATTATATCAGGAAAAAAGTAATAAAAAGCTACAATTGAATTACTTCTTCGACAAACCTGGTGCGCAACCAATCGCTCAGTATTATTGACTCTACATGGAGCGAGATCGCAAAAAATCAGATCATCGTCCTCAGTTTTCTCGGGTTAGCGAATCTCAATTAAAACATTCTATAAATAAAGTAAAATCGTTACGCGTGCGCACATCTACCCAGTAAAAGTTATCATCGTCAATACCTTAGATTACCTATCGTTAATTACGCTTTAGATTTTAGTCTTACTATTTAAACGGTAGGCAGGCAGAAATGCGAACGCGAATATCAATAATCATTAAGAGAATTATTTGCTGTACTTAAACGTTAAGTACTCGTAATCCTGATTTATGAGGGCATTGCCCTCGAATACATCTGTACCTATTTAGGTTTCCAATAACCTTGACTTGACTAATTATATTTAAGTTCCGTATTATTATAGTTAAATATAAAGTCAACAATAAATCTGGCGCACGGCACGATACAGCCTCTTTCCCCACATTTTCGTTTAATGCTGGTAATTTTTTGTCAACATTGATGACATTTTTTTCCCAGTTGTAAGCCGAAATCTTGTTATTTTTTTTACCGTAACACGCAATGACTTGCGATCATTACCTCGATCGGCTACATGTCAAAAATTTTGCTCCGTTTTTTTTGAAGCAGGTCATCATGTTGTAACGACATTATATTATTAAAAAGACATTGTGCCCTATTTTTTACGGTAACCGAGAAAAAAGAAAATGCAATTTCTGTTTTCCTCAACAGTTTTGGTGTTCACTAAAAATGAAGTTAAGCGCTTTAAAGCGACATATTGAAGCAAGCATTTTTCGTATCAGGCACTAATGTGTAAGTGTTCAGCAATAGAGTGAAATAATTTAGCACCTATCTGAGGAGATTAGGGCACATAAAGTAGGCGTGGATGTAGAAAGCTCTGATAAATGCGTGGCAGGCTTAAACTAAGTCTGGCTGGAGGCGCGATTGGAAAGCTGGGTGCAGCCGGTCCACTAACGGGTTGCAGCGGCTTTCCATGGCGAGATGCGCTTTCTGATATCAAATACCATTATATACTGGTAAATGTACTGCATTGTCACCGATTGGTTTGCTTCCAGCCATTGATGAGCGTCGACAACGGTACCAAGCATCGTATAATGTTGCAATATGTATGAAACAATTAACACAGCATTTGAACAATCTTCCTGGAGTTTCAATGTTACGATTTTAATACTTTTCTGAAACCATTACATAAATAGGATTACTTTTTATAGAACCGTACCATTGCATGCACATGCAATATTTAGTGGCTTATCTACAATATTATACACCCGTTTTTACAATATTATAATGTATTATGGAACAAAGGAGAGATTTTCAAAAGTGTAGATGAATGTTTGAGTTCCATAATTTGGCAAAGAACCATTGTAATGCATTATACTACCATCTTGGTCTACTAGTGTTTGCAAGCACGAGTGTTCAATTAGCGGTCGGTGCCACCTGCGCGCCTGCGCCTGGCTCGATCTCCGAATCGGGTTGAGTATTATATAAGTCATTCCATTAAGAAATTATAAGTGGCAAATCTGGCTTTGGGAATTGTGGAAGGAAAGCTGGCGTAATGATATTTTTTATTAACCCATTGCACACTCAAAATGGCAATCTGTATTACCAAGATAACACTTCCAGTTTAAGTAACATCGTTGGAAAAGAAGACCGCCTCAATAACATACAATGTAGTACCATATAAAAGTCCCGCCTACCCTCATCCTCACCCATAAATGGTGGAAGCAGAGCAGAAGGTTAAAGATACACCTAACGGCCGTAATAATCGTTTTATTGTACTTAAATGGTCTCTAACGAGGTGTATGCGAGACTAAAGACTAGTGCACAATGGTTCAATGACAACTACGTTCATGTGAACTTAAGCTTTTTTACTGACACAATGTGTTGAACCTTGACAGGGGCGAATACTTAACTAATAAAGCAGTATCAGTAGTACTGAAAATTGGTAACCTAATATTGCTGACCTGGTAGAGGAATGCATCGATTAACGCACATATATATCTATAGGTCTTATATAAGATAAGATTGCCTGAGTATAAATAGTAATGTTCTATTAATGTAATAAGAATCATCTTCTGCCTAGCCTTTTTCCCAACTATGTTGGGGTCGGCTTCCAGTCTAACCGAATGCAGCTGAATACCAGTATTTTACATGGAGCGACTGCCTATCTGACCTCCACAACCCAGATGCATTAATACATATTACAAATTTAAAAATATTCTTTAGTGTATAAAATTTGAGGGTTCGTAACCACCATGGTTATAATGCGATTAAAGGCATATTCATTGCGTTTACTTCCTTAGTCTACCAATATGAACAGAGCTTAGGTCGCTGTAAACATCACGAGAAATCGTGGCGAAGTGTTGAGAATAGGACTTTAGTGCCAACCGAGCTATCTGGGTGCTTCTTCTTGCTACCCACTTAAATGTATACCTGACTGTAGGACAGTGCATTCTTTATGTCACATAATAGATTAGAATGGCGTTATGTAAGTGCATTAACCAGTCAAACAGCTAATTTAAATGTCACTGTTTTTGGGACGATGGTATAAGGATTTAAAAAAACAATTGTAACCTCAAGCGGAAGATGTCTTCCGCATGTGGTTTCTGGCTTCAATTGTTTTTTCGATAAGACAGATAAATTATGTAAGTGTTAACATAACTTATCTTAAAATAGCAATGTATCATCCGTTGCACAAAGAGAACGTGTCTCCAGACTACAGGCGGCGTAATCTTTGGTTGCGATTTATTTATATATTCACTCGGAAGAATAGGTGGCCTGTTCTCCGAAGAGGATCTTGACGAATGATTGTATGTAACTGCTAAGCATATATTGCTATAACTTGGCCACTTCTCACTGACACCACAGGTCAGCATGTTTAGAGATTTTTTTTTTCAATCTGTATTCTCACAATATTCTTAAAAAGCTCGCTAATGCTTGCCAACGCCCTAAGCGTCTGGTTCAGGAAATGGAGAATCGAGGTAAACCCCGACAAGAGCCAGGCGGTTTCATACTCCAGGAAGGGTAAAAACCCATCCCCTCCTCCCCCGATCACCATGTCCGACAAGCCGATCCCCTGGGGGGAGCAAGCTAAGTACCTGGGGGTCATCCTTGACCGACGCCTTACCTTCCGGACGCACATAATGACGGTGCGACGGTAATGATTTTGCAGAACCGTTTTCTCCGTCGAGCTACGGGAGCCCCGTGGTTCGTTAGGAACGAAAGACTCCATGTAGATTTAAAAATCCCCACCATCCAACAATTCATGAAGCATCTCACTGGGCGCTTTTTCGAATCAGCCGTGCGATACCCAAACCCACTTGTCGTCTCGGCCTCCCAATACTTCCCTACCAAAATTGGTAAGATTCGCCGCCCAAGGCATACCCTAGTCGAGCCAGACGACGACATAACCGTCATCCAGGAGAGCAGTAGGGAAACTAGCACTCTTAGAAAATACACACGCACAAACCGACCCACATTCCGGCCTCGCCGACGATCGCCCTAATTAGTTAAATGTAAATTCAATCTTTAGACTCTACAAGGCCAGCCCACGTAGCTGAGTCAGTAGCATATAAAACCCCCAGATATAATAATAACGAGACCCAGCCTTTGTTTTTGTTAAGAATTCAACGACGCCCTAAGCCGAGGTTCGAGCCCCACAGGGGGCGCCATTAGCGAGCGGTCGTTTAAATGTAACTTGTAGTTAGCCCTGGCTGGGGGCCTTCTTGTAAGGTCACCACAGGATCGACCGGTTAAGCAGTAAACAGCCTTATAGTGCTGAACTGCGAGTGGCCCTACGTAAAAAAAAAAAAAAAACATGCGAAACATGACGGGTACGATTGTTGAGTATGCTAAATTTGGAACCTACCCAAGATTAAATGTAATAATGTTTCAACCACAATTTATTGAGATGATGTGTGGTTGGTTTGGCTCGCTGGTTTAATTTTCGCAATGAAGAATATTCATAAATCCTATGAAAATTTTACTTTTTTATACATTAATTTTTATACATGCCAGCAATCGATTTTTAAGAATCTGTTATTTTTCAGTGAGATGAAACTTAGAAGAACTATATTTCTCTCGGTCAAGTCAAAATATATATTGCTATAACTGTGCCTCCAATTAAATTGGTGCCTGTAAGGGCGGATGATGAGGAGAAGAAGATGAAAACTTGAGCTAGCTAACGTTACGCCTGTGTTCCCTGAACGGTTAGGCAGAGGTGTATCCATAGTACCCACGTTTTCATTTTGGACTAATTTCCACAAAAAAATAAGTAATAGAACCTTATTTTTTTTTAAACTTTGCCCCCTACTAGGAACTTCTCTTGTGTGTTAGGAGCGTTCGCAAAAACTTAAAGTCACACACTTAAACAGCCAGACTCGGAACAACAAACTGTAGATCATACAAATCCCGGGCGGGAATCGATCGCACGACACGCGAAATTAAGAAATATGGGACATTGTCACTCTTAACACCCGCGTCGACACAACCAGGCCCATTTACTTTTTGCCATATAAATAAAGGACTTTACACTAACGGCCAACGTAACTATAGGTTACAATTTAGTCGATGGGCAAGCAGGAGCACGTTCATGTTTACTAATAACTTAATGCAGCGATAAGCATCCCAACTAGTTTGATTATGGTAATCTTCGCCCCGTGTCGTGTTCTGTAAGCCATGAATTACAAACGGTAGCTAAGTTCAGTTTAATATTAACTGCTAAGTTAAATAATGTGGTTAGGTTAGTTATGCTTAACTGCGTGGGTATGGAACTTATGTGGGTAAGTTAAATTATTAACGGCACAGTAAGCTGTCGTCGCGTATTAGATAATATCTTGTGGAGATGATTTAGGTATCATACTTACATAAATCTAAGACTATTTGATTTCCTGAGTGTGTCTTGTATTTTTTTTGTCTTTTCTTCTTTCTTCTTTTATATTACCGAAGAGCAGGAAAATCTTTTTCTCTTTACTGTTTCTTGTCACTAAATTCTATTAATACTCGTACATGAGAAAATAGAATAAAATAAATAATCACAAGGCATCGAAAAATTCATCCGCATCACTGTCAACGGGAAAAGTGCCCAGAAGGCTGGCATGGTGATTCTTTGGCCAAAAAAAAGGCCAGTCTTCTGGTCGGGAGTCGACGAGACGCTTCGCGATTTCTCGGAAAAATAAATGGGCACACGGACCCCATGGCCCTAGCATTTCAACCCCAAACTTCTAATTAGTTATATATATATATAACTTCCAATTAGTTTGTTGTACCTGCAGAACCCACACCTGCACAGTCCACCGTACTAGGAAGATGGGATGGCGCAAGGGTTTCGACACATGTTGCATCCCACACCAAAGGCCTACCCATCTTCCAAGGTATTATGGTCCATCCATCTGGTATCTTCCCAAATTTACATTTTCTAAATTCTTAAACAACTTTACGAAAAATAAGACATTATCACGCTTAACACCCGCGGTGACACAGCTAAACACATTTTTTATCTATTCTATATCTACTACTCGTAATAAATAAAATTGAACTGTTTGTCCAAAGATTGCAGTGAAAGATTACCTATTAGAAAAAATAATTAGCTGTACTGTTTGTCCAAGCACTGGACATAAATAGACGTACGATGGTAAAAGTTAATTGAATATGGCGCTGAGCAAAATATCTTCACTTAAGTGTCGTAAAAATTATGAGCAGTAAAATTTAATAAGCGACATGTTTTCGACGACACGGTTGGCACAGTGGCTGAGCGATCAACCGCTGCGCCGCGTGTCGTAGGCTCTATTCCCGCACGGAACAAACATTTGTATGGCCTACGGGTAGTTATGCCGCTGGTCTGGCTGTTTTTGTATGTGACTTTAAATGTTTGTAAACGCACCCACGACACTGGAGAAATTCCTAGTATTGGTAAACGTTAAAAAAAAAAGAACTTGTAAATGAAACACTCAAAACTAAGTACATGATTAAATCAAGCAAATGAATTTACAGCCTGTAATCATTCTATTTAGTCGGACACGTCATAGCGTGTAAACTATAAATCCACTGGTAATAGTAAATAAACATAGTTTATTAGCTTCTCAGTTCACAGTCGTTAGGTCCACAGTTAATTCGGTAATGGCAGTAGTTAGCTAACTAACAGACTCTGGTTAGTCGTACTTGTAGCTAACTGCCATCGTAACTCACGAGTTACGGTAATATGACGGGTAACGTTCGTTGACTGTCCTAAATTTGGTATCCATGAGGAATTGAGAGTTGGAATTGGAATTTATTGAGATGATTTCGTTTTTTTTTTTTTTAACATTGCACCACCTTAGGAATTTCTCCTGTGTCGTAGGTGCGCTAAGCATTTAAAGCCATATACACGAACAGCCAAGCCTGGAACAACTACCAGTAGGCCATGTAAATATTTTTCCGTGCGGGAATCGACCACACTATACGCAGCACGGCAGTCAGCCACTCCGTGCCGTCTAGGTTCGGCTCGTGGGTATATTTTCCGCAATGAAAAATGTTCAAAATGCTTATATCTGTGGTGAAACTTGTATCTGCACCTAGATTCAGGCAATACATTCTTATATTAAAAAAAACAAATTAGGTAACCATCACACAAAACCAAACATAGACCACCTCTACATAAGCAAGAATGAATTGTGATTGTATTTATTTCATGTGTTTTCCTGTGGTGGCGCCCAAAAAGGATTATTCCAAAGTGGCTAAATTATATCAGCCGCACGTCGGTCGATTGAAGGTTAAGCTAAGCTTGCTGAGGATGGGCCGTGAATGAAGCTCTCTTAAAGCACAGTAAGCCGTTGGTGACTGCTGTTTTTTATAGATCTCTGAAAGCCCTTACTGGTAGTCAGAAAAACCGAAAGTCTGACAACCAGTCTTACCAAGGGCAATCACGTTACCGAGTAGGTGCAGTCGATGTAAAATATTGGTACTCAGTTGAGCTTCCAGTCGGAAGCTGACCTCAACATGGTTGTATATGCAGCTGCTGGAAGAGTAGATATTCATTCATCTGTCTATTCTATCTAAATTACTTTTCTAACACCACTCTTAGGTAAATACTTTCCCCATAGCTTCGACACTATCCAAGGTAATAATTGAAGCAATTAAACCACTTTGACATAGTTTTATCTCACTTAGCGCAACATAGCTCTCATCGGCAGAGGCAATTAAAATTGCTCGCAGCTCTGTCTAAGCCTTATCTGAAGAATAGGCCGGGCTAAGGGGCTTGTTAGTCGATTAGTATAGGAGTACATGTAGTAATCAGTGCAATCAGTGCTTACGTCTGTGGACATAGGCAGGTTAATAATTACTATTCAAATATTCTCATAAGGGTGTGCTGGTGTCTACTCAGTCTAAATTCGTATATAAAACACACAACCTACTCGTTACTCTAATAATTCATAATGGCCAATTAACTGAAAGAATAATTTCTCTGACAGGCAACGTCAGCATCAACACTGAAAATACCAGATATCCTGCTAATAATAAGTATATACCTAAAAGAATAACCCGACTACCCAAACCAGCCCTGACAATCATACCTTCGACATATCATGTAACTGATATAGGTTGGTCAGCAATTACTTACTATATACAACATGCACCGGTGGTTAAGGCAATCAAATGGATCAATATTATCTCGCAAGATTTAGATGTTTTTAGTTGTACATTGGCGGAATTCGAAAGGACGACACTTTCCTATTTGTCAAGATAGAAGTGTGACGTTAAGAGTATTTTGTTGTTTGATTGTCGAATTAGGTTAGCCTGTAAGGACAATTGTAACATGTATTTTAATAAATAAATATATATATACGTACCAAAGAACTCATAACAAGAATAACATGTATATCTATGTCTAAGTAGGTAGCAACAATATTATACAATAGCCTTCACATGATTACAGGACGCTAATCATTATACAACGCGAGCGGCATCCACTCCAATTGAAGTCTTATCATTAGGAGTAGCGGTAACCAGAGATTAATGTACTACTCCCCATATATATGAATTTGGAGAACGACGTCATAAATTATATACTAGAGAGGCTATAACTCATACGCTCGATAGATTAGCAACAATATTTGTTTTAGTACGAAAAACGGATGCATTTCAGTAATTTAAAACTTGCAAAATGTTAATGTGTGTTTATTAAGCGGTATAACTCGGCTATTCACATAAATTTAATGATGTAAAAAATAATTGTATGCATATTCTCACGTATTTTATTTATTAATTGGGCAAGTTTTGTGATAATTATCGCTCTATCACCCATGTTTTCTGTCTCATCCAGACATATAATGTACTACTTTTATTTTATGGGACGGACATTTGCAGAATTTTAGGTGAATGACGTCTTCATTTACCTAAAATTCTGCATAAATGTTTTTCGCGATGACACTTTACCAAATAATTCTACTTAAAGCAAACTCGATTAAGGTGCCTTAAGCTACCTCGGAAACATTAAGTCCTGGCTAGATATATAATGTACTCAATGAAATACGAAAGCGCACTTCCTCATGAATAAAACTATCTATAAAACCAGCTCTACACGCAAGACCAAGAGTAACAACCAATATTGTAATAAACTACAAAGCAATAAAATAAATATGAGGGGAACAGACCCTGGGATGAAATAATGATAGCGCTGTGCATTGTGCAAGTTCCAATGGTCATATTTTGTATCTGTGCAACTGTGACGAAATTAACATACAGGAACTCCTTTCACAAAAGTTTACGCAACTTATTATTTTTTTGGAAAAAATAACAATTCTTTTTTTTTTGGCGTTGCGTCTAGTTTGCATAAACACGAAAGAACTTTAAGATTATGTTTCTATAAAATATGTGTTGCATATTTTGTTAATAGATTGTTCTTATGCCTGAAGCTATTACGGTACAAAATAAAAAATAAAAACATATTATTAAAATTAGTCTGAGAATATCTCTAGTCCTCCTTGAATGTCGTATAACATAAGACAGTCCCCAAAACGCCTACCCTTCACTACTTCCTTGTGGTTTTGCTGGAAAGAAGAAGTGGTGCGACACTGGTTATTGTACGAGTAATAATAAATAAATAAAAAAAGGTAATCTCAAAACGAAGACTTCACCTGTCTCAAAGACGGTAATAGTATACTGCCTCGTATACCAATTTAAACGTAAAATTAATGGATCGTGTTGCTTTATCTGACTTTACTTACCTACTTGAAAAAAAAAGATGAAAAAAAAATGCATTAGTGTACTAGCCAGGATCTGACTGTACAAAACTACATCACATATTAAGACATTTTATACCACGCAAGCATAACCGGTACCGGGAGCAAAAACTAAAACTTCATAGATATGACGGAAATGAACCACGCATAAAACAAAGGATGGTGTTATGCAGGACGTACCCACAACTTATCCGGGATGACAACAGCAATGTGCCCCGCGGTGAGCTCGCTTTTGTCGGCGTTGCGCCCGCGCATCGCGGCCTCAGTAATTAGCGACCGTTCATTAATCACGGATCCGCCTTTGTGTGGGGGGCCAACGAAGTAAAAGGCTTTTGACATTAAGATTCAATTACTTTTATGATTATTGTAAAGGAATTTAATGGCATTTTGAATGTATGATTGTAAGTACTGCTCTTTCATGCATTAAGCTTTCTTACCTACTGCGAATTAGATAATTCGTATGTAAAGGCTTTTGCAATTACATATGTGCCTTAAGTTTAAAAATGATCTGGAAATCAGTGTTTTTTTGGACATTGAACAAGTCTCAGTTTTGTCTATTATTCTAATTTAGTTCTGGTCAAATGTAGTCATAATTTGGGACACATAAAGTTATTTACAGAAGACACATTAATTTTACACATTTAATCGTAATACTGATTTACGATTCGCTACATTTACACCTATTCCTGGTACAATATGATACTTAAAGCATCCGCTTTTTAATTACTTTTTTAATTGCCGTTTAGCTTACGGTACTTCAGTAGTTTGGCAAACATGTCGTGTTATTTAACCAAATTAGATTTTTCCATGGAATATTTACTCTAGAGGTCATTAAACTCTCTGTGGAATGTGAAATAAGTTAAAGGATGATTCTTATTATTATCTCATTAAGTATGTGGATAAAAACCTGTAATTATTGATATAGATACAGGTACTTATCATTACTAGTGTTCAGTGGTTGAAATTCGACTGTTTTACCTTTTCGCTTCCTTTTCCATATAAACTTTAACTGAATGAAAAATCTCACACTCCTCCGTTTTTTTTAACTTTTTGCTTTACGTATTAATACTAAAATAATGACTCGGATACAGTTACATACAATACAATTTAAATAATCATACAAATACTATCTCCTGCCCATCGCTAACGGTATGAACTATAAGCAATTTAAATTTATCCAACAGTACTGACAGGTCACGGTAATCGTTCTGCGTTTGTTTGCCGCGGAACATACGTCCATTAGCTATTGAGCCGTTTGTCTATAGTCTAGACGTAACTGTAAAGTAGGTCTTTAATAACGAGTAAATATAACATTTTCATAAATAAATTAAAAACATTTCTAATAAATAAACCCTATTATAGTGTAAATGAATACTTAAATGACAAATTATAAATGCAATAAAATAATTTTAATATAAAACAAAAATATAATATAATATTGACCTAATTAATAAAATATTAACATTATATTACAATGCTTACAATTAAAACCCGCATTATCTAATTAGAAATAATAACGTAATGTGCAATATATATATTTTTTTAATATTAGAAGTAAACTCTCAGTGCTCTTCCTCCTCTCTCCCATAATTATTCTATGCTGTGCCCGACAGGGTCCAAAATTGTGTCGTTATTACAACCCACCAGCTAATGTAAACTTACAAATGTACATTTTGGAACGCAATAAAGATATTGAGTATTGAGTAATAAGCTTTGGCAGCTGATCATGATATTCGGCCATAAACGGCATTAGTAAACAAGGAAAGAACAGCTGGAGATAGACTATATTGTACAAAAACTGAAGGAACCTCTTAGGAAATTGGGAATTAAAAATAAACTCAGGAGGTAGCACGCAGAGAACCCTTTTAATAATGACTGGTCACATTCAAACGAAAACCAAGGACACCAAGGTTAACGCCTGATAAAATACTTATAGCTAAAGTTACTAATTGAAACTGACTAACTTAAATTGCTCAGAGTTGACTTGAACTGAAGCTTTAACATGCCCCCGGCCGTTGGAAGCTCGCCTTTCAACAGTTGTCTTTTAATAATGGGCAAATCTTGGAGAATGCCCGTCTCACAGTTCCAGTTGAAGTCCTGATATCGGCAACTCTGCTTATGCCATCTGTGCCAGGGTGAAGACCAACAACGCGGCCCAACTTCCACTTCAGCGGTGGTTGGTTATCCTCCTTTACGACCACGAGGGAGTCCAATTTCAGGCTGTCGTTGCCGGTATGCCACTTAACTCTCTGCTGAAGCTCGGAGACATATTCCTTGCTCCATCTTGACCAGAAATGCTGACGCAACTGCTCGATACGTTGATGGCGCGTCAAGTGATGAGTGGAGTAGTCCCGGATATCCTTTACAGGAAGAGACGTGAGGGGTCGTCCAATTAAGAAATGACCCGGAGTGAGAGGCAACAGGTCTTCTGGATTTGACGATAATGGTGTGAGTGGTCGAGAATTTAAAATGCCTTCAATTTGAACTAAAACGGAGTTAAGCTCCTCGTAAGTTAGGTTACAATTGCCCAACACTCGATACAAATGAAATTTGGTCGATTTGACACCCGCCTCCCAAAGACCACCAAAATGTGGAGCGTAAGCAGGAATAAAATGGAATTTGATACCATCTCGAGCCACACTATCAGTTATGGAGTCACAATTGCGTTTCAAGAAATCAGCTATCTCATTGTAGGCTCCTACAAACGTAGTTCCGTTATCGGAGTATATGTTCAGAGGTTTTCCTCTTCGAGACATAAACCGACGTAAAGCCTGTAAATAGTTACTGCTCGTCATGTCACCCACCAACTCTAAATGAATGGCTTTAGTAGTGAAGCACACGAAAATAACAATGTAAACCTTAACCAATCTACATCCACGACCTTGACGACTAGCTGAGATTATAGGACCTGCGTAGTCAACTCCTACGCTTTGAAAGGGAAAGTCTGCTGGTGAGAGTCTGCTCAATGGGAGATTACCCATCTGAGGGACAACTGTCTGCGGCTTTAGACGCTGACATCGAACACACTGACGATAACAAGCTCTGGCTAAATTACGACCACCAAGTGGCCAGTAAGTCTCTCTAATTGTACTTAATAATAACTGAGGACCTGCGTGCATTAATTTGATATGCTCAAATCTAAATAAAAGTTTGACAAAGTGATGAGTGGACTGTAATAAAATTGGATGTTTCTTTTCAAATGAATATTCGGAATTATGTAATCTACCACCTATACGAATAATTTTATTATCATCTAGAAACACATTTAGGCTTAATAATTGGTTTTTATGTGGTAATTTTTTATTATTTAACAGTAAAATGTATTCAGAAAATGACTCCTTTTGAGACTGAATAATAATTAAGTTTAATGAATTTTGTAATTCTTCATCATTCAAATAGGACGTGTTTGCTGAACGCCTTTTACATGCATTAATAAAACGGAAAACGTAGCAAATAGAACGCTGTAATCTAATAAAATTGGAAAAACGATTAAACTCGATGAATGATTTAAATAAATCTTCAGTAACATGATCTTGGGCTAAATTAATTAAAATACTAGATTTAATGTCTGGTAAGATTCCTGGGTTCATACCTGGAGATGGCCATGTAGTACTGTCAGACTTTAAGAAAGTCGGACCGAACCACCACAAATCCAGTGATTGCATAGCGGTAGGTTCCGCTCCGCGGGTTAATAAATCAGCTGGATTGTCGTGTGTCGACACATGTCTCCAGGTGCCTGCACCGGACAACTCTAATACTTCGGCAACACGGTTGCGAACAAAAGTATTTAATTTAATAGGTAACATCTTTAACCAACCCAGCACTATCATGGAGTCAGTCCAAAAGACTACACTAAATGGTTTAATGCGAAGGGAACCAGCAACCTTTTGATATAAACGTGCACCAAGCACAGCAGCACAGAGCTCAAGTCGTGGTATTGTTAATGGTTTAATAGGAGTTACGCGACTTTTAGCCATTAACAATCGCACGTCGACGTCACCCTGCTCATTGATACTGCGAATATACAAACAAGCGCCGTAAGCTCGCTCTGAAGCGTCACAAAAAATATGAAATTCTACATGTTTGTACGAGTATGCGTCACAGACCACACGACGTGAAACACGTAAGTTATTAAGGCAAGGCAAGGCTTTAATTATATTTGCCCATATTGTTTTAACCTCAGGTGATAACTGGTCATCCCACTTCAACCCGTCTAGCCAAAGTCTCTGAAGTAACATCTTCATACTCACGACACAAGGTGCTAACAACCCTAGTGGATCAAATATTCGCGCGATTACTGCTAACATGCCACGCTTAGTAGTTTCAATGCATTCAGGAACACTAATAGGAAAACACAAATCATCTGTGTCAGTTTGCCAACTAAGACCAAGTGTTTTATTGACAACATCACTTTCCTTGTGGAAATCAAAATGACTACCGCCACATGGTTCTGAAATTAAATTGGGTTCGTTAGATTTCCACTTCCTTAAAGGCATGCAAGCAGAAGCAAGAGCATCAGTCACCTGATGACGCAACATTAGAGCCTCCTCAAACACGTCCGCATCGGTCAAAAGGTCATCTACGTAAAAATCATGAAGGATAACTTCCGCGACCTTTTGATCGTGACATTCAAGACCGATCTGTTTGAGGCACCTAGTAGCGAGAAACGGTGCACTAGCCGTACCGTAAGTTACTGTATGCAACTGGTAAGCTTTAAGAGGACTAGAAGCATCATCACGCCAAATAATTTGCTGCAGGTGCCTATCTGATGGATGTACAGACACCTGCCTGTACATTTTCTCTACGTCAGCAGAGAGGACGTATTTATGCATTCTAAATCTAAGAAGGATTGCAGTCAGATCGTCCTGGACGGTAGGCCCGACCATCTGTATTGCATTTAATGAAAGACCAGAGGTTGTGGGTGCACTAGCATTAAAAACTACTCGTAATTTAGTAGTACTACTACTCTCGCGCAGTACTCCGTGATGAGGAATAAAATATGACCGCTGATCTTCATGAATAGTACACTCGAACATATGACCTAAAGAAATGTACTCAGTCATGAAATCTTTGTACATTTTATCGAGTGAAGGTTGGCTGAGATTTCTGCGCTCCAAAGACAGAAAACATCGTTTTGCACGATGATATGAATCGCCTAAACTATTCGAAGATTCCTTCAACGGTATTTTAACGCTAAAGCGGCCATCAGCCAAACGCGTTGTGTGTTTTATAAAGTGTTCTTCACACATCTTCTCCTCAGCTGAATAAGTTGATGACTCATGACAAACTTCCTCGATCTGCCAGAAACGCGATAATTGGTTTCGGATGTCATCTAACTCAGTCGAACTGGAAGAACTTTCATTAACATTAGTAAAGTTACATTTAATTGATGAGAATTGAGATGAATTATTATTACTACAGCCGCTGTTAATTGGGCCGCAAACTAGCCAACCAAGTCTAGTTTGATAAAGTGTTGGTTTCCCATCACCTAGTAAAATCTTATCTGATCCTAATAAACTCCAAAATACGTCTGCTCCTATAATAATATCAATAGAAGCCGGTGTGTGGAAATACGGATCAGCTAAGTGAATATTTGACGGTATATTCACATGTACCTGTCTAGCGGGAACGTTATCGGTGATCGTGGGCAGGACAAAACATATTAAATCATTAGCGTACGATTCATGCAACGATTTAATGTGCACACGACACATTTTCTCCACATGAGATAGAGAATTATTTATACCTTGTATAGATTTGTTTGTGTTTAAATGAGGCAGATTCAGCTTATTAAATAAATTCTCTGTCATTAAACACGACGAACTACCAGAATCGAGAAGAGCTCGAGCGATGTGTTCTTTATTATTGACATCGTAGCACCTAATTAAGGCAGTCGACAACAGGATGTCGCCTGTGCTGCTCGTATGCGAATGCGCAGAGATATTAGCTGAGAGTGCAAAGTGACTATTGTTTGTGTCGGCAGTGGAGGATGACTCAACCTTAGCCTTATCGGTCGTACCGTCAGCTGATTTGCTTGAAACAGGTTGTGATTTAAAATCTGTGTTATGAATAAGCGTGTGGTGCTTGCGTTTACATATTTTACAGCCTGGTTTCTTGCAATTATTGGGATAGTGACCGTGACGCAAACAATTATAACATACCTTATAGCTAGGTAGTAAAGACATTCTATCGTTGACACTTAATGATAGAAACTGTGGACATGAATTGAGGTTATGATCGTTTTTACATTTTGGACAATTTGATGAAGAAGAACTACTGGTGTTTTTCGTTGTAACAAAGGCTTTTATTTTAGTGTTCTGTTTAATGTTAGTTATAGAATGACGTGATTTTTCCAGTGTTTCTATTAAATCAGCGCGATTACGCATAAATTCAATGAACTGATCAAAAGTGATTCGTTTAGACTTATCAATACGCCCTTTGTATTCCTCCCATTCTCGGAATGTTGTAGTATCTAGTTTTTGTCGAATTATATGGATAAGTAATGTGTCCCAACTATGAACAGGTTCGCCTAATGTTTTTAACGCTCTGATATTTTTGTTTATATTGTCTACAATACTTTTTAATGCAGTTGAGGACTCCTTTGTGATTGTTTCGACATTGAACAACGCAGTAACGTGATTCTCAATCAATAATCTTTCATTATCGAATCGCTCACATAGAAGCTCCCATGCCACGTTGTAGTTTTTAGCAGAAAACTCGATTGACTGGATCACGACAGCAGCAGATTCGGCTAATGATGACCTTAGGTAATGGAACTTATTAATCTCGTCTATATCGTCACTGCCATGAATGAGACTTGCGAAGGTATCGCGAAATTCAAGCCAGTTATCATATGATCCTGTGAATTTGGGTAATTGGATTGTAGGTAATTTGACGAACTGACGCTTACCACTACTGCAATTCGATTTTACTTCATCTTGCTCAAGTTTCGAAAACTTACCTAACATAATTTTAGCTTGAGCTACCAACCCATAATATTGAGATTCAATTGTAGTTCTTTCGAGTGCCTCAGTATCAATATTATCACACATGCATTCTAATGTCAATTGAACCTCGTTAAATTCATTAAAAAGATCATCCAATTTGGTGACTCGCAATTGCAACTCCATTACCTGAAAGGGGGTTATCTCAGCGTCTTTTAGATTGCTTAAATAGGTTCCAAATACTGTTAACCTTCCTTTATAACTGCTTCGCTTCCTTTTAAGATCTTTAATCTCAGTCATTTTGAAAGGATAGTGTCGTAGACCTGTAAATTATACAATTATAATGTTAAACAATGAAACTTTAACTATATAACTAATAACGTTTATACGTTACAAACTAACGTATATACCTATCGTATGGTCTAATGAGACTGCAATAAACTTTGCCTAGGTTAATAACGATAATTATACAAGTTTGAATTTAAGTTCTATCACTGAACCGAAGGAAAGTATGTAATGTTTACTACTCCAAAGAAATAACGTAATAAACAAATTAATTATCTACCGGTTAAATGGTTTACAAAGCAACAATTAATATTAAAGGTTTTAATAAGTAAATAACATTTGTATATTGAAATATAAATAGCTAACTAATGTAGGTTAACACTAACACTACTGTACTGTATTTTAAGCACACGTTAACTATATTAATTTACAACTGTGATTTAACCTAATGCTCTGTAAATAATTCCTTGTAAATAAACAAGAGAAAACACAAGTAAATAACTTTGTAAATGTGATATAAAAATATTTTACTAACCTTAATTAAGTTCTCATTATCAATACCTACTTACTTTAATTCCTGTATTTTATTTTACCTGATTTAACATTAATGAGTGTTGGGTGACTTTAATTAATATTACAATACTTAAACACTTCCTGTTTTATTTCACTTAATGTCCGATCCACTTTTCTTCCAAAACGTGTTCGTAACCTCGTCACTCCGGTACTCATTTAATCCAATTTCCAAAATATCCAATTCCAGCTCATTCCACTTTGCTAGTATGAAGCTAATAATATCCGGTTCGTATGGACCATGTACAAAAACTGAAGGAACCTCTTAGGAAATTGGGAATTAAAAATAAACTCAGGAGGTAGCACGCAGAGAACCCTTTTAATAATGACTGGTCACATTCAAACGAAAACCAAGGACACCAAGGTTAACGCCTGATAAAATACTTATAGCTAAAGTTACTAATTGAAACTGACTAACTTAAATTGCTCAGAGTTGACTTGAACTGAAGCTTTAACATATATATTGTGCTTGACCAAATCAAACTGGTTCTTAATCTAATTATGTAGGTATATATATGTATTTTAATGAAGTTAAGTCACAAACTGTTCAATGTTTATTAATGATTTCTTTTTTCTAATATGCTAGTTGCAATATTTGTAATTATATGATCACATGTATCTATCAACATAATAATTGACTTATCTGCTACATTGCGTACTGTGTAATATTATGCACCTTCTTTAGTATTTTTTATTCTAGGTACATCGCCATCACTTAGAATTATCTGTTTGTATACCTACTTATACAAAATATTGTACGTTTGTACGGAGTTTCATGCCCTTTCTTCTCCATACGATAGCATTTTTCGGAAGGCAACTAAAATCATTTTATATTTTACTAAATTTACAATTTGATCGTTCAAATGCGCCTTTTTAATGGTTTGATTGAAGAACATAAATTGTACTTTTACTTTTAAAATAATATTTAATTACAACAAAACATACAAAGTTGAACAAACATTTTCACTAAATAGGCTCTTACTACTTTTGACTCCACTCACTCGAAGATAATTAATGATAATTAATGATTATCCTTTTCGTAAATGGGTAAAACTTTTACGCGTCAAATAATTTTGTGTATTGTATTTCTTATGTCAATATGTATTCTCTGCTCGTGAAATGTCAAATTGTATAAAAATAAACAATAAAACAATACATTGTTAAAAATACCAATGTATGTGATGATAGTGATTTGTTCAAACAAGAAACCATACAAGCAACACAACAAATGACACTGATGGTTACTGTCAAACTTCACGTTTATTACAACATAAATAGCACATTGTTTAAATTAATTTTTTTTTTTTTTTTTTATAAAAACGTTGCCCCGCACTAGGAATTTCTCCTGTATCGTGGGTGCGTTTACAAACATTTAAACTCACGGACACAAACAGCCAGACCCGGAACAACTACCTATAGGTCATACAAATATTTGTTCCGTGCGGGGATCGAACCCACAACACGCGGCGCAGCAGCCGATGGCTCAACCACTGCGCCAACCGTGTCGTCAAAATATATCTATGACTAATTACTACACAGATGAAAGCACGTAGAAGTTTCGCATGCAAAAGCGATGCCAAATCGGTAATACAACCGTGGATAGATTCAATTATTCGAATGATTTGCGCCGCTTTCCAAAATAATAGGGGGATCTAGACACAGACGTGTCTATTGTCTAGCCTATTGGTACTGCTCTGCTTTATAGGACATACTTATCAATGCAACAATCTAAGTCACTTAGTATTCTTCTTAGATTAGAGAGTGAAACACAATAATGTGGTACATAAAGGAAAGAATGAAAAGATGTAACGCTATGTAAAACTAATGAATAGGTTCTCATAACAATTCTGAAAAGCTTTAAACTGTATAAAAATATGATTTCTATGTACCACTGAGATATTTAATGTAAGAAGTGAATTGTTTCCTTTTTAATTATATAATAATTAAGGTATGTGAGGTTCTTCTCAGGTGGCGTTCTACAGTTTCTGCCCACCCCCATAGGAAAACGGTGTTAGTTTTATGAATATGTATGTATGTTAGTTAGAAATCTCACTGGATTATAGAAATGATGTTTATTAGCAGTTTTAAGTAAAAAAAAAAATCAAAAGAAAAGTATAAATGAGAAAAAGCCGATGAAAAATTTCAAAAATAGGGGGTCCAGAATCATGTACTGAAGTATCACATTGTGCTTGGATGTCCCTTCAACCCTGTTTTTACATTTTTCAGATAATCAATGACCCAAAAGGTACTCAAGAATTTAACGACATCCGCATTGTGCGAATAGGAAACGAAAATACAAATAAAACACGAAGGAGCCTGCATCTAAAGAATCCCTAATCACTATTAAAGATGCGACTTTCTAAACTGTGTGAAGGCGGCATTAAAATCGCATAAAAGCATCTGCAGCTTCGATCATGTGACTCGCGTCATTCGCGTCATATGAATTTTATCAGCTGACTCGTCCTCTCACTTTCTGCGGCACGGGCGCGTGGGATAACAAGCTAACACATAACAAGCTTTTATGATCTATTCTATTGAGAAGCCCGCAGCTGCCCAATCTAACCACTTTTACTTTCTATCTCATCTTACTTGAAGAGGTAAACACACTGGTGAAACACTCGCCATGACATCACCGTATTACATGAACTGGTCAGATAGTTAATTTTTGACCACATTTGGCCCATCAAAGTTGTTGAACTCTCTAAGATTACTCGAAATAATTTAGAAAGTACTTGGTTGCGTAACTTGAAAGACGCGCTAAATCGATATCTGTACAGTACATATGTACGTGAAATGTGACTCGCTGCAAAAATGGCATTTCATTTGAAGTGTGTATTGTACCGAGACTTAATTACTATGATGACTGCGATATAATTTCGCTTTCATTATTATTAATATTGGCGTGAGGCACACGACAGATGTACTTATCTGATGATGGTATCGATGTAATTGCGTTGGTGCGTGTGATGCGGCACGGATCAATGTCAACGGTAGAATGGGACACAATAAGGCTTTGTTGTTCTATCAGTTCTAGTTGTCTTAACTCGTTGATGACAGTATGAAAACTGTTCGTTTTGACATGATTTCTACCGAACAATTGTGTAAGTACACTTGTTCTTGCAGCAACTACAGTATTGTCTGAGTTCACGGTCTACCA
Source organism: Phlogophora meticulosa (assembly GCA_905147745.2). Taxonomy (NCBI): domain Eukaryota; kingdom Metazoa; phylum Arthropoda; class Insecta; order Lepidoptera; family Noctuidae; genus Phlogophora; species Phlogophora meticulosa. Next base: position 10,590,302 of record LR990533.1, on the reverse strand, counting down.
ATAAGTATCTGGTCTCGTTAATCCCTGAGATGTGATATAATTGGACGATATCTCTTGAGGCATTCGAGTTATATAAAGATGTTTCTATTGTTTTACTAAAAAGCCAGACACAAACTAGCAGATCGTGTGCCATTGTGTACAAAGAAATATCTACTGTAAATTGTGTAGGCCAAAAAGTGTTATTTTATATGCAGCGCTGTAGTTCAATATGGCATGTTCTTGTAAATAAAACTACTTATTGTACTTACGCTTACGCTTACTCACACAATATACACTCATGGACATATTTAGAGGAACGCTTCATCACAGAAAAATACTAATATATGTACAAAAACTTCTTAATACAAACTGGCTACATATACATTAATATTTAGTTTGAAAAAAGAATTACTTCAATAGTCTTTTGTTTCTGGCTTTAATTTGTTTTTTTCGTTTATATGTTATTTTCACTAGTCTATTGGAATAATTTTGCTGACGTAGGCGTGTTGATTTCATAAAATCTGTATTTTTCAAGTTTTTTTTACAAAAACGTATCGCAATGGTGCTCCTTACACATCAATGAATACCTGAAGGCACAATGCCGGATCTTAGCGTAGCTCAGGTTTCCAAAGCTGTTACTTTAATTGAAAATGGTCGTAGTTATATAGAAGTAGCTCAAACATTGCGAGTTTCCAAATCCATCATCTTCCGTATTGCTAAACGTTACCGGCAGACTGGAGAATACACGAGACGTGCAGGGCAAGGTCGCAAGAGAGTCACATCATGGGAATGTGTGTGTCAGTTTATAAGTAGCAAAACAATAGGGATAGTTGAAGGGATGGAGAGTGACATAGGCTACTTTTTGTCTCTTTCTAACCCCGTACTTTCTAAAGCGAGCGAAGCCGCGGGCAAAAGCTAGTATTTAAATAATTCTTATACGTCATATATTTAACATTCATCAAGCCACGATCAGAAGACCTAGATACATTACTTATGTAAGCTTAATCACGCCACCTAGATAACATCTAGATGGAAGGTAACCCAGAGTCCTTTCCATTTGATTTCTCTTCAGTCACGTGAACGGAACCTGCGTTAAATACCGAATTCCGTGCGAATACTTTTATCATATTAATTCTAATAAAAACATACAACGGCACGCTATAAGTACCTGATTATATCATCGAACAAACGACCTCCCTAATTGAATTATAAACATCTTAACTGTGTTTCTATTATTGTAAATTGTTCTAAATTGCTACTAAGCATCGTGCGTTTAAAACTAAATTACAGGACATGCCATATGTAACATTATCTCGCGATTACTCGGGAATTCTCTTCTAAGAAGTGTTTGCCGGGTATACACTGAGATACTGCATACGTGAGCATGAACATCATGGCAGGAATCTAAATGTAATGAGATAGTCTGTGGGTTAGATGCAGACGCCAGCGCCGCTCGAGAATAATACACTGCCTTTAGGGCATAACTTTAATTCTGCTGGCAACCGCGAACGAGTTTATAGTCATGCGAAGCAGAAATGAAAGCAATCATAAATTGGCATTCGTTCTGAAGCAAATTATAAAGTTAAATATAATGCAGTCAAACTTGTAGGCTTAAGAAAGTCTAAATGATAGACCAAAACTAAAATTATCCAAACCGCAGTCCAAACCATTTGTGGAAATGGTCTAGATAACATATCTTTACGATAATTCAATGCAAATGCGTTTGAAACGAGGCAGGATGGGAATGTCAAACATAGAAATGTTTAAATAACATAGTTGCTAACGTAACTATGTGAGCTAAGATCAGGTTTAATAATAATATCACACTTTCTACATTTGCGAAAAAAACGGAGCTAGTTTGTTACGTCGCGGCTCGTTGGAGAATCTAATCATATGTGTGTCACGAAGATAATATACGCGTTTCTATAAAAAATCGATCCCCGCAACGGTCCATTGTTTGTCGGTTCATTAACATGATGAATCGACATTAAACTTTGACGGTTTCGAATTTTTTGCCGATTTCGCGCAGCGCTGCGTCCGACATAAACAAATTAATAGTCAATCGGGATCCAATCTAAAGTAGATCGCATCTCTGATATCTTCATATCTCGCCACACTCAATTACTGGCAACTGCTTAAATTAATCAACTCTATTCACGTGAGGTGCTGGTGGTTTTTTCCCGGCTCCTCTGTGCCAGTTATTTCCTCTCGTTAGTTTTATTGGTGAGGTGAGCCCGGGGTGCCGCAAGTGTATGCCATTTATTATCCCTTCAGCTAGTTTTTGTTAGGCTTATTTTAATTTACGGAACACAGATATATGTACCTCATTCGGTTTGCAAACATTCATACCGTCATGAAATTATGTACGATATAAAATGCATTCTTACATTGGTATCGTATGAATATAACCGACATTTATTTATGACACTCATACAAAGATATCTTCACAGTAAAACATGTATCATTTTTCAGTCTCGATCAACACACTTTTTGCGGAGGATCATTTTTCTCGTTCTAGTCACTTGTGCTTTCAAAAGACATAAATGATTTATTCAGCTATTTTGTGCCGACTATCCTCATAATATACGGTTTTCTTTTACACTTCAGTTCAGTAGAGCAGTGTCTGAGATGACTATTCATTGGAAGCATGAATTGTTGAGATTTTGTCTTTGCTGCTTTCTTCAATCTTAATTCATGAATATGAAAATACAAAATCGTTTTGATACTCTCTACTCTACGCTTATGCTCCAAAAGTTACACTAAAAAACCGTGCATTACAGTCAGCGATACACGCTACGTTACAACTCGGTACACTTTAGTTACACTACGCCGTTGCCGCTACGCTGTACGGTACGATGCTACGCTGTACGTTACGGACATTGCTACGCTACACAGATGTGCTACAGGCATTGCTACGCTACCTGTTACAAGAAACATTCAGCTACATGATGCTATGAGTAACTTAACGAATATAAGAACTGCCAATTCGCACTTGTTAGTTTTTAATATAAAACCGTCTGTATATTTTAGATCGACTACGGAAATGTCGTGCTTAGTTAGTTAGCTGAACGCGGATGATTCGGCGCACACTCTAGCTCAACATTACCCGCTATCAATAAGTAAGGGTGCACTGACTCCTGTGGTAACTACTTAGGTTTTTTGTCGCTTTTTTCTGCTCAATCGGCTGACATTGACATGACTCGTCCATGTCCACATTAACGCGCGAAACCAAACACTTCGCGATATTACCCGTCAAAATATTACTGTGAAGTGTGAAATCAACTGACATGATCAACAACACCTTTTTGTAATCAACCGTTAAGTTGCCTATTAGTCAGATGGAAGTCTCAACTAAATATGTTATTATGGTGTCCATTACAAATTGTAGATTCAGACGCGCTTAATGAATATTTATTATTTATTATACGTTGGTGTAATTTTATGATATTTTAAGAATCACATTTGCTCGTTCATTTGATGGCTACACGTCACGCTATGCATGGATAAGTTTAAATTTGGAAAAGTACATTAAATGTGGCTTTTTATCGCCAGCTTGCAATAAAACAATTTTTCTGACTGTGTACTATTCATTTGCCCAGCCTTTTCCCAGCTATGATGGGGTCAGCTTCCAGTCTAACCGGATGCAGCTGAATACCAGTGTTTTATATGGAGCGACTGCCTATCTGACCTGCACAACCCAGTTACTGAGCAACACGATACCCCTTGGTAAGACTGGTTGTCAGACTTTCGGGTTTCTGACTACCCGTAACGACTGTCATAGATCTACAGATGCCCACCGGGACCAACGGCTATGATGACTACTTCTTCAGCTTTAGGCCGTCTAATATGGCGTACCTATCAGTACTCCAATAAAAAGCCTCATTAACATATCACTATTGCCAGCCTTAAATGATGCCAAAAATCATACAATAGGCTATTTTAATACCAGAAAAACTCCATTACATTTGTTGCCTATGTATGCATATGACTGGTCTATTATAATAAATACAGTTAAGTACCGGCGGCCGTCACAGGTTTTTTGCTGAGATTAAAACAAAACATGACATGACAGGGCACCTCATTTGTCACTATTAGACTAACCATAAGTAGGATCACAAGGTTACAAGTGATTACTGTTGCTTTTTTTATTATAAATGTTACCCTTGACAGATATGAGTGACTAATATTTTTGGAATGAGTGGTGGTGGCAACACCTTTTGATGTTGTATTTTTTTTTCGTTAGTTGTTCGGCCATTTTGGTCATTATTGGTGGGGGTTTTCGTCACTTAATGAGTATTCTGAACAAAATTTAAAATTTATTTCGACCTTCTTGTTGAGGCTTGAATTGAGAACGTTAAATATAAACTCAGTTTTCTGAAGCTTCAGCCATTTTTATTCAAATAAAGTTGAGTCATCATTATCTGCCTAGCTTTTTCCCAACTTATGTTGGGGTCAGCTTCTTGTCTAACCCGATGCAGCTGAATACCAGTGTTTTACATGGAGTGACTGCCTATCTGACCACCACAACCCAGTTTAGCGGGTAACACGATACCCCATTGGGTAGGACTGGTTGTCTGACTCTCGGGCTTCTGACTGCCCGTAATCTGGCATCTACAAATGAGAGCTGGCACCAACGGCTTAACATGCTTGCCGAGGCACGGAAGGATTTCGATATGTAATGGTTGGTCACCCATCCATGGACAAACCTCAGCAAGCGTAGCTTAACCTTCGATCGATTCGTTCGGCAGTTATTACTGAGCCACGACTCACGAGCCCCACAATAAAGGCAAGTCATTAAAATGAACATACAATATGAACGCTTCACTCCTAGTATCAAATAGTAAATATGTTTAACATTAAATTAAATTAATCGGAAGACTATTACGTATGACTTTCGCCATTAATTACATATAAAAGTATATTTAATTATCAATTAAACTCGCTTGATTTCCGCTGGGAGGGTGTTGTTGCCTAATTAGGCGTGTATGTTTCCGTATTATATAATGCGTATATAAGACTGTTTGGTATAAAGTTTTCTGTGAAGATAAAAGCCATTAGCTGGGTATCCTCACTCGTTACAACCAAGTAAGCGAGGAGTTACTCCGTTTTAGTCACGTTTTAGAAGCAAACGAGGTTTTAGTAACGAAACGTACTTTAACGACTTAAGTAGCTTTAAGCTTTTTCTGCAGATATATTTCAGAAAATTCCAGGATCGTGCAATTGGGTAAGGCGGGCAGTGTCTCTTGCGTAACGATGACGATTTAATATTGAAAATCGGTACTTACATATGTGTTATTCATATATATAATGAGTGTATGTGAAGTTTTATCAAAATCGGTTTATCAATTTTTGCGCGAAAGAGTTACATCCATTCATACATCCTCACAAACTTTCACATTCATAGTACGAGTATAAGTAGGAGTAATTGAACGAAGCTTAAAATATTAGGTACGGTATGCAAATAATTTCTAGCTTCAACCGTAAACGTATTTGACTTCATGAAAGGTTTGTAGTAGGTATTCAGTCGGTCATTCGGTGGTATAAGCTATTATTCTTGCGCTTTGCCAAATTATGAAAGGCGAAAATATTTTTTTTTTGTTTTTTTTGTTTTTATAAGTAGTGAGTGTTTCTCTTAGTCAGAAACATGGTTAAACGTAGGATAGACGATATCCTGCGGGTAGCCAATTTCTTGACGTACTCGTAAATGTTTTATTGAAAGTAATTAACTGTGGACCAATCTATCAGGGAAGTGTTATGTTTAAAGCAATTTTCCTATGACCGTTAAATGGAGCAATCATGGGAAGCCTCTTAGTTTTTGTCTGTATAAATACCAGCTTGTTAAAGTTCCACTGCAGGACAACGGCCTCTTCTCATACAGAGAAGGCACGAGCATTAATTAAAACTATGCTTGCTCGCGGGTTGAGAATTTCAGACTTGCTACTAATAGACTGGTAACTTCCACGATGTTATCCTTCAGCGATGTCAGTGATGTCCAAGCTAAACTTAGAGAGTAGATATGAATTATAAAGTCAAATTCGTACTGGCCTGGATTTGAACCCACAACCTCATTCTTGAGAGGCGAAGCTACAACCACTGCGCAAGAATATCTGTATAAAAATTTAAAGAACTATCAACAATTTAACAGTACAGAGGCCAGCACATCAAGCTACCTCAATATGTCAAATTTCTTTGATAGTTTTTCAACTTTATCGCAATAGAAATATGGTTCATGTTCAATTGGGAAAATGTGACAGTTTTGAGTAGCTTGAAGTGCTGGCGTCTGTACATCAATGCTGATAACTGTTGAACGAAAATTTGAGCTCGTGGTCCACCCTGTATTTCCCTACCTACACTTCAGAATTATACCGTCTTTGTAGAACAACCGTTTGTACTCCACCAACAATGTTAATTAATTTATTACCTACTGCTAATTTAACAATAACTAATGAACAGATAAGACAGTAACAGAGCTGTGCGTATCAACGTGAGAGCATCGGACTTGACTGTAAAAATATTTATTACAGTGCGAAAGTTTCATTGAAATTAAAAGAATACGTTAGATCGTTATCGTTTTGTATAACAAGCGCTAACTGATAAATTATGCCGACATAATTATCAAATATCACACTAACGACCGATATGGCGCGGCGGGCGAAGGTCCGCCTGCGACGCAGGAGGTTGCGGGCTCGATTCCCGCCTTGGGACAAATGTTTGTACGATCTACAAATATTTGTTCCGGGTGTTCTGGGTATTTGCCATGTATAATAAAAAATATCTATCTATGTAATTTATTGTATTAAGTATATCAGTCATCTAGTACCCATAACACAAGTTCTGCTTAGCTTGGGGCTAGATGATGCTGTGTGGATTGTCCAGCATTATTTATTTATAATAGCGATTGACGATAATTGGACCCTGCCACAAACAGGAATTACATGAAAATGAAAATGGATGGAAAATGAACAATTGAATAAAGACAATCTAAGTCTAGGGATAGCCCTAGACTATATTTGAATCCCAAAGAAAAACGAGGAAACCATATCCTAAATATAATAATCATAATAAATAGGTACTATAATTGAAGACATATCGGTAAAAGCCTTCCGTTCACGTCCAACAAACAAAGGTTTACATTTACCACGGATCTTAAGCAAACCGAACGCAAATACACAATAAGTGTAATCATAAATTTTCTATACGCCAACATTAATCAGTTTGAAAACTATAACTGTGGAAGAAACAATGGGAGCGAGACCAATGAACAACTCCAGATCCGGGCCCTTTCACAGTCCAGGTAAAGCTATCTAAACTAAGCTTAAATTAATGTACCAGGCATTTGAATTCAATACAATTTACAATGTACAGCCAAATAAGGAGATAGGTATACAGCCACCTTTGAACAATGTTGCGAATGTGCAGAGTAGTTAAATCTGCCGAAAATTCATAATTCAATAGTTTTAAAAAGTTATTCATCATCATCACGCAAAGTAGAATATTTTGCCTGCATATCAAAGTGTTTGTTCGCCTTTTAAGTACCTACTATTGTAATATTCTCGCTAATAATGTCGGTTACAAATGTTACTTTGAGAACGATGCCACGTTGCATTCAAAAGACTTCAACGCGTTTTCTCAGGCGGTGAATGTAAGGAAATATGAAAAAACACTGCTCTGATACCACTGATATGAGGGCTTTTTCTACGAACTGTTTAATTGGATCGTTTCATGTCCTAGGTTGGTCAAAAGGTGAGAGGTGTTAATCGAAATTTGAAAACATCGTAGTTGAATATTTCAAGCATAAGACTAATTAATAAAGCTCTCTTGCTCTCTCTACTTATTTAAAAATTTGCTGTGCCCGACAGGGTCCATGATTGTTTCTATTAATATTTCTAATTTTTATTTTACCACCTGTAACTGTACATCACGGATTGCAAAAAATGATTTGATTAGATTTGAATAATTCCAAGCAAATACTATTCAAAAACAGAAGTGCTAAACGATAGAAATAGGTGCGAAGGACTTCACACGCAACTATACTAATAAGTATAAGAAAACTCACATTTATCAAATCAAAGGAAATCAAATCTTGTCTATGGGAACTAAGTGAAATACAGTCACCGTTAGGAAATGGAACTATAAATACGTGTACGGTATTTATCCGTTAATACATACTTGTAACGGAAACTTTTTGTCAACTTGTTTCTTAATTGGATTATCCTACAATGCAACCTTCCGTTGCACCTCGAACACGCTCAGTACGCTCTGATTAACATTTGTACAGCCTATAACAAACTTTATACCTATTGTTTTAAGATTGTATTTCCGCTGAAAATTCCAAGTCATGTGATACAAACTACAATTACATACTAAACAATGCTAAGAGCAATGTTTAAAAACTAGGGCTTGAGGAACTCACGCGAAATAAGGCCTTACAAACACTTGCGGTTGATACGAAGACATCTACTTTCGTCCGGGTTTGCGAAAACGAACTTTATGTGTAAAAGAACAGAGGGTATTATTGCTGTGAGTTGTTATCGCAACGCTTCACTGCGGTTTCCGCAGAATGCCATTGCATTGCACTGTCATCCTAGATATATGTCACTGTTATAAGATCGACGGTGGCGTGACACGTCCGCCAGCGTGCAGAGATAACGCAGATATGCGTTTGTTTACCGTCACGCTAGCACGCTAAGATGCGGAGTAAAGCAGACTTAGCCTGAATCACCTTGAATTGTCTAAGCACTAGTTTACCTAAATGATATATTAATTAGTGCCACTTATTACTTACATCTGTGTTCACAGCACGGCCATTGACTATTGGTGCCAAAATTGTAAGGCTTGACACGCATAGATTTTAACGTTAGTACACTGCCACTCACGAAAGTTAATATTATATAAAATCTTTACGTAAAATAATGATTTTTAGACGTATCTGATAACGTTAAATTAATAATAACGAAAAAGTTAAGCTACGCTTGCTAAGGTGAGTCTGTAGATGGGTGACCGTTCATAACATATCGAAACTCTTCCGTGCCTCGGAAAGCACGCTAAGCCATTGGTCCCGGCTGTCATTTGTAGATCTTTGACAGTCCTTACAGGAAAAGGCTAGGCATCTGCCTAGCCTTTTCCCCCAACTGTGTTGGTATCGGCATTGGGATCATCATCCGATGATCTGATAACCGCAGCAAAATCCCAATGCATAAGCAATTTCTGTAGGTAAAAAAGCTAAGTAACTTCGGCCAATGAATCAGAGTGACAAAGTAGTAAAATAATAATTGTTCTAAACAATCAACGCCTGCTTCTAAAAGCATTTAATTTATCAGCCAAAAATAGGAATGAATTGGTGAATAAACTTGTATGATTGATATCTTTAAATATAACTTTTCCGTATATCAGTAGTTGATAGTTAATCGCATATAAATTGTTTGCAATTACGGACATTCTTTGACTTCAACTTAGACAAACTACGAAGTTAGTTATTAAGCTAACTTCGTAGATTAAAATTAAAATTAAATTTGGATAAGCTGAAGGTGTAGGTACTCACATGTGATAAGTTGTTAAACCAAATCATCGTATCCATTCATAAGCATCGTTGAAAAACCCATAATATTATTCTGATAGCAGCCTTACATAACGACGAAAGACATTAAGACATAAATAACAGTTTGTCACCTCGTCAGACAGCTTGAGGCGACATTGCATCGCCCGCCGCGCCGAGTTCAAGGTCATACATAAATTATTATTTCCCACGGCCCTTTACAGCGACATCGCATTCAACATTTTATAAAAAAAAACGATTGCAACCAATTGACCCATTCGTTTTTAATGTTACAGATCAACAACCACACAAAAAAACGGTATTTCCGACTCCGTGATCTTGGCAACGCATACTCTCACGGAAAATCATCGATTAGACCTAATACAGCGTAAGTGACAAAAAAGTAAAACGGGCTGCTTTCTGACGCGTCATCCATCTAAAGGATGTCATTGTTCTCCACACCATGCTATATACAGAGTGCTCGAAGCGCGTGGATTGAATACGAGCAAGTATGCGCTGTCATATTAGCCTGGTGAGAATCATAAATGATGGAGTATCTTAACTTAGTGCGTGTTCTTACCCTATTAACTCAGTTATGCTATAGTTGACACAAGCATGCGTCCGCGAACTTGGCTAGACTCGTTTGCTTTGAATGTCGGGATTAGAAGCATGTGTCAATTTGTGGCTCCAGTATTTCAAGAGATTTATTTCATCTGTCAAGCTTGTGCTTCCGTGATATTTACATTGATTTATCATTCAGAGAATTGTAAGCCATCCCTGGTGGCTAGATGTTGCGGACTTCTACTAGATGACTTATAAAATTCTTTAATGATTGTATGATAATTAAAAATTTAATTCGTTAACACTAAAAATGAAAATTTTATGAGCACTGAATTTTTGATACCCTGCATACCTCATTAAATGTCAAAACTTTCATCGTCGCGAGAGCGCCCGCCATTTGTCCTGGTGCCACACTTGCGGGACACGCGCACGCGTACCGAATATTTACCACATTCAGATACATTCATTACCGACACCCATTAACGCGAATGACAACCAGTTAAATAGCAATAAATGTAGAAAGTCATCCGAGCTTTCTTTGCGGTTATCAAATTCGAATGTAATTGAATGTGAGAGGAGCGCATGTACTGGACATTGAGTAATTTGCTCTAACGCCTCCATCCGCCGCACGGAAGCACATTGTTGCCGACCTAATAGCCGAGTTTCTCACACCAGACGATTACCCATAAACAGACAACGTAAACTATAGATTCCGACGATGGCGACGGATGAATATGGAACGGTAACTCTATTTAAGGCAACAAAAACTCCATTCATGTGTTGACCTCAACAAAATTATCTAACTGTTCGACACTTAATTTCCGAACGCAGAGCACGTATGTTTCTTCACAAAACATCCATTAGGCGTTAGAATTTGAATTTTAAATTAGAGATAAAACAAAATAAACTTAAACTTTCTTGTATGTACTGTGAAGACAAATTCTATTGTGCGATGTAGTTAGCTCTACGTGTAACGACATTGTGCAGACATGAATAGATTTAAAAGTTTCGCATTGCTGAGCCCGATACAAAGGAGCGGTCCTTGTTACAACGCGTCATGCAGACAATACAATGCCACTTCTTTGCGATTTACCAAGATGTGTTGCGCGAGAGACGATCATTGTTTTTCGAACAATATGACGAAAATCATCAAAACCACTTGCCTGTTCTCCTTAGTATGATTTTTACGGCATAAGGTTACTGGAAATTATGGAATAAAACAAGAGTGGACCGCTTCGGTAACCGATTCTTGCCTTGTAAGATAAATTAATGCTCATTTAGGAAAAAACTAATTATGAAAAGACTAATCACGAAAAGCAATATATATCCACTACGCCAGCATCAACGATATCATTCATCGAGCTCTTTTTACCCCCGGCGTACCAGCAGTATTGGAACGTAACGACTTGGTACGAGACGGTGGGAAGAGAGCAGACGGCATGACTCTATTGCCTTGGAAGTTGGGTAGGCCTTCAGTGTGGGACGCACCTTGTGTGGAAACCCTTGCCCCATCTCATATTTCAAGCACGGTGGTCTGTGCCCACGCTGCCGCTGCGGCTGCTGAGGCCCTCAAGCAACGCAAAAACTGTACCATATTTGTAATTACAGTATAGGGGTCTTTGTTTTTGTATATTGTAACTAGAGCAAAATATAAATAAATTCATAATTAGAAAAGATATAAATTGTTTGGAATGGGAAAGTAGCAAAAACCGTTCAGTTTAAATTTAAATCGGTAATGTTCTAAAATCGAAATTGTCCTTCCCAGCAAGATAACTAGGTCCAGCGTTCTGTTGCTATTCTATGTCCGATTAGTCTAAGCACACCTCACTAATAGCATACATGTCTCTTTCAAAGCTTGTTACTGAGACTTCTGCGTACACCGGTTAATATGTATTTATATGCACATGCGAGCTACTGGTTCATGAAACTGTTACAAGCGGTCACGCCGCCGCGCCAGCTGCCTATCAATTATTGAAGAATTGCTTTCCGATGCGAGGGTAGGAAGTGAAGCGTTGAGATGATTACTATCGAGCGAACAACGACCTAGACCTTAGTACAAGCGCTTATAACAGTTAAGCAACTTATAACAATAGACAGGAATAGTAATCAAACGCACTAAAAATACTATTAATGTAAAATTACTTTTTTCTGCATTTGAACTATAATGAGCAGGTGCATCGATTGCAAAACGCAGAGATTCTAACTCAATACATAATTAACACTAGATTACGTCATGAAATCAATGCCTGATGGACGAAGAAAAAATCTCCAGCACATGTAATTATTTAATTATACGAAGTTCATCGTCATTGTTGACATTACGTGTGTGTTCGCTACGGCGGTAGTGGTATTACAAAACAACTACAAAATGAATGTAATTTTACCACAAAACCTATGTAATATGATATAATGGATGTTTGGAGAAAGTGTTGATGTATTCGTGGACGGTGGTGTGTGAAGAGGCAGCTCTCGGAAGCACTCGACAGCACTCGGTAGTCGCCTATATTCCCGTTGGTGCAAAGAGCGGAACGTCGCGACACCCGCTGGCTATGATTGTATCCTCGAAGACCTAATACCTGATTTCACTCAACTCTATTCGCGACTTGTTCCGAGTAAGTATATGTACTAAGCTATATTCAAAGTATAATAGTTAGTAAGAGCAATAAGAAAATATTTTTATAATGTCACTTCAGATCGTTCCTAAGAAGTCGACATGAGCTTTCACAAAACGCTACCCTGACCACAGAACTTGCCTTAAAAATCATTAATTAAAAATATAGTGAAAAACAGATTATGCACTTAACACACAAAATTTTATGAAGAATCAACTACGCACGGTACTGAATAGTAAACAATTATGCATAGTATTCAATACTTTACATAGAAAATGAGAACGTAATAAATCTAGCACCTTGCAAAGCTTTATGCATGCATGCTAGCAGCATGTAATATGATCACTTATTCATGTCCAGTATGGGCACAGAGCCACCTGCCTGCTTCGTGCTACTAATTCTTACAACTTGAGCTGAATTACAAATAAGCAACATTCTACACATGCTTACTGATATTTCCCTAAACATTACACAACTCAGTCATTAGGATATGAAAGGTGTTAGGATAATAAACCTAACTGTTTGTGGCTCGTCAATATTACGTTTGCATAATTACGGAAAATATTTCTTAAACAACGATTATGAAACACAGTTTTCTTGAATATCTACTAATTAAGTAATTTGTTCAGAAAAAGGATAGAATGAGAGCATTCATTCAGTCCCAAAACGGGATCATTGCAATAAGTAGAAAGCGTTTGCGCGCCACTGTTGGTGTACAGAACGCAGCACAGCCAAACAAATGACTTATACTTTCAGTACTGCAGCAACTTTCATGATAAATTAGATTAAAGTAATTCATTCACCATTCATATTATTGCAAAAAAATTAAAAGATTCTTAATGACTATCTGCCATGTTATACTCAAGACATTGAGTATTTATAGCTCGAAATTAAGGTCATTGTAATTATTGAGATTTCTTTCACGCTCGTAAAACCCGAGAGATGACGAAGAAATACGAAGAATTGCGAAGATGTTGCGCTTGCGACGACAACGGCCGTCTCGCGACGCCGGCGCTGCTGCCGTGCAACTGGAGCATGAACGCAGTTTCTCGATGAGAAATATTTTGCTGATTGACGCATGGAACTACTTGCTGTATGAAACAACCCAAGTACACCAACTGAGATGCAATTCGAGAGAGTGTAAATAATAATTCCAGTTTATAGATAATCAAGAATATGACGTTTTAATCAGATATCACGACTCGATAGTTCTGCGACACTGTGGTATGAATTCTAGAGCAGTTCCTAAAAATACAATCAGTAGATACAATACGGTTTAAGAACTCAACTGGGGCATTAAGGAAAATGGGAAAGGAGGATAAAGAACAACAACACAAGTTATGCACAAGATCCGGAAAAGTTCCGTCGTATAATCGAAACTGAGATAGCATGGAAATCAATTAAATAGTCAGGTAGGTAACTAAACTAGTTCTAGACTAGAATTGAAACATCTTAGGTTTAGTACCTCATATTGAGTCGCCATCGCTTATACAATTTATCGTTCCCTGTTCAATTTTGTTTTTCTTTTTTACTTTTTTCTTTTTTTTTGTTATTTGCCTATTTATTTTGTATCACTATAATGTAAGGGAAGAGCGGAGCCTTCAACTACAGGCATTTCTATGCCTAAATGGAGACTCCTTGACATGCAATGTAACCCAAATTGATACGTAATAAACTAATTTTTTTTTTTTTTTTATTGGCCAGTGTTTCTAAAGCTGGAATCATGGTACTACTCAAGTACAGTAACAAGCTTTATATCATCCCGCTTCTAGGTTAACGATATCAATGTCACGTCGAAGGAAACAAGTACTCTATAATTAAATTAACGACGCTAAAGTAACGGCCTTTCAAATGTTAACATCAAGTAAATAAGTTTTATTACACTCCTTTACGTCTTGCAATTAATTAAACATGGATACTGCAAGTGTTTACTATGAACCGCTAAACATATATTAAGGAGCCTCCTAATGAGCACTATGATGACCACATACAAAATACTTGGTGACAAAATAACCATGCCATCCCCTGCCAACACGCAGGTAGCAGTCAGGGAAAGACTGAATGCATAAGACAGAGAACCGAGAGTTTATTTATTTATAAATAGGTTTTAATAAACACTTTGACACTTCATACATTCAAATCAATCAATTAGAATTAGATTAGAATACATGTTTCCAAGACGGTTCTGAAAATAAACATCGGAAAAAAACTCAGAGGTCACAGTCTCTTTTAAACTACAGACATTATCTTCATATGAGGACCATACCATCTTTTGAGGAACAAGCCAAACAGATTTGAGATAACCTGCCGGCTGTCAGTCCACGCATTTGTCAGTAATCCTTGGGAGAGGCCTATGTCAAGCAGTGAAGTACGAAAGCCTGAGTTGGCCCAAGCTTGACAGACGAATAGGAGACTGTTTTACATACATCGCTGTGACTGCCCAAACCGTTTTCGACAACTACATGTAAAAAAGGGGTGCTCCGTATGTTTCTCTTGGAACAGTGACCACATATGAATCACAGATTCTTCTTATATGAAAGCTGAGTACCCATATAACATACCCACGACAACGGTAATTAACTTCCGTCTACTTCGAAGAACAACTGTTTGTTGACGACAATAATTTTACACACAATGATGACTAACAGGAATCAACTAAGAAAAGAAATGAGGAACATTGAATGAAGAATGTCAAAGAAATAACTCCTAAGTCGGATGTCAATTATTAAAGTAATTGATGAACAAATGATTCGTGATTGTTACTGAAAGGTTAAACCTTTATAGATGGATTAACTGGTTTTTTTTGCGTCAGCATTCCACATTGCGTGTGATTTTAACCGACTCCTTTCATTGTGTCGGTACCCTTCTTCCGTTTTGATAAGAAAGGAGGGAAAGAAATGTGTTCACACCATAAACAGTATTTTAATGCATCAGTTAGCGGGTACAATCGCCTCATCATCATTCTTCACAAAATTTCACAAGATTTTTCCACGCATCGATAAAAACCATAACACAGAAGACCTATCTGCAGGCCATATAGATATTTATTCTGTGCGAAAATCAAAACAGGCGTCAAAGCAACTCTCAATCCAGGTTACGAATTTAATAAAGTATTATTGCATTGCTATCTCTGTGTTAACGGCCACTTTTTGAAATAGTAATGATTAATGATGAGTAATGATCCTATACGCTACAAAATGTTTTTTTTTGATTTAGCATCTAGAATCAATTCAATAGTATGAACGGGTCTTCAAGCAAATCGAAAATCGTTAAACTTTATTACCACCATGAAAAACCCAACAAAGGCCACTAGTATGGTAAAAGAATCAAGTTCAACAAATCTATAAAACATTATCGAATAACGCATTACATCATAAACTATAAACAGGGAGAATATATAAAATACTGACAGCATAAGACGACGAAAACTAGTATCCATGCCCTTTACAAGAAAACATAATGAATAAATAATTCAATAGGACGAACGCCGTTTTGCATAATAACAGAGTTTGCTTGAATATAATCATGTATCATATGGAAATATCTGCGAAACAGCGGACCATTGAAACACTCCTGTCTTACTGGACTAGGGATTGCCAAGAAGGACCACACAGCCTGACATCATACATGTCATAAAACATTTATTTCTGATGTTTATAACCCATGTAACTACTTTTTTAACTGCAATGCATCATAGTTCAGACTTTTACTAGAACTTTTAATTATTCTTACGCACTGAAAATTACCAGTCATTGAAATTAGCTCTGCTAGGTTTATTTGCTCATCGGTAATTGGCTATTCTACATTTTATTTTATGATCACACATAATACTTCTGAAATTAAAGTCAGGAATAACCCATCCGCAGTTCGAGCAATTCCTGGAAGCAAGGAACTTAGAAGTGTTGGCTCGAAACCGCATGAGGTAGGTGCTTGAAGTTTAAACACCGAGTTAGTATAGTGGAAGTTAGAAGGAACTATGTTAGCATAACCACTTGACTTGGTCAAAGTGTGGGTAAGTTGATCTTTCCGCATAACTTTGGTTCAACTACACAGCCTGAAGTTCAGTACTGCTTCAGCTAACCTTACTCTACTGTTGATTTTAATTTTGTGGAAAATACCTGTGGGAGTAATGTTGGAAAAACAATGCGTTAACTGCTTTTCAAGAAAATGTCTCATTTTTTTCGCCGCGTTCGCGTTTATATCAACCATTCAAGCTTCACCCCGAATTTTTTCTACCAACTTGAATCTTTATTTAGTGTTTATTATTTCTTATTGGAAATGAGTGCAGGCTATAAGGAGTCTTTCAACATTATCCAATGTTTTCATTTGTGACGCATTTTGAACAGCCTTGAATGTAACACACCCACGCCCTGGGTATGCAAAAGAACAGAAGATAAGTACGTTAGCATCGAAGTCAACGCACCATTGTCAGCTCTCGGCAACAATGCTCGCGATAAAGTTGACAAAAAGCGCAACCACCACTGTCTGTGTGTCATTCACCCGAACGTGGAAATCGATGTTTACATCTCCGACTTTAATCGATTCGACAATCGAATTAAATTTCGTATAAACGATATTTTATCCTCATCATTTGCCTCTTTGGTATTAATTGCAATTAACAACGCCAGTCGTGCGGATCTGGAAAGAAATTAACCGCTGATTCCCGAGATGAGGAGATAGATAGGTTTTGATGTTGCTATGTGCAGAACAGTTCGCAATTTTATACCGGGCATACAATACGGAATAACACAGCGAACGATTCTCATTCGAACAATGAGAACACTCAGACTTGAATACTATAATCATTATAAAGTAGCTTAAGAAAGTGCTTACCTCTTGGGCACACTAATCCGCCGCTGCCGGAACAGGTGGTCCATTGTTCCTGAGCTCTGCTTTGTCTTTACACTTTAACTCGGCCTCTCCCACACAAATATAGGAAATTACAAACTTTCACTTAATCTTATGTTTATGTTCCGGATTGTCCACAGTTTTACTTCGAACGATAACTGAATCACTGTCCACACTGTTCCACTGAATCCCTTAGGTGTTCCTGATAACTTTACACGGTCTAGTGGAGCCGGGACTGTACCACTACACCACTGTGATACTATTCTTCTATGTGACAGTCTGCAACAAAAATAAGGGCTTAATTTTATAGCTAACATTAGGTTATTTAGCAGTGCTGACTGAGCGTGAAATATTTCAATATATTTTATTGCAGAAAAATTACAAGCATTTAAAAAGTAGTTAAACTAAATAGATTTAAGTAACTATAAGATAAATTACACTTAAGTTCTCTCATGCCAGTCGTCTTGAATAAAGAGTGTTTTGTTCTCAGTGACACGAGAGAGTAATCGATCTAAACTGGAGCGAAACAACGACACGATTAATTAATTGATGGTATCTAATAACATTTTGGCAGCGATTACATTCGCGGGGAGAAAGTGAAGGCGTGTGATGCGCCGGCGCAGTCCGCGCTCCTCTCGCTACATTAATCACGAGCAAAGCTTTAATATAATATCGCCTGCAATTAATCTTTGTTTTCAGTGACACCTAGCTTCTTGTAAGAAAAATAATGAAAGTTGTGCTTAGGACTGTCTATACTCTTTTCCTGAAAAATGTTATTTTTTGTTTTATGTCCACTTCATGGATGCCACTATAATCAGGGCTTTTATTACTTTTATTGTTCTTTCCAACAGAAAACAAAAAAATGCCTGTATGTGGCCCAGTTTCTACTTTAATAGTATGATGTATGGTGACACTGATCTATTGTATCGTGTTTATAATGATGCCATGTAAATACTTTACTGAAACACCAACATGCGACAGGTTTGTAGCGTTTACTTAATTACATTCCACAATAAAATTACTCCACTTGCGTGATGTGTAAAAATATTCAGTACCTACGACCATATTTTTACTGCTGCACTATATTTTGTTGGAGCTTTTTAATTTGTCCAGTAAGAGATAAATTATTTTGTTTATAAATTAAAGGAAAATAAATATATTTTTTAAAAAAAATCAAAAATACGTTGATTGAAAATTTAGTAAAGACAGAACCACAAGTCACTCAAACAAAACAAAAAATATAAAAAAGAAATCAAATTACTTTTATGGTAGAACGTGAGTTTCGCGCGACTTTCTACCGCGTGCGTGTATTCGAAGCGACGGGACGTGCGGCCGCGGGGCCATGTGACGGAGCACTGAAGCCGGTCAGCAGCCGCCGCCAGCGACCCATCCCCTACCGACTACAGTCAGCCCTCGCGAGCAGCACAGGTGGATCGGTGACATCACTGAAATTACTTTCAGCGATCACTTTTGCAGGATGGGATATTCATAAGTCCTGAAAAAATATGTTTGATTAAGTTTTTTTTGTTAATTGTAATATTTAGAATATCCCATCAACTTTGCAATTAATTTTGTTCCTCAGAAGATCAACAAACTCAACAAACTCCTAATTAACTTACCGTCTTCCAAAATTTAGACCCTGTAAGAATAGTACAAGTGAGTCAGTCTACTTTCCTTCGTTACAAAATCCATCGGTATCTTTGCCCTACTGAAATCGTGCTAAACTAAATCCCATGAATGATTATGTACGTTTCTACGAAATAATCACGAATCTAAGCCTTCAAAAACATGAATGGAGAATTTAAAAGAAACTGGCAAGTCTGTACACGCTCAGTAAAGGGTTCCGTAGTAATGATTCTAGCGTCCACAAAGTTAAGTTTATATTTCATAGTATTTCTCATATGAACAACACGTTATTTTTGCGGTTGTAATACAAAATATACCATTTCACACCAACTGTTGACGTAAACAAGAGAATCACTTGGAAAAATCATATTTCTTTTAATTATAGTTGACGTTGATTTGACGGCACGGTTGGCGCAGTGGCTGAGCGATTCACTGCTGCGCTGCGTGTCGTGGGTTTGATTCCCCACGGAACAAATATTTGTATGGCCTACAGGTAATTGTTCCGGGTCTGGCTGTTTGTGTTTATGAGTTTGAATGTTTGTAAACGCACCCACGATACAGGAGACATTCCTAGTGTGGCGAAAAGTAAAAAAAATAAATAAATTGTATCACCCGATTGACGGCACACGCATATATACTGAATTATTTTTGTATGTTTGTAAACTAGGGGTAGTACCATGGCGATTGTCCTATAAATATTTTTTTACAATTTTACTACACCATTTTTTTGCGGTACTTAATACACATTTTTTTAATTCATCGATAGAGTGTATAATACTATTATTATAGACTGTTTGTTACAAAGCTATTTTGATCGCAGATTAATCTGCGATTAAAATAGCTGTGTAACAAACAGACGGACCGAAATCATACGGGTTTCGTTTTGTTATTTTACCATTTGGCTACGGATCTAAAAAAAATATGTTAACTGATATATCTACTTATTATAAAAACTTCCTAAGCACCTATTAACACTTTAAGATCATTGTAAAGTGTTTAATTTTAATCATTTGGAGCCTAGATACGTCCGTCATTCTGAACAAAGGTGAAATTATCACATTTCACATTGCATGTCTCGGACATAAGGCTGCACGCGATCGAAGAATCAATTTAAACATAACATAGACTACACTCAAGGAATACGGCACGCCGTATTCCTTGAAAGTGTAGTCACATAGTAATAATAATATAATAACAATAATATATATTATTAAATACAAATTTGACACACAGTGTAAAGTGCCAAACAAAAAAACTTGTTATACAACAGTCAATTTAATATGAATACCCTGACTCCAAAAATAGGAAGATCCTGTAAATTAGGAGGCAGTGTCTTCGCAGATATAGTAGACGAACAAATTATAGACAAAATGTGGACTAATGAGGAAAGAAATATATAAGTATTTAAAGTATAGTCAGAGAAAGCTTTGAGTCGGGTTGATTGTTGCACATTGTGTACTTATTAACTATCGGAAACGTCAAGTAGTAAACCTACTTGGGTGAAGTCGATACAGGAAGTGGCAACACTGAGTTGGTGGCAACACTGAATTGACGGTGGCCATGGGAGATATGGCAGTTTTGACTTTTGAAGTGGTGGAACGTTAATGTTGGACCAAGAGGGTGTGTGGTATGATATGAGTGTATTACACATTAGTAGACAAATAGTTTACTCGATGGTACTGCAGTACCCACCTAGGAGTAGTATAACCTATTTAGTATATACCTACGCATTGCTAATATTATTTTTTATTGTATTCGTAATTTTTATTAAGGTACTTCAGACAATGATAGCTAAGCCATTGACTATACAACACATTCACAACATTAGTTTAAAGTAGTTGCAAGTTAGCTCCCCGTACGCTTCACTTAACTCCCAAGTAATAGAGGTCGAGCCTATTGCCAATAATTAAGCTCAAACAAGACTGCTATTGACAAATTCCTGATGGTTAATCCCTATTTCCCTTTGCTCGGTCGAAGAACCGAACCAAGCAGCCTCTTTTTCAAAAGTCGTGCTCTCGACCACTAAGTCAACGAAGCAGTTACAAGGTACACTGTCCCAACCAAACCCTGTACGTGCTTCACCTGTTCTCAACACCCGGTTTGTGTAAGAGATTTCTAATACGCATAATTCGAATTAATACTTTTCGGTCTAATTGCGGCTGCGCATCGTAAACATCGTAAGCATATATTTACTAGTTAACGGTGACTGCGATTATTGGCATAACGATAGGTGTGGTGTAACTAGCGATGCTCATCAAATAATAGCGGATACATGCTCGTATTCTGCCTGTTTAGTTATTATTTGCTCGTTACTGACTTATTGCCTAGAGCACTGCTGAAATAAATACCTATTTTTATTTTAGTTAGATGCCGTTGTGTCAAATTAAAGCTTCAATTTTTAGCGTGTGTTTATTTTAGAAACATCTGTCAAATATGTACCTAACTTAGTTAAATACATGAGTTCTTCTTCTAGGTCGCTGCCATTTTATTTATCCCTTTGTTTTTTTTTATGCATTATATTCATTATACTCATTTTTGTATCCTGATGGCCCAATGGGCATTCATGAGAGACATTTCATACCATACCGTCTCTCATGCATAAGGATGTGGGGTCAAATACGGACAAGTGCCTATACGACCTTTTTAATTTATTTCCAAGTTTGTCGACGACACTAAATTTGATCGGTGAAGTCATCGTAATACATTGTGAGCCTAGACTAAAAATTAATATGAGTTTGAAATCGCGAACCCGCTTTGAGCAAGCGTGCTGATTAATGCTCATGCCTTCTCTGTATGGGAAGAAGCCTGGAGTGGTGCAAATGTACTTATCAACAAACAAATAATACTATCCACTGCAAAGCTAAATTAGTTATTTATTTAAGGAGATAGAAGTAATTTGTGACGCAGTATACCTTACAGCACCAGGTTAATTTATAAATTAAAATAATTTACAAAGTGTACCTACGTCATTAAGTTAGCAAGTCCAAAACAAATCTGCTACAAACGGCACGTTCTAAAAATTTCAAAAGATTCCAAAATCGGTTGAGTGGTCTATCCAGCCATAGCTAATATTCTGCCAGCCTTTATGCTGTAAGCTTCTAATCAGCGTACAAACCTATTAATTACAGTATTATATGCGAGACGAGAAACCAGTAAACAATAAATGGCTATAAAACTAATAATGGTTGTAAACGCCTAAGGATATATACCAATCACACTTTTTTACTACAGTTAATGGGCCATTCAATAGTCGTTGAACAATTCAGTTATCTACTCACCGTGACGTGAATGTAGGCAGATCTGATAGAATCTTCAACCAGGGCAATGTCCTCACCCTGTACTTGTTTATTGACATCATCAGCTATATGAAGGTTACATTGAACGCCCTTCCCTTATTCCCTTTCACGGACGCACCCCAGGATAACATACGCACATTTTGCGTTCAGCAACAGTTTTGTAATTGCTTGCCACCCTTAAACCATCCACATTAATAGCAAAAGTAAGTGAGAATCTTTTGGGTGCGCTCGTCCCGTCATAGACCTCATGCATAATCACTTTCCAGTAGGCGAGGTATCATCTGTTATGTAATAATATCTGTGTCCAATTCGAATCATTACCTACCTACCTATAGATGCTTGCCTGGGGGATTGGTTGATAGATAGTCGGCAATGGTTGTTGTGTGCAAACAGAACGGCGTTGCCAAAATGAATACGGGTACAAGATACCAAAATCGACACGTCAAATTAACAAATGATTGCGAGTATATTACGAATGGAGACTGACGTCTCAATCTCAAATACCCCAATCGCCAATGAAAGTAGAATACTTCCTTTTTTGTCAACTATTTACACCCCCCCACCCTCAAACTGTACCCCTCCCCTCCCCCCTCAAACTGTAACCCATCCCAAAATCCTAGGCTGCAACCGCGCCTGATAGTTATGACCCAGTGGTAACGGCACCGATTTACGGTCGTACACTGTGAATTCAAACCCAGGCACTTTCCTTTTTTTGTAGTTTATTCCAAAACCACTGCTTTCAGACCGGTGTATGGAAACATGTCCTAGAACGAACCAATTGACGATTTGTGACATCCGCTAATGCGTAGAGCGGTCGCGAAGTGGATTATAATCCACCACCTCGCACTGCGCAGAGAGGACTCTTGTGCCCCAACAGTAGAAATGTCATAGAATGTTTATGCTATCTATCTGCACATAGATAAACGTGCCTACGTTTAAAAACTGCTATCAGCTACTATCCGCGGAATTAGCGAACCCTATGATACGATCAGAAACTGAGAAGCATATAAGAGAAAGTTATAATGACTGCGACATTCAGCCTGTCGCCATACGATCAAATATTAGCATAATGTGCCTGCCTATACAGGTGTTACGTAGGTATATGAATAGCTGTATGCTAACACTAAGTAATCTACGGTAGCGAGATTTCACCTGACACTTTCCTCTCATGTGCAAAAGCTCGAATTGATGTGAGACATCGCACTTTCGTGACGATGTATTTACAGGTGAAACGTCAAGCTTATCTACTTACACTTACTAAGTACAGTAGACCGCTCGCCGATAGTAACACTTACCTTAAGCTGCCCTAGTGTAGTGTAGACTTTCAATAGAATGCGAGGCCAGCTTACAATGATTTTGTTACTTTTGACGTGCGGCCTGCTGCGCTCATTTCTCATCGAGTTTTTATTAAAATACTCAGGTTTACTTTTCACCCTGTCAGTTGGCAATCATTTGCTGTTTTCTTTCTTCAATTTTAGTCTAGCAGAAATCTTTAACCTGACTGAACCCACATTATTGGTACGGTAAAGTGGTGGCGCAATGGTTTTCACTTCCATTTTACCTAAACAGGCCACCTTCCATATTCTCTTTGGTATTCTGTCCTCTTCATACAATCAACATCCCAGGAGCTAAATAAAAACAGCCGCATGGGTTGATCAAAGGTTAAGCTACGCTTGCCTAGGTCAGTCTGTGGATGGGTGACCGTTCGTAACATATCGAGACTCCTCTGTGCCGCGGAAAGCACGTTAAGCCGTTGGTCCCGGTTGTCATTTGTAGATCTTTGACAGTCTTTACGGGTAGTAGAAGAAGCCCGAAAGTCTGACAACCAGTCTTACCAAGGGGTATCGTGTTGCCCAGTAACTGGGTTGTGGAGGTCAGATAGGCAGTCGCTCCATGTAAAATACTGGTATTTAGCTGCATCCGGTTGGGAAAAGGCTAGGCAGATGATGATACGATCAACATTAGGTGGCTACCTATTTTACGAACGGTAATGAAGGTAGGTACTTATAGTGTTTCCATTTAAGAATTGACCACTAGGTACTACTTACTACAGTCAGAAAGGTGTTTCAGTTCCCAAATATATGGTGGTGCACTTGACCCATCATTGAAAATCCATTTGATGATTTCAACACGGGAACAGCTCATTTATTTATTTATTTCATTAGGATAACCAACAATTGTTCTTACTAAATACAGTTACATAACACATACTTAAAGTTAAGTTCCAGCGCAACAATTACTTATAGGTAAACATGCACAAAAAACATACATATACAAAAGACTCATTACTGAGTATACACATTACTGAGTATAGTCCTTTTACGTAGGTATCTTTTCCAGTTCAAAGAAACATTTACTGGTGGATAAAGAAGGAGTGTAAGCTACTAATAGAAACTAAAGTCATGTGAAGGAACACCATTTAAGTACATAAATAGTAGCTCATCTACACGGAAACTGCTAAACTATGTAGATTCAACGGTAGTTCCATTTACTTTTTCAACATTTGAGGAGCTAAAGAAAGCGATGAATGATTAAAATTTACATGGACTTAACATAATAAGACGGCTTTTATACGGACACCTTAATTGAGGGAACTAGGCATAATATAGGCGTCAATAACAAAGGTAACTAGGGTACCAGGTAGGTGTTACCTGCCTAAGGTGTCTATGAATGAGTAAGGTACTCATTTTCTACGTGGCTTATTACCTAGATAAAACTTTCCGCTTCCTCTTAATGTATTTGAGAAGGCGTAGGGTAAATCTAAAAATGTTGCACAAAAAGACGCCTTGATGGTCTAGTGGCTGCAAGTGCTACTGCTGAACATGAGGTCCTGGGTTCGATCCGCAGGTCAGGTGAATTAGTATTGCGTTTTTGGTCCAGATTTTACCAGTAGTTGTCCTGAGTCTGGATTTGTGCCCGGTTGATGGCACTAGGTTCTCCTCCGCCAGTTATGTTTATAACTAGCGAAATGTGTGTCTACTACTCGTGGGTATAGGTAGATATACCTCTGCTTAAGCCATTCGGGGGTTACAGGCGTGATGTTATGTTGTTATTATTTTAAACAGGTTACAGCCACGTTAAACTTTAGGTACTCATATGTTTGTAAGAGATTTAACAAAAGTGAAACAACTGAGACCCGAACCTGCGCCCACTGGCGTAATGTGCCAATGCACTCAGACCACTGACCTACCTATGTAAACAATCCAACAAGACCAATAAGTCCCCCTCCACACGAAAATAATCTACGAGAATAAGTTACCGCAAAGAAAAATAGATTGGATTCCTATGTAGTAAATAAGTAAAAACATAGCAAAAACCTAGACACATGTCAGGGCCGGTGATGAAGCTCCGCATTACACCAGAGCTCGGTAGAAAGGCTAGAAAGGTATCCTTCCCATGCATGCCGAGTAGACTAAGTACTAATTACTGCGTAACGTTTTACACACAAGTAATTTTTATTACAAATAAGGGTAGGTACCTACGTCAACGAAGTTAGACGCACTTCACAATCAGCGTCGCATCCCACTTCCCACACGACACACTTAATGTCTTCTAAACAACTCATTAAAGCTCATTAAGTTGCGAGACTCCGAACAATGAATATGTTACGGTCAAAGTGGTAAACGCGGTAAGTAAACTAACTTACTAAAAGTTATTTTGTTCAATATTCAATTTGGAAACAAACATTTATAGCGGTTTATTCATAATTTCCTAACGGTTTTAGTAAAATAAATAAATTAACTATTTTTATTCACAATTTTTTCTTCTAGAATGTATTGTAAAATGAGTTGGAGCTTGTCTTCGTTTATGTTGCTGGTTAGGTGTCACCACTTCGCAGCATTCTTATTTTCGTCTGTAACGATTTAAAAAACCCTATAAAATCCTCTCCAATTGTAACCAGTCCGTGTCTAGGTGCTCCAATTTCAGAGCTCGCTGTGATTGCTGTTGCTAGATTCTCGTAAATTGTACTATATATTGCTTTAGCTTAAGTAGGTGGGTGTCAGCTTCGAACTGACGCCTATTTGTGAATGAAAACAATAACAACATCAATAAACAACAAAAATAATAATAACATTGTATTGCTTGAATTGCTACTTTGCCCTTTTCCTCTCTCCTAATTTTGCTGTGCTCGACTGTATTGATATTTTACTTTGATATACCATCTATGTAATACATTTGGAATTAAATAAAGGATTGAGTATTGAGCATTGAATAGTCAAAAGTATTTCCGCGCTCACTTCACAGTTTCACAAGCTCAAGCGTTCAACGTTTTCATAGTAAAAATACTTCTACTTTCCACACCCGCCGCAGATGATTTGACAACCAGCAACAGATTGCCCACGCCGTAGGCGAAGGCACTATTTCTGGGTGAAAATGTTAAATAATTACCGATCAGTGATTAACATGAAAATCACACTAACGTATGTGTTTATTAGAATGTATTAATAATAATCAATTTGCCACCACTAACAGTAACAAATATACCTACTACTAAGCTGTGATGTGATGCTACTCCGTTTCAAAGTGACTCGTCAATGAGTCTGACCTCCATTATCTTTTCCGCACTATAATAGACACGAAAGTGAGAATCTCTGTCGTTCTCTTCGTGGCTATGGCAAAACGGTTGTTTATCTATAGCAGTGGTTCCTTGTGGAATATTTATGTTAGTATAGCAGTCCTAGGTTACGGAATGTTTGTGTATTTTTTTTTTAAACTTTGCCCCATTCCAAGAATTAAAACTCACATACACAAACAGCCAGACCCGGAACAACTACGTATAGTGTTCCATACGTCTGAATTAAAAAACGGTATCAGGGTCATAAATCCTGTTTAAATATTCGTCAGATTTATATTTATTAGGCACAAGTTGGCACCCATTTGCGTCTTTTGCATTAATAATGGTCATGCCCGTACGCCGGTTGCGAGTACTACGCAGATGCGCACCTGAGCGTCCGCTCCCCGCGTTATCACTCACGTCTGCCTTATAAATATCTATTTTGATTACATATCTTTGATTGTACCTACACGTCCTATAGGTCTCGAATGCAGCACATCTATATGTAATTATATATATAATTCTACTCAACGTGTGTATGTCACTGAACTCCTCCTAAACGGCTGGTCCGATTTGAATGTTTTTTTTTTGTATTCATTTGGGTGGCGCCCTGGATGGTTTAGATTCACAATTGGACCCGGTAGGTGGCGCTGTACGGGCAGGACGACCTCTGTTCGGTCCGCTGGTGTAATTATATTATCAATCTGAAGAGTTTGCTTTAATAATATAACCTGTATTAACTCGAGTATCGGATTTTTACTTTCTCTAAGAGACTCAAGGCAGCTAATACATTAAATGAAACACTTATTATTTTGATTATTTCGATTTTAATTACATATATTTGATTATACATGTTTTTAAGACATTTATTTTTAAGGTAGTACTCTTACAAATACAAATACGTTCGTTTTCAGAAACACGTAGATACACGTAAATAAACGCCTAAATATCATTGGGTAGTCTGCTGACGAAAATGCCCTTTTATCATTACTTAGGCGTCATCTAGTGTTAATTAAAAACTACAGGTCTAAAACATAGAATAAGTTATTTGTTCACTTAATTTTCACTACAAAGTGAATTACTAAAGTGTAACTATTTTAATACCAGTGAAACTAATATCCAATACATAATTACACAAATATTATGACAGAACATCTTAATTCAACATTAATAATTATAGGAAACACACAAATAGCTGCCAACCTTAATTATAAAAAAAGTTGATAAGCAACATAGAAAAGCTACACAATATTTTGTACTTAAATAAAACCTTTCCGAACGGAACAGAGTGGCTAAGGCCCACTGATGACAAGGGATTTTTGTAATACAGATGATTTCGAATCTTATTGAGCACTGTTAACGGTCACATTTCATTGAAACATCACAGCTTGCTTTGGCATCCTTCGGCAAGTTCTGGCATGCTAAGCATCATAAAATAAGATCTCAAATAATTTGCGTTTACTAAAATTCCTTGTCGTGCCGTACCGCCAGTAGGCGACCGCCCTAAAAGTGGAGGAACGTGACACTATAGGTACTTTGGTGAATTGAACTTTGAGACAATGAAAACAAAATATGTTTGCAACCTTAGTCAAATATAACATTACACCATCTGAACGTTATAAATTTCTTTTCACTTATTCCTTTACTTTGCAGTGCATGTACACAAATTGTTTTGTCTGTCCGTATGCCCGTCTGTTTGTTTGTTTGGGCTGATCTCCGATACCGCTGAACCCATTTGGTCGGGACTGCCATAGGTAGCTAATGTTATAAGGCGTAACTTAGGTTACTTTTATTTCAGAAAAATAATTAGTTTTGCGCAAAATAATGAAACACCATGTTTTGTTAAATTCCACGCGGACATAAACAACCAAAAACATCATCACAAACTATTCCAAATTAAAAGTTGATAGCATTAGTAGTTCTTGAGATATCCAGATATGACAGACGGACACACAGACTGAGTCGCACCATATGGGTAGGTACCCTTTTTATTTTGGTATTTCCATACCAATATATAAAATAATTTTCCCTTCGGAACAACGCTTGTTCATACTGCCTGCAATTATTTTTCAGATGAGTCGTAAACATTAGAGCCACTAACTTAGTACAGGTAACATTAAAAAAAGAGACATCAGCACATAAAAAAAGCAAAAATTACAATAAAAACAAACAAAACACAACACAAAATCACACCTGTACCTACAACCCGAAAGGTGAGGTAGAAGTGTGCTTCAAAATCCATAAACAAACAAATTAAAAGTAAAACATAATCACAAGTACCTACTCAAATAACCTAACCTAAATTTAATATGTTTTGCATCTCAATGATAAAACACTAAAGAATGAATAAGAAGTATAAAAGTCCTTACAAGTAATATCACCCCTCTTTTGGCGTTGGGGTCAAAAATGCAATAATACGCATGAAGGAGGCCAGTCCATTAAATTCGGTTCTTAAGAGATTATTTTCATTTTCCTCTTTTTCGATATACCTATAAAGCATGATGACATGGCATGACGTGGCTCTACTATCGAATAGCAGTTATGTAGAATAATTATAAATACAGCTTTTCCTGGATTACAAGTCGACCCCTTAATTTTGTTTATATCCTGCGAAATCACAACGGCCTTTAAACCCGTCATGATTGTCCTATCATAATCTTTTCATCCCCCGCTTTATATTCTATACTTATAATAATATTAAAATGCAACACCGTCGCCGTCCAACCATGTCAGTGAAGAAGCAGATGATAGGGTTGTCACAGTAAGTAGCCAGTGTAATGAAAAACTGAGGAGCGCATTGGAGGATGCGATATGGATGCGAGGATGGGTCCACACAGACCGACCTTAGACCCCGATTACCAAGGTTACCTATGCACAACAAAAATAAAGCGCTGGTGTGTACCTTGAATTTGCTGCTTAACGATTTCTTCGAGAGGAGCGGAGACCTCATCGATACACACTCAATCTTGTTTTGCTATTCGACCATAAGCCAGCTGTACCAGCCTGGCAAGGCAGGATTGAGCGCCGTATCAATGGGGCCAGGGTGCTCATCGGAAAACTATACTGCTTCAGGGAGGGCAATACAAGACCTCGAGTGATGCGCTTTGTGAGGCGGGCTAATTTGAACCGTATTCGGCGGTATAAACGGCGGGTTGACCGGTACTCATAGAATCGTATGTTCCAGAGCGATGAGAAGTGGAGCTTGGGAGCGACCTGAACAGGATGTGGCGGGCGCGCACCGCCCGGTTGATGTCGCCACGAATGCATTCTGGCGTAGCATTTAGTCGGTGCCCGCCTACCACGTTGAGGCTCACTGGATGCGCGACGTCGAGAGCGTGTGTGAAACTATATTATTTTTTCCATTTCTGGTAAAAAATAATAATAACGCCATTAGACGTGGCCACAGCAGTTCGTCCGTTACCGAACTGTAAGTCACCGGGACTGGACGGACTGCATAACTTTTGGCTAAAAAGTCTTAGTCGTTCACACACGCGCTTGGCATTACTATTTTTTTTTTTTTTTTATGTTTTTATATCTGAATATTTAAGAATGTAATTTATAAGACTGTTTATTGAATATATCATACTAATCGGTAGTGCTATTAATATTTATGGTAGCGCTAAAATGCCCCAAAACAAACATTGTTGCCGACATCTTACAAGCTTATATAAATTTGATTACAGAGCGATATAAACGACACTCTTTTGCTATGATAGAGCCAAGAGATGATGTTAGAAATGGCTGTACATTTTTTCTGAAGAATTCGGTTTTTCTGAAAAACTGAACAAAATCGCAATGTTTTATCCTCTGCTGACGTAAACTCGGCTTTAGCATAAAAAGCCTCGAAGAGGTTTTAAATTTAATTTAATACAGACATGGTGGCCCACAAAATTTAATTTTTTTTACGTTTTATAAAATTTGCAGTGTTCATTAATAATACATATTATCAAATTTGCCGCAAACTGAAATTTTGATAATATTATTAAAATATTACAATCATGTAAAACTTTAATATAGCTTGAGAGCTGTTTAATTGTAATTTTACATGATAGTTTACAGTTATACAAGACGATTCTTTGAAATTATTAACTGCATTTTGATCCTTATAGCTACACTTGTCTTATTCTATAAGTTCTAATACCCTTTGGTAGAGATAGAGATACATCATAGAATTACCCAGCAACATAAGCTCTTAACACACAGATATACATATAAAGTTACACTTATACCCAGTTTCTGGAACAAAATTATCCAGCAAAAATAAAACGCATGTCAAGTCTGGCTGGCAAATCATTCAACCAATCACAGGCCTTAACTTGCGCTTCACAATTGGTCACAATCATTACGATAATTTTCGATATAGAAACAGGGTGTTCATTATGTGACCAAACTACAATGTTCAGAATGTTGGAGTTAATAAATGCATTAATTATACTTTCAGCGTCATCTCATTACTCATTGCATAGCGTCAGGCTTGTTAGTAGTTTCGGCTGGCCTTATAATTTTGCCCCATCCAATGTATACGAAAACTGTGGCGTATGAGTACATAAGACCTAATCCTTGTCCACGATGCACGGATGGTCGGTTGCGTTTCATAGCAGGGCGATCCCCGGACTCCCCACGCTCCGGCAGATTGATCCCTAACTCTCCGTTGCCATAGCAACCCACGAGCGGCGAGTTCGGGAACGCTGTGCGGAAGAAATTCTGCTCGTAGTCATGCTTACTATCGCGACCCACGCACGACATCTTTACCACCACACTGTGTTCGAAGTGAGGAACTTTTTGTGAGAACTGCAACACAAAAATGTTCAAATATATTAATACTTAACCCTTAAAATTATTTAAAAAAAAAGACATTCCCAGTCATTTAGAAACCAAAAGCTGGAAGAGTTCCAGCTAAGTAATTTTGTTTATTAAAATAAAACAGAACTCACATCATTAATTGCAGTTTCCATTTTGGATTTGGACCAATCAGAGGATTCTAATATAATCGAGAACATGTCAAAATTACCACCCTCTGTTCGAATGTCATCAAAGTTTTTGGGAACTGAAAATAATGCAACGTTGATTAGGTTATCGGTTGTAACCTCTCTACCAGCATTGATTCCTTGAACCATCGCAGTCATATCTTCACCATCAGCTAAAGCATCATCAACTATGCACCCTCCTAATGCGTATGGTACCTTAGGCTGGCTGAAACAACAAACAATAATATTATAAAAAAAAATACCTTTAAACAGGATTCATATTCAAAGTAAATCAGGTAATACTTACAGACTCGCCAAATAATTCAAAAATATAATATCATCCATAGATTGGAGGATGAAACTTGAACTGACAAAAACCAGTGCACCTTTCACATAGTGAGTTTCGGACAACTTATCCACGGTTTTCATGAATACCTTTTGTATATCACCTAACCGTTTTATGTTAATTACTTCAAACTTTACATGTGGTATGACTGGTATGAAAATACCTCCTATAAAGGGAGAGTACCTTCCAAATCTTTGGCCTATTGCGTGTCGATTGGCAATCGAGCCTGGCAGGGGCAAGAATGATGTGTAACAGGCCTTTACTGCTATCATACATTCCCTTGGGACAACCATTTGAGTTTTCAGAACATCTAAAACTGAAAAGAAAGTTAATGTTGAATGTCCTTTAAAAGACTGTTATTTTTTAACATAGCCAGCAGTATTTAACATAGTCTTGAAAGAAGGTCATTTCTCAAAGGAACAGCTATTAATCCTTCTACAAGATACACAAAGCTTAATTGGAAATTAAATGTTTTCTAAATTCACAAAGATGAAAAATACTCACTGTAATGTTCCTTGTCACACGGAGGATCACAGGGACATTTTATCATTGCCTCGCATCTACCTGTTGCTGAGAAACCTCCCGCATTTGCAAATGCAAAAACAGCCATTGGTGGAGCAAAGAAACATTCAGATTGTAGTAAATTGATACCATTTTTAATATGACTTGGTCTCATGCTAAGAGCGAAGTCAATGGGGCCTGCTATTTCCTTTTGCAATGTAGTCACAACTGACTTCCACATAGTGCAAACTTGCTTGCTTATAAACTTTTCTTGCCATGGTATAAAACCAAGGATTTTTTTTACAATAACATAGTTAGCAACTACATCCTCCAACAAACTTTCATCACATTCTATTTCTTCACAGTGTCTATATAATTTTCGCTGCTCTAATGCGGCAGTAATATTCTCTGGCAGATTTACTTTAACACATCTAAGATGATCATCATCAGCTGTCTCTAGTCCACCAGCAGAAAAAATCATTGCCAATGCAACTTCAGCCATCTTCTATCTTAGATCTCAGTTACAATTTGGTCGTCCGCTGATCTCTGGAGGGGATCGCCTTTGAGCAACGCTAGTATAAAGCAATAAAGATATATAAAAAAGGAAATTAGATAATAACCAACATAAATCATTACATCTTTTAAGTGTTTCCTGAGTTGGCCACGGTTAAGGATCTCTGCGGGATCATATGCACCCAAATTTCCACGCGGAATAGTAAAATATTCGTACGTTAGCCATACAAACAAGGGCAAGTTGAATATGAATAAAATCAACTGACCGTGTATCAAGAATATGAACGTTATGAAAGAATGAGCTAAGTATTTTGGAAACATCCAGTAATTGAGCTTATCGCAACATTCTTGAGCATTCAAATAGTCGCACTCCAGGTCGGACAGTGTTATAATGTAGTAAACTAAAAGGAATAATATACCACCGCTGTCGATCAATGTCAAAGAAAAAAGAAGCGTTTCAGCTAATATCATAACTAAATATTTTACCACGTCACTTCAACACGTTAATAAAATGTTTGGATGTTCCCAATAGTTCAATATTTCACTTATAATCAGCAAATATGTAGTATCCTGGTAATTTTAGTCACTTCATAAAACATGAATTTGACGCCATTTATGTTTAGTACCACAGATTAAAGATATTCAATTAACATCGATTTATCGCATTTACTTGAGGTTTGCCATACGATAAATCGGATTGATTGGATGATTGCTAGGGGTAGGGCACACAAGACTACGTGGAGTCGGTTTTGCAGCGATTAATTTCTGTCACTAACTTTTGTAGCACAACATATTGATTTTTTAAGACAGTACCCTAATTTTAATTTAAAAGCTAATAATGGAGTTCAAAATAAATACGTAATAATAACTCCATTTTTTCCGTTATTTCTATGTATTGTATGCTTAGAAACTATTATGCTAATAGTCATTATGCCCAGTAACATTATGCGAATTAAATTTATGCCAAAACAAATTAGCCTTCAATATAATTGTGCCAACATAAACTGTATGCCAAAAGAAATATGTCAAAGTATTATTATGGCAAAACTAATTGTACCTAAATAGTTACACCAAAGTATATTAGGAAAAAGAACATTATGCGAAAAGAAGGGATCCCGTCAAAAGCTGCCCCAATAGTCAATCAACAAAGAAATAGAATGAAAGGTAAAAGGTTAAGTAAACTTTTATTTTAGCAAAATTAACGAAGACGCATTGGTCGTAAATGGATAAAATGTAAATAAGTTTTGCAGGTTGATTAAACTAGTACTTAGTTTCTTTTTTTTCTTTACTGTTTTGAAGTGTTCTGGTATGTAATAAAATATTTATATTAATTCGTCTTTATTGTTTCACTTACTAACGTAATACTTATCTCAGTCATCTCACCACTATTTTTAGTAGTACAATCATGTTCAAGTAACACTCATCACTACAGTTATGTCACTCTGGTCTCTGTTTCTATATTTACACATACTAAATCAAAGGCAGCTAACTTTTTGGGTTTTACTGGGAAAAAGTAATATTAAACTTTTGTGGACAGTATGCGATATTAAAAAAAATATCGATATTTTATTTTTTATTTATTTTCAAGCGATATGGATCGGATGTTGTACATCGAATATAAATAGCGATATATTTTTTAGGGGCACCCCTACCACAGATTGCAACAGACAGATTAGATAACCACAGACTCAGTCATCATCTGCCTAGCCTTTTCCCAACTATGTTGGGGTTGGCTTCCAGTCTAACCGGATGCAGCTGAATAATACCACCTTGTTTTCATTTCTTGTCTCTTCCAATTCCCCTAGTTATCTAGCTCCTTATTTTCAGTACATTTGCACCAACCACGACAGAAATCTGCGTTCCTCCCATAACCGTCTTCTTCAATGCCCGACTCACCGTACTGACTTCATCCACAATTCTTTCTTCGTCCAAGCTATTTCTCTGTGGAATGCGCTCCCGCAGGAAATCAGGATGGCAACCAGCCGATTGGCCTTCAAAGTTAAAGTGCGTGAGCATGTTCGTAAGAAGTTGGCGGTGGTTTCATCACAGCGCTAATGTTTTCTCATTAACTGTTCTTATTGTTTATGTATGTGTTTGTGTATATGCCACTGTTTGTCTCTGCATCACCCAAAGGTTGACTGGTAGAAAATGCCTATGGCATTAAGTCCGCCTCTGTACATTTGTGTGCTTAAAGTATTAAATAAAATAAATAAATAATAAATAAATAAATAATAAATTAATAATGCTGGACCATCCACACAGCATCATCTAGCCCCGAGCTAAGCAGAGCTTGTGTTATGGGTACTAGATGACTGATATACTTAATACAATACATTACATAGATAGATATTTTTATTATACATAGGAAATACCCAGAACACCCGGAACATTTGTCCCAAGGCGGGAATCGATCCGCAACCTCTTGAGTCGCAGGCGGACCTTCGCCCTCCGCGCCATTTCGGTCGTCGAAATGAATACCAGTATTTTACATGGAGCGACTGCCTATCTGATCTCCGCCAGTCAACCCAGTTACTGGACAACACGATACGCCTTGATGAGAGTGTTTGTCATACTTTCGGGCTTCTGACTACCCGTAACGACTCTTAAAGATCTACGAATACTTATTTCATTCAATGTAAACAAAAAATATTTGTTTATGATTCGGATTCACAAATAATAAAATAATCATCTTTGTAAAGAAGAACGGAAAGTGTGTCCCAGGGTGTCCAATATCTCAAATGGGATAGCGTTTGTACCAGTTCATATTCTTCTTGGTGAATTGTTTGCCACGAAAGTACGCGCTCAACGTATTTTATCTAAAAAATGACCCATAGATATTTTGCCTGTTAATAATTGAATTTGAAACGCTAAATTGCCACAAAGAGAAATTATTCTTTTGTTTTCTCTGCTTCTGTTCTACTGTGAAGCCCAGTTCCGTAGTTTTTCGAAATAGACCATTCAAATGGTTTTTTTTTTGGGCTTAGCGTGCATTTGTCAGAAGACATTTTATTTTAACGATTTTAAAGAAATTATTTTGAACAATTGATATTTTTTTCTCAAATTTTCATGGATTTTCGATTACAAACTTTATTATTTTTGGTTCTACCACTAAAGTTACTTTGCAAAAGTTGCAGTTAATCTTATATCCAACAAAAAATGTTAACTAATTTTTTTGAGAGACCAGATTACGGTTAGTTTACGATTAGGTTCGTCAGATAAACCATAAAAACCATTTGAACCCCTTTTTTAAAATGGCGGCCGTGGGACAAGGGTTGCATCCCCACAAACTTGGATCTAATTTTAAATTGACACCCTCTTAATCTAAAAATGCGTCCTCTGAGAAATGCAACCCCAAATGTAACTTTTCAATGGACTAAAAAAGGTAAGCTATCAGTAGTATAATGATAACACAACCTTTATTGTAGCTTCCTCAAAATCGATCATTACTTTAGTTGGATTCCACTGCTACTTTATTAGAGAAAATAAAATTCCATAAGAATATTTATTTCTGTTTATCATAACCGCATAAAGAATGGACACGATATTGGTAACTTTACTATTGCTGTCAATGACAGCATGAATAGTAAACATTGACAGAGGCGGTCCGAGTCGGAGACTGTGAGGAGTTGCGCACTTGATCCGAATTCCATCAGTCCGAATTTAGTTCCGATAGTTTTGCTGGGACCGTCGCGTCGCGTCGTATTCTAATAGTGATCGGCTGCAGTGCGCAAAGGCTCTTACTGTTACACCCACACATAAGTATGCTTATTGACAATAATGAAACAATATTTTTTTATGTCAAAAACTTTTTATTCAACATTCTCTCCTTATGCTAATAAAGGCTTGGTAAATATTTACAAGGCTTCATTACAGGGCAAGGTAAAAAAACTATCCAGTTACACTACAAATCCGACTCCTGTGTTATCACATTATATTAAATTTAATGAATACTTGGCTTTACTACAAACCAATGGCTTAAAGCCTGCTTTAATCACTTACTTTATGGTCTATAATAATATCCAATAAGTCAGTAAAAATGTATTCAACCGTAAAATATATTTAGTAAGTTTGAAGAAGCCGATAAATTACATTAATATATCAAAATTAATTGCAGAGAGCAAATTATGTAGGTGACAGGTAAATATTAGGGGCCCAATATTATTTATATCGTCAGGTTGGATAAAACTTAGGTTTACAAACAAATATTAAAACTCTCCTAAAATAATTACAACAATTATAACAAGTACGCAGATAATATGCTATTTATCAAATATTAATCTCACTTAGTATCTCGCTAAATACATTTAAACTAAACTCTTGCTTATGAGTGAATACAAAGCTAATTAACACACTAGGCCTGTTAATATAAACATAGGAGATGACATGAAAATCCTCTCATAAATTATGATTCGAATATATTTGACTAATATGGATACAATTTTGATAATGAGCAAATAGATTTTATATTTAAATCTAGTGTAAAGATTCCGTACAATTCACTTAGATAATGGAATATTACTTAAACAATAAAGCAAATTACAATTTGCGAGCCCTGTTTTAATTTTGAACGCAGCTATTCGCTGGCTCGGTATTTTCAAAACTTTTCAAGTCCGAAACTAGCGACATCGTTTAAAAAATGTTAATCGTGTTTAATTTTTTACATTCAGAGCCACACTTTTACAAATCCAATATACAAATTATGAAAAGTTAAAATTATTTATCTTTATAAATTCAATGTTAACTTTTAATAGCACCATTCCGTATGCGAAGGTACTCTAATGATGTAATGAAGCGTTTAATTAAAGTACATCCGCATACCTTACCACCATCTGCAACCAATACACAAGATTTTATACACTCAATTTAGGAAAAAAAATCCTCGCCTCTTTGCTTGAACTGTATAACATATAATAATATAACCGGATATTAAACATATTGGCACACGCAGGGCAGTTATTCATAATTATTCGTTGTAGTAACAAGTATTCAAAAAAAAACGTAAATGCAAAAAATGGCAATATATTTTCGATTCTCAATTTTTGCTTTATCTAATCCTCCTTGATTAAGCAAAGGTAAACGCTAGATAAACACGTGATATTATACGAAATACATTAGTAAAAAAACACTCACACATAGTAATGAATACAACATAAACAAAAACCTGTAAGTACACTTGAATGACTTTATAAATAAATAAATAATAATTATGCGCTCAAACAATTATGCAAGCAAACTGAAATTGTTTAGTAAAATAATTATTAAGATTTACTTTGTACGGAACTAAGGACAATAATTAACAAGCTAACAGTTTAATACATTGCTAAGTTCTGACTTCGCAAAAGGTGCCACTATAGGAAGTGGCTTCATTTGAGTGTGCAAAATTCGATTCTCTCGGTGTGGGCAGATTCAAGCCTCATAAACAAAATTGGTCCAGTCGTTTGAGGGTCTCTAAGATAATAACTAATTACCATCACATGCTGGTAACCATTGCGTAATCGAGTACAAACGACAACTTATTGATAACGGCGCACCTATCCTACATTTTAGACATTATAATGGAATGATACATTTTTTAAGAATGTTATGTTGTTACAATAATTAAAATAATTCTCTAGGTAAACTCAAACAATTACGATAATTTTGCAAGACGTTATAACACTACAATTAAAGAACGTCGGAAGGTCTGCAAGTAACAATAATATAAGAGACTGAAGTGTACGATTAACAAGTGATTATGAGAGTGCTTGCATGATTGTTGGAGCGCGAGGAGCCGGCTCCCTACGTTATCTAAATGAATTCATATCTAACATTGTTCCCAAGCTGGTCCCACCCATGACGGTGGCTTGTGAATGTGCACCTTGTTCTCTAATATTTTTCTAAATTTTACAATTTTTACTAAACATATTTATTGTGATTTTGTCAAAATCGTTAAAATAAATAATCGTAAAGCGAGAAACAAGTGCTCTTGTGCCACATTTTGCACTTCAACAAGACTGGAATGTCACTTATTGATTTGGGAAATAGCTATCCATGCGCTAGGGACAGCGTCAAGCGGATTTTAATAATTGACACAACATCAATCCTAAGCTTTTATATCGTATAATTATAATTAACACAATGTGTACGTGACCAGGTGACTCATAGATTGACTGTGCCTAAACAAAAAACAACTTTTCTTATGATAATTTTTCCCTAAGTTTTAGTCATCGGGCGGAATGCAGAAATCCACAACTATGTTGAGTATTATTATTCTCAATATATACATAAGTAGATAATAATAATTATGCCTATAAATAGTAAATAAAACGGACTTATTATATTATGTGAGCCAATATGTCTCCGCACGCGGCAGCGACGTGCGATCACTCACTAGTGAAGTAAATGAAACATTCAACTATTATCAACTAGCGACACAAACGTTACGTACAGCATTAAGTACATATACATACTAATAATTTAATTCATACAGTTCTATGTAAACGTAAACACTTTGTGTTTCACAACATCAATCTCTAAGTCTAGTCTTCAATAAAAGTCATCATTATGGAAGAACGAGTCACGAGAGCAGACTAGCGTTTTGTCGGTCGACACTCCGTAACGACCGATCGGAGATAGAAACGTGCGTCACATAACACCCGCACGCGTGTGAGTCGACGGAGGACACTCTGATGTACACGAGTCGTCGTCGTTCGTGAGGAAATGAAAAGCCACGGCGACAGGAGGCGGTGAGAGATCATAGGGGAAGCATCGTGCTCTCGCGGCGGGACGGGCTGGGTCAGGTGGCGTCGAACTCGATGCGGTCCCACGAGTACAGCTTGCGGGCCGGGCGCGGCGCCAGCGGGCCCGCCGCGCCGCCCAGCAGCGGGTCGCACTGCGGCACGTGGCCGCGCCCGAACAGGTTGGGCACCAGCTCCGTGTCCATGTAGTCGTAGGCGTCGCCGTCCACGTGCATGTGCGAGCCCGCGTCGATGCCGAACTCCTTCAGGTCGAACTCGCACGGCCGCTCGTCGAACGTGTCGTGCCGCGACTCTTCGTTCTGGAAAGACGGCAAAGACAGGTCATCCATGTAGTCGAAGCCGCTCCGCGTGTGATCCAATATGTCCCCGTTGGTAAGAGGTGTCATGCTCATTCTCTCCGGAAGGTCCTCGCCGATATCCATCGCCTGTGATTTATCTTCTAACCTGTCTCCGCCGTCACCCGATAGTAGACTGCCGAAGAAATCATCGTTGTCCACAGAATTGGGATCGGAACCAAAGTCGGTGTGAAATTCCCCATTAGACAGCAAATCGACTGTAATATCCGTATCTATGTCTGAAGAAGAGTGATCGACTTGGCATCGGTTGCTAGCATTCACGGCTTGTAAGTCTGCATGATTCATGATTTCGTTTTGTATATCGTCAAGTTCCCTCTGCAGCTCATCGGCGGCGAGTGAGTCTCGCACGTGGTTGTCGTTGAGCACATCATCCGTGAGGACATCCGTCGGTGCATAAGTCGGAGTGCCGTTAGATACGTAGCTCGTATCCAAAGACGGAGCGGCTGTCGCTTCGCCGACGGCCGAAGGTGGCAACTCACCATTCTCGACAAGGATCTCGAGAACGTCATCCATTATTTGGCTGTTCTCTGCGTCATGGACGTCCGGCGCTCGCGCAACCTGCGGCATGGGCGGAGGCGGGGGCGGCGGCGGCGGAGGCGGCGGCGGGGGCGCGGCGCGCTCAGGCTCGTAGTGCGCCCCCGGCAGGATGGCGATGGGCACCACCTTCACGCCGTTCAAGATGTAGGCGGGGTTGGCGGCCTTCTGCGGCGCCGCGTCAGCGTCGCCGGGCGCGGGTGCGGGCGGCGACACGGTGAACAGGCGCACCAGGCGCTCGGGCGCGGCGTCGTGCGCGGCCAGCACGTAGCGCGGCGGCGCGGCCGGCGCCTGCGTCAGCGCGTCCAGCTGCGCGCGCAGCTGCGACACGCACAGGTGCGCCTGCAGTAGGCGCCGGCTCTGGTCGCTGGCGGCGGCGCCGGCCGCCTCGCGCCGCACTGCCTCCAGCTGCTGCCGCGACGCCTCCAGCTTCCGCTCCAGCTCTTCGATCTGCCTCCGCTGCGACTGCACAATGTCTTCGGGGGGCTCCGGCTCCAGTTTCACTTCTGGAGATGCGATGGAAACGAACGACGCGACGGACGCGACCGATGCTATCGACGCGGGAGACTTGGGCGGTTCCTCTAGTTTCTCCAGGAGGAACGGCCGCAGTCTGTCGATCAGTTGCGGCTTCGGGCCAGACACCCGCAGGTTCCGCCGCTTGCACTCGGCGCGCAGGTCGGACACCTTCATGTCCTCGAAGCGCGCGGGCGGCGCCAGCGCCGGCAGCGGCGGCGGCGGCGGCGGCGCGGGGTAGGCGTCGCACGAGTCGGACGCGGCGGGCGAGGGCGCGGGCGACGCGGGCAGCATGAGCTGCAGCAGGAGCTGCTGCTGCTGCAGGAGCAGCTCGTACGGCGTCTCCACGGAGCCCGGGGGAGATGACGCTTTCGCTGCATTCGGGGGCCCTTTGTACTCGTGAAATTTAAACCTAGCCTTTGGTTGCTGTTTTTGTTTACTCTTCTTCCGATTTTTGTCCTTGCCAGGCGCCGGGTGTTGCGGCGGCGAAGCGACGCTGACGGGCGAGAGGGTGGAGGGCGGCGAGGGGGACGGGGAGACCTCCTCGGGCGGTCCGCAGTAGGAGGAGGGGTGCTCTGGCCGCCCCGACGCGCCTTCGCTGGTCGCCTTGAATGCGAGTGTTCCACTCTTGACAGCAGTTTCTATGGTCTCCTCTGTGTGTAGTATGTTTTTCTTTATTAGTTCTAGCGGTCCGGGACGATGCGACAGTTGGTCGTTGAGTTGATCCGCTAAACGTGCCTTTTTTAGCATGCGCTGTTTCTCGGCTAAACTGGGATCTACATGACTTTCCTGAAAGAAGGAAAAAAAAGTATAAAAAATAGTACATAAAAGAACCATTAAACACTTAAAAGGTAAATAGAAAAGTGACATTACACCTACTTGTTCCAATATGTGTCTTCGTTCGAGTTCTTGACGGTCCGGACGACGCTGAATTTTTGCTTTTAACAAATCTCCAGTTTTCGCCCTCTCAAGCTGCTTGCATTGCTCGAAATAGGCTGGAGGTGTTTTTAAAGCTGTAAAAATAAAATTACATTGGGTTAATATTTAGTTGAAGTTTTCGAATTTTTCAAGGCTACGGCGATATATCTTTACTACATAGGTCAAGATCTTATAATACCTAGTCGAAGATTTTTTAAATGTTCCTTTTATATTGTTTGAAACCTTGAAGATGACTAATCACTATTTCTAAAAGTAAACACAATGTATATTCAATTCGGTCACCAATTCTCATTAAACGCATCGTTAAAATAGTAAATAAAAATTGTTTCATCCCACGCACAACAGCTCTGTGCGGCGGTGGGCGGTTCCCGCAACGCCACGCACGTGTCTTGTCTTACACAAATTTGCTATTTCAAAGTAATAGCAATTACCAAAGCATGCGAATGTCAATCAAAGTATTCTGAAATAATCATAAGGCATCACTTACGCGGCATGATTCCTTGGGCCACAAGTTGGTTGATCGGCCGCCTCATCATCAGCTTCACTTTCAAAGCTGTGAAACAAAAATCTGGATCAGACATTGTCGTCAACTACTAATAATGTAATGATTTGAATTATCAAAACCATTTTTCCTTGGGATCACCGACAATTACAACAAAATCAGACAAACAGGACAGAGTGTACAATTTGATAGGAACATCATGCGACGAATGCCGATGTTTGCCGGTTACCTTTTGCATACAACAATGGGCACTGATTGAATAGATGGCATATCGTCGTGAAGAATACAGTGTTATGACGCCAGGTGACGATCTTTGACGTAGCATGTCGCGTGTGTGGAGCCGACGTGATCGATACGTCGATCGATACACAAAGATTATATCGATAAAATTCGCAGTAGAGCGTAGGAGTGGAGCTATATTCTTGTTTGCGTGTAGACAAGCGGCGAGCAGCGAACGATGGGCGGACAACGCTGGCGCGACGCCAATATAAATAAACACTGCACAAGGAAACTAGTGTTATGCCGCGACCGTATTACAGACGAAACATTCACTACCACTGGGCCGAATATTGTGGGTTACTGGGCGTCTTTACCGCGATACCCACTCAATTTAACTCCACACATACTTGCAATTATTACTTA
This sequence comes from Phlogophora meticulosa, assembly GCA_905147745.2. NCBI lineage: Eukaryota > Metazoa > Arthropoda > Insecta > Lepidoptera > Noctuidae > Phlogophora > Phlogophora meticulosa. The sequence goes on along the minus strand of LR990533.1, from coordinate 10,546,740 downwards.
TATTCATGTCTAAGGATATGTTTTCACACCTATGAATTAATTTTATTTTCCTATGTAGGTGAATGACATGTATAACATAATTATTATTGTTAGGTATATATTTCTATGAATCAAAATCTAAACGTTATAAATCCATGAAAACTATTCAAGCAAAAGGAGAAGTGTGAACTATTCTTAAAACAACATTTTACCAACAATGCTTATTTCCGAAAGTAATACTTATGTATATTTTATAGAATGAAAAAGTGTTGAGAATTTGTTTATGCGGGATGCAGGCGCAGACTGGCAGACTATGCAAACATGGCCGGACGTACCAGCAGCATCGGCATACTAATGCGAACAACAGACAAACTTGGGGCCAGTGCCCCTCGATTCTAACTATTTTGAATGAATTTTTTGTGTAAAGGTCCGAAATATTTAAAAATATAACTTAAATTTTAGGAATGTCACATTGAAAATTATTATATACCGAAGATTATAAAAGAGATAGCTATTCATTACTTTAGCTCCCGCATCATAATGAATAAGCCCCCATTCACACGAGATAATCACTAATTGAAATTAATTAATTACTTTCTCTGTTACAGATTCCATGACTTGTCCTATTAGCTTATGAATTTCTTTAATAATTTCTGTTACACATAATTAATGTCTGTTATCGGAATTGCTTCAAAGGCTGAATTTGGTTATGGAAAGCACAAAACACATTTCAGCTTTGCCTCCGGGAAGGTAATGCAACTGAGCGCCTGTGGTTATAAGTGTGCCTATCCCACCATTTCACCTAATCGTAAGCGAACATGCAGTCGTCCATATTGCTTGCCTAGAAGCCTAACCTTAGTCTTCTAAGTCACGTTTAAGCTATTGTAAATCTCAGACTGGAATCTCAGAGTACAATAATAATAACACATTTATTTATGTACTAGCTGCGCCCCACGGTGTTCCCCGCGGATAAGATTCTCATTCAACAAACGAGCGAAGTTAAAATAGTCGTGATTATTTCTAAATTTTCTAATGTTCCGCGCATCTTTCATAGTTTTTTCTTTCGAACCTTAAACCTTAAGATCCTTCTCCTTACAATAACAAACACAACAATAAAAGGATTAGCGAAATTGCTACAGTCGTTCACGCGTGATTTCGTGACCAAGGAAAATAGGGATTCATTTTTATAAATATAGATTGTTTTATCTTTTAATCAGGAACATTACCCAACACTTTTAAGTATCACTTACCCTATGTTAGTATAATCGACTACGACACAAACGTTAACTCTTGAAGACACAATCCGAACAGAACAGGAACCTTCAATCATATAACCTACCATCTTCTGGAGACACCTGGCAACAATACATGTACTGCGCACAGGTGCATCAAGGGGCTTTCAGTCTTATTGGCTCATGCGCGGGATACCGGTATTGAAGGTAAAACTATACTTACATTCTTTATGTTTTCCCATGGCTGGTTGCAGCGGGCTGTCGTCGACGACCACCTTGGGAGGCGAGACGCGCGGCGAGCTTGGCGGCTCGCTTGCGCCGCTGCTGCCCGCCTGCCGTCCGGCCATCTCCTCCGCACCGGAACTACTGACAAATTTAGTACAGGATTAATATTTTGTATACATTTATTAGATCTGAAATAAACTGATTAATAATAATAATACCAAGCACTCATTTATCCTTCCTTGATGGACAGTTGGTTCTGAAATATAGAATGCCGTTATTTCGACCGAAAAACGTTGCCATCAAATCACGTGTACGCGATTCTACGGCTGAGCCCTACCATAACCATTTAGCGCAGGTCAAGGTGGCAGCAACAATAGGTGTGCACATGGTACAAATTACATAATGCTTCACTTTCCGTCTAATATTTCATGGCCGGATGGTAACTTTTATTATTTGCTCTGGTGCAAAGACTTTGTCAAGCAACTTAAAAGAAAGAAGGTATTCCAAATGTAGGTATACCAGTTCTCAGCACATGGTGCGGACGCCGATGGGACGCGATCCCTATCCAGCGAATACGTGCATCCTATTTAGATGGAGCCAATTTCCAGGACTTGATAGCACTAAGCTTATAGTGATAAAGCAATGATGATGTCAAGAAAATATCTCGGCAACTTAGATCTCCTTACCTAAAGGTGTCGTCAGAAGGCGGTGTGGCTGGAGTTCGCGGCGGTGAAGCGGGAGAGACCGGCGAGGCCGCGCGGCTGCGCTCTCTCCGGTGCTGTGGCTTGAACCACTCGGGGTAGATCGCGCTCAACGTCTCCACCAGGTCGTGGTCCAGCGTGACGCGCCAAGACGCACGCCCCTCCGAACCCTCTGAGTCGCCGTCTCCGCCACACGTTGAACGGCTCTCTGTTTACCCAAACAATTAAATGTTAAAAAGTTTCCAGAGGATGTCACTCAAGATCGACACACATAAACAGCGGAGGAAGTGTGTGTGCTCTCAGCACGTTAGTCGTTGGGTGAGGTGAATTGGGCGAGGCGAACCAATGGAGCGCGCTGTGATCACGGTGCCCTCATTATTTCGGGTCCTTGAACGAGTTTATGCGCGCTAAGGTACGTTACTTACTTTACTGCATTACGGCTGGGAAACGTTATGCCGTTTCAGTTTTATGATTACGCGAATAGGGTGAGAACAACATCGCTTTACTGCATTTGTTGTAAGTGTTCAGAAACTTTGTTTGGTGCGATGTTAAATATAATATTTTAAATTATTCTACAGTTTGCCAATGTACAGTCATACCGACAATCAATTAACTCATATCCATGTCTGTTAAATAGGTTGTTTTCTACATATGAATATAAAAATAGCTATTTATATAATAAACATCATGACTTGACTCATAGTTACTATAACATGTACATGAGCAAGTGGGAAAACCGGAAGAAACCATATTCCAATTGGCCCCCCTGGCATAGGGGAGATTTTCGGTCATGCGTTTTAGAGAAACCCACTGCGGAGAACTTATAGGGAGGTTAACTGGAATAACTCGAAATTCTTATGGTACACAGTAGCGTAACAAAGTAGCTTACATTGAATGTATTTAATTAATGGCACTTCTACAGCTAAACTTTCAATTTCGATCAAATAAATTGTCTGTAAAGCACATTAAAAAACCTATAAAACAGGCCTTAAAATCAAGAAACAGCTATTTATCTGTATTATGCGTTTAGAGAACGTTTTAACTGTTACCATAGCCGAGGAAAGATGGATGTATTATGTAATGTTTAAAACTCTCATAAAGCTGGATATACGAGGGAAGAAAATACGAGCTGAAAATAAAACATCTGTCCGTGAGTCACGCACAATATAAAACTAAAAGTAAGGTAAACAAAATGCAGACTTTAAAATGTAAAATCAGAATTCCATTTTGTAATAAATGCAACCATCTCTAGATTATGTCTTCGATAGTACAATAAGGAAATTCACTGAAAATGATTAAGTTCATAATCATTCACATTAAAGGCAAAGGTAATGTAAGGCATGCCAAGAAATAGTTTACCATCTCAGTATGTTAATACATCTCGGATAAAGAGTGCAATAAATGTTATCATTTCGATAGCTAAACAACGGTAAATTAATAAGAGTGTAAATGCCTGTTACGCATTTTACGTCGGTGTTACAAAACACAATTTTGTAAACAATCTGGCGCACGTGCGCACTGATGATTCATTACAAGTTTGGTGGAAATTATGAGGGCACATGTACTCTACGAAGTTGACGGTTAACCCTTTGCTCCTTATGCCCTCAATTATAAGGTTGAAAGTGTACAACCGTTAGGATTGCCGAAAGTACACAAGGCCATTGCCAATAGCATGGAAAAACATGGAGCAAAAAAGAATCTAAAACGTGCAGTCTTTGGAATTTGAAGTGTCAGTTAGTATTTAAAACTGCATACCATGCCAAGATATAATTCTTATTTTGGGCCAAATTAGTAACATTACACGCGACATTTAGTGGGACAAAATGGATGTCCTACACAACGTACTTTAGTAAGTATCAACAAGACAATGACAAATAGTAGCATTCTCTGCACTCCCACATTCCAGTATGTGTTGACGTATACGTGGTGCTAGTACTTTCTGGCTACATTCTGGGATGGTAAAAATGTTTTATACACATAATTCTCTCAGCGTTTGTGGCGGCGACGTGGTAGTCATCGCAGCTGATTTGTCTCGTGTCGGCGCTTCCCACGCGACGTTGTATCATCATAATTCGGTATCACACGACACTACTTGGTTACTTAGTCAATCAGTCATTGGGTAGGTATAGTCATTCCGTTTCTAGAAAAGTTTTATTGCTTTTTATATACGTATTTAAAAAGTGACATCTCTACTCCCTTCTAAAAACGTCGGACTGCTTTATGTCATACATAACTTTTATTTACAAGGGTTCGAGTTAAGAGAGATCTTTTAATTTAATTTGCTGCTATAAAACCGTGTCGAAATAAAAAAAAAAAATACCGCGCCGGTAACAGCAGACTATATCATGGATGTATTTACGTAAAAAGATTTTTGTTTTTGATATAGGTCAAGGCTTGCTCCTTTGATGTGAGTGCGCGTTTTAAGTGGCTAAAAATTACGATGAAATAAAATGAACTAGTAGGCTGGCCGCTCGCATGCGTGATGCGCGTAGCGTAACGTAACACGTCAATCAAAATGTCAGCGTGGATGCGCAGACGCCACAGACGTCCGCTAACGCATGCAGTCACGCAGTCGTCGCATCGAGTCTCAATTTTGTTTGTATCTGATTTACTGCCCTGTTCCGCACAATATTCGAGCGTTATTAGTATTATATTTTGATACGTATGAATTGGCATAACATTGATCTACAACTCTTTCGCACCCTTGTAGTGTAATTGGTATCTGTATCGAGCTGTTATCAAACCAATCAGTTGTAATGAACGTTGGTACGTTTGTAGAAATTATAGCCATCAAGATAAATGAAAGATAAGTTGGAATTGCTTAAAGGCCGCAACATGGTGATAAGAATGTCGACTATAGTAGGAATGAATCACCTGTCTTTTAATGACTTCAATTGGTCAAAGAGCAAGCACTGTGTAATTAAATTCAAAGAAATAAAAAAATATAGATTAGGGTACCTAGTTTCCTATCCGTTTAAAACCCACGCAGAGTCGAGTAAAAATGAAAGTAATCTTTATGTAAATGAAGGTAGGTTCCGTATGGTACGTCATCGGAAGGTTATCGCGGTGACGACAGATTGCACACGGCCCTGGATGGGCGTGGGCGCAAGCACCTGCCTCCACCCACAACATAAGAACAACAACTTAAATGACTACCATCGTCATGTCGACTTGACATTTCGATCAGTTAATAAAATTAAGGTACTAATTAAACCTGTCTACTTATTTTATTGTTGACCTCATTAGTCACCGCAGAACATAATCCTAGATCTGTACTTAGTACCGTCTAAGGTGTCGCAATATTATGCAACAGCAGAAAGGCTAAGCATGGTTACATTTATCTTTTAGCGTCGACTAATTCAGTGTGGAAAAAACAAATCAATAGCATTGTCACTACAGTCAACGCATTACCATAATTTCTTGTACGTATGTTTTCTGGGACTGAGAAGTATTTCATAACTTTGTTAAAGAACTTCTTCTTTAACATAGGTCAGTTCAGTTTGATCTACTCAGACTACTTCTAGTCTGAGTAGATCAAACTGAAGTTCTCGGTAGTTGTTGAGTGACTAGGTGTAAGTTGTCCGATGATGTTCCAGTATCATGAGATGCGTTAGCCATTGTGTTGGAACATTCAGGTAGGTACAAAATAAAGAGCTAAGGTACCAATATCGTACCTTATGAAACTCTACCGGAGATAGTATTACCGTAGAGGTCTAATTTCCAGTAACAAAGCTTACAAAATTTACTAAGACGTTGTTGATTTATTAATTGATGGAGCGAAGTACTCGCTTCTCAGACTGTATCGACAGCCTTTCAGTGTCTAATTTCATTAATTCATCATACTTGAACCTTTGTTTTGGTTGAGATTGTTGACATTGTGCTCGGTAACTGTAGTTACTGGCTATAAACAGCTGTCGCATTTACATTCACTGCAAGAAAGATCATTGTTGTAATGCTTTGGCAGTGTATTTAGTTGACAAGATTAGTTTACTATTATATTTAAAAGTCATAAACCTGACGAATAGTAAATTATGTATGCTGTGAGAATCAATCATCACTTACTTATATCTTCATTGTACGTGACTTAAATGATGGCTCATTGTGAGTGAACAAGAATCTTCCAGTTGCCCCAATGTCAGTCCACGACTCGCGAAGGACTTCATTTATCGACTTATTACCGTTTTTAGATAAGTCTGAATTTATTTCATCACGTTATATTAAATTATCATAGATATCAGTGCTACTTTAACAGTGGAGGAATTTGACAGTCCCGTTACCGAGAATCCAAATCCACGTAACAACTAGGTACTTATGAGTTTCAGATACATTTGGTAATAATAACATTAAAGTTATCTTAATTACGCAATCGTAGTACTATTAAAAATGTAAGCATTAAGAAACGAAATGTAAGGTCACAAAAAGTACAGTAGGTATCTATCACCTTGGTTGCAAACCCACAGACACCGAGGAATACGGAATAATCCATTGTTTTAAACATCACATAAACATTCACGGTTACATGTTGACTTTTGTTGAAATGTATTACATTGCCTATCCATCCAAACAATGAATCACCACTGAGGTAAAAATATCGTTCAGTTTAATTGAAGTCCTAAACACAACAAACCTTGATGTATGTGTATCAATAGACTGGTGTATGTCAGTTTTAATTAGATTACAAATGGGCCACCTTTGTTTTTTGCTGTTGCAACGCGTAGTTTCACACATACAAGTTTTCGTGTACCCACACTTACTTCTGTAGTTAGGATTCCGTACCAAATTGGTAAAAAATTGATAACCGTTACAAAAAAGAACTAACATAATATAATTTAAATTGTAATATGTTGATTCAAGCGTCGTCGTCGCGTCGGAGGACCCTAAGTTTTGACGGCACGGTTGGCGCAGTGGCTGTAACATTGGCCGCTGCGCTGTGTATCGCGGGTCAGATTCCCGCATGGAACAAACATTCTATGGCCTACAGGTTTTGTTTATTTACTTTTTATAAGTTATTTATTGTGACGGGGTTTTCAAATTTTTAAAATTGTTTTATTTCATGTTTTTTAACTTTATATTTTTCTATAATACTATATATTCTAAATTTTAATAATGCAGTAATTGTCATTTTTCCGATTTTCCGACAATAAATATTAAAATTAAAATAATGTGGCTGCAACATGGTGAAACAATAAGGAAAAGTGCAGTATTCCTTGTGAAATTATGTGATATTGTTAGTATGTATGTAGTAAAGGTCATACACTAGATTAAAATGCAGTAAAAGCGTATTTAGTACTTGGTTAAAATGCAGTTATTCTAAATACTAGTAAGAAGCGCGGTATTCGCATTTTGGCTGCATGTAATTTTGTACGTTCGAAAATTTCTTATTACGATCTCCTCCAAGGTCTATACTGCGATTGACTTTCGTATCATGAAAGAAAATATGTAAAATATGATGTGTTGGCATACTGCGTTTTATAGCTATGACTTTCTAACTTCAGTGATAATAAAGCGCTTTTCCTCAACAAACGTGATTACACCGTTATATGGTGTGGGCAGATAATTGTTCACCCCAGTACAAGAATAAGGCTTTTCTTAAATTTCTTGTACACAAACAGTTCTTAAATCTGTGCAGAAACTACGATAAAATATCTCGTCTCAGGATACACTTTTATGACAGTTGATATCTTTTACTATCAAGTGTAATACCAATTACAAAAAGCAGAAAAAGTGTTTGATTTTCCAGATTTCGTTGATGGCGTACAGTAAGCAAATCCAGGGAATCACAGTGAAAGCTATGGAAGTTTCTGATTTTTGCAAATATTTGTATCGCTCACCTCAACATATACGCAAAAAGAGCACTAACCGTGTATGATTAAAATATATTATTTATGTGAAGGTGCATGAAAAAAAAAAACAACTTTGTGCAGTCAAATTATGATGGCATGATCCACAGATTTGAGTTCCTTGAAGTAAAACACTTAAAATCATTGTGGATTCCTAATCCCATCAAAAACATGATTCCTAGAAATTATTTTTAAATTATTTTACTAAATAGATTACAGTTTTGGCAAAACCACACCACACATAGTTTAGACCTAGGAGAACGTGATGAAACATGAAACAAAGCTGATTGGTTCTATTTTAATTACTACTAAAAGACTGATACAGTATTTAGCTTGCAGCCCTTATCTCAATTTATTTGGGGTAGGTGCAGCAGGTTTTCTTCTTCCATACATATCTATTTGTCATCATCTCAATAGTCACTCCTTTTCTAGCCATGTCACCTTGCACACAATCCATCTAGCGCTTTTTTGGTGCTCCTCCACTCTTGTGCAACTCCACATTTAAACTGAAAACCTGCCTCACAGCATGTTTCTCGTTGCTCCGAATTACTTGCCCATACATTAACAAGCGATTTCTCATTTTCCTTACTTCTCGGTCACCGTTCTTTCATTCATCCCTTTTGTGGCCCAACATCGAGATCCATACAAGACACCAGATGCAACTATTATTTTATACATCTTCTTTTTAAGTTTAAGGGTTGTGACGCAAGTTGAATCCGTTATCTGCCGCCATTTTTATCGTCCTTGGGTTAATTATGTGATTGACAGTCCTGACTATTTCTACGTCGATTTGAAGAAAAAGCACGCTATCAAACGCTATGGATTCAGGACTGGAGAGACCGTCTAAACCGCCGATTATGTACATTTTGTTTTGGTTCTGCTATTTTCATGCCTAGGACTGGATAGTCCTCAAACTGGATAGGGTTATCCAGTTTCTTTTTCCATTTCTCCAATCTACTTAGGATCTCAGGTCTATCTTCACCGACAAGATCAATGTCGTCGTGGTCGAAAAAATCTGATACAGTTCCATTATTTGTTGGCTACCTACGGAAGCCATATCCCGTTTAAAGACTACTGAATGCCTTACCTTATTTAAGTTTATTGCTATAAACTCAAGCCTCCTCATCTTTAAAAATTATTTTGTTTATTTGACTTTCTTTATAGACGAACTTTTCAGTAACAAAACATATGAGAAACTTATCAGTTACAATAGAGAAAAAAAAACGCTTCACCGCGTTTTTCTCGATACCACCACTTCACAAGTACATACTGTATTTGCTATTACGAGGGCAGATTTCTCGAAATAACGAATGATATCGCCTAGGTATCCATCGTTTTTCTTAACTGAAAGTTAGTTATATATGTTATATTGTTGTAAGTATTAATACTTACCAAGCAATGTGAACCAAAATAGGGGATTAAAATGTTAAAGTGGCGTAACTGGGTCAATGCAAGGCATTTATTTGTACACTATAAATAATATTTTAATTTATGTTGTATACTTTTTGACTTATGATGAGAAATCACAGAAAAAATACAATTCTCCTCCTACTTCGCTCAGTCTGTGAAGCGCAAAATCAAAAAACCACAGGAAAATTAAAACTATGTCTAACTAGCACTGCTTTTTTAGAAATCACAATAACCCTTTCGGCGGTTGCAAAATAAAAAAAATTTCCCCACCAAGATCCTTGATGGGCGAGACCGGAAAAACCGGCTCCGTAAAGGCTCCATACCTGTAAATTTTCCTACCGGTACGACATAATTCTGAATAACGTTTGCTATATGAGAATGGACAAGAGGATAATTTCGAAACGCCAGCGCATCATTAAGATTTGTGTAACATATTATTTTCACATTATATTTTAGTGAAAATCGTAGAAAAACACAAAAACATAACAATCTTGTAGCATGGCGGACGACGGAACGGGGTCACTCGCCACACTTCTCTGTCGCCGTCCGTTCGAGATGCGTCCCACAAATCATATTTAGCCTAGCACTATGGAGAATTGTGACTATTGCTGTTTGTCTTGGAATAGACGCGTTAATGAAAGCGGCATCTGATACATGAACTGAGAGCGACCTACATTTTATGCCCGAAAAGAATTTCCATTTAATTAGGCTCTCAGTCAGAATTGAAAAAACTTCAAATTCTAGGAATTTTTCATATTCACATTAGTCTCTGCGTAGTGTTGATGAAGAAAATGATGAAAAGCTCAGTATGATAACTGTGACGCCACAACTATTTCAGAATGCGAATTCAGTCTTTTTCCAAACATAGACACACAATATAAGAACTTATAGCTCCGCTGAAGGCAGAAACCATAGCGAAGCGATGACGTAAAAGGATGTTTTCAGCGAGTCGGCAACAGCGGCCGTCTGTTTATCGTCGGAACACAGTTAGAGCTACACCCAGTCTGCGCCTATGCCGAACTGCAGCTGTAAAAACACACGAATTACACCACTTCTGGCGATCGCAATAAATGTACATAGAATGCCTGTTACGCAACTCATGGAGCCCTCAGAGATGGTTAACCAACAATGTATGCTTAATGACGTGAGCGTATAATGCAATATATGATCTATCTGTGATAGAGTAGCATAATCGTAAACCGCATATTATTATTATTATTGTGCTTCGGAGAAGAAGTAAAAAACTGAAATAATTCCATCAGACAAGGTCGGGAGGCTCTCGATATATTTTGGAGCTAAATAAACACCACTGATTTGATGATTCAGTTCAGGCCGCAGGTGTCAATTTATATGTAAACCAGCCCATTACGATTAACTCATGAATGGCACATACTGTTCAAAAATTATAATAAAATATTTGTTTAATTTAGACATCTCTGGAAGGAGCCCTAGTAAATTTACCGCACCTGTAACTATTTAACTTCAATCTGTCATGATATATTTTATTTCATAGGAAAATAGCAATAAAACACTAGTTTTAGTCGACTTTAACATAATGCCAACTATGCGCGATTTCGCATACAATAAATCTAAATAAAAGTCAAGCTATATGAAAAAATAAATGGTTCTTACGCAATATGCATGATTGGAGATATTTTAGTTGTTCGGGCAATATAAACATTTCCACACATACAATTACAATTTTCGCCAAAAAGTATTAATAAAATCATTTTAATATATCACGTTACTATCGTGCGTCCGCGCAGTTTTTTTTACTCATCCTAGTAAATCATAATTTCAGTCATATAGCGACACTACAGCCTACGTTATGCGCTGTGCGCCTGTGGATATTAAACTTATTTATTTGTTTCCTAATATAATGTGCATTTTTTGTTTAAAGAAATATTAACCATAAGCGTGTTTCATCCGGAACCGATTCTATTATTTAGCAGTTTAACCTGCCGGGTCCATTAACTTGTTTGCTTGAAAACCAATAGGATAACTACTTTCGTACAACTTATTTCCGATAGTGAATAAAGCATTCTTAGGGATGCATTATAATACTATTATAATATGTTATATTGATTATAATGAATCTTATTTTCCATAGCGTTTAAAGTTAATGCAGACTTAAAAGAATATTTTTAGAAATGTGATTAGCGCCAATAGTTACTTTCAACAGATTTTTTGTAAACATTATTATTGGAGGCAATTTTTTTTTTACAATTTGTTCTTTCTTTTATTATAATTATTTGTTTCCTGTACGTATTTCCAACCAGTACTAAATTATTTTGATCAGTCTCCTCTGAGATATTGTAAACATTATTTTTCCCGGATATCAATAAGGTTCATTTTAGCATGTTTAGATTATTGAAGCAGACAAAATATAGAAAGAAAATGCGTATAGATAGGTATTTTCTAAAAATGTTAAGAGTCACTGACGCAAATCTCTGCACATAAATTATGTGAAAATATTTTGGTTCGTTCACAAGCGGCTCTACATTCTTTTTATTTATAAATAAGTGAATAAGTATCAATCCCGGTATAAACTTCTGTGTTCGCATACTTTTAGTCTAGAGATAAATACGTGAATGAACTATTACAAAGGGCGATAAAAGTTCTCGAGTCCCTGTAAACAGACGAGTTTACGAATGGTATTTACAATAGTGACTTATTTACGTTTATATTGAAAGGGCATAAATCTACAAAGTTTACGATTTAGAACCGTATAATAAGAATCTCTAAATTCAGAGAACCCGCAACAACTACGTAAAGATGTTAACAATTTTATTTGTAACTGAAACATAACAGCTGTTTATGTTTAATATCAGGGTTGCCACCTCAACATTACGTGCGACCATTATTTTTTATGTTCGAAGTAATCATTAATTTTCTTGCACGAAGTTCAAAAACAAATCCCAATAAAATATTTTTTAACAGTCTCACAGCAAAGCAAAGATAAAATCATAACAGAGCTTTTAATCCGGCATGGCATCGTAAATCGCAACCTTGACGACGCGCGACCCTGGTATAATACAGCGACACTATCACGTCTGCTGATTAATCAGAATTTATAGATATTGGCAAGTGAGCGGAACTCACACAGGACAATTAACTGTAACACTTGTTAAATTGTCTCACGGAGACAGTAGGAAATAACTTTCGTTGGCAACGTTGTATCTTCAGCCACAATATGGCTGCCGCTGCTGTGGAATAAAGTGCCAAATAAAACACGTTTAACTACATGCATAATATTTAAGTAAATTGTTTTGTCTTTAATACTCTCGTACGCCTGGTAGCTGTTACATAACATCAGATAAATAAATATTAATCCAGATGAAGGCAAAAATAATTAAAACGTGCTTTTATGACCCAGTAACAAAAGTGGACTAAATTTCCGAAATCAGAAAGGACTGTTTTGTGTTGCCAATAAAAACCCTTTTGCAAAACAATCCGTTCAACATTCACAGTATTTAACAACCCAAAGCATGGCGAAGTTCATGATTTATGATCGCTCCACCAATCTCGCTGAAGAATTCGAAACTGTTGTGGTCGTGATTTAGTCGGAGATATTTGTTGCTGCAGCTTTACTAATATGCATACTAGACACTTATAATAAAGGTTTTCTACTCTGTAGTAAAAAAATAGACTTACTAAACTATTATTTTACGATCAAATTTTTATGTATAACAGTTTTTTATAACATTAACGGTTTATCAGACATTTATATCAGCTAATAAATCCCTACAAATTGTACAGGTGGCGTTTGTGCCGCGGTGTGTGGTTCGCGCTCGCACGTGACGACTCTGACGACCCCCATTCATCCGTCATGTTCCACGTGTGATACGGCTCTGCCCGCTCTGGCACTGTGCCGCGTGACGAGATCACACCACAATTGTTGGAAATTGTGCTATTCTTACAAAAACTCCACATGTTTACGCCATCTACATGCCCATCGGCAATTATTTTGATGGCCACGCCACCGCTATAAGTCAATACCGTGATCTGATGCCATGACAAATCTCGATTGGGAACATAGAATATTTCAGATGATTGTGAAGTTTATGACAAAATGTCTATAAGCGCAGTAAGCGGGTGTTAATATACACATAGTCCTGACGATATTCACGACGGGCTAGTCGGCCACGCGTATAACAAACGAGCAAAGCGAGCACTGTTTTAGGTCAACGTTGAACAAATACCAAACGGGTCGGTCGGACGCTTCCGTGGTCTATTTCTGAACTGCATCTAAACGATGAGGACCGTGCTGGCGTTTCTGTCGCGACTTTCGCGACCTATGCAATCACACTCACTCTCCAACCATGAACAGCGATTATTGTACAGTCCAGCTTTATAGGCGTACCTACCTATCAACATTAAATAGTTTTATTGATGTAGATCAATAATTTAGCTATAAAGTACCTTTCCAATAAATCGGTAAGTAAGTATTGGCTACTTAAATGATTATTGCCATCTTTGTTTTGAACTGGATCAACCAACAACCTATCGATATTTAACCCGACCGGCATCTAAGGCAGCTTTATTTTTTCTGGTTTCAATTTTATTACCTGAGTAGAGAATTTATATATGTCATGTATCGATCGGACATGAAGGGTTGGATTCAGTACAGATTGCGGAAGCGATCATTCGTATCTATTTCGCGGAGCGGGCCAGGCGGCCCGATTGCGTGGTCGTCGTCTCCACTTCTATAATCTAAATAAGGAGCAAAAGTTCAACGGCCCGTCTCGGCAGACTAGTAAGAAACCGACAAAAGTCACCATGGTAATATACATCACGATTTTGTCCACTTTTATGGACTATCCATGTGCTTTACGATGACCCGACGATACACTACTATATGCACGGCACCGATATGCAAAAACCATAACTTCATTGTGACGAATGATCGTTTATGGGACATCAGGTCTTCCAAGCAAAATGGATTGGAAATTCAATCCTAAGAGTTGAATTCAATTTTTTTTTCTACTTCTATCCAATCAGATCAACTTCATCAATTTAATCTAGTATTAGCGCGATTCTATTAACAAACCTTAATGAATTAATTGACTTTGCTTGTTTGTCGTCTGCCTATATCACTTCATTTATTTGATGACAGATTAATACAGTAATATCGTTAGCATATGCATGTTTAAAAACCACATATTATGCGAAGCGAAGTCATTTTTTTTAATCTAAATAACCTGTTAGTCATGAATTGTAATAAAAAAACTAGGTCAATATACCTGAACTGGAGTCACCTGTGCCGTTTACAAGCGCTAGTTATTTTCACAACAAAATAGACTCAAAAGTCAAATGTCTCGAAGCTCCACTTTCCTCTGCGTGTGAAAATGCGACGCTTATGACGTCGTGCCTTGGCAAGCGCTAAAGCGTGAGACAGGAATTGCGTAAAGGTGTCGTGAACACTTCATTCGAACTGTCTCTGCGAACTTTTCACGACATCGAAAGTACAGAAATACCATTAGCGTCCGTCAACAATAACCAAAATAGTTAGGCATGTTCGAAATACTCCTGCTAATGCTTGATTGCTAATTACTTGAGAACAAAATAGAAATCCCTTAAAGCACAATTCCCTTCAAATTATGTCGATGAATGACTAAAGCTAATTTCTGCCATTAATGAACAATCTGACTAACAAAATAATCCCAAAATTAATTATCATCACATCCTGTACAAACGTCAGAAAATATTTTGAACTCTAATATATTACCGTTAACTATGTTGAACCATAATGACGCAGTGAGCCGAAATACATTTATTTTAAGATACAAAAAGCTAGAGAGTTTGTGTTTTTCGATTAAAATAATTGCTTTGTCTAGATCAATAAGAAAAGTTTAAAGATTTAAAACAATAAAGAGATTTGTGTTATGTTGCACAGCAGCGGGGGAAGGCGACAAGAAGTACATTGAATTATCGAACTAATCTACGAAACCTAAACGTGGAAAAAATCTTGGACTCACTCCAAGCAGCTGATTGATGAGGATGGTCATTTCGTACACGGCCAATCCCGAGATTTTTCTTATTATTTAGCAAAGTAGTGGACTAGTCTATTTCTGTGAGGCGAAAAACAAGCTGCCCGCAAAATATGCCGTCGATTTAAAAAAAAACTAACTATTGAATTTGTTTAAGTAATATGCATGCATATTGTCGTAGTATTTACTTATTCATTTCATACTACCTATAGGCGTAAGTGCCTTGTACTTGAGGGAATAACTGTGATGTTTTGATTTCCTCAAGGGACTACTTCTACGGAGCTACTGGAACATGTGCAGAATTCTTGTCTCACAGTTGTAAATACGACGTTTTTAGTATACGAGCATTTTCATGTCGATAAAACATACATTTCCAGCCATAATTGTTACTTATGGCTCGAAATGTATGTTTTATCGACAAATATTACAAACAAATAAGACATTCGTTCTGACTGCGCTACACTGATAAATGATGTGCAGTCTGATGCTCCTGTCACCGTGGAAAACAGTAACATTAAAGAAGGATGAAATGTTTTAAGTACATAGAACTATAATGTTAGTTTTTATTTTAAATGTGCAAATGGGTTTGAGCAGTAAACATTGTTGCTCAATGCCGAAAGTCTCGCGGGCAAAACCGTGGGTAAAAGTTAGTGTAATAATAAAACGAAACCAGCACGCGAAGCGGAGCAACAGCCTTAGCACAAGGCGATTAACGGAACCGCACCTGCATGCAACACTGCCTTTGATGCAGACTCATGAAGAATTATGCTAATTGATTTAATAATTTTATATTTTACTAAACAAGTATTGAGATATTATAACATTCACGAAATAGAAGAGCTTTATGCATCCATAGATGACATTTGGACTCGAACTAGCAATAACGAGCATACATTTATGATCAGCACCAAGTCATCGCACTGGAAGACCGTGGCCTACTAAAATCCCACGTGTTAGCAATGTACATTAATTTTAAGGAAAATACTTAAGGAAGACGTCACGGAAGTCAATAAAACTAAACTACAAGATAGTGATTACTGAAGTAAAAATGCTAGTTTTGGCCGGTGTGCAAGCGTGGGTGAGCCGAATGTGCTTAGTGACCAGATAAATAAAACGCTCCACATTTTGCATTGCTTGGCGGATATAATTCGATTCACGATAATAGAATTTAACATTACCTGTTTTCCCAAGAAATAGCGCACACATTTACTTGAAGTACAATGGCCTTTATGTACAATTTTCTAATACAGTAACACATATCTGTGTCTGTGTTTTTATTGTAGTCTTAAAGAAGTATAGTTCATGTGACTAGCATTTGAAAACTACGAAAGAAGAAGACTTAAGTCAGTTTTTATTTTATTTTAACTGGACGCCTACTCAATTTTTCTGAGGAATTAATATAATGAACACGAATGCATCCGTTGCATCAACGATTGGACCATAACAGCAAACAGTGGCGAGAATTGGAAACAAAGGGACATCAGGGAGACACTATATGGTCTGCCTAAAACGATGACACCAGAACATTGAACCCTTTAGCTTTTGCATCGGAGCCAATTCAACAAATTTGGTTCTTAGTTCTTGAAGTTCATTTGAATTTAGGCCGAGTGTTACTGGACCGTATTGTTACAGATTAAGATCCGTGGAAGTTTATTTTGGATATTTCATATTAGGAAACAATGAACCAAGAATAGTAAGACTTCTAAGGAAAGACCCAGATATTGTATGCCTACGAATGTAGTATTATTTTATCAGTTTTGTAAACAAACAACATAATATTATGTGAATTAGATCGAAGAATTCGAAGAGAAACCCCGCGCTCGGGTGAAGAGTGTCATTTGTACACCTGTCACGTAAATTGGTTCCTAGCAATTTAAGGCACTAAAGAATGATTTTGCTTGCCTGTGTATTTATTACACAGCCGAAGATGTATTAGTTATTTAGCAAAAAATGTACACGTATTAGAAATTCTACGTTCTTTTACTTTACGGAATTTTTCTTTGTCACAAATAGCTATGATGATTATTTCGGTCGCGTCTAGTCGCGTGCGCGGTGGTTCAGATACATTTAAACAAACTGTTAACACACTATCACATAGTTCAACAGCTGTTAAATGAAATAGCATACCTACCTATCAACAATAGCGTCACGCCGCGTAGATAGCGTTTCAATAGTCACGTAATACTGTCCCCAGACTTACCGAAATATTGTGCCAAGCATTTAGACGTTCAGAAAGAAGGAACGTGAAGGTTAATTACCTGAAAATATAAAATAAACAATAAGTACCAGCGTACTGCTACGGCCTAAATTATACCAACTAAAACTGCACGGAAACATAATGTAAACATTCCTTACACAAATATGCTCAAAATTGTGAGCACGCGCAAATTACCAATAACTACTGGTACACCTACTTGATTGAAAACAAGATTTTGTTATGAGCATTCTGCACTCACCAGATTTAACTACAATAAAATTGTCTTCAGTAAATTTCGTGGGAACTGAAAACATGTGAAGCATTCGCTTTTATAATTTTAGTACCAATAAATTTGAAATAGAGCAAATATCTAGTGTTTTTGGGCTGTGAATCAAAAGTTATCACTATGCCACTCTTTTTCAGGCGCTCGAGCCTAAATCTAGATTGCCCGGTGCAACTCGTACAGGATAACGAAATAGCGGCATAATCGACGGTTACAATAACAAATATGGCTCAACAGGAATGTGTTGTAGGAAAAGATAAATTCACTGACGGATTAGGAATGTTAATTCTAAAAATAATCATAATAATACATCACGATGCGTTGGCAAAAGTTTAAACGTTTCGCTGGCGCTTGAATACGATTGTCAGAAAGCAGTACAGTAATTGGGGAGCACGCAAATAGACAAAACTTCGTAAACAAGTTTGACAGCATCGCCTGATACGACCCACCTACGCTCCAGCCGTCTGCACGAGCGAAACCCTAAAGAAAACAATATGATGTGTCCGACCATACTACGAAAACTTGTAAAAGTTAACGGGAGAAAATGTAAGATGTTTTCATTCCAAGACTATACGTATATACCTATTTGATCTTAGCATTAAGGAAGGTGTCAATGTATGATAAGGAAATCTTAATATTCCTAATAATTCCAATAACGAGTGATTCATAATATCATCATAACAAGTTCATCATAATATTCATGAAGAAAATCGCAATATATACAGTTGCGGCAGATATAGTCAATGAGTTGCAGGTATGAATTTACCTGCACCGGTTTTATAGGTCAGGCGGCTGAAGTTCGTTAATCTCTGAACTGACATTATTTTAGCCGACGGCGGGCTACGACCAGAGCGTATCGACAAGCCAAAAGGATCGGTCATTCTGGCGGTGTACCAAAGAACGCGAACACCGGTCTAACTAATGTACATTTCGAGACCCAAGTTGGCATTTTGTCCGATAACCGACTGAATTCCTATTGTATAGTATAGACGAAAAGTGTTCTAGCTACTTCCTTTAAGTCGTAAGTATACGTTAGATTTTGATACTCAATAAATTTACTAATGACATTACTTATTTTACGCATAAAACATTAAATATATTCTTCAACAATCTCCTGATTTCTTTTGTATTTACATACGTTAGTAAATAATGAAGTTGAAAATTGTATAATTTTTCATACACGCCATTTTTGGAAATTACTTTAACTGTATATTATAACATTTAATAACTTATTATGATTACATATCTATGCCAAATAACAAAAAATAAAGCGACTACATAAACTGCAACGACCCTGTTAAAATTTACATATTTGAAATGAACTAGCAAATAGATTGACATTTATTCGCCATTAATCAACCTCATGTCATGTTACGAAGATGAAACAGCTTTCTTAGCGACGTAATATTTAAGAAACGCACTGCCAATAATTCATCTAGAATAGTTCTTGTAATTAGGTCATATTTGGAAACTACGAAGAATCTACTAAAATCCAATATAATTGTTGATTTCTGTTCATAGTGATTCAAAATCTATTTTATATCTATTTGAGTTTAACAGGGTCTCATAAAGTAAAAGAAACAAAATTGAACGTATAATTTTTGTTATTGCCAACCTCTCTCTCCCTGGCTGTTAGTTTGATATGATGATGCGGACAGCCTTCCTCGTCTTTCTCCTCCACTTCGCTCTATCTTCGACATCTGTGTTGATAAAAACGTGTCACGTCAGCATGATCTATGTACACACATCACTTGGTTTATAGGTTTAATTATCAGGATAAGGACAAACTGTAGAGGCATGTTGCTAAATATTCTACTTTCTACAGATACAGGACGATTAAAAACATCAATACTAATGATACGTAGTTACATATAAAACAACATTGTTGCAATCAAATACATATTCAATAAATAAAATACTTGATCTCGGGGACAAGGCGTGCGAAGCGTGCGTGACGTGCGACAGGTGCGTAACGATACTGTTTACTTGAGCAGTTTTTCATATTTAGTCAATATAATTATAATAGTAGGTAACTAGGGTCAGGACAGAAAAAGATGGACGAACATATTTTGAGGTCATTTTGTCAGCGCGTCGCAAAGGTATGAGGAAAATTAAGCGTGATGGCAATTGCAGGGATGCAAATTCAATGAACATTAGCGGGGTTCTCTATAAATTAAATCTACCATGCATGAAATGTCGATGAAAATGAAAATCCTGAAACAAGTTGGCTTCGACTATTAAAGCAGGGGACAATGTATTTCTTTTGCTTTGATTCGCTCTTTCAAAAAAAAAAAAATCAGGCACCACCCGCAGCGGAAGTAGGAACTAAATCTGGATTCTCCTAATTATGGGATGCCTCAACAGACAACTTGGAATAATAGCGTTATTTTTTCTATGGTTAATCTGGACTAGTACCTAATAAATATGGTAAACACGTCCTTTACTGTTCAGCCTAAACTAACTCTTGGTTGGGTTAGATACAGCCTAAGAAGTAAGTTACCGTGAGTTGGGCATTCGCTTTAATTTGCCACAAGCACAACTTGAACCAATTAGTTCCTAGCTCTCAATGTGGCAGTAAATAAATTTTCACTCTTATTTTAGCTGAATTTTAATTGCATAGTCTATACATAGCATTTTAATTGCCGTATGAAGTTTGCCGCCGGAAGCTTCGACTGTCACAAAGGCCTTCATTCAGAAATAATCACTTTCGGTTGCCACGGAAACTGATAAGACAGAAAATTCGGCTTCCTAATATAAATTCTCAACTAACACATGATAATTTTCAAATGCATTCTTCATAAATCTATATTATGCGTCACGCTTAATAGGACATGGCGAATAGCAGTCTAATTAAATAATTATATCACCAAGCCGTATGGCCTGTATTTCCATCGGCGGGAGCGCATCGTAAGAGACGTTGCGAAATTCACGTCAACAAGCGCCAAGCGCACCCAGGCGGGACTGCCTCAGAGGATGACGCCCCCAGATGACACCGTATAGACAGAAATAAATCTGCAAGCTAAACAAACCTGGCATTTCCGGCGAACACGTGTGCACTGACACAATTAAATTTATTTCCCTAAATCGCATACCGGTCACAAGCTTACAACACGTACCGCCCTGGTGGTCAGCGCGACCAAATTTCACTTTTGGCGACGATGCGCCATGAATGGGCGCGTTATTATGTAACTTGGCTTGGTTTTCGCTCCTGACTCATTTGTACAGAATTAACATATGTGCAGTTGACTGGAGCCCCAGCAGCTGCACTACATAAATCATTAATTCACATATTTGCGTTCTCAATTTTTCAATTTTTGTCCCAAATAGTTATAATAGGGAATTTATCAATATTTACGTAATATGTTAGCTGTCATTCGGGAACAGATTGGCACCAATTCGTCTACTTCTACATAAATTATTGCTATGCATGAATTATAGCCACAACGCCGTGACGACCGTTCTACATGTTTGCCAAAACGAGGATTATTATTGACGCCGCGTCTAGCTGGCATGCCAGTGATGTGGAAATATTTTTTTGGTCAAAGATAACAAAACTCTCAATTTAACCTTTAAAACAAATTCAATAGTTAAATTTCAACACCAGAAAACGAATCAATAAGGTAAAATAATATATTGCTCTAACTATGGAATGGACGTATGTTCCGGCTACTTGTAATAATGGATGGGCAACAAAACATAAACATCGTATAAAACTGTTATTTTTATCGCCGTCCATGGTTGATTACAGAACATTACAAAAGAAAATTACGTTTCATAATTCCCTAAAATAAAGTAAGAAATAGATAATTCACAAACTGTAGTAGATATATGCGAAATAGATTCAATGCACTGATTCACAGAGCAAGTAAACGAGCATCTTTTCTCTTGCATTTTTTAAAACATTGACGTCAATATCGTTTTTGTGCAAACTACTTCCAGCGCTTATACTACGTCACGTAAACGTCAAAAGTTATATCCAAACAGATCCACTGTATAACACCTGAGAGGGAATGCGATTCTAACGTTTACAGAGAGATATTATCAACAGGAACTTCTTACGTCAGGAAATTGGAATTTAATGGAGAAGTTACATCAATTTACAGAATTTTGTTAGTTAAACGCTGAAGCGAGTTTGGATTCAAATATAAACGTTTCTTTACGAAAGACGTATATCCACAGAAAAATAACGGGCACTTAGTCACGAATCATAAAACTTCTAGTTAAACCAAAATTCATAAGAAGAAAATGTATAACGCAGTACGTGACACCGACCGGATAGAATAATCCAAATAGAATCAGTTCCAATGTCGTACCGTCTGAGACACTCTTTATTTTAGAATATATTTGGGAATGCTTAGCGTTGGATGCCGAGCAGCACATTAATTTAACAGATTTGTCTTATGAAATCCCGTGAGATGCCCCCGGTCGAGAGCGCGCGCGGCGAGCTGTATTTTTATTAGGCGTATATTATGTAGGAACACTTAATTATAAATTTAATTTTATGACGGTTTTTACAGGTGCGATACATGCAGAGACAAATCCTTTAGAGTTATTTCAAATGCTTTACTAGTAATAAGTAAACGTGGAACTTAAACTTGTGTCGTGTGTAGGTATTAAGTGTTCGTCATTTGGCACTTATGCTAAAGTTAACTGAGGAATTAGGTTATTCCTCGGACCAGTATTCTCAGCACCATTGCGATCTTTAGTGACTCAGAGCTTAGCCGCATCATTAAATTTGAATTTCTTAAGCTGATTACGAGCTTTTTATATTTTTGGTTCACCGTTTTGCACGCCTTGAGAGTATTATAAGTATAACACTGCAGACTTTAGTGTCATCTTAAGATATCAATCTATTGATCACTCAAGGAGCGAGTCATACTCACACTTGTCCGGTTTTTTGGTATGGATGAGATTCAACCACTTTACAAAACAAACATGAGCTTTTGATCGTGTTGGAATCTCTTCTCTAAAATAAAAACAAATTCTATTCTATATTTACCTAGGCGAGAATGGGAAAATCTATCATGTAGAGATTCCAGAATATTATTTTAGATGCCGACCGAAATATGTCTACACGTTGCATGTTGCATAATTAATAGGCGCCCGATTTAATTCAGTGAAGAAATTTATTCTCACATTTATTATATTTTTGAAGATATTGTTTCAAAACATAATTTGGTTACAAATGCTGTTTTACAAACCCCTGAAACCATTTAATGGTTTGAGATTTTTACTTAAGGAACATACCTCTATGCTATGACAACATTGCTCTTGCCTGTAGTGTTATTCTGTGAAATTCTACCCGTAAAAATGTAGGTGAAGTGAAGGCGAAGTGAGCTGTCATCCCATACTAATGCTAGGAATTGACAGTTCACCTAACTTTTCGTGAGGAGATTTTTACAGAATCGACCGACTGGTCTATACTTTTGTTAAGCTTTATTTAAACAAATAGGTTGATATTATTAAGCCTGAAATTGAAAGTGTTTTGTCGGAGTCCAGTTGACACGGGTCCAAGATGCTGTCAGCAGATAACGGTAATATGGTTCATGTGGTCGGCGCACCTAGCGCTAATCGCGTTCGACGACATCTCTGCGTTCATCATACGGTCAAACTGAACGTCCGACTCGACTCTACGAGTACGTGTACATATGGAGCTTATAAGCTCATGTCGTTATTGGTAATGCATTTGGCAGTAAACCACGGCCGTACACAATTCGTGTATAACGTCGTACAACGCACCAGTATGTCGATTACCTTCGAGAACAACATACGATTACACCACAACATTGGAATAAATCGACTATTAATGACAACAACCAAAACATGATTTGAGAAATAGTTATTTGTCAGCAAAACTTCCACCTGCTGTTTTATGAGTTTTTCAAAAAGAAAAGTATAAAACAAGATAGAACATCGTAAAGTAACACAACGAGGTCAAGGTGGCGATTTGGAACGAGGACGTGCCGGCTAATTACTGAGCCATAGTCAATAATACATATGCTATGGAAAATAACAGTGGTGTCGGACAACAGCGATATAGGGCAAAACATTTCATCAAAAACCACATCTCGACCCGAGATACAGAACGTAGCTTATTTGCTAGAAGATTATTAAACATAACTGTAACATTTCCTGTACATTTACAATAGCCAGGTGAGGACAGTATTATTGTATCAATAGCTGTACTGCTGAATAATTATCCTAATTAATTAAAAGCATTTCAAATATTTATTACACGTCATACTTGTTACGTTTTAATGTGAATAGATAGTTTGGATTGAACAAGTGGTTTATACATGAATTACACAACTACAGATAGTCAGTGCCAAAATTCTATTTGTGACGACAAACCGAGACGGGTATATTTAACTGCCACCCATAAACTGTCGAATAAGTACTGCCTCTGACAACACACAAAACAATCAAACAGGATAAGATCCGCATCAACAGACATCTAACAGACAATAACATCGAGAATGTCTACAACTCACAAATTGAAATATTTCGGGTATTTCTTTTAAATTTATTTTTCTTAACTTGTGTACATTTTTGCGTGTAAAGCATAGAGCCAAGTCGGAACTACGCTAACCCATTTTCTTACAGTTTACTCTAAAAACTTGCGTAGGAATTTAGACTGGTGATGGATATGTGGGTAGTTACACAGTGCTTGCTTGTTTTGTTTTAAATAAATAAAAGAAATATACCTCCCACCGCAAAAATACAAATTTAAGTACAACATTGTTTGCACAATTGTAACATTTACAAACTAAACAAGGCATTGTAATTTTAAGTACCATCGAGTATTGACATGACGTACTCAAAATTAATCCTGTACTCTATTTTCCAATGTTACAGTGTTATTGTATGGTGCATACAATCACAGTAAAGTACTGTGCAACAACAACTGCCACATAATGCAATTTAAGCAGCTTGAGTCAGAGATAATGCCGTTTAAACCATACATTGTGTACGAGCTACTGTTCTCGGAATAATTATGAGTTTGTTTGCGACTCCTCAAACCAAACATTCCGTTCCTATGTGCGGTACGCACGACCTATAACACTACAGTCGGGACGCCGACGCTTGTTGCATAAATAGACTCATTTCTTGGATGGAAATTCACTTTTATTTAAAGGCCATCATCGAACACGACGAAAACGTAGTCAGCTAGTCATAGTCACAGTACTATTTTTCGTGAAAAACAACGAAGCATGACGCCATGAAAGCAAACTATAAAAAAATACGATTAGTCCGCCGTGACGGTATAACACAGTTATTTTCAACAGCCAAAACACGAATAAGCCAAGAATACGTAATGAAGCTAATAAAATACACAAGTGAAGAATTTGGTAGCGTATTCGCCTTCTGGAAAGGTAAAATATCATTCTACTACTGATCCAAGTTTGTTCTAACTAAAGTTTGTACTACTGATCCAAGGTTTTTCTGCTCCACGTAATGCTGGGCTGGCAAACCAGCCCACAGCCTAATAGCTAATAGCCACAGAAGTGGTTACCGCCTAAGATCCCTGCACAAAGTTACAATTTAAATGTCTCAGTGTCTGTAACCATTTCGGTATACATCAGCACTGATTGACGACGAAATGAATAGGTACTCAATGCAAGAAGATCTACTAACAATAAAAAATACCACAGTTTTCGCACTAGTGACTGTACATATTCATATGAACATATTATTTTTCTGCGATACAGTCATAATTGACTGTCGTAGGTTTCCACCTAATAATAGGACACCCATTTTCGTGGGCGTCCCAATGACTAAAGCATAAAATTAGGTGGATGATCAACAGCCAACGAGGCTACCTAAGACATTCACTGTTTTAAGATCAGGAAAGGGATATCTCTCTTAGACATCCCAAACGCTAAAAACTGAAAAGTCTTAATTTAGAGCATATGACAGACTGCAAAACAAAAAGTGAGTCAACATCCGCATATATTACATTTATTAATTTGTAAAAAAACAACAAACTTATTACCTAAACAAAATTACCTGAGTTTAATAAGGTAAATAAAAAGCCCACGATGATATAACGCGAATACTTGTTCAAATATTTGTGCTGGCATGTGTTGGGCGGGCGCCGCCGCCGCCGTACGTGGGAGCTGGGCGCGTAACCGCCCTACTATGCGAAAACAATTACGTTGCAACGTCGACCCCGTGGTATCATGGACAGGCCACCGATACTATCAGACAGATAGTTAGCAACAAATGGCTGCGTGTGAGTGCTACTGTTACTAGTTTTACTGCGCAAAAGTGGGTTTAACTCGCGCAAACAACGGATTTCTGACAAAAAAAAACAGGATGAAAGTAACTCACAATTGAGGCGGCACGCGGTGATGGCGCCTGAAGAATTTCAAATGAGACAATCTAACCAGTTCAAACATTATTTGCGATTAGCTTCAAAGCATCGCTTAACACTTATCACAATCATGGAAGATGACAGCTGTCAATCAATGTCTTTGTATAGTGACGACGGCGAGGATTACGTAAAACGTGTCTGCAAAGTAAAGAAAACCTATACATACCCTTATTTTATATTTTCACCAAATGTACTGCCAAAGGATGACGCAAAATAAAATTCCTAAACGGATGATGTGTTGACGAAATATAACTAT
The DNA here is from genome assembly GCA_905147745.2 of Phlogophora meticulosa. Lineage (NCBI taxonomy): Eukaryota > Metazoa > Arthropoda > Insecta > Lepidoptera > Noctuidae > Phlogophora > Phlogophora meticulosa. The sequence continues at coordinate 10,520,253 of LR990533.1, read as the reverse complement.
TTTCGTGAACCTTCTAACATGAACGTATGTATATAGGTTAGCAGCAGAAATAAACAAAAATCAGAATCCGTGCATCACGCATGGATTTGAAAGAACTTCTTAGAAGACTTTTGTGTACAAAACCTAAGTTTGAGTTAATTTTGCCATGGGATTTTCAATGTTAAGTTGATCAATCGTTTGTGTCTCTTGGAAATGGTAAAAATGTGTTACCCTAACAATAAGTAGGATTTTCTGAACAGCTTATGGCAATCTATAGGTGCGTAATCCATACAAGTCACTTCGAACGGAGTTTATTCTAAGGAAAATAAACGGTGACGCAGGGAGAATTCATGTCACCAATTTATCCTCAAATGACTTTCAATCCGTTCATAGCTTTCAAAGAAAATGATAAGTATATAAATCACTATAGCTTACACACAGTAAGGTAGTTATACAACTAGGAAGGTGTGCATATGATCCATGACAACTTAACCAGATGTCTTGTTCCAATTAGTGAAACACACAAAGCTTTGTTTGGCAGGAGTGCAGTAGCATCATGTAGTAACAGGTTGCCAAAATGCCAACCCATCTGTCTATTATAGTAAGCTAACAAGTCTGAACAGCTGTTATCCTTACATTTGGACATATTTAACAGGACCCCAAAGGACTCAGATCATTTGGATCTATTTACTGTCATCATATTTTAGTTAAGACCAAACGTAGTCAGAAATCGCAGACGATGCGAGAGGTTGGCACCGAAAAGCCGCTCACTGCTGGGCTAACACCTCCCGCGTTAGCCCAGCAGTGAGGCAAAACATAGGCTAGCAAAAAACATGTTCTAAAAAATACTCAACATGTTCTAAAGCTATTGTTATAAACACTGTGGCAAAAAATCTATCAAAAGGTTACCATAAACGTTCCAGAAACGGTATCAGGGCTTCCTCTAGGCCGACTGATAAACTTGGCCATACTCTAAATTCAATTTTATTCATTGACAAATGTTCGTAATTATTTGCCTGGCATAATTACTAATGTCATAATATAAATAATTAATTGAATGTACTTTAATATTTGTTAGGTGGTCAATTAATTTAATATTATTCCTAAAACCCTCGTGGTTATTAGTTCAATCTGATATGTAATAGAACCTTAACCTTAATTATAGAATTTACGGTTAGAAAACTAATAACGGAACTGATGAGAACCGAATTTTCCGTCTCATAAAAATTACACATTAATAAAGCGAGAGCCGCCAGTATCCCGAGCCAGTTTGATCGTAAAGCTGCGAGAGAGAAGTGACAGCTTGGCAATGACTATTAGCTTCATAGTACTACGTTAACAACGATAGTTATGAATGATTCTACTGTTCTGATAATCGTGGGAAACAAACACTATTTTATTGGATTATTATAATTCTGGAGACATTTAGGAATACGCATTTTTAAGTTACTACGTCAATAATGGATAAAGCCGGCAACAACCTACATGTCTTCTAAATTACAGCGGTATAAAAATCTTAACACATTAGTTACTAAGAGAATCGCTTTTAAAGTTTGCAGATCCTATTCAAAATCTGTTTTAGCGGTTCCCATTTCATTTTATAAAGATAATTGGCCAAAATGTGCAGCTATATATTTTGGCGAGATTCATAATGATGACCGATGATTTCATTTGAGCAGTCTCGGTCTGCGGCTGTGGTCTCGACAGGCGATACTAATTAATCGACGTGCAAGTCTCGCCAGATCCCGTCGTTGAGTGACGCAGCACCTGTCACAACACCGACTCAGTCACAACACACCCTCGCAATTTACGACGCTTACCAAATTGAATACTTTCAAGTTGCCCATTGTGCACTTTTGTCTCTAAACAAAACTTGACCTACGTTACTTTAAAGTTCCCCTTACGGTAAATCTAAAAGTTTAAAAAGGAGTTTGGGTTTGCTTCTGCAGTGCAGTGCCTCTAATTATAAGTTTTAAATAATAATTTCAGTTGAATAAGGAAAAAACAAAGATAATGAATCATACTTGGTAGGGTCATCGACATGATAAACACTAAGTTGAACGCGAAACCAAAGTGCGCGAGTAACGTGCGCCGACGATGCGTCTGCGATTTGCAAGCCCTATAACTAAATACGTAATGTGCGAGCATACTGCATGTGAAGGTAAGTCAGAATACGCATTTGTTTACGAGCTTTCTGTTACATAAGGTGGGGAATGTGGCCCACTCGTAGTGGAGTCTGAACACCTATTTATACGCTCTTTCCATTCCCGACTGCGTGACACATATTACTTACTCCAGTGACTAAGGGCGGGCTAAAGATAATTTTCCTGCAGCTCAACCATTAACCGAATTCGCAAGTTCGTTTCATAATTTCTTTTAGCACGTGTTATGTGCCTAAATGTAAACAATGAGTTGGACCTGCAAACATTTTAACACATAAACAAAAGGCTTCTTTTAGGTTTTGTAATATTTACTTATTTCGATTTTATTTCTAGTTAACCCGACAGATTTTGTCCTGTTCCAATTCCGATTTATAGAAAAATCGTATAGAAAAGAGCACTTTCTGTTTTTTGTTTTCAAATACCATTTTCCGGGAAACTTATTCAATGTTTCAGTCCCTAAAAACCTTAATCGGACTATGAACTAAGACTAAATTACCAACAAACAGTTTTTTTTTATATTTATATAGATTTATTTTTCAAAGATTATGATTAACTTAATTATCAAATGCATTATTTAATTGCATATTTCATTAAAAATTAATTCGGCTAGTATTCAGGCTCGGGCCGGCTCGGCTTTATCGCACGATGCCGACGGGAAGTGATAACGATCCAATTAGTATCTCATAAAAACTTAAAACTCTTATAATAACGCTTCTAATGACCAACTTAGATATAAGTCATTAGCCTTGGTAAGTACTTAGTGAAATGCTTAGCATATTTTCTTTTTAAAATTCCTTCTCTGATAACAGGACTAGACTGTGATTACGAGTATGCATGCTTATAATCAGAACGACAAACTCTGATCAGCCAGTTTCATTTATAATTTATTTAGAAAGTGCTTAGACATGTAAAGGGTAACTTGCGGTGTAAGGTATATCCTTAGACTGCAGAACAACAAATTAACTTGAACACACAATGTATTTATGTTTTAAAGTAAGTGGGTTACTGATTCAAATGCATATTAATGAAATGTTTATCAATTTCAGTAAACACGACACTATTGTGTATTATTTTATCCTTTATTCAGTAGGAATATTTGTTCTAGCAGAAAAGCACCAACTTAAGACTTTAAGATAGCTATGAAATTATTTACACGTGCTACAAATATAATCAACAGTAATCAAAAGTAATTCCTTGATAGTTTTCGAAGTAAAGCTGATAACGTGTTAATAGTTAACAAGTAGGTTAAGACACCGAGTGTTAGATAAGTTTTGTGCAATGTTTTGGTGAGAGTCCTGCGCTGCAAAGCAATGTATGTGATCGTACCGTCGCAGTGCCTGCAGCGCTTGGGCTCCGGGGGTGCGAGCTCGTCGCCGAGTTCGCGGTGTCGTACCGGCATGGCGGCGCATCCCGCGCCGGCGCCGCCACCACCCGTGTGTCAATACGAGGCTCGCGCGCTCCACCTCGACCGCTCTCTAGATGCGGCGGCGTCGCAGCTGCCACTGAGCTCGACCAGAGCCGCCCGCCCCGGGCGGTAGGCGGCGCCCATTCCCAAGTTATTTTGGGCGGCTGTGACTCATGGCTCGAACTGCCCGAGGCGAGCGGCGCCTGCGCATCACAGGCTGTGCGGCGAATCCCGCCTAAGCCTACGCTCACTCGCAGTGTCCTACTGTATTTATTTACTCTCAGATTGATTCATCCTTATCAGTTAGTTCAAGGCTATTCATATTTTTTATTAATGCTCATAGTTTGCGTTTTTCTTCTTTGGCCATTATTTTAATAGATTCAATTTTATACCTATTGTATAATATTTTTATCCAAGACAATTAACATAACTTATTTTGGATTATAAAAAAAATAAAATAAAACATTATTGTCTTGCTGATAATGAAAGTAAGTAAAATAATGTTTGGTTACTATTTTTGTTTGGAATAAAATCATCACTCTTGATGGTCACCAAAGATCATACCAAAGTCAGCCAGAAAAGCAGTTTTCCACAAATACTTGATATCCAGCTAGATAGCTTTGATAGCAAGATACAACTATGTCATAGGCATTGGAAGCAGTTATCTAATACTTGAAAATTGCAATGCAATGCCTCATAACTACAACAAATTGAAACCTCATAAGTTGATGGTAGTCAGACAACATGACTAATACAAATTGATAAGGTAAGTATTTACCAAACTACTAATTGTGACACATTTCAGTTATGAACTTCCAAATTTCCTCATTAGATCAGGAAAATTTTGGATTTTGATAGTCTGAGTAATTGCACTGATATAATCAGCATAATCATACATGCCCCAACCAACACAACTAGGTATTCATTCATAAAATGTACCTATACACTGTAGAATATAATCTGAGGATACATATGTAATTGATGTACTAGTACAGTCCAGATAATAATTCAAAATACCAGTTCACAATACACACTAATATCCCTGTTTATATATTAGCACTTGTGGGCTGCAACTGGAAATCAGCATCAGGTGGTAGTACATAGTGTTGCCATCTCAAAGTATGCTTAGCTAAGACCCATTTGGCATTAGCATTGTGTTATTAGTTTTCAGGTTTTTATGTTCTAATGACAATAAACATATTTAATTACTTCCCGGTTTTTTACTATTTTCTCATGAATATTATTAAAAGCTAAACAAGTTGTTATCTGTATAAACATTCTTTCCATTTGGAATATTTGTAGGCCACATATTGTTTACTGCAAATAAAGACACGGCAACATTTATATTGTGTCGGAAGACCCACATTCTGACATAGAACAAGCTGACTTCTTAGTTGCAATAGGCAGACTTTTAGAAGGAATTAAGGAAGATCTTGTCTATGAATGTGAATTATGTGATTTATTAGTTTCCAAGAACTAGTAATTCACATTCTCAAATCATCCATAAATTTCTTGTTTGATTAATTATTGGACAGCTATGAAGGTAGGAAGAATACCCGCAATGCAGAAAAAAAACATGCTAGTTAAATAAAGTTATTTTGGGTACAATAATATCAAACATTATGAGGAGTTACTTCATACTGTTTACTTTTAAATTGTATTCTTGACCTTGCTGGGAAGCTACATAACCAGTATCTGTTTTGGGGAAAGTAGTTTCATACTTTTCAATGAGTAAGTGGTAAAGCAATACGAGTTAAGATCCAATTAGATAGTTATATGATTGTAATTTTGCCGGCGCACATAAATGTAACACATAAGTTAACTTTAAAATTGAGTTTAACCAGTTGGAAAACATAATATATGTGTACCTTCCAACACAACCCTTTATTTCTGTTAACAGCCGATGGAACCACAAGTTAATAATAACTTACAAATGCGTAGTGTCTGGTTACAGAACAAAAATCTATAACAATTGGACTATTTGCAAATGGTTTGCAATGTGATATCACGACTATCCTTGGACGGATGTCATATTTTCTAATCAACAAAAGGAATGTTTACTATGGACACTACTAATAAAAAGCAAATAATACAACGTGACATCGCAATAATAACTAGAAATAGACTAAAACGAAACAGATTGAATACTACTGTGGGCGGCTACGCAGAAAACTTACCTTGTGTTGAAAATATTGCTGTCTTCAATGAAATCCAATACCAAAAATGAACTACTTTAAATAACCAATCTTATATCACTACAATTCCGTTACACCACGTCACAATGATTTATTATTTCACAAACAGAAACAACAATTCTACTAGTTCCTGCCATTTTGAATTTTTGAAGAATGTTGCCATCTTCTTTTTTTAAAGTATTAATAAACAGGAATAATTGTCTTTTAGCATTGATATTAATTTTGATAGCAATACTAAGCTTCAAGTACTGACAATTGCCATGCAAAATAAAAAGAATTAACATTATTATAAGGGAATCTTAGACGATAAACCACATTATTAAATACGGTCTGTCCAAGATAAATAAAATGTATGGATGTTTTGCATTATTCAAGCTATTACACGATCTATCTGCCATCAATCTGACCAAGATCAAGAACAGTTGAAGAATCATCGTCTCAAGACCTCCAAAAATCCTAAGGCTCTTCAGACCTTACTTAAGGTCACACCGATCGTATTAAATTCATGTGTTAATTATCATTTATTGTAACCCAACGCTGGCTGCACATGCACGGTTTTCTAATTCAATTCTACAAGGTGCATCCCGATTCAAACAAGAGTTTGAGAAATTACCAAAAGAATAAGAACAAATCATTAAAATGAATTCAGTGCTCAAACTCCCCGCTGCTCGTTTGTCGACTTTAAATCTGCAAAAGCTAAAATGTTAAATTTGTGACCGCGACATTCTTTTTTGATAAGCCTTAGGGCTTTCTAGCCTCTTATGGTAAGCGCTTAATTATCGAACGTTTCCTTTGCGCCTGCAAAGGAAACGTTCGGTTATCAACACACACGTAATGCATTTATATTTTAGACGTAATATAATAATTATATTACGTCTAAAATAAAATTATTAGGGTTTTTCCAGTGTTTATGAAAACGTGCATGTGTTAGACTTTACTTATTACGTCTAAAATATCAATGCATTACGTGTGTATGATAATTATCTGAATCACTAGATTCGTTAGCCATAGTCAACCGTGTCACACTTTTTGCGCGGAACCCTATTTTTTTCAAATAAAAGTAGCTTAAGTTACTACAGCAGTCTGCCAGTGAAAGTCGATCAAAATCTTTCGAGCTGTTTCGGAGATTAACTCAAACAGACACAGACAGACAAAATTGGTTTACCTATCGTATAAACTTTCATATGCATTATTTTGACATTACAAATAGACACTTCAATTTTATTTATTTGAATCCATAAATCATTTTTTGGAATAATTAAGTCTCATTACAATATTATACTAGTCTTATAACTATTATTTATAAAATTCCGCGTGTCAGTTTACACAAAAAGCAGCGCGAGTTTTCTGATAAACTTATGCTAAAACAGCTGCCCCCATCATCATCAGGCTATACTAGTCCACTGCTGGACATAGCCGTCTCCTAATGAGCGCCATAGCGCCCTATCTTCAGCTTGCCGCATCCAGCATCTGCCTGCAGTCTTTCGCAAATCGTCATCCCACCTGGTCAGAGGGCGTCCTACACTACGTTTGCAGAGTCGCGGTCTCCACTCAACAGCTGCCCTGCAATCTACAAATCAGAACTGTAAAAGAGGAAAGGAACACAGGATAGTCAAATAAATGTCGAATAATGTCAAATACCAACTCCTTAACCACAGCCCTAAGTAGGTAAACCAATAATCATAAAAAGAGTCAAACGCCACGACATATAGGGCTTTTCTAAATAATTTTGAGGGGCAGATTTTTCGCTGGAAGAGCGGAATTCAGCAGTCAAGGTCCACACAAAAAAATCAGGGTTTACAACCGATTGCAAGATAATTACATAATTATCTTAAAATAATGACTAATATTTTGCTGGTTAATAATGTGCGCGCGACCGAATGGATTTAATAACAAGAATCACAAAATCTTGATATAATTTTATTGAAATAGAACATATTTAATTTTTATTCATATAGGTTGTGGAATTAGGTCTACAAAATATTGCGCCAATTTCAACTAACCTTGTTTTTCGATACATTTTAAGAGACCTATAAAAACTCCGTCTAAATATGAAAATTACATTTAGTAACAGAAATAAAACATATCAACAAAAACAATTTGTACATAACGTCAAATTATAATAATATTTCCTAAATTATTAACAATTAATTTTAAAACAACTTTGAACAAAGCTACAAAATCTTAAATTGATAACATAAATAAATAATCGTTAAATCTATCGATTACACGATTATTGCGCATTGTAATGTATACAAACAAATAAATAGATATTAATTTATTAAACTAATTTTAAGAAATAACTTTAAAAATGCAATTTATTTACAATAAGGCAAAAAAAGAATAGAAAATTATAGGGGCGCCTGTATAGCATAGCTTAGACCATAACATTGATTCCTGTGGTCTCTTATATTTAGGTTAGAAATTAAGCGTATTAATTATGATTTTTGGCTCAATATAGCAACTGTTGTCTCGAGACATACGCAAAATCAATTGATTCAATCTCTTAACTTTTTTTGCCTAACTGTAATGTGTTAATAATAAATTAAAAAATAGTGTGACTATAAAATTATACTATGTCATGTCTACTCCATCGATGTTGTATAGATTAGATACGCCTAAGAAACTACAGAAGCGAGAAAAATTACATCAATGTTTCACTGTACTTTATTTTGCGATTATATAGGATATAATAGGAATAGTCCATATTATTAAGTTATTATCTTGGTTAGCTACAGTATTTATACAGGTTTGAAGCAACCTATAAATACACTATTATATAATAACATTATGAATATTGTAATTAATAGGCGGGCAAAAACTGGAATATCATTAAAAACTATTATCTGAACCGTAATTTTAAATATTTACATATTAAGAATATCTCAGAACAAAAACAAATAGTTTAAAAAGTTATATGAGGCACACACAATGACAAAACATATTTTGTTTTTATAACATAATTAGAACCAATGGAGCATCAAATATCAGGATAAGCAGATTAACTATTGAAATACTTTAATTTACTATTGAGTATGTTTTGAATGGTTCTAAAATAAGCTCTCAATATTTATATGAACAAAAGCTTTGTCATTAATCAAAGATAATAAAAAGGGGCTTTGCTCTATCAATAGTGAACCGGTTTACTCTTGAATTCTACACCTAAATAGAACAATCTAACACATATATTTGGTAAAAAGATTAAGAATTCACGGCTCCTGTAGTTTTAGCTACTGTTGACAACTTCACAGTTGCCGTTTTGTTTCACATGTTGATCTTTTTTCAAGCTTTTTGTGATTGCTAACTCTTTTTGTTCTTTGCGTGTATTCCGTACCTCAAATTCAAGTCGGTGACGTATTATTCGTTGTACAATGTCTTCTGTTGTCATGGTGTTGCCAGAATTTAGTATCTGAAAAGAAGTAATAGTTATATTATAAGTAATAGGCAGAATATACCATGAAGCGGGACTGTGTGGTTTACGCAAATATACATCGTTGCATCAAGACAGATAGACCACAATCGTCACACAGTGGGCGCCTGAAGATAGCCATCGTCACCTGGCGGGCCTGAGAAGTGCTAGCGTGACGATTTGAGAGAACTCGCACCTTGCTTTGCTTGGCCGGAGAAGACAAAACATTAAGGGAATCAGCAAAAACAGAAAACAGCAAAAAATACGTGATAAAGAAATTGAGGTATAAATTTTTCAAAGATAAAAGAGTAACGTTATACCTTGAAGCATCCGCGTTGTTTAGGCACTTTGTAAGGGTCAGTTTTGTCCGAGTCAGGGGCTATCGTGGTGAGGCCGTGGCACACCACCTTCACTCGGAAGTGGTCCATAAGCTCAGCTGTCACGTTGTACGGCGCACCGATCACAACTTCATGCACATACTGAAAGTATATAAAGAATTTTGTTCAAGTTGACCTCCATTTCATTTGCTGCACTGATGAATCCTGATATTTCTGATTAGTCTATCTGCTGTAAAAGAGAAGCTGTAAATCCTCATGCTATTGCCCGAAATCCAAACATGAAAGGCATATTTAAATAGATTTTGGAAACCGACTAGTGTGACGGTTCTATTCCATATTGATATCCATATTTCTATTTGATGTTATTTTCACTTAGGAGTGATTTTCCCATTCTCATATAACTTTTATCGGATCGGAAGAAAAAAAAACTATTCAAAACTGACCACCATATTTACTCCTCAGATAAAAGTTATCTGACTATTGAAAAATCAGCCAAATATAAACTTTGTATGTTAGTAAATTACGTCCATTTCACAATGACCAACTATTTATAAAGACATTAAAATTGTTCAATGTTAAATTTGTAGCGCAAACTAATTTTAATGTGGGTGTTCAAAATCATTATTCTAACAATGATCTTAGTTTAGTTTTCGGAAGCTAAATTGCAAACTCAGGATATGTAGGTATAGTGAATGACGTCAAATTTGGCGAAAATACCAGAGATTACTATGACCTAATATTTTATCTCAATTGGTCAAGGTCTAAAATCGGGGTATCTTGTAGATATCTACTATCATATTGCTTTTGAGAAAAGATCAATGAAATTGAAGATTATTATTTATATTTTTCTAGCCACCGAAACCGCAATCACAAAGCTGTTATCGACAGGACGGTGGTGACTGCAAATCCATTAATAAATAGCTTCTTTATAGTTATCAATCTAATAACTTTGGTTAATGGTTTTTTTTGCTGGAATAGGTCTATATTCATCGTAAATATAAAGAATATTGCTTTATTAAAAGTCATTTTTACTGACCTCGTGCACGAATACGTTTCATTATCAGCGCCTGCGCAAACTGATAAAAAAACATGCTAGTATATAATATTCAGAGTATATGCCTGTAAATACCCTTCAGGTGCGTGATGTTTATAAGCTTTTGCCAATCTGCACTGGGTCAGCATGGTGGAATACAGGCGCAGCCACTCCTAACACAGAGAGGTATGTGCAAGCATAGAAAATATATAGGCTGATTACGTTCTGTGAGTTTTACAGTATTTACCTTGCAAGCAAGTACAGACAGGACTCGTTCATGTAAGTTCATGATGGGGTAGTTGGATCCCTTATAGCGGTTAACTTCAAGATCGGTGTGTAGGCCCACGATGAGGAAGTCGCCTTGCTCGTGCGCCGTCTCTAGGAAGTCCAGGTGACCTACGTGGAAAAGGTCGAAGGCGCCGGCGACGTAAACAACCTGTAATTGACGTAAACGTTACTGCAACACCATTGCATTTTCGCATAATATACTTCTAAATTTAATAATCTACAACATGGATCTGGTATTTAATATATATTTTATGGACATTACATGTTGACTATTTGAATGTATGTAGTTTCATACGCGAAGAGGAAACATTAACATATTATTATTTCTAATATATCGATCATGGTATCAGGATATGCGTCGATGTCCGATCCACCCTGTAGATAGATAGTAAAGTAAGTAGTAGTTTGTGCTTTATAAATATGGGTTCTCAGTTATCTGTCTATTATCCGCCACTGTACCTGATTGCGTAACACACGTGCAGCAATAATTTTGACGGCAGTAGTTCAATGTTAAAATCTGCATTTGTTTTTAATTATTTTTATTCATTGACAGATAGTAGGTGAAACTAATAAAAAATTTGGCGGGTATGTGCATTATAAAATAAAACTATAAATAGAAAATACTAACCTAAACTGTGTGTGCAGGTAAGAACGTTACTATATATGTATTGTGATTTCATAAGCATAATTCTAGTTTTATCTATGCTTTACTGGGTACATCCTTATTTACAAAATAAATGATAAATAATTGTTATACAAGTTACATTAAAAAAAAATCGTATTTGAAACATTGCTGTACTCAGTTTGGATACAGAGGCTGAATTTATATAATAATTGTTCTATTTTTACAGGTGTTTATCATAATGAGTTCGAAACGTTTTCACATTTCCATCCTTACAATGTGGCTTGAGAGGAAGCTGTTTATTCCATTATGAAAAATTGTGATATTAATGCAGATTACGACTTTGCGACCATTCCGCCTGAACCTAGTCGTGACAGATGAAGAAGAAGGTGCCGAAGAGGACATGGTTACAGCCTCTGTGCCACATGATGTGCCAGGTAACATTGAGCTATTTAGAAATGACCACAAAACAATTTAAGTGATGGGTACGATAGCAGTGATGATGAACCTTTGGCCAAAAAGGCGAATAATGTAATATAGCGAATCACTTCGAGTTTTACAGTTAATTTTCGTAAATTAGCTAGGAGACCGATTTGTTAGCTTTGCGATCGAAGTGTGACGACCTACAGCTCAAAGTTCAATATTTATGGCTGGTTACTGTAAAAATTATAGTATTCAGAGATCTTGCTACAATCCTAGCTAAGACGATAATGACGAAGTGCAGCTTCAAAATTTGTATTCAGAAATGGCAGTTTTAGCCAAGTTTACCCTCTGTTATCTACGGTTGCACACATCTTGTATGATGTCGGTCCTAGGCATACCCTTTTTTTTAATACATATTTCATAATAGCGATCCGCTCCATCTTCGCCTGTGACAAATTATATACAAAAACCTTTCTCGTTTCTCACTCTCTAAATGCAAATATAAACGTGAGCTCTGATTGAAAAGTAAGTAACTCTCGTTTCTAAATGTCAGCTTTAGATTCCAATTTACGGGATTTCGCAAAAGTAACTTAAACATCTACACACGAAATTCAATGCAAATTAATTTTTTATTAACCCCTTCAATAAAACTAGTAATTCTAAAATCAACCTAATTTGAAATGCAATAAAGTTGTTTTTAGACTTCACCGTCAATTTCAACTGACCTTATCGGTGGGTTTGGGCGAAAGGCCACTGCTGAACTGGATAATTTTCTGTGTGGTAGGCAGGAACTGTGAGCAGCCAGTGTATGGTGATCGGGCAGTTGAATCGGTGCCGAGGTTTGAAGAGTGCTCGAGGGCCACAGAGTACTCTTTGTCACCCCTCCTGGAAATCAATATGCCTTAAGTGTAACCTAGAAAAAGATGAAATGGTAAAGCTTTTGATTTGACACAACATTTTTATCTTGAGAATGGTATGATTAGAGATTTAAAAGGTCTGCATCAACGCCATTTAATACTGTCATAATCTTCATATTAATAACTAGCAGTGCCCACGATTTCGTCCGTGTGGACTAAGATCTATCCCAGCCTCTATTATAAAACATTATGTGACCCTTTTATGTCTGGCCTTTACTATAATTAAACTTTTTCTCTTGTGCATCAGGCAGCTCTACCTTGCGGTTGACTACTACTAAACCGGACACTCCTTGGTTGACTTAATAAGTTAAAGCCCCCAGCCAAGGCATCAAATTTAAAAACTTAGCGGGCCCTGCAGGGTACGGACCTCGGCTAAGCGCGTCGCTGGGTTAGGACAGGCTAGATCGGACCGAAAGCGGAAAGCTATGATAAATGATATTTATTTCTGTAAATAGGTATAAAAATATTTTACTTATTGAAATATTTTTAGCTGTCAAAATATTTTTTTAAACTAGGTTAGTGTTTCACATCCGACTACTCTGAGAAGAAACATCGAAAGAAACCTAGAGATCACAGTCTCTTTTAAAGTCCAGACATTATCTTGGTAAGATCATGAGTAAACAATTGCTCGCTTTCTTATAGACTTGCTCCACTCCGACCCGAGTAGGTACACCGCGACACACCCACCCGAGTACGCAGGACTCGGCTGAGCTATATGAAGTTTCTACCTTAATTTAAAAAGTGATGATACTGCACAGCAAACAAAACTCAAATTATCCTTTTTAACATTCTATTAGTAAGTCCTAACCTAACGGTCTCCTATTTTTGTAAAAATGTACTATTTAATGTTAACAGACACGTCAAGTCTACTACTATCTTATTATAGGTATGTATAGATCCTTCGAGGTCATCAAGAACGTTTATTTCGTCTTAGTGGCCCTAGAACCAATTTACGATGTGCAAGTGACATTCTATCTTAGGGTGGTAAAGCAATTACGAGGCCGACTACACCAGCATGATTGAATCCATCTGGAGCATTCGCCAAGAGCTTTGAGTTTCACTCTATTTTCTGCCAGATGACTGCGGATTTTATCCTAATCTAAATAATACCCGAAATCATGTAGGTAGATTCCTAAAACTGTAAATAGTGCTATTATTTTAGTATATTACAACATTTGATTATAATATTAGGTCTTTACCTATGAAATTGCCGTTCTGCAGTACTGGCCATTTCAAATCAAAATATTTTTTGTTTGGCTAAGAATTCTAATTTCAAATTAATTTTATTTTAAAAACATGGATTTTTTTTTCCAAAAGTAGTCATTTGTTTATTGATTAGTGTTATATTTTCATCGCATTTAAATCTTTTTCGTCATCATGGATACGTTAAAAATTCGAGTAATTATGGAATATGAGTACCGTCGTGGCAGCAACGCGGCACAAGCGGCACGCAACATCAACGACGTTTACGGAGCTAACATTACAAACCAACGCACTACCTGTTATTGGTTTGCTCGCTTCCGTTCTGGAAATTTCGACCTGAAAAATGAACCTCGCGGTCGTCCGAAGACTTTGGTCGACAATGACGAATTAAAGGCGATTGTGGAAGCTGATGATACACAATCTACGGCTGAATTAGCAGCAGCTTTCGACGTTAGCGTCAAAACAATATTGGTCCATTTGCGTCAAATTGGCAAGGTAAAAAAGCTTGACAAATGGGTGCCCCACGAACTCAATGATCGCCAGCGCGAAGTACGCGTCGAGACGTGCCTTGCACTGCTCAACAGACACACAAATGAAGGAATTTTGAACCGCATTGTTACCTGCGATGAAAAATGGATTCTGTTTGATAACCGCAAGCGCTCAGCAAGTTGGTTGGATCCTGGTTCAGCACCTAAACAATGCCCTAAACGAAAACTTACCCCAAGAAAAGTGATGGTCACTGTTTGGTGGTCTAGCGCCGGTGTGATTCAACACAGCTTCTTACCAAACGGGGTGAGCATTACTGCAGATGTGTACTGTGAAGAATTGAACACAATGATGGAGAAGCTGGCACATCTCCAACCAGCATTGGTCAATCGCTCGTCTCCGCTGCTCCTGCACGACAACGCGCGACCTCATACTGCACAGCAGACGGTCTCCAAGTTGCAAGAACTGGGGTTGGAAGCTCTCCGTCATCCGCCCTACTCACCAGACCTTGCGCCTACAGACTACTACTTTTTCCAGAATTTGGATAACTTCTTGGCGGGAAAAAAATTCAATACCCGAGAGGCAGTACAAAATGCCTTTGAAGAATTTGTTGCCTCCCGTCCAGCTGATTTCTTTAAGAAGGGCATCAATAAACTGCCACTGCGTTGGCAAAGATGCATTGATTGCATGGGTGATTACTTCGATTATTACAAATAAAAAATACATGAAAAAAATTCATTTAAATTTTTTCATACAAAACGGCAATTTCATAGGTAAAGACCTATTATTTAAACTATTACTTGAAATGTTCTCTGGTGAGCAGAAGCATACGTCCTACTAGGTCTGTAGTGGACACTCCAGCCGTCCTCTGCACTTCCCTGAAAAAATTGAGATCAAAAAGATTAAGACTTGACTACGTAATAACTCAAAACTGTTTGGTTTGGTTGTACCAACCGACCGTTGCTTCTGTATAGCTGCACTGCTGCTACTATAGTAAGCAGCTCATACAGAAGCAACAGAGTTTATAGCATGCGCGCGCACACACAAAAGGGAGTCAAGAGCGGTGGCGTGGTGGGGGCACGAGGCACGCCCATAGGTGTTTCACATCAAAATGGTCACTGATACCTCAAAGATTAACTTAAGCGTTTGTTTGTTCCTCCTGTGTTCACACAAGAGGACACAAAATGAAATGGATGAGGTACAAAATGGTCTGCGGTCAGGGTGACGGGGCCCGTCTGTCCATCTGGCGCGGGCGGGGCAACACTCGTCGGGGGGTAGCGACGAATGCGTCGGCGATACCCGCCCCTTCGACACACGGGTACATGAGGAATACGGGTCGGTTTTTAGTCAGTAAGAGTCTGACAGCCCCCTTCGCCCTTCCCCGAGGGCGGAGGGACTCCATGAGGATTTTCCAACCCGACACCAAAAAAAAAGGTACAAAATGGTGCGTGTGCCTATTTGTGAGTTGTCATAGTGGTGGGAGATAACCCACATGTCACCACACTTGAGACTCTTAGACAAGTATAATTTTTGGGAGTGAGTGAGGTTTTTTTGTCAATTAATTTAACCGTTTTACTGAGTACTTCGAATTATATGGATAATTGCTAGCTATTACAATACAAA
This sequence comes from Phlogophora meticulosa, assembly GCA_905147745.2. NCBI lineage: Eukaryota > Metazoa > Arthropoda > Insecta > Lepidoptera > Noctuidae > Phlogophora > Phlogophora meticulosa. The sequence goes on along the minus strand of LR990533.1, from coordinate 10,504,170 downwards.
AAAAATAGTTGCCAACTAATTGGTAACACATTCAACATGTCTAGACGTCCACTAAAATATTAATTACATACTGTTATACTTGGCTAGAAAACTGGTTAGTTGGAAACTAGGTTTCTTTTGTAGTCCTTCCATATGAAGAGATCTATGTTTATAAATAACAGCAGGAATTCTTTTTTATAAATATACATTATTACCACCTTTTCATATGCAGACTTCGCATGTTTTGTAGTTAAAATTTATCGATGGCAAAAAAATTCTGGTGATTTGCACTTATGTGTATATTTTTACAATTTCCCCGAGGGAAGAAACTCTGTCCCAGGAAGGAGGTAAACATAAGAGATTATATTTGTTTTTTTTTTACAATATTTGAGTTTTTTTAACTAGGTAAGTTTTCGTTATTTCTTGTACCTAACTACAACAAAGCCTTTATAAATAAGTACTTTGTGAAAGACAAACATAAACACATTTCATAATAATTAAAGATTTGTATTATCATATTGTACTGTCATATTATTATATTATCCATGGCATGGCTTGTGATGAAGGAAATCATATTATTAACTTGACACTATTGGAAAGGAAAACTGTATGTTTATTATTAAACAATGATGTAGTGGAATACCATAGAAATAGTTATGTAATTATATATGTAATGTAAACTACAAGAGGTGCATTTTCAAAAGACTTTATTTCAGCATCTCTATGTTATATAAACACAACTCTGTGTACTTGCAGAATTAATTTAATTTTAAAAGTTCAGTGTGTTCCAAAATAGCTTAGGTTTACCAAAAGTGGATTGCATTTCATTACATTTAACGACCTATGTGGCGCAGCGGGCGAAGGTCCGCCTGCGACGCAGGAGGTTGCGGGTTCGATTCCCGCCTTGGGACAAATGTTTGTACGATCTACAAATATTTGTTCCAGGTGTTCTGGGTATTTGCTATATATAATAAAAAATATCTATGTATGTAATGTATTGTATTAAGTATATCAGTCATCTAGTACCCATAACACAAGCTCTGCTTAGCTTGGGGCTAGATGATGCTGTGTGGATTGTCCAGCATTATTTACATACTATTTTTGACTGCCTGTCTATGTCAGATCCCCAGATGAGGTCAATGTGTTTTTCTACCAGGATATTTTTATTACCATCAAACTGAAGACTGAATTTGCACCATAAGAGCAATGTGGAGATATAGATTACCATAACTCTACGTAACTATTTTAAAAGTACAGGCAAGTTATTTTATTTCCATATTTCATATTGCTATGCTAATCTGCAATGCACAATTCAAAATTTATCGTGTTATAAAGTGTGAAATGCCAATTTTCTTTTGAGATTGTGAATGGGTTATTAAGTTTTATTTAGTACTTGAAGGGATTTTTTATTGAGCTAATTACCTGTAACGGCCAGCTTTTTTCACCAAATGATAGGTGTCAATTCCATCAGCAGTCACTGTGATGTCATCTGGAACAATTTTGCATTTTTTAAAGTTCACAATAATTATTATGATTCAGAAAACGCTTTTTTTAAATTATTTTATTCATTCGAATTGAGCATGATCAAAATTGAATTTACTAGAACTTAAACTGTTGAAAACTAAATGTTTATTATTTATCTAATCAGTTCTCGACACATTGCTGGGATGAAAACTTATGCCACACAAAATAATTTATTATAATAAGTTTACAATTTATACATAACAAGTTTCATGTGAATCTACAAAAAAAACAACTTGCAAGATAGCATTACAAAAACTACTTTCAAGGTACACAAAGATGAGAAGAATAATTATTATAAGTATTTTTTGTATAAAATGTTGAAGGCTTGCTGTGGCTACCAAAAAAATACCTTTGTTTATCCAGACAGTGTTTGTACATTTTTCATGCAAAACCTTTGTATAATTTATTTGATAGTACATAAAACTAGCAATCTTAACTATCAATTATTTTATAGAATGATTGTATTAACAAGCAATTATCCTAATAGCCAGTTCTCAGTCAAACAGTTATATAAATTACCTCCATGCACACAAAAATCACACTGGTACTTGTCCAGAGTCTCAAGCGTGGTGACATATGGGGCACCTTCCACCACCTGGTCAACCCACTTGATGGCACGCACCATTTTGTACCGTTCCTCTTGTGTGAACACAGGAGGACCTTTGTGCTTCGAGATTTCTTCGTCTGTGTGTACTCCCACAATCAAGACATCACCCAATGCTTTTGCTTGTCTCAGCGAATTTGCGTGACCGAAATGCACCATATCATAACTGGAAACAGAAATCAATACCACACTGTGATCCCAAGGAGAAATTATTAAGAGAAAAGCATGTGTACACAATGCTTGCGATCTGAAATTGTTCGCGCCGGATGCTTTACGATTGGCACTTGGGCGCCACAGCTCATTCACGTCAGTTTATGAAAGTATAACGAGAATTGTTGACGAGAAACACATAAGCGACTAGATGTTAACAACGAAACTACTAGCGTATAATATTTTCAATTATTAATCACCGAAGACATGAAGTAAAAATAAAACTCGATAGGTGTTATGTACTCACCACCCATCACACCACACACGAACTTCTTTTTTATTTTCGTTGTTTTCATCACCCATCTTTACACAGTTTGATTTTATTTAAACCACAAACAGGTTGTAACACTCTTTATAATAATATTTTTTGATAATTGAATTAACCGAAAACGATCACCCAACTCACAGCACCACCGCCTCTTTATAAAATCACGAAACAACTGAATGTTGAAGTGAAATAAGTGACTAGAATTATTCTGATTATAAAAATAAGAAGCTGTCACGTTTTCATTCAGCCTCAGACGTCATGTGTCAAAATGCAAAATCTGGCATTCTCGTTTTAAAGATTGACAACGCCTAGAAAAGCAATCGCAACACGAAAATCTAAAAGGGTTTTCTCAATCAATGACTATGTTTTGGAAATTATAAACATTAATTGATTGACTAAAAGCGCCAAGAATGTGATATTACACAAAAAAATGTTGCGTTGCCAACAAATGAAGGAAAGGCGTCCGTCCCCGGTTTGGTCCAGCTGTCATTAATAAATCTTTGACGGTTGTTACGTCGGTAATTAGTAGCTAGAAAAACTGACAACCAGTCTTACCAAGGGGTATCGTGTTGCCCAGTAGCTAGGTTGTGGAGGTCAGATACGCAGTCGCTCCATGTAAAATACTGGTATTCAGATGCATCCGGTTAGACTGGAAGGCGACACCAACGTAATTGGGCAAAAGCTAGGCAGATGATGACTTACTTTATTTTTATTTACTCAAACTTCAAAATACTTCTAAAATAAGGTCCACATAGGTATATTCAGAAATATTCAGTTCATCGAATGTACACCAAAGCGGCATAATTAGGACACCTCTATTTCTTTATTCCATGTTTTCTATGTGGCTACCTAGCTCAGGACCCAGGGATTCAAATTAGTATGTAGGTAACACATGTTTTTACCTATGTCACCTGCCACATAGGCAAATAGGGGTTGGCAGATCGGTTTATTCAATTGGTGCACTTGATCGGTCTGCAAATAAGTTTATGTAGGACTGGTATCACCTGACTTAAAGTCCAGTTACCAGAATATTATAATCTATACTAATAAATTAATTTGAAGCATCTGTTTGTTATGTCAAAAGAACAGCTGTTTACCAAATCTATACAAGTATATAAAATTGAAGTGTCTGTTTGTAAGTAATGTCAAAAGAATAATAAGCTATTATTTACATTCATAGGTGTATGAAAGTTTATACGGTAATGATACCACAAAACGAATTAAAACAAACTATTTTATGTCAGTTTGTTTAAGGTAATCTCCGTGTGTATAATCCATACTTCCAATAAACCAGGAACTCTGTTTGTTTGTAACCTTCTACGATTAAACGACTGATCCGATCGTAATGAAATTGGCAATGAAAAAGATTATATCCTGGGGACGGACAAAGGATGGTTTTTGATCCGCGATTTCGTCTGCATCTGCCACGACCGACAGACCGACATTCACACATTCAAAAGCTAATTATTATTATTAAGAAGAGGAAAGAGTTGATTTTGATTGTAACTCCCGACGCAAAAATCACGGGGTCTTAATTTGTATTGTTTGTTAGTTTGTTAACAATAATAATTCACAAGCAGTTATCTATATATGTAATGTATTGTATTAAGTAGGTATATCAGCCAAAGAAAGAAAGAAAGAAAGAAAAGAAAGAAAGAAAGTTAGTAATTTTTATTTAATCGTTTTTCCTTCGTCATCGTTTTTATTTAATCCATTGTTATGGATAAACTCAAAAACTATTACCTAAACCGATTAACCGATTTAAAAAAAATATTTCGCCTAGGGCCTAGATAGAAAGCAACATTATCAGCGAGTATTACCTATGTGCTTTATTTTATTTTCAGATATCAGTACGAAAATTGTAATGCTACCCAAGGTATCAAAAATTGGTACATTGAAGGCACTATATCGTCTGCGCTGTGAAAACTATTGATAATACATAGAATAATGTAGTACTACATGTTGATATATATACTCATCATTACGCACGAAAATAATTATAATTTATAGCTAAGCCATAATTAACGCTTTTTGTTCAAATTAGTTGAATCAAAAGATGATGATTGATGACATTCAAACTTTTTCAAAACAATCTTCTGACGTTTTTGTGTTTTTTTTTTAAATTCTTCTTTGCATTTTTTTTTCTCACTTCTGCATAGACGCCCGGCAGTATTATTTTTTAGGAAGCTACAAGCTTTTAGCGCGTTTAACCTGAGAGGCTTAAGGGACTTAAATGGGGGCCCCTAATTATTACCTAAGGTACCTAGTTACCTATGAATCTTGAGTTACCCTCCTAGTACTTAATGAATATACCTATTCAAAGAGCTGACGACAAATACTGTGGCGGGAAACGTTTCATTTATCAAGAGTATTTAGTAGAAATGTTAATGTAGAAACCTGCGTGTTGGTAAATCTTTCTTAGGTTTTACTTGTTATGTTACATCTTATCATATGCCAACAATAAGAATATTTTTTAGGCTTTTACCAACGTAACAAATTGCCAGTCAGTCAATTATAAGCTTGGAAGCAAAGATGATCTACTTAAATCATTTATTAACATGTTTAAATATTTTTACCATCAAAGAAAGAACAATTAAGTAGGTATATAAATTTCAGGGCACTAACATACCTAATACCTACATATTGATCTTATATGCGCAGATCAGTTTTTAGGTACTAACTTTGTCTGTGCAGTCTGAATAAACGATTATCATATTCAAGTACAATAGAAAATTTCAGACTTCTACCATTGACATCTGGTAAATCTTTACTTAATTTGTGTTTGTAACCGATACAGGATATTGATTGAGCAATGTTTGGTCTCGTTTCCCAATGCACTATATTTAGTTAATCGGTATGACCAACTCCGCATATACGAACCGCAATAAACAACTTGAAGCGTATATCATGAAAGTATGGTAGTTATTGTTTATCTAATCGTGGCAAGAAACTTAATTGGTTCGTTTGAATCACGCCACTATGAATGACGAAAACAAAACGATTTCGTTAGCGTTGGACTTTGGGTTCGCTTGACTGCATAGTGGGAGCGAAGACGAGCACGGGTTACAAAAGTTATCTCAATCTTCCGATTTACAGGTCGATGACATTTCTTCAGTAACTATAGCTACGTAATATCTATTTTTACAGCTTAATTTAACTAAGTTTTTTTTAAAGTCCTGTTATTATTGGTAATTAGCTTTTATAAATGGGATCCCTTGATGAATGCACACAGTCCCTGCCTGTCGCAGTATTTACAGTTGTGCTGAATAGGTACATACAAGGCCATGTTGCCATTCGGATGCGTCAGAATTACGATGATTTGTAAAAGACACGTAATCAGTAAAGTGCAGCATGTTTTATAGTTAGATAAGCTCCATACAAATCATGCGTGCGTCTAACAACCTTTTATCTGATAATAAGAAATCAATCAAACAACGCACTGTAGTAAGTTATAAGTACAGCATTGGCGATTTTATAATGTTCTTATCAATGAGTAACTACGTAGGTATTTATTTTGTTTACTATAGGTAGGTACTAATTCGATTTAATCTTTGAATTTCTTAGTCATCAAACGTCACTAATGTGTTTTAATTAGACCAAAGTTAATCAGTTTATTACTTAGGTTCTTCTAGGTAACGCTAATTACATACCTAGTCTTTAAACTTTAAACAGCTATAATAACGATAAGGAAAACCCTTCAGGTAAAGAAATATTCTGGCGTAGAGTGTAACTAAAGCAGAGCGTGGTCCCCTGGATAGGTACCTATTCCTCTAATTAATGCAGTAAGTAAGGTATCCTAAAGGTACGAGTACTTATCTAGCTTTATGTCACTACGGACTCTATCTAAAATAAAAGATTTGAATGTAATTGATAACATATTTATTTAATCTTTGGCATCAGCCACACCTCCATTTGTAATGGCAAACGTAGCTTCACTTTCAGGCAAGTCAGGAGAATCGTATATTTTAGCAATTCGGTTTTCTCCACGTCCTTTTCTCAAAGATATTCTGGTGGTGGACGCATGTGCAAGAATGTTACCTCCTATGGGTTTCTTGGGGTCCACTTGAAAAGACAGTGTTGCTCCGGGATCAGATGTCATTTGATTAGTTATAAATACTGCGACGTTATATTCTTCGGAAATCTACAAGAAAAATATATTTATTCTGTGTGTATGTATATATTATGTAGGTAGGTAAACCTACCTAGATGATTTTTTTAACGCAAACCTTTTCTATCTTTCCGCATATCGATTAACCGGTGTAAGTAAATGTAAAGGTTACATAAAACTTATAACGAGCTACTTAGCTAACATTACCATCATTATTCATCCACGCTTTGTTCTGGCTCAGTTGTGTTTATCAAATAAATGTTATTTAACGTTTCTGTAGGAACTTCAGAATATAAAATATATAATAATACTCGGGGGCACAAACATATGAAATCTGAATTTAATATTTATACTTACAAAGAATATTTTGATAAAATAAATGAACTTTGATGCATATTAGCATCAAACTCTAATAAGTACTACTCATTTTTTTTGGTGTTTTCGTTTTTTAAGGTTTTCCTACTGATGTTGAAGAGTAGAAATCGTTCAATTTTAGAATCGTGTAAAATAGGTGAGTACTTATTTGTCAACTGTACCGATTGATTTGGAAGCGTTAATGTAAAGAAGTACCTTCGGTTAATAAATTAATATAAATCAGAGGAGCACAATTATCAATAGCTACTAAGCTCTGTACCCGGTGCTGTGAGGCAGTGCTTCAATTGTAGTCTTAAATAAAATTTATAATCTGCATGCAGTGGCAGATTATAAATTTTCACGTTCTCGTCTCAATTTTTTTCACGTCTCCAATTTTTACTCACAGTGCTACGAATGCCGCGATAGTGAGAAACCTTTACAATAATTATGAGCATACACAAATAATCTTGATTATTAAAAATAGTCTATTGTGTTATCTCGACACAAGTAACTGCTCAATACGTGGTTTGGACGCTGAATACCGGATACATGATTATCTATTGAGACCAGACGAGTCAATCTTGGCGCCGTGATCTTGAACTCGCCGTAACTAGGTATATAGCATGACTTCTTTAAAAATTGACGCTTAGGTATAAATAAACCGCATAAAATTACGACGGAGAATAAATTGCGTGACACTAACGTTCCACTGGCTACGCATCAGACAAAGACGCAGTTCATGTATTGGAAGATAGAATCGTAAGACTCGATCACATGACTTATAATGTCATACTAAAATCTTAACTGCATAAACATGGCACTCTCGACAGAAATGGTTCCTGTCTGCTGAAATGTGCCGATAAACGACACTTCGGAGCCGAAACCAATTGTATTGTTCCGACCAATAGATGGAGCCGGGGCACTGGCGTAACTGCGCAATTTGGGGCCCTCAGCAATTTGTATCAGGTGCTCCGAAATAAATAACATCGACGGTGTTCATATGGGTATCACAATTTTTTTTGCACCTATTTCTGCCTCCAATAGTTTTGCTGCAGTGTTCCGGTTTGTAGGGTAGGGTGCCAGTGTCTCTTTTTTCATGCCATGAACATTGAAACCCATATTACCTGATGTCACCATATGGTGACATCAGGTAATATGGGTTTCAATGTTGGCAATATTGCATCTGAGATACCGCTGGTATGGTTGGCAGAGTGATTGACTAAAATTAAGAAGAGAAAAAACAATACAAATAGCTTAACTTAAGAACCTTTTGTAACCGTGAGAGAACTTGCGCTAGTTTCTGTTGTCTGTCAGCCAACTCGCCACGTCCTGAGAAGTCAACTCTAAATAACGCCATGATCGAGTCTATTATTAGCAGCTTGAACAAGCCAGCCTCTTCGTGAAACTTCGCTGCTACGAAGTCTAGGAGTTCCGCCTAGTAAAAAAGATGCTAATGAGAAAACAAAACACAAAAATCAAAAACAACTGATTAATAAGTAGTAAAGTCACCAACGAGTCTTATTCCGAATTGCAACATACATAATGTATCTATGCAAAAGTTTCGAAAGGATGTCAATTTTTATGATACCCACCTATACGTAAAGTTATAAACTTTAATTCACTTTCGTTGCTGACCGAACATTGCACTTATTTTTTTGTTCACCCTATGTAAATAATATCAATTACACCTGTAAATGAGTGTAGGTATTGCTATTAGGTAAAGTATATGGCCACTAACCTGATGTTCTGAGGTGTATGCCCTGGCGTATAGAACGTTATCAAGCATTGCAGTTTGGTCTAAATTGAATCTGTCGGCAATTGGCCGTAATCGGTCGGGTCGGCTGGTACATTGTTAAGGAATTAGATATAACTAGGGGCCACAATGCAACTGCAAGGATCTTCGTAGGTACTAGTTGTGCTCGTAACTCCAATAAAAGGTAATTGAACACTCAAGAATCTGAGATATGATATTTATTTTATGTAGTTTTACATTCTTAATGATTATTCGACTTATTCAAGTTAGCCTTGATTTTTATTTGGAAAAACTAACAAAGAATTTCCGTTGTTTTTAAGTAGTAATATCGTGCATGCTTGTAAATTAGTATGACGCAATATGTAGCTATTTCTAGCCGTCTAACGTATGAGGAAATATTAATTAATTAATTATTTTATTTATTTCTGACGATAATAATGTAATCCGTACGATAATCCACGTGCTTCTTAGATACGCAGAATCCAAACCAATAATCCTGGGACACCGATAAAGTCCATCCCCTCGCCCACTCGTAGTCGTCAGAATAAGCATGTCAGTCACGGGAGCAAGAAACATAGGTATCTGATTGGCTACGTGATGTCGGGTGAGTTATAGTTAAGATATTTTTGAGGGCGTGTACTTACAGCAATAACCAATTACAAAAAGGATACAAAGTATGTTCAGTGTCCAGGAACATGACTTTTCCACCGTGGTAGCCCGTTGAGTTGGGTATTTGTGTGGTGACGCACAGGGTGTGAGACAACTGAGTCTTGCCGGTACGAAACTCACCGAAAACTTCCGTTATTGCCATTGATTCCACGCCACCGGCCAGTAACTTACTATAGAAGAATCGTAAGTACAATTTAAACAAGTAAAACAAGTAATTTGAGACGTTCGCTATTACCAGTCCCAATGGAATGTAAGTACTATCGGGATAGAAAGTCCTAATCCAGTTCATGGTCTATCAGTGTGTCAAGTTTCATCGGAATTTCTTCAGTAATTGAGGCATGATTGACTAACAAACATTATAAATACCGATTTACACATCATCATCTGCCTAGCCTTTTCTCAACTATTTTGGGGTCAGCTTCCAGTCTAACCGGTTGCAGCTGAATACCAGTGTTTTACATAGAGCGACTGCCTATCTGACCTCCACAACCCAGTTACTGGGCAACACGATACCTCTTGGTTAAGACTGGTTGTCAGACTTTCGGTTTTCTGACTACTCGTAACGACTGTCAAAAATCTACAAATGCACAACTAGGTATAATGTTTATTTAAGGATATAATAAAGTCACTCCCTTTAGTTTCGGGTCAACCCATCTCGAAGATTTCACCACGTGAGCTGCTTTCAAGTTCGAAAGTAGTTTGTTTTTTTTTTCAAAACATGCTATTCTATTTCTTCGCATCGTAATTGAAGATTCATGGTGACTTGTTGTAATATTCTTTCTTTATCATACAGTAACATTTATCTTCTTATTAAGTTATAAGTAGGTACCATTTGATAACACCTAAATACTATAGTAATCACTAGCGTGCAACATGTGGTGTCCATGCTACTGATTTATCGATAACGTTTGTGCGGTGTAGTCAGCCAAATAGGTACTAATAAGGTTCTGTAAAAATGATAGTAACCAACGCCTAACATTCTGAATAAAGCATTCAGTTGCAGGCAGGGTGGACACTGAGAGCTTTGCGTTTGTCATCAAATCCCGGCCTGGCCGGAGTAGTAACACCTCCTGTAGGTACTACTTTTGTTTTACCTTTGAACTCCGAAAGTTCCGAATTGAGCTCTATGCTAACTGACAAATGCTTGCACTGACTGGGTAGGTTTCAAAAAACTATCTGAGACACCAATCCGCAGGAAACCCACATGATATGACCAAGATAATGTCTGAACTTTAAAAGTGGGTGACCCCTGAGTTTGTTTTGGTGTTTCTTCTCAGAGTAGTCAGGTAATGAAACACCGACCTAGTTTATAAAAATATTTTGATTGTTTGATGTATATACAGTAAAACTGTTTGTAAAAATCAATTTAGAGAATTAAAAATAATCTATCTCTTATTAAGTAACTCACTAGTACCAAATTGATACATGAATATGTACGATTCACTACACTTACTCTAATTCTGTACTTCCCGTACTGATTTTAAAAACTTGTTTCCGACGATCACTGACTTCTAACGCAGTCATAAAACCAAGGGTTGCAATTTTGTGACAGGCTTCTTTTATTTTTTCAACTTTTGTATCAGAAAACCCTTTGATATTGCATAATTTTTTCTTTGTACACATCTGAATTCCTTTTATAGTACATATTCCAGCCGCTTTTAATTTTTTTATGTCAGCTACGTTTATTCCATGCTTCTGTAATAAGTCAACGTCTTGAAAAAAGCTCTCTTCCTCATCATTTTCAGATACATTATCATCAAGAGCTTGTTCGATCATTCCGATGACGAATAAAAATAGAAAACACAAAATTAAACTTAAAAAGCACAGTAGGAAAGCAGTCAAATTATAAATTTGGCGCGCATTTTTTCTAATTTACTGTACATAGACAAAATCTAAAAAGTGTTGCTATAATTAAAATTCATACGTGGTCGTATTGGTCTAATGCCAAGTATAGACCACCGATTCGATTTGTTTGACAATATCTATCACCAGCTCATCTCCACACGGCATATTTTGGCAGACAATTGGAGTCTACTTCTGACATATGTGTCAATTATTAATTTAGAAAAATGAAAAAGAGCCTTGGAATGCTTTCTCTACGAAAAAACACGGAAATAAAAACTGGAAACCATTTTGCAGCCATTTTTCATTTTTAGGGCATAGACTATTTAGTAGCCTTTTTTAAATTCATCTCTACTTAATAGCGTCACTTTGAATTTTGATTGGTTTGTATTTTCAGTCTATGGTTTTGATGACTTCGCTTCGTTGAGAGAGAATCACTAGCGGCGCAAATAAAGGATTATTTTTAATATAAATTACAATTACTTCAAGAAATTAACCGTCTAATCCATCTCAGTAAAGGTAAGGGCGTAAGTTAACCCTACAAAAGTACTGGAAAGTGATTATTTATTATGTTCATATATTTCCTTCAGTATCACAGCCATGTTGAAGTAGTGTTGATTTTTTACTAAGTTATCGTCAGTTTATCGTTCAAAAAAGTTAAAAGTTGTTCACAAGTATATGTGACAGACCTAAGTTTCGTTTGTGTTGTGATTATAAAGTTGAAAGTCTTTGCAATATGAAAAGTGTTACAAAGTGCAACCAATTCTGGCTTCGAGGCGTCGTCGTGAAGGTAAGGCTGGATGTGTCTTCCAATATACATCACAACGTAGCATTTACCAGTTATATAAAAGTAAAGAAATACATCTACAAACTAAGTTGATACATTTCTATTGTTTTTAGATATTTGCGTTCATTTATACATACAGATAAAATAAAAAGTTGTGGTTCTCATTGTAAAGTAAAATTTATAATCCGATTACTCAGGAATTGACAGAATTAGGTAGGTGTAAAACAAGAATGGCACAGCCCAGTTCATATTTATATTAGTGGTAAAGTTCAATGTTTTAATTATTTCACAAACTATTGAAAAGGTGAGTTAATTGGTAGAGCAGAGGTGTGCATGATTTTTTAAGTCATATTAATTAATACTGTATATTGATTACATGTATTTATTTAACAGAAATAACTATGACCTATTTGTTTTAAGCATTGGTTACACTGCCTGTGCACTTATTGTGGTATTTTTAGTAAGGATTTACTTCATAGGTCGTCATTTTGTAGCGTCAAAATGTTCATAGGTATTTGATATCCATTTCTTAAATTAAATTTTGTTGTTATTTTAGTTGTTTTAATAAAGCATAACAGACAGTTATATTATATGTATAGTCTCATTCTTAGTTTTCCTAGAATACAATTATTTGGTTTATGTTCAATGAAGTTACGAAAGTAAAACAGGTTGATGGATTGCTTCTGTTGAAGTAACTTGAGATGTTTGTACTAACATTTGATACATAATTGCATATTTTGACTGGTTGAAGCTATTTATAAATGAAATAACAATCAGAGTGCTTGTTTGGGTTGGGTCCAAACTACAGAAGACCACTAGCTTCATATGTCACTCCTATTTTTACAGAGATGGATTCAGAAGACTCCAGAGATCAGACATCTTCGAGTAGTAGCAGTACAAGCTCTAGAAGTCGAAGGAGCTCATCTTCAGACAGGAGTGTACACTCCAAAAAGGGGGCTAAGTCCCCACCACACTCAGCAAAATCCCCTAGGTCGCAGGGGCCAAGATCACCTTCCCCTGACAGTCGGTCTCAGTCACCATCACTGCAGTCTCCAATACCTGGAAATCGGCCACGGTCTCCAGATAATCTAAGTGGAGCACATTCTGACATTAATTCACCAGAAAATTCATTACCTGGTTCGCCAGTAGGTCCTAAATCTCCAAGTGAAGTAGGTTCTAATACAGGGTCACCAGGGCATGGTGATCAATATTCTACAGCTCCAACAGCAGGAGATGGTCCAAAGACACCACAGAGTCCAGGCAGCTCAGCTAGATCTCCACCTGGTTCAGACAATAGGTCAAGACCTGCATCTCCTGAGTCTTTAAGGAATTCCAATAGGCGATCCCCATCTTCAAGTCCTTCTCCTGAGAGAAAGTCTTATAGATCCCCCCGCACATCGCCTGGTGCTAAACGAAATGATTGGAGCCCGAAGGAGAGAAACGAGAAATGGAGGAGACACACAAAGGCTGAACAGAAAATGGTTGCGGCACCGCGAGCCCGGAGTAGGTCGGACTCTAGCCAGTCAAGTAGGAGTTCATCATATAATAAAAGGAGTAATAAGGATCCAGCTACAGAAGAAATATCTGAAGGTAATTTATTAAATGTTTGAACAATAAAATATGTTCTTTCATTTATTTTACAAACAATGCTGATGATTGTTATTTCTATGTAGGTGAAATGGAATCGGACCAAGAAGACGGAAAATCGAGAAGTAAATCTAGGGCCAGTGATAAGCCTGATGCAAAAGACCTTAACATAAGTCATGAGGACCTTTCTGATGTATCTGACTTAGACTCTATGGGACCAGAAGAAACAGAAAAAGGATCTAAGGTAATTACATGAATAATAGATTGTATGATGACCTTTTCTACGAATCCACGCTCAACTCTGCAGTCAGGCGTGGTGCAATTGAATAAATATTATTATTAGCTGTAATGCGACATGTCACAAGCCCAGTTCAAAGTTGGCATGCAATATGTCACATTTAAATCGCCTTTCTAAAGAGGCTTTAAGTTTGGGTGCGAGACATGGTTTATATTTCGTTTGTTATTCTAGCCCCAGTCACCACCAGCGGTGCCAGAACACAAGGCAGAACCTGTCAATGGTGCAAGCAAACAGTCCTCACCACGTTCAGATAGTGGAAAAGGCGATACTCCTAAGCTAGAAAAAGTAATTATTGAAAATTCTTCATACTAATTTCTTTAAATGTTCAATATACATACCTAGCTTTTTTAAAGAGTAGTTGTGATCGGTTTAAGTTATCTCTATTTGGGCAAAACCATTTTGTTTTAAATGCTAGACACAGCTGCATAAAATAACATCTTGAAGTCAATGAATTATATCACATATATAATTTTTTGACCAGTAGTTGGTACTCATTATGACTTAGTTGCTAATACGGGTTCACCCAGTTTGCCACAGATGTAACATTTTGACAGATGAATAGGAAAAATTGAACATGGTTGTTCGTAGGTGAAGAGATTTGAAAATACTATTGCACTAAATTAGAATTAATTATTAACATCATTTGTTTGTCTGGAGGCAAGGTATCCAAAGCAGGAAACTATTCCAGAGAAACATTTTGTTTGAGTTGCCAGACTGGGTGTTCCAACTGATTTTCAGCCTGATAAAGCCTATGGCGGTTTATTCATACATTATTGTACTTTTATATTTTGCACTGAGTATGTAATACGTAACTCTGCATACCATAATAAATGTTTTTGCTATTACAATCATACCTACCTATATGCCACTAATATACTTTACAGGTTAATGCCTCAATGGTATATTTCCCATCAATTGAGCCAGAAAGACAAACAATAGAAGAGTCCAAAGACAAGACTTGAGTACCAAACAAAACCAAAGTCGTGCGTCACGTGCGTCTGTCAAAATGAATTAGTTCCCACCAAATCAAAAAGGCTTAGGGTACAATTACTCAAACAGACCCTTCTATAGTTCTAATTATTAATTTAAATAGGTACCACAAGAGAAGACGAGTAACACAGAGGACGGGGAAGAACAATTAGATTTTGAAGCTGAAGAAGGAGAATGCGTAGAACCCAAAGCTTTAGAGCAACCAAATGGCGATGCCGAAGATAAAGGGTTAGATAAAGGTAAATTAATGATAAAACGTCAAACATTAAGGATCCGAAGTTGATCATGTTCTATTATTAAATAGTTATTATTTATTTTATTACTCTTAATAAGGCTTACAGGTACATAAACACGGCGATCGTGGTGCTAGGTGCACACGCAGCGACTTGTCGCGCTGCAGATTTTAAAATCTCACGTCCACACAGATCCAAATATTTGGACAGCCGATTTGTTGCTAGCGACGCCAGACAAGAAGCGGAAATCAAGAATAGTAATGGGCGCTATTTGTTTTAATCTTGAGCTTTAGGTACACAGTTGATGTCAAATAGGGGGTAATGACTGACGGTCCCAGCTTAGTTAAAACAAACCTTATCACATTTAACAGAGGACGTAAGAGCGATTCGGCGGTCTCGTGGCTCATCGTTGGAGGAAGGGGAAGTCTCGGACGAAGCCGAGCGGCGCCCGGAGGAGAGTGAGCCGCGGCCGGTGTGCCGGTTCTTCTCAAGGGGCGCTTGTACTTGGGGTGTTAGCTGCAGGTAAAGGATGGAACTTGACCTTGGTAAAGTCACTACATTAAAGTAGCGAGGGGTAACTGAAGTCCGACTGGGAAGTCCTTACCTGCCTAAAATTGCATTGGTGGAGTCAAGTTTGGATATGCTGTCATGGGTCTCGATAATTTTAGACCTAGACTCCTTTGATCGCAATATAATTGTTGATAGATGGTTGATAGCAGCTCTAAATAGAGAGTAGCGGAAAAATAGGAATAGCTTGATTTATCAGTGCAGTGCACAGTATGCAAACTAAAGCTCTCATTGACTAGCTTAACCTATTTTTATTGATTAGGTTTCTCCACCCGGGCGTGACGGATAAAGGCAACTATAATATGTTCGACGTGGTTCGCGGCGTGCCTGCAGGAGGAAGTTACCCGCCCCCGCCGACCAGAGACGTCGTACCGCCGGAATCTGCATGGGAAAGGGGACTGCGGACTGCTAAGGAGGTTAGTTAAACTTGAAAGAAAGTAAATAAGAGGAGCGAGCTTATTGACATTAATGGGTAAAAACTAAGGCTCTAGGTTGTTTAACCGATGTCTATAACTCAATTACATGGTTAAAACCTTGGCGTAGAATCCAGGACCCTACATTTAGCAGATCAGTGCGACATCAGATAGATAAGTCTTTATTTATCTTAAACATGGCAGGAAGCTGTTACAGCCTAGTTAAAATAAATGGTCAGCTATACAGAATATGTATCAATGTATGCAAAAATAATAATTATATTACTTAAAACAACAACAGTAATTAAATAATTGAAATTAATGCATGAATTATATGTTCCAGTGATGTCATTCAAATTTAGTACATTCAGCCATTTATACAGTTTGTTTTATTAAATTTAATTATTTTGGGATTTTACTCCAAACACATTGCTAAGCAGCTTTTAGCATACTTTTCGGATTTGTCTGATCATCTTTTGTTACAAGTCTGTTATTGATCCCTTGTTGAACGAGAGATTACTTCATATGCATTTATTAAAGTTTTTGTAGACCGAGTTACAGATTACGTATAAGTATGTAAAGTGCAGGAAGTGGTAACAAACCTAGCTTTTTTTTACTCAGGATATTGCTTATAAGAGTGAATATTGCTCAAGTCATCAGGATCAGAAGGTCAAGTCAACGACTCTTCGTTGACTTGACCTTCTGAAAGTCAAACTGTTAATTTTGCTACATAAGTCGACATGTCTTTGAGCATACATTTCTCGAATACTTATGTCAAAATAGGAGATGAGAGTAACTGGGCGATAGTTTTTGTGGTCATTTGTATGGCTTTAATCGCGATGGAGAGGTATTTAGTAGCTTGTAGTTCTAAATATAAAAGCTTATAAAACTTTTAATAAACTTGCATGCGGTTTGTCTGAATCTTATAACCCAAATCAAAATTCACCAACAGATGCTGCGCATAGCGAACAAACGTAAAGAGCAAGACATGGACTTTGAAGAGAAGAAGCTCCACTTATCTGTGGGCGGAGTGGTGCACGACCCCGATGCGGAGCTGGCGTACGCGGCCGCCGCCGTGGGCGCCTCGCCGCCCCGCCACCACGAGGGGCCCGTGCCGCCGCACTACCGGGGGGACTCGGAGGCTTTCAGGGCAGGGTATGTACTGCCCACACTACCTGTTGGGTACATGTATCCGTATATGTACACTATGTGTATACTATTGTTCCGTACATGTTCCAAGATTTTTCGGTTAATTTAGGTGTTAATTGCTTATTATATGAACATGATAAGCAATTGTCTATACAATGTGATCGCGCTTCAAAAATTAGGTTCGTTCAATTACAGCTCTTAATCAGCTGGGTTAAATTGAACAGCAATCAAACCAAAAGGGTATTTAACTGTTTTTAGGAAACCGTCTCTAACGGTCTAGTATGTTCAAATAAAGTAATATTTCTTATTAAAAATCAATAAATAATTCTTTACAGGATTACAGCAGCTCGATATCATATTGCTGAGATAGTCAAATACCCCGCTATCATTATCTAATTTTAAACATTATTTTGCAGGCCATACGGTCCATTGTACCGTGGTCGTTTCCCGCGACCACAAGTTGACGAGCGGGAACGTTTTTACGACCGTGAACATATGTATGAGCGAGAGCGTAGCGGATATGAAAGAGTTCCGCATTATGACGAACGTACCACCGCGACGGACGAAGCGGCTTATCATAAGGTATACTTTTCAGCTGTCTACAATTCTGTCTGACGTCATCCATAATTTCTCACTTGTCTGCTACGGGGAAACTCGGATAAGCACTCTGTCTCTTCTGCTTTTACTTGTTTTAGTACTTTTCGATCGTAATTTTTTTTTAATAATAAATGGAATATTTCTGTCCCTTTCACCTCTTAAACTGTAGAGATTTATTTAGGCAAGCCCTGTATAGCTACAGGTCTTTCTTATTATATACGACAGAGTCGTAGCACGAATCTTCATTTCTCATGCAGCATGCGGGCCACCTTGCTCTTTTATGGCCTTCAACAGAAGAAGTGTTGGTATATCTGCCGATAGTACGATAAACGAACATACGGAAGCTTTTGAAGTGCCTTGAATATGACCGACGGCTCCATACCCACTTTGTGCAAGGCAATCACTGTAATCCTATTTTATTTAACACCCCATTCCATATTGTGATCTCTATACAGGATGGCGATTTAATCACCTGCCGGATTTAAGCACGTGATTCAAGCGTTTTCAAAGCGGTACGAAGTTCACAGCGGTCAGCTAGTATAATAAACACGAAAAGAATAGCGGGAAATCAAAAGAAGTTAAACATATGAAACGCGTTTCAAATTTAAAATATGCAATTGATTAGTTGAAAAAAAAGAAATGTTTTTACGTAACAGTATTTATGGCCAGACTAGTTATATTGTATTGTTATACGGGCCGATTTCCGCAACTCCACGACGTAGCGCGTATTTTGCGTAAAGCAGACTAGTTATAAGGCCAATTTCGTTTTCCTAATCATCAACACTGGTGGGAATTTAGGTGCCTGTTATTTGTATCGTTGACGTTTCAAAAGTGCCAATTCAATTGAGACATTTTAATAAACTTGTATTGAATTTCCACAGCGCCGTGTCCGACCATCCCGTGAAGTGATAGTGCAACGCGCGGAAGTGGAACGTCGCGAAGGACGAGAGGGGCGCGGCGAGGTGAGGGATGGGCGCGGCGAGATGCGAGATGGGCGCGGTGAGGTGCGGGATGGGCGCGGCGAGGTGCGGGACGGGCGCGGCGAGGTGCGCGACGGGCGCGACGGCCGGCGCGGGGACGGACGTACTGATGAATGGGCAGACCCCTGGATGCGCGCTGAACCAGCCGCAAGACGACGAAAGCCGCCTTCTTCTGATGAATCATACTCCTCGTCTAGGTATGCTTTTCTTTGATTTTTTAAATGTCAGCACCAGCACCTGTGACTGCACAGCACTACTAGCTGTTATAGAGGCACATGGAGTTTAAAAAAATATTCAGTTATGTAGAGCGTCGACTTTCGACACTGAAACATGTGACGGTATGCCTTCGAGTAATGCAGGCTTTTTGTTCGGTTGAGTGACAGGTGGTCTGATCAGCCAAACCGGTTGTTACCCCGGCTTACTTACGGTCGATACTGTCACGGCTGAAACTCAAAACCGCGGCAGCAAAATGTCCTCGACACTCGTATAAGCTCGTAGAGTAAATGTC
Organism: Phlogophora meticulosa; assembly: GCA_905147745.2. Classification (NCBI taxonomy): domain Eukaryota; kingdom Metazoa; phylum Arthropoda; class Insecta; order Lepidoptera; family Noctuidae; genus Phlogophora; species Phlogophora meticulosa. The sequence continues at coordinate 10,484,750 of LR990533.1, read as the reverse complement.
AGTATTTTCGGAGCAAGCTAAGGAGAGGGTGTACAGCGAATAAAGCACCATCCGAATTCCATAACTCACCTTCAATCACAATCCGAATGATTTTGAAGGAAACTACTAATGTACTTCATATATTTGAACTGTCATAATGAATGACATTACAATTATTGTAGGTGTATTACGCAATTACCTCACAGGAATTTCGTATTATGTATTGCTGAGAACAACTCCCTAATGTAGTTTAAATTATTGAGTGCTTATGGTGTGTTGCACAGATATGCGTTTGTACATTAGATCATTATTATCGCGTACAAATGATGTAGTTTTAAGTAATATAATAAAGCAAACGATTATTTTAGAAATCTCTGTAGTAAGAAGTATTTATGAAGATTTCAATTTTATATTCATGATATTTTAATTCGATATTTTCTCCTGCTTCGTCCCTCTCCCTTGGGCGATGGGTTTCGCTTTCATAACTCGTCTAATTTTGTGGTGTTTGCGGTGTTCGATTCCTCATGATTCTCATTTTAATCTCGACATTAACAACTATAACTGCATGTTCGTTCTTGCTATCATTGGTCACCTATGGGACTCACTATGGTCGCGACCGTGTGCGCATGTGCCATGTAACGTAACCACGCGTGCGTGTGTGCGTGTGCGCGTGTGCATGCGTGCGCGTGCGGCCCGCCCCGCCCCCCGCGTCCCGCTCACTCCGCAGCTCTTCAAATTCCAGTTCCCGAAGTTCGCGATCAACGAGCGCGCGGCGCAAGAGAAGGCCATCCTCTTCTTCGAGACAAAGGTGAGATGGATGTTAAACGATTTCAGTAAAGCTCAATAAAACATATGCATAGGTGGTGAACTTCTTAATTTCGACTCTCGGGAACGTGAAGCTCTTCGCGTTAATCTAAAAGCGCTACATCCGCGATTTCTTGGCAATATTGGCTTTATTCAAAATATTTTGCTTTTTCTACTTCAGTCTTCAGCTTTTTTTTTCTAAAGCTTGCTATAGTTTCTTCTGCGTCCAGCGGGCTTCTCCATGTTGCGCTACAAAATCCGGCTTGCCGTTTGTTATCTTTGTTTTAGAAAATATAGATAAAGCAGTTATAGGAGGGCGTGTAACCGAATCGTATTTGAATCCATATTGTATGGTGCAGGTTGTCGCCGTCAGTGATAGTCCGCGAGCGGCGCCTGGCGACGGCCCGCGCCACCGCCATGAACCCGCCCGCGCCACGCCGCCGCGCGCCCTCGCCCGCCGCCGCGCGCCAGCTGGCGGCCAACCCGCCGCCGCCCGCCTCGCACGCCATGCACCGCCACAAGGTAACACACCGCCATGCCCCGCCCGCGCCGCGCGCCAGCTGGCGGCCAACCCGCCGCCGCCCGCCTCGCACGCCATGCACCGCCACAAGGTAACACACCGCCATGCCCCGCCCGCGCCGCGCGCCAGCTGGCGGCCAACCCGCCGCCGCCCGCCTCGCACGCCATGCACCGCCACAAGGTAACACACCGCCATGCCCCGCCCGCGCCGCGCGCCAGCTGGCGGCCAACCCGCCGCCGCCCGCCTCGCACGCCATGCACCGCCACAAGGTAACACACCGCCATGCCCCGCCCGCGCCGCGCGCCAGCTGGCGGCCAACCCGCCGCCGCCCGCCTCGCACGCCATGCACCGCCACAAGGTAACACACCGCCATGCCCCGCCCGCGCCGCGCGCCAGCTGGCGGCCAACCCGCCGCCGCCCGCCTCGCACGCCATGCACCGCCACAAGGTAACACACCGCCATGCCCCGCCCGCGCCGCGCGCCAGCTGGCGGCCAACCCGCCGCCGCCCGCCTCGCACGCCATGCACCGCCACAAGGTAACACACCGCCATGCCCCGCCCGCGCCGCGCGCCAGCTGGCGGCCAACCCGCCGCCGCCCGCCTCGCACGCCATGCACCGCCACAAGGTAACACACCGCCATGCCCCGCCCGCGCCGCGCGCCAGCTGGCGGCCAACCCGCCGCCGCCCGCCTCGCACGCCATGCACCGCCACAAGGTAACACACCGCCATGCCCCGCCCGCGCCGCGCGCCAGCTGGCGGCCAACCCGCCGCCGCCCGCCTCGCACGCCATGCACCGCCACAAGGTAACACACCGCCATGCCCCGCCCGCGCCGCGCGCCAGCTGGCGGCCAACCCGCCGCCGCCCGCCTCGCACGCCATGCACCGCCACAAGGTAACACACCGCCATGCCCCGCCCGCGCCGCGCGCCAGCTGGCGGCCAACCCGCCGCCGCCCGCCTCGCACGCCATGCACCGCCACAAGGTAACACACCGCCATGCCCCGCCCGCGCCGCGCGCCAGCTGGCGGCCAACCCGCCGCCGCCCGCCTCGCACGCCATGCACCGCCACAAGGTAACACACCGCCATGCCCCGCCCGCGCCGCGCGCCAGCTGGCGGCCAACCCGCCGCCGCCCGCCTCGCACGCCATGCACCGCCACAAGGTAACACACCGCCATGCCCCGCCCGCGCCGCGCGCCAGCTGGCGGCCAACCCGCCGCCGCCCGCCTCGCACGCCATGCACCGCCACAAGGTAACACACCGCCATGCCCCGCCCGCGCCGCGCGCCAGCTGGCGGCCAACCCGCCGCCGCCCGCCTCGCACGCCATGCACCGCCACAAGGTAACACACCGCCATGCCCCGCCCGGGTAATACAGGCGTCATGTTACGTATATTAGTTATTGATGATAATGAAGATACGGTTGGCGCAGTGGTTGAGCGATTGGCTGCTGCCCTGCGTGTTGCAGGTTCGATTCCCGCACGGAACAAATATATGACCTACATCTTGTTGGTCTGGGTCTGGCTGTTGTGTGAGTTTGAATGTTTGTAAACGCACCTACGATACAAGATACACTTTAAGTGTGGGGAAACATAAAAACAAAATAAAGCTAAAACAGGTGATGATAACACTATATTTGTGTAACAGGATGAATTGGATGCCTACGGACGTAACAAGGCAGCAAGTCGCAACAGAGACAGGAAGAAGTATTCTCGCTCTTCAACATCGGGCTCTGGTATGTATTAAGTAACTATTCATTAATATTCTGGGCAATTTGTTATGAAAATTTAATGTAGCATGAATATACTCTACAAATGTAGGTTTAGAATAAGTCACTTACCCCGCGTTTACCCCCAACCATGTATCATACATTCATACAGATATTGGCATTGTTTCAGACCTACCTATTCTATTCACCTTTTTGACAAGTTTTAGATTAGTCTTTACAACTTGTTTTTAGGTGTAAATGATAAACGAAAACAGTAGACACCATTTATAATACATGATTAAACCCTGGGTAACAAAAACATGTGAAAACTCACTTTTGTTTTTAGAAACATCTTCGTCGTCGAGTGAGTCGGAGAGTGAGTCGCATTCGTCGTCATCATCGGGTAGCTCCGGAGCTCGTCGTGCTCGCCACGCTCGTCTGCTCAATGCGGCTGCTAGACCCAGGTACGAAGAACCTTCAATTCTGTCTTTAAGGCTATAAAGATTCTTAAAAAACCCTGCCACCATTTAATGGCCGTCGGGAAAACGACTGGCCGGATGACTTGGTGTCGTCATCTTACGGCTATTATAGACGGCTTCTAATATCCAAGCGTTACGTTATACGTCTCGAAGTATGAGAGGCCTTGATGTCTGTCAGAAAAAGATTTTAGCGCTTTCCTTGTCAGTGTGAGCTTTATATTTTTTTCACTACCGTACAACAGGGTGAATAGAAACAAAACTTTGAAAGGAATTTTCGCGTTAGTTAAACATTGTTTGCTACTATAAGTACTCTTATTTTTTTAAGGAATTGTAATTAATCATTTCCGACATCTCGTCAGTAATAAATAATATTGAATCATCGTTAAAATCTCAAATAAAGTTTTGTTTTGATTCATCCCGGCGTTTCGATTCATCCTGTTTTACTGTATATAATTTTCACATGGTTCATTTTGTGGACAGGTTAAATGCTAAACCGGGTGCTGGTGTACCGGCGGCTGTGACTGCTACCAGCAAGAAGGAAGTCCCCAGTGACAAAGGTAAGGAATAATTACAATTATATGCCAAGCATGCGCCACGAAATAACCGGTGTTTATTTTAATATTACGGCACCCTTCCTTATGTGGGAATAATTTAAGCCTGAAGAGAATGCCGTATGATGGTCAAATAACATTTCAGAATCCGGCGGCAAGAAACGTGGGGCGTCATCTCCAGTAGACTCAGGACCAGCTAAGAAATCAGTTTCGAGACGAGAAGAGCTATTAAAACAATTAAAGGCAGTCGAGGATGCTATAGCTAGGAAGCGGTCTAAAATCTAAATGATGGCTTCAAGATGGGCGTACGTACAGCTCATGGCATAGGTCGTTTCGGCAATAATGCCGAACATTCAGTTTTGCCTGGTGTCTGTCTATAGTAGCATAAATTGTACACTGTATATCCAAGGGCCTATCCTAAAAAATTCGATATACGCATGTTACTGTAAAAACTGTATAGTTCTAGTTAACCATTATACAGGCAGAGTTGACCTCGTACAAATTTAAGCATTTACATTATTATAATGTAACAGTATCGTGTTAATATAATTATGAAATCTCATAAACAAGGAACAATGTGGAGAAGTATTTAATATTATGTTAACAGGTGACATTAATTCCTAAATCATTGTTGTGCTGAAGGAGAAAGCGGGTGTATCAATTTAACTTGACAAGTGTATGCAAAATAAAATTCTTTTTCTATTCATCTCAAACAGAAGGCGAAACCTAGAAATGTAGGTTTTTATGGTGAAATAGAATATGTAATAACGTAATTAGTAAAAGAATAAATGCATAATTTTGTAGAAATGATTTTTATTTACGTATTTTTTACAATAAAAATATTTGCCAGTCTGTATTTTCTTGATGTTGTGTTCCTTACAAGAACTTGATTCAGACCATTGTTGAGCAAATGTTTCAATGCATTATAAGCAATATATCCTATACCACAACTGCATGCTTCTGTAAAACTGAAAGCTCCTTGAGCAACATATCCCATGACCTGCCTTCCGCCAATATTGCGAACAGTTTCAACTTTGGAAGGAAGCCATAGCTCTCTCATTAATTTTGAATATTCTGATGGCTCATTCCGAGTTATTTTTCGTGATTTTTCTGCCTGAAATATCTAATACATGTTAGAATATTGTTCAACAAGGATATAATCATAATGAGTCGTAAAATCTTAATACATATTTCCGAACTTACAAATGTTCCTTTCTTTTTGAGTTTTGTTTTGCTTTTTCTAATCTTTTTCGACAATTTCATATGTTCAGCACGTTTGAGTTTCCGTAATATTTCATTAGGATCTTTATGATGTGGTTCAAATAAAGTTTTCATATTAGCAAGATCACTTGCTTCAGGCAAGCAAATGAGTGAGTGGTTTCGTAAGCTTCCTTTACCTTCTAATTTTATATAAACAGGAACTAAACATGAAATGGCGTTTTCAATGTTTGGTAGGCTTTTTCTATTCATGATGCAATCCTGGAAAAAAAAAACATTTAATTGAAGACATCGAATTGGTTGCTGATAATTTATACTAGCTATTAGGGTGAAAATTTATACTACATCCTACCTGTATATCACTCAAGACAATCCTGTTCCTTAAAACAAAGTAATCATTGTCTTGATTGTCACCCCAATCAGTCAGCAGTATGTTCCAAGGACATATGAAAGGACTGTTGATTGCTATTTTCGTGTAGTTAACCCTTTTGCTGGGTGGAAGTCTAAAGTATCTTTCCCGTAATTCTAGTTGAATTCTTTTTTCATTGTCTTTTCCGGCATCTGAGTCTGGTGGTAGATAGCATTCCCCCATTTCAAATGCTACGCTTTCTGTTTCTCGAAGACCCCCTGATCTCGCCCCAAACATTATTAATGTTAACCAAAATGGTAGAGCATATCCAGATGGTAAAATTATGTCCCAACCACTGCCATATCCTAAAATAAGAAAAATGTCAACTAAACAGGTAAAACGATTGTCATAAATTTGATTATTTGGAGTATTATGAAACAAGTTTAAACTGCTAACCAATTTTCTTAAATTCTGGATTTTGGGATCCAGGTCTCTGTACCAATACAACAGGCACACTCTGCAGTGCTGGATCATTCTCATCTACTTCTCCTGGTACTAATTGATTTTTAGTTACATGTTTTATAAAGTTGCCGTTAGTCATTGATTCTGTTTTAATTGTTTCATGTATTTTAACATCCCATAGTGGAGAATTAGAAATAAAAGGTGGAATACGAACTAAGGTTTCAGTATCAATATCTGTATCTGTATCTTGTTTTGCCTTTGTGCGGCTTGGAGGTCGACTTAACCGAGGGTCTTTAACAACCAACCCAACAACCATGTTGGAAGGTAGTTGTGCCGGTGAGGTAGCTGTACTGACTGTACACCAGTACTCATCTTTATCTTTCAAATGAAGAGGTTTATGCAATGACATCCACTTGTCATTTCTTTTTCCATCATCATCATTTACACACTTCAAGCTCTGGACCAGCACTGCATGACTATTTGGCCCAGTCAGCCGAAACCTGTTAAAAGTGTTAGGCATAGCTATAATTTCAATAGAGTTGTTTTCAACTTTTCTCTTTTTTTTGGCTATTTCATAATCATCTTTGTCTTGAACACTGACTGCATCTTCCAGAACTGATTTTATTAAATTTGTTTGGGATGGATGTACAAACAGCCATAGAGTTTTATTAGGTCCGTCACTTGTAACCCAAATGAATTGCACTTTACCAATGTAACCAAATGGAAATGAGTTAATACTATAGACATGAATAGTTCCTTGTCTACTACCATTTAAATAAGCCATAGCACCAATACTTAGACAACAAACAGAACTGGTTATCCTACCAAACATTTCTTTGATAAGATTTACTGTCCCTGTAACTCGGATTGGTGTATAGTAAGATATATCCTGTAGGAGGCAGTGTGCCGAGCTACCCCTATAGCATGCCCTGAATGCTTTATCACATGGCGCATATGGCAGGCGATGCCCCCAACGCGCAGTCATATGGAATCTCTTTGCATGCCATATGTGGGTGTCAAGCCAAATATTTTGTCTCTGTCGACGATTGTATTCTTCCAACAGATTAGCTGGACGGCGTCTGTATTTCCTGGATGGCCGTTTTTGTTTAGGAGGTAGACCACTCTTCTTCAGTTGGATTAAATGCACGATTCTTAATTTACGAGGTAGTCTTTTACTGTTGTGGCTCATGACACGACGCCTCATGTGTACGGGTAATGTTTGAAATACAAGTTTTGTTTTACTGGGTCTTAAAATACTTTCAGTCATTGCAGCTATTTCTACGCTCCTAGAAGACGCAAATTTTAAACTATTCGCTGCATATGGGAGGTGTTCAGTTCCACCTAAAGTAGCATCAAATTCTGTTCCTTCCGTTGCCTCCATAGTTTATTTGTACTAAATAATCACTTAACTTTGACACTTCTGATCGGTTACGAAATCACTGAAAGCTTATTTTGAGTTGGTTATTTAAATAAATGAAAATATCAAATGAAAATAAAGATGCGGAACGATATAACCTTAAAACAGAAATGTCAATGCCGCTAATGTCAGTCAATCATATTGTCATGTCAAGTCAACACTGACAAGTTGATGTTTAAGTTTTTTTTGTAGTGTTTACAGTTAAAAATACTATATTTAGAATGAAAACTAACTTCGCCCTTTGGGACGAAAAGTCTCTGCTGGAGGTTGCGTTAATTTTTTTCTATTGAACTTATTTTAATATAGTACATAGTTGTCTAGACCACCATCCTATAGTACTGGAAGTTTATCTGAACTTATGGTTCTCTAACATAGACAGTCCCATTGGAGATCATACTATACCTATTCAAATGTTGGTGTCTTTTATGATTTTGAGGAAGGTTCAAGGTTCACGTTCAGCGACTTAAGTTGCACGCGATTCTTTAACGATTTTATGCATTTTCTGTCCAATATGTGTGATCGATACAAAAACCATAAGAAAACTAGGAGATCAGTTTCATTAGTCTATGTTTCAATTATCTATTTTTGGTTTGTTATAAAATTAGCAGATTTGTACTGATGTCTAATTTTTGAATACTTTTGATGTCTTTAGGAAGGTCAAGATAATTTATAGAATAAATCGTAACGTAATATTCGAGTATTTTTTTGCTTTTGACGCTTTTAGTCCTTTATATGAGTCAACCAGCACCTCCTGGTTCAAATAATAGAAACACTGATCAACTATGGAACACTGGTCGGTAACAGCATGAATTTGGCGTGCCTTTAATAATAATAATATAATAATAAAAAGTTTATTTCAGAATCACTTCCATATTTGTTAGTAACAATACAAAACTTATAAACTAGTGTTAGTACTTTAAAATTCTAATTATAATTCTAAAAAGCAATAGCCCTACAACCTACAAAAATAACGTGAGCTTGTAAAAGATGTTTCGAGTTAGGGTCTATCTCTAACTACAGGCATGTGTCCCGGCTGTCCAGCTATGCCTTTTTTACTCTTTTAGTTGACTCTAGATCTTCATTTTGCATCACCGACCACGCTTACGCGATAGGCGGATCGGATACGCGTAGGCACCTGCCAGCGTTACCGCGTTCGTGTATTTCATGGCAGACCATTAAAATAAACACTAAAGGATTAAAAAATAATAATTTCGGAAGTCAGCGGCAAAAAATAAATTTACAAAAGCCACAGGATGTATTTAAAAAAGTAGGATTTTATGTTTCGCTTTTTAGTGGGTCGGTTTGTATTTGATCTAAGTTACAATAGCTTAATGGCAACTGTCTATAGTTTTGATTTTTTTTCAATTTTACTTTATTTTCTGCAATATTTTGTATGAAAATTAAAAAGAGTATGTACTCAAGCCACATGCATGAAGACTATAAAATGATGCTAATAATATATGTTATTGTTCAGAATCAATAGTAGTTTAACGTAAATTGATGTAAACATTGATAATTTGTCTTTTTTATAAATTAATTGAAAAATCCCTTCAACACACATGCAAGAAGAAGAACACTTCTTTTAAAATTTCAAACAATTTGATTAAATTCTTATTTCCTTCCCACACAGACAGTGATAAAAATGACCTAAATGGGTTGATTTTGTGCACGGCCCTTTAAGTAGGACCTACTTAAAGGGCCGTGGCCCTTTAGGTAATTTAGGTCCTGTCAGGACGACAGCTCTGTGCATCGATGTGTGGCTTCAGACGGAGTTTCATAACAAGAAATGAGAGATTTGCTAACACGCGTTGGTGCACAGACTGATATCAATGATGTGAATGGTAGGTAGGTATATACGGATATTATCTAGTTAAAAACTACGTGCTAACATTATAAAATGGTTGAAGAAGGATATCCGTTCCGGTGTTCCGAAAACACGCGTAATCCCCTGGCCACGAGACCCGCTCAAGGGACACGCGCGACAGCGACTGCGGAAAAAACAAATAAAAGAAGTTGTTTAGAGCGTGTCACGAGCCACTGTGATGCGACTTGGGCGGAGCGACAGTTAGGCGCATACCTATTACTCGCGCTACGGAAACGGGTGACGAGTGATTTGCCTAAGTGAATCAAATGTACTAGCTCGAAAGGCGACAGCCACGACTTCTGAGCGTGGGACCGGCGGGCGCGCTACTGGTACATGGTGACTGCATGGGCGCCGGCAGGATTCTTTTATGAGGGTGTAACTTTAGGTGAGCGAAGCAAGCTCGAAACTTTTTGCACCTAAGTCAATAAGTCTAACTTTGTCAACTTTTGTAGAGAATTTTCAGAAGTAAGAAAACGAGAATGTAGGATGCTAGAGGGAATGAAGTGGTCTCGAAAATTTTCAAACTCCAGCTTGGATTTAGGTTTATAGTGTTAATACTCGTATATAATTATTGTGTTAGGTTTAATCTTTTTATTTCATTAAAATTATACAATTATTAATATATGAAGAAATAAAATAAATAATCATAGGGCATCAAAAAATTCATCCGCATCGTTGTCAACGGGAAAAGTGCCCAGAAGGCTGGCAGCATTGCCACGTTGAATGGCAATGCTGATTCTTTGGCCAAAAAAAAGGCCAGCCCTCTGGTCACGTGAAGAGTCGACCAAACGTTTCGCGATTTCTCGAAAAACTAAATGGGCACACGGACCCCATGGCCCTAGTGTTTCAACCCCAAACGGCTCAAACATATAACTTCCAGTTAGGTTGTTGTATTTTCGCCGTTTGAGGTTTTCTGCACCTGCAGCAGCCGCACCTGCACAATCCACCGTACTAGGAAGATGGGATGGCGCAAGGGTGTCGACACATGTTGCATCCCACACCAAAGGCCTACCCATCTTCCAAGGTATTCCAAGGTATTATTGGTCTTCTAAGGACGGGGCTAAAATTTCATTAGTTAACTTCATTAGGTTTAATCTGGATATTTTGCCATATTTTGTTTTGAGCCGAGTGAGTAGGTATAGTTTTCAAGCATGTATTTCTTATATGTATATAAAATTCTCGTGTCACAATGTTCGTTCCCATACTCCTCCGAAACGGCTGGACCGATTTGTATGAAATTTTGTGTGAAAATCGGGTAGGTCTGAGAATCGGCCAACATCTATTTTTCATCCCCCTAAATTTTAAGGGTGGTGCACCCCCAAACATTTTATATGGCAAAACATCGTTTGCTGGGTCAGCTAGTACTATATATATATACTCAAAGATCTGGATACCTTCTCTTGTATCGACAAAAAATATGGCTTAAAACGTACCTTAGTAGTAGTATCTAAATATGTTAGCCAGCTAGCAAGGCGGTGGGCTGGCTGCCCTAGTCGAGCCAGCACTACAATATTACTGTCGCTCGCGCGCACAGCACCCCTCCTCCCCTGTTTCTTATATCACCGGCGACAAAGCAACTCCACGCTCTTATGTTTCGGTTTGTTCAGCATATGAGTGAAAACGGGCATAACTTACCTACTTAACCATGTGCCTACCTTTCTAGTTAAATCTATTGGTTTTTTCTACAAGCCAAGTGACCAACGAGATTCGAGACCCCGACGATTCATCTAATTCATCTGCCTAGCATTTTCCCAACTATACTGGGGTCGGCTTCCAGTCTAACCGGATGTAGCTGAATACCAGTATTTTACATGTAGCGACTGCCTACCTTACCTCCACTACCCAGTAACTGGGTGTCAGACTGCAACACTGTACCCCTTGATAAGACTGGTTGTCAGATTTTCGGGCTTCTGGCTACCCGTAACGACTTTTTTTTTTTTTATAGAATGGGCATCTCGCAGTTTATCCTTCAGGGATATTTACTGCTCAACCGAACTTTCCTGTGGGGGGCTTAATTAAAATTAAGGCGAACCTCGGCTTAGGACGTCGCTGAAGAGGACAGCAAGGGACAGGCTGGATCTGATTGTTCCATTATTTAGGGACATTTTAATCATTAATCGGCTCAGCTTCGCGGGCTGGCTCTAGCAAAGGGTCGGGAGGGGGGCATCGACGGGGTCGTCGCGACGGGCCTCGGCGGCGAGGACGGAATGTCCGTTTTTGTGTGCGAACAGTGCTGGTGGCCCTATCGCTCTCCTGGAGGAGAGTGATAGGATCATCTGGCTCTGTGAGTGTGTCTGGGTCTTCGAACTGTACTTATTCGCGAGGGAGTGTATCGGGCGGCCGATGACACTAGGGGGTTAGGATGAGCGGTAGAACAGTCCATGAAGCGCTGGGTGAGTTGCTTCATGAACTGTTTCACCGTGGGTATTTTGAGATCTACATGGAGAGTCTCATTTCGGACGTAGAAGGGGGCTCCTGTGACTCTGCGCAGGAATCGGTTCTGGACGGTCTGAAGCCTATGGATATGATACGGCTTGGCGTGAGCGAACACTGCGCAAGCGTATGTCATAATTGGACGTACCCGTAACGACTGTCAAAGATCTACAAATGTCAGCCCGACCAACGGCTTAACATGCTTACCGAGGCACAGGTAATCAAATTGTCATCCAATATTTTGCAGGGCGTATAGGTTCTTTGGCTTTTCGAACCTACTTAATCGATAAAAACTGTTTTTATAGATTTGTATCTTATTTGTCAATAGTGTATTGTTTACATTTGTATCTTAGCTGTCTTATTCCTACATAAGCTACGTGCCTTATATTCCAGAATTACTTAATAAGCAGCTAGCCGTGTATTTGGCGCCAGGTATTCTAGCTTTCCAAAGGCCGTGTCCCTCTGCTTTTTCAGATCATGATTATATAGATCCTAGCCCCGGAGACAATTTTGGGAGGGAGTTAGATACCTATAGGCATTTTTTATGGGAATATGTAACGAGTCAGTTTTGGAGTAGGTAACGTTTCCCAATATTGATTAAATATTTAAAAGTCAAGTCTTAATACCATGTAACACGGTTTCATGGTATTTTCCAGTTCATACCTATCCATGTCCAGCATTGGCATATTGTGTAACTCGTGTTTAGGATGTTACATGGTAAATCAATTGGAAGTAATTAAGCTGCAAAACGAATAGATAACTTCGGTAATCTATTCGTGTCGCCAGTTTTTGCGATTGGACTCGGAGAGCGTCTGTATGAGGACTGCAGATTATCCCGGGGACAGTTTGTCGGTAACTATATCTTTTGTTGTTACCTTGTTACGGCTGCTATTCAAATTATAAACACTAAACAGCTAAGCAGCTGCAGGTTCTGCGTTTTAGTTCCCAATTTTATCTAAACGTCGCCTTGCCCGGAACGGAAAATAGCTAGGCAGTATCTAGGCATACAGCTTATTTTCCGTCAATTGCTGTTTATACTTTGTTATTTTCTGATTGGTGTCTATGGGGGCTCCAAGATGGTTGCTTTACCTATATCGGTGGTTTTAGATGGAAGTCGCTGGATTCTGGCTGAAAGCAGTTCAGCAGTTGGAAAACTGTGGCATTCTTACTTCTTCTCCCAAACCATATTTGTCAATTTCACTTCCCAGGTAAACTCCAAAATGCATCCAAGGTAGGGCTGCCCTGAATGCTGAAACGCTGACCTTGTGAATTGAATATAATAGAATATGTCTTTATTTGTACTGAGACATGATACCTTCATGATATTTTGGTTGGTTGATGATGATCTTTATGTTAAGCTAAGATCCTTAGGTTAGGTTAGGTTAGTATGCAAAACAAGAGGTTATCTAAAAGCTTGTCAAGTTGAGTTATTTATTTGAAATCAGTTAATAAAGTTCAGAAAATCAGTTAAACAAAATAATAAAATAAAAAATAAATAATGCAGGGCAATCCACACAGCATCATCTAGCCCCAAGCTAAACAGAGCTTGTGTTATGGGTACTGGACGACTTATATACTTAATACAATACATTACATAGACATATATTTTTTATTAAACATAGCAAATACCCAGAACACCCGGAACAAATGTTTGTAGATCGTACAAACATTTGTCCCAAGGCGGGAATCGAACCCGCAACCTCCGGCGTCGCACCTTCGCCCGCCGCGCCACATCGGTCGTCAAATAATAATAATAACGTTAATTATGAAAGTATTTTACCGTATAAAATGTCAATTCCATTTGTAATAAATACCTACAGATGTCAAGATTTATGAAATTAAGTATTTATCATTTGTGAACTTGCAAATAGTGTAATAAATAAGTCATATTATATAGTCAATAGTTTTTTTAAAAATGGAACGGTCTCGGTGTTTTGTTAAATATGATCGTGCATTGGTACATATCTATTACACTTTTTCTTAATAACCACCCATACGTAGCATATTTTTATGTAGTCTCCGTATTGGGCCCACTGTATTAATTTCACACTATTATTATTAAAAGATGCATATTTGACTTTACGTAAACTGCAATTTCAAAGATGTTAAGCGATACCAGTGTTAGGAACTGTTAGGGTCTGACATTTGGGTACACAGCTATCTTCATACATTTTTATTCATTTATATTACACGTTGGCTTAACACAGCGTTTTTGAGCCTTGAACACTAGTTTCCTCAGACTAGAATTTCCCCAATTTCAAAATCTCCGCGACTTAACCATGGTACGGAGGCCAGCACATCAAGCTACCCCAATGTGTCAAATTACTTTGATAGGTTTTCAACTTTATTGCAAAAAAAACAAGGTGCATGTTCAATTGGGAAAATCTGGGGGTAGCTTGACGTGCTGGCGTCTGTACATACAACAAATTATGCGACAGTGTTCACTTCTTTGGATAGATAAAAGAGCACATACGTAGCTGCACCTAGTTTTTGCATATTTCTCCGGCTTGTGGCTTCCAGGTTAGGTCCAGGTCGACTCCAACGATGCTAGGCATTTTGCTTCTAGTACTTATTCTACTTTTTGTTCACTATAAATTAAAAGATTTTGGTGTAATCCGTTGAAATAAGTGCATAAAATTATTCCTCACTTGTACGTTTTTTTTTCAGATGTGTTTTACTTAAAACAGTGAAATCTAACCCGATGAGGTTTTTAGTTAAAAAGTTGATACTTTACGTCGCTCATGAAGGGGTTTTGGGTTAGGTAGAAATCATGATCTTTTACATTACAAATGAAAAAACCAGATCAGAAACAAAACGTACAAGTTAGGAGAAACTCAGTCCGTAATTACGTACTGAACTCATGAAATCAATATCTCTTCTATCCTGTATCTAATAGAAAAAAATAAAGGGGTTAGCACACTGCCTGGTGGTACGCCATAGCTAATAATTATATATTTTGATAAATATTTCACCTCACTCTTAGTCCTGAAACAAATTATGAATTTTTAGACAACACATTTTTATAATTATTAAACAAAATATACGAATTTTCAATAGGATACAGATATAGGAACGATATGCAGGTAGTCCGTGGTGTATTTTTTACAAATGCGACACATCACTATTTGAATACATTTATCATAATACATAAAAAAAACAAATGTGCTTATGTCTAACATTAGTGTAGGTACTATTACATAAAATATTGAATTTAAGGCATCATTTGAACTTTGAAGATATGTTGTCTTTCTGAACCATGTTTATTACGATAGCATATATTCTTTATGGTATGGGCATGTAATGCGGAGGAATTAGGAACAAATCAAGAGAAAAGTTTTGAGTATGAAGGTTAGACCAAACAACTTACTAAAGATGGATTGTGTGAAAGATGATTGTCTAGAAAGGGGGTTACTACTCGGATTAAGAGACGGAAGATACATGAACGAATACATGACACGCCAACTCCAAATAATTTGGCATAAAGGTTGAATATTCCTTAGCATTCGATCGAAAAGACGAAAAAAGGGCGTTGAACACCACTAAACAGCTGAAACTAAACTAGAAATTACCTACAGTTGTAAAGGTATGAGACCTCAGCAGGATATCCGAAAAGCTACAAATGTGAACCCAAATCGCTAACAACCCTTTAATATCTTCTTGATCACTGAGATATCATAACCTTTTTGACCCCTTAGGACATTGCCTTAGTTGTTAAATGTTGAAATTACGAAGACCTGATTGCACAAGCGCAGATAACAGTTTACAAAGTCTGTCGAATTACATACATAGCCTATCCTACTTGTGTATCTCCAGTTTATGTACGTGTTCAGTCTTTATACTAAAACATGAGAACAGCCTTTTACATACGATCTACTTGCTCATACATTAGTCCAAAATTATAGGTCTTTCCCAATGACCATCGCACTACACGTCTCTAGCAGGGCAAGCATTCGTAATGCAGGCATGCGGCCATTATGTACCTTAGCCACTAAAGTTGGTTGGTTGAATAGATCAGATTGTTACACTACAAAGGAGATTTGATAAAGTCAAGCTTTATGCAGCTCATATGAGAATGTTAACAGGCGTCTGTGGTGTGACAAGAACAGATAAGATAAGCAATGAGTAGGTAGCAGGTATGTAAGTGAAAGTTTGATGAAAGTAGCGCCTTTTGAAACAGAAACTTAAGGACCAGCCCATTGCCGTGGTATGGATCTTTATGATGCGGAAAATACTTTTTTCTAGCTAGTCCAAGTAGTCTCTAGATAAACGCTAAACGCACGAGCTAATGGGTTCCTTTGCAAGGCAGGCGACATCGCGGCTGGCTCTATATGGTGGGATAAGCTGGACTCCTTCGAGAAAGACTAGTCCCAAACAGCCCTAGATAAAAGTGGAAAGAGAGTAGGGAGGCCTATGTAATGCAATGAGAAATTATAATGCCTAGTCCCAAACAGCCCTAGATAAAAGTGGAAAGAGAGTAGGGAGGCCTTTGGCCAGCAATGAGAAATTATAATGCCTAGTCCCAAACAGCCCTAGATAAAAGTGGAAAGAGAGTAGGGAGGCCTTTGGCCAGCAATGAGAAATTATAATGCCTAGTCCGAAGTTTTAACTATAGATAGGTGAAGGGGTGGCTCTAGAAAAGATGAATTAATTTATTGTGTACGTAAAAGACAACATAGTTAGGAAGGAAGTTAAATCAACACAAATGACAGCCGATTGAAAATGGATGGATGACAAGAAATACTTTGGGATAAGAGCAAACGGAAGATCATAGCGATAACATGGATTGGTTGGCCAGCTAATACTTACCAACATTTATTATACACTAGCGGCCCGCTCCGGCTTCACACGGGTATAAAACATATACATTTTACATATAAACCTTCTTCTTCAATCTCTATCTTTTAAAAAAAACCGCATCAAAACCCGTTTCGTAGTTCTAAAGATTTAAGCATACATAGGGATACAGGGACAGAGAAAGCGACATAAATAAATAAATAATAAATAATGCTGGACAATCCACACAGCATCATCTAGCCCCAAATTAAGCAGAGCTTGTGTTATGGGTACTAGATGACTGATATACTTAATACAATACATTACATAGATAGATATTTTTATTATACATAGCAAATACCCAGAACACCCGGAACAAATATTTGTAGATCGTACAAACATTTGTCCCAAGGCGGGAATCGAACCCGCAACCTCCTGCGTCGCAGGCGGACCTTCGCCCGCCGCGCCACATAGGTCGTCAACATGTGTTGTACTATGTAGTATTATACATTTATAATATGTGAATAGGAACTTTAAGGGTGCCTAATATTTGGGAAGGAGTCGAATTAACATAGCATGGGTTAAAACATTCTCAACGTTGTTGCAACATAAATATAAATAATACATGAACTATTATCCTATTCCTACAGAGAATAAAAGAAATTAAGTTCGTCACATCATCATATAATATCATATTCACATATTTTCATACATATTTTAATGTAGGTATTTTTGCGGTAAGACTCAACAAAATATTGTGAAATTTACCCTCACAATATGGGAAAAATAAAATTATTTAAAAGGGTTATCACTGAAACGTTTTGGTTTTCAACACTTTCATTTATCACCTTAATCTTCAAAATTGACTATCCCCGAGTGTGGGGAATTTAAGTACTTGTTATATAATCAATGTTGATATAGTTCAAAGTCAATGATTTGATTAGGCGGTTTGGTTAGCCCATCGATCGATCCTTTCATAAAAGTGGCTAAATAAGAACAGAAATTAACTGACACATTTTACAAGTAAAATAAACAAAATAAAATAGACAAAACACAGAGGTAAAATTAGATACACAGCACAGTTATTTCAAATAATAAGGAAAATATAATCTTCGTTATAATTCAGTCTTCTGTCAGCTTCCGACGACTCCCGTAGAACTAGGAACAAAATCAGCTTTCACAATGATCTCAGAATATAGAACAATCTGTCAAATCATTATGAAAACCAGTTTCGTAATTCCTTTTATTCTTTCTTCTTTATTGAGGTCTTCTCGACGCGCCTGTTCGTTACTAGGAACACAGTATCTATAGGAAAAATACCTGAATAATGTACTAGTTACTTACCTAAAGTGTTACTTGGACCAGGAGAGGAAAACCGCAGTCGGTTAGCAACGAGCGTCGTATGCCGTTTCGTTTTATAGACTTTAATTACGTTGGAATTGCAAGAATTCAATGTTTAACACAACAGTTAGCAGCAATGGAAGAATATGAATGGATTTGTCATCGCTCGATTGGGTGAAGTATGCGGCGGGAATGGGATGTGACGTGGTCGCCGGGACGCTCCCATTAGTCGCATCACCGCCTGCTATGACATCATGCTGAGTCAGGCGCGCAGACCGCACTACAATGCTTCTTTCCTCCGCTAATTGTCATCCATCTGTAACACATAAAACCGTTCTTAAATACGAAACAAAATGCGAACCGACGGGCCGCGAGTAGGAGGGCTGCGGCACGTCCTTTGACAAATATATTAGAGCTCATTATTATGTTTATATCTAATAGAAGTGAATTGACTAAAATAGTAATAAACGAAGGCGGCAGGGTCCGTGGTAAGTAATGCGGGCTCACCCACACCGCGCGCCGCTAATTAGGCGACGCGGTGTCAGTGCGCTGCTGCTGCCTGAAATGGTGCGGATAGCGGCTTCGGCCTTCTTCGGCCTTGTTCGGCCGTGCGCGGGAGTCGGCGCCACTACAATTATTTTGCCAATTTATCGACGTCGATGGTAGTACCACACACGTACCACCTACGATGACTCTAAATCTGCATGCTCTTGATTGCCGGACACATGACGACATCTTTCGATCCATACAAAAGAAACCGCTCCGTTCACTACTGGCTTTACTTTAAGCTGTGAACGTGGGATTGAAGTCTGGACTTTGCTCAGCCCCTAGCTCACGGTCTGCGAGGATTTACTTACGGAGTTGATACAAGCAATGTGTTCTACGAAAGAGACATGCTCATAATTCAAGTTCCTTAGTGAAGGTTGCTTGGTTAGAGTTGCAGAACGACTGATGGGAAGTGTGTTGGTGGTACTGGTGGGTAGTTTTGTGATGTGGGGGCGCAGGTGCGTTGTGATGCTGACGTAACGTCCGGCGCGATAGCGCGGGAGCTCAATGGGCGCGCACTATGTGGGCCACACGTGTCACCTCACCCCTCCCCGACACACGTCCCCCCTGTCGCCCTCACACACAAACGTTGCTCTAATGGCTGACAACGATGGGAAATAGCGCAAATGTGTTACTTTAAATCGCTAAGCGTGTTTACACTAGCGATAATGACGAATGTGTTGTCCTAACATACTCATTTTTACCACCGCGAAAGTGGATCCTGTCAGCAAATTGTAGAGCAAAAGGAGAGTGGTATTAAAGACAGTAAAATAAATAAGTACTACTACCTACTGAGAATACTAAAACTCGGCAAGTGTTACGACCGAGGCGCCCCAATAAGAATGTGTGGCGAGCGGAAGTGTATAACGTTTTTGACAGAATTGGATCGTGTGAATAATAAACATCAGGTCCGCGGCATAACATTGTCGTATCGAATGCTTCGGTGTGGGACGATGAGAATCGTAGTTACGTCAGAGAGTGTCGAGCGACCGAGAGGCGCGGGGTTCGTCCGACGCCGACGTCGCAGACGAGGAACAATGGACTTAAAAATGGAATTTAGCGCATGAGGTGACGAAACGTGGTCCCGGCTGCGGCGCGGACGTCGCGGCGTCGCGACAAGTATGTAGGGCGGGTGACGCGCCGACTATTGATAGTGCGCCGCCGCCGCCGACGCCGCAACAACTACCATTATTCTCTTTACAATTCTGTGCTCTAGAATGCAGCGCAGTGCCGCGGTGAGCCTGCAAGCGGATCTATAGCCGTTCTATTTACAACCGGACTGTACAAACGCCGACGTGCCTTATATGTCGTGCCGTTTATCACGCTTATTAGGCATAAGTTAAATATATATATATGTGCGTACCTAAACATAATATCTTGTCTGCATTTTTATTAAATTAGGTAGGTTAACTTGTGTGCTACGAAAAGTCTGAATGCGTAGACAGTTCGTAGAGGTTCTACGCAGCTTATGATCCGTATTTGCATTAAGTATTTTTTTAAGTTTTTGGGTACTTTTGTTATAATTTGGATGTGTTTAATAATGTGTCTTCATTTGTTTCGCAACTTCGCAAGTGTTCAGATAGACGACTTCTTCGATGTGTTATTGGGGTATGCGAAAATTTTGGAAATACGTGCCAACAAGTGATTACTCTCAAGACGAATAGCTTGCCTACAGGAATTATAATTTAAATAAATCAGTTCTATGGATGGTGAAGTAGAGATAAACAACATATTAGCGAAGCCTATGTCAGCAATATATTCCTATGATATTTAGTGAAGATGACACCGACTGTGCTGTAAATCATCAACTGTATGATATATTTCTAATACGCTACAAAAACTGTTGTTCAGGCGCATCTGTTATGACTTAAAGCCGGTTCCATACACGAGAAAAGGCAAAGAGGCTGAAGAGTTATGATTGGCTACAATGTTGAGTATAGAGATAGAGCGGCATTCCGCGGCTGTAACGGTGAGTTATTTGGCGGGCGGCGGGTGTAGTGCGCGGCGTGAATGGCCGCGCGATGCAGCCTCCGCTGCAGCGCCGCAGGCTGCGCCGCACCGCCCCCCCGCACGCCGGCGGGGCCTCCGCGCCCCGCGCCGCCGCCTGCGCATTCCGCCGAGCGTCGAGCGCCGCGAAGCTAGTCGCTTGCGCAACCTCCGTCGCCGCATTCCATTCATAGCGACGCGCGACTCGATAAACACAGCTTGTGACCGCTGCGGGCCGCAGTCCGGCCGCCGCGGCTGCGGTCGGACTAGGAGGCTCTTGCCTTCCCGAAATGGGAAAACGAGCGCGGTTTTTGAAATTTTAGAGCGTTACGCCACATTTGTTCGTGAACGTCACGGCGGCGGCGGTCGGCCGGTGTGAATTCCGCCGGACGTTGACCCATACCGCCACTGCTTTCTCCGACTCAGTGTTTGCTATTGGAACGAATCTATTAATTGGAGAAACTCAGTTCACACATGAGCGTGGAAAGTGGACCGATGAGCTTTAGCTATCCGAGTCACAGAGAGGTAAAACGACACGCAAGCGCCCTTTATGAATAATAATCATTTAAATTCAAGTTAGGCACGGTAACTAAGTCTTCGTTCTCATACTATGTATATAGGGACTGCATTGACTATCTATCGACAACAGTACGCTGTTAAAACTGCGCAATCTTTGATGTTAGGTTCCACTGAGCTGTACCTAATAAAATTTGCACACCGCAGAAGGATTTCCCGTTTATGTGATAGTAGTGTCTCTAGCCAACAGTCAACATGTCTAAGGACAAGTGTAGTGGAGAGTTTCGCGTGGTAATGTATGTGTGGCGGGGGATGCGCGTGCGACGGTGTTCCGCCGAGCGAGGCGTGCGGCCGAATGCCGGAGGCTGCATTCCTCTCCCCGCCGCCCGCAGGTGAAATGTCACCAAACAGCATTCCGAAATATTTGAAACGACCTTTATGGCGCGAAAGAAAGTGTGTGGGGAGAGGGGCGCGGGGCCGCGCGACCGTGGGACAGCGGCGCGCGCGCCAGTCGCACGCCCCCCACCCCCGCGCGCCGCGCCCCCGCGCCCCGCGCCGCCTCCCGCATTCCAGCGCGCCTCCCTCCCAATTTATTCAGCCGCGACCCGACGCACCAGCACTAACACACTCACTACACCTGGACTCCTCCGGCTACCCTCCACTGCTCAACATAACTCCATAGCACCCTTCGACAGAACCACTTTAGTAGCTCAATAATAGTCGTACATAGGTACATATATACGTAACGCAGCAGTTGGCACGCCGCTAACTAGGTACAACACGAGTGGTCTCGTGATTCACCGATATGAAATCATTGACAATCAGGTACTAATACAATTAGGTACTCATTATATTTATCTGACAAAATATCAATTTTCGATTGGTGGTTGAGGGAGTTATCAAGGATACTAACAAAAGACTTCAACGCACATTAAGGTTTTGGAAATTGGTAAAGACGAGCCTTCGGTCGTACATTCCATCTTTGGCACAATATTATTTAATAAATGACTGTGTGAACGGAATGTCGTCTCGATTATCGAGTGATAGTAAAAATAGAGACAGCACAGACTAAGCAAAGTGGAGAAGTTGATGGTCGCTCGGAGCATCAGGTAGGGGTACCAAAACGAAATATAGACCCAGTCGATGAAGAGGTGTATGACAGCGTGGTGGAGGAGCGTGTTGGTGCGTGGAGCGACAGCGGGGGCGAGTGCGCTGGCGGCGGCGGCGGCGGCGGACGGTGTCGCAAATAGCCCGTGACGCGGCGGGCGCTGCACTTTCGCGCGGTCATGTGCCCGGCGCCGCAGCCAGACGCTCGTAATCGCTCCTCTATTTAAAAACGTCGTCGGACGCCACGCGGCGGGGAATGTGCGGCGACAATGCACGGCGTCAACGACCGCTCGCAACGGAAGCGACACACTTCCAGCCCGGAAATGTGCGCCCGCGCCTTAAGGGACCGCCGCCGTGCTATTTATAACCGCGCAGGGCGCGCGCCGTGTGGGGAGCGTGATGTAATAAGCTTATTTCGGAACCGATCCCTTTACCCGCATGGACGCCCGCAAACGGAAACTATCTACTGTTAAGCTAAAATTAAACGAATAACTTTAAATTGTACGGGATATTAAGAGGATGCGCCCAAACGTAATGGGCGACCCCACAGTCAATCTGTCGGGCGGATGTAGGAGCACATTGACACATGACAGTTCCCTCGATAGCGGGGCGAGGGGAGCGCGGGTGTTTCATTATTTCTTCATCGCTCTGTTCCACTCGACTGTCTGTCTACCGTATATTTTTCTAAAACCGCAAGAATGATCACAGTAATAAAAGGAATATGTGGCGTTATTGTGACAGTGTTTCAAAACATGGATGTAATAACTCAATCTGTAGGGCTGGTTGGTTCCCAGCGGCGTTCGTTCCGGTGTTGGATTCTTGCTCATTAACGAATAAGCAGGTACAGAAAGCGCAAGGGCCTACACCGGAGATAAGGTCAATAAATGCGCGGCTCTGTGCCTCATAATTAATAAGTAAGCGCGATAAAATCTCGGGGCAATTACCGAAATACAAGGAAACACGCCAGTGTGCAGTGTGTGTAGCATCAGAAACTCATTACACCATACATTCAATTACTACAATGTGCTTTAATAACTATGTGTAGCACATAAAGCCGCTAGCTCACGTACACATTCTTTGTTTCTATTTCGTCAGCAATTAGGACGCGGTGTAATAGAGACATGCTCTTTTACGTTTAATACTATCCTTAAAAAGTAAATATCTATTATAAAGTATCTCCTTATGGAAAAGGAAACTAAGTTTTCTTATTATAATTGATTTCCTCTAAGGATGATGAAACTATAACAGTAGATCAAGTGATCAGCAATTAGAATTAATGTACAATTGAGCAGCTTGGGCGCGTACCACCTTCACGACGGAGTCCCACGACTTTAGTGTCACGTCTACGTCTCTACGTCATCACCATTGTGCGGCGGTCGTAGCTAATAACTTGTCGGTGCCAGTACGAGTCCCGCATATCAACACACGGTAATTAAGTCCGAACATTTTACAATTTTAAACTGTTAATCACGACCACGCATTCGATGTAAATATGACATGATTTTTGAAGCTGTTAAATAATTAACCGCGAACCTCCTCGTGGGAAACGGTTACGAAGTACCGTTACCTCGGCTGGCTAGTTCACGCTCTGCTGTGCTACGACATTGCTACGAAAGTGCTACGAAATTAAACAGTATGACAGACAATTTAAGCTACTTGGATATTAATTGAACTGACTGGTTTGATGGTTTGTTCGACTAGATAGGTATAAATCAGGTTCATATAATATTCATGGCTTTATCTCAACACTCTCCTGGAATTATATTTTGTGTAAAAAATCCTACTTTTGTAGCAAATTGAGCTACGTCTCCTTCTTCTCATCTTCATCCTTTGTCTTTAAAATGCAGTTTTCTTGACTTTGAATTGAATTTATTTTTGAAAGGAAGAAGTCTAGTCAAATCTGAGAATACTGAATAAATATAACAAAATGCCATGACCAGCGAGCCAGAGTGAATACCTAGACATGTTTTCTGTAAAATAGCAAACAATACAAAATGCTTTCACAACACAACACGTTGCAGACACTTCGCATTCTCGGTGATTGCGTACTCATTTACTGAATTTATTTACACAGAATAGACATTCTTGTGGCAGATCATATAACCGGAGGTGTATCGCTTACAAAAAAATATTTATCGCATTTATAGTCTAATTTCCCGGCGATTGTTTGTTTTATTGTAAATACTTTCATGAAGGAATGTGGACGTGTAAGCGGTTTTTTGTAGTTGCTCACGTTGGTACATGTGAGTAGTATTTGTGTGGTACTAAACGCGCTGGTTTGAGTTCGCGCGACGTATGTTTTCACGTTTCCAGGCTATCAGTAATGTTTCAGGTGTCGGCGGAGGCCACGGCGTCGCGTCTAGCACCTACATTCCGCGTATTGTTAGGTGGCGCGCGCCGGCGGCGGCGGTGGCGCCAACGCGCGGCGCTCCATGTATTATTCAAGCGACCACGACCTGCGCCGCCCCCGAATTTTGTTAGCCTCGCGCCCCACAGACGTCTCTAATTACATGCTATCATGACCGACTTTACCGTGTCACGATTATTTCGATTATCGTTAAAGTCAACAACTTGTGGTGACGGAAAATATTTTTAAACTATATTTTATAAACTACCAGCTACCAATGTTATAATAGTTAGGACATATTTATTTGGGGCATGCGAATTTATTGATCGGTTTGAATATTTAAGGCTAATGTTCATTTTTTGAGTTATGAAGCTAAAAAGCTGTTGTTGATGATTTTCGCTATTGGCTAGTTTTTCGCGGTGCAATAGATAATAAAGTTGAGTTGGTGGGCTCGCAGGTACGTGTGGATGTGGCTCGCGGACCGGGGGGCGGCTGCTCGGGTGTCGGCTCCGGTGTCGCGGAATAGTCCATTGTGCGCGCGCGCCGCCGCCAGCAGCGGGAAACAGGTCAAGGTCCCACTGGCGCCTACCTCACAACACTACTTACCTACTTTATATACACCAATACCACGTATCGAATTAAATAGCACACATCTGTCACTATACGTTTACACTTTTTTATGATTCCATCCTAAATCTATCTAAAATCGACTCTAGACACAATGTAAGAGCGTGAACATTTGTGTTTGCGAACTGATTTCTTAAAATTAATGAGTATGAGCCTGTCTGTGTTTAGTCGGCCGACGGAAGTATGTGAACGTTAATATTACAATATAAAATGTTGGCACGTAAACGCGATGGTCCCTGAAAATTTGTTTAAGCACATGTAAACGCGCGCCGACCGAGATGTGATGTGAGGCTCAGTTTAGGTGTGAAGGTCAATGACCGATAAGGTTGGCGTTACGTCGACCTCTCTTTTCCCCTCACTTCGGCCACTATCGCCAACCGACCTATCAGCAAATATGTTGGCAAATACCTACTGTTCAGGACGGCCGGTGAGCTCAATACGTATGTGACCGATGTTGCCAGCTCGTAATATAAATCCGGGTTCAAACATTCGTCGTTTGCGTCATCATCATCTACCTATCCTTATTCCCACCACGTGGGGGTCCGCTTCCACTCTAACCGGATGCAGCTAAACACATTTACATGGAGAGACAGCCTATCAGACTTCTACAACCTACTTGGTAACACGATACCCCACGGTAAGACTGATAGTCTGACTTTTGGCCTTTTGACCAACTCCTTAACGTGCTTTCCGAAACACTGTGGGGTCTTGGTATGTTATGGATAGTGACCTATTTTCAGACCGACCTCGGCAAGAGATATTTAACCGACCCGTGCCGAGGTTCACAAACCCACGAGCAGTTCGTGATGCCGCTGATATTGAAATCGAACACATCTAGCAGTTGTGTCAGACCATTCATTCACTGTGAGCTGCTGCGCTTAGAATCTTACAATTCCGTCATAGGGGCGCCGGCACACAATCTTACTTAACAAGCGCGTTCTCAAAAGGAATAATTGTTTGTATTGTAAATGAGGGTATTTCCCATACGTGTCTACGGTTGATAGTGTTTTGGTGGGCGAGGGGGCGGGTGTGCGGGGCCGGGAGAGGGGGGTGCTCAGTATCGGCGCGGGCGCAAGGTGCACGTTATCGCGCCATTGTTAGCGCCGACAGATTTATAACTTCCCTTTGCCCTCAATAAGGGCCCGTGACCTGCGCACACCTTACACTCCTAAATAACTTCAACTCTTCATTAATGGCTTTTGTGAAAGAGACACCTCTAATTTGACAAGAATTCCTGAAACGATCACTAGTACTTTACACTCCTACTCCAGGCTTCATAATAACAGTAATTGTCACACAGCATACCGTGAAATTCATTTTAGCCAATAGTCATTCATACACTAGTCGTTCGACACATGAACACATTGCCTATATAGAAATCTTAGACATGTAAATATTTATTTTCAAATAAAAACATTTTCAGTTACTATCAAAAAGGACGGTAATGGAAACACTTAATTATTTACTTTTGGGAGGAAACGTGATGTTCTCGAAATATTTAATAAATAGGTATGTAACTACTGCTCTAAATTATTTAAACCTTAAATTAACTTTCTTGAATTTTCAAACCGAAAGTTTTCATATTTCGAGTTGATATGAAAATAATTATTAAAAACATTATTCGGACCGGAATATCAAAGATGAAGGAATAAAGAGAAATATTATTACCTACCACTACTTATTATTAGTAAATATATACCAAATAAGCACCTATAGCAGAAATAATGGACGTACCTCGTAATAGTTGGACGGCTCTTCCAGCCATGGGTGAGGCTCGCACTGTCGCACTGAGCACTCTGCGCAGGCGACGGTTACAGCCGTCTTTCGCCACACGCACCTGAAAAGGCAACAAAAAACTATTTGAAATAAATAAACACAAACGCTTAGTACAAAACAATGACAAAAATATTAAAAACAATCAACGTTATTTATTTCTTATTGAAAATAAGGATTGAGTTCCCAGCAGTAATTTAGACAATCTGTGAGAAATTCTGCCTGGCGCCATTCCGACTCCACTAGTGTGACGTCCAATCATTAGTGCTTTTTGTGCGAATAAATATCGTATTTAGTTAATTGCCTTCCATTGCTATTTATTGACTTTATAGTTAGTGGGAGCGTAAGTATATTAAAAAATAACCATAATGTTACAATTAGTCTACCGTGCACATGCGGGGGTAAGTATAATACTTGGACACAAAGCGGTGTAGCACTAAACACAACTTTCACAGAAATTAATTTAATCAAATGTTGAAGCAAGCACCGCGGAATGAAGTGCTAGTGCCAGCCCCGTGAACGTTCCCCAGCCAACTCGAGCGTAAAGCTAGCCGAGCCGCGATACTCGACCCCGTCGATCTTGATCCTTTTAGAAAAATATTGTTTATTAATTAATACCGTTACTATACAAAGCGCGACATGTTAATAAACCATCTGACATTATTTTCACTTTAAGTTTTTGTTCGCTGGTAAACCTCGACCGTTAAATTCAATTTCAAAGTGACTGTCTCAGTTTTTATTGCCCATTTAATTTATATGTTTATTATTGGCAGTTTAAAACGGAAAAATGGTTGTATTGAGTGGTGGTGGACGTCACAAACGGTGATGCTGATGATGTCATGCGTGAGGGCGGCGGGGCAGGCGCAGGTATGCGGCATGCGACGCGCTAGCCGTATAACGGTGCACGCGATGTCTGCGCGCGTTCCCAGGCTCCGAGCGCTCGATCGACGCCCCGAGATAAGCCCCATTCTATACGAAACCCAATAAGCCATTTCCTTGAAATTCTCACAGGAGAACCACTCCCGTGAAAAAAAATGACCAAAACCATACAAAAAAGTCCATGAATAAGGCGGGAGCGTGAAATAAGAATGGCTCCAGTTCTGGGAAGGCTCGGCGCCGGTGCAGTCTTTACATCCTTTATAATGATCTTTTTTTGTGAAGCGACCCTTAATGGCTTATCGTGGGGCTGAGAATGTTGGCACAGTGCGAAGCGGCGTGTACCTTATTAGTTGGCGAGGACGACGATGAGCCCGAGCGGAAATCGACAATCAGTTAGAGATTCAACTGTAGAGATTGTATGTGACGGAAGCGCAGTCCGCGTTCAATAGCAGCCAGCATGAATGACGGAACGGTCGCAGTTATAGTTGCGGATACAACAATGACTGACCAATTTAGTAACGTGACATTTGCATATCACACTTGGATTCATCCTACACGCTATCGCGATGTGTGGTGCGATTCGTGTCAATGTGTTTAATGAAGCGTTTTATGGATAGTCGGAGTATCGGCGGTGAGGTGTACGGGACGTCCTCAGTGGGAGGAAGTGTGACGAAGGAAACGCTTATGAAATGGTCGCCCACGCCGCGTGCCCTGCGCCGGAAGTGGAGGCGCAGCGCACACTCGGCAGCAACGGCAGTAGGCGGCGGTATGTGTCGCTCTCAGTGTTGCGTGCCCGCGCTGCGGACCAATGTAATCAATGCGCGGTAAAATGAGAGCAAAGGTGAGAGGACCGAAGGGCGTCATGTGTACCGGCTACGTCACAGAGAGATGCTGTGAGTCAGCGGGGACGAGGCACACGTGTCGCTGACGTCACATGCACCTGACTCATCACGTACTCATGATCTGGGAAAGACAGTGTTATATTATACCTACCTACGCGCGGTGTTAGGCCCGCCGCCGCCGCCGCCGGCGACCAGGCAATGGACGACTTGCATTCTATAATCTGTTATGAATAAAATAATCCGCCAAAAAATATTTTGTTTCAACTGAATCTATTCCCTGCTTTATACATTTAATGCCAAGAGACGTTATTAGTTTAAAAAACGAAATACAGTCAAATTATCATTAAAATATTTGGTCCAAATCGGAAAATAAACCCTAGTAGGTAGAGGGAACCCTATAACCTCAGGAAGAATGCCAGTCTTGAGGTTTTATTGCCACTGTAATATTTATCTTACATTGAATTAACATGATACTATTTATTCAAATTGTCAAGTTAAATTATTGGATAACTTGTATGTAGATCTTGTCAAAATGACAATAATAATGACTTTGATGAGTCCAGTACAATGTTGTTAAGTAAACATAAAATTACATTTTCGGCTATTAAGATTGTTTCTTCAATTTAGATGCGGTGATAACAAAATTTCATAAACATATTTAATTAAAGTAGGAAATAATAAGTTTAACTGATAAAAATAAATAAATAATGATATGTTGACACTAGGGCATGAAGTTTAAATCATTAACGCTGCTGAATAATCATGGCAACAAACAATTTATTTGAATTTTCGAGAAAGTGGAAAGTTTAACTTACTACCACGTCAATAGAGGTGGAGTGCTGAGTGAAGTACTTCATCTGAATAAGCACAACGAGGGTAGGGCAAAGCAAATGCTGGGGGCAATGAACAGCCGGGGGTTAAACAAAACTAGAGGAGAGCAGGGCTAGTGTGCGAGCGGGATGCGCGAGCAGACGTCATGCTCTGGTGACGTACGTCCTGTCGGCAACGTGCTGTCGCCGCCCGCGCACCACAACGTTACAGATACAACCATCAACACTCTATCCGCAATTACCACCTACAACCCCCGAATTGTCTTTAACAAATAAACTTCGATGGTACAATAAGTTGAAACACAAAGTGGTACTTAAGTTCTATCATTTTCAAACAATGCAATTTTTTTTTGTAAATGAGGGTACATTTACAAAATCATAAAATAAACTGAAAAAATAATCGCGAGACGTTAGAACTCAGTATTCAAATAAAGTTTCAGAAATAAATTGAGTGGGACGATGTTAAGGTAGTAGTTTAAGTATGAGGAATATAAAAACCAAAAATATATTTCTAATCTTACGCTACTGGGTGTAACATTCCATTGATACAGACGGAAAATCACTATTTAAATTCACTATGCACTAAATTTCACATTTGATATCGGTGTAGCGATCGAACGGACACTTGTTTCCAACACAACGCGCGAAGTCCGTCCTCAACTAGCGGCGTTCACTAAACAACGTGATAATACAAAAAGAAGTCAGAGGTTACGATGTTATCGAGGGAGACATGAATATGCTAAGACGCGAGGGTCACGAGTGAACGGTCGTCGTAGCATCGCGCCGCGGCGTGAATGGAACGACCGACATTTTATGAATCAAGAGCCGTCGCCCATTGAGCTGAGCGCGAAAGCCGGCGAGCGCCGACGGTGCGCGCGCGCAGCACCGCCGCCGCAGGGCCCACAGCTCGGGCCCGCTCCGGTGCCGGTTCCGGCCCCGGCGGAAGTGACGCTCCGACCGAACATGGCGGCGCGCGCGCAGGAAGTGCGCAGCTTACCTATCGGGACGTCTCCGTCGGCGGCGGGCGCAGCCGACACCCGCCGCCGTCCACCGCTTCGCGCAGCTCACGCGAGCCCGCATGCGCCGATACCGATATCCGCAAAAGTGCGCGCGATCACTACCTTGCGAATAAATTATTCGTGCTGTTATCTAAAAATATTCGTGTGCGACGCAGAGCGCTCGCAGCCCGCAGCCCGAGCCGACACGGAGTTGCACACGCGAACCGCTTTCCCGCTGCGGGGAGACTGATGAGGGCAGGCCGCGCCGGCGCCGGCGGAGGCTCCGGCGCATGCGCACACCGCCGTCCGTCCCATTCCGCGGGCGTGTCGCGGCTGCAGAGCGAGCGGGACGACGATAACTCATTATCACAGCGGCGACTCTCGAACACCAATAAACCGAGAAGTAGTAGGGACTAATAATATGACCTTCACTTCACAACGCACACGGGCGCGTGCGATGATCGCGTCGCGACAGCTCCACACACATGCGCGCTCCTCGCAAATTGCTGGCTGCCGTCGCCGCGCCGTCGATGTGCTACATTTGTCATTTTTTCCAGAAAACTGACATGCACCGTCACCGTGGCCGAGGCGCGCCCGCGTGCCACGTGGCCGTCACTCAGCACTACCACTGACCACCGCCGACGACAATGTTAAACGACTGACAATCGACATTCCAACCACGTTTGATAAGGATTCTAACATTTAGCAACAATCCATTTATATGGAACAAAAGATTACCTACCATCTGAAGAAATGAAAAATAGAATTCAACCGACATAGGTACCTACTAGAAAAGACTACAACATAAACCTTTTTTATTTTTAGGCACTTCACTATTACTTTACAATGTCACTTGTGGAATAGGTACTTACATCATTCAATATTTTATTTCACTCATTGTGAATTTATTTGTGGCTAACTAAAGTAATTTGTCCACATCAATTTAAACGCATCTCATTTCTGCGTTGGTTGGTAGGTAAAAAAAGTATTAGTAAATTAAAAATTAAACACAGGTAAATACTTTATAAAAAGTAAGTAAAGTATCTGACAATCCGTAAATACTCAAAAATATTACAGAAGAATGTGGTTAAGAAAAATTGAAGAAAAATGCTACCAAAAGTAACACGCACCGTTAGATCTAACTGTGTATGAGACATTTGGTAGCATTTTCTACTGCATTCAGTACCATATCTTGACATTATCCCTATATCTCCTAAATAAATCTGAATAATAACGAATAATAAGCTTCAGTAGGCGATGAAATAAACCATTTAAGTATTTATTATATTAATTTAGGAAACATTTTACTTTGTAAATTGTTTATTTAAAAATATTATGAATTATTAAAGTTTTTTTCAAAGAAATCTATCAATGTATGTCTAGCTTGCTAAAGCTAGAGTTTTAATTATTTCTAATGAACTTATACTAATTACTTTAATAGTTAAATAACAAATTGCCAACTCAGTTTTATAAGAACAGTTAATATGTACCTATCTACATATGTATATTTAGCAAAAAATATAGAAATATCAAAACTATCATTTTATGTACCTAAGTAAGTTACCTACATAGGGTAGGTAATATTTTTTCATTAATCAATAATTATAAAAATAATACTGAGGTAAATATAGTCTCTCCTAAGGTGGTGTTAATATATATAGTAATAAAAGTAAAATGCTTTATTTGTACCTAATATTTCACTACGCACCTACCTAAAATTCTTACAAAATTTTATCATAGAAACAAGTCCCCCGTTTGTTCAATAAATACCTAAGTACCAAGTAGCTTGTATTGAGAGGACACAATAGAGAATTTACCTTACCTATTATGCCAGTAATTGAATAATAGAGAAATGCTTTGGTGAAAATTTGTCTTTCAACAGTAAAACATGTTTCTATTTTTAAAGATTTAACCTAGGTATAGGTAGTTGTTTCGCACTAGTAACTATTTTAATGTTTTTAAAATAGTTTTTTTTTTTAATAATATAATAATTATACTTAGCCTTACATTATTTTGGAAAATCGTAAACTATTATAAATTCATTTAAATGATTATTTTTAATAGTTTTGGCACATAGAAGAAAGAAACTCTTGGTCCAAGGATTGAGAGATAAATGGTCCTTAAAAAATTATGCAGAAGTTATTTCGATTCTTTTTGCGGTCATTTATGTTGCATAATAACGGTACTAGCGAATGCATTATATATGAAATAATTTAAATGAATGAATTTAAAATAAATTAAAAAATATCTGCATGATTCCACTGGACTAAAACAGACTTCACTAGGGCAAAATAAAATGGCTTTATTTGATAAAAATTATGTGAAAGTGTTAAGTTTTTTGATAATTTCTAATAGGCGCTGAGTTATAGTGCGGGTAGATGTGGAAGAAGTACGCAGGAAGTGCGTGCCAGTGTTGCCACACGCAGCCGAAGCCATGCGCGGGCGCCGCGGTGCCGCGCGCGCTCCGTCACGTTGTGGCTCTACCAACTTACATTCAATAATAATTTTATTATTTAAATTATTCTATTATTATTTAATGGATATTCCATTGTTAAATCCAACAATTTCAAAAATGTAATTAGGGTTTGTTATATTTATGGAGATTTTTTTATTGTAATTTTGAATTTATTTGCACAAGTAAATACCTTTGTATTGAAGACAACAAATAATATTTTTCAGGGTAAAATGCCTTAAGAAATTCCAATCAAACATAAAATAACTCTTCTAATCTTTTAAAATGAAATGACAAAATGCCCAATGAAAAACTGTCTGTGGTAACAAAGATAATCTTTTATAGATTAGCTAATTTTATCATAAATGATGCATTGGTTAGTTTCAGTTGATGTAATTGTTTAAATACTTATGAAAACGGAACAATTTATGAATCTGAGCACAACCGCTCACTCAATCCTAATAATATTGATAAATACTTATCTACCTACAAAGATAGATATAGGTAATAAGTATAAAAAGAAAGGGATTTAAAAAAAAAAATATTTACCTATACCTAAACACATTGAATCATATTGTGTGTGTATGTGTCGGTAAGGTAATGTGTATGTGTGTAAATCGCGTTGGAATCCGGTGTCGTTATCACCACGTAGGGCTGAGCCTATCTAATCTTGCTCCCACTTTAGCTCTTAGATAAAATTCACTTCTTTTCAAACATATTTCAACAATTTACCTCACATGTTGGCGCCAATCATTTACTATTCATTTTAAATACGTAATTAAACAATAACTACCACTTTGTGTTTTTATTACTTACATTATATAACATAAATGTGAACTTCCTTGCCTGCACTTGGACTTCCATTCGGTCCATTGTGCACGGTCCTACTATAATAAACTAGGTACCTATAGGTAGTTGTAAAAGTGAAATAAAATATTATTTGAAAATAAACATGATAAAATACGCGTGTTGTATGTTAAACCACGGTATAAAACTTAAAAGACACCAACCAACTAACTAACTAAACCAACCCACCAACCAACTAACCAACCAACCAAACCAACTAACCAACTAACAGCTGCAAGTATTTTTTTACAAAAAGGAATGAAAGTCCTCCATTATCACAGATACACCGTGAAAACTAACAAGAATGAATTGGATTCAATATAGAATTTTACAATTAAAAATATGAATACATTATTTAGCACCAGCCCAATAAAAGTGGTGAAGCCCAATGAAAGAAAGGATGTTAGGTAGAACGAGGGACATACTCTAAAGGCGTGTAATACTCATGAAATGAAACAATCCCATTAATTGCGAAAAAATAATCAGCTACTCCATACATTTATGTTGGCATAACTAAACAAAATGTGAGAAAGAGCTATTTATTTTTCGCGATTTCAGTGTCGATCCCATCGTGAAATTGGTTCGTTTTGATGACTACTATCGTCCCTTTAAGTATGTCCCTCGTTCTGCCTAACACCCTCTGTAAAAGAGGAGTTTTAAGTGTTAGTACTTGAGTATTTATACCTAGACCTTAATTAGATCTAAGGCTAACCCGTTTTTACACCTCCCGACCAACATACTCAGAACATTGCATAACGACTTAAATATATCAAGATGAAACAAAGAATACGATGAAAACAAAACTTTTAAAATACTTATATAATAAAAATAGCTAATCATCATATGATAATAGTTAGTAGGTTTTAAGGAGTTGAACTGGCAACATTCAGATGGGGGAATACCCGGAGTTAGGTATCAAACGTTTATAACTGAAAGCTAGGTAGGTATTATAAAAGTAAAAACTGAAATAAATAGGCACATGGTAGTTGTAAAGTTTGAAAACGATATTATGGTAGAAACTAATCTAGGTAGGTATCCAATGCTTACAATAGATCCCTATTAAGTATTTTTAAATCAGTGGTACAAATTATGTTTTAAAACCGAGTAAATATCCTGGAACAGTTTAAAGGTGGGCAAAACACTAAAATATAATTTGTTACGAGAGGCATTTTCAAATACTACTTTCAAAACCAACTGAGGCAAAAATATCCATTATGAAATATAATCCGCTTCTTTAAAAATGAACACCTTTTTAAATTACTTCCATGATAACTCAATTTAAGTCGGTTTAAATTGTTTCTAATTAATTAATGCAATAAGTGGGTAAACTTAATTTACTTACCTGTTAGAAATATCTTCACAATTTGCACAAAAATTCATACGCAACCGATTTTTTTTTTTAAATTTGAGTGGTCATCTAGAGTTGCTCGTTTACTTGACATACTCGTACCTACATCACCACACTGTCAGTGCACGAAAGGAGACCTCTAAAACGCACATGAAAGGTCCCATATAGTTATTTAACAAAAATGTCCAAATCAATAAGTGGGCAGTCTCTCAACTGTCTACGTAAGTTCCGAAAAAGTCATTGAAAAACATACTCCATTTGGTAGCCAACAACTTGGTAGTCACAGATACACCAACATTCCACATCATTCCACTATGTAAGCGCCAGCTTTCACCCTCCTGTGTATGATTACAAAGGCTTGAAGAAGGACAATGGCGTATTAAGCTCGATTAAGGTTCGGCTGATTGCATGATTTATAAGATTGGATTTGAATGTGATCCGGGCTAGTCAGCTGCAGGCGCGGGCGCAGTGCCGCGGCGCAGCGCAGGGCAGCCGGCGCGAGCGGCGTGAGCTGCACTCGTCTTCTCTCAGGCGTGACGTCCGGCCGGGGTCAGCGAACGCAGGGCCGCCGATAGCTTTCTTGTGCCCGACAAACGACCCTCCGAGATGTCACTCACGTGTTTTCTGTCGCCCCTTCCCGGGGCGACACTTCCCAACGGCTGTTCGTCCCGTCTTCGCCGCCGAACTCGCGCGCCCTTTGATGCTTCGCATGGCTCCCAAATAAATAGCGAAGGAGGAAGTATTAGGAACGTCTCTTGTCACATTTTGTCATTTTGTAGCACTGTTCAATATTTGTACACAAACACGCGCGGGACCCTCGTGAAGTGATATCATTAAGTCGGGGGGCTGCGTCTCGTTAATAGATAATTGTTGTGCGATATCATCGTTTCTTCGGCGCGGGCGCAGCCATCAGCGCTAACAGATTAATCGTGGCAATGTATCACACGTGCAGTCCGCGCTAGCGGCCCTTCTATTTGTAAACCGGCGCCGAGGGCCGCGCATTCCTAGCGTGCCTCGTGCCCTGCGCCCGCGCCACCCGAGCGCTCTCCGCTACGGAACTACCACTACACACTATCGGTGAACGCCTATAATACCGCTAACATCTACTACAACATTCTAATTTTCCCTACATTTGCGGCAATGTATGCCGTCCATTGCGATTCATACGTCTGCCTAACGCGCTCACTCGACTCTGAACTCTAATACTGTATTAAACCAATGCTACTGTAACTGTCAAACACTGAATATTGTTGAGAAGATTTCGTCAATTTCTCCAACCTTATATGGAGTTGTGAATGGTTTCTAACGAAAGGTTTAAATGGTTCTGGAATGTTTAGTATCAGTAATGGATATTGCTGTTTATGAAAACTCATGTAGGGGATGGCTCTAGGATTTTCACCACCTAGCCAACTTTTTCGTAGCCGTTGGTGTAGCAGTAGAGGGTTAGCAGGTAAATGCCCTTCTCCACATATAGACTATAAATATCTACTAATATCAGGTACGATAATATCATAATGAATGCAAAGTGAAATCATTTCGTAATAAGGGTTTAAAAGTAATGATAACGAGTTTACTAAACTATAACCCAAATACGGTTAAATAGCTTCTATTCATAATGAGATGTACCAAAGTACAGTCCCTGCATTCCGATGAATGGTGAGCGAGCGCCGCGACACGGCCAGGTCCGGGGGGGGGGGGGGGGGGGGGGCAAGGGAGGGGGGCGAGGGCACGCGGGGGGCTGGAGGGGGCAGCACGTACGCATGCCTGCGCGTGCGCCTGCCTGCGACAAATAGCCGCTACAACAAATTCTAACAGGTGTCCACTTCAGACCAATTTTGGGCTTACTTTACAATAACACTCCACGTCAGAGCCCTTCATATTTCAAGAAGTTAAAAACTAATGACGAATATATAAATGAAAGGGTTCCTTCATAAAAACTGTTATGAGGGGTTAGTTAACGGCGAAACTTTAAATCGTATCGTGACTCATTTAAAGAAACAACTCAGTAAATAGTCTACCCAGCAGTAGAACTGTGATCAATGACGACCATACATGGTAGATCCTGACTCACCCGGATGCGCATGGAAATGACAACTTCCGAATTTTCTCAGAACTACGTTCAAATCCGAACAATTTCCGTAACGACGTCGAAATAATTAATTATAGCCAAATGATGAATCAGAAAATATAGCTATCTGATTTGCTCATTAACTAGTTGATTGAATAACCCGAATAGAGGCAATCAGTGGTCAGCAAGCGGCGGCCGTCGACTGAAGAGCTACTAGAGGTACTTGTGTTTACTGGAATGTTAATGAATGTGGTGCAGTGTCGCAAATGACTCACAGCGATCTTTATTAAAGTGCTACATATTAAGAACATGTTCTAATGGAATGCGGATGCTTCCTGGAATCAACTGCTAAAGCTGTAATGACGGTCCTTCTAACGTTACTTGATTGTGTAAACGAGCTGTATCACGTAATTTTAAAATAAAATGAAAAAAAAATCATTCATTTCATATTTCGACATGATCAGTTTATAAAAAATGGTCAGAGCCTTATCCAGCCTAATAGAAACTGATGAAACTTGGATTAAAAATGAATACTCACCAAAGTATGGATGTCAAAGAAATCCAAAATGTTGATCAAGTGTAGCAAGAAAACATTCAATCACCAGAAGAATATTTGTACATTTTTTTTTAGTTTTGGCACGACCTGCAGCATTGAAGGATCTTGGAGGCTGTGTGTAATTGGCTTAAAGTGACATAAACAATAAAAGCATTGATGTTTGCCTGGTTAGTCTATCAGTAGACGACAAGTGTTGATAAAGCTCATTATTTACAACATCCGAAACACGAAAAGAATCATTAGGCACCTACTTGGGAAGAATGTGCTTAACTTTATCTAAAATATTTTAACGCACCACATTAAAACACCCAAGGCGCCAATTTATATGGACTATGAACTGTAAAGAAAACTGACATAATTAAATTAGTTTACTGTGGTTAAAGAATGTCCCTAGCTATTCGTTTATACATTTTTGAGTGGAGTTCCCCAAGGGTCTATTTTAGGGCCAATGTTCGTAAGACAGGAAACTGAAATTCGCAGTAACTTTTTTAATTTTACTCATTTAAATAATCATTATTCCGTATAATTTGTTTTGGTGCATTTGCCAAAACTGCATTCGGCAGTAAAAAAAGCTGAGTCAAAAGTGGAGCGATCGTCCGTTACGATAAGCGTTCAAAATTCTTCAATGATGTCTCGATAGCAACTTTTATGATGTTTTACGAGACTTTTATGACACAGGAATTTGTCTACGAAGCAACAAAATTTTGAAAATAAACAATACACAAGATATTTAAATACTAAACATGTTAAACCACAAGCGTGAGCCGGGTATACATTTTGTGGGTAGTCATAACATGTGAGGAGCCTGCACAGGTGATGATAAGGTAGTAACTATGAATGGATGTTGCGGGCGCTGAAGTTTTCTTATGGTCTTACAGCCATCATCCACTTTGCTAATTATTGATGCGGCTACAAAAGCAAAGGTATAAATAGAAAAATATTTGAAGACCACGTGTTCCCATGCCCCATGCAAAACCATTTCTATACAATATTTAAGTTTCTATCATATTCCATGTAAAACTGGGCCTTTTCGAAACCAGTGAAGGCTTGTAAAATTAGCGCTTAGACAGTAAAAACTTCAGTATTATTTGATCAAAAAGCTTACGTAAGTCAGTGTCGGGTAAGAGTTTAGTGGTGCAACAAAGTACGGTGGTGTTGCAGCTTGCGGCTCGCGGGTGGCTGGGCGCGTGCGAGGGCAGGTGCGCCGGCGCACCCGGCCGGCTTGTTACAGCGCCGCGTGAGAATTCCCTACCGTTGTAATTACAGACCCTTTAGGGTTCGGCCAGACTATCCTCCTGGCTATTGGTTATCTTTTGCTTTAGAATTAATTTGGCGTTGGATAACTTTTAGGGGTGTTTATAATGAAGTACAGGGGTTCTTATTTGTATTGTCAGTGGCCAGCACATCAAGCTACCCCAATCTGTATTCAACTTTATTGCAAAAGAATAAGATTCATGATCAATTGGGCAAATTTGATAGTTTTGGATAGATTGACGTGCTGGCGTCTGTGGGCACTATAGCAGAAACTGTTAGTTATTGATCAGTTTCGCACATTTTTATCCTCTTCAGACAAACACTCCTGACTAAACTTAACCACTGATTGTCTCTGTATCACCTAAAGGTTGGCTGGTTGAAAATGTTCGTTGCATTAAGTCTGTCTCATTTGTGTGCTTAAAGTATTAAATAAATAAATACATTTTAGCGCTTCGACTAGTGATTACTACCTTATTTTAGATCCAAGACAAAAAAATAAAATGGCATGCTGTTCTACAGTATATGGGTCTAACCAAAGTATCATAAAGGAGTGTCCTAGAATCTGTAACATGAGCCCTTGATACCAATTGACTAATATCTAGTTCAATAGCTAACGGTTATCTTAGTAAAATGATTGATTTCATAAATAAAGAGACACTAATCTCTAAATTCATAAGAAACCTTGTATCTGTGAACCGCTTGAAGTACTATTGCCTATCTACAAAATA
This sequence comes from Phlogophora meticulosa, assembly GCA_905147745.2. NCBI lineage: Eukaryota > Metazoa > Arthropoda > Insecta > Lepidoptera > Noctuidae > Phlogophora > Phlogophora meticulosa. Next base: position 10,445,155 of record LR990533.1, on the reverse strand, counting down.
TGTATGTTTATCTTAATCATTATATATTTCGTAACTAAAAGGTATTACGAATTTTTCTGGTGTCTGCTAGTAAACGCACACTACGGCGCAAAAAAAAAAACTATGGGTGAAAATAATAACACTTTCTTTTGATTTGGAAATTTATGAATTATTCTTTGCTGGCCTTTTTTTTGGCCAAAGAATCAGCATTGCCGTTCAACGTGGCAATGCTGCCAGCCTTCTGGGCGTTTTTCCCGTTGACAGTGATGCGGATGAATTTTTCGAAGCCCTGTGATGATTTATTTTATTTTCTTCATGTATTAATAGTTGTATCGATTTAAAGAAATAAATATGTTTGCAAAAGAAAAGGAAATATTTACGGGTTACGGAACAGGCACATTTATAATTTGGATTTTCGGGAAAAATACAAGTACTCCCAAAAGCTAGTCCTACCCACTTTAATATCAGCCTTCTGCCTTTTACGCCATCGTACCATGTTCTGAGCTTATAAGTTAGTCGTAGGTAAAACTAATTTAAATCCTTTTTATTACCTACTTAAGTTATGACCTTTCTCGTTGGTTTAGTGGTCAAAAGCGCTACTGCCGAGCATGAAGTCTTGGGTTTGATTCTCAGGTCAGGCAAAGTATTATTGGGTTTTTCCATCTGGTATTTCTCAGTAGCTGCCCGGAGTCTGACCAGTGCTACTGCATACTCCATAAGTGAGAGCCTGTTTTTTCATTTCAACATTTCATGGGACTTAAACATAACTAGAGAAATGTGTGGTACACCTCTGCCTAACTCTTTAGATAATACAGGTCTGTCTAGTAAATCCAAAATCTCTAAAGATTGTACAAATGTTTGTGTGAAAACCACGGCGTAACAAACCTTTGTTGACACTAAATCAAACGCAAAAGGTGAAAAAAACCATATCGAATATAAAATAAGTATATTTTCACATTGGAACTGAAATGTCGCTTAAGACCAAAAGGAATATAAAAAAAATCTCCCTGACGTTAATTAAATATCGAATGCCGAAGTTTAGCAAACATAAAACCTATTTATTGACAAACTCCAATTTATCTGATTGATAGATTAATCTTTGATCGATTGTTACCGAACCGATTTAAATCGTAAATCATTTAATTACCTATATCGAATGACACATTAAGTGATCTTGATGATAGTTTATTTTGTTTTCACTATCCTGCGAAGCGCTAAGTCACCGTCCGTTATTGGCGATTTCAATAACTATTATGAATGTAAGCTCTTAGTAGCGATTGATATGTGACAATATTTCATGAAAATACATAAAATCTATGAAAATTTCTATGATTTTCTGATGATATCATAAGATTATGCGAAATGGTTGCTTTAAACAAAACAATAACGAATACAGGCTGGACGAGACATCGACGCACCACCTGATGCCTATCATCATGAGTTCAGAGCATACTTCTGGACTGGGGATCCAGAATTATGCTCTGAACGTTGATATTTTTCGTCGGCTTTTTTCTAATTTTTTCTGATGTTTTTTTACAAAATGTATTAAATCATGAGTACAAATTATTCACTTCTTAATTAAAGATCTCATTCGATTAAATCAAAATCATGATATTTTGGCTACTTAGGTTGTATGTCATTGTCTCCTCCACCCTCTAAAGATCAGCTGCAATTTTAGTTACAACCGAAAATCTCGTAAGATGACATCAATAGGTGGGCAGAGGCTTGTCGTCCAGCTTTTAAGTGATACATGAAAGTAATAACAATAACTCGATCATATGCTCTCGTAGCGAAGTTTATGCTTCTGATGGATGTAAATAGCTGCATTTTTTGGATTTTATATTAAATTAGCTGTGCTACATATTCCCCTTAAACTTAAGGGGAAGATTTATAAAGCAATGATACGACCTGCTGTCTTGTATGGAGAATGTCAGAATGTTGGCCCACAAAAGGGAATTAATGAAAGGCAGTTGCATGCAGTTGAGATGAGAATGCTAAGGGTGATGAGTGGTGTAAGGCGAATAGATAGAATAAGAATTGAGTATTTTACAGGAACTCTGGAAGTGGCGCCTGTGACAGAGATGTTGTATGCGAATCGGTTGTCATGGACATGTGATAAGAAAGAATGAGGATCTTGTTGTGAGCACAGGTTACAATAGTAGGGGGAGACCAAAGAAACGATGGATGGATTGTGTGAAAGATAATATGGCTAGGAAAGAGGTGTTTTAGAGATGACGGCAAAAGGATATACGGAAGAAGAAGACATGCTGCGCCAACCCCAAATAAATTAAGATAAGGGCAGGATGATGATGATAGCTATGCTCCGCTATTTCAGCCGTTCCTTAGGGCCGTAGAAGTGCTAGCCTTTAACCTTCCTCAATAACTGGGCTCATTATCATAATCTGCCGAGCCTGGTCCAACTAAACAATATAAAAGCTGAACTGTAACAAATCCATTTCAAGCTAAGAATCCGACAGCAAAATAAAACTCTTGCGTTCAGTAACAAAACACTGGTTTTGTGTAAAAATAATGACAAGCAACAAATGTAAGTCCCACAGTATACTAGTAAATAAGAACACCTTTAAAGAGTCGTATCCACAGGCCTTTACCCAGAGAATGTGTCCCATAAACGCATTTCCGAAGAAAAAACAATTGCGCATCCATTTATACAATATCGATCCAATTAATTTAAGTTCACAATTGAAAACGTGTCTCTCTATGGGCTTGTCTTTAATTACAATGCTACAATGTAAGAGACAGAGATGTCGCTGCCCAGAGAGCTCCTTTGTTAGATAAAGTGAACGGTACTTCATCGGTATTTGCATTTTAGATAGCATTCTTAATGGACACATCGTAATCCCATTACAAGCTCCCAGGAACGATCATTCTTCCACTTTTTATGGTCAATCGGCTCCCTGTGAAGGTATCGCGTCTTATAGCACTTGTAATCGTTTTGAAATGAATTAAATAACCTGTCTAATGTATGTTCGTAATAAAAATGTGGTAAATAGTCGCCATTCCGTTTAGTGGTGAAACTGTTCTAGCTCGTAAGTCTTTGAGGAATTATAATAGCTACCTATGCGTTTCAAAGCTGTAATGACGAAAAGTAATTGTGAATGCCGGGCATAACATTTTATCTCAATTCAATCGAGTATGTTAACATAATTATCCCTATGGACAGCCCAAGTATCTGATGTCCAATTTTCTTTACATAAAATACTTAGAAGTTTTCTCACCGTTGTGGAATTTAAGACTCTTTGACACATGCATGTTTTCTGAGCGGTAAGTTTGACAGCTCAGTCCTTATTACGATTTCTGATGAAAACGCATCACGTCCATCCGTTACTGGAACATCAGTAAAGTCGAATATCAACACATGGCATTACATTAGCTCTCACAGGTTTGGATTCTCAGCCGGTTCTCGAATGCACGCATGTACAAAACTGTAACAGTTTTTTGCACCGCAACAAGACATAACAACGTAACAACAAGCGACCCTACGCTTCCCCCAAGCTGTCTATACATACCTACCGTGTTAGCTCTTTAGAATGATCCATATCTTTAAGATAGCGCCCTCCGATGTTACTTTTTAGGGTGCTAAATGCAAAGGGTGCGGCGAGACAGCTGCGCGAGACGTTGCTATGCAGCGGTCTCATCGCATATCGGCTTTTAAGCAAATTTTTGCGACACATGTCATATGGTTGAAATATCACCCCTATCCAAGCATTATCGGTAGTAGAAACGATTTTGCTCCGATATTTGACTAAAACATTTTGGTGTCCTTTTGGTTTGATTTTATGTTCTCACATGCTGAAGATGCAAGCAGTATTTTCTGAAATACAGTTTTAAAACCAAACAGAGCATTCGTTTCTAGATGTAGTTAGGAAACCCAAAAACTTCTATCTTACTTTTCCTAAGGTTGGAAGCTTGATTCACTATGGACACTCCTAATGAAAACACCACTAATATTCTTTTTCTTACCGTGGTGATGGAAAACTATGTGTATAAAGTTAGCCCTGAACTTACACGGTACGAGTTTGGCTCCATCAGTAGCGTCCGTCAAAGGTTCTACTACGCTGCGCTAAATAAAAATGACGGATGATAGGTTCCACTACGCAGCGCTACGAAGATTTCTAATGGATGAAATGTTCTGCTACGCTGTGCTGTGAAGATTTCTAATGGATGAAAGATTTAATTACACGGTGCTACGATTTTTTTAAATATTTTTGCCGTTTCTCTACACAGCGCTACGGATATATCTAATGGATGCTAGGTATTGCTTTGCTGTGCTGCGAAATCTTATAATGGATAGAAATTTCTACTATACTGAGCAACTTTACAAGCGTACTTTCAGAGAATTAAAGGGCTACCCTTTCATTCCCTGAAAGTACGCTACGCTATTATGTGTACCTACTTCTACTACTTACTTGTAATGATGAAAGAGTCTATCTTTTTATTTCTAACTAATGGTGAGTTCTATAACTTCAACCAAAGATTTCAAAGGATCTTTGTAAAGATAAAGATCCTTTGAAATCTTTGGTTGAAGTCTTAAAGAAGTTCCTAAGTTAAAGAACTTAGTTTTATCCAAGTTGCATGTACAGTCGTTTGTAGAAATGATGTACGGAAACAGCACGCAATGGCACGCGTCTATTTATTTCTATGAGATTCACGATATCTTTGCGAATTTTCCGAATGATGAAATATTCAGCCAAGTTTATATCCCTTGCAAAGTTTTATTCTTACCGTATAATATCTTGCATTACTATGCGTGATGATATAAATAGTTATCGATAAAACATGAGTCAATTTTGTTTTGTTTTTCATTCATTTTACTATTCGGCGAATCTTAAGAAATGGATGTAAAAAAACAATATGACTCAATCCTTGACGAGTGATAAGAGTTAACTGACGAAATGTTGTTTGCAACAAAATCTGCATCCAATCAAGAGATGAATCATATAAATGATTAGCATGTTGGCGCCATTATAGATAATTATATTGTTTATAATTAGCTAAGTTGTTTAGGATTTGCTTTTACTGTTGTTTTGCTATTTACTTAATGATATTTTGAATTTGAATATAGCAAGTCATGTATCGTTTTAGCCCGCCGAAGTTCGTTCGTCGTTGCTCTTCAGACGCAGCATTTTTTAAATGGATCTCAATAGGTTTGGTTAGGTTTTACTTTGGTAATTTGTTTCTGTACATATATATTATTTCGCACTATAAAAATAGTCTACTAATGGTCAAATATCGACTCATCATCATCTGCCTAGCCTTTTCCCAACGATGTCAGGATCAGCTTTGAGTCTAATCGTGTGCAGCTGAATACCAAGTACCTGGGTAACAAGGTACGCTTTGGTAAGACTGGTTATCAGACTTTCGATTTTCTGACTACCCGTAACGATTCTCAAAAATCGAGGAAGTATAGCCGGGAACAAATGTTTCCCGAAACATGAAGGGGTCTTGGTATGTAATGGATGCTCACCCATCTACGGACCGGCCTCGGCAAGCGTAGCTTTACCTTCAATCGACCCGTGCGCCTGTTATTATTTAGCCACAAGGGTCTGAAAGCTAATCACATTTCGATTCTCACATAATAATTAGCAGGTTCCCATGACGACCCACATGCATGATCTTTTAATCATTTTTTGTACCTCAGAGCCTTTTGGTGCTCTCATTGTGGACAAAATCGGTCAGAGTTGAATTCGCCCACGACCTAAAGCGCTGAAAAGTGGAATAAACTGCAAAATTATCTGTGGAATGTTAATTTGTTCGCGTATATTAACAGAAATCGTTAACCCAAATAGATAGCCCAACATTTTTTTTTTATTATCTGATATTTTCATGGCACTCATATGTTTAATTCAAAGATGTAATTGGTTTGGCACAGTACTTTGCAAAATATAGGAAAGGTGTTTGGGCAATTTACTTATCTACTGAAAATAAATCTGGAAAAGGAGCCTTTCGCCATCACGGAAAGCGACCCCAAGCCACTTTTACTGATCATTAAAGGCAAGAGTAGCTACTAATCACATCGATGTTTTATTTTATTTAGATTTTTTTTTTTTCTACTAAGAATTGTTAAGAATAATAATTTTGACAAAGGAACGAACGAACAGAAAAAACTAATAAAGAGCAGGCGCGCCATGTTAAAACTCATTAATTTAGTTACTGTAATTCAATTAAACTATCGGACTATTATTGTTACAATTATAAGAACAGTAAGATTTGGCTATCGTCCACTGTTCCTAAAGCTGATATCAGACGCTTTACTGAATGCAAATGCGGTTCAGTCGAGTGAATGTCTATTTTTATTTAATTCCACATTCACACAGCGCCGAGTGTATTACCTAGGAATTAACTTTAATCTGCTCCTTTCAATGAATTTTTCAATTATTCGGTAGGCGAGTGAACGACGCTGAGCGCCGAAACCATACATGGATTTGTTCACTAATGAATTCATTTTTCGCTTTTGACGTTATACCTCGAGTGAAAGATGCCGTATGAAGACAAAATGAAAAAAAAGTGAAGCGTCTGATATCCGCTTAATCTCCCAACCTAATGACCCGACATTTTATTTCACTTTTAAATAGCTCGCATTTTTTTGTTTTTTTCCACATTGTTACGTTTGATCGATTAGAAAGATTTTTTCTTCATTTGAATTAGAATAAGATCTACTATTTGTGTGTATGATAATTGGTTAATATTTATTGTTTATTAAATAATTTGCGGATGTGGAGTGTGTCAGAGGGCTACATATTACGCGTTACAGATTACGATTTGCGACCTTTTTACTCGCCTTTGTACAGTAGATAAAACGAAACAATGACGTTTGCGGACGATTATGTCCATTTCTGAGTAGGTAATTAATACGTTCCCATGAAATCACTTCAGTCATGATAGAAAGATATTTGCATACACATAAATAAACAAGGATCGCGGTATCCGCAGGCGCATGAACAATGTGCAGGAAGTAGCTTAACCGCTTTTTGTTTTCAATCAAGTACTTTGATATTATTATAATGTTATTCCCATGACATTACATGAAACGCAGCATGTGTTAGCACCGAAACATTTCAGTGATTGTTGTTTACAATGTGCGGTGCATTAGCGGTTCTGCGCATTATTATAAGCCTCGTGAAGGTCTCTTCTCGTTGCGTTCTAGCATTGAAGACAAGATCGAGTGCCTTAAAGCGACAACGGCATTAATTCGATTGATAAACCTAAGTCGACGCGGGCAACGAAAGTGGAACAGGGTTTGTCAACATGGACCGTCAGCTGGCCCCGACGATAGTGCTTATCGCCCGCGGGACATAGTCCGCTCATTCACAAGCCTGTCCATTCATGCGCCTGCTCCCACCCCCAACTACGGACCAATATGGTCCTTAAGACGTTCATTAAAGGGTTTAAATTCGTGTGTGGAATGTGAGGGGGAGGTGGGGCGGGGGGTAATGTAGATCGAGGATATCGCGGGGTCAGCGCGGATTGCAGGCGCCCGATAAACGTCGATGGCGTCCAACGAGTCAACTAACAACCTAACACACACGGATACGCCACCGCACGCACACATGCACACCATCTAAAAATGTAACGCACATAGAATTGAATTATCACCCCATTAAATATTTTCAACATGAGTTCTTACTCTTGTGTCGATAAAGAAAATATGTCACAAATAAAAAGTTCAACTGTCCCATTCATTTGTTGCGCACGTGATAGTAAACTTGATAAGGGTTTGATGTAGAGTGTCGAAAACAGCGGCAGTTATTTTGTCATTTTATAGTAATTTCTCTATTTATATTATAGTGCAAGTACAGAAATCGCGCTTTTGATCTTTATTATGTCAGACTGAAGGTTCATAACTGGTAAAACTGTAGCATGCTGAAAACCGGTGTCATGAAATTATTTATTTATTTTATCAACATTTCCAATGACGGAACACGTTACTGTAAAACAATTCGATTTTTATGAAATGTTGATTATATATTTTTTTTTAATTATTGGGCATTCACTTCGACCGACTAAGAACGTCGATAAGGTATTAATAAAATCATCTCAAGTAAAATTTTGTTTTAAGCTGCCAGTATTTCATATTGAAATCAACAAACTACGTCACAAGGTAATAAAGAAGCTGTCAAATACATGAAACATTGTTTGTTTACTCCCTTGTGACATCATTTGAAATTCGAATCATTTGACAGCGACCGTTTAGCAGTCATGAGAGCAAAGTTGAGAAAAATGATTTTCTATGTATTTAATAAATGTTTTATAAAAAAAACTTTCAGAATTACATCAGCATTATCTATATTTTTAATACAGTTAAATACGTTATTGTCAAAACGGCATAATATGCGGTTTTATTTCAGGCCCAAGAGGTATCGGGTCACAATATCGGTTACGCCACCGATTGCAACTACCGCGTCACATGCAATGAGTAACAACGGTGGTCCAGAGTAAAGTCCTGCAAACCGTTTATGAATAGTAGGTAGATATTTTGTATTAGTCATTTACTCCACATAATTTAATATGCAGCATTGATTCATTGATCATGTAAAATCATGACACATAATATGTAGAATATGGTAACGAGTTCCGCTTAAACTTGCAGGAGCCGACCCCGTTGACTTCTGACATCGCTATGTACTGAATCATCTAACAAATAATGTATCATTCAAACTACGAGTGTCCGTTATTCGCGAGTATCAGTCATTCATGATTATGTGACACAACGCGAAGTATTTAAAACGATTTCATTGTGTCGTGCAAAATATACGACATTTTCCTACGCAATTGATAAAATGGATGGACTTGGATGTCCCCGCTTTGCGCGCAATCTGTAGCATTCTTCGCAATGCATTAAGGCTCAGATCATTATAAAATAAACTTTATGTTGAGTGACGTAAGGTTTTGTTTGGGTTGCGCCAATATCACTTAATCAGTGCGTATAGCGCTGTACAAATGATTGTTTTGATCTGCCGATGGCACTGCGTAATAACATACGTAGGTACATAGTGTAACAATGGTTTAAATTGCCATTGCAATATGTGTGGCGCCTAAGTGCAACACGATTAAGAATCCATCCGCCCTTACATGATCCCAGACCTATAACGTCAAATGGCACCGAAAACCGACAGCTAGAAGAATCAATGGCAAAGAGAAGGCCGTACCTAAGTATTCCGTACAACTGATAACAGGATTACAGATGGTTGATTGAAACTTCAACAATGTTCAGTTGATACTACGAATTCCAGGAAACCATTTTGTTCTCAAATAAGTATTAGAACAGACAGTGTAAAGACTATTACTACTACTATTTCTTCGCTACCAGAGCCAATACTCCTTATTGGCTCTGGTGGCGAAGAAATACTTCACTCTTATCATACTTTTGGGAGAACGCTCCAAGTTTAACAAATAAAACTCAGGTTGCAAGGTGTAACGAATGGAAATTGTGATTTAACCGCTTATTTAGACAATAGACCTCACAACCTAGGTAGTGTTCATGAGTGTCTTCATAGATACCTTGTCAAAATTGGTCAATCTTATTCAAGTATCTAGTAACAATTTTCAAACATAAATATACCATATAATATTCTGAATATAGCAAAAATGCCGATAGGAGAGAAAATAAATTAAGATTACGAAATTTAAGATCGACTCATCGTTTGAATTATTTCCATGTTAGGCACTACTTGCTTAGCTTAAGTTTTGCTGATATCGAAAAATTGCATAAAGCATCTAAACCCTGGCTGGAGGCACGCCTGTCACTCCTGTCACGTAGACCGGACGCCAACTTGACCAGTCCACAAAGGGTTCGATTCATGACATCATTTATTGGTGATGGTTTCAACGAGGGCTTCAAGCTTATCGACCAACAAAATCCAATGATTGTGGCACGTCACAGGCGCCATCGCTAAATTCTAACGAGTTATCAATGTAAACGGTTTGTTTACACAGTAAACCGTAATCTTATCCGGTGACCTCCTTAGACTCTCCCGTTTCAAAATTGTATCGTCGGTATCGTGTGGTGTCCTTATTACTGTCGCCGGAAGTGCGCGCTCGACTCGATCCGGCGAGCAAACGTTCATTCATGTTCTACGTATTTATTTAGTGGGCAACCGTACCTACCGCGCTCTTCAGATAATGACTTCAGACAGTTGAGGCACCTAGTTTGTTGCTTTATCTACACGATGGTACTTGAATGAAGGGGTGACAAATTCTACAATGCGTTGGAATGCGCTGTTTGATGACAAAGAAAGTTCAAAGTCCTCTGTTGCATGTGTGCGAAGGGTGATACGAATTGTTTATACGAGGACAGTTCTTGACAAAATGGAATTGTTTTCGAGGCCAGCTTTGTTTTATAAACTGTCGTTATAGAACTGAACTACTTGGTTAAATCTTTTTGATTGTATTTTAACAATAACCGCAAAACCTATTTAAGAACCTACTATTTTAGGGCAGAGTTCGACATCATTTAGCTTGTTATCATGGAGACAAAAGCTAGCATGCAATATAAGCCACCGATATCTATTTTTACAAGTATGTTTGCTTTCCAAGGTGTCGGTTGGAGCGGAAGTGGCGAGTAGGAGCGGGAGGAAAGGGACGCACGCGCAAGCTAATTGCCGGGAATTTCGGAGGTCGCCCGATAACCCGCGTCTGCACCGGAAGTCGATAGTGCTTTGATGTGTTGCGGTGGCGTCCGCTCCCCTATGTAATGTACTTTACTAATAAACGGCCACCTACTTGAGCCCGGAGCCTTGATCAAGGGCCACCAAATATGGCCAGTTCTGGATCCTTTATCAACACTGAATGCCACCAAATATAGCCAGTTCTACATTCAGATCTGTCTGATCTGACCTTAGGTCGCCCTGTTATGGTATCAGGATTGAATGCCTACGTTAGCCAGAACGACCATTTTGTGAGGAGGATAGCTTCAAAACTGCTGCAACTGTTTTATTTACATATGTGCACAAATTGTAGATACACATATTAGGCGCTTGGAGATGGAGTTGCCTTCACCAGCCGGATACACATACAGTACAATGTGCACGCATCCAGTCAGACCAATCTGCCGCAGGATCATCTGATTTTTCACGTAAGGGCATGTAAGGGGATTTTTTCGTGTAAGTTTAGGACGACACTCTAGATACTCATAATTTAGAACCACTTTTGAAGTTCTTTTAATGATTTATGGACAAACTAGGGAGATTCGCCGAATATGAAAATAGATTGATCATCTTAAGGAAGTTGGAAATCAAAGGAAGGGATACAAGATGAGTTAAGATAAAGAGTGTGTCATGTTTATACGGAATCGGATGCTGTGAATGTTGCACGGTTTTACAGCTGATGAGTCATGCCATGTGCAGGACGAGTGCACCGTAGGACCGCTGCACCGACGAGTCGAGATGACGTCATCATGAAAAATGGTACGAAGAGATAAGAAGGTATAAAAGATTTGAATAAATGTGTTGAGACCCTTAAGATAGAAGGGTCAACACTTATAGCAGCGAGGTGATCATCGCCGCTTGTGAGTAATTACGCATCGCTATGGTGTACGTTAGTCTTAAATGAAAACGCGAATATCCTTTTCAGATGCCTTTCGTTATGTGGTACAATAAAAATGCTTATACCTACCTATTAGTTTTCTTCAGAAATTAAGCATATCTTTTAGTAGAGCAAACGGAGGGTTTGTTCTCTAGACTTTTCAAAGTATATTTTGTCAACCTTTATATATAGTACTCGTACGCTTGGTTTGTCTTATTTCCTGTTTTTCGGTAAAGGTACACGGGTTTTTGTTGTTCTTGTTGTTGTTCTCTACCTGTTGTAGTTGGGCTGGCGGTCGAGAAACCCAGTGGTCGCGGACCTTGTGCGCCTATATGGCAGCATGTGCGATCGTGGGATCAGCCTCACTTAGTACCTACCATAGGACCGATTTCACCGATTAGACGACCGATGTGGCGCGGCGGGCGTAGGTCCGCCTGTGACGCAGGAGGTCGCGGGTTTGATTCCCGCCCTGGGACAAATGTTTGTACGATATACAAAGGTTTGTCCCGGGTGTTCTGGGTATTTGCTATGTATAATGAAAAATATCCATCTATGTAATGTATTGTGTTAAGTATATCAGTCATCTAGTATATCCATAACACAAGCTATGCTTAGCTTGTGTCTAGATGATGCTGTGTGGATTGTCCAGCATTATTTATTTATTTATAGGTACTATGTGAGGTTGATCCCACGACTAGGCACTGCGGGCTGATACCAGTCAAGGTTGCGCGCGATTGTACGAGTATCTCCCGGGCCCCCGACTCGTTTTACTGGTAGGAACCGTGAGATTTTAGTTGGTTAGAACCCGACATAACAACCTGCTCTCCCCAGACGGATGATGCCCCACGCAAATGTAATGATCTACCTGTTGTACTTTTAGCCTCACTACCTTCCGTATCCATAAATAGTATGTGTATGTACCATAAAACGGGGTGAATAGAAACGCAGGGGTGAGTAGAAACAAAACTTTGAAAGGCATTTTCGCTTTAGTTTAACATTGTTTGTTACTACAAGGACTCTTATTTTTTTAAGGAATTGAAATGACTAATTTCTACACCTTGTCAGTAATTAATTATGTTGAATCAACGATTAAATCTCACTTAAATTTTTGTTTCGATTCACCCCGGCTTTTCTATTCACCCCGTTTTACTGTATCTACTCATACAAAACAATGCTACAATGTTACATCAAAAAATGAAGAAAAGCGCTACGCTGTTTAAGTCCTATTGATTTGTAAGTTAGGTTATTTCATTTTATAGGACTTATCTAAACTCCAGCTTAGGCTATCATAATGCGAACAATATACACAAAGTTATAAATATAGCTCTTATCGAGTTATAAAAGGAAAATCGTAAGGTTTCAGCGACGTCGTGCGCACGCGCTGCTGTACTGACTTCCCCGGGGGAATACCAGCCACATCCCGGTAAATTACACGAACGTCGTTTCCGGGACATAATTATACGTCAATAAGTTGTTCCTATTGATAGATATTATATTCCTTTTGTAATGCTAATTGGCTAAAGTTAAGTGTTGCGAAGGCGATTGTTTTGTTAAACTATTTTGTTATTTTTTGGGGCCAGTAGGTAGATTTGTGGCGTTGACGAATAAGTACAGGAAAAAGTCGTTTGGTTTCTATAACAGTTTTAATGTCGTTTGATTGTAGTTATTATTGCTTGTGGTTTGAGAAATATGTTTGTAAAAACAGGAAAATAATTTAAACTGGCAGGTAACCTGAGGTTGCCATGCCAAGCTATCGGAATAATATTTATTAACAAAAATGCACAGGCCTTATCAGTGTGCTACAAAAAACAAGTGTCGCATCAGTCCGTGTGGACCCTTAGATGACAACCGCTTGCGTTTCATGAAATTCATTCGGTATTCCATCAGTCAAACGGAGGGCGGAGATGCATGTTGAATAAGATTTTAGTTTGATACTACAGTATCGTTGTAGTTATGACAGTCTAATTTTAGTGCTAGGTATATACACTCGTATATACACGGAGAAAATTATTTTTTTCTCCAATTTTTCTTCCTTTTGTTACAAGGCTCTGGCGAAAATGTCCCAAGTGGCGGCTACAGCACATCTCAGAAGAATTGACGTTAATGAAACAGATAACAAGTACATTGAGTAACGGACTTATGAAATTTCGTCACATTTGTATGATAAAAAATCAATTTGTGTCAGCCTGTTTAACCTTTATTATCAAAGGCCGTGTGGTTTTGCTCTAGAAAACTATTGGAGGCGATAGTGCATCTTCTTCTTAAGGGGAAGAGGAGGGGGCTAGGTCTTTAATTAATGTAACACATTTTAAGCAGCTAGACTACTTAATTTTGCGGTAAAAATGCTATGTAAGTACTCTATTGTTACCATGACGGTCGAATAGTCCATTTCGAAAAAATGATTTTTGAGTGTCAATTTCTGAAAAGCCTTTTCCCAACTGTATTGGGATCGGTTTATATCTTTACCGGATGCAGATGATGCCAGTATTTTCCATGGTCTGTCTGACCTCCAAAACCCAGTACCGATTGTCAGTCTGCGGCTTTCTGATGAGGAAATAGTTTTGAATGTGAAGTGATAACTATACCTGGAGAATTTTACGGTTTTCTATTGACCACCATTTCCTAATAACTTTCCAGTGTCTCCAATAAAAATAACGCTTAACATTTGACTTGTACATTTGTATTATTATCTACATCGTCAAACCTTCTAACCGGTAACCGTAAGTGGCATATATAAACACTATCGAAGCCGCTACCAGTAGATACGGTACCGAAATCTCTGTTCAATCCAATATTTTTTAACCTTATCTCTTAAGTTGTTACATTTAAACAAATACGATAAGGGAACGGTAACCAGCTCCTACTTACGAAAAGTGTACCAACCGGATGTAACGTAGTTCTAATGACAATGTTACAGTTATCGGTGGCCAGATCTAACCAATATTAATTTTATATTTAATGATACTAAAGGCCTGTTTCAAGTGTCCGGATATGGGTATTATCTAGAAGATAAAGAAAAAAATGGAGCAGTTTTTATGATATTGTCTGCCAGGTAGGTTGAAACTATAGATCACAGCAAAGCATCGGAAAGCAAAGCAAAGCATCGCATCGTCGTTGCTTGCTGGCGATTCCGAGTTCTGTGGTTAAAATTACGAAGAGCCCATCGGAATAAAAATACTTCTTATTTTTTTTTACCAAATCGGTGATATGTTTATGGGCCCAGTGTGGTGGCCACGACCAATCACGGTATCAGTAGAAAAGTTAATAAAAGTTGGTAGAATTTCCTTTCTAAATACAACTAGGATCTTCTTTTTCGGACATATTTTGAAGCCTTTGCGGATTCACATATAAGTGAGAGGAGTTTAGGACTTCTTACAGCCATCAAGAAAGGCAGACAATAGCAAAAAGGTCGCAAGTTGTATCAACCTGTATGTGACTGGCACGACCTCAGCTGTACGGTGGAAAAGAGAGACAGGATCTAGGGCAGCGGCTTGCAACTGAAGTGGTCTATGTCCGGCATTGAACAAATAAAGGCTGGGGAATACCGGGAGTCTTTCTTACCGACGTTACCAAAAAGTCAAAATACCTTTTTTTTTTAAAGAACGTTGCCCTACACTCGGAATTTCTCCTGTATCGTGGGTACCTGTATATTAAATTCGTATTCGTCGTACTTTATAATATTTAAACTACCCGCGCATTAACATAGACGCATGATTTGAGAACTGTGGTAGTAACTCTATGGAAAAGGTTGAAACAATGGAAGGATAACGGTAAGGTTTTGTTGATAAAGAAAATATTAGAAATAAGAACAATAGAGGAATTTGTGGAACAATATCTATAAAAGTTTTTTCTCTTTTCAGGTATATTTTTTGCTTCTTTTAGCTTTTTAGTGTTAACTTACTTAAGTTTTTTAAATGTAAAGCATCGTGATTGTGACAACACAATTTGATGGTTGCATAGAATGTAATAAAACACATTATATGGTAAGTACCAGTAGGTTAAACGGAAGCATTCTAAACTAAAACAGGGTTCCGTACTATGTAGATAAATAATACTTGTAGAAATATTCCAGTATATCAGCAGTGACAATATGAATAATTTCAGCGGGACAATGTAAGTACGACACAGATGTTGATCATTTGGAAACTTCCGAATTATAAACGTGTGTTCCGTTAGTTAATAATGTCCAAGCTAAATCGGTCACCTAACCACATTATACAATGTCATGGAAATTCACAAAAATAGGAGATTTCAGCAATAATTTCGTGACATTGGCTAAAAATACCGATCACCGACACGATCGGGCTCATAAAAGAAGATGGCCGGGTACTGTAATCAATGAATAATCCTCATCTTGAGGTAGGTAGGCATTTAGTCGATATACGTTCTATGAACAACGTCCATCGAGGTATATTTACGAAAAGTATCAGCGCCAAATTATATAGACCTCACATAAATGTCAACAGTGTTCCCAAACGATCGGTACAATATACTTAGGAACCCGTAACTCCAAACCATCGGTGGTATCATTAGCGATTGTTGTAAGTACTTGGGTAATAGTCGTGCATTCTCGTCGCCGCTCGCTTTAATTCGTCGAGGTGTCAAACAATGATGTCCACGTTTGTAAGCACGCATCACAATTATCAACGACCTATTTAGAACGCATAATTAGTGTAGGTACGTGCATTACGTAGGAACGGATCAACTAATCGCCGTCCGATAAAACGCGGTTGTATATAAGTAAGGTCCCTGTTTGTTTTGAAGTCAATTGAATCTAATTACTTTGAAATACTTATCGGTTGATAAATGGGAGTGGTGCCAAATGTCTCACTATTTAAGTGGGAAATACTTACTTAGTAGTTTGTCATCCCTTGTTTGCTTAATAAGATGATTACTATAAATTTTACAAAATCAAGGTGCCTCATAGAGACCCTAATTACTTACCATCGATAGGTTTTTAGGGCACCTGAAACAAAAACAAAACATTATTTTAGAAGGATAGACACAGACTGTAGGAAGCTAGCGTTAGGTATGAATGCTAAGTCTTCAGAGGTACAAACATGTCACATCATTGTCTTTGCGTGTCAGTGTAGGAAGGGCTGGAATTGATCTCGTATCCATCTAGTCTGGGCGCCGTTCCATGCTCCAGAAACTGTGGCAGTGGGCCGTCGGGTAGACAGTTTGCAATTAATCGATTACAATAATTGGATTACGTGATGACGTAGTGACAGCTGCGCAAGCGCCGCCGCTGTATGCGCAGGTGTCTGTGTGACGCGCTCTTTGAGAAAATCAAAGGAAAACCCACGCGCTCGTCTCGCGCTACAATCGACACGTTTTCATTTGCAAAATATTGGTGTTACCACCTGTAATCCGGTTATAATAATGTATTCTGCGCTCGGGGCGTCGACTTTGTTACTTTTTTTAACGAACATGACGCGAATCGTTCTCTGTGTGAGCTGTATCATTAACGTTGTCATAAAAATAGGGAAAATGCGAATACATGATGAACTAAAATAAACATCTATTGGGTTGTCAGTCATTGTCTAAATCTGCGTGCGCATGATAATAGCAATTCTGTAAAAAAATAGTGTAACAGTTCATAATCATATATGACGTAAAGCAGCTATATCTATAGTCAATTGATTAAAACATTATCATCATCGTCATCACTTAAGCCAAAAGACATTCACTGATGAACGAAAGCCTCTCCAAGCGTCGCCTGATTGACTGGTCCTGTGCTTCTCGCTTCCAGTGGATTAAATAAAAACTGATCAAGAGCGAGTCGGGCGGGTTCGATTAGGGTTCCGGCTAAATTACACTGAGCATTGTATAGGACGGTCGTTGGTCTGCCGTAATTACTGTGCCTATAAGCCCGCGCGTGCGCGTAATTAATATACCTGCGCTAGTTCTAACCCCACAGGTAGGTACATCGAAATGACATGTCAAGGGAAAAATATAAACTACACTTTAGGTATGATTCAGCTGGCGCTTACTATTTGATAAAGATTTAGTACTGAATAGTCCTTCGCAAATAGCACCTATTTTGTTTTTATTTTTAAAATTTACTGCTACAGTTACCTTCTTTAAAACATGGATTAATATCCTTGTTAACCTCATTTTGTATATTTCACATCCTCAAGACAGAATCTGTTCCTAAGAAAAATATTGTTTTTTCCAATGGTAAGTATGATTGGAAAACAATTTCAACATGACATATTTATTTTACCTTGTTTACATTAGGAACGACCGTAATTAAAAAAATATTCTTTAAGTTTTTGCAATACTAAACTAACATTTAAAAACAACCATGGCTTACTCACTGCATTAATGCACAAGTGACTGTTTGCCTTGGGTCATGCACATCATTGACTTATCCTTATCTGACTCACTATATCCGCTGAGTCATATCATGCGAAAATCTACCTTTGAATACCAGAATCATTAGCATTATTGCATATGCTTTACACCATATTGCGATATTGTGACAATCCCATCCTACAAGACGACCCTCTCTTATTAAGCTACGGTATTGCCAGGTTCTTATCCACTAGATATACTAACGAATAGTTTGGATGGCTCTGGTCGGACCCTTTGAGAGTAAGCAATTCGTTACTACAACCTTTTTTCACTTTAAAAGGAAAAGCAGATTACGCTACGTATACTTTATTAGAATTCAGGCATTAGGCTGGTCTGTAATAATGGTCTGACCTGATGATGACATCAGGTCAGACCATACAGTAGACCATATAGTGCAGTGCTTTGAACATATGAATGTTCAAAGCACTGCACTGGTAGGTTCCAATAAACGTTCTGGTCTACTTGGGCAGTGACAGGCGGGTAAAGCCGTCGTAACCCAGCCAGGTCGTTGTTTAAGTATTATTCAAGGTAGAATGCAAGCCCGCCAGACTACTCCCAATCACTGCAATTCCTGAAAGCCACAATCAATAGCACCACTGTTGATTCTAGCTACCACCACAAAAGTGTCGAGTCAATGAAGCTCGACGAGTCCTGGAGAAACGACTTGGAAACGCAACGAAATTAATCAGAAAAGAACAGTGGAGGAGTCAGAAAAGATTAAAGGTAGAAAAAGCTAACAGTCAGAAAACAAGCCATTTGTTTTGGTTGTATCTTGCAGAAAACATTAAATTGACAAGCGTTCGTTCTCGTCCGATTTTAAGATAACTGTTAAGGTATCTAGAACTCCTTTATGGGAGGATGAAGCGATGACACGTTGGAAGAACAATAGTTATGTATAAATGTAGAATATTTACAAAAAACTCTTTATCTCAAGCCTCAACTGAATTCAATCTTACTTATTCAGGAAGCTTGACACATTTTCTACGGTTAGTCGCTATGATTGGGAATTACGAAACTCACGAAATTTATGGATAGTTGGTCCTAGCAGAGATTACTGATAGCTTCGAAAGGCAATATTGGACGTGTGGGATCAGCAACTTTTAGTGCTGATAGTTATGATTTGGGAAGCTTGTTAATGGACGTTTACTTAATATACAAACTTTTTAGAAATATGTACCTATATAATTTCGCTTTAATTTTGCAGCCAATCCTCATAACGACATTGCAAAAACCAAGAAGGAAACCCATCAACAAGAGCGTGGAGACACTGAATCTTAAGTTCGTCACCTAGAAATGGCCATTTTTATTCACAAGCTAGACTTTAAAGTTGAAGTTTAGGTCCTAATACCTACCTATTAGCGCCTACTCCATCAATGGATGGCCATCTATGTGTCAAAGCAAGTGACTAAATTGGGTCTTCTCCCTATTCAGTCAGTATTATTATAGTACCGTTCAGAGATTATGAGGATTTACCCCCTATATCTAGGTTCTGGTCTAACATCCAATAGTACATGCCCCCTTTGAAGTCACTGCGCCTCGATCTTCTACGCAAATTATTAACGGGTTGACGATGAAGAGCAAGAAACTACGAAAAAGACGGAAAGTGAGGTTGACAGTCCACACCCCAGATGGTAGGAGAGCGAGTTCCCATAGTTTGTGGAGATTATAGTAGTTCAACATTCCGAACAAGTCGAGTAATTAACTGAAGGTCGCTGAGGGACTCTGAACCTATAGAAGGGTTCAAGTGAGGGACGATTACAAAGTGGGCAAGGGGGAATTATACAGGGTGCATCACAGCTGCTGGTATTACCACAAGCTATTTCAATGTATTTCCCTAATAAGTACAGAAATATTATAAATATAATACTAATGTGACATAAAAAACATCTCTGAAGTAAAACAGATGTTACCTAGAATACCTACATAAAAACAATAAGGTTTAATTATTTATAGTCTTCTATCTGGGTAACCATGGGTTAAAAAAGTATCTAGATGAGGTACCTAAATCTCATTTACTTGAAATAATAAAAGAATTAGATTTAAAAAGCAGTGGTGGCTTGAGAGCAAATTAAATAAGTTGCTGTAAGTACCTATTACCTACTTACATAAAGATACACTTATTTAAACGGTCTCGGTTGTTTTAAACAAAATGTTAAAATCATTCTCATTTAAAAAATATAAGTACCAAAACAGTCAAAAATATTCATAAGATTCCTTAAATGCATGATTATTTTCCTCTAACCATGTGAAAATACAATTCTTCATGGGGTATGTACAAATGTGATGACAAACCATTTTTTTTAAATTTTATGCAAGTAATATATATTTTTTTTAATATTATTATATTATAAATATTTAAAATGCACCTTCGGATTTTAATTTCAAAACAAAAATATTTTTAGTCAATTTAAATAAATTAAATGACATAAATGACGGACGCAGGTTGTATTGCGCGGCGTGCGTGGTGTATGTGTGTGTCTGTGTGAGCGTGCGCATGTGGTAGAGCGCTCGCGCCGGCGCGCGGTAGGTATGGTGAGAGGCCGAGCGGGGGCGCTCACACACACAGCCGCGCGCCGGCCAATCGCCGCGCCTCTCACATGCACACTACCGCACACCCGCTATGCCATAAACCTAGTTTTCTTACGAAAAACGAATTCATTTTGTGCACGTTTAGGGTTCGGGCGCCCCCGCGCACGCCACCCGCCCTCACAACCACCACCCTTCACGACTCCACGCCTTCGGAACACGTAGAAAAAAAAACACAAATATTCGCACTCTGACCGACGCCCTCCGGACTTCAACAAATTTTCAGCATTTTACCTGAACTTTTTTCCAGGGTTGTTTTACATATTCGAGAAGCTGCTGAAACGCGCTTTCGAATGAGTAGAAATAGATTGAGAACACAAAAAGGGGGAATGAAATGCTCCCTTTTGAACTCTACATATGTTCCGAGTGTTCTATTTTGACCCGGAGGAAAAATATTTGGCTTTTTATAAATTATTTTGTTGAAGGAGATCCTGTAGGATCATTTCGCGAAATAAAATTAGCAGTAAGTTAATTAATATAATCGTGCAGGCGGAGGCGCGGGGGCCCGCCCAAGCGGCGGCGGCGCGGGCGCGGGGCGGCGGCTTCACTGCGCCCTCGCACTCGCACATAAGTGCTAAAAAAAAACTTTCTCACCCCAAACCTTTTGCCGCCAATGTGTAGGCGCAAGTCTATACATCACTTTTGTAAAATAAAAGCTGTGAAATATTCGCGCGTATTACGAGGAAAATTGGTGAAAATTTTCCGACCTCACGGTGGGTTTGACGTCGAACCCGCGACTACCACCGTAATGAGATTTACAAAAATCAACTAAAATTAAAGTATAAAATTCTATTATTGCATTTAATGCATAAAAAGTTAGAATTATGTACAGGAATGCGGAATATAATAAATTATAGCTATCGGGAGTGTCTCTGGCGCCGCACCGACAAAACGACTCTACGTTGGTCGATATTTTAAAATTATTGGTTCCTAATATTTGCACAAAATGTACATTAATAGATAGTCCATATGATGTAGTTGTGGGAGAGCGCATAAAAGTGCAATTCATTGTGCGCATGTCCTGAGCGCAGCGGGTCTGCGCCCCGAACGTAACGCATCGGCAAAAAACGCACGTTATTCGATGTTCAGGGTATTTACAATAGATTTTCGTTTCTTTTTAGGTCCCGACTATTTTATTTAGATTTAGATACACGTAATTTTAAATGTTATATTAAATTAGTTAATAGTTAAACTCTATGGGATAATGATTGGCGGCATTAGGCGAAAGATTTTAAAATTTCCTAATGCGCCATTTGTCGCACGTCGGTCTAAATTGCCCAATTTATTTATTTCTAACTTCAACTATTCCATTGTGTCACGTAAGAACACAGTTCATAACTAATAAAACATTATAAGATGCTTTAAATTTTCTGGACTAGGTAAATGCGCTCCTTTGAGAAAAGTGTGCCATTTGGGCAAAAATCCTCAAACTAGAAATAACTTACAAGTAAAAAAACCGGTGTCTTGTTAACTTAAACACAAACTAAACCAACCAGCGTGTGAACAATACTTAGGTTCTTAGTTGTAAATAGTAGCTGTTCTGTTCTTAAATAAAGTTAAGCAAAGGAAATATTTTAAAGACTGCTTATATTTAAAATACAGTCGGTACTTGAATATTAAAAAACCTGGTGAAAAGTCCAACTCCAATACAACTTCAGTAAGTATGGTTTCATTAATACTTAGAGGCCGTTACCTCAGTAACCTTTGAAAGCCTTCCATAGACCATAGATATTGCAGAAAAGAGAATTTTAAAGAGACCATTCTATTTCATAGTAGATATTTATTCGGCATAAATCCCAATATGGGCTGTTATTGAAGACGGTTATATAAAAATAGGTGGAACATTCTGTAGATTTTATGATATGTTTGTCCTTACAATATACTTAAATGTAGGTTTTAAGTTAGTCTTAATTCCCACAATTAACAAATTGGGTTTTTCAAGGAATGCTTAACAAATACACTAAATATACTAAGTCATTTAAAACAATAAATAAGTGTGAATGAGTTTTGTTTTGGGGCTCGTATATAAAAATAGGCCAAGGAATGTTATCAGCGGTTGTCGGTGTGGGTGAGATTCCCGGAATGCCGGGAACTAATCCTAGAGGCGCGAACACACACCGCCTCCGTGACGCCTGTGCCACCGGCTGCGCTAGCGCAACATACAACACCACAAATTTATACAAGGATTTTAAGAGGTACTTTTTCTGAGCGAGGAAAAATAATCGAGAGGTCTAGAGATCATGGAATAAAAATTGACTGAGATATTTTGCAATCATTTTGTTGCGGATTTTGGTGTGGCAGAAATTGTTGGTCGGTGAAGTCAAATGGTAATTAGTAGATACTTATTGCATAGAACCGTTAACCCTGTCACTTCAATTATTATTTGAATTTTTATACTAAGAATCTGAATTATTATTATTTTTTAGACAAATCGGTTTGCTATTCCGCAATACCTTATTATCATTCTTAGGTGTTTAATACTAAACAATGCGGATATATGACCCTTGGAAAACAAATAATAATAAGTAGGTATAAGTATCTACCTAATGTGTAATTAAGAACTTATCATAAAAAAGGGTGGTTTTGTTTCGCAAAACATCGCAATACAATAGATAAAACTCGCACTAAGAAATCGCTAGTCTATTCGCACTCAGCTCTAGGACTTAACTCAAGTTGCAAGTAAGTATATTAGAGAAAGCAAACACAGATAAGTCAGGAATTCATTAAAAAAGCTTGAACGGTTTGTTTTGAGAACACTTCACATTAGAAAATGTGTTTATGTTTGCCGTTGAATTACAAATTGTTATTTACCATTCTTGGAATACGGGCCCTTACCATATTAAAAGAACAACCAACAGAATAATTAGACAGACAGCCACTTGTCCTGTAATCCCTACTTCTGACAACGATTATAATCGCATAGAAAAATTATGAACGCGCACGTTCTTACAAGAGAGCTACATAAAATGTACATGCTTGGCACACCATTGCAAGTTGGCGCTGTAGATTAGCCGCTTACCAAAGAAATGAACACAGACGTGGATGCAGATTACATGTAGTACAAGTGCCTATTTATACGATGTGGATAAAATTAATTATCATACAGTGGGGAGTAGGAAGGGGTGGAGTGCGATGACCCCGGAATGGGGGCCACTGCCTTGGCAATTGTTATTTTTTAATTTATCATGTGCAGGTGCCGAGTGGAATTTAGACGGCATTTTATTTTACAGAATAATAAATTAAATAGAGACTATAAAACAGGCCAGGTGGAGTTTTTTTGTTGTAATTGATGAAGAAATTAGCCTTCGATGAGTATTGTGGGATTGTGCGCACGCGCTGCGTAGGTACCCACGGTTTATAGAGTAGTTACACGTTGCACCTTTACACGTGGCGTCAAGGTGTCGTATAGAAATGCTCTGCCGCCAATAATACGAGCCATGCGTGTTTGTGTGTTTAATTATATTAATAATTTAGCTTATTTTATTGCCATCAGATCACTATCGTATCATATTTTAATACCAGATGGAATTTTATTTCACTATTAATAACGCAATAAGTGGTATTTCAAATTTTAGAAGCTGCAGTAACTGTTGGCAGTTTAGTACCCAAATATGTATTTTAATGAATAATTAATTAACTAGTTTTTTAGTTATTAATTGAAATATGGACTTAGTGGAGCCCACCTGTAGATCTGAACCACCTGTTTGGGTCGATCCAGACCTTCTTCATTGTATGCCTACTTAGCAAAAAGGTGTAAACAATAGAGCATTTAAGAATTATAAATAATTCTACACTTATTGCTACTTCATTTGTTTTAACTTTTTTAATTTCTTTGTGTGTCTTATAAGTGGCAGTTGCTAGTTAATACTTTTCCGTGCGACTGTACGCGTCAAAGGTCTGTTTAACGAACAAAGGTCCCTTTTAGCTAATTAAACGTGGTTTTTAACTTTATGGACATTATTAATGTTTAGTGTAGCTCCTTGTTTCCAAAACTTTACTTCAAAAATGTTTTTTATTAATTTGAAACCAGCAGGAGAATTGGGAAAATTACCTTTTCCTTACACAAATAAGGTTTAAATTCGATCGCCGATCAACTTAAGCAAATAGGAACTCTTCGTTAATTATAACGTCAGTAATTAAGTAAGACTTTTATTGCTGTCCTTGGCTTACCCAAGGGAAGCGAAGGGCGGAAATAGAGTTTAGACACACGTGTTCCACATGCGACGATAACGATGCTTTATACTACTGCTGCCAAATATTTCTGATACTAATAACTGAAATAGTACCTTACAGTGTGATGATAAAGTTTGAATTTGTTTAAAGGAGGGTCCGGGTACAGCCGATAACAAAATGCATAGTTTGGTGACAAAGGGAAAATATATTGTCATTGTAAGCGGGTAAGTAGAGGAAAATGATACCATCGAGTAAGTAGATAGGTAGGTAGGTGCTGCACGTGGAAGCCAATTCCGAGTAGTTCCAAGTAACTGAGTATGGAGCTAAATACCTATAGCGTGAGCAAGTGCTGACGCGGACTGGCCGTGCGAAGTATAATATCAACTACGTCGCCAACAATACCGTACTATCATGTTTTCCTTGTTGTATTCATTACATTTTTGTTTCTAATCAGGATTATTATTTATGCAGACATACGTGTAGGTATGAGGTACAGTCCTATTGGCAACTTTTTGCAGATGAAAAACTTTAAGTTAAAATTAAGTAAGTAGTGAAGAAAATACGCCGATTTCAGATCACCTGTATGTAAGATACTGCGCCGATCCCAAACAAATTTTGGATTTTGACACGGCTGAAGAATTGTGTTCTATACGATATTTTAAGGTATGAGAAGGTATCTGCTTATCGCCGGGAGAATAATAAGACACACTGAAACGACTGAAAGCTGGAGAACCCTTTACATTTTAAAACAAGGTGCGTTTCTGTCTTCGTAGCTCTCTGTTTGGGGACTTATTTTTTTATTTTCTGCAATATTAGGTTTAAGTTTTGAGCCATTTTCAGGAATTATGTGCATGTATACAAAAATAATGTCCCTTGAAACATTACTTAGTTATGGCGATATACTAAGAAGTAGAATTCATTTCACATTGCCATCAAACGTACCTATTTTGGCTCGCTTACGTTTATCTAATACATTTTACGATAATTCAATTTTAGGCATAATTTTTACTAGATATCCAAATCCTAGGCTAAGATAAAAAAGTACAAAATAAAATACATAAACAGTTAAGATAAGATTTAGAGTGACTAATAGATGAATAATATACTACCTATTGATTGGTCCCACATTGATATCATTCGTTATCTATGTATAGATGCAAATCGCTCAGGCTGGCAAATTTTCGATATCTTTATGTATTCGATAAAAAACAAAGATAGTCGGTAAATAAGGTGTCGTTAACAACAATGCCTAGGTATATAGCCGCTAATCTCCCGCCTACTGTTACCTATCTCTTAAATACATACTATACTAGTATAAATAAGTACCTAACACTGATAATCTATTTTATCTATCGGCACAGGATATAATTTGAAATCTAGATGTGCGAACAGAACTAAAACATGCCTCTTGAAGACGACGGGTGTTTGCAACACAAATGTGGCCAGTCGTTGAGCGTTGCGATACATGTTTCGCGTTGCACATTGGCTGCTAATCGTTAGGCGTAGCACCGTGCTACGCGTTTCACTAGTCGTGTGCTACGAGCTACGTGCTACAAGTTACGTGCTACGCGTAACGTTGCGTGCTAAGCGGCTCAACCGCTACGGTGCAACGTCGGATAGGATTACTTTACAGTGGGCAGTTCCATGTTGAATTAGTTAAATGAAAATCCATCATGTTGCTATGTTATTGGAAAATAAGGAGCAACCTTTCGAGTAGTTTATTTTTATTTTTATTGTGGTTGTTACGCGCTCTTGTGATGAAAATAAAAGAAATGATTAATGACTTATTGTTAAATGAACATATTATAAAAATAATTCAAAATCCTTTTATCTTGATACTGATATTGAGCTTAAGAAAATTCAAAGAACAATTAATTTCCAATACCTATGTATTATTTTGAGAATCATCTTGAAAATTGTGATTAGGTACCGTGAAATACAGACTGTGAGAAAAAAACCTTATGGCCATCCAATTTTTTATAGTCAATGATGTAGTAAATCATGATTAACTGCAGCTACTCTTGATATTTTACATTTAAGTGGGGAAGACATTTGAAATAGATTTTCTTGGTATTTAAAAGGTATTAATTTGAACTAACTAGGTATTAGATAGAACGTTAATAGCTCGTTTGATATCAAAGTATGTTAAGATAGATGTTTAAATTGTTCATTTCAAGTCGTGTATAATTTCTAATTTGCCAGTAGGTACAAATATAGCGATGAATCAATGGAATAAAACTCACAAATGAATGCTCGGTGTGACCTTAAATAATATTTTTTGTTTCCTGGTTACGTACAACGGTAGTTTAGGTATACACAATGTGTGCGGAAAATGAGATTGGTAACTCATTAAAACAAAACTCTTTACATTTGCGTGGTGGTTCCAATTAAAACAATAGATTGCGAGTAGGTGCGTAGTCAATTTCCCTAATCGGTCGGCAGTGTGCGCGTGCGCCGGCTACCTACTTGGGGCCGCGAGGGTGCCGTTACACGCGCTGACACGCCTCCTAACGCACACCACACATTTAAATATCCAGTATTAATTCATAATCATATCATTTCTCATTAATACTGAATCTAATTCTCACGTCTCCACCCATCTTGTTTGCCTAGACCAACATAGCTGGCATACTTTCAGCGAGCTCAACGACAGGCACTGAAAACTTTTCTCGGAAAGTTCGGCCTCCTTACGCACACGCGGCTGCGTGAACCAATGGTTGTACATATATAAAATACACACATATATATGAGCAGTTACACGCACACATGTGCACATGCGCCCCGTAGGTATGTTTCTGCCATTTTGCGAGGATCGCACAGAGGCCTCAAGAATAAACGTTACATTGCGTGGAATGTTCTCGTCGCCGCGGTAACGCTCTTTCATGACAGGTCGTGTATGAATTGTAATTGAAGGAAATATGGATGATAATAGTGACCAGTAAGTCAGGTAGTGTGAGTGGGATCTATAGATCGTAGACGCGCGCGAGAGTGTGCGTGAGGCCCACCAAGTGCCACCGACGAGGTTATCAATTTATGAATCGTAAAGTAAAAAAATGCGCATAAATGCGTACTGCGATCATGAATCCTCTCTGATCACGAACATGTAAGTATTATTTACAACCCGTGACGTAAGTGTCAGTGTTTGAACCGAGCCGGTATCAACGGTTCAGTATTAAGGACACGGCAACGTTTAGATGTAATCACGCATCTCCTATCCTACTTAAAAAGTATTTATTTTTTTGAAGATTTAAAAATACTTGGAACTTGACTGTTTCTTAAGAGACAATATTTGACAATCACAATACATTTAGACCTGTACCGTAGGTATTTTTTTATTACAGGTTGATAGTTCAGTGTCCCAAGCAGTCTAAACTTTATTTGCACTTTACGACGCTGTAACAGGGTGTAAAATAAGAGCATAGGGATTTGACTATCCTCTCATTTTATATAGATCCTGATTATAAAATTATAAGTTAAAATAATTACCATTCTTGTTTCAGTATCAGAATTATTCCATTAATTTTAAATAAAAAAACTAAAAGTGGCTCTTTATTGTATTCTTAAAATACATGAGATCGTAGGATGATTACAGAGATTACTAAAATATGAACAAAGTTGCATAATGGCTTGTATAGTTTCAGTAGATCAGAGAGCTTTGGATGAAACCATGTCTGAAAGCGTTCAATTTATTTTATGACTAATAGATTGATCGTTCAATTCTAATACAGTTGCCAGATTTATTTATAATTTTTTGCAGGCGAACTTTCATTCCACCTTAGTCTTCGACATTGATCAGTAAAGTTCTAACAAGCATGGACCTCAGAGGAAAACATCAAATTGTCTATAAATAGAACAAGATGCGAATTCCACAAAGTAGCTCTACTCGTATGTTATCGCAAATGAAGTGTGACAAAGTCGAACGTGTTGCAGGAACGCGAGCACGGTTAGAGGTTGCATCGCTATGCAGCGGCGGGCGGCGGGCAGCGGGCGGCGCGGGCGGCGCGGGCGCAGGCAGCGAGCGGAGAGCGCTGCGACTGCGACGACCGCCGGAGGAATGCGACAGGTAACCAATTCCAGGAAGGCCGCGGCCCGTTACCGCGCCGAATATCTCCGGCAGTCAAACGCGCCGACAAGTGCGGCGGCCACTTGCGACAACACCGTCCGATGCGCCCGCCCCACCCCGCCCCGCGCACCCCGCGCCCGCCACCTGCATTCCACACGACATTGAGTTAGAAACCAGTCAAACGGACTCAGCGCATTCTATCCGCAGTACCTGCTGCACGCACCCGGACCTCCTTTGCCTAACATCGCTGTACTATCTGTACTTCGCCCACGACACGACACTAGATGACTGTGAACCTGACTGGACGCACTAGCTATGACTCACATCTGAGACCTACGGGGACGTAGTCGGCAATCGATATCGGAATGAGTTCAAACTTGTGCGCTCCGAACGGAAACGGATGCTTATTATGTTATTGCTTTTTTAATTCCGAAAACTGATAATAAACTTTTGTGAACCCATTACGGAAATGGACGGCCTGCAATGATGACATAGATACCCATTAAGCCGGGTACTTAGCCGCCTGCATACTTCGTTTTAGGAAACACGTCGCGCGCACATTTGCCACGGTCTCGATACCTGCGTAAAGCACTTTAAACACCCATTAAGGAAACATCTTTACGATGCTTACTTCGTACTTCTATTTTTAAACAATTCTACACTGAACAAACTAGAAAGCCAGGCGAGAATTTAACATTTCAAT
Source organism: Phlogophora meticulosa (assembly GCA_905147745.2). Classification (NCBI taxonomy): domain Eukaryota; kingdom Metazoa; phylum Arthropoda; class Insecta; order Lepidoptera; family Noctuidae; genus Phlogophora; species Phlogophora meticulosa. Next base: position 10,415,753 of record LR990533.1, on the reverse strand, counting down.
AAAAATGTCACTAAAGAATTGATAGTATACTTTTATCGGCAGTAAAATGAACCAAAAAGTATTATTGAAAAGTTGACTGTGAGCAGGTCTGGGGAAGTTGGGTCATCGAGAGAGATCCGAACAAATTCATTCACATAATAATCATTCATAAGTCACAAGGACACGTCCAAGGGCCGTTCATTCATAACAAGCTACGTTTTCTATTTTGATGAGGCAAAAAATATAATGAAATTTGTGGGCCAAATGTGCTCCTTAAAGTGTGGGGAGAAGCGAGATGGTGGTGTCGTTACATGGGTGCTAGATATTGGGTAGTGACAGATGTAGACTCAGTTCCGAGTCCACCAGATGTGCGTGTGTACGTCACTTGATAGGGCTACCACGGACGGGTCCACATGTGGCGCCCAGCATGCAGGAAACGTCTATTTGTTTCCTGATTACATTATCACATTGTAATTATGAGAGAGGAAACTAGACAACCACGACTGAGTCATTGGGAGAATTTTAGTAGAAGTGGAACGACTTAATGAGCCCAGGAACGAGGCAAATGTGTGAGAGATACCTTAATTAGGAGATTCTCATTCAATCAGGAATGGGTTGGAAACTTATAACTCCAAAGGGTCTTCGTAGTCGTCATGAGAAGGGATTAGTGAAGAAAATAATACGACCCTGGCTCAAATGCTAAATCTTACAGCCTTTAGTTTAATTAGTACAAGCTTAGAAGAAAATAAGCAACCAGATTTGGTCAACTATAAGAAACTACGATAACTTTACTGAGGATTGGAATTATATCATTTTAGGTATATGCGAATGCCTTAGATTTGCTACCATCAATGTGTGTATTACTACGACTACCTTACTATGACTACCTTATGCTGCTTCCTCAAATAACGTGTTTCTGGGTGGGATAGGTGATGACCGTGCATAAACTGATACAAATACGAAAATATTTGTTCAGATCTGTACCGAACAATATTGATCAGTTCGGGTCTTTACCGAACAACATGGTAAAGATACTCTACCGCTGCTACCCTACTTCCTGTAGATGGAACAAGGAGTTGAGGTACCACGAACTGAAGTAAAAATAATGTTTGCATGCGAAAAAGGCGGGAGCCCAGAGAGCGAAACAAGCGGTGTCAAGCAAACACAAGGTGTATCGAAATTGGTCGCAGTAACTAAACTAGGGCACCCTAAACAAATAGGTTAAGTTAAAATTGTGATTAAAAATGTGCGAGCCGAGCGAGCGAAGCGAGCATGTGCTCAGACCGCTTCGTCATTTTTGTACAGAAATTGCATTTTAGGGGTGTTTTATTCTTATAAGATTATTTTGTATTATGCAAAACTAGAGTTTTATTAATTCATATACCTATTAGTAAGTTTTATCATTTGAGTGATACATCAAACGTTTTAGATTTAATGTCTTATAAAAATTCGTTGTTTTAAAATTATGTCCAATGTTTCGTGGTTGACTGTTCGTTATGCATTCAGATGTTAAGCATATCTTTTAAATGTTAGAGATTTTGTAATGATATCATAAATATCACTTACCCTTTCTAGGCCCGTAAAAATTACTCATACCCTAACGTGTAACATACGTTAGGGTTACGAACCGGAACTCGGATTCCGGTTAGGTATCTGATGGCGAATGGACCCTTTATAATCCCGCCAAGTCAATGTGTATGATTGTTATCTACGTTCGTCGATTTCTGCCTTTTTTCAGACATTCAGACAGTTTCCGTGTGCAAATGTGCGAAGAAGAAGGAACATTAATGTTTTTGAGAAATAATCATTATTTCATTACTTTTCAATATATCACTTGTTAGTATACTCATACATTTCCGGCACCACGTGGTGTCTAGGGTAACAAGACACAAAAATATACACAGTTTTGAACCAACTAAGAATAGGTAATTTAATAAAATGCACGTTAAAGCTTAAAGTTAAAATATATATGTTTGTAAAGCACTTTTCAAAGACAAATTACTATTAGGTACTGGTGGAAGAAACAGGAAAAATATTTTAAACTAGCTTTTGTCTGGCACACCGCTTAAAGTGGACCTTCACTTTGCGCACAAACGACCGTTCTCAAATTGCAGGAGATAATCTTGAAGCGAACACAAACAGACCAACACCACTGCATCGCTGCGTCGCTGCATCATTATTCGTAGGGACCAAGTTGTTTACAACAAATTGTTTTTCTCCAACATTAAAGTTATTTAACCTCTTTGCGTGAAAGCGTCACAAAACGTCAACAAGGGACGTCGTATCGACGCATTTAAAACCATACAGAATCGGATTAACAAACAAATATGGTGTTACTTAATGAACTAACAATCATACGACCGTATTTGGTCACTTTAGAAAACGCATCTTGTGCTTATTTGTCTCGAATAAACGTCAACTAATTTACGACAGTTAGCTTTAATTAAATTTTGAAGTAGCAATTAAAACGGACTGGTTACACAGTAACGCAGTACGATACAACAATTAACCGCTCATATTTTATAACTGCACTAAACAGAAAAAGCAGCCAAACCGTGGCGTAGACTTATCTACTCTTATCTTATTACCAAAACAAATCCCTAATTTAGAATATTTATCCACTAAATCTTAATCACGTCAAAAGTTCTATTTAGCTAGCTGTGATCCATTTACGGTTATAGAAAACCATAATCTTACACAAATACTTCCCTCCGGATAAGTCACCACACATGGCGCGGAGCTAAGTTTAAAGGAACGTTCTATTTTGATAAAAGGGAGGAACCACCCCTGATTTATAAATATTATAATGACAAAAGCGAGCAACGGCCCGGCTGCCACGTGGTCGCGGGGACCGCCACACCGGAAATATCATCGCGATATATTTTGAGAAGAGCGCCCCCTGCGACGCATCTCAATCATCCACTAATAAGCAGACGGAAGGAAAGTTATATAGACAAAAGTTTAAAAATAGGACAGCCAGGAATAGATCGAAAGGTGAGCTTGAGCGCGCCGGCCCCACGGGTTAAAAATACGTGCATGAGGCGACGCCGAGCGGCCTACGCGCGCCCTCCCGCCACGCACCACCGCCACAAGCACAAGCGCATATATTGCTATTTGCTTTAGTTCAATCACTATTCTTTTAATTTATATTCCTTCAGAGTAAAATATTGGGTACAATGAAATGTTCTAGGAACGAAGCTACCAACAAATATCTAACGGCTGAAGAATTTGAAACTTAACAAACAAATAATATTTAAAATTGGCGAACTTTTACAAAAGAATACTTGGCTGTTTAAATTTTCAAGTTACATTGTTGTGCAAAGACGCCTCGGAAAGCACGTTAAGCCCTAGCTAGCATTTGTAGGTCTTTGACAGTCGTTACGGGTAGTCGGAAGCCCGATAGTCTGATAACTAGTCTTACCAAGGGGTATCGTGTTGCCCAGTAACTGGGTTATGGCGGTCACAGATAGGCAGTCGCTCCATGTAAAATACTTGTATTTAGCTGCATCCGGTTAGACTGGAAGCCGACCCCAACATAGTTGGGAAAAGGCTAGGCAGACGATGTTGTGCTTAAATGAACAACAATGATTAATTAATTATTATTTTTTCGACGCCTTGTTTAGTTAGTTAGGATAGTCCATCGGTTTTATTTTTATTTATCTAATAAATTTATACGTTACCATGTAGGTAAGTAATTGAAATAATAGATAGATTTATTGGTTGAAAAAATAATTTTGTTTGATGATTAGTTTGTTTAATACAGCGATGTAAACGCTCTGCTTCTAAAAAAATCTAAAAAGCTCCATATCTGACTTTTTGAATATTTATAAGATTTGAATTTTATCTAAACCAGATCCATCTTATCTGAGGACTTATCAGATTTAACCATTTATATATAACTGAAGTTAACATTTGTTTCATTAATGTCTTTTTTACGTAGCCGGCCTTTCCGATATAAGTTAATAGATTTCAGCGTACAAGTCAAACCTTTTCATTGCGTTATTTTAATTTTGGATGAAAGCATATTCCTATGCAAAACGTTATAGCAGATTATGCGTCAAGGGGATAAAGCAGCGTCTTATGTCACGGGCGCCATATTGAATCTCGAGCGTAACCAAGGACCTAGAGTAAACTCCCGAGCGGAGCGAGCGAGAGCAGAGTTCACTCACGAGCGAACCGAGGGAGTGAAGACAATAATCCTGAATGCAGCGAGGGATTTAAGCTAGCCCAAGGTATACAACTTTAGCCCCGAGAGAATACTCTACTTTTCACACGTTCTCTGCTGTGAGACAATAAAAAGTAGGTAGTACCTAGTATTAGAATTTATTAAAGTATCTATTTAAACGAAAGCCGAAAAGTTTTGAAACATTTAGCCAGTTGTGTCATTATGTTCAGTATTTGCATCTTTTTCAGTCCATTTGCATTTTACTCCTAATGGCCAGTTCGATTTTTGAACTTATTTTTGGTGCATCGTGGTTGTATCGTATGTATGTATACCGACGTCAGCACTCAATAAAGGGGAATTTTACTGACTTTTTGTTTTTAAAACAAAATGTGTTTGTATGTCCTTGAAAATTGGTTGCCGACCCAATTGGGTTAACGTATCAAATGTTACCTTAAAATCTAATTTACTTTTCGATATTCGTTCAAATTGTTACTTTAACACCTTAACTGCCAAACAACGACACAATAGAAAATGTATTATTTGTCGGTCATTTGGCGTTCAACGTGTTAATAAATTATTTTATTCTAGTAGATACAATTACTTTTTACTGTCGAACAGAAGGTGTGAAAGGTAGCGTTTTCTCCTCGGTGATAAACGTGTATTTACCTTGGGCTAGCTTAAATCCCTCGCTGTATTCAGGATTCTTGGCTTAACTCCTTCGCTTCGCTCGTGAGTTAACTTTGGACTCTCTCGCACCGCTTGGGAGTTAACTCTAAAATCCTTCATTATGCTCGAGATATAATATAGCGCGGTTGCGCCGTCACATAAGACACTACTTTATTCTCTTGATGCATAAAGTCTAGTATTAAACGGCAAGTTTTACTTATCCTGCGATCAGTGAAGAATGTGTTAAACCTCACCCACAGTGAAATTTTAAGCTTTAGACTCTAAGCTGTTACATAATCTCGAATCTAGAAAAGCAAGTCCAACTCTTCCTTTCAAATTAATCACAAGTTAGACATTACACGGCGGAAAACTACATACAACTATATTTTAGTGAAAGCATACGTCAATTTCGTATTCAAAAGTGTAACAATGTCTAATTGAGCATTCAGATCAAAATGAAACAGCCCCAATTACGAACAATAACATAAAGCAAAGGTAACATGTGTTAGAAACATTAACGCACTGGAGCATTGTCGTAATGTTGTCATTAAGAAATTAGGCAATCATATAATGGTGCGTTTACAGTACAGCGTACCCGAGTACCATATCTACGCGAACTCATTTTGTATGAAATTAGGACAACGCGTACGTATCGAACGCACCGAGATAGTTTTATAGGTCGAGTTTAGTTTTATATTTATAAATGGATAATAACACGCATCTTGATATGTTTATTATGTTTTATAAACGTTTTTACATGATTGAGAAATGTTATTTTGATACAGAATAAACGTAAAATTGGTACAATCCCGCCTCGTTCCCAGGTCGTTGATCGCGAATGAAGTTTGTGGAAGTAACAATTAGAAAAATTCAAAGAAATTGTATCATTGTTCCAGTTTCCGACTAGTTATGGATACATTTTACGATGTGCCAGACCGTGTTGATGATTTCCAAGATTATCAGCATCCACAATTTCGATAAAAAATCCTTGACTTTGACACAAAATAGATCCAATTCTATTTCAGTATTCATATTTGACCTGAAAACATGGAAACTAGATTCTAATTTTAGTTTTATACGTTTATATATTTTCGTAAACGATGAATCAAAGAATCTTTTGAAATGTAACGTTTTAAAAGTATTTTGTACCTGAAATATTATATTACCTCAGTGTACTGGTAGGATTGACTGCATGTCAGATCTGAGAGAACAGCAAATTGTTTATTCTTGATCCTAAGTAAGTTATACCTACCCTGGGAAAGTCTTCAAATAAACAAGACCAGTTTGGTAAGATGGGGCTGTTATTTTCGTGGATACACTACGTCTCGAACCGCTGTGCTGTACCTACGTTTTGAATACCAGAAGAGATAGTCATGTGAACTGCTAAGTATATTTGATCATCTTCTTGGCAAGTAGGCATCACTGCATGGATATAATGAAACCAGTTGGTTTGATAGCAACGATGGCACCTTCAGATCGCATCTCACTTCACGTTTTTTCTAGTCAAGCAGTTGGAAGGGATATCGATGATACCATGCGTTCAGTACATGATTCTGGATATACCAAGCGTTGAAACTTTTCGTTGGCTTTTTTTCATTTTTATTTTTTTTTTACTTAAAACAGCAATACGACATCAGAAAATCATCATTTCTATCTAACCTAATGAAATTTTAAATTTAAAAGTTAATATTTTACGTATGTCACTAAAAATATCATGACTTTTACAAGTTTCAATGAAAAGCAACATTACAAAAAAATACGATTTATGTAAACCCGACAAAATTTTCAACGTTGGGGGACCAGAACAATGTTCTAAACTCATGGTATCAGGTTGTGCGTCGCTATCCCTTCCACTTTAAAGAAAAGCTGTGAGCAAGGTATATGATTGTCTTATTTTTATTATTTTCTTACACCAATACAGCTACTCGTACCATTACAGTTACCCAATTCGATAGTGTAGTTAATAATTAATAATATATATTTAAATTAAATTGCATCAGCATCATCTGCCTGGCCAGTGTTTTCCCTACTATGTTGAGGTTCCAGTCACTTGTCTGCACAGATCATTGTCATCTGCCTAGCCTTTACCCAACTATATTGGGGCGGCCTCCAGTCTAATACAATACCAATATTTTACATGGAGCATCTGCCTATCTGACTTCCACAACCCAGTTACTGGGCAACACGATACCTCTTGGTAATCACTGGTTGTCAGACTTTCGAGCTTCTGACTATCCGTTACGACTTTCTTTCAAAGATCTACCTACAAATAGCAACCGTTGCTAATGGCTTAACGTGCTTTCCAAGGCACGGAGGAGTCTTGATATGAAATAAATGAATCCACAGACTCACCTCGGGGAGCGTAGCTTAACCCTTGATCGACCCGTGCGGCTGTTTTCATTTAGTCACGATCGAAACGGTTCACGGTGAAGAAAAGTGAGAGAGAACCTCTCTCACTTTTCTTCACCCATAAAAATATGTGGAAACTTAATAAAGAGCCTTAATCAGTAATGGGATTGCAGCAAGGAGTTCCAGTACGAGAATGTTAATCAGCCACATCTGAATGCAATGAATCTCCCAAACAGCAAAGAAAGGTTTGGCGAAGGTGGCACATGTGTTACTATCAAACTTGATGGATTGACTTGATACGTAATTTCCTATATCTAAGACTGACAACTTGAGCAATGTAATAAAAAAATAAGAGGACTCGTTTCGAGTCTAGACTATTCAAACGAGTGTAACCCAATCTCTTAATAGTCCATGATGGTTGAAGAGTTGTTACAACACAACACGCTATAGCGCTTAAAGTGCGCAGGGCAAGGTTTTCTTAGGACAAATGTCCCATAGTATGGAGGAGATAGCGGAGTATCAAATGAACGGTATCAAATATGGCTGCCGATTGTTCATCAAACTTTTCACAAAATCATAATGTGTCGTGCTTTTTCGGTTGGAATTCCTATAGGAGTTGCAAACGTCTGAAACGTACCAGTCTTTGAGTGCTGCTTGGGTATTTCTATTCCCAAAAGTTGAGGTCTTTCGGTTAGCATGAAGATGATAAAACGTATCGAATGCTCATGATAAATCTATGAAGAGCATGTTGTAAGTGAATAGTGTGTCGGGGCTAGTGGGATGCTCGCTACGTTTCTCGGAAGGCAGGGTATCGCCTTCCGTGCTCGATAGCCACGCGCATTCGACACGAGGCATACGTCACGACAATCCACATTGCTTGGATAGTTCGTATTTTATATGATATATCAAGCTAGCCTAGGTGTGTTGGGATCGGCTTTCAATCTATTCAGATGGTTCACAGTAACATAACTTTACCTGGAACGACTGTGATCTGATCTTCGTTCTTATTCTAAAGGATCAGTTCACAGGCAGGTTTTGGGGTAATTAATGAGTACCTGAATAAATTTGTTATGTTGAGAACCTGGACTGAGTGCATGACATGTTTGGCAGCTAAGCGACAATGGTCATGATCGATTTAAAAGCACATCTGAACTTCTCAGATTGATCTGCCTTACTGATCGCTCATAGCGTTGATGATGACAATTTTGGGCAATGCCAAATTCGGGACTTGATTGACTTGATTTGTGTTGAGATTTACTTAGGGATGAAATGTTACAATGATATAGAATTATTGTATGTATATACAGGATGTTGATTTTGTTAGGCTACTCATTTGAATTTAGTTAGGTACTTAAATGTGTTAAACGCGGTGTACAACTTCGTTTAAGTTATCGTCTAGAGTGCAAAAAGTAGAATACTAGTGCAACAAAAGTGTACAAAAAATGATGGTTACAATGAATTTAAGTGCCTTCACTAGACTCCCACCCTTTTCCCCTTTGTTTAATCAATTTGTCGCTACGCTCTGGCGCTTTATTTTGTCTTGAGGGTGATTTTATCAATCTATGACCATTACATACTACTTCCTTGGGTTCAAAGGTATTGCGATGAGTGTAGATAAAGAAATACAACATTGTTTAGGGTGAGCTGAAGATAGCTGAAGTCTAACGGTTTATAGAGAAATCAATGAACATATTGGCTGTCAAACTCGGTAGGTTGACGGTTCAACCACAGTGTAATTACCACTGTTTTGACATTTCTAATGTTAGAAGTCTGATTTGATGTCGAGACTAAAATATATGTGTGTTGTCGAATTGGCACATTATAAAACAAGTCCCAAGTACCATAATTATCTACAATCTATAACAATTTTCTATCGCCTCATTAGTTACACATCCGTTAACTAATTCCTTTATACACAGGACACAGTTTCTTAGGTTTTAGATTGTATACATATTGTTTACTAATTGTTGTCCGTGCGATTATGGCCCACGCTGCGAGCAGTCTCGTGGGAGCTTACATTTTCCCATATTTTTATGTAACTGTGGGACAAACTATTCGGTATTTTGACGGAAGAGCATTATTTTTGTTGGCTTTGAATTTAGCAACGATTTTATTAATAAAATTAATGTATGTATTTGATAACAGTAACATCCTGTGTATGTTTTATTAATTAACCTTAATTTCTGGCTACTTTGGCCTGAAAAAGTGGTAAAGTGCTCTTGTAGACGGTGATGAAAATATCTACTGAGAAATTAGTTATAGTTTTGAGAAAGAGGTAATCGTGCTAGACAATAGTAGTTTTTCTTTCTTTATAAAGAAATCAAAATTCAGCCACAGTCAATCATATCCCTTAACTTATGATTTGTATTGTTGCGATTATTCAAGATGGCCGCATGTGTCATTTCGCTGACGGCAGGTAAAATACTCGTAAGTAATATAATGATGAACCCAACATGTCGCGAACTCTAAAAAGTCTTCAAGATATTTAATATCGTTTACTCATATCAAGCGCGTTTTCTTTATAGTTTATTTTATAAGTTCAGCTTCTAACATTGAACAGAACGTATCAAAGAAGGCGGTTTTATTATTATTAAGTGATACTTACATTTATTCAAAAGATATAAACATCTACCTATCTAATAAAAACTAGATTTATATAGAATACTTAATTATTCTTACTCCTCAAAGATATAACAATTTTATAACATTTACAATATATTTAAATAATTTGGATATAAATCAGGTACTATTCATTAGTATCAATGTGTATGTGTTTCAGAGTCCACCGGGATGTTTCTACAAGAGTATGGAACATGTCCTTTTGTTCTGAACACCACATTAATCTTTCCAGGCTGCCACGTGAAATTTAAAGTATTCAGTTCTCACGGAAACTGAGTCCCACACAAAAGGTACGATTTTCAAAATGTAAGTCAAGGATGATTAGTGTTACGATGTGTCTAAGAACCGTGGGAGAGTTACTCATCCCGCACACTGGCGCACTGGCGCACTGGCGCACTCCGCGCTGGCGCACAGTGACTAATACGAGAGGCTGCTAGAAGAATCGTTGTCAATAATAATTGTGACCTTTGAAAAGGAAGAAAAATAATGAGTAGTAGTAGTAGCGAGGCATGGGAAAGCGAGCTCGCCCCGCCCCGCTCGCTCCCACTTATATAATTTATACGTGTTTCATTCATCTTGTCTCTACAAGAACGACATTTTATCTGTCTTTGTTTATGCGCGGCTCTCTGCATTTTGATGTCTTTTTTTCTATTTAGGTATCTAGTATTCTATTATATTAGATAGATTCGTTTTGAGAACAAGTTTTGGCATCGAGTTCGAGTTTTGAACGGAGCTCTAAAAGCAAGTAGCAGATATTGCGCACTCCGTTATACTCATAGTTTCGAAACGGTAGAGATAAGAAAATTAACACGTATCTCCTAATATTCCTATCTATAGCATTGAGATTCTGTTTTTTGTTAAAATCACTCGAAGTAATCTGTACGTTGAGCTAGTGCGCAGTAAGTAGGTACGTCCTCCATTGTGGCGGCAGCATTGTATGTAGACGAAGGAGACCGCGCGGATGTAAACAGACTTGGTGAGGTTCATTCAATTAGAGTCAGGACAGTCGGGAGTGGGAGTCAGGGGACGTCATTGAAGGGCCCATGGTGGCGCGGGGCGAGGGGGCGCCGGCGGGCGCGGACGGGGGAGGGGGGACGTTGGGGGGCGCGGAGGGGCAGCCGGGAGCAGGAATATTCAAAGCGTGAGAACGCCGCGCGACCCGCATGCCGCGACTTCACATATCTCACGCGCAACCTCCACGCCCGCTCGCCACACTAATACCGACCCTACACGCCGTATGTAAGGTTGCAATTCGATTCGAGCCCGATTGTGGTTATCGCTTGGAACATCGAGGACAATACTTTTCTAGTTAAGGTACGGCGGTGTCGGCTGGCATTGGCCTGGATATTGTCGATGAGTGCGCACGTCCACTCGCTACTTACAGCCACGAGAAGGACTCCTAATACCGCATTGGAATGTCTGACTGACATGCCGTCATTACGGATTTACAATAACTTGCTCATTCTGTTAACCTAGTCTACTTTAAAACGTAAACTTAAGCTATTAGTCACGGTGGCTGCGAATACCACGATAATGTCCTAAAATAGTCCTCTAGACTAGGTGCCTGATCTACCACAAATCACGTGGGCTACGTCTACGTCAACAACTCCGGGTCGACAATAACGATTGTTTTATTGGTGGAACGCTGCCTTTATGTGATTGTGTACAGTAGGCGTGTCATAACACATTTTCTTTCTGCCCTAACTGGTAACAAGTAGACTAATCTTAACTTTGCGGCAACGTTCTTCGAAAGACAATATCTGGGAACTGTTAGGGGGGGTGCGTGCCAGTGTGCGGCGAAGTCAGCTCTTCTCACTCACCTTAAGGCGGAATGCCAGCTCCTTAGTATGGGAATGGAGGAGGCAGCGGCAGCGCTTGTGCTAGTACGAGCTGCTGCAGCAGTCGCTGGCGAAATAGGAAATTTAGCAGGGGGTCAGGGGTGCGGGCAGGGGGCCCCGGGGTCGGTTTCGGCGGGCCCCCGGCGGGCGTCGACCTCGTGAAAGGCGCGCGGCGGATCCGCGCACGCTCGAGCTGCTCGCCTTTTTACGCGCTCTTTCCCGCGCCGCGCGCCGCCGCCGTCGCCAACCCCGCGGGCCCCCGGCGCGGTCGCCGCCCGCAGATAGCGAGCCAGCCGCGACCAACCGATTCACTGTCTGCACCGCAACCATTTATTTTGAAAAGAGCTCTACCATACTTTTACGCAAGTTATTATTTTGCTAACTTTTAACTCCTATGTAAATAAAATAAATAGTATGATGATATTATTGGTACTTTTTCATGTGTTGTAATATATTTTTTCATGATGGAGAATATTTAAACGTCTCTTCTAGGATATTACCGAAAAAAATTACTGCTCTTTTTTTTCATTTCCAGCACCTCCCGATAGAAAACTTTAAAATGCCTTGAAGGCCTGGTGCAACGGGTGATCTGATGAAAATATGTTTCAAATCCAGAATGGAACATGAATAAAGTCCATCGGTCTATGATGAACCTTAAAAAATCCTGTCCTCATTGAAATTTCCTAATGACTGATTGCAACATTTGCAAAATCGCGATTTGACGACTCATTATTGATCTAACATGGGTAATTAATAAAAAGAATGACGTAATTAAAAAAAAAATAGATAAATGAAAGTAATATTTACATAATCATGTTTAAGTGAGTGTTGCGGGCCGCGCGTTGGTGCCCCCTGGCCGCCGCTCCGCCGCCGCTTCGCCCTAATTAAACAATAATCGAAAAACTACAATGAACGGGCGCACGGCTTCGCGTCCTCGCTGTCCCGCGCCCGCCGCTCACCGCGCCACTCCGCCAGCCCCCCCTCCCCGTCCCCTCCAGCGCCGCACTCCCGCGCACCCCCCCGCACCGCACTCCCGCGTGACGTCACCATTGCACTCCTCATTATCGCCTCTCGACTCGAAGACACACTCACTAATAGATCCGACCGAAATATTCAGACTGGTTTTTTGTCAGATTTGTCTGCGAATTTGCGATGTCCATATCGATGAGAACGCCGCCTCTATGCGCTCGCGCACTCTACACTCGCGCAGCCAGATTGTAGCTGATAAAAACATAGCTGTACTCTCCACTTAAAATATTTGGATATTTAGATTGATACCCTGCGCTCGCATGACGAACTAGCTGTTACGAGCATATTGCACAATCGTCGCACCATTCTTTTAGTTTTTCCGCTGAATTAAGCGCCTCTGATATTGAGAACTGAGTTTCGTGCTTTTCCTTACCAATGATGATGCAGCCAGTTTCTTTTAGACCCAATTATGAGCAAACCAATAGCGAGAGGTAGAAATAGAAAATAATAATAATAAAATATTGGAATTCTCAGCAGCAGATTGCCTGAACTGTCTCAAAAACTAAAGCATGAAGAAAATAGCCAATGGTTGATCGTATAACCATAAATTATTATAAGAACATTATTTAAAACTGTTGCTCAAAGAAAATTTACATGTTGAATAAAATAAAAAAAGTGAATTATTTGGTTAGGCCAAATGGGTAGACTGGCTCGAAGGTCATCATGACGCCGGGGAAGCAATGAATGAGATTGGCTCAGAGTGCTGGTCGTGGCTGGCTACTTATGGATATATGATAGTACAAGAAAAGCGACCACTTCGAGGTTTACTTTGTAAATAATTCCGTTACGTCGACGTCACAGTTTCGGGGGTGCCATCACAATTCGCCCGCAGACTATTAATGTATCACGTCTGTGTGAAAATCTTACGTCTTAATTTATAAGCGTGTACATAGAGATTATAATGTGAAAAGCGGCGTGTTTGTCGACGTTGGGATTTACGTAGTGTCGTCACAGATACAACGATGACGCAATGCGAGCTGTAATGTATTCCTTGTCGCGCTGCGTCCGCGCACACTGCGATACGCATTAGTATGCCGAGTGCGATGCCTCACTTGTAATGATTTAATTACTGTAACACTATAATATACCATGATAGCATTGGATCCACAATAACTTAAAGATAACGAAGGGTGTAAATTTTAACTAATAAGTTAATGGAAACTGGACGCGCACAAGATTGAAATAAACTTAGGAAATGTATTTGACATAAATACATATACAATATCAAAAGGCATGATGTCATCACGCTCTAAATAGATGCAAATGAATCGATTTAATTATGTATTATAATTAAATAATTAATGGAAACCATGCCCACTCTAAATTATTTTGTTAGTTTATAATTATAAACATTATTTTTAATAATGCTAGATGTGAATTGGACAAAAGAGAGTTTTTAGAAAGATGATCAGCGGTTCTTTTAAGAATCGATCATATATGTATGTTTATAAATATCAAAAGTCTTGTTAGCACAGTCTTAGCTTACTTACTTGACTGTCTGGGAATTTAACATATACTACGACAGCAGCGTGGAAATAAAAATAACTCTTGAACTGCTAACAATAAAGTACATTATCAATATAAACATATAATCTCGAGACGGATAAAGCTGCGACTGATTGAAAAGATGACGGCTGGTACTTATCAGCGTTATAATCACTTTCCACGGCTTTGACTTTTTTATTCTAAGTATAATAATATTAATTGTACAGGAAATCATTTAATGAGAGCAGAAGATTATTTTATGTAATCTTGTTTCAAGTGGTTTTATTGATTGAGAAAGAAATATTGCTGGGGTTAAGAAATATGTATGTAATGTTAATGATTCAGGTGATTTCCTCCTATGTTGTCCGCGATACTCAATTTTTTTTCGTTTTTTTTTCAAATTGCTGAGGTGATTTACGTTAGTGAAAATTCAATACCTACCTTCCAGCCATTTCCGCCCCGACAAAAATAGTAATTTCTAGTTACAACTAAAAGTTATAAGTACAGAGGTCAGCACATCAAGCTGTCAGATTTCTTTGATAGTTTTTCAACCTTATTTCTTAGAAATAAGGTTCATGTTCTATTGGGAAAATCTGACACATTGGGGTAGCTTGATGTGCTGGACCTTATTCCTTTCTATGTTTTTCATTTCATTTTTGCAAAGGTCTTGACTGAATCTAATTGTATGAATACCTCAGTTTCTCATGTACTCGTCAGAATGTCTGAAGGTAGGCAAGGAATCAGCTATCATCGATGACGTCACGGATATATTGTTCACCGTTCATAACCTCAGCTAGGCCGTTGATCTACATCTAATATGTATCTAGACGGTAAGTGCTTTAGAGTATGAATGAGATAAGCTAATAATAATAATAATAAATAATGCTGGACAATCCACACAGCATCATCTAGCCCCAAGCTAAGCAGAGCTTGTGTTATGGGTACTAGATGACTGATATACTTAATACAATACATTACATCGATAGATATTTTTTATTATACATAGCAAATACCCAGAACACCCGGAACAAATATTTGTAGATCGTACAAACATTTGTCCCGAGGCGGGAATCGAACCCGCAACCTCTTGCGTTGCAGGCGGACCTTCGCCCGCTGCGCCACACAGGTCGTCATATATATAGCTGTATAGTCAGGTGCGGTAGATACCTTCATTCGGAAAACAGTTGGCCAAACTATGAACCAAAAGAGTTGCGTAAATTAGTAAGTATGTCGATCTTGAACCGTGAAACTTACACGAAAAAGTTTTAGGAAATTCGTTGTACTACGGTTCCTAAGATTTTTTTATGACCGTAAAGAAAAAACTGTAAAAGATCAAGACCTCAGAAGGGAAACTCTTCAAAGAGGATGTGAAAAATTGGCTGATAAAAGAGAAAAGCTAAACCTGCCAGCATGAAACTAATCCTAGTCTGAAGGTATCAAGGTAACACGCAATAGCATCCTTCTCTTTTACTCGTTCTGTAATAGATACGACATAGTAAAATAGAATTTAAAATTGTTGTCCTAAGCCCATGTGTCTAAACCGTGTTTCTTAAGCCCGTGTGTCTTAAACCCGCGTGTCCTGTTCCATTTGATCCTCTGGCTCGGTATAAATTTCTCATAGCGTATGTTGGTCCTGTCCGTCTTAGCTTAAAATATTTCACCACGCTTGTCTAATTCATACATGAAGGTAGTCTATATACTTCTGTACAGACGGTGGGGGCTCGTGTGTGTGACGCACTTGCTGCGTATGCTCTGCGCAATAGCGTTGGACCATTGCATATTTTATATTTACCACATAACTAACATTACATCACACGTTTTTGAAATGTTTTAATACGAGGCTGCCCTTATTTTAACCGACGAAAAAAGAGGAGGAGGTTCTCAATTCGATACGTATAAATATTTATATATTTTTTTGATGTTTGACCACGCTTATCTTTTTTGCAACATCGGACCGCAAGCATTCCAAATAAAATGCTTTACAGACTGTTACCAGTACCAGTACCAGTACCAGCCTATTACTGTCCCACTGCAGGGCAAAGGCCTCTTCTCATACAGAGAAGGCACGAGCATTAATCACCACGCTTGCTCAAGACGGGTTGGCGATTTCAGACTTTTATTAATTATATAAGTCCAGGTTTCCTCACGATGTTTTCCTTCACCGATGTCAATGATGTCCAAGATAAACTTAGAAAGTACATATGAATTGAAAAACTCACATTGGTACTTGCCCAGGTTTGAACCCACAACCTCGTGCACAAGAGGCGAGGCCTAAACCACTGGGCCATCATGACATTACAGACTGTTAACATGGCATTTAACGAAATTTTACTATTGTATGAGAGGCTCAACTTTGTGTCATGTCTGGGCCTGAAAATTGTCGCATCACGATTAGACATTAGAAACACAAAGTCATAAGTCACATGTACACGCGTCCGATTATGAGTGGAAGAGGACCGATGCTGTCAGCACTAGTTGCAAATTGATGGAGACTTGTTCGTCTGACTTTGGTACCTACCTACAGGCGATCTATTGCGTATCTCATTATCACCTTTGATAGTTTTTAGCGCGGCGGCCCCGACCGAACATTCAGTAGATTTTGACGTCACAATGTACCTATTACACGATGTCTGTGAATTTCATCACGATGCCGTCTAGAAATGGTTGCCAGATTGGAAAAGTAGGTTTTAATCATATTAGTTGCTACTTGTAGAATGCTTGCAGTTTCCTACTTGCTTGTTGAACAAATCTGTTTGAGAGTTGAGACAGTCGATCTCGAAGCATGTATTATTCCCTACTTTTTACATAGTTTATGCGGGTATTTTTAGCCAAAAATGTAAGGAAATACTTTCAGTAAATTAAAAAAAATGCATTTGATCTATGCTGTAATGCTGATTCACCATCTTTAGTTATGCCACTGAAGCGCAACACTAGTTGATTGATGATGAGCTTAACAAGGGTACGTCTAAAAACGCTATGCAAATGAACGGGGCTTCTCCGTAAATTCTAGACTAGAGTATGTAGATTTCGATTGGTGATAAAACGATTCAAATATGCAAAGTTGAAGGCTAACATTTACGCCCGAAGTTATAATTAGTAATGAAGTATTCAAAAAGAATCAAATCGACTTGTAAATATTCACAAGTGAGCATTGGTCTTCAATAAACGTCATGATGTATAGTCTTGTACTCTACATTCTAGAAGGATACGTTTTCCCAGAACCACGCTCAGCAGGTTTACCTACTTGTGTCTTCATTCATAAATGGTAATTCGATGCCAAGATTGACAATATTTTTCCGTAAGTTCTTATGCTGAAATCTGACTGGCCAACCGCGGAAGTTCGCGGTTGGCCAGTCAGCCACCTGGAACATAACCATAAATAACTATTGAAACTGTTCACAAACAATAACTGATTCAGTAAATATAATAATATATGTACTACTCTGTACTCTATGTTCCATCCTTCACTTGATTGGTATCGGTGCCGAATAATACGTGGCAGATATTTGCATGCAAAGATAGCGAGGCATTGGAAACGTTACGTGTACAAGAAGTGCGAGAGATTGACGATCTTGTCGATTGAAGAAATTGTAACTTAACTTGGATGCTCTCCAGTGTGATATTTCAGTTGAACTTGCATCAACAAGTTTCGATGATTCAAGCGCACCCAAACATGGCGCCGAAACCGACAAACTGTGTGTAGTACAAGACAGCTCTCACACCTCCAACCTTCGAAGAACCAAAGGCGTGACGAAAACAGGAGTCGGTTACAAAGGGTTATAATTTATGGTGACAGCTACACGAGGTTGTAATATAGAAAATAGTTTCATTTACGATAAAAAACAAAATATACATAATTGCATTTTTTTTTAAATGATGCGTTGATGTCTTTTGTTTAAATATTAGCTTTTTGCAACGGGAAATTTGGGAGGCTTTTGAAAGTTTTGTATTTCGAAAAATTCAAGTTAGTCTTGTTTTATATATTTTATGCTCCCTTATTTAAATTCAATGTAACATTGGTAAAACTATGAAGTTTTATATCTAACGTGTCATTTACAGATAGGGAACATCAACTTCATAAATTTAAAAAAAAATGTAGATGTTGTATGAAACCTACTTTCTGTTATTTTGTTATAGAAATTCTTAAAAGTACTAACCGCCTTTCGCTTTAATTTGGTATCAAGATTAAATATCTAGCAAATGTGCTGAAAGTTCCAGCACTTTTCAGAGAGGATAAATAGCAGAAATGACCGAGATTAGGCGTAGCGCAGTAATATCCATTCCTAAACCTCTCTAATTCACCCTAAAACCACTATATCTCATATGACTATCAGAAGACCATGAAGTTATTGGATATAGAAAACATACAGGTTCATGACAATGAGTAAGAATGCACTTGCTTTGCAAATACTGCTGATACTATAGTATCATCTACCAAAACTTGGACCCACGCTTAAAAGAAAGAATCAGGGCCAAAAACCCTGTGAAGTATACAATTAATAGTAATGACACATGTAAGCCCTTTGAAATGGAGACAATAGTTTAGTAAAATCTAAAAATACTCGTCCTCTTGTTCATGCCTGAAATTATTATCAATATTTCAAAAGACCCGTACTACACCTGGACCTACTGTTGTTTAACCAAAGTATTTTAATATCAAACAACATTACGCCGACAATTCGTCCAAGTAATGTTTGCCAAAGCAATATTCTCCCTAATTTAGTTTCGCCAAATGATCATTAGCCATAATGATATTGTTTGCCAAAATATCATTCGCATTTCTTTTCAATTCTTAGTTAATTCTTAGTTATTCTTTTCAAAATTGGTCACACAGGGATTGTGTGAATTCCTATTTCGGTAAGCAATTGCTATTTCTGTGTGTTATTTGGACGTTGTTTTTGAATTACTTAGCAATACTTCAATTAAAACGTATTCCATGTATCGTTAATTGTCGGGGTAACCTGGTAGAATTTTCTTTGGCTCTAGCCTAGGTCAGAAGTGACAGAGATCAAGTCGACGATGGAGTGAGCTTATCCAGAGGAAGCCTGTTCAGTATTCACACTAACTTTGAAGAGAATCGGGTTGAATGCGTTCGGAAGTACAGACAGTGAGTTCCACTATATACTTATGTATGTTCTACAATTTTATTTACCTTACCACCGTGTTTTGTGCAAATAAATGATTTCTATTTCTATTTCACTCTTTATAAACCCTGCAGACAGTAGATAAGAGACTCCGTCAAATCAACTCAGACCAATGGTTTTAGCTTCAACCGACTACCTACGAGTACTATGGTTCAAGAGCGAACACATCAAGCTGTGAACCTCGACATGAGTAAGTAACATTCGAAGGGCTTAAGTTAGCGAGCAAACATGCATCCATAACATAACATCACGCATGTATTCCCCGAAGGGTTAGGCAGAGGTGTCTCTATAGTACCCACATTTCGCCAGTTATCTTTAAGTCCCATGTAATAGGGGCGAGCCTATTGCACCACTTACCGGGCACAAATTTGACGGGCAAAAGAAACATCTGTATATTGTACCTACTTTCTGTGCATATAAACTATATATTCTATTCTATTCTATTCTAGACTTCGGGTTGTTACTGAAGAATTCCAGATGGAGAACCCAGTAACACTTCGCCCGACCTGTGAATCGAACCCAGGACCTCATGCTTTGCAGTAGCGCTTGCCACCACTAGACCAACAGGTAGTCTAGGTAGGTAGTGGTACCTCCATAACTGATTAAGAAAAGCCATATCATTAGGTATGTTTACTGCATTACAAGCTTTGATTTTGATACAGACACGCCTAATGATGGATTTGAAGAAATGGACAAGGCAATAAAGTAGAGCAGAGGGGTATGTTTAGTGATAAGTCTCTTATTTATATCACATTGTTTATCATTGCGTTTTACATATTGATGTAAAAAAAATATATAAGCCCGCCACACTACCAAACCACTGCAACTCCTGAAAACCAATATCAACAGTGGCGGCCACCAGAAAAGCGTCGAGACAATGCAGCCCGACGAGTCCTGGAGAAACGATTCAACTGTCTTGGATCGCGCAACGAAATTACTCAGAAAAGAACAGCGGAGAAGTTAGAAAAATACATAATTTCCACTTCCCTCCATATCAAGCAGGAGACGATATGGAGATAAGTAACGTGCATGTAGGGTCACAAGCAAATGCAAAACTGTTAAAAAAACTAGCAGGGATTTGTTAGACCAAATTACGATGAATCCCCAAAAAAGTACGGGGTTTTATAATTAATATTAATATTTTTATTGCAGAGAAGACAAGATAGATGCGAATTTGCAAATGGGCGGTTGTGTTGCCGGGGTATCATCAGACTTATTTTAGTTAAGTTAGTTCATTTGGTTGTATAACAATGTACAATGTTGTAAATGCCTGCTATTTACAAAATTGTTCCTGAAAATACTGTTTGAATGATGCTTGAGTGCTTGAAATGGTTGGCTCTCTCATTTTTGAGTCGAACTACACGATTACTGACAAATGCGTGCTCTTTCCTTAAAATTACCATCTCAGACACTAATCTGTATGGTCCTCATATGATCTGTGAGTGATGAAGATGAGTTTTTTTCAGTGTTTCTTCTCAGTGTCTTCCGCTAGGAAACATCGACCTCATCTTAGTTAATGTATGTATTGTATGTGTTTTTTTTCTATGACGTGTTCATTAAATCGCATTCCCAGAAATATATATCGTTAATCATTCAAAATTGTATTTATTGTTTTCATAGGACTGCTAGGTTGTGGACGTCAGATAGGCAGGCAGTGGCTCCATGTGGAATAGTATTATTCAGCTGCATTTGGTTAGACTGGAAGCCAACCCAACATAATTGGGAAAAGTCAGACAGATGATGATGATTGCATCTGTTTGATAAACCACCTGAATAGGCATGCTTTTGTTTTTATTTGGATGCCCATTCTTGATAAATTAAACGAATCAATATTATTGAAACGAAGAAATATTATGATAGAACCAATAATCATATACGTCGGCCCAATCGTTCTAGTCTACTAAATCCAGTCAATACAATATGAAGAAGTTGTCGTATCTTATTGGGGGGGAAATGGTACAAAATATCTACTTAGTGGATGTCAATTGGCTAAAATCGCTAACGCGGCATGTCAAGAAGAAGATGGCGGGCAAATTTTTGCATGACAATGACAAAAGAAAAAAGACGAAAGGGACGCTCTTGCCGTGGGACAACATTGCATTTAATAGATAACATTAACATTATCCAATAAAAAAATAAAGAGACATACGAACAATATAATGCATCTCCTCAGTCTATCTCAGCCATACTGTAGAGGTGAGTTGGACCACCTACTATGAATGGAACGTGGACCTAACAAAAGTAATCGCTTCATAAAAACTCTTCCCATGTAAATTTAATATTTTATTAACCAATCATAGTTGGTAGTACTATGATTGGTTACACACAATGTTCAAAAGCTTTTTAATTTTCTATTTAGTGTCTTCTGCAGAATTCAACTAAACATCTAAGGGATATATATCGAAAATGGTCTTGTTTTACCCTTATACTCCCATCATTATCTCAATTGACTTGGGTTGGCGCAGCATGTCTTCTTCTTCCGTACTCTATCCTCTCCGTATCTCTATTTGCCGCCATCTATTCTAGCCCTATCAATTATCACACAGTCGATCTATTGTTTCGTTGGTCTTCCTCCACAAGCTCTGTAACTCCTCTGCATTCATACTTAATACTTTCATCACTATATGATTCTCAGTCCTCCGTATCGCATACCAATACGATGACAATCAATTTTACATGACTTCTCGGTCACCGGCGCCACTTCTTCATGTGCATGAAGAAAATGCTATTCAACATGAATGTATACACAGTTTAAAAAAAAAATATTGTATCAAGTTAAACTTGAAAATTCTTATGAGATATAAAATATCTCCATCCTTATCAAAATAGTAGTCAATTTAAACTGACCCAATATTGAAAAAAAACGTCAATGCTGGTCCAAGTAACCAATAGCATTGGAGATCTATTATTCCAAAATGTGTACTGAAAACAAATATGGACTGAAGGATCGAGAGAAAGAACCAACCATTTCCAAAGAAATTATCCATAATTTATGTTTATTACATTGCTGCAAGAACACACAATTACAATAGTGTCGAGTTTGCTGTAATAAAGGTACATAATACTATCTTCCCACAATCAAATCAGAACACGACACTTTTTATTTGTTAACACTATTTAACACGTTGACACTAAGATCTCAAAAGTTATCTGAACAAAACTTTTAGTAATTTGGCAGATATCAAACTAGTCCATCTCACCTACTGTTGCATTTCTCCTAGAGTTACCCCTACTAATAACTTCTACAATATCATTACAATCTGTGGTGAACCACTATTTATCTATGGTTCCCACGAGTATAATATATAAACTGGCAATACCACTAAAGTAGATCCAGAGTTTTGAGCTAGGATTCGCGCCTTCCCTTAAATGGGGATAGATGTAAAAAAACTGTTGATAAGCACTTGGCATTATAATTTAAATATTGTTAAATTCCCGTTGTGTCTCAAAACAAGGTATTGCGAACTAAACACATAGAAATATCGTAAACTGTATTTCATTCAATTAATCTAGGCGTGATTGAGCACCCAAAAATCCAAACAATAAACTTTTTGGATATCTACATTTGAATATGGAATTTGTTTCTAATACGCTTGACGGATTGTGCATACAACTAAAAGTAATGGCGATACATTTTTTTTATTCCATTATTATTTTAATTGATTTATTTAAATAATATCTAGTCGAGACAGGAACGTCAATTAAAATTGTCCATGCCAAAAATTTCCTTAAATTGAGATACATTTATGGCGATGTTAGAAGGTATATGTATAGGTACATAGCCAAGCGAGATGTTATCTACTGATACGTATCTTTGGAGCATTCCCACGATGATTGCATATCTCACGTACCAAACGTTATGCATGCACTGCAAAATTATCTTAACCTGACAAAGTAAACAAGAATTTCCAAACGTTACTATTTATGTTCTTATTTCCCTGTGACGCAAAAGGTGCATATGTTGCAACAGATAGAGCTTAATGCACAATTTAAACGAAATAATCCACGATTTAACGCAAATACGGCGGGCAGCGCAGGTGTGTGCGCCGGCGCAGCCCCTCAGCTACCCTGCCTGCTTCGGCGACCGCTTGCGACGATGACTGCAACGCGAATTGCGGCTCACTCTCACAACAACCAGCCGATGGGAAACACGACCTTTACTCTAACACATAGAGTCTATTATCCAATATCACACCGCACCGCGTATATTAATTACGTTAACGGTTTTTGATTTAATTTAAATGAGGCAACTTACGTTTAATCGATTCCAAATCAGACTGATACCATAAGAATCTTGACAACACTCAACGTTGGACACAAAATATAAGTAGAGACTTTAACTAATGGGACATGGACGACGCGACGCAGTATGTAAACAAACAAACAAACAAGTCACGCATCGAATCGAGCGCATTGTGAAATGCACACACGGGACATGTAACACATGCATAACTTACGTGTTTATGCGCAGGCGACGGTACGTAAACAAAGCTGTAATAGTCCATCGATCGCTGAGTGCAGGGAACCTAGTGATCGATGGTGGCGCTGTGTCGATGCAGCTCGTGTGGTTCGTTGGTGCAGCCGCAGTGGTCCTTATTGTACACTCCATAAGGGCGACTTTAGGTTGAATTATTGTTGTCCGAAGTTGGTTGGAATTTAAACGGGTGTAGAACGCGTGCGCGGTGCATAGGACCGCGGTGCAGCGTGCAGCGTGCGCGGGGCGCGGGCGCGCGTCGCTGACTGCACGCGGGGCACCCCGCGCCCGCCGCGCCCTCTGACCGCCACCACCATACATTGTCAACAAATGAATGGAAATCACTTTGATGGGCTTCTTCACGTTACATCGCCCATTAATGTTTCCGAAGCAGACTTGTGTGACATGTTGCTGTTGCTACACATGTAAAAATGATCTAGAT
Organism: Phlogophora meticulosa; assembly: GCA_905147745.2. Taxonomy (NCBI): domain Eukaryota; kingdom Metazoa; phylum Arthropoda; class Insecta; order Lepidoptera; family Noctuidae; genus Phlogophora; species Phlogophora meticulosa. Next base: position 10,391,563 of record LR990533.1, on the reverse strand, counting down.
TGAGATAAAAGAAAGTGGATTACATTATAAACGATGGATGTTTAGTAGACATTCGCGCAAAACTTTTGCATTTAATAAGCAAAATATTTATGTAACAAATCACACTGTTTCTTGTTCGCAGACAGGCTACGAAACGAGGTATGAGAAAATAACGAAAAACCCTTAATTCGTTTTATTGATACCAATTTAGAGTAGCATTATATCTAATTGAACATGGAAGATGTATGCGTGTATTCATTTTAGTTATTACTGTGAGTAGCATGATGCGGGCGTGAGTGTGATCCTCCAAAACAAATGAGTGAGCGCGCGTGCCTGCTCAGCCGCCACATGCAGGCATGCCTCGGATTCCATTGAGAGGGTTTTATCGGTGGCGGCGGAGAGAGGAGCTGCGTACGCGCAAGTATTCGGGTGTTTGGGTGCGCGCCGAGGGTCGATGACCGCGTAGCGCCGCGCGCCCTTTGAGCGATTTTTCTAATGCGTAGCTGACGACGGCGCACGCACACCGACACACGCCCCGCCTGAAGCGGCTGTCGTCGCGGGGACTTCAGTTATCACTTTACTCAGGTACGATAATCTAGATAAAGATTGTATGAAAGCTATTCGTAAAGTTCATATTAGGTTATTTATCTTTTCAGAAGATAGCACTAACTCATTATGTTCAATGTTATTAAGAACAGCAATCGCCACAAGATGACTCCAAATCATCGATCTATTCCAAAATTTCTTTATTCTGAGAAGTTCATAATACAAAACAACTACTAACTGCAACTGTTAACTGCTTCGTTGGTCTAGCGGCCGCCAGTATTTTTGCTGAACATGGGGTCCTGAGATCAATTCCCCGGTCGGGCAAAGTATTAGTAGCAGCTGAAATTTCTCAGTAGCAGCCCGGAGTCTGAACTTGTGCCCGATTGATGCAAATAGGCTCGCACCCCATACAAGACTTAAAATTAACTGGCAAAATGTGGGTGTACTATTGGTTCACATCTGCCTAGCCCTTCGGGGAATATAGGCGTGGTGTTATGTTTAAATACAAAATCTGAATTTAATCCCGACTTAAAGCTGTTCATTTTATGAAGAACTTTATATTGATCGGAAATGCTTAATAATGTTCGAAATACAAAAACAGGCTGAAAGGTTTAAGTTTTGACCATAGTGAGAACAAGTTCTGAAATGAGACAGATTAATTAACATCATCCATACGCATATCTCTCACTCTGGAATATGTATGGGTCAGGTAACGTCATCATCATCATTCAACCAAAAGACGTCCACTCTTGTACATAGGCCTCTCCCAAAGATTTCCACAACGATCGGTCCTGCGCCGCCCTCATCCATTGGCTTCCAAAAATATTTTGTGACGCGAAATAAACATTCAGTGTTTTTAGTCAGATGGTTTTAGTTACTTTTTTAAGTGTTTTTAGTTACTTGGTACTCGTATTTAAAAATGTTCAATAAATCTGATCCTTTTTATATATCAGTGAGTTATCATACCAAGCTGACATCAAAAGTATGTGCGACCGTTCAGCAGCGCATAGAACCTACCCATTTGTTCATTCTGAATTTTTTAAGAGACGCGCAGACGACATGATTGATTATTATGTACCCAGATCTAGATTCAGTCCTAAAATGCAATTGTAACTACTGAATGAGGTACTTCCCTATTTATTTCTCATAGTAGACTTTGCCTCTTTGTAGAGGAGCTCGTGGCTAAATAAAAACATCCGCACGGGTTGATCGAAGGTTAAGCTACGCTTGCCGAGGTCTGTCTGTGTATGGGTGACCGTTCGAAACATATCGAGACTCCTCCGTGCCTCGGAAAGCACGTTAAACCGTTGGTCCCGGTTGTCATTTCTTTGACAGTCGTTACGGGTAGTCAGAAACCTGAAAATCTGACAACCAGTCTTAACAAGGGGTATCGTGTTGCCCAGTAACTGGGTTTTGGAGGTCAGATAGGCAGTCGCTCCATGTAAAACACTGGTATTCAGCTGCATCCGGTTAGACTGGAAGCCGACCACAACATAGGTGGGAAAAGGCTAGGCAGATGATGAGTAGACTTTGCCCGCGCACAATTGAGCGAAGGCTTAAATACAATAATGGTGCTGCTGAGCCCCTCAATTGGTGGTCTTAGACAGCTGTTAAAGGTGTGTGAGGTTTATGCTGTGGAACATGGCTTGAGGTACAACGAAAGTAAAAGTGAGTTCATGTTATTTAAATGTAAAAATAAAAACAATATCTTTATACCACCTTTATTACTAATAATAGGTCTTTACCTATGAAATTGCCGTTTTGTATGAAAAAAATTAAGTGAATTTTTTTCATGTATTTTTTATTTGTATTAATCGAAGTAATCACCCATGCAATCAATGCATCTTTGCCAACGCAGTGGCAGTTTATTGATGCCCTTCTTAAAGAAATCAGCTGGACGGGAGGCAACAAATTCTTCAAAGGCATTTTGTACTGCCTCTCGGGTATTGAATTTTTTTCCCGCCAAGAAGTTATCCAAATTCTGGAAAAAGTAGTAGTCTGTAGGCGCAAGGTCTGGTGAGTAGGGCGGATGACGGAGAGCTTCCAAACCCAGTTCTTGCAACTTGGAGACCGTCTGCTGTGCAGTATGAGGTCGCGCGTTGTCGTGCAGGAGCAGCGGAGACGAGCGATTGACCAATCCTGGTTGGAGATGTGCCAGCTTCTCCATCATTGTGTTCAATTCTTCACAGTACACATCTGCAGTAATGCTCACCCCGTTTGGTAAGAAGCTGTGTTGAATCACACCGGCGCTAGACCACCAAACAGTGACCATCACTTTTCTTGGGGTAAGTTTTCGTTTAGGGCATTGTTTAGGTGCTGAACCAGGATCCAACCAACTTGCTGAGCGCTTGCGGTTATCAAACAGAATCCATTTTTCATCGCAGGTAACAATGCGGTTCAAAATTCCTTCATTTGTGTGTCTGTTGAGCAGTGCAAGGCACGTCTCGACGCGTACTTCGCGCTGGCGATCATTGAGTTCGTGGGGCACCCATTTGTCAAGCTTTTTTACCTTGCCAATTTGACGCAAATGGACCAATATTGTTTTGACGCTAACGTCGAAAGCTGCTGCTAATTCAGCCGTAGATTGTGTATCATCAGCTTCCACAATGGCCTTTAATTCGTCATTGTCGACCAAAGTCTTCGGACGACCGCGAGGTGCATTTTTCAGGTCGAAATTTCCAGAACGGAAGCGAGCAAACCAATAACAGGTAGTGCGTTGGTTTGTAGTGTTAGCTCCGTAAACGTCGTTGATGTTGCGTGCCGCTTGTGCCGCGTTGCTGCCACGACGGTACTCATATTCCATAATTACTCGAATTTTTAACGTATCCATGATGACGAAAAAGATTTAAATGCGATGAAAATGTAACACTAATCAATAAACAAATGACTACTTTTGGAAAAAAAAATCCATGTTTTTAAAATAAAATTAATTTGAAATTAGAATTCTTAGCCAAACAAAAAATATTTTGATTTGAAATGGCCAGTACTGCAGAACGGCAATTTCATAGGTAAAGACCTAATATATTCTTTACTAGCAGCGCCCCACGATTTGAAAGTCAACATGGGACGATTTGAAATAACAAAAAGTACTATATGTGTCAATCCTCATAGGTATCCTGAATTAGGTAGAAACCTTCAAAATGAATTTCATCCAAATCCGTTCAGCCGTTAAGGCGTGAAAGAGTAACAAACATACACACGCGCGAAGACACATAACAACCAACAAACTTTCGCATTTATAATATTCAATCGGAAACTCAGTTAAAACTTAAATAAGGCAACTTTAAATATACAAGAGGTACAATGCTTATTAGGTGTACAGGAATGTTTTGATACAAACACATGACATCACTTACATAGGTAAATGTAATCAAAATCTTACTTATTTAACTTAATCTAATATATAAAATTCTTGTGTCACAATGTTAGTTACCAAACTCCACCGAAACGGCTCGACCGATTTGTATGTAATTTTGTGTGAATATCGGGTAGGTCTGAGAATCGGCTAACATCTATTTTTCATCACCCCAAACATTTTATATGGAAAAATAACGTTTGCTGGGTCAGCTAGTAATATTATAAATGTGAATGTAAGTTTGTTTGTTACGCTTTCACGCGAAACTACTAAACCGATCATTATGAATCTTTATACACATATTGTTGGGGGTATTAGAAGTAACATAGGATACATTTTGCTGAAAAAAAATAACACGGCAAAACAACGTTTGCCGGGTCAGCTAGTATAACATGAAACTACTTACATAGAAACTCAGTGGAGATTGACTCGCTCAAGACTGTCTACCACTCTTGGTGCCAGTCGCTACTGACATACCATAACATTAATTTATCGTTGGAGATGACGGAAATACACTCGACCCGGGAATCGAACTCAGGACCTCATGCTTGGCAGTCGCGTTTGCGGCCACTGGACCAACGAAGCAGTCAGACACATCAAAATATTAAAAATGATTGTCAGTAACAAAAATGCACGCAAAGCAAATGCACTTGGTTACGATTTGCCGAGGGGCATCGAATTGCACTAATAATAACATCTACTGAAATAAATTCAGGAGGCTTATATTATATGACCGGTTCAAATTCAGAGAAATTACTCTAAGTAAGTAAGTAATCAATCTACAAGCAACATTAGTGTTGTTTCAATACATTTAAAGATAAAACATCGTTATTTACTATTAATCTTCATCACATAAAAACCTTAATTAGCTGAATCATAATAATCAGTGATGATCAATTTACACTGACACTATTTTATTTGATAGATGTATTGGTTTAGCTAGCGCAAGTGTGTTATTTAGGCACCTACGCGCCGATATGCACAGTAATCACGACATGCCAGCGACTGTTCCTTAGGCTTCTCAGTGTACCTCCTTCTGCTGATCAGTAATGCTAGCGAAGGTGGTGGCGGAACGCGTGAGGGAGAGGCAAGCCTCAGGAACTGGCCGCCGCAGGAGACGCCCTAGGCATCGGGATTCGCCGGCAGACTCCCGGCCATTTCAGCGCGGGTCTGCGGGCGACGAGCTCTGGGTAGCTCGCTGTTCGATCAAAGACCAGGTCCAAGTCAACGGCGCGTCGTGTTCCACGATGAGACGTGTCAGCAGAAGTGACGGGGCCGAAGCCTGCCAGGGTTGAGGGATGTTCGAAACAGTTCCTCCGAGAACCGGAGAAGTCATTGGATGATTACCCATCCTTAAAAAAAGGCTTCTCAGTGTACTTTGGTTGAAACTCTACTTGTGCGAGTCTGACACGCTGACTGCACTTACTGATATTCAAGATACGAATGGTTGGAAACATGCTGGTCTTGCTCCATAGGACAATCTAGGGTCTACACAAAATCAATCTGGTTACTAATCTAATTATACTAATATTTTTTGTTATAGAAATTAATTCTACTTACTGTGATCAAGAAGTCACACACTATGCGTTGTTGTAATTAAATTATTTCTCTTTATTGTGTAATAAACTACGGTTATTATAAGTGTAAATATGAGAGCACCATGTATCTATCAACACAATAACTTACCTGTCATCTGCATTATTTAATTAGTAATACTTTGTACCCATTATGGTTTGGTAATTTTCATTCAAAATTTTAAAAGTAAGGGGTTTTGTTCAAATATATCCCCATACGAAAATACCTTTTGGAATGGGCAACTAGAATTATTTTAGTATTTTAATATAGTATCTAAATTAGACGTTCAAAAAATTTGATTTTGATGGTTACTTTAATTGACGTCAACAAGAGTACTTAAATATGTGTAATATGGATCAATCAGTGAGCTTTCATTTTGTAAGGCGCTCATGTAAAATATTGGCTTCATCTGGATCGCATTTTACTGGAAGTCGATCCCAACATACTTAGTTGGGAAAAACGATATAGGCAGATGATGATAATCAGTAACTTTTAACCATGGACTAGATTTTCATTGATCTGTTTTGTACTTTTGATACTAATTACCGAGTGATTAGGTACTCCTCGGTTCGTTTAATAGTAAACATACTGTGAATAATCACTTAGATGACTGATTAGGTTCTTATGTAATTACCTGAGTTTATATATAATATGAAGATTAAAATTCGTTTATCAGCCAGAATGTAGGTGCCCCAAGTATGAACTTAAATTATAATTGTCCATATCCAGTCTAGTCAGTCTACCAAGACAAATATTTGTCTTGCTAAAGTAGGTAGGTACAAAACGATTAGTTATATAGGTTCTATATTAAGCATTTTATTATTGGTTAATGAAATATTACTGTGTTATATAAAACACCCAGAGACCATATTATAAGCCTCTTGCTATATATTAGTCTATATTTCATAACATTTAAGTTTGAACGTCGATAAAAAATAAGGGAAGTAAGATATTTTAAACTTTTATACTTTATAATAACTGAAATGTACTTATGTACTTTGTTTCTACTTATGATGAACCGTAAACAAAACGATAGCTTCTAAATTCTGAATTCTTCTAAATTTTATTTTAAAAAGTCGATACATACATACATAAACTCGCGCCTTTTTCTCATGGGCAGAAACTACAGAAAGCCACCTGCAACGACCCTTACATACTCCTTTTGCTTCGTTTACGTTCATACTTCTGGTCATACACACACGCCGGTTGCGAGTACTACGCACCGTCCTGATCTTTTTGAAGAACAACATACTTACTTACTGTACTAATTAATAACAACAGTCCATTAAAACATTACAAGAATGTGCGCGGCTCTAGCGAAACATTCTAAATGATCACATTTTAAGCTGTGTTAGCTAAACATATGAAGCCGTCACACGAGAACGGTCTCAGTTATGTTGTTTCCTGTTATAGATTACTCGATTCTCGGAACATTGATAAAATATCCAATAAAACAGTATATGTCGTTGACGAGAATCACGAATATGGAGGAGCTCGTAGCTACGAGTATATAAAAACAGCCACAGGGGTCGATCGAAGTTAGGTTGGTTAAGGGGTACGCTTGCCGAAGTCAGTCTAAGGATGGGTGCCCGTTCATTACGTATCGAGACTCCTCCGTACCTCAGAAAGCACTTTAAGCAATACCAGTATGCTACAGTATTACGATACTCTTTGGTCAGACGCTAAGGTTTTTGACTACCTACCAAGTGCTTAAGACTCGTCGCCCACTATCGGTGGGCATCGGTGCGGCTCGGTACAGCTCGGGCACCTTACGGCGGCTTCGGGCGGCTTCGGGCGCCTGAGAGCTGCGTCGGGCGACTTCGGGCTGCCTCGGCAGCCGCAAGCATGGCTAAGGACGCCGAAGATATCTTCGGGTAGCTCTGTTTTCACGTAACATTACGAGTGCTCTGCGATGTTTCCGTCGCCCGAACTGATCTGAGGCTACCCGAAATCAGCTACGGCGTCCTTAGGTGTGCTTTCGACTGCCGAGACAGCCCGAAGTCGCCCGACGCACTTTGGGTTACCCATTCGCTAACCGACCTCGGCAAGCGTTACTTAACTTTGAAGCTCAACCAATGCGGTTCTAATTACTTAGCCACGAGCTATAACTAACTATAACAATGCAGTGATATAATTTAATTTGATATATAATTTAATATGTTACATCTATTGTTTTAACATCTTAACGATTTACTTCATGTGATCTTATTTAATTTCATACAATTTTCTATTTAAATAGACACTTAAACTAATCGTATAAAGTCATAATTGATCATATTGTTAAATATGTATAATGTTATCAACACTTAATATAATTTAATTTTATATGAAAAGTACAATTAATTATAACAAACTTGTAAAAAGTACCAAAGCTAGAAAGTAAACAGACAAGTGGTTTACGTAAGGGTTAGAAAAACCTACCGACCCAAGCTATCCGAGTCGGATGTGGCTTAGAAGTTTGAATGGGGAAAGCCAGCATCAAGCAAGCATGCGATCAACCATGCAAGGTAAGCCAACATGTTAGCAATAATTATTATTAATTATTAATTCATTTAATTCAGACATTGTCCATATGTACACAAAATTAAAATAAAAACCAAATAAAATATTACAAATATCATCCTTTTGCCCTTATCCCGATTTCATTTGGGGTCGGCGCAGCATGTCTTCTCCTCCATACATCTCTATTTCCCGTCATCTCAGAAGTCACCTCCTTCTTAGCCATATCAACTTTCACACAATCCATCCATTCCCTCTACTCTTGTAACCCTCTACATTCATACTCAAAACTTTCCTCACAACATGATCCTCATTCCTTCGCATCACGTGTCCATACCATGATAGCCGATTTCCACACAACTTCTCTGTCACAGGCGCCACTTTCAGACTTCCTCTTATTTTATTTTATTTTATTAATTTTAAGAAAACTTACAGCTAATACATTTGAGTAGTCAGAAGTTATACGTAGAAGAAAGCCAATTACAAGTTTCCACTTATAAAAAATTATAATATACTCATTTCTTATTCTATCCATTCGCGTAACACCACACATCCCCCTTAGCATTCTCATCTCAACTGCATGCAACTGCCTTTCATTCATTCCTTTTGTGGCCCAACATTCTGGTCTATACAAGACAGCAGGTCTAATAATTGTCTTATCGATCTTCCCTTTAAGTTTAAGGGGAACGTTTACAAATAATAGACATTAAAATTACATACACAATGAAATTAAGCAAACAAGTACGCGTGTATCTTCGTGTAACCCTATCGAGCTTACCTAGTCCAAGTCGGATCCGCTATATAGGAGATATAGGAGATTAAATTAATGTCATCCTCATTATTCACATTATAACTCCTCGCATCCCAAACAGGAATTCGCTGTCACAATTGAAAAAAGGGGCCGCCATTCGGAACTTCTCTATAACTGGATTTGTCGCTTTGCAACGTCGGAGATGATGGTATCGTCATAAATAAAAAAATGGAATTAAAGTATGTATTTTATAAAACGGGTGAATTAAGCCCTTTCATGTGATGGGTATCACACCCTTGAACTTGTAATCTCATTCTTCAACATTACATTAGTTGTTCTTTCACTTGAAATATTTAAGTGGCTTTTTTGTTCTTTCTTGGGTTTGGCTGTTTGTGTATGTGAGTTTACATGTTTGTAACGGACCCACGATACAGGAGTAATTCGGAGAAATTGTGGGGCAACGTTTAAAAAAAAATACTTGAGCAAGTCGAACGGAACTCTTAAAGACGCACCAGGATTCTGTTTTTACAATATTGATATGGGATACGGTACGATAGGTTAGGTTGCAAGTATGCCATGAAAGATTTTCTGTTAAGTATTATGCTGCTTTTCAGTGTAGTTTTTCACTGCAAGCTGCGAGTGACAGCCAAGCTCTAATAATGTATGAATAGATCAACTGTACCTGAATTTAATAACTTAGTAGATTACTAGGTGTTACACTACTGATACAAATATTGCAATTCTATATTGGGTATTTTATTGGTAAATTCGTCTGAATTCAAAAACTGGTCTTTCTAAGTGTGCCATAACCTTGGATGTGGAACCGCCGGCAAAAATATGCACGTGCAGATAATGTAGTTAAGATTTACAATAACTTATACACAAAAATAAATAATTCTGGACAATCCACACAGCATCATCTAGCCCCAAGCTAAGCAGAGCTTGTGTTATGGGTACTAGATGACTGATATTAAGTAGTGAAGTACTTACTTTTCAATAGGCTTAGCACTAGATTCATGCATAATTTAAAATCTCGTGAAACTCAGTCAGAAGTACTTTCTGGGGATCGTTTTATGTCGGTTATTCGTTATCTGTTTATCTCTCTATGTAGGTACATTATTAGATGGAAGTTAATTCTATAATCGTTTCCAGGGTTTCAGCATTAAAAGACCTTTATAGAATCACTTTTAGTCCGTCTGTAACAGAGATTTTTCTCGAGACTTATGGAAAGCAGGAAATAGAATGTTGAGTCTCAATGAAAAGCACACAACTCGCATGAAAAACAAAAAATCTAGTTTAATTTAGGGGGTTAGTTCGATTCTAAGAAAAAAATAAATAATTTCATATTTAAATCAGTGGTTTTAAAGACACAGCTCATACTGTGCTAGACATCTCGTAGGTTTCAAATGATAAATATTTGATTTTAATATGATTATTAGATATTAGGCACTGGTTTTCATGAAATATAAGGCTGAGGTAAAAGCACAACAATAGCGAGACGGGGTCTTCAAATAAGGGTTTGACCTAATGTACATTATTATTAGCACCTAGATGAGCGAGCTTTGCTCGGATAAAACGACGTTTTCTGAAAATGAAACCTAGCTAGATCGATTTATTGCCCCCTAAACCCCCTACATACAATATTTAAATTTCATGAAAATCGTTGGCGCCGTTTCTGAGAATCAGATTATATATATATATTATGTACATACAATAATTGCTCGTTCATAGGTATTAGATATTAATACGCGAAGCGAAAATGGTAATAAACAACGACCTTATACTTAGTTTCGCCATGTTCATCCATCCGTGTGTCTGTCCCCGGCTCAGCTCAGGGACTGTTAGTACTACGAGTATAAAGCTGTAATTTGGCATAGGTATATAACATATATATGCCTATGCCAAATTACAGCTTTACAGTGTCTTGATCATGCCAACAAAGTGGTGAAATTAAATCCTTTATTTTTTGTGTGCGCTTGAAGGGTGAAAGATGGAATATGAGATTTGGCATAGTTAAAGTTAATGTTTATTAGCGGAATATTATGCATTACTCAGTCGCAGCACGGAGTCTGGATGGCTGGTTGGTGGCAATAGGCTCACCTATTAATTGGGACTTAAACATAACTGGTGAATATGGTTGTACTGCAGATGCACCTCTGCCCAACCCTTCGAGAAATACTGGCGTGATGTTATGTTTTATGTGTATGCATTAGTATTTTTATATAATAAGTTAAGTATTTAGATATGATTCTTTATTTTTTTCTAATAACCTTTTGTTTAGGAGCTAACGTCGGTTTATTAATTACGCGACAAATTAATTAGGTTTTTTTTTAAATACTTTTGTGTAGTATTCTAGTTACCTAAATTATATCATGACCTGGCTGGCTCATTCTTTGCCCGAAGAATTAGTATTGCCATCTAACGTACAATGCTGCTAGTCTTCTGGGCACGTTTCCAGATAACAGCAAAACGAAGGAGTTCTTATGCTAATATTATTCCCTTTTTTATTTAACTTTTTCTTTTTAAAGTTATTACTTAGTTTTAGTACCGACATATATTGTAATTAGAATAAGTAATCCTGTACATTAAATAAAATTGTTATTTCAGCATTGTGATACCTGACGACAAAATTATAGTTAATTAAAACGTTTGAAATTCTTTAGGTAGGTACCTTCCTACTAAGGCATCTGAACTCCAAAGGAGAATCTCGAAATTCGCCTTAATTAGGCGCCGGTATCGAAAGGCGTTTACGTAACTGCGATAATGACGGGCAGATTCCTTTCTGCATTCCTGATGTGTTAAGCTCTTCGCAGAGAAAGGCTTTCTGTAGGTATATTATCTTAATGTGATGCGCAAAAATTTGAAGTACCTTGAGTAGATTTTGTGTTTATAGTCATGTACATACACATACCTATGTAGATATGTGTAATTAATTGTGTACATGGATAGCTTACAAAGAAGTCACTTCGATGGTGTCGTAACCGGCACCTGACAGATTAACTGTATCAGCAAGGCTGTCACCAAGATCTTAAATAGCATGAACAGAGGCCAGCACATCAAGATTTTCCCAATAAAACATGAACCTTATTTCTATTAAAATAAAGTTGAAAAATATCAAAGAAATCTGACACACTGGGGTAGCTTGATGTGCTGGCCTCTGTACATATATGCACTGCCATCATTTTTGGTCAAAACTTTTGATACAAATGTTGCGCAGTTTGTGTACCTACATGATACATACTATTCTTCATCAGCACATGGTATTTTGCAAACTCACGTGATCTGATGGTGTGACCTCGGCGTCAGTGTTGTGGACTAAAATCTGGAAAATTTGCGCAAGTAAAAATACCTCGACATCTAGTTGACTGAGTAATGGAAAATTGATTTTGAGAAATTAAAACGCGTAGGTATTGAATCTCCAGTAGTTCCTTAAATATTCTATTAAAAATAATATAAAATATTCTATTTAAATATTTAATTATTTATTAAATGATTTCATTTATTAATTAAAAATATTCTATTAAAAATTATATAAAATATTCTACTTTCTTTTTATACATTTCATTTATTGTTACATCTGTTCCTCTCTCTCGTTACTTTATATGGATGCGAGGATTGGATCATCAATGGATGATCTCAAGAAACGTATTCAAAATATGGTTAAGTAACTGTAATGAACTTGGTGATCAATTTGACTCGGAAAGTCACAAATGTCTTAAGGTAAATGGTTCAGGACTGCAAGCTCACACAGAAAGACAAACATAGAAAGGTTGACAACCACTGAAACGTTTCAGCACGCGAGCTGTCTTAGATACTGCAACTGATAATATTGGGCAATGTAGTGCCGATAAAGATGTCCTGGTTGAGAAACAATCGTGACTAGAAGGGAGCCAAGAGTGCTGCTTTGATGTTTCATTTCTTCAAGACAAGGAGAAATACTTGGAGTTCATTACAAACCTTCATTAACTGGAGAAACAGCAAATGAACAAGAAGAAGATGACTAAGTACATGTGTCTAGGTTTGAAACAGTTACCACCAGATTCTTCAAAACATTGGTTCGGGGTCATGTGACAGCACACACAAGAGGAAGTGGTGTCGCTGGTACATATCTACGGCCAGGTTTATTACCGACCCGACCGGGCCCCGTTTATCGGTCCCGTTCCATTTAAATACACTTGATAAGGAAAACTTTTGTTGCGAGGTAAAATCACATTCCGTTCGTGGTACATGCCATGTTCGGATAGTAACGGAACTATTTAATAATACTATGTATAATTTTAAATAAACATTTAGTTTATGAAATAAAGTACAATATCAAAAAATATATAAAATGTAGTCAGTACATAGGAGCCCTAAGATATTTTTTTTTTAGTTTCCGTGGAGAACCAAAATGATTGTGATCAGAGGTAATCTCAATGCGCAGATTAACGCTGAAATAACTGTGTCGGATATCAGCAGCCCTTTGACGGACTGATGTCGGTTTGGATTCAGGTTATATATGGGAATGCACGTCCACATACCGCGAGAATGTACATAACTTGCTATTTAGTTAACATCGACGTCCTACCATGGCCTCAGTGCTTAAATCCCATGGAACACGCATGGCTTACCTATGCTTCAAAGAAGAGCTCTGCGGAGTAGGTATGGATACCACACTACTGAAAATATATTCGGACGTAGGCGACCTTTTCGCGCAGACAATTGGATAAACTCATATTGCGCGTGCGCAAGGTATGCTAAGGTTAGGTGGGTATGCTAAGATCGAATATCCTATATTTCGTAAAAATACCGTAAGAAGTTTGTAAATGCAAAATCATCAGTTGTTGGATAGCTAGAAATAAGAAAAAATTCAAATGATTTAATTCAGAGATTTGTATTTTGGTCTAATTTCATCACAAGCATCTTCCTACCTTTAACCTAATTTATTTGGGGTCGGCGCAGCAAGTCTTCTTCTTCCAGGCGTCTCTATTTGCCGTCATCATACAATATCTGTAACCCTCCACATTCATACTTAATACTTTCCTCACATGATCCTCATTCCTTCGCTTCATATACCTACCAAGCGAACCGATTGCTACACAACTTCTCGGTCCCTGGCGACACTTTCAATTTCCTTATGGACTCTCCATCCAGTCTATTTCTTATTTTATCCATTCGCGTAACACCACACATCCCCCTAGCATTCCCATGTCAGCTGCATGGAACTGCCTTTCATTCATCCCTTTTGTGGGACAAATTTCTGACCCATAACAAGACAACAGGTCTTACTCGTATCATGGTTGCATTCGGAGGTTGTTGTCGTTACCTGCCGTCATTATTTTGTCCGTCACTATGCACGAGTGAACCGATACTGAAACTGGAAGCAGACCGGGAGAAGCACGCTATCAAACGTGTATGGCTTCAGGACTGGACAGACCACCGAAATTGCAAAACACATATACTCTGTCTTGGTTTTGCTGATTTTCAAGCCTACAATCTCCAGTTTGCTCGGGATGTCAGGTCCATCTTTACCGACAAGATCAATTTCGTCGACAAATAGCATACACCAGGCTGCCTCTTTTGGTATGTCCGACATCAGTGCGTCCATAATCAACAGGAAGAGGTATTTTAAAGAGAATTAAAAGTTGTTGTGATGTTCTTCAGAAAGGGCAAGTGCGTAGTTCTCGCAAACGGCGTGCGTGTATGACCTGCAGGCCTAGACAACAAAAAATCCGTACCTAAACGACGTCAAAATGAATGGCACGCCATTACCTGTGGGATGGACAAATAATTTCACGTCAACTCCGTAGACAATTACAAACCACTAACGCTGCTTTATATATATGTGGTATCCTAGTGGTGTTTTTAACAAACGCAAGCCTAGTATCGGCGTTTAGTGTTTACGCTCGCTAGCGGTGGCTCCGACCCTGCCGCTAAGGTATTGTGGAGTATCTTAATTAAGAAAAAACGGTCTACCTATTTGTTGTTTAAATGTATTGCCTGAGACTATTATGGGGGGCAAAAAATGAGGAAGGGTGGATTATTCATCGTATAATATAAAATCGGCGTGGTATAGAGGTTATCGCCAAAATGACAATTGGACTTTATTCAGGGTTTCAGGCTGGATAAATGAAAATTTACTAATCACTTACATGATGAATGATCAAAATGTTTTCTAGAAATAATACAATTAAATATCTGTTTTTAATCTCTGATCTTAAATGGAACACTTTATTTCCACTTTACTTGCAGTTAACATTTACATAAATAAGTAATCATAAATAATGTCTTGTATGGATCAGAATGTTGGGCCGCAAAAGGGATGAATGAAAGGCAGTTACATGCAGCTGAGATGAGAATGCTGAGCGGGATGTGTGGTGTTACGCGAATGGATATGGATGGAATAAGGAATGAGTATGTAAGAGGAAGTCTGAAAGTGGTGCCTATGACCGAGAAGTTGTGTGGAAATCGGTTGTCATGGTAAGGGCATGTAATGCGAAGGAATGACGACAATGTTGTGAGGAAACTTTTGAATATGAATGTGCAGGGTTACAAGAGTAGAGGGAAACCAAAGAAAAGATGGACGGATTGTGTGAAAGATCGTATGGCTAGAAAAGAGGTGACTATTGAGATGACGGCAAGTAGAGATGTATGGAAGAAGAAAACATGCTGCGCCGACCCCGAATAAATTAGGATAAAGGCAGGATGATAATGAAATAATCATAAATAAATCTTGTTAGCTTAAAAAGTCAGCACTCGAAAATATGACACTGCAAAACTTTTTTAAATGGTATCAAATGGCCGTCAGTAAATACTAGTTTGCCGTTTGACATCACTTTGACATTGACGTTTGGGTTTCTTCAAACTCACACTAAATTTTATAGAGAATTTATTATTTTTCCTTCCAGACTGCGGAATTAGTGTCTGGCGCGAGCTTGCTATTTGGTCTAACATTTTACTAACGCTAACGTTCAGTCTGTAGCGGGTGTGGGACAACGTACAGATGTATTTAGTCTGGGGCTGCAGATAGGGCGTAAGTACAGAGGCCAGCACATCAAGCTACCCCAATCTGTCAAATTTCTTTGATACATTTTCAACCTCATTCCTAACAGGAATAGGTTCAAATTCAACTGGGAGTATTTGATAGATTGGGGTAGCTTGATGTGCTGGCGTCTACACGTAAACAATGCAAAAGGAGCATCTATGGATCGATGCAGGTAGCGTTCTGTGTTTTCTGCATATCGCCATGGGAAGAGGCATGTGTGCGTGTTACGTACATATGTAAGATATTTATTTTTGGAAAAACATTAGATCTCTAAACACTTTTGATATGGGTATTTGTAGGTGTTGGATATAGTAAGAGGATAGTCTTCAAATAATACCACAGACTGACACTGCATTTTCTATAATATAAAAACAATAAAAGTAATCTTAAGTAACAATCTAATCAGAACTAAAAATTGTGCTATTGTGACAAGGTTACTCAATAGAGGATGATTGAATAAATGCAAAACAAACACTTTGAATTCACATAAAAACTATGTTCACTTTGGGAGCACATAAAAATAAATCCATTTATTAAAAATCTTTAATAAACATAATTAATTCATAATCTTTTTTTTTTTGGTAATATGGCCCAATTGACGAATATCGGGTGATGTGAGCTCCTCTTAACCCCTGAAAATATCTAAAGTATATAAATTATAAGTAGGTACCTACTGTTAATTTATATACATTAGAAATACATAAGTATATAGTTCTAAGACCATATTTTACTTCTATTAACTGACATGTTTCTAAAGTATACATTTATGACATACCTTATAATTTGCATAATAAATGAATACTTTATACTTTCAAGTGAACTTAAATGCATATTCATACTTCTTGTATTAAAATATTATCATTTGCACAATCAAAGTCTCCTCGAACTACTTATATACGTACCTATAGTAGTCAGCACACAGGAGCCCACAACACGTTTTACAGTTCCTACCTACTTAATACACTCTCTATTCCATGAAATACGTAGGTACTCAAATGTACATTTTGAAATTCAGATTATTAGGCTATTTGATTTCTTATAAAACATTCATATTGTCTTTCAATTTTTATTCTAATTCAATACTTAAAATATAAGGCCTGTGACTGTCACCGTTTAAGCGAAGCTCTTGTGGGGCAAATGTCTGGCTAGTTGTATAAGACGTTTCACCATAGAAACTACCAGACACATATTTCAAGGACTTGTTCAATTCTGTGAACCGGTAGAAAGGTCTGTCACTGCTATTTTGAACAGTGAAATCATTGAATTAATTGACTTAACTGGGAACATGCATATGTATGCTTTCGCGTTACTGCGCTTGCGTCTAACTGACAAGCACAGGCCTTAATATGTTGGCTTAAAACCAATAAAATACTCCTGAATGTAGTCGCCGCAGTAAACTCTGACTAAAGTAAAAAGTAACTAATAAATACTGCGACAACGACAGCCAGGGCGCAGGCACAGGTGGAATTCGTAACTACGCAATAAATTTAACAACCAAAATAACCGGAATACCACAAATATTTTACAGACACTTATAAAATACTTTGATATTATATAAAACATTAATATCATTTTTGGAATTACATATCTGTCCACTTGTTGTGGTCTAAAGCTTTCATTTATTTATTTCAATTTAATATATATCAAATGTTAAGCAATAAAACGTATGCCGTATGCGTCGTTCATCGGTCAAGTGAATTTAAGTAACTTTCAACAGACTATTCGGAATAGGATCATAAATATCTTACTTCTGAATCTCATTAATTGATTACATATTTACTATGTATCTATAATATTTAGGTATCGAAGTGGTAGAATCGGTATTGCGTCTGCGTCCCTATAACACAAGCTTTAGTAAACATTCCTTACTATCAGTTAGTTGTGAAATATCGATAAAACCCATGGGGGTGTTACTGCACACTGAATCAGTGACGATAAATGATGCATTTGTGAAATGGCAGGATACTTCAGATCTGTAGCTGCATTGAGACGAAATTATACTCTTCATGTGTCAAAACATATCATACACTTTACATATTTACAACGAATTCCACCTTTAACTAATAAAATCATTTGGCTGCGCCTTCAATAGATAACAATCCCACAAATATATTACACATCTGTTTTCCTATTTAGTAGTATAGTTAAAAGAAGTAATATCTATTACCGGAGCTTCTAATACAAAAGAGGTACAACAATGGTATTTTATAATGTAGTAAGAAACATTAACGAATTCGGCCCAGAGACCGAACACATATTGGAAGTATGTGAGTGGCGCATTAACAAACATTACTCAATAATTAAACTTACTAACGTTTTACTAAACTCTGGAGTGGCCAGTAGATAAGTACCTAGCTTAGAAATTCACTTATAATCTGTATAATAATGTATACAAATGATTTTGGATACAATTGACATTCATATCAATAGAACATTTACACGACGACTTTCCTTTTAGTATACAAGGTATAGTTTATTAAGTATCATCGGCGTCTGCACGCCACCGCTACCTGTAGCGAGCCAATTAGAGGACTGAATACAACCAATTATAGAAAACGTACAAAATGTGAGACACGTACACACTTGTGTGCCGTGCAACTATTTCGACCAATGGATTCCTAACCTTTTAATGACCGGCTAAAAAACTTGAGATCGCTTCATTATGCAATTAAATTATTGATGAAAGCAAAATCTAAACCGATGTTTAGTTTAATGGAATAGTTTTGAAATTTCAAAAACATTTTATATAATTATATTTTTTCAGTCGATAGGCCAACGTGACAAGAAAGCCATTCCTATTTATGTATCCAAAATCGGAACGATGATGAGCACACTTGATTTTATATAAAAATATCTACATCTAAGTTACAAGGGGGTATCTCAGAACGTTAATACTCATTAGCATTAAGTCGGCGGAGTGAAGGCACGGCGTGAGAGAAGACGGGTGCGCTTACCCGAGACCCACGTCCAAGCACATCATGACCACGAAGCCGATGATGCAGCCCCACGTCGCCAGCTTGCCGTTACCACTGTGAACAAACCTCACGCTTATTATCATATCCCAGTAGGATTTGGTGATGGCTTCAGAGGAGACTCGATATTACTGAATCAGCAGTAGCCATTAACCTGGAGTAAGATCATATAACCTATCATTAACAATCACAATAATAACCATTAATAGTTAAAGCGTAACATTAGTCAGACATGAGTATCAGATTGATTAGCCTTGAGGGCCTTTCTAGAACTGTCTCTAGAAAACTCTTCCTGCACCCTTGTTCCTTACAATAACCGAATATTCACAAACAAGCATACTCGAATCCAAAGGCGCTGAGAAAATCTCTGAGAATCTTATGATGGAATTAAGTATGAGTCATTCTAAGGAAGGCTACGACAAATTGCAGCTTGTACGCGAAAGGGCATTTAACGTCACAAGTTAAATGCATATTGTTATGTTCATTCTCACAGGCAGGTATTGCAAAACATCGACTATTTCAATTTATAACCAGCTGAAATTAGTCATTGCTAAGTAAAATTCCCTACACCGTACACGATTCCCTATTTCTAGATTTCGGATTACCAAAACGTGAAAGATCGTAGGTGTTCATTTTGACAGCCGGAAACTTTATATTACAATGTAAACGGACACATCATAAACACATTAAAATGTATGTCTCGTGTTAAGGAGGCAGTAATACGTTTACTGACGCACTTTGACTGCGATATACATAATGGTATGTACATAATAACATATAGGGGTCCGTTATAAAATACTGTCGTCATACAATGCCGGCCATTGAGAAATAACGAGTAAACGATATTTGAATATCAAATAGGTAGAAAAATTACGATATCGGAAAGGCTGCCGATGGCGTTTGCGTCTCACGCACTCGGGTTTACAGAACCGACCGGCCGGAATACACTAACTGGAATTACGGGCCATTACATTAAAACGATTCCTAGTACTTAAGTACATACCACGTTGTGCACATACACAATTTGATTGGAAAACTGAACGAGCTTTTAAAAATCTTCGACGCGCCTTATTATTAATCTAGTAGCGAAAAATGCGATACCTACATGTCGATCTTTAATATTCACAAGTTTCTTAAGTATCACGGAATACAAATTTCCCAATAGAAATACATTGATTTAGTAACAAACGGAGGTAGATACTTTATGCGAACCGCAAGAAGTATGCATTATGTAACTCTGTATACGTAATTCAATCATTTCTTTTAAATATGTCTTTATCTTTCATATTCAAGCAAATAACGTTTTATTTGTGGGCTTGCTTAGGACATTAATTTTAATTCATAATATTCTGGTAGCGTCTGTTTATCAATGTTTGTAGGTGACCTAATGCCAAGTAAGAATTGAAACCGCAGCTTAGGTAAGGTGGGTAACTCCACATTGAAACATGATTCTTAATCGACTCCTTACCTAATCGGGAATATACGGTTTTTGGTTGCAAGAGAGAATTACTCAATGGGTACGTACACTTGTACAGTAAATCTATTTAGCAGAGTATAGTTTAGACATCCGGCTCGTGACGAGGTGTATGATCGGAGTATGCCATGTCAAGTATGACAGCGCGGCGCACATTCTGCTCACGTGCCGTGGGGAACCCCGAGGGGACACACGACATGCACATAAATACCTCTGCTGACATCACGCCCAAAAACTGAGGAATTTTCAACACAAATTCGAAGCTGACGTGATAACTAATCAAGTTATATTAAAGGAATGTTTCTAGTCATTTAATAATCAAGCATTGTACGCACGTCTGCATACGCAATTAACTTAATTGGCTGATATGTAAATGTAGAGTTGAACATGCCTGAAACGTCTCAATGCTCCGAGCTTTCTTCTGATATAATATTATTTTCATATAGATCTTTAGTAGGTATGCATACTGAATCTGAAATCTGAAGATATTTCACTTTTAAAGTATGAAAAGTGGCTTATTATCGGTAAACCAATTTTTTCGAAGGAAAAGATATTATTACAATGCAAAATCCTTTATTGCAAAAGTGATAATTTGGTGGTGTAGTTGGTAAAGCCGGGGACCAAGGAACATGCGGCGCGATGTCTGGAGGTAGGTCAGGGAGTGTCGGTCGGCGGCGCACTGGATTCCCAGACAGTGACGTCAGCGCATAGACAAACTAGAGCGTCGTCACCGTCTTTATCCCAGCAACAAACGCGTTATTTCTTATATTTATTGTTATTGACAGTGGCGAGACGGTGACAAGCCCACGCACGGCGCGCACCGAATTTACTTCATAATGCGCGAGGCTGCGCCGCGCCGCCCTGCGCACGCGCCGCCCGCCCGCTGCAAATAGAAGCGACGACCACCACACCGGACCCGCCACCACGCAGAATCGAGTTCTCTATACTCACATTATGTTACCTACTCACAGCATTAATTTTATTATTTCGTAATTCATTGTTTATTCATGTGAATTACATTTAATTTATTAAATAAAAAAATAAAACGCAATACCCTCCTTTGCGACGCGCAGTCAGGTAAATATAGCAGCTCATCGTAATAGAGAACGAGGTCCTAGCTACCAGCGGCCAGGGATCCAAACTTTACTGCTTTCTGAATCAAGCCCGTGATCCAGTTGCCAAACGAGTGCTTCCACAGGTGCTGGTCGAGGCTCTCAGGTTTAAAGCGATTAGCTATCACAACTATCGGAACAAGTACAGCTGTTCACACCCCACATGTCGACAACCTCGCGAGCCAAGTAAAAACATTTCATTTCCATGTCTAACTCGCATTTCATGGCGTTCGATTTTGCGGGACCGCTATGTCAACAACAACAAATGGAATGATCGAAGTACAATATGATACGGCTATTTTCAAGAACTGGCTCAGGTTTATACTTTCGTTTCCACAATAATCCTGACGAAAAGGCCGTGCCTATCTATGTCTCCAATGGATTTTCCTACAGCACTCTGCTTAAATTTCTCTCCGTGTATCGTTCGTCAGACTATTTAAGATTATTCTTTATCGTACAAGCCCAGCGCACAGTTCTAGTAGTTTAAGTTTATTATATTAAATCAGGTCTAGCATTGACGTTTTGTATATAGGGTAGAAGCGTCATAGGCGCACAAACTGGTACCATGAGTTACATAGCATTCTGGATAATTGTCCTCGGTTTTTTCCATTTTCTACGTATTTCTTTTTCATTGAACTGTAAAAAAATCATGATTTCTACCTGAATTTTTAATGAGAGACGTAAAGTATTAGCTTTTTCACTAAAAATATCTTTGGAAAACAAACGCGATGGCTCCATGTTAGCGCAGCGGTCGTTTTAGTTACGACACGGCCTAAAGTTTAACCCCGGAATGACACTTGTGAGTCATTGCTTAAAGCTTCTATAAATCTGAGGTCTGCATTAATTTCTTTTTTCTATTCCCTTTTCCTTTAAGAAATTGCACCTACCACTGTTTGTATCTGCATCACTCAAAAGTCGACTGGAAGAAAATGCCTGTGGCATGAAGTCCTCTCTGTACATTTGTGTGCTTAAAGTATTCAATAAATAAAGCTTAACATACACAGTTCTTGATCATTGCTTTTCAGTTTTACCTAATCAGTCATTTTTGCCTCGACAAAAAATACTGTGCTCGGCCTGAAACTCTGATGACCGTATTAAGAAGCAAGCATGGATTTCTCTCTTGGAGTCTTGAGACTAAGCGCGAGGTGAGAAGGTATCGCAAATCTAAATAATATACCACGATCAAAATATGATGCGCCTGTGTAAGATTCAGTTCAGTTGAACAATAACTTCGACTTAAAACCATCCCTTAACTCCCATTGTGAAGCATTTTTCAAAGAAACTCAAACTCAAAGCTCTAATTTCAAATGCATATAACAAATTGGAATCACGAAAAATTGTATCGTCTGGCGATTTAGTCGTAATTTTATTTTATTATGAGGAGTAACAAATAGTGGGACATGTTGGTAGGTAATAAACGTCGGGCTGTGTTGTCGCGCCGCGGTTTCGCGTCCGGGGTGTTAGACGGCGCGCCGCTATTTCGGGCAGAGTATTTGTGTCCCGACGCCCGACGCCGCGCGCCTACACTTCACGTGCCGCTTGCAATGCAAAACTATTGTCTCACTTTGCTATTATTGCAAGCTAGTAGACTGCAGGGTATGTAAAAAGATTCCGTTTTACTTTTTATTCGACGCAAATCTTGACAGTAAACTAGTATATTCTTTTAGTAGGTATATTCTTTTATAACGGAGTTTGGAGCTTTTGAGAGTGGTTGTTTTACACCATACATTTTGTCTTTCAGTAAGCTCAGACTACAGTTTACAATGACATTAAACAGCTACTTAACAAATACTTCTCGCCACTGAAGAAGTCAATCATACTGACAAAATATGGAAACTATACAAATGTCTTAGTCTTGAATCATGCGCTGAAAGCATTAAGAAAGCAAGGCAAAGATGTCGTAAAAGAGCGAATCACATAAAAATCAACCGAACAAAACATCATTGGGCAAATACAGGAAATAACTGTAAAATCGTAAACGTGCTATAAATATGATTTGGTCAAAATATTCTCGAACGATAAGAGGCATGGAAGAGCACTCGTGGCGAACAAACATGGTTGTCATATTCTATGATAATGCTAATCAGGCTAAGAGATGCGCGCGCGTGCTTCACGAGGGAGTGTCAGGTGCTGCGCGCACGCACGCTGAGTACACACTTGTTTATTATTTATTTCCGTTATTTGTGATTTCGTCTGATGTAGGCTTTTGGTCAAACTTTTACTGCCGTAGATACGAGTATATGGAACTTTTGCATGGGAGAGTTAAAATAATCGAGCTTTCGTGGATGATCTTCTAGGCTATAGATAATATGGTTGGGAATCCAAAGACACCTAAACTGCGCAGTGGTTAATAAATACTTCTTGGTTCTTTAGTATTTTTTTATTGCCAGTGTGGACCTTATGAGTTATTGTAATAGTCCATCGATGAGAATTAAGCAACGTCTTGTAAAAAAAAAATGTGATGAAGTGGTTAATGTTAAGTAATTAAAGATGCACCTTTCATGCACGAGTTCGTAGAACCAAATCCAGGCAAGCACCAAAGTGACTTTTTCAATTTACGGGTACTAATTTATAAGTTTTATTTTCGACATTACTGACATCGGTAAAGAAAAAAAATCTCAAAGGAGGAAACCTGATCTTATAACTGATGTAAGTCTAGCGCTAACTGACTTAGCAAGCGTGGTGATTAATGCTCGTGTCTTCTCGGTATGACAAGAGACCCTTGCCCACCAGTGGGACAGTAACAGGCTGGTATTATTATAACGTTTTGTCAATCGTGATTTAATCCTAAACAGAACACCCATACATGAAAACAATGTTAACTTCTCAGCAGCATTGAAGAGATCTAAAGTCAACAAAATTCTCAGGGCTGCCCCAAAAGATTAGGGGAAGGCGAATGAAGTAGCCAACGATAAGAACGTTCTCACGTTTATATGAAAATATCTTTTTAGCATGTCTGAATGTGAATATCACCATTACATTGGTAAATTGTGAGTCTAGACGTCCAGACGGTCCTGACTTCAGACCGCAGACATAATAAGTCGCCCGACAATAGTTTGTGTTCATTAAAATCACAAGAATTTATCGAAAGTCCATTGATATATCTGTCATTCAAATGTAGCGACAACTTTAAACAACTTCTTCAACGGTTGAAATTCAAAACATTTTTCGTATTGTTACAAATCTACAACAATTCTTAGTCCGCTTCTGTCTGGAACAAACTGGTTCGTTCAAACGGTTTGTATTCTGAAGCAACGTTGTAAACGGTTACCACGGTTTGAAAGCTGTTGTTGCTTGCTCCCAGGACTCTGAACAATTAGCCAATAACGGGCTCGACAGACAGGCTACTCCGGAAGGGAGTCGCAACCGGTCTGCAACAATACTCCAGATGGACAACAATAGTGTCGCTAAGGGGAACCATGTCCTTCGTTTTTATCCCACCGAACTTCACATATTGACGGTTAACAATCTATATCAGCAGAAATACTGACGTGAATCAGAACAATCAAACACAGACGACCCTCGTCAGTCCAATTATGTCAAGAGCCCGGATATTTGAAACTGTAGTCTCATATCGATATTGAACATGTAATGATTCTCTCATGTTACGTACAAAGAATTGGGTTCAGCCATGTTTAACACGACTTTAACTAAAACTTTGAATTATCTTCAATATCCAGAAAATACAAGAACCCTTCAAGTAATTACACTCAAAACGAAAGTTTCTTTGAGGAGCTATACAAGGAACTTGACGCCGCCATGCAACACAATGTTTGCAGAAGTTGACGATAAAATGTTTCAGTAGTATCTTCAATCTATACTTAGGTACGGTATGTACCTAAGTATACATAATAAAATCATCCATTACCAGTTTATCCGTGGTTCCGATCAGAATGTGTAAGCAAATGAATAGCAAGGAGATGCGCAATAAAGGGCGACATTATCCGTAACCGTCAAAGGTGGGCAGCGTCTGTATCTCAGGGGTCCACAACAATCAAGTTTTCGTACCCACGGGCTTTTTGGGTCATTTTCAAGGACAGCGCTTACAATTCAGAATCTGAAGGGGAAACTCGTTCATAATAGCGTATTATGTGTGTTAATAATTATGAGCGTCTAGTCTGAGAATTTATCTTTTATTTGGATTTGAAAGATGGTGGTACTTTTGCAAATTGTATGAGACTGGTTTGTCCACTTGTGAGGGGTTCCAGTCGGTTCCGGAAATGTATTGTGTTAAGTAGAGCATGTTGCTCAAAGCGTGGTTCGCCACTTTAATCGTGTCATAAAATTTAGGACACTCGTAATAAAAAATATGAAGCTCCTAAAGAAATGATTTTGAAACAATCTTCCTAAAACAGGATAAGGAGGATATGGCCATTTACGGGCATTAGACAATAATGTTGCTAGTATCAATGTAATGTGCATCATCAGCGCAGTCAATATTGCACCCTATGGTCTTATATTCCAGCCCGAAAACATCTGTATTTGCTTTGATTCATCACGATCATGTAGTCTACATGTGTCTGAACAACTTATTCCTTAGTAACTCCGTGTAGGTGGTTTTACACCTCACTATATTTTTGGTTACTATTAGCTTATACATATATACACGAATCTATATCTATATCTCATTACAATTTTGGCCAAATTCGCGACTGTGTGTTGTATTCTAGTATCAGTTTGTTGTTATCAGCAATTGACATCTGCATAATTCAGGATTTTGGAAAACCATTATGTTTTAAACTGCTGTTAAAGTGGGGCTACGAATACTGATAAGCATGACTTTTACAACGCCCAGTGGTCTTAGTGGCTTAGTTCGAACGGCGATGTCTAACACGCAATGGATATTACCACGTATCAAAAGCAACAGATAATCGCCGATCTATCATCACCCGTTTGTTACAGTTAGCTTACATTCTTGGCTTATGACTATAGCTCGAGTCAGCGTGTGTTCTCCCTAAGAACGAAATTATTATAAAACCAGGAATAAAGTAGTACTCACGATGCGTTTGCTTCTGGTATGATGTCGTCGGCGACGACATAGATCATTGCGCCGGCGGCGAAGGCCAGCGCGTAGGGGAGTGCGGGCTGGGCGGCCGCCACCGCCACGGCGCCTAGCACGCCGAACACGGGCTCCACCATGCCAGACAGCTGGCCGTACCTTGGTGAGAAACACAGGATTGTTAGAAAATAAAATAAAAAATAAGTTTAATTTTAGTTGGTCTTTGGTGGAGATATTAGGAGCAAGAAACTGCCATCTATTATTATTTAGGATTAGTATCTAAGTATTACATGGTACAGTAGGCTACTAGGAAAGCGAACAGAATGATTGACATGACAGCTACATATGTGTGTGTACTAAGAGACATTTTGAGTTTTTTTTTTGAAAATGTACATGTAATTATTCTTTGAATTAAAAAGACATAAGATTAACAATGATCACCGCTTCCTTTTAATGAGATTTGATGGGATTCTGCTGGACTCCCCCCTTACCCATTTTAAGCTCACGTTACCAATGGATGTAACATATCATCACGCATACATTCCCCGAAGGGCTGGGCATAAGTGCACCTGTAGTAACACCCACATTTCGCCACAGTTGTTTCAAATCCCTAGCAATAGGGGGCGAACCTATTGCCGACAACCAGGCACAAAACTAGACTCTAGGGCTGCTAATGAGAAAATTCCTATTGGAAAACCTTAATAATACTTTTCCCGACATGGGGTACGAACCCAGGACATCACGCTCGGCAGTCACGCTTGGCCCAATAGACCAATGAGGCAGTCATAATAGATCTCCCATAATATTATTATGCCATTGTGGTTGCAATATCAATTTTCTGAGATTCACTTGTTATTATTAATTCTCAACAAAGACAAATACCTACCACTGTTGTTTAAAATAAGTGACAGTAGCCTAAGTAAGCATAATTGTTTTGTTTGTCTTCCTCGATAGACTGTCTTCGCTCTACTAAATGTCATGATAGGTTACGGCTCAAAGCCTAGGCCTAGTTCTAACTGTTCTAAACTAGGTGTATCCAGCTAGAACCATCACTAACATTAGGGCGGGTCCGACTCGGTCTGACATGACAACAGGAAATGAAAGGCCGCGATGCGCGAAGCGGGGCACTGTCATCTACTCAAGGTAGGGAAACGGTTTGTTATGCAGTTACGACGCGTGCCAAGAACTAGGATTTAACTGTTAGACCGAAATAAAGAAAAGAGGTACTGATTGTGTAAAAGATGATACGGCTAGGAAAGAAGTGAACTCTGAGATAATGCCTAATAGAAATAATCCATTCTCTTGCCGGCCATATCGGTCGGCGCTGCATGTTTTCTTCTTCCATACATCTCTACTTGCCGTCATCTCAATAGTCACCTCTTTTCCAGCCATATCATCTTTCACGCAATCCATCCATCTTTACTTTGGTCTCCCTCTACTCTTGTAACCCTCCACATTCATACTCGAAACTTTCCTCACAACGTGGTCCTCATTCCTTCGCATTACATGCCTAATAAAAAATAATATGGAACACAAAGATGTGATAGGATAGGTCGTACGGATGATATTGATGAAAGTTTGTGCCTGGAGTAGGCTAAAACAGAGACCTGTGATTGATTATTTACCGTAGAGTACCTAAAGATAAGCAGCACCAAGCCGAATTCATTTTATTATTCCTAAATAAACCTTGAATTGCATTTCTAAATGCCAAAAATTGGAAACAACATTGCGTTTGTAAGAGCTTTTCAAGTTAACCTAGATTTTGCTATTTAACTCAAAAATCAGGATACACAAGATTCGATTGAATAAACATAGGGTTAAAAAAACATGGGCCATTCATGCAATGTATAAAATCGGGTTGAGGTCTTCAACGCTTTGCTCTATCTTAAGCGTTCTTTCGACGCTTAGATTGTAAGCTCTCGTTTCAACTTTCACAACATCCTGTCGGCGCTTCTCACAACGTGCATTCTTCTATAATATTAATTAATTCGTGATTAAAATAAACATGTTACGATGAGTGGTCGTCTGAAATGTTTTTCTGAACAGATGTAATCTATGCATTTCTCGTGGATCTTCGCCTAAATCATTGTTTGCCATGGCTACCTTCGATATCAAAAGAACGTAGCAATTATACAGTTCTCTAAAAAATATAGATCCATTGCAAGTTACGGGTAAATTCTTTAGAAGCTATCTTTGCCCTAAACTGCCTCGTACTTAACGGTTTGCTCTGAAAGTTATGTAGGTAAGCTTTTGTGAATGCAGTAATTTTATTTAGGTACTCGTATATGGATATATAGATCAAGACTGGAAACAAAAATCCGGTAAATAGGAACTATTTTATAAAACGTAATCATTTAGGTATCTCCTGAAACAAGCTTACAACTATATGTAAGTTTTATCTTTTCTATCCATGCTATAATTAATCGGAATGATTAATTTTAGTATAGATTGAAAGGAAACTTCCGTACTATGTTGAGGGCTATCTTTTATATGTATTGATGAAAATCTACGATTGAAGCTGCCGAAAAGAGCTTAAACACACAAATTTCAGAGAATTTATAATTAATTTAGTAAATTAACCCGAGTGAACATAGTATATGAACAAGAAAACATCCGCGTACAACTTTCGGGCTGAAAGCTTTATGAAACTTAGCAGTATACACTTCGAATCTAATGGTACTTAACAACCTGTTCCACCTCAATGTATTAAAACATGGTACCTAGGGAGCCGGAACTTCAAAAGGGCCGTATTCAAAATACTGATCACGACGTCATGTATCAGTATGTTGTTAATTTTCACGTGTGCGGGTGGCGGGGTGGCGGGGTGGAGGGGTAGAGGCAAGCGCGCGGTGCGATGCCGAAAGAGGCCGCTAACGAATTGTTTTGGTGAAAGTGCGGGCCAGTGCCGCGACCACATTCCGACGAACTGGTCGAGGAGCCGCTGCTGTGGGAAACGCCGCCAGGGCCACCCCACACGACGACCAGCCTATATCTGCCTGCCGAGTGCCAGCAGTGCCCACAAACCAACCACCATCAGCCGGCATCGATATCCGGATGCGCACTTCGTTTTCAGATCGACACAACTACGCTTTTGAGTACCACCTAGATATTTAGCGCGATCCGGCACTGTTTGGAACTTTAACAGAAAACCGTTCACGACTGAATAGAAAGTCGCTCAAAAAAGAAATGCTTGAACATTTGAAAGTTCGGCTGGCTCTGTAAGGATACGATAACACGCACATAGGGAAGTTTAATTTGCATTAGATAACAAGTAGTGTAGCGGCAATGCTAGGCGGAATGCAGGGGAAACGAGTTTGATGAAATAGTGAGGTGCGGGGCGGGCGCCGGGCGGCGAGCGCGCTGCGGCGGCGCGGCGGGTGCGCGACGTGACGTTATGTTATCGCATGCATTATTCAGCGGGTGGCGAAAGCGGCAATTTGCGACAATATCCACTGATTCGCAGAATCGCCGACTGTTGAGCCGCCGACGAGCCATAAAACAGGATACCCGTCACTCAATAACTACGTTGAATTTAAATAAAAGCTCACGAATAAAAGATATACATTGTAAATTTTTTGGAAATTGTCCATTGTTTATAATGGTACTTGGCAGTGAATTTTTGGTGGCGTGGGTAAAATATTGCTTTTACGTAATAACTTTTTGAGTACCTATTATATTAATGCTGGGTGAAGACAGAATGTTTATGAAAATCGTTTCAGAAAGTCTAGGAGTCATTTGTATTAGGTGGAGTAGGTGGGCTCTGCAGACAGGTTTGTTATGTATGTACACCTACCTAACTATGAATAAAAGTATAATCTTTTATTCATAGTTAGGCATCCATACTAGCCATGCAAATATTTTCTATCCCGTTGGGATGAAACATTAGTCACGCTACTTATGCGAAGTGCTGCTACTTGCTGATAGGCATGGCTACAGTAGCAGTATCGAAGTTTTGGTTGCTTGCTATTGAATGATGCTGTTGCCATCAAAGGCTTAAGCTATCTATTCATGTAATTCAGATCTTTCAATGTGAGGGTTCAGCAAAGCTTTCAGTAGAGGTGTGTATATGCCATTGCATGGGTGGAATGTAGTAACTTTTACTGTAACCATCATCGCATTGATCCATGTTAAGGCCATATTAGTCATAGTGTGATGTCGTCATTAAAGTTAAAACGGTGGTGTTGGACGTATTCAGGAAGGTGTTCGAGAAGATTAGGCGCGGCAACAACGCAGTATGCGGCCGACAAACCGGCCTCGATTGCGCAGGACAGCGCCACCAAGGCTGGCAGCGCCTTCCGCGACGACTTCTTCGGGGCCCGCGCGGCGGCGGCGGCGGCGGCTGTATTGGCGTCGCTCTCTCGATTTAATTATTTAACTGTGAAGGCCGATCGCCCGAGGCGGGCAGCGGGCGGTGCGCTGCGACTGGTCCGACGGGTGCGGTCCGGAAGAACGCGCAGACAGCGCGCCGCCGTCCGCTTGCCGCGCAACGCACCAGACTCCGCGGCACCGCAGCGACACATCGCACACCGAGCTCACGCAACACTCAAATTTCGAAATAGACGACTTTCTCGGGTCCAGTTAGCAATGACCATCTGACCAAATAGCGTCGCTTGCGCCGAGTGCGGCCCCCAGACACGCGGACGCGGCCCGTGCCGGCGACGGTCGGCCGGCCGCCGTCCACCGCGCTGGCCGAGCCGTCGCCATCGCCACTACACTTACGAAAACTTTCGATCAGTGTAACAATTTGAATATTTGTAAATCGATTTCATATCGATTGCAAACACTGACGTAGATAAAAGAATACTTAACAGTCTTTCTCAATGTCTCAACTCCTACAAATTAGTCTAAATAAGAAAAAAGTTAACCCAGCCGTTAACAGTGTTTAATTGATTAGATTTCCTAACGGATGAGGCACCTACATGGTGCGTAAGCATAATGTTTGCTACGTCACTGTGACTCATATGCGCATGCGGTGAGAAATGTTGACTAGACGCATTGTCTACAACAATGGATCACTACACTGGTTGGACTTATTATATCATGCCACAAAAAATTGCGTCAAGTTGCTTCGACAAAACGACAAGAATTTGTTTAATAATAGCCGTAAAAACCTACCTGTACCAAGTCACTTTGTGTGTTAGTGTTTAGAGACTATATTATATCAATGTTACTGCTATGCCTGTTAGCACACGCTAGGTACGGCCTAGGAATAGGTAATCATAACCATGTATGCCCATTTCTTGTATTATCCGAAAAATGCGTTGGCCCGATCGATAAGTTTTACACATCTATATTAATCACCTTGAAGTCGTCACACTGAAAGTTTTGAGCGACTGGCACAACACTCAGCAATAACAGCAAAGCTTTCCATCTAAGTACCTACACATCACTCCATACATCAAGAAGTATCTACATTGCTCTGGCACTTTCAGTAATATGGATTACTGAATCAGGTGGTTTTACAAATTTAATCTAGCAGAGCTCTGTCGTCTTCGCCTCTCAGATAAGTTAACTATGCCTGAAATCTCTTACAATGAACATGACCCAGGGGTACAGCGATTGTTAATTACTAACACAAAACTTTTTTAAGAGAAGGGAATATCAGGTTTCATAAGCAAAACCTTCTAGATCAATTTTACCTTAAACCTACATAACATTTAACATATCTCTTCGTTCTTATAGTGGTGCACCATCAATTTACACAGCGTAGATCGTTCTAAATGTCAATACCGATTTCGAAAGGTGCCTAACATATACGAAACGGTGGCAAATGCGATCCCGTATCGGGCATGCGAGTTGGCCAGAGCACTTCTTGCTCAGGCCGCATTCCTCGCCCCCATGAATTCCGCACCGCAGACCCTATCGTACACGTCTTTACGTATGCTGTACTCACATCATTTTTAACATGAGACTTGCTTCGAAATTAGTTTAAGGCATAATGGGAGGTATTTCTGAATACCTCACTATTTAATTTCCTGGAGGCGTATTAGTAGGTATGCTGATATTCACAGACATTTTCCCAATAACGGTATTTAGTTCCACGTCGTAGAGAGGCGGCGAACTTTTCGCTATTTACAGGGTATACTTTCTCAATACTGGGTTTGTCATGTAAACTTGTTGCCTGAAAACCGAGTTTCAGACAGTTGCTGCGATTGCGCGATGACTTTTCCAGCTTCTTAACTCTTAGGTATGTTTTGTGCAGGATTAAGATATAAGAAAAGATAGCTAACGCAGTGGTTAACATATAGACCTGTCAGCAAGGTGGTAGCGAAACTAGGCTATTTTTTATGAGCGACACAAAATCTTCACGATTTTCTTAAAAAGTTACTGAAGTTATTTAGATGTTTAAACTCCATGTTGCGGTACTGAGGTGGACTTCAGACAGAATCTTCATACGAACAGCTAATATGCTTAGCTGCCCGGTTTAATTAGATGTAATAAGCGGCCAAGAATTCTATAAATTGCGGTGTAATTGCGTTTCATCGAGTAAATGCTTAGTTGTAAAAACGTATGATCGTTTAATTTTCCGCGGTCGCGTGTAACGTGTCCTTAAGCTGCGCTTACACGGGCAAGTTTGCTCATTTCTGCGGCAATATTGGTCAAGTATCGGGACACCATTAAGTTACTTACTGTGATGCAGTAACTGTTGCTAGATACAAGTACCGCGTTACACCTTGTTGAGCGATCCGGAGCAAATAAATAAACTAGACCATACAATTTAGGAATTAAACTTGAATGCTGTACTAATTGCTCTATTATCTTCAGCAACTATTACAGTGCTATAAGTGCTGAAAAAAGTTGGCCATGTAAGCGTAAGCTTAGCTTTAAGGTTTGGGTACACGGCACGAGCGGCCGGGCGGGGTCGTCGCTCGGCGCACATTCCCGGCCTACTCCGCGGCCAGGATTCCCACTCGAGCACATTCTTACCGCCAGCCAAGCCAGCTAAGGAGCTACGAAGTCCACA
Source organism: Phlogophora meticulosa (assembly GCA_905147745.2). Classification (NCBI taxonomy): domain Eukaryota; kingdom Metazoa; phylum Arthropoda; class Insecta; order Lepidoptera; family Noctuidae; genus Phlogophora; species Phlogophora meticulosa. The sequence goes on along the minus strand of LR990533.1, from coordinate 10,358,313 downwards.
CAGGAGCCCGACTTTCTCCACATTTTGGATATGCTTGTTTAAGTGGCATGGTCTGTGTGTAGGTCTTTCTTTCTTAGTTGGGCGGATCATGACTTTAGTAGGTTGTGAATATGTCGTATTGTTTTGACGTAGCACGAAAAAGCTTAATCGTTTCCAATATGCCTTAAGTTCGTCACTTTGTATGATTAATGATAATTGTGTAATGTTAGGTGAATTTTTCATAAACGGTTTCAAGACATCTTCTTTCTTAGCTCAGCCACTACTTCCAACAAAAATGCTTGGGTATATAAATTGGGCTAAGCTGCGTTTGGCATAGGCAGATCAATATCATTAATACACATACCCTTTTTAGGATCAGCTGGCATGTTTTAAAATAAATAGAAAAACTTATTTGAAAGGCTATTTGTCATAAAGTAACGTAGCTTTCCTGAGCATACGGCGAATCGGTTTCCGCGTTCCTCAATAAAAGTTTTTTAGCATTCTTTAAAGGCATAACGATTATGTACCGCGTTAGTTCATAAAAGTTTGTTAGCATTCTTTAAAGGCATATCCATTACCGTGTTTCGTAGCTCGTTAGTCGCGGGCTGTGCACCGGCGAAGCGGCGCCAGCGCAGCGGTTCCGAGAACACGACGGAATGCGACTATTTACAACTTTTACCTATTTGGTAACGTTTACAATGCGTGCACGTACCACAATGCCTAAGTAACCTTTTGCTCTGACAATTTAAACTTATGTAGAGTGTGCCTGTTCATGACGGTCGCATGTATGGAGGAATCTCACATCAATAGGTCTTCCGCGGAAATTTTTTCTTTGTAAAATGATTCGAACGTATTTTTTGGATATAACAACTTAGATCGACAGGTTTTTATTCCGGAATTTGCAAGGCCAAATCGAAAACCGCAACGAATTGTAGAAAACCTGCATAAGTGTTTAGTTGTCGGAGGGACATCACAAAACTCGGCGCGTAGTCGAGTTGGTAGGGCCGGCAACCGTCGCTAAATGAATTAGCCTGAACAGGAATGGGGTCGTCCAGTCTGGTTGCGTTGGCATCCGGCCTAACGACGAGCGGGCGCATTCTCTAACCGCGCGCCGTGCTCTAACTGCCGCCCGGCAAACTTGCTGCCACCATGTGAACCCTATTCTACCAACCAGTACGTGGAATGTTGTCAAACATTCACATATTCTAAAATCATTCTACTTCGACAATTTGCCAAGTGACCTCTGGAAACTCATGGAGGTTATAACGAGAGGTATGAAACATGACAGTGAATAAGAAAGCGTTATCAGAATTATGTTCTCTTTGTAAAACTGAAATGTTTTTGCATTAACATAAATATGCAAATCGCGTCTAGACAATTTGAAAGTATTCTCTTTGTTCAAATGCCGTATTCGTGGTACGTCGCTCACCTAATATGTAAAACTTTTCTTTTTAAGGGATGAGGGCATTGACCCGTGCAGATCGATAGCTATGGACATAATTTGCTAATTTTTCTTACCAGAATGCCCTCCATACGGAGAAGCCGGCAGCTTGCAGCGGCAAGCTGACAGCCAGCCCCTCAGGGAAGTTCTGGATGCCGATGCCTAGCGCCAGAGTTCTGTGGACAAACAAACATTTTATTTAGTAAAGAACTTAAGGTTTTCGTTCCTTACGTATATCTTCCTTAAAAAGAAAATACCTATACGACATAAATTCCTAATATACGCTCACTTTTCGTGTTATAGCTAATTTGTAAATTTTGTTGTGTTTGTATATGACAGTTTCAATATTTACGACACAGGAGAAATTCTTAGTGTGAGGCGATGTCTTTATATTAAAAAAAATATAGGATAGTCTGATGACACCATCAAAAGGCACATGTTAGACGTTTTCAAGGGAGAAATCGTCGACGATTGCGAAGATGTTTTAGAAATAAAGCGGCGACCTTGTCTAAATGTTTTGATTATTTTATTGTTTTTCCTTAGAAACAATGACTTAAAACGTTCGGACACTGGTGAATGATTGATTTTAAAATGTATTACATTATGAATCAATTGAACCACGTATTTGATTAATTTCGCAATAACTATACACAATTCATAGAATTCAATGGCCATCACGAATTTTACAGACATTTTCCAGAAACTGCATAAAAATGCCGTGTGTGTTTAGGTAGCAAGTTTATATTAAGTATACGCCGTACGAATACAGAATAAGATACACAATCATAGGAATATAAAATGTGTGGAACGTTAACATGAAGCCGCATGTAAATCGAAACAAATAGAAGCAATAGCGGATATGTGCTGACACTGGCACATTCCTCGGCGCCGCGTCCCCCCCTGCACCTGCCAGCCTGCCACCCTGGCGGCGAACCGCTCTAGGAATGCGACTAACTGTACTCCACAGCCTCGGTCACCGTTAAACTCAACTGTTCCCGCGATGCAGCTAAAACTTACCTCTCGTCATGTATTACGTAATGACGTAATAATATGCTATTCGCTGATTTCGATCGACTTACTTTAAGCGACCGTTAACTATGTCGGAGAACCAATCAAAGGTTCCTTTGTACTCGCCAGCGTCACTGTATTAGGTACAGTTCAAATATTTCAGTCTGCCTTGTCTAAATGACGACATGAGGAAAATGTATTTCCGAGGATTGATTTCAGCCGAACCGTTAAGTAGGACTTGGCGCATGGAACCGGAAAAATCAATAAGATGCATGATAAATGTTTCATTATAATTCGGTTACATATACCGGATCTGTTCAGGAAATCTGTTAGAGTTAGCTACATACCTACTTCAACTGCACTTGCGTAAGAAAGAGAAGGCAACAAAACTTTTCATTTAATATGAATTTAACGGGACACATTCAAGTACCATGACAACTAAAAGTACTAATAGCGACGTAAGCGGAAGCCTCGGGAATTCCTGTTAAAATGGTTAAGTTAATAAACATGCATGGCGGCGCGAGCCTTTGAGCTCGGTGAAAGCTGCGGCGTGCGCGTGCGACACACCGCACACGGTACACCGCTCATCAATTGAGTTTAAACCTCCGTTGGTACCAACAAGGATAGCTGTACTTCAATACAACGTTGTTATACACACTTTTATAGACTTTGTTCGGGAAATCATAAGCTATGCATTTTTATGCTGTTTGGGTGAATGAGATCAGATTGTTGACTTTGGTTAAAAATATACATCAAATGTAACTCAGGATTAGGAACCTCTTATTAGGAAAATTGATAGGAAAATCGAAAATATTAAAAAATGTCATCATACTTCAGTCAGCTTATAATGCCCCCAATCCCGATTTAAAAGAGAAGGATAATTCAGACTTCGCTTCTGATAGGTTAGGGGTTGTGACCTCTAACATATCGGCAGCGTTCTATATTACATCCACTATTCACGAGTATTGACATAAAGTTCTTATGGTCTGGATTACTACTGAGCCAATTTTAGCACATTCGCTGTTATACTTTCTACATTAATCATTTCAAATTTTAGCACAAGTTTGCAAGTTGCATCAAGCACCTTCGTACTATATTCCTACTATACAAGGTTAATGGGACATCGACGCAAAAACTGATGTCATGTCTTCAGTACATGATTCTTCAGAAAAAAACGTAGAAACTCTTTGTATCAGTCCCTTACACCCTGTATTCTTTATGTAAACTTCGTCTGTTCAATGGATAATGGAGACCATTTGACCAAAGGAAGGGATCATAGACGGAAATTGGACCTTGCGGTATTTCATCACCATTCACCGTCATCGTTATTTATCAATCTTTGAAAGATCATCTTGTTTTGGAACTGAATATAGAGCGGGGTTCGACTGATTATAAGTCTAAAGCAGTCGTAAAATTCTGGGGATGCATTACAAATGTGAACTTAAGATTTTCAATGCAGAAATCTCAACTTTTGAACAATATACCAAACGAATATAAATGTTCTTTTGATTTCTATTCATGTATGAATTCTGACACTGGAAATATTTCAATAGTCTTTTGGAATGTTTGTAACTTGCAGTTGCTCTCCTGTCTGAATCATCCCACTGCTGGGATATGGTGAGATGATGACATGCAGTTATATCTTCATCGAGCTATGGGAACCATTGTTTGTAGCTTTTGTAGAGCTCCTAAGCAGCAATGTCCCATACTTTCGCACGCGTAACATGACCGCCGCAGAAATGGAAGAAACAAAAGACGAAATGACAGATTGTGAAGAGATATCACGTTGTATAGAAAGAGATATATCTATTTGTATCGTGCTGAAATCTTGGCTAGAGTCGAGGGTTACTTATTAATGGTCAGCAGTTCATCGACTAAGTATTATATCCATTATTTGCAGTGTGTTACTGAAGTTATGGTATTTATACCAAAGTTTAGTGGAACTGCTCGTAATCTTTTGTTGAGAAACCGACAAGTGACACTTGTTGTCTAGTGTTTCAATGTATAAATATTATTCATTCGAAAAAAAATATCATGAAAAAAAGTTAATTAACGCTATGACTTATGAGGCTTCGTCTATGATTTACCAACGACTAACTGGTAGTAGTTAATTGTAAATTCAAATTGGCTTTGTACCGTCGTTCGGTTCTTGCGCTCGACTGTAATAAGCCATTCAGTGAGGTATGTAAAATAAAAGTTATAACTTATGCAGCGGCGGCAGAAAAAAGTCATCTTACGCTTCATCGCTTCAACTGTTTACTGTGTCACGGAAACGGTTGCGGTGCGCGGCCTATTATGTCAACCAATACCTATAGAATTTTATAAGTGAATGGAGTAACGCTGACTCCGGATACATCCGAATTCCAATTACATCACAGACGGGTCCATTTCACTTTCCGACCTACCCGGAAGTGAATTCCTAAGCACGAGCATACGGCGCGGCCGAATTTTCAGCGACGCGAGCGAAACTGGACTCTATGCCAGCAATCATAGAGTTCTCACAGTGAGCGGACGCAGAAAGTCTTCGAGGCACGCACGAAACGACGAAGCGGATGTGAACGTTAGCAGACGTCCCTCCAAAAGTGACTCAGTTGTGTTGCACTAGAGTGCAAATTGTGATGATGGTGAGAGCGACAGTCGCGAAAGTAGTGGCAACTTTCACGGCACGATGGGGGCGCATGAGGCGGCTGCGCGGGGCCCTGCCGACGGCCCATTGACGACACCGTGACCTACATACCGCAGCTCCATTCATACCGTGGCCTCGCCAGCGCTGCGCACGCACAGGACTCTAGCCCGCACACTTGCCGCTGTTACGGCGACACCGGAATTTCCATCGGCCACTTACACAACTCGTGTCAGCCGTTGTCGCAATCGGACCTACGCACTGGGCCGAGGTCGCACCACCATCACCACACTTGTTCAATTAGAGCCTCTTATAATATGCTCAATCGACCAAAAAATATTCTCAACAAAATAAAACTAGTCGGACATGTAAATATAACATTAGGTAATAGCTATTAAGATACCAATTAGCTAGACCGTATAATGATAATTACATAATATTAGTTCAAAGAGGAACTGTAACATCTGGCGAGAACCGATCATCTAACGAGTAGGTAACGAGGCGACAGTCTGCGTATCAGTAAAGGATTAACGTGAGAAGTCAATATCGTGTCTCTCACGTCCTAATTATATCCAATTTATGTATGCATGAAATTCGCACGTTTTATAATACTTACATGGGTCTTAATTATGCAACATTGACCTAGCTAGATACCTTCGTACACCCACAATAATCCTCGTAATCTGCAATTGCAGATCGTGCAGTTGAACGCATTCATCATGTTCTTCGTCTACATTATTTACCCAGGGATGCAATGATGCATGTCTTCCACTTTCGTCGGAAAGAGGCCGTTAGTTATAGCAATTACCAGCTTAGATTACATGGCATGACAGACAAAAACGAAACGAAAAAGTTTAGATGTTTGCAAATCATCCATAACGACTGTATCTATTAACGTAGCTAGACATCTAATCTAGATTCTTACATTTCTTGCAAAAGCTCTCAAATAACAAAAGCATCCGCGCTAATGGATAATGTAAGCAAGTAGGTTAGGTTGTAAGACACGAAATATTCTGATTAAAAATAATATTGTGATGTATCTCAACCTTGGGAAATGGCAATGAGAGAATTGTCGACGAGTCTTTACTGTACCTAGCGAATATAAGGTGGTAGATGAATTAGCAATAAGAGGTGGTTGCGCTAGGCATCGCAGCGAGCGGGGGGAAGCGCGGGGAGGCAGGGGGGGGGGCGCGTGGCTGCCAGACAGCGGGGCTCCGCATGGGAGGCTAGCACCAGCTTCTTGCATCGCCCGTTGCTCACCGTCGCGACAGCTTCACGCGAACGCTGCTCCACTTTGATTAAAATTGCATATTAAGCCACGTTTACACGACACTTTAGCGACGGACGTGTTAACTAGCTTGAGAAAACATTTCTGTTGATTTAAGAGAATTGAATGCTCTTGCGCACTATGCACAGCATAGCAACGCGACCAAGTTTCATTCGAGTGCTTACGAAAACATAAGAAGTCATACCTCATTAAAACACTAGGAATCAAAGAAACTAACTCGACCATTACTGAGTTGACAAAGACATGTTCCAAAGATCAAAAAGCAGCATTTGGGCTAAATACCTACTAAGTAAAGTCAAGTCTGTCTATGTATGCCTTTGTTACCGTATTACATGCTTTGAATATCAAACAATGAAAATAAATATTGAAATTGGGTAATTAAGATTAATCACATGAAAAATTCTATGACAAGTCGACATGAAAAAGGCATGTAGTGAAAATATGTTTACTATTTATAACTAGGCGCCATAGTTAGCTAGCATAAACAAATAGCGTGCTGTGACCCAATGTACCTACATCACTATAACGCGCTTTGAATACAATTGCTGGTCAAACAATCCAAATCGAAAACATTCAGTGCATATGAAATGTGAGGATGTTTCAATCGAAGATTATTATGATTCTATTCATAAACGTATGCAAAATCAATTTCTAATCATTCGAAGAAGAAAACAAATGAATGTCCCGTGCACTTCATTTGTGAATGGTAACCATTAACTAGTTAAGAAAACTGAGTATGTCGAAGAGAGAGCATTCGCCTCGGTGGTATTGTTTATCAGAAATAACAGAATATAGTTACACTCACAAGGGTGTGGGCGATGGACTGGAGGACCCAAAACATTCACTCTAATTAGTAAGTATCAACACTTGTTTACGACCTCTTTAGAAACGTAGCACCGTATATACAACCAGTACCTTAATCAAAAGCAGATTCTCAAAACGATAACAAAGAATATTAACCTGAATATTTAAGACTCAAACCGTACATGTGTTATGGTACATGTACGTATGTTGTAACAAACACTCGTGAACATTCCGAGTGATACCAAACTTGCCTACTTAAACATACTATTTCCATAATGAAGATATGTTTGGAATGTTTGGAATGTAATGTCTATTGAATGAGAGAGCAATTAATAATCAACATTGGAAAGCGTAAAAGATTACACGAGAGCCGACGAATTCCTTTGCAGCGCGCGTTCGGTTGCGGCGTTCATCAATAGCAGGACATTAACCAACTTCACCGCGGGACAGATGAGAAGCATCAATAACGACAAACCGATTGCCAAACAAAATTTACACCGCATTCAGATCACTAACTGTAAAAAGGCATCATTAAAATGACTAATCAAACGATCGACGCTCAAGAATCTAGTAAATGTTTAATTATATGTCGGAATTTATTGAAATTATTCGAAATAAAATTAATTCTTGTTGTGATATTTAGTAAAAGAGAGGTTTGGTTCGATTTTGAAGAAGTGGAAGGCTCCCACGGACCGGTCGAGGTAAGTGGTACATCAACCTCTGTGGTGGTTGGCGGTCGCCGATCGCTCAGCTAGCCGCTGTCGCTGCCGCCGATCACTGGGCCCGCATCGCCTAGGTCAGACGCCCTTCAACAGTTCGCACAGTGTACACTTCTTGCCGAACAGCCACTAGGAAAAACGACCAGCGCATATTGTATGCATTGATGTACAGTATTCCGTATTACGCTAGGCAGCATGTGCAGCCAGTGGACTCTACTATACTACGATATTTAATTCAATCGAATAATTGTCAACAACATCTTGGCTTAGGAGGCATTGTCTAAGTTGATCAAACCCACTAAAGGACTTCATAAAATGACATGAATGAAGAACTGCTAAACGTTAGTCCCTTATCTTCATATCATCGATTCCACAATGTCTTGGCAGACATGATTTATTTTCATAACAACCATTTACAGCTGCAGTCCAGTAAAAAGTTAACAGACAGATTACGATACACAGGCTCACCTACGGCTCATTCTTGACAAGGAAGAGAGATAAAAAAGACGTAGACGTAGCCCCCAAAGTAGATCAAAACAGAGTTCAAGAAGCAGACGTATGAGTTTAACTCTTAATTCTGAAAGCTTTGAATAAGCTAATCAATCGGATGTAATTTTTATCTACTGTCTCTTATTACATAGTTGGGCTGATGAGGCCTCCCAAAATCAAATCAATTCTGTAAAAACATGGAAAACCAAATATCGCAAAGGAAAAAGCAGGAACACTAATTGTACTGTTTGGTTTTCCTAAGAGCTGACCCAAGAAAATACTTACAACTCTATAAATTATCCGCACCGCACAATCGTATTTCTAATAAATCTTTAGTCTGTAGAAATAAACAAGTATGAAACTTGATACTACAGAGGACCACGGTACTAAAATAAGTGCTAAATACTCTATTTAACCAAACAACAAGTAGAATCGCATTGCTTTTGTCTAAATTAACGGCACAAAACGGACCACTTTCGAAGAGTTCCGTTTAAGTTATAGCTTCAAGCGAAATCGTTACTATGCATCAAACTTGAAGGCACACGCAGGAATGTGGCCGCAAAGTGTTATGTTCTCTGACAATTGTACCGAACCGAGCGATAGTTTGATGTCGCTGATAGCCCGTGAAGTTGAACCGGGGTTGCTTGGTTGTGTACCGATAGCTAATGCGGCAGGTATGTCATCAGTAGCTATCCACCTTAATGGCGTGCATGTAAAAGCCGATGCGACGGACTTAGTTCCAGAATTCTATCAGAAAAATATTAGTATATGTCTAGTTCCACAGTTTCTGAAGCCAGAATCTTCCGGACAATTATGGAACACGTCCTTGTTTTTTTTTCAAAGGACTGACATGACATGTTATGGGCAACCCGATCGTCATAACCTATGAAAATATTAATTATTAAACACCCGACTAAAATTAAAAATTTCTGCATCAGGATCCGGATGATTGACTGACGAATGAATGGGATAGAAATATTCTCCGAAGTCTACTCTAATTTAGAACGCCCATTTAGCTTAAAAAAAAAATTGACACAACTAGGCGGTATCATAACAAACTAAGTAAAGTACCTATCTAATCGTAATACTGGGTAGAAAAGTGTGTGTTAAAACTAACCCTTTGGTGAAGTGCATCGTGATCGGCGTCGGCGCCGCTCGCGTCACGCGACCGCATTCCATGGCGCGGGCGCCTTCATTCATGTCGTGCTGCTAGGGCTGTCAGAAATCCAACTTGAATCCCGGGATTCCAGCATGAACGGTTAAGTTTGATCTACTTAACGGTATGCGAGTTGTCTTAGGGCAAATGACTTGCATAGTTGGTTAACTTAGCCATTAATTACATTCCTGGAGTGGGCGTTTAGAGCTTTTATTTGTTAATAATGATTGCATTCATATTTTGCTTCGTTAAACCAGTAGTATTTGAAAAGAATGACATGCATATGAGCAGTCATAAACTTGTTCAATTACTTTTCTACTTTCAACGGAAATTTCATGGGACTTCATGTTTAGCAGGCGAAACGGGCAAATACTGCGATAATTTTTTGCAAAGATTGGAGAAAGTTGTTATACAAAAATCCAGTAATTCGGGTGTGCTTCTACGAGAAAAATATCCAATCTTATGCGACATCTATACTGACACTTACGAACTAAACTAACGTAGGTATCCTTGATCGCGATATCAAAGTTATACGTAAGGGCATACAGAAAAACGAAAACAACCGCCAGACAGTAGCCTACCAAACACAACATCACGCGGAGTCTATCAAAAAGCTTGTGCTCAATGAGACTCTGGGTATCAATGAAACTAATATAGAAATCGATAAAAGCAAATAATTTACCACGGTTCAAAATATGATCTTCGCAAATTCCGCGGGACTAGATTAGGCGCGGGACAGCAAGCCCTATGCACGAGCGAGAGGTCGCAACAAGACCTTTGGACGGAACGAGAAAGGCGACGTGCGCCATTACCCAGTATGGGAACGCAATTCGTAGACGCACGCGCACGTATTTGATGCCGGACTTGCTGCGTTCCAACTCGCGCCCGTTTCCCGGCATAGCCCTGTCCCTGTCGCTCACTAGGAGAATTTCCTTTCGGCGTAGTATCTACCGATGCGTCTGTTTGCATACTAGCGGTGTGATTTGATCGATCGCCGGTTTCCTGTGAGAAAAACAGGTTGTTTGTCAAGTCAGGTGGTGCCGTGCCTTACCGTTAATTCTTTGTGTGTCCGGACCGCACGCAATGCACCTAGCTTATATGGAGTTGTCTACTAGTAAGTTTTATATGCAATAAAGTTTTTAACGTAAACAATAGTTACCTTTATCTATATGATAGCTTACCTCTGAAATCGTCTTATTGTAGCTTAAGTAAAAGATCAGATAAGAGACAGAAAAATATCTCGTAGTCTACTGTATCTCAAGCAATAGTGAATAGATAGTGGAAAGATCAATCAGCATAACACGGTAAGTATCATAAGTATACAGACCAATAAAAAAACATAGTTAACTATGTACATTCGTAGACAAAAATTGGCATAATAAAAACAGAAGAACGCAAAGCAAACGAATCTAGACATTCATGGGAAATAGTGAGTGGCGACAGGAATGTAGGTAAGTATATATAACACCGAGTGTTACAAAAAGGACCTGACGTGAATTTCTTAGCAGCTCCACGTATCTAGAAACATGAAACGTTTCACGAGCAATACAAGAATAGAGTATTGTCGCCCCGATACAGTTACGCTTAGTCACATCCGTCTATAAACATAGGTATACAATACAATAGCGAGACTTCTAAAAATAGGAGCAAAATGAACAGTGATACTTTCTTCTAAGAAGCTGTTTCCGTTTTGCGCCTCCCTCATCAATTTTGGCAGGAAATTTTAAAAGTATCTAAAGCTGCATTATTTTACAAACAATAAGGTACCTTTTGCGCAGAAATCGTCGCTGCAAAATAATTTGAAATAAATTCGAATGCGAAGATGTACGGCAAAAATTACCAATAAAAAACCCATAAGACCACAATAACAAATTGAGACACCATTCGTTGGTCAAATATCGAGAAACTAAATACCTATCTTATAGCATTGGACGCGCGTAAGTACTGTACTTACGCACTGTTATGATTTTTTAGCGCCTCTACACATATGCAGCCTTTTATTGATTAATCTAAATTCATAGTCCGTATTAAAGTTCTCTTCTACGGGTAGTGGAAGAGATTTGAAAAAGATCGAACCAAAGTGAAAATAGACCGATCTCTACGGTTGGGGTTTCAGTTTTCCTTCGAATTCGCAAGCACGTGTTATAACAAATCGTGCAAAGCAAATAACAAAATAAACCAAACGAATACAGGTACCCGTGTTAACTGAAATTTTGAACAAGAAGCCAGATCAGGAATAAAGGATCACGTGCGACAGTAATGATTACATATTAGCACGAGTTAAATGCCGACCAAACTGTCTGTCGATTGCACTTTCAAGCATGCGACGGAGAGTTTATTTTATATATCTCAACCTGGATTGTTGCCAAAAATGTCACAATAAGGAGAAAAATGTAAACACAGCCGCATTCTAATTCAAAAATAAGGTCGCCTCGTCTCCCTGTCCGTGAACGAGACGACGATGTCTCGCCAAAACAAAACTCGAGTTACCTACGAGTGCAGGGATTATTTCTGTGCAGACTCATTTATAAATACTTTAATGCTCTCAGACGACAAGACTAATGCTCTACAATATATTGAGACTAGTGCATGCCGCGACACTATACTCACATATTTATTAAAAGCTTTCTTTCGTAAGTTTCAAAAAGTCGTAACGCAAATATAGACGTCTAGTCAGCGTGGTTATTTAAACCGTCTGCGTTCGTGTTTACTTACATACAAAGCATGAGTATGAATCCTTTAGACAACCGAAAATTAGCATTTAAACGATGACAATCGGATATGCACTATTTAGCTCTAGTCTTCAGTGATCCCAATATGCAAAACCCTCTGACCTTTTTGTAGAGTTTTGCATTAGCATGGGGCTGAAACAATTCGGAACCTAATTTCGTAATATTCATGTTTCGAGCCCTTTGTCGACCACATCACCTATGCAAACGACTATGATGTCATGACTGAGCAATATGCATAGGTATCTGAGAAGTAGTTACACAGATTATGTGGGTACGAGCGAAGGCGCCATGGCGGATTTCCTTCGGCGGTGCAGCATTCCTCGCGAGCCTCCGTCGTTAGTCAGCCTCGCGTTTTACCGATAATCGCGCGAAGGTAATCGTTCGCATGTTGAACAGGTGAATTATGAATGGGACACGTCATTACACCCACGTGCGTGTCCGTGGAACCTCGGGCCCGCTAACAGGCGCCACCAACCGAGCTACCTATACCATTCATATTTATGTAAACCATAACAATAATTATTATAATAGGGTCATAAATAGTTATTTAAAAGTTCACTTCAGTTCTTACATAAGCTTAATTAAAAAATGTAAGTTCGCGTCTGTAGTCTGAACTTTGAACTAGGTATCACAAATTCACAATTGAAAGCAACAAAACTGTGAATTTGTCATCGGCAGCAATAACTTTTACTTACTATGAATTTTGTAAAAGACTTATGACGTAATACATATTACGGTTGTAAATTAGTAAAAGCAAAATATTTTCCCTTCACTCCTACTTAGTATTTGGTTCATATACTGTATAAGGCGAGGCGCCGAACCAGTGCAGTTATAGCATATTGATGACAAGCTGCTTAATGTGCGAACTGAGTCATCCATTCATATCACCAAAGAAGGTAACCGTCAACATCATTTAGGAATGTATAGGTAGATTTACTCACCTATAAGTCTTAATAATCGCACAACTTATTCATGCTATACTTGGAAAAATTGTGCATATGAAGAGAACCGGTCCGAGATGGTAAACAATCATGAGTCATGGATATTTGCAGTAAATAATTACCTACTTGCGGCCGGTTTCTTCATCAACAACTAAAGTAATCAGTAAAAGTTTTAACTTTTACTTGACCATTGATATTGTGTCAAATGTTTTTCTTCATTCGAGTAACAACTAAGCTAAAGTAAAAGTTAAATGAGTTGCTATACAGAAACGTCGAAATTACCTTAACAAATTATGGGGAGGTCTTTTTACATTATGGCAGCACTGCAATATGTCTGTCAAGTAATGCCCAATCAAGATAAACAAAGTGCAAGTTCTTTCTTCTTCTTACGAATGCGACAATATGCAGTCTTTTATTGTTATCCCTGCTGGATATCCCGAGTTATTGAAATAACGTATGATAAGTTTGTCGTCTGAAGAACTTGAATTTCCACTGGACAAAGTTTATAATTATTTATCTAAATTACCTAGGTAAATTGACAGCGATGTGATAGCTAAAATAAGTTACTTTAGATGACGTTAAGGCGATGTAGTGTAACAATAGTTAAAATTGTGAAGACACAAATTTAAGCGTTGACTTCTACTTTATGACATTATACTTCGACTGTTTTCCATTTGAAGACGAAACTAGCTGTTTTAATAAAAATAGTTGCATTTACTGCTACAGTCTACAGTTGCTGTTTCAAGTGCAGAAAGAGAATCCCGGTGCTGCATTTAGTTGCGTCGTGACTTATTGACTTGGTACTGTTTGTAATGCTCGGAGCCTTTACATTTTATGTTGAATAATGTAACTGGAGTGAAGATATAAAAATAAATGAGTTGTTTGCTAAACGTCATGTTTGATGTGCAACAGTATAAAGTGTTTGTTACCGGTGTATTTAATAGGCAATTAGATTGTGGTGTGACGCAGGCGCGGGCACATAACGCATGCGCGTGCGTGCCTGACGTGTGGCGCTGGCGGCACCGCACTGCGCACACGCCACACACTAATTGATTCAGTTAAACAATGCCGTGTAAGAAACTGCAATGAATTTATGTAACTCATGATCAACATACTGGCTGCACAAATAAAAGTAAATAACAGCTGGTACACAGAAATCAAATTGCAAATCTGAATACTTATATTGGTAGAATGCACATTGTCAAACAAAGCATAATATAGATTTTCCGAAAAATCTATGCGACCTAGGTTTTCGTAACAATTATATATCTTAATGAAACTATCTAAAGGTGTTTTCTTTTCAATACGTTTTTCCGTATCCTTCTTGCTATGCTTTCTACCGTAAGCACTAAGTAAGTGCAACCAGTAAACGTTTAACATAAAAACAACCGACACCGACTACTAATAAGTAGTCGGTGATTGAGCAAGCAGTTTTAGTCCATGAGCTGAATGTCCGGCGCGCGCGGCGGGCAGGAAATCGTAAAAGCTCATATAGAGCATCATCGGCGCGGGCACATCTTCCGGTGAGGCGCTTTCCGACGTCTCACACACACTTCCGCCTTTACGATTGGCTTGCGTTTACTGAACTCCTCTATTTCGGGATAACATGGGAATAATACCTAAGTGACTTGAGTAGTAGTAGTTATTATCATATAGTCGACTACTTAAGTTATTGGCGTAAAAACGTTTTGATTTATTTGCCTAGTTTACCTGGAAGCTGTACTACTTAAGGTGGCAATAAAAGAGATATTTGAGAAGTTTTAAGTTAAATTGAACATGTTTACGTTGCATATCCACGATACACGTGCATTATGATTGCCCCGTTGTTTCGGGAATAGTGTTACAGATCACAATTTTACGGTGAATTCTTGGCGCAGCCATAAAGAGCGCCAATTTAACAAGTCGAAATATTTTAACTGCAAGTCGAAACTAACCGAGACCGATCAATATAATTCTAATAGCAGATGCCTGAGATTCTACGGTAGGTTAGTTTAACTATCCGTTCAGGATCTAAATGGTGCGAAAAGAATTTAAATTGATAGAATGTAGGTATTAAGTTTATACGTATTTTAGATTTGAATTGCTATCTTCATAGACGATTAAATATTCAAAATGCATACTTTATTTAAACCCAGACTAACCGAAGTCACCTTTCTCGAAAGCACATTTCAAACAAAGCAAAAAATGTCAATACGTACAGGCGAACAGTGTTTTAGAAAGTATCGCGTTAGTAAAGAATTCGTTATGAAATAGTATGAAAAGGTATTGTTTGTGGCGGCAAAGAAAAAATGAAAAAGCAAACAGTTGCGCATTCCATTGGCTAGTGCACGTGGTACATTCCAATGGGGTCATGCACCACACGGTGCGCGCGTGCGTAAAACAAGTGCAACGTTCTCAACGAGTCCGGCCCTGTTGCCTCCGTGCAACGTTCAGCGAATGCGGCCCTGTCACCGTATGCCTTCGCACATTGCACCGAAACGAGCGCTCCATCGACGAAAATGACGTCTCTACATCAAATCATATCACTACTATCCCACTTATACCGAATGCGAAAGTTTGAATATTTCTACTCTCCCACGCAGGTCTGTCAAGTTCTCGACAGATCTGAATGTAATTTTGTAGTGTATAGTTTAATGCGTTTTGATTGACTACAAAAAACACTATTGGTCTTGAAAACAAAGTATTTTTTACTTAAATTACGAGAACTAAAGCAAATAAAATAGCAGGAGTTATATATACCTAATTAAATTCATCGATTTCCGTCAATCTAGATATGCAGCTAACACTCAAAAGATAGGTGTCATTCTATTCGATTTGCATATTGACTCCCACGCGCATATGATCAACTTTTTGCGGCAATAGTGCAGACGGTAATGACTAATGACAAATAATGCAAACAATGCGATGATATAACCATGCCAAATATTGGTGCATGCTCCTATTATACCGCAGGTACCTACGTGCAGATAGTGACAGCCGTGTTGGGTTATGAAGTTACCTAGTCGTAAAAGGATAAGGTTGAAACAAGCCAAATAATAAGCCAAACCGACGAATAACGAGAGATATTTTGATCGATCCATGATATGAGGAGCAGATTTATGCCGAGTCAGATATTATTTTACAGCTCTGTGAGTTTTCCAGCTAGTCAGATATTATTTTAAAGGTTTGTGTGTTTCCCTAGGCGCCTTCTGCTGCGATCTTCAAATAACTTAAACATTTTCCAAACAGCAAACCTCCATTTTGAGCAGTTGAAGTGACTTTCTTGACAAGTAAGAAGGTATAGCGTGGGTATATCAAACGTTATTCCACTACCGGGAAATCGTATTACACTATCAAGACCAGAGAACTGTACAATAGTTAGCTGAACATTTGTTTAGTAATGGTATTTGATAATGTGAACACCTATAACAAGAAAGAAAATCTCTATAGATCTCTTCATCTGAGTGACTTCATCAACAAGTCTATTAAAATGGGCATCTTCAACAATGTGGGAACTCCAGGTAGTAAAATAACCGTTTAACAAATGTAGCACTTGTACACATACCTTCCTAGATCGATGGCCTCAAATCGAAATTCGCCCTCCATATGATTATTGACGTTCATGCGGCTTCTAATACCTTGTAGAGCACTATAAACTGTAGTGAAAACTATTAAGTATGCCGATCTTTTCGACAAGACACACCTAATTTAATTGGGTAACTTTTGGAAACGCAATGCAGCGAGAAAGGAAAACTATAATAACTTTTTGCAAAGTATCGCAAATTGGCAATGTAAAACCGTCCAATCTAATTCAGGGTTCAAAATTAAAGGTACTTACTCATGTAGGATGCAAGAGCTTAGATAGCATTGGGTACCTATAGGGAAAGCGGCACTCGGCAGAAGCTGGGACGTGAGCACAGGGCGGTGGGTCGGAGGCTTCGCAGGAATGCGGCCGCTCCCCCCGCATCACCCCCCAGCGCCCGCCCGCCGCGCCAAACATTATTTATGGACTTTGTAAACTTTAATCACAACTTTCAGATTCCTTTCAAAGTTATAGAAAAGCTCTTTTATGACACGCGAGGGTTAGGTACAGGCTGGTAATTGGAATCGATTTATTGCAATTTCAGCGTTATTTTTGGGTTAACCGAATTTCTGTTTAGTCTGCAGATATAGACAGACTTGCGTAACTACGTTTTTCTGAACTGGATTAAAATGTATGTGATTCGCCTATTCGATTCACATATTCGGGATTCGATTATAATTCAGGTTTTTACTGGATCTAACAAAATCTTTATGTAGTTAACCAGTCTCATTACGAAACTGTTAATCGATTAAATTACTGTGTTGGTTCTACTGGCAGTTAAAACTTCCATATCAAGTTTTCATCTACTGCTCTACACAAGTTTGTCGTTTATTAAAACAATAATTTAAATCGCCGAAAGGTATAAAATAAAATAAACCATAATCAGATATGATGCGTGTTAAGGCGTTTTCTGGCAAGGAGGAGGTAATATAAAATCGACAAAACGGCCCTGCGTACATGGAAGGAGCGAACGCCGACACATTCCCGAGGCTTGAATCGTAAATTACGGCAGCGCGAGCGGCGCCGGCGCCGGGAGGAGAGCGCTTGTTACGATATTTGAACAAATTCCCGGCGGTGTTAATCTGCATAATAACAGCGGCGGATACAAAGCGGTTGCCGACTCCCATTATGCGCGGGCGCCACCACCTCCCGCGCCCGCCGCGCCCTCCGCGCTCCTCCAGGCACACTGCGCCCGAATACCTATACGTGATTACCCACACCAACTACGGTGTTAAATCCACCGCCTTATCGCTTGCCATCGTAATGAACGACCGCTCCAAGTTTTCATACGGATTATTTATGAAAAATATGAAGTGATGGATAACGTATAATTTTTTAAATCGGAGCATGAGTAGCGTTTGAATATACCAAAATGGTTGTTCCGGTGGTTAATAATAATTATGATACTGGGACTTAGCACTTACCTATGTAATTGGGTGGCTTTTATCTGCATTTTTTAACAACTAACTAAAATTAATATACCTTCAATGTTGGATTGACGCTTGGTAAAAGCCACCTATTGAAGTAAGAGTTGACTAGCAATGGGGAAAAACGCTGACAAATTTCGACCACGGGTGTTTATTTATTTATTTATTTGGGACAAACAAACAGTAACACATTATATCTGCTCAAATAATGTTAACAAAGATATTATATAAATGTGAAACTCACACCGTTATCCACATCATATACTATCGAATCACGAAAAATGACAACGAGATGCAAAATTTTTTAGACGACAACATCTGAAAAACGCGTTGTGTTGTAATCAGTAGTATTGACAAAGAAAATCGTTCGTTTCCTAAAGATTTTTAGACTGGGAGATGTGATAAACTTGAGGTCGAATGTACCGAAAAAAAATGGTCATAGCGCTGGTGGCAGGGGCGTAATCGCAGAACAATTAATTGAACTTCTATCGATTTGTTACAGAAAGATTATTGTATTTCCGGTACTTACCTAGTCAAGAAAAATAAATAGGGCGTTAGCCTAATGGCACCCGTGATTTTTCTTTACTTGAATCATTTGTTTGGTTATTAGGTTATTTTTTACTAACTTATCGACTTCGAGGAGCCATTTACGATATCATACCTTTCAAAAAGGGCCAAAAACAGCCATAAAACGCAAAGAAGCAAATTTATTAAACAATGCAAAAATATTAGTTAAATTTACGATAGTTACGATTAAAATACTATGGATAGTGAATAAGACAAGTACGTAGTTTTACAGCTTCTAAAATTCGAGGATATAATATCTAACTCTCTTGATGAGGTAGAAGATCTATTAATGTATCAACAGTTACATGTGGCCAGGGTCCAGGTAATTTGTGTTACGATCAAATGATTCAATTCTGGGTTAAGTTTTAAGGTTAAATTACCCCTAAGTGTGAAATTTTCCCAATTGAACATGAACCTTATGCTTTTGTTATAAAGTTGAAAAACTATCAAAGGAATTAATTTGACTGATTGGGGTAGCTTGATGTGCTGGCCTCTGAACATAAACATCGAATTTCTAATATCTGTACTAATTTTTTTAATAAAGCTGACAGGTTTAGTCTATTGTTTTTTGGTGTGAATGCGCTTGTACTTCGAACTGCCAGTCGGATTTGAAAAAATCTTGTTGCATATGATATCCCAAATCTTGAGGAAGATTATAACCGTAGTAGCGTCAACATCACGATACGATACTTAGGAGAAGGTGAAATCGTGGGGCACAGCTAGTAAGTTATAAAACAACTGCGTAAGTATGTTGTGACAACGATAGCTTGTGAACGTTAGCAAGCTAAATATTAAATTGGTTATTCTAACAAGAAAATAGGCTGTAAATACATGCTAACCAGAGCCTCTTTTCAGGCTCTTAGCGGGCTTAACTTCAGATTTAACCTGAAATATATCGTTTTTTAACAAAACAGAAGTCCCTGCTATAATTATTGTTAAATCTGTAAAACATTCATGGAAGCAACAGTGCAATCTCCAGAGATATATGACAAACACCGCCATCTGCTCCTAGCTTTGCGTTTTCTACCCTATTCAAGAGAAGAGAAGAAACTTTATTGACTTTGCAAATGTATGCGGGGCTCTTCGAGCTACAAAAATAATTAAACAAACGTTAGCTCGTTAAAGAAGGTGCAATTATGAGTGCAATAAGCGGGAGGGCGATCTGCATAACAAGCGGGAACAAAGGAAACGCCGAGTGCTATCTCGTAGCCTTGTTACCTGCCATTACGCGGAGCGGCCCGGTAACACGGGGCTACACGGGCTACATCGACCAACCTACCCGCTGCGTCGGCTCTCACAAAACGCAATCGCGAAATCTACAGCTTATCAATATTCATTCTTTTGCATTTTTGCGTGTTTTAATTAGGTCACGTATTGACTTTTTTTCATAATCAGGTAAAAATGTTACAAATGCTTTTTAAGTAGAGGTACTTATTCGGAATGATTACCTACAGATTTCATATCGAGATTTTTTTCAAATTTCGGTTTTGCAGCATTTCATTCCATCTCCTCATTCCTATCTCAATAATATAATGTGTCGGTCAACTGTGGAGAATGAAGAGGTTTTCCTCAGCCAAAATTGTAATCTAAAGTAATATTTATAAGAAACAATTGTTTGTATTTATATAGTACTATTTATTGAAAAGTAATCTCTCGAAGTATTGATCCGATTGATAGAAAGCTCAACACTATTTGATGTTAAAACAAATTCAAGTCGCGGACCGAAGCTAGCCTCGCAAAGTCGAGTTGTAAACCATAATAGGTAGATCCGTGTGACCATTAGGTCTGTGATTCAACATCTTAATAGGTTGGTACTTAACTTCTAAATAGATATCTACTGAATCACGCAGTGGTTATAGATTTGTGGGTACTACGTGTTATTGTGATGATATAGACGTCTCGACAACATAGTAACCGAGCTCGAAATAGACACAAAAACAGGGAATTTCGAAAACATTCTGGGAAACTGTAACTAATGAGAATAGTTGGAATCTTTCGAAAAGATCGGTAATGTCGCGTACATTAGTGAGAGGTGCCAATATTTAACAGTTATGAATATGCTCGGGAGGCACCCACGCGTCAGTATAGACGACGCGACAAATCGCCAAGGTTGACTTCAATGATACGGCGCGCGCCGGCGGATTTTTCAGTGAAATAGTTTCATCGGGCGGTTTCGGCGGCGGTGACGGCAACGTCTGCGCCGGCGCGCCGGTCGATGCCCCCGCGGCCACGAGATTTGGCTCCACTCGACGCAACTACAAATGAAACGACGTTGCCAATACGGTCGCTTTGCGACTCTTTGCCGCACTCGAGCTACCTTTACCGATAAACCACAGCCGCAATACCGTCTCGACACGTATCGCCGACTCCATCTCCATGCTCGCCGGACTGTAGGCAGCTAGCCACCTCCAGACAACCGCCAACACGCTCGACGGCAAAACCAAAATAAAAATCGCATTTCTAAACGGTCATCAAACATATTTCACAAAAATCAGTCTTGACGTTAGACGAAACAAAACACTAAACGTTTCATAATGCATTCGCAAAATGAACTCTAATCTATATCGCAATCCTCATGCCAAAAGGCAAGTAGGCGTGTGACGACTCATGCCAAACATTCGATGAGACGAGACAATTCTCGAAGGTGCTTTTCTTAAACGAAATCATTCGTTTATTTATAGTTTGTGAAAACTAAAATCGGATCGGTGACAAACATAACTAATGTAAGCACCCATCGGACGGGATAGTTAATATGTTTAAATGTCGATATAAATGAGAGTCAAGTAAGCGGCTATTGTTAACCCCGGCTAGCGGGTCCGATGCACAAGCCATAGTGCAGCCGTAGACGGCTAGCTGCATCCCGCTCGCGCCCGCAACTTATCAATGAAATGCCTGCGCAGCCGCCGCCGCAACGGTGCCTCGCGTTCCTTCTTCTGACGTAACAAAATGGCGGACAACAAATTTACGTAGGTACTTATCCTATTTAAGTATTTATAGAAAATTTGCAAGCAGAATTAACAATGCTCACAATATACGCCATTAAATAAACATAATTCCCGAGAAGTACTGAATTTGAAGTGTCATTACTACGAAATTGCGTTACAAAGAACAGTTACACACACAATAGATTTTTAAGAAACGATGATGTACTACTGCCTGTCTACTGCGTTACTCTATACTGGGTATAGGTATTATATAAAACTTCTGAGAATTTGTGCAATTCAGTCATGCTCAAAATCTGAAATAAAATGTTATTATTGAAACTTTTGACCTGTTATCGAAATTAACGTAATCCATTATCAATTTGATTTGTTTCCGATAGCGCCATCTATGCTCATTCCATGAAAAGTGTTCAGTGATCTACTAATAATGATAACACACTCTACCACAAAGGCCTACCAAGAGTTAGGAGTAACCATAGATCCCACTAGGTGGCAGTAATTTCATTCCGCACTTGGTCGTGTTACTGTTCCATTCGAAGATAATACTATGCTTTGTAGGTAGATGGCGCTGTTTAAAAGTATACACAACTAACCTCGGGAAATTATAATACAATAATATGTTATATCGAAAGGTATATACGTTATCCGCGTTTCGTCTAGTTTAGTGAATGACATCATAAAAGGCGACTCACCTGGCGGTGTGAAAGGTAGCTTCGTCGGATGAGCCGGCGGCGCCGAACGACACGCCAACGGCGAGCCCCTCAGGGATATTATGCACGGTGATCGCTACTACAAGAAGCATAATACGCTTCCACTGCGATGCCCGCGCTTCTAGCGACCTCGTCACGCTATCACGGCGGTCACCTTCGCCATTCTCACCAACTTTCTGAAATTAACAATAATATTTTTATGATAACAAGAAATAAAACTGTCTGATAAATATTCCATGCAATTCAATTGGACGAGAAAATGATGTAGTCTTGTTTTTATTTTATATGATGCTGAACTTATGATATTTACTACTAAGATTATTGAAATTATGACTTGGTAGTAAGTTATCCGTAAATTATTTGTTTAAAAAACATCTGATTAAAATAGCAACACACAGCGGCACAAGAGAATTCAATTAACATATAAACGATAGGCGTTATTATCACACAAGATTATCTATTTCAGGCTGCCCTTCTTCGATCAGTATCATTCAGATAGGAAGGCGATAATTACTACTAAAAAATACCAAGAAATTACGTTATTCTATAAGTTATATTCTTTAAGATAATCATTTCATACTGGCTTCTGACAATGGGTTTATTACATTTTATCTAGTTGTAGGAAATCACGAGAGAGCGTCAATTAACGTCTGTGTCATTGACATGAGGTTAAAATTGCAATACCTAAAGCGCGCTTGTAAAATACGGTTGCATAATATCTGCAGTAGGTTGTTGGTTATTGAAGGACACGCGGGGTCACGAACGACCGGCAATAATAGATTTGTATTGTTTCTAAGCAAATCGAAATGTAAAATGTTTTAGGCCGAGAATATGGTCTTTTGAAGGTCAAAAATTTACAAAGCGTCCCATCCCAGATTTATAGCTGGAAATTATAAGTGGCGCAATGAACTCTATAGCAATATATCTGTGTGTAAGTTTGAAGAACGTGAATTGATAGGTACAGTATTCACATTACAAACCATAGAAAAAAAAATATGTATAAATATATAATGCGACGTTGGTCGCAAGCACGACTGCTGAGCATGAGGTCGTGGGTTCAATTCCCGGGTCCGTCAAAGAGTTATTGGGTTTTTCCATCTGAAATTTCTGAGTAGCGGCCCGGAGACTAGATATATGCCCGGTGGATATATAACTAGCAAAATGTAGATATCCTATAGGTGCACCTATGCCCTAACCCTTCGGGGAATACGTTATACTTCTGTTTTAAACATAACATTAAATTATTTGCTACATGTGTGTTTCAATCGATTATGAATATTATTCCATTTTGTTTTGAGAATTATTCCTTTCTCACAAACAGTGATAATAAAAATGAATTGTATATTGAAATGATAAATAAATGGACCTAAATGAGTCGATTTTGTCCACGGCCCCATAGTGGGCGTGCCGCTTACATGTGCAACGCTAGATTCTTTCAATGGGACTGTGCCTCAAAGACACAAATCATGATAAGCTACGACCTATTATGTAAATAAGAATATTTAAGTAAAGAGCTTCGTTTTGGACGCCGTAATAACGTAGTTTACGCAAATACGGGTTAGGCCCAGTTGCCTAGTACCACCGTTTAAAAATTAAAACTGATATTAATGGGTCCTAAATGCTGAGTTGTTACATTTGATCCCTATAGTAGGTATGGCAAAAACGCTTGAACGCACGGAAATTTGATCGAGTTTCTACAAGGTCCGTATAGTAAACAACTCCGGATGCAACGTGCACACTATCTAACATTATATTGCGATCATTCTGCCAAAAAGTACACTTCCATAAGACATGATGAGTGTTCGTATTCACAGTCTGATGTAGAACATTGACACAAAGCCACATGTCTATTATATTACTTACTACAACTTTTTAATTATACTCAACATTCAATTAACTTGTTATCAATGGACGCTTTAAATTTTAATTTAAACACTGTAGCAAATACCATTGATAACATTAATATTGTCTCATCGCCGTCGTCTGTTACCGAACCGGGTAAATATATAATGAATGGAAAAACTTTAGGTATCTTACACATGAACATACGTAGTCTTATTGTTATTAAAATGAAGGATATCAATATCAAAATTAGTCCTAACAGGAGCGAACCACGTTCCGATGGGTTTCTTGGTCTGACAGTTCAGTTCAGTTTACATGGAGCGACTGCCTATCTGACCTCCAAAACCCAATTTCGGGCTTCTGACTACCCGTAACGACTGTCAAAGATCTACAAATGACAGCCGGGGCCAACGGTTTAACGTGCTTTCCGAGGTATGTATGGAGGAGTCTCGATATGTTACGAACGGTCACCCATCTACAGACTGACCTCGGCGTGCGTAGCTTAACCTTCGATCAACCCGTGCGGCTGTTTTTATTTAGCCACGAGCTCCTCAAACTTAACCAAATAATATTTAGAAAAAATAAAAAGAATTTGTGCGTTTGTTCGATGTTCATCGCAAACACACACTCGTATATAATAGCAAGATACAGAGAGATAAAGAGAGAGAGTAGAGTAGTATGGTAAGGAAAAAGCGTTATGCCCCCTGAATAACGCTTTTACCGCTAAATTTCGCTAGCTACCCTAGCGCATCTACCTTAAAATACAAGGGGGTGTCTAGTAGTCAGTTTTATCAATAAGACTAATTGTTGGTACATTACAGGTTCCGGTATCACTGTGTATAATATATGCTAGGTATTTGTTTCCGACAACTAGGTGGCAAACACATTATACTATGTCTGCTACAGGTATTTAGTCCGAAGTGATAAGCAGTAAAAAAAACAAAACGGGTGGCCAATTTCTAACAACGTGATCAATTGTGCGCCGTTAGATAGATAGATACCCAAATTATTTTTTTATAACTCACAATAATAAAAAAAAACATTTTCGAAATTCCAAGAGAAGGTAGGTACCATAATATAATACGTCTTATCGAATATATTGGGCGTTCTGTAGCGCCAATTAATTGCCTAAACGAGTTTGATAAATGTTGGTCGTATAAATATTTATTTTTATAAATCTACGGTCTCGAGAGGAGCTCGTGGCTAAATAAAAACAGCCGCACGGGTCGATCGAAGGTTAAGTTACGCTTGCCGAGGTCGGTATGTGGATGGGTGACCGTTCATTATATATTGAAAATTCCCCGTGTCTCTAAAAACAATTTAAGCTGTTGGTCCTGGCTGTCATTTGTTGGTCTTTGTCATTCGGGTATTCAGAATCCCGAAAGTCTGACAATCAATCTAACCAAGGGGTATCGTGCTTGTTGACCAGTAACTGAGTTGTGGAGGTCAGATCGAGTCGCTCCATGTAAGATACTGGTATTCAGCTGCATAGGGTCATACTGGAAGCCAACCCTAACATGCTATTGTGGTACCTCTTAGAGTTCAATTCTAGTTAAGTATTAAACGAATAGACCGTGCTATCTGAAGGTCTGCGTTATAATTGGTGAGCTTAGCGTACCTAGCACTACCTGCATAATAACTATTCAAGATTAATGTTTATTTTTACTAAACACCTAAATGAATGCCAAGATAAACGCTCGGTTGTTTTTTCAACTTTCGGCGGTAACCCGAGCGTTGGAAATCCAACAACGAGCTTTTATAACGACGTTCATTCTGGTGTCTAGAATTAGTGAAAACGGGCATTAATTAATTTATGCATCAATAAGGAAAACATAACCAGTCTCCCCTAAATGGTTGGACATTTCCAAATAACTTATATCAACACAAGGTTTCAAGTAGTGTCAATGCACTGCTAAATAAATACAGCTTGGAGTCATTGTGTCTCCATTAAGGAAAACGTAAGTAATTTTATACATTCCTCCGTTCTCTCGATAATAAATCCATTCAATGAAAATAAAAGATAAATAAACGTGCCTATACGTAAAAAGGTTAAGGTGAACGCAGTGAGCTACAGCATATAACTAGTTTTTAATAAAAAGAGGTTTGGATGGATGATCTGATCACTGATCGCGAGTACTTGTCATTTTATTCCGTAAAACAAAAGAGTAAAAAATAAGAAAGAAATCAAAATGTTTTGCTTAAAGATAATTTGGATTTTCAGTACTTAATCTTCACAGTTGAGTGAGGGCGTCACACGCGCATACCCGGCGGTCGCATGGACTACCTTTTGTTATCGTATCAGCCAGCCGAATCCATGTGAGTTTCACACCTTTGTGACAGAAAGACTGTTTCCGTACGAATACGTTTGATACTGTATTTTTTAATATTATCCTAGGTCGTTGGTTTAATCAGTTTAGAAACATTAGACAAGCCCAAGTTTAGCATAATGCAAAACAGATGCATAAATAATCATAAAAATTGAGGTGGATTAAAATAGATAATTTTTACAAGTGGCGAAAATTGTTAGGGTTGCGTAGCCAAATGGCCAAACCATATAAGATTTAATATATATGAGAATTCCTCTCTTATATATTTATAGGGATGTTTGTATCTTATATGGCTTCCCATTTAGAAAGAACCGACGAACAAGCCGAAATTATACTATTAAATAATTAAACGTAGCACTCCCCATACAAATCATCAAATGATCATAAAAAATCTCATAATTATGATATCAAAAAATCTCATAATTAAAGAAAAATAATATTTCTATGAGATTTTTTTACGTCAATAGTTTAAAACCGTACAAGACAACTTTGCTTTTAACCGCTATCTCGAGAAATACTATGCAATACTAACTCAATTTACTGATAGCTAATATCAACGTTGTGTAAATAATCATCCCGACTACGGAACCTCACTGGTTATTAAAATGTTTACTTCTATCGGCAAACATAAGGAGGACGGGCCGGAGGACTGATAGGCCTCTCACTATAGGCTGATGACATTGAGAACGAGCTATTCTTTTACAATTAGTTTGTGCTGTGTGAAAGCATGAACTGTGAGGACTGGCTACATATTCCTACCTCATCGGCATATGTGGGAGTGATGTTATGATAATAGTGATAAGTTTCACAAGTAACGGACCAGGGAGTGGTGTGAATGGTGGTGGCCCCTGCGCCGCTGTGCAGTGTGCTGATTGCTGATGCAGTCGGCAAAGTCGCCCGGCTGCTGCGGGTCCATGGTAACGACACTAGTGTTGTTGGACGGCCGCCGGTTCAGCGCAGTCATCATCTCCAAGTCTTCTAGTTTATCCTTGGAGTCTTTACTCTTCGTTATAGCTGTAATTTATAACATAGCTTGTTAGGTGATTATCGGTAGTCGCAAGCGCGACAGCTGATGCGGGATTGATTTTGCTCTATAGGACTTTATCAGAACCGCCCGGACGACTTGTTCCTGATAATTTAAATAGGCTCATCCCTGCACTCTTTGTTATATATGGGACTTAGTACATAACTGGAAAATTGAGGGTTATTATACTACCTACCCTTGGGGGCATGATGGCATTCATAGTTCGATATATTTCATATTTGTGACTTCTAAGGTAAATCAAAGTGGCAAAATTAATGGCAGAGATTAATTGAGCAATTGTTCATATGAGAGTTTATTATTAGACAAGTCTTGCCTTGGTCGCTATTACATGGTCAAAGTGCGCAGTACACTATAACATGTACGGGGAGATTAAATTACTTAAATTGAGTAGGAGATTAGTATTTTCTGAATAAAAACCTACTACTACTGTTATTAATGAAAGTCGGTTTCACTGGATACTTTTATAAATAGGCAAATATAACAAGTATCTCAACTTCGGAACATTTTCTACTTAGTAAAGTTAAGTAAATGGTTTCATATTTTGCCAAGTGTCAAGATATATGTAAATGACAACTTAGATTTGTGATTAATTTAAATGGAGGTACTGAATCTGAAACCCTCTTGAATTTTGCCTTGTTTGAAAGTAGTCCTCTTAGTGAATGTCTTTTGTTTTATTGGCTTTTTCCTGTCGGGTCAACGGCGTCTAGGGTTTAGAGTGCTAAGGCTTGCAGCCATCATTTTTACAAATATCGTAGTTGAATAAGGACGTTTCTTTATTTATACTGTGGTGCGTTATCGCTTTTCTGTGTTATCTTCACGCGATCGTGGCTTTCAACACGTTTCACATAGTCACAGTCATAAAATATCCAAGTCTCAAGGAATTATGTTTGTTCATATGCATAATAAGTAATTAAGTAAGTTCGTTACAATTCCATTATGACTGCTGTTAATTACTAACTCCTGTAATATAATCTTACGTTATTAAAATAAATAGAGACATGTTTGTATATAGTGATAACAAACTACCATTGAGTTTAGAAATATATTTTAGTAGCTAAGTCCCGCAGATAACATAGAAATGCTTCATAAAGATTATGAGAGTTTAAAATCAAAAAGGTACACTATAATATAAAGATAAGAGATATAACACTTTAAACAAGGTAATCTTTGATTAAATACTCAATACTTCCTTGATCGCAAACTCCGAAAAAAAAAACACCAAGTATAATAAAATTTATGCCATATTTTTTACAAATTTACATAAAAATGAGGAAAATCATTAACACCCGTCATACCAGTATACGTTGGGGTATTTAAAGCGAGCGGCGGTTGTTAAAATATAAAGTATTTAAAAATCTGGAAATTTTAGTTGGTTTTGACATGTGAAAGTTTAGGACAAATTTGAAGTCTGCTGACATTTGATAAATCTATTATCTTCAGGATGCCTGTACAAATAAAGTGTTACCTACTATTCATTACTATTTATTTCACATTCGTTATCCGTAATCATGTTAAAGAGGTGTTGGTTATTGCTGTTTCCGAGGTTACTATACTGGGATTGTCAAAAACATAAGTCGGGGATGTTTTCGGTTTTATTATAATTATTATTAAATACCGTTGAACCTTGCTTTAATATAAATTAATGTCAATTTATTAGCAAGTTTCCATTTAATATCTGTTCTAAGAGTTTGGCTAGTGTTAACTTATTTTGTTGCTGCCTTTCACAAATTGGACGGATGGATATTTTGCGTTCTACGTGTAAGGCAAAGGACGTACAAGCGCCAGCACATCAAGCTATCCCAAACTGTCAAATGTACCTAATTGAACATGAATTTCTTATTTTTTTATTATAAAGTTGAAACACTTTTAAAGAAATTTGACAGATTGGGGTAGCTTTATGTCCTGGCCTCCTGCTTTTATTTAGACCACGTATTCAACAAACTATTTTCGTAATGTGAAGAATGTTTCGATTCAATTGCTAGAATATGAATTACAACCTACATATATTTTAAAAATTAATGTACCTGATGAATGATGAATTTATGAAAGCACGATGCTATTGAAGCTAATTTATCTTCTATCTATGCTAATATAAAGCCATACAGACATTTCTCCGGAACTCAATAATAGTCCCAGTGTATGATATTCAACATAAATTGATAAAATGACTGAAGGTTTTCTTGGGATCGACTTATTTATGTCTGAAGGAGACTATCAAAGTTTATTGCACAATGTTAATCATACCATTTAAAATTGATACCGTCTATAAAAATGATGATGTCCAATAACAGTTATTTTCAATATTGTTGAAAGCGTTTTATAGATTTAACTATGGAAAAATAACAGCTCGGACAGTTGGTCCCGGCTGGATCATCGACAGTCGTTATGGTTGGTGAGCACCCCGAAAATCGTGTCACACAGTAACTGAGTTATAATGGTCAGATAAGCAGTCGCTCCATATAAAATACTGGTATTCAGCTGCATTCGGTAAGACTGGAAGCCGACCCAAACATAGTTGGGAAAAGGCTAAGCTGCTAATAAATTATGACACTACAATATGAATTATTAGCGGAACTGGACAATATTTTTATACAACACCAAACAGTAGATATGCAAATCCACTTTTTCGTGAGCTGCCGAAGATATCGGTCGACGCGCGACGTCTATGCTTACGAACTAATAGTTTTCTTGATTCTAGTTTTTTTACAATGCCTCCATATTGACCTAGTCTCGTTGGTCAGAAGCAAATATTTAGGATAAAGATACTTAACAATCTTTTCTCGTCAACGCTACTTTTCTCCAGTATGTTAACGTTATTCATAGCAAGTCTTATTGCATGTCTTATTAATCAATAATAATTTCACACGGATAAGTTAATATAGTACACTCATATAAGGTAATACTTAAATAGGTTATTACCCGTTGACGGAATCTTAAAAAACATTGGATAAATTATTGAATACTCGTAAGTATTTCAAACTCACGGGGAAAACCCGAAAACAAGTCTCTCAGTAAGTCCAGATATTAATGTTTATTTAGTAGTGTTTGTCGGAAAACTTCGATGCACATTGTTTAAAAAGTAAGTTATGTATTTAAATATAAAAACAACGGCAACTTTTTTACGATGGTTTGATCGTAGAGCAAAAGCTGTTCACACTTAACACGTCCAACGGCATATTATATTTTAGATGTTTATCGATAACAACAACCACTTTCGTAAGATACATTCATGTTTTTAAGCTTTTATCTCCGTGTATCAATGTTTCGGGATTACCGGGCAAGTTTCTAAGTCAAAACAATACGGGCAAGCCTTAAATCAAGAGATGATCACGTAACGAGGTCGTGGTCCAACAGATTTATTATAATTCAATCGTAAAATATTACAATAACAA
The DNA here is from genome assembly GCA_905147745.2 of Phlogophora meticulosa. Taxonomy (NCBI): domain Eukaryota; kingdom Metazoa; phylum Arthropoda; class Insecta; order Lepidoptera; family Noctuidae; genus Phlogophora; species Phlogophora meticulosa. The sequence goes on along the minus strand of LR990533.1, from coordinate 10,327,319 downwards.
TATTTTCAAATATAGTATTTTAAATGATTAAATTTACTGTACATTCACTTTATAATGCTTAAGATAATTAACAGAACAAAGTTAGCAGGAAGGTTTTTATTTAATTTAAAGTAGTTAAATTCAAAATATTATTAGCTGAGATCTGTAGAGCTAGATAAGCGTAATTAAATGCAAATAAAGGTCTTGTGCATTTGCTGCAAACAATGTGAATGATTGTGAGATGATGAATTTGAGTATTATGTATAATACTATATAACGCAAAGTCTCCCAAGGTGAACATGTTAAGTGTATTGTTATCACTACGCAAATTGCTTACTTAGATATTGATTGTAATTTTACTAGAAACAAGCAACAGTTCGCGTGGTTGGCGAAAAGAACCAACGGGTATTTGGCTGACGAATGAGGGCAAAGTTAATATTATTTGATTTGTAGGTATGCTGCTAGCGATGTGACGTTTTACCAAATATTAAACATGAAGGTTAGGTCTTGAGTGTCGTCCAAAAGCTGGTTTGACTTGTTTATGACTCTACTGAGTTATGTGAATGCTTTGCTTTTCTTGTTGTTTTGACACAGAGGTAAAAATGTTATTCTGGTTTTTAAAGTCTACTTAATAGACATGCGCGACACAAGTATGGAGAATGGGTGATGGGGGCAGGGGAGGGGGAGGCGACGGGAGTGACCGAGTCTGGCTGTTTGGTTAATTATGAAGTCATGACCTGAAGGCCCACCAAGGCATCAGGTCACTGGCAACGATGAACAGATATTATTAGATGTTATTAGAAAACGTTCACATTTAACTTTGTTGTAAGCCTCTGAAACGGGATGGATGTCTTAAGTCACACCACAAACTCTAGTGGCTATTTAAATAATTAAAGAATCCCTTAAAATCAATGTCACCTACCAATTCGGAAAGCCGTGAAGCGGTTGTGGATAGTGCATGCTAAATTCCTAATCTAGATCTAATTACCAGAAAAAAAAATATTTAAAAGGCCGACATGGGCTATCTTTCGATTATTTAAATTCAAATGCGTTTTTACCTATTTCTACTTGAATCTAATATTATAGTTCTAGAGTATCATGTTTATGGTAAATATTGATTATTTAATAAAAAATAATGCATAAATATTGTAGTTATCTATGAATATACTACTTAAAGCCAACAAAGAAAACAAAAAAATATTCAATCATTCTTTTTTTATTTGTATAAATCTAGATTCTCCAAACATGTATAAGCAAAGGTAAGATTCAGTTGGACGAGTCAATTTATTGGCTATCTAATATATCATGTTTTTTCTAGATAACAGGTACTTCAAGTCACGATACTACAGAATGATTTCAAAAACTAAATCTAACAGACAGTTATAAAATTAAAAAATATCTCTTGAAGCCAGCAAAGAAAACACTGCTGAAGTCAGCACTGTTCATTTGATTTAAATATTGTATGTGCCTTGCAAAAATAATTAGGTTTATAATTTATTCATGATTCAACATTTCTCGTATGCACCTATGTTATTCATTAACAAAATTATTTAATGCAGAACTATCAATACAATCTGATATCTTAATGATGCATTACAGTGTATATGTTTCAGTTATTATTTCTAAAACATCCAAATGTAAAGAACTTTAAAATCATTGAATATAAATTGATTAAATTTTTAATAGTGCTATATTTAAATTCAGTCAATTTACTGTTTCAAAATCAACTGAACTAGGTAATACTGTAAATCAATTAATAAATAATTGATAATGCTGTGTTTAATTTAATAACAGATTAGTGAATGTGTATGCTTGAGAGTAAAGATAGACAGTACTTAACAATAATAATTATTTATTATTGTTAAGTAAGTACTTCAATACCAAAATAAGAATCACTTAATTGAGAATTACTTAACAAATATTACATTAATTGTGTTTGAAGTAATTTCACTGAATTTCTGCATTTTAACTGATTATAAATGCAAATATATACATTGATAACTATTCAAATCAAGTTGTATTTTGCTAGAAACTAAACATTGATAATATTTATCACTGTGTCTACTGTTCTAAATGATTAACATAATGTAGATCAGCATACACTTTTTCAATTGATTTATTAATCAAGTACTATATTAGTATTTATGATATGATGTAACATTAACATACTGTAATTTATAACATAAAGGGTAAGGCAGAGAAGCGCCTATAGTAACACCCACATATCACCAGTGATGTTTAAGTACCGTGGTATAGGGGGCAAGAAAAAATAAGATTCAAAACAAATGTTTAGTCTTAGGACAAAAAAAAAGAAATCCATCAATAATTTTGTTTCGATTTTGAATCAAATTCAGTTGTAATTATATTCAAACATTATCCAGTTAAATAATATACTCTGTACTCTACAAACCTATGTGTACAAAGACACCTTATATCAATCATCATTTATCAGAATTTGTGAATAATAGAATTACTGTATTGTTTTTTTTTTAGCAACGAAATTAACATTGCTCATAAGTGATCCTTTAATAGATAATCAAATATCCTTAATTAAATTTTTAACGGCTACTTCATTTAGAATATTCAGGTAATAGGTTTGACTTTCTCAGAATTCCCTCAAAAAAATAACTCAAATTCAGGTACCTACATAATAAGAGAACTGTGCATAAAGGAAGTTAATATCCAAGATTTATTACATTCTGCAATTTATACCTACTGAACCATGGCAAAATATACAAAATCATTGTTTTTAACATGCATGTAAACAAATAATAAATAAGTAGTACTTACTCATCATCATTCCTGTCGAGTTAATTCCTAAGTAATCCAGAAACTTGTCAGTTCCAAAAACAAACACAGCTCCAAATAAGAATCCAAATGCAACCGGTAGGAATGCATACTGTCCCTCTGATCCATAGCTTTTTGATCTTTTACACATACTGATGGCTGGCTCAAGTAGAGACCAGTATGACGCTGCGGTCATGACTCCAGCCGCAAAGCCCAATGACACGTCAAGCAATTTTCTCTAAAATATAAAAACAAATCAATAAGAGTTTGATGTCATCACTTGTTGAGTTACTTTTACCAATCTAAGGGTAATAACAATATCTTACATGTTTTCCTCTGATAAAAAACACACAACCGGCCCCCAAAGCGGTTAATCCCCACGTCAGAAGCGTCCCCAAAAGGGCCTGGGTCACAGCACCGTATCCTTCTATCATTTTGTACAATTTATTTCTGAGTAAACAATTTAAAATTAAGTACTCCTTATCACATAAACATTTTATGTGCACTAATGTTCTAAAGTAACACGAACTTAACCATCATATTATCGACAACAGTCACGACTTAAATCTTTTTATACATTCCACATGTTTTTATCGTAGGTCTGACCTTGTGTTATGTCAGATTTTACGTCACACGGTCGCAGTCACACACAGATAATTTAACTCATAGCTGTCAGTGTCAAAAAAGTTCAAATGTTGCCACTTTTAATAGAGGAATAGGTGATGCTGTCATTGATTGTTTTACAAGCTTCCAAATAACGGCATTGAAACAGCCCACAACTTACAACCATTAGCTTGATGTATGCCTGATCATTTCAAGGTTTGACACAGAAAATTTCAGTAAAAATGCTTTGCCAAATTGTTGTTCTTGCAGTATAACACGTTTGTCACATTGACAGGTTGAGATGACAATCAACACACAGTTCGGAAATATTATTGCAGATTATAAAAAAAAAATTGTGCTTCTGTAAAAATGTTGCTCATGTCCTTATAGTGACTTTAGTGAGGACTGTGTTTAATGTGTTGGACATTTAGTAGATCGGCCAAAGCTAACAGACATTTAATAAAATATTACTACATAAACGATCAATTGTACAATCTGGCTGCCACAGACATAACGTACAGTCATGTGCTACCACCACCATAAGGCTGATGAAGAGAAGGCAAAAGAGGCTTGAAAGCCATTAAGCATAAATCCAGGATTTCGGGCTCCTACCGCTCATTTAATATCTAATATATAAAATTATCGTGTGGCAATGTTTGTTATCAAACTCCTCCGAAACGGCTGGACCGATTTGTATGAAATTTTGTATGCATATAGGGTAGGTCTGAAAATCGGCTAAAATCTGTTTTTCATACCCCTAAATGATAAGGGTGGTCCATACCAATTTTTTTTTATTATTTGTTTTATTTTTTGCTTAAAATGGCAAATCTACGTTTGCCGGGTCAGCTAGTAATTATAGACATTTTGTCACTCTAATCTAGCTAACCATTTTGTCGGCCTGGATAATATATTAAACTTAAGGTTTATGAAGAAGTCGGCACAATTCAATGAGGGTGTCCTGGAAGCCTCCAACTACTGAGAGGACTTTTTTAAATTTTAACTTTAACTTTTTGTTTTATTTAGGTATGTATAAGTATTATATTTAAAGACGGATTTTCATACTAGCTTTCACACAATATTAACCCCTTAGGCATAGAATTTCGAAAAATCCTTTTTTAGTGGATTATTACAACGTCCCAAAAGAACCTTATTATTCATGTTTTCGCCTTCAGTAATGGATGCGTTGATGAATCAATCATTTGATGTTCACAACATATGAGATTTAGGAATATAAATCTATGTATACTAAGACGTTATTTAACCCTTAAACTGGCAAGATTGAAAATATGTTAAAAACCATTTTTTTCTGATTATTCTTAATTCATTGGCTTTCCTGAACTATAGAAAAAATACTTAAAAAAAAATTAAATTATTAGTATTCGAGAAAATGCACGGGTCCCACAAAACCCAATGCCGATAACTCGGTAAAGGATTAATGCTTCGTTACGGGTACTGAGGTATACGTTGCCGAATAATAAAAGATAAAGTCAATACAAAAATAAGATATTTATTATATAAAAAACATTACTTATTGTGGAATAAACGGAAACACACCGCCCATATACTTATTATATTCTTTCACCACCTGAGGACATGCCACATCTACCTTACTTTTACTTTCTTTCGAGTATCTTTTAATCTTTTCGATTGAAAAATCGGTAACTAGTCATAAGATTAAAAAACAAAATAAATATTGATACATTCAATAATTATAAACTTAGAGCGATTGGTCATTTAAAAATTCAGGGTAGTAGGCTTTTTCTGTCATTACTTTTTTAAATGTGTTTGCTATTATTTTTGGGGCTTGCTTACGTTTACGCCTGGTTAGTGGTGTAACGGGCGCAGGAGAATGTAAACTCGGAACTGATGGTGTTGGCAGCGACTGTATAGAGTTCAACGTAGGAATAGCTTCATAATTGTTTGTTGAAGGGGACGGAAAAACTTCTTCAAATGTAGGTGTTAACCGCACATTTTCGTTATTGATGACATTTGCAGTCACATTATCATCTTCGTCACTGGTCAAAATGTTTAGATTTTCATACGATGAATCTAATGAAGGTGGATCGGAACTTATAATAGGCGAAGAAACAGGATCAAAACGCTGTTCGCTGTCAGAATCACCATTTTCATCATCAGAACTAGCATTTTCGACGGGAACTAAGGCGATTTTTTTTTGCGTTCGGGTTATTTTCAAGCACTGAAGCAAATAAAAAAAAGACATGCTGTATCCAACCACACCACATAACATAATCAAAAATAAAATACAAAATTTAAAAGAAAATGGCTTTAATGCACATGCTTAATAAATTGGCAATGTATCCCGAGGTACCCGTCACTTCTAATTGGTCACTTGCGTTAGACTTGGCAACGGGAACCACGGGGTACATACAAACTTCCGACACCATACTATTATAATTTTGAGAGATAATGCAGAAAATAATATAGCAATCTATTATTTAACATATCTACTCTTTATTACACCATAAGTTACCAGTAGGCTAATGCAAAATTTCAAAGTAATACATTAAAAACTTACCCGAGTCGGCGCGACGTATTGCCGCCGTGAAGACATTTTGACTTTGACGGGTAAAAAACGGTGCTGTCAACTCAAATTATTTTTTATACTAATTGTAAATAAATAAAAAATAACTCTAAAATACAATAAATTACTTTTGTTAAAAAATTACGTCTGTACTAGATTTTTAAACCAACGTATCCTGTGGGTGCCGCTATCGATTTAAGGGTTAAAGGTAGTATGCATGTATTTACCTTCTGTAATAGTAGCTGACAGCTGGCAGTGACCATCCGGTACAGTACCGGTTGGACACTGAAAGGTGTATTTATATTATTTAGAGGATTTATTCGTTGTCCTGTGGTAGCGTTCTGCCGAGCGTGATGTCCTGGCCTCAAGCAAAGTAGATATTGGGATATTCCATTAGGAATTTCTCAGTACCAGCCCGGAGTCTGGATAAATAACGGCCGGTTGATGGCAATAGGCTCGCCTCCTAATGGCATAATGTGGGTGTACACACAGAGATTACAGGTGTGCATTTGTACCTTAATTGTGAATATTCAAAGAGGTTCGAACACTTACATTACCAACCTACTTTGTGCAAACGCCTTGTTTCTTCCCCGCCGGCCGCGGTTACCATGTCAAAGTTCCTCTTTGGTTTTTTTAAAAGCATGTAGGGTCCATTTATTACAAAGTTAAAAACAAACGAGCAGGTAGTGAGGCAGGCATGTTTTATGTTATGAAGGTTGATGTCCTTTTCTCAGATAGGTCGCACAGGTGACACGACCAAAAAAGATTCTTTGACCTTCGTTTGTAATAATTGGATAAGTATCTGTACTGTACCTATCTCGTTCCTGTTTTGATATTCATATCGACGTTATTCTTTCGATTGCTACGTAGGTATTCAGTATTTTTTATAAGCATAGGTACGTAGATTATTTTGAAGTGCACTATGACACTATCATTAGCCTCCAAGTTAATCACGTTGAGAGTCAAGACTGTTTTATAATTTCTCACATAAAGTTGTATACATATCTAAATATTTTACTTTTATTTATTTACTGATGAGCGGCAAGTACAGAAGGCCGCACGTCAATGGTAACACTTTGACCTTGAGCTGCTTTAGCGTAGTACGGAGTTACAATACGTGCGGCCTACTGTAGTACGAAGGTGAGTGTACTACGTGGGCTTAACAAATGCGATTAACGTTTGTGCGACTAAACTGTACTCCAACTCACCATAGTTGCAATGCGTGTTTATGCGACAGACCGACACACTGAAGCTCAACATCATACTTTTGCGACATGAAGACTAAACATTTATTTTCGTGATCATATGTAAGTATATCGGATTACCTCGATGGCTCACCTGGTCACTCACTTAGCTCTCGTTAAAAGTACAAAAAATCTGATCAGATTCTTCATCAGATTTTTTGTACTTACTTCTACTATTTTTTGTATGCTATCATAGCATACCTACCTAGTTACACTTTTAGTGTTTTTACTATTATATTTTAATTTTCAAGTGTTCATTTCGTGATTTTCCTAGTGATAACATGTTTTTTTCGGATTTGAATCCGGGAACTATACCAAGAGTGCAAGAGAGTGACCAAGTGGGCTCAAACATTATTCACACATCCATTTGTCGAGCCCACGTAGTGCAATCCCTATTACGAGTTTTTATTAATCTTAAAGTCTGGTAAAAGTGGGTAAATTACACACGTAGGTATCTATAGGGACAGAGCATTTAATAAACTGTATGTTTTATTTTAAATTGTGTACTAACACTTAAATTTCGTTCATATCTGTTTAACCGACTTAACAGTTAAGTTAAATGAGTCAGTTGCAGCGAACGCCGTTATAATGAGATGGCATGGAATTAATTAAAGAAAAAACACGCGGTGTCATTAATTTAAGTCCTTAGACAAACTATTTACTTTATCGCAAGAGATATCAGTCACGTCGCCGTCCTACTGACGAACACTTGGTTTATAAGTAAATCGCTTTTATGGTCCCTCTAAATAGCGCTAAGAAATAATTAAATAAGTAAGTATGTATTCTAAAGTAGCCGTGAAATTATACACGTTCGTTTGAGTCTAGCAAGGGTGTATAACTAAATTATAAACAAATATTATACGAGTAGTACACGGTAGGCACATAGCAGGTAAATAAATAATTATCTATGAAGTATTTTTTATGGCAGCACCTAGACTGTTAAGTCTCTGTTTGGTGCAACTCTATTTAAATATCATTCTCATAGAAATACCATCCGCAATCACTTTATTATAATGATAGAAGAACACCCGTTACAATAAATATCTCCGTATTGTAATTTCCATGGACGTATTGTCCTCATTAGAATACTCGCAAGAAACTTCCATGCGACAGTTAGAACACATCGATGTAATTACCGGCCTGTTATTAGTGACAACCGTACATACGTAGGTACCCCTCTCGTAATACATACCTGGCCAGTACATTTTTCTAAGGAAACAATGTCTTAGACAGCTGCATCTAATTACTTTACCGATAGCTACTGTAATTTTATAATTACATTGTAAATTTACAGATTTTATTTGCGTATCATTGTGACCTCGTCTCATTCTGTAGATCGCCGGAAACGTGTCACTGGACCGTTACGTATTTCACAGGTAGGTACGTTGCCGAAGTTATGAGAAAATTTAACCATGTAGATAGGTACGTACATACCTACAACTTGTTGAAAGATAGGGATGATATTAGGTATCGTGCTCAATCATTTGGCGAATTGATGGATAACATCTTGTTAGGTTAGATGATCTTGTTAGGTTAGATGATCTTGTTAGGGTAGGTACCTACACCCCGCGGACCTGTTATTCGATTAATTGTGATTATTTCCCAAAAAAGGTAGCCGTTGAATTATTCCTATATTTTATACTATAGCTCAGTCAGGTACCATTTTAGCTGACCAAGATGGAACACGAAAAAAACGCACTAATGACATAGGTGAACTTCAATAAGTTGATAGGACGAACTCTATTACCTACTGACTTGCTGCGCACATAGCTGTACGTAATTATATTTCTGCACTTGACCGACATTTTCAACTTGCACTTGATCAGTTTTTTATGTCACCTTCAACCTAATGATCAATAACGATATATAGTGCATGCCGACTACTTAAGGCTTCAATAGCGAAATGTGCACGCAGAGCCGTCGGCCACAGCCCCACAGGCATTACATTAACCACCATGCGCCGGCGCAGCAATCGCTGGGCGGTTCTGTCGCGGTGTAGCATTATGTCCCGCATGCTCCACATTCGACACAATTAGCGGGGAGGTACCTCAGGTACCTCGATACCTCATACAGCCTGCAAACTATATTGCCTACTTCCCTTCAAACGGCTCTTGATAGCGTGGCAGCTATCAAGTAAATAGACACTGACTTATTTGGAACTGAAATGTAATATTTTACCTTTTCTGGGTACAGGTAGAGGCGCACTCATATGGATGTAAAAAACAAACAAGACACATGACGCTTCTTGTTTTGGTGATCTAAATCATACGACAAGAGAATCATATAATTTGGTGTTTTAAGCTTCCCAAGGGTCCACCCTCCTAGGGGGTACGGGTAGTAAAGTTTTAATAAAATAAATTATTGAGCGATTAGGTACTACAATACCACTTCATTAACCTTCGTTTCTTATTCTGTAAGTAGTCGTAACTAGTCGAAAATATATAATTAATATAAAAAAATGAGATCTGTGACGTCTTCTCCAACTCTGGGCTCCTATATACATATACATAGTACAACACTGACTTCTGACAAACGTACCCATCGCTACATGGCTGAAAAACCTTATATTTCCGAAGAGTGTAAACATTTTGGAGTTCGCTTTCAGAACCTGAAGATGATTCCCCTGAAAAAAACCATAACTGTGCCTATATGCCACTCCAAGAAATAAATGCTGGTCCTCCCTTGTACGCAACTGTTAGTAATTCTCATGAGCGAGTGACGTGGTCTGCGTAGACGCAGCCACCGTAGCGTTAAACGAACAAAACATTCCGCTAGATCGTCATTATTCAAATTTTCGCTGTACTAGTTGCCCGCTTGTTCCGGCCTTTGCTTTTTGTCCTATTTCGTACTAGTCTGAAATTACGATTAGACCGGTCAAAATGAGATGCGGTCATCCGTGGTGGATGGCCGTGTGAACGGTCCGTTATACAAACAGCTTAAGCGGTCTATGGAGATGTTCATTGTCTTCAAGTTTCGCATGAAACGGAAGTAAGCAGTTTGACAGTTTGTTTAAACTTAAAAGCATCAAAGCAGAAAATTATTGGGCATTTCTGGTCAAAACTGGAGTAACTTCCGACTTTCATCGAACTGTTTTTTTCCGCAGGTACCTAGTAGTACCTCTTGGGAACTCATCCATTCCATAACACAGTTTTGGCATACAACATGACTTGTACTTGTATGTAATAGGTGCTAATAGGTTTTTAGCGGTGCAAAAGTTAGGCCAGAGTCGGCCAGAAAGTCGATCAACCTTTCGAATACCTATCCTCCTAGAAACGTTATAAAATGCACCTAAATTGTATTCCATCTATTGTTGAATACTCTTAAAGCATTCCTATTCCTGGTTTATTGCCACTTACCACCGGTAAACTCATCCTAACGCTAAAAATAAAAAATATGCTACATCATTACTCAAAAAATACTTAGAACGTCTACTGAAATTAATCGGAACTACACCGTGATAATTAAAATTAGTAGACAGGCTTTACAGATTTTTTCTTTACACCAAAAAACGTCGTTTGTTTTAAAAATCCAAGAAATCGATTTTTAGCTCAATAAACTAAAGAAACTTTTTTTTTAGTAAGTTAAATGACGCCGGCAAGTCTGCCCTTTATGTTACCGTTACGAAAGATCAACCTGAAAGTAGCTACTCCGATATAACGCATGCGGTTTTACTGATTTCCATGTACACTACCACACGCTGTTACATAACGGGCCTACATACGGTTGGGATCAATTTCGGAGCGTCAGCGGATGATCTTTAATATCTTTATACAATAGTAAGTGTCGCTAGCATGCGGAAGATGGTGGATCATAATCATAGAATTGGATTCGTAGCGCACGTCGGCGGGTGGGTAATGGAGGCAAAAACGCCGGCAGCAGAAAGTGCGCGTGCCATGCGTTTCCCGGCGACAGGCGTTGTGATTGTCACATCATATTGTAACTAACAGTTTACTGTTTCAATGCTCACGTTATTGCTGTGGCTTTAGTGCTGCATTGTTTGTTGAATGATTTTATTTTCTCAAGCATTTCTTTCGATAAAAATAAATCTTAAATAGTTGTGCAATTGTATAGTGTTACGAGTAGGATATTTAAGATACTCAAGAGGATTGAGAATCAGAAGACGAAAGAAAAACGGATGGTTTTTACGTGCATAGGTCCTTTTTAACGATTACGATCACCTTTTTGGGAATTATATCGTATAGGAAAATGGGTACTTAAGTACTCCCACCAGCACATACAAGTACATCCATAATATCTATGTATGTTCCTGTTCGATTGAAGTGCTTATTAACAGGTAGGACGCGGTACCGCTACCATGTCAAAGACAAAGCTGATATCTCCAACAATCAAGCTATATCGGTCAATTTTTTGGTAGTTTTTCAACGTTAATACAAAGGCATACGTTTCATGTTTTACGCAAAATATGCGCAGAGTCGTGTAGTTGTGGATATCGGCCCTTCAAACAATAATCATGCTCAATTGGGAAAATGTGACAGTTTGAGATATCTTGATGTGCTGGTCTTCTGTACCTACGTACCATAGGTGATATTGGAGATACCCCCAGGTTGAATTAATAAATTAATTTAATAAATGAAATGTCAATACTCCCTATCGATCCTGAGCTTGACAAAATAATTCCAAGTGAAGTTGGCAAATATGATGTTTTTGAATTTTCCAGCAAAACAGTAAGTTTTATGATAAACAGACAGATGTAGATTTAACAATTACCTATAAAATTTAACTCACTTTTATTCTAAAGATCACCATTTCTGAGATATACCGATTCAAAAATTAAAGCAAGCTCCATAATAATTATACACGCACGGTACGGCACGGTTGGCGCAGTGGCTGAGCAATTGACTGCTGCGCTGCGTGTCGTGGGTTCGATTCCCGCACGGAACAAATATTTGTTTGGCCGACAGGTAGTTGTTCCGGGTCTGGCTGTTTGTGTATGTCACTTTGATTGTTTGTAAACGCACCCACGACACAGGAGAAATTCCTAGTGTGGGGCAACGTTTTATTTAAAAAAAAAATATGCACAATTGCACATGCTTCCACGCCACCTGTGAGGTAGTGAGTACTCAGTGCGTTTTTTAACGTGGATTCCTCAGTTAGTTTAATAAAAGCAATTTAATAAAATAATAGTGTACTCGCACTTCACCAGCGAATTCGTCCGTTTGGATTTCGTACTTTTATTCGTTTTTTAACATTCTAAATTATGTTAAATTATATTTAAACCGCAGTTTTGAAATTTTAAAATTTAGTCCATGTTACGCAATGATAATGTAGCTCTCTATAGGTGAACAATCGTAATAACATATCAAACATACAAACAATCTAATCTTTCCTCCTTATATACGTCCGCGCGGAAGTTCATGGGTTTGATTTTTCTGCGCAGAACCCTAATTAAATTTCTAAAATAAAAGTAAAGCCTAAGTTACTTCTTATAACTTCAGCTATCTCGCAGTGAATCCCGTCGAAATCGATACAGCCGGTTCGGAGATTAGCCCAAACGGACAGACAAAACAATAAGAAATGATTTTTTAGCTGTAACTATCGTATGTTTGGGTTGGAACTTCATCATCTGCCTGATGACCAACCCGACTCTTCTGGGTCAGAACCAGACGACCAGAACGAATGCTATAAGTACTCGTTATTTTAAGGTTATATATTATTAAGTAATCATGATTTCTTTCACTTTGAATTAAAAAAAAAAAACAGAAAAAACGTAAAAACTAGGAAAATCATTAACCTACTGAACACATGGTATCAAGTTGTGTATATATTTTCCACCCAGTACATTTTCCTGTTCAAACATTGAATTGATAGGAATTACTTAAAATATAAATAAAAATCTTATCGATTCAAAAACCATTAGTCACCAACCGAGATTGCGGTGAACATCCTTTCAAGTAAATAGCAAATTATATGTACTTCACAACTGATAATCCAAGAGATTAGTTAAGACTTATCATTTTCCGGTCGACTGCATTTTTTATAATTAGCAGTTTTAATTCGTTACGATTTACAAGCTACCACGTCTACGGTGCTAGTCAGTAGTTATGAACATTTGAACAACTTAAACCACTTTTTAAGTTTCTTTACGAGTGTTTATGGCTTGTTAATCATCATGTTTTATTTATTTTGGCTCTATCAATTATTTGTCTTGTTCCTGTTTTAACCAGACTGATTTCTTTGGCATTTCCTGATTAGCTCAATTATTAAAAGAATATCTGGAAAGGTATGATTATTGATTAGGCCTGACTAGGATATGACAGCCTCTTTGGTCTAGTGTTGCTACTTCTTAACGTGACGTCCAGGGTTCGTTTACCGGACTGGGCTAAGTGATGTTGGGGTATCCTATTACGAATTTCCTAGTAGCGGCCCGGAGTCAGGATTTGTGCCCGTTTGATGGCAATTGGGTCATGGCAAAATGTGGGTGTGTTTTAGGTACACATCTGGCTACCCCTTCGGGGAATGTAGGTATTTTGTGTTTATGTATGATTAGGGTTCCGTGTCAAAATGTTAAAGAAGTAGTCGTTATAAATGGGCCGACTTCGTCATTCGGTCTGTCCGTGACAGTTACTTATATCAAAAACTACTAATGCTTTCGACTTGCAATGTGGAATAATTATAAGCAATAATGGAATAATAATAGCAATGCTTGCCTACTTATATTGCAAGTGAATATGTTGAAAATATATTGATATTTTCATTGCAATAGCACATAGCTTCTGACTTATGATAAAAAATACCTTTTCCCCCATCTCTCATTCCAATGCGACTAATTTGAAACAAATTGATGGGTTTATGTAAATATTACAGACAAATAGAAAACTATTTCTCTATCTAGAACAGGTTTAAGAAATCAGCATAAACCCTTTACAAAAAAAACTTTGTTATGCGATCTCAAATAATTAAAACTTTGAAAATGGGAAAAAATTACTTTAACAAGGTATAAAACCATTGGTGTCCCAGTCCGACTCGTTCTTCGTTGGACCTAGAAAGAATTGACTTCCTTCTTATTAGCATCGGATCTTCTACTGTGTAAGTAAGTCAGTACTTTAATAACTGTGACAGATACTTATCAAGATATGAGTCGTAGCTAGATAAGTACTCAGGTAGTTATTTTACTTTCAGTAGGTACCTACTTACGCAGCTTCTAAGCCTCACAGCGGCCTCACGGTCAATTTGCTTTACAAAATCTCTGCGCATACAAATCTAATATCAAAACGTAATTCAAGTGTAAGAAAGCGCGTGAGCACGTACGGTGTATGTAAACACAATTGGTGGAGGTTGACAGGAATGACAGGCGCTGCGTATGCGCAGGCTGCATGACTACTAAATTGACCCTCTGTCGCCGCGTCACCGCGTCAACGCCACGTTTCCGTGACGTTAGCATAAAGGACACAAACATGTCCAGTGACAGTTGTGCTGAGATGGAAAGCCTTTCAGTCGCTCGTCTTCTTCCTCGTTTCTGAGTAAGGTTTTCTTCGTTATTATTATTGTATTTCGTTATTATATTGTGTTTGAATGATTTCAAGCTAGGAATGATATTTTACATTTGCAAACGGGTAACGGCAGGTTTCAGAAAATTAGGATAGTGTAGAATTAAAAATAAACATATTCATTTCATACACGTACATAATATTACAGTAACAATAGTTTAACAGAATATCCCCTTTTAAGCAAGGAGTTGCTTGTGTAAGGAGTAATTATTTTGATACTGTCTTACTGTTTTGAAGAGCCATGTAAGTAGGTAGGTACCTACTTAAGTTTATGTCTACATTTTTTGACGACCGATGTGGCGCAGCGGGCGAAGGTCCGCCTGCGACGCAGGAGGTTGCGGGTTCGATTCCCGCCTTGGGACAAATGTTTGTACGATCCACAAAGATTTGTACCAGGTGTTCTGGGTGTTTGCTATGTATAATAAAATTTTCTGTCTATGTAATGTATTGTATTAAGTATATCAGTCATCTAGTACCCATAACACAAGCTCTGCTTAGCTTGGGGCTAGATGATGCTGTGTGGATTGTCCAGCATTATTTAATTATTTATTTACATATGTAGGAAAAAATCCGCACTGATCGGATCTGAAATTAAGTCATTAAAATGAATGTCAGAAAAAGTGTTCATAACATACTTAAATATTGCGAATTTTATAAAGTACACGGTACAGTTTTGACGACCTATGTGGCGCAGCGGGCGAAGGTCCGCCTGCGACGCAGGAGGTTGCGGGTTCGATTCCCGCCCTGGGACAAATCTTTGTACGATCTACAAGGATTTGTTCCGGGTGTTCTGGGTATTTGCTATGTATAATAAAAAATATCTATCCATGTAATGTATTGTATTAAGTACATCAGTCATCTAGTACCCATAACACAAGCTCTGCTTAGCTTGGGGCTAGATGATGCTGTGTGGATTGTCCAGAATTATTTATTTATTTATTTATTTATTTATTTAGTTAATTTAACTTTCCATAGGGGATTTTATCTTTTACTAATTACACACAGTGAACACTAACTTGTCAATTAGGTACGGAATAAAAGAGAAAATGTTTATAATTTTATTTCATTTGTAAAGTTCTTGGTTCAATACACTGGTTTTTATAAAGCAGGCGTAAGTCCGAGTTACTGTAACCACGGCTAATGCACTTCTTGTTACAAGCAAAAACACGCCGCTCTGTGCGAAGGGATTTGACCCATTAGACAAAGTATTTATCTATTATACTGAGTTTTAGATAAATAGTGAGGAGCTCGTGGCTAAATAAAAACAGCCGCACGGTTTGATCGAAGGTTAAGCTACGCTTGCCGAGGTCGGTCTGTGGATGGGTGACCGGTTGTAACATATCGAGACTCCTCCGTGCCTCGGAAAGCGCGTTAAACCGTTGGTCCCTGTTGTCATTTGTAGATCTTTGACAGTCGTTACGGATAGTCAGAAACCCGAAATTCTGACAATCAGTCTTACCAATTGGTATCGTGTTGCCCAGTGACTGGGTTGTGGAGGTCAGATAGGCAGTCGCTCCATGTAAAACTCTGGTATTCAGCTGCATCCGGTTACACTGGAAGCCGACCCCAACATAGTTGGGAAAAGGCTTGGCAGATGATTTAATAGTGGATATAGAAATAAACGTTGAATTCGGTAGGAGTTAGTGTAAGAGTACCAAGAACAGTAAGAGACACTGAAACAAAAGTTTGATGACCACGGAGATGTTAATCTGAATGCTTAGGGATGTTAAAATTTCACTGTCTTCGAATATATATATCTATATATATGAAAAGAATCCCTATTTCCCTTGGTCGCATCACGCGTGAACAGCTGGACCAATTTCGCTAATTCTTTGTTTATTGTGTTTGTTATTGTAAGGAGAAGGTTCTTATGAAAAAAAAAACTAGGAAAGTTGCGCGGAAGTTTATAAAATTTAAGAAAACTTATCACGACTATTTTAAATCTGCGCGTTTGACAGTTCTCGCCATTGACAGGACCTCGTCTGACAGGTCAGTTAGCAAAATATAGTTTACCTGTTAAGTGAGATGTAAACATAATGTACAACTAAGTACATTATTATATAAATCACTGTAAGATCACTAACATCTCTCATCATCAGGTTAATATTCACGCTTAGCCCGTAATTACAAAAAAAAAACAATTTGCTCCACCTAGCTGTTATAAAAAGTGTGTTAAATGATGCATCAGAAATCATCTTATATCTTATCTTTGACGACCGATATGGCGCGGCGGGCGATGGTCCGCCTGCGACGCAGGAGGTTGCGGGTTCGTTTCCCGCCCTGGGACAAATGTTTGTACGATCTACAAAGATTTGTTCCGGGTGTTCTGGGTATTTTCTATGTATAATATAAAACATCTATCTACGAGTATGTAATGTATTGTATTAAGTATATCAGTCATCTAGTCCCATAACACAAGCTCTGCTTAGCTTGGGGCTAGATGATGCTGTGTGGATTGTCCAGCATTATTTATTTATTTATTTATCTTAGCCTTGTACCTACCTAGCAGATACGATGTGAAGTGATAAAAGCTAAATTCTAGTTTACTACCTATACTTGTGTGGGCGTAGATCTACATAAAATACCAAAGTCTCACTATTATACTCGTACCTAAAGAACTTATGCCCCTTCTCATTAATACTAAGTGACACCTTTATAAAAGCGCATTGTTGTTGCATTGCAGTGCAAAAATATTAAAGCACTAGCTTTTGCCCGCCACTTCGGCTACTTGAATGTCGGTTATCGCGGGTGCAGTAACACAATCGTTCAAACACACATTAAAAACTATCATAATTATGTTAAGACCGTGGGAAGGCCCGGGGTCTCAAACTATCTCCGTACCAAATTCATATCTTCTTCTTCTTAATATATATAAATTACGTGTTTGTCCACTATGGACTCCTTAACTAGGTACTACTGAACCGATTTTAATAAAATAATGTGTGTTTTGGTCGATCTTAAAAAATAGGATCATTTTTATTTCGATTATTGACTTTAATATTTTTTTTTGCAAATTAAATAATTTCTTATAATAAGTTCCATACATTTCTAACAGATGGCAGTGTAAATTAACTTTTGAGGCGGTACGAAGTTCGCCGAGACAGCTAGTTATATGTATATCTAAAACAAACTCAGGTAAGTTACACCATTTACAACGTTTTATATTTTATAATCTTTGATTTCGTCGGATTTGTCTCCATCCCTAATAGAAGAAGAGCTATTAAGACAATCAAAATTGACGATAAAAAAAATGAATATTATTAATTATTATAGATTCGAAGGCGGAACGAAGTTAGTCAGGTAATAGTATCGGTTCATTGGATTCATCATGAAAAAGTAACAGACAGAGTTACTTTCAAATTTATAATATTAGTATGGATGTTATGTACTACGAAGTATGTAATGAGGTGTCGTGAAATGTTAGTAAAAACGGGCATTCATCTTGAATTTTTCATAAGGCATTTGATTTAGAAAAAAAAAATCTCAAACTTTTGTGCATCGAATAAGTAGGCTATGTCATTTCACCACTCAGAGAAGTATCTATTCTCTACAAATCTACGCTGATGAGTAGGACTATTTTGATTCTTCAGTGTTTGTATGCGAAGTAGAGCGTCATCTTTTGCGGTTAAGTTGATCACTCGGTGAACGATTTCGTCGAAAAAATATCCAAATCCGTTCCGTGTGTTGCGCCGCATCTGTTGCTGATTGGAAACTATCCATCGGTTTGTTTACTTTAATGTTAAGTACTAACGAAACAATCTGCCGTTGACCGCTTTCATTGAATCATTCAAATCGTTGAGCGGAATTCCTAATTATTCCTTTGTAACCGTCAGTGAGTTAGTGAAGTTATCATTATTTTTAATTTCATAAAAACGTTGCCCCACACTAAGAATTTCTCCTGTGTCTTGGGTGCGTTTACAAACATTTAAAGTCACATACACAAACAGCCAGACCCGGAACAATTACCTGTAGGTCATACACATATTTGTTCTGTGTGGGAGTCACAGACTACTTAAAAAAAAGAACGTTGACAGAAAAGAACTAAGTAAGACATGTCAATTTATTTTATGCCGTGAACTTAGCTCTGTATGTGGTTGATGCGTTTTGAAACTGCAACTACGGTATGGAAGCTTTGGTTCAAGTAAAATTGACCGACATGTTATAAATGTCCATTTCTTGTTTTATAAGAGAGAAAAAGGTGGAAATAGAGTACCTAAATTGAGTTGAGCTTGGTCAACAAGGTGTGTGTGTATTTGTATTTATCTCAGATAGAAAGATACTTCTTGTTGGTCTATATTGGCTTCTTATTGGGATAGGTGAATTAAAAAATTATCTGTGCTCATCTTCGACTTTGATTGACTTTCTATAGCGGTTTAATGCGATATCGTATCGATAGCCCCGGTGCTCACTGGGCCACCGGGGCTCGCTCGGTCAGATATAAAGCTATTTAGTTATCTTATCTGTCGATCATCTCCAACCGCCAGAGTCCTCTGCAGAGATGGCGACCCAAACATAACATCGATGACCCGATACCGCCGCCGCGCCGCAACACCGAAATGCCACTCAATCATTAGGCAGGTACGCCGCAATTTCTCCACGCGAATGTCACGGTAATGAACGCGTCGCGGCGCTCGGTGGAGCCCAATTCTCCCAATAATCCGACGCCAATCAACTATATAGATCACGAGATTGTTTGCGGCGGTTCGGTGATCGTGTCGTGAGAACGATAAGACACAGGCGAGCAGGTGGTTCCCTCCCCGGCCATGGCTAACTGTTCCACCATCATCAACGGAGCGAGCCGAGCGCGCCACCGCGCAGTCCCGAGACACCGGCGCACCACGCGCCACACTCCACACCACCAGCGCTTCCGAATAGTTCGCAACTTGCGCGGGAAGCTACCGGTTACGCTTGTGTTGCGCTTTCGGACTTACGCAGTGGCAGTGAAGATATTAACTACTAAATACGCATTAAAATAATAGTGATTAATTTGTTTATTCGGATAGCTAATCCGAATTGTTAGGCGTTTTTTTTTTGTATTTGAACGAGTAAGGTAATCGGGGCAGATAGCATTAACGGTTGGCTCCGCGCTCGAGTGTGGCAGACCGCAAGCATGACGAGCGCCGGCGACTGCGCTCTCGTGCTCCTCCTACTGGTATGTTAAAGAGGTTTAACCCACTCACTTACGATTCTCCCAATTAATCTATCAATAAAACTTACACTAATCTCGCATTACGAAACTAAAAATAAGTCATAAATTTGCACTATTCAAATCCCGTTCAGAAAAGCTTAGAAAGTTGAGATGGAAATGAAACTAATATAAGTAATGTCACGTCTAAGTTTATTTCCATTTAGCTATAAATCGTATTGCTTGCTGGCGGTGTACTAAAATCTGAATGTTTTGTCCCCATTCTAGAGTATTGAAGACAAGTTTATATTTGAATCCGGTTTGCTTGTACATACGAGAGTATAATCATAAATACAGTGTTTGTAATAAGGTCTAAGCTATCTCTACAACTGAACACTGCCAACTGACCTACATAGCGATAGTTTACTTTGTCGTGCTAACTTACGCTGCAAAGTTGCTCACTAAAAGTTTTAATAAACAAAACTAATTACTTTACACAACAATATTTCTTTGTTTCACTGAATGAAAAAGGGAATGTAAATCATCAACTCCGCGTAGGTATACTTGACTACCGAAAAGTTTACATTTTAAGTTTTAAGAAAAATATATCGCAAGCTTTCAAGAACTGGAAAGTCTAGTCTATATGTATGATACATAGGTACGATACATAATGTATCGTACCTATTAGTAGACTTATTAGCTGTAAATAATGTAGTAAGACTTTGACATTAAGGCCTGATGCACTACCTAACGTGCGATCTTTCTGATAGAGACGTTTTGTAACTTTCACGATCAACCAGAAGCTTATTGTTTACACGTACAGATTTACCGCTTACAGCCTAATTACGAGGAGTACGAACACAAAAGGGACGACCCTTTAACCCATTCATACATCAAAGACGATAAAATAAGAGAAGTCGGTGTGTTGAATAGGCTTCCTTTAAGCTTTCCTATACATTTAAGCACTAATGGAGGCATTGCAAAACTTTACGCGACTTTCAAATCGATAAATTGCTCATCTATAAAGACATTCCTTCTCCTTTTCAACTGACGATGATCATTTGGTCTTAGTAGTATTAGGTAGATATAACTCCTACATGTCCCTATAATTAGTACAATGATCGAATGGATGTCGATTTATGTACCTCCATATACTTTCTCATTTAGTTAACAGTATTTCCTGCTGGACTTATTTTTCTCTTTGAACCTTCGATATTTTCAATGAAAAATACATGCCTATCTTTGCCAAAGTCTGACCACTCCAGTCTCAAATTGGTTTTGATAGACCAATTGCTGCAATACTCTGGGTATGAATTTCAGATAAAATACAGCATCAAGTCCACTTATAGAAATTGCTCATAAATTCGGTGTTCACGGGTAGTAACTTTCACACGAGCGATACAGAAATTGAGCTCCTGTTCTCAGAGCATTGCACACGCTCTACTTTTTTTTTAATTTATCTGCGTAGCAATTTCCTTACAGTGTTATTAACACTAACATCTTATGAAGTCGGCTAGGTGTTCGTTTTACACATACAATTAATCAATCTTCTAATTACACCCGGTTTATATCAGAAAAGTGATTCGATTGACTGTTATTATTTTCTTCAGCCAATCAGCAGGTGAAGTAAGTAATGTTCAGTTCAAGTATTATGTATCATTAATGAGGAACTTTACACTCTGTTCCTAATACATACATGATAAAATTCTAACATCATGGGTAACTATTTCAGTAGTTTGACAATGCCAGTGGATCTTCTGCATTCCAAAATCAAGTTTGTATTTCACAGTTTTTATTGGGTGCTCTTTCAGTGGCCAGAATTAACGTCATGCATTTGTAGGTAAATGTTCTTTCCAGCTACGGAACCTATCACTGCTTCCTTGCACTTGGTCCAACACGCACAAAGTTAAGGCTGATTTTTTTCATAAGTTTTTTACTTAATTATAATGAATATCTTAATCTTGAATCGCATTTGCACAAATTCATATTCAGTTAGTCAGCGCTCAGAAAAATTAATATAAAAAAAATCTGGGCCACTACGTGATGTCCTCAAAACTTTCACTATCCACTGAAAATGGTTCTAATTTGATTTCTTTATTGTTTTCTTCGTTCGTGTTGTTGAAAACTATTATAAATGGCTATCGTTTATTTATTATTGCTAGATTTCGAAATATCTATTTATAAAAAGTGGTTTGCTGAGATCAAAATCATCAGCAACTCGTTTTTTATACGATTTGTACGAAATAAAGTAAAAAGATTTGGCTAACCAACTTTAACTTGAAACTTCGAGTAGGTTAGACACTAACTTTATTAGGCACTTAGTGGTTAGGTTAGATAGTTTTCTTGGTGTCCGATAAAGAGTATTCTATTACATTCTATAACTCCAAACTAAGTAGGTACCTAAATGTCTAGCTTATACCAGGTCATCCCAGATTTTAAGAGTGACCACAGCACTCTCAAAAATCGGCCTGAAATGAGAAAAGTAGATAGGTACCTAGAGAATGACTAGATTGTTAGAATCCTGGTGCATTGGCTTTACGGTTACCTAACTCAGTTGTTCTTTGGATGCAGCTAATGAATATTATACAGCATAAGCTACTTAAAATTAATATCAATCTATTATATAAATATATCCCACGGCAGGCGGCAGGGCAAACGCCTCTTCTCTTACAGAAAAGGCATTAATCACCACACTTGCTCAAGGCGGGTTGGCGGTTTCAGACTTGTATTAATTAGCTTATTGTATAAGTTAGAGTGATGTTAAATAGCCATAACCTTCCTCAAGATCTATCAAATGCATTTTTGACAAATCCGACTGGAGGGTAGTTGCACAGATACAAAAAACAAACAAACTTTTCAGCGTCCCTGTATTAGTATAGATAAGTTCAGCTTTCCTCACTTCCTCACGATGTTTTTCCTTTAGTGATGTCAGTGATGTCCAAGATAGAGTTAGTAAGTAGGTACATAGGTTCACATCACATCAAAAAGGCACTTACGAAAGATACTTGCACGTATTTCAAGGAGAGTAGTGCTATCACTTACTTAATTACATGTACGACTTAATACTACATAATTAAAAAAATACATCAATAAGACACCAAATAACATAAATAATTCCAACGAAATCGCATTAAGTTACTAATTTAAACGAAAAAAGAAAATAATATCGCGAAAGCAAAAATAATTGACAAAAGAAAAGCGAAATTAGAGCAGATTATTATTTGATGGCAAAAAGTAGAGCAATATTGTATTACTTTTTCGCCAGCCCGACGGTAAAAGAGTTTCAGCGGAAAATCGACAACCCATTGGCCTAGTGGCTTCTGGACCACGTTAATCATAAAAAGAATGTAGTCAATACTTAACTTAGTCATCTCATGGTGCTATAATATAATAGCAAAATATTTCATCGATCAATAGTCAAATTCAAACCGTTTAACCTTTGATAAAAGCAATTTAGAAAAAATAAATTTCACGCAGATTGGATTTCTAACATTCGTACAAAAACATTGAGAAACATTCATACTAGTAACAGCTTTCATGTTTAAAATTTACCACTAAAGTTTAAGCACAAATTTAGAAAGTATACTCTCTATGGTACCTATTCTCTATATGGTACTCTCTATGGTCTTCTAATCTTATTCAGTAACTTGACATTTGGAAGATACCTACCTACCATCTACTGACAACAGAAAAGGTAGCGAGTTGAAAAAAATAGTGAAATTGAATAAACCTCATTACCATTTACTTAATAACTTGAACTTACCCTATTTCAAGTTTTTGAAAAGGCAATGAAAGGAAAACAATTTGAAGCTCGACGATGCCAAGTTACAAATGAAAGCGTTATTTTGTCATATTTAAGTCAAAGGCAAATTTAATTAATTAATTTAATTAATTCCCATGGAACAAACATTTTTTAATAGATATTTTCTAATAGATAGATACCATGCAAGTGCTTCTACCACTAATTCTTTTCGCAAATTAATTCACTACCCTAACACTATTAGTGTACTACCAGTAGTTTTCACTGGTAACGTTATTTTACTTTCAACAATCAAGTTACAGAATAAGTACCTACTATTAAAAGTCCAAGTACAGATATTTTCCTTCCTAAATGTCTTCTTCGTTCGTAAAAGGAACCAAAAAAAATATAAAGGCAAACCAATAATCACAAAAACCATAGGGGTCACGAAGTCATAACTATAACAAGGGCTTTCTATCATTAAACTTGCTGTAACGCATAAAATTAACAACTCTCTCCACAAGTCTGTTGGTACTCCGTTAATAACTAAATCAAGCTAACAAAGCAGTACAGATCAAATCACAAATCAAATTAGTATCTATACAATTGTAATATGTTGCTTACAGCGGTTACTCACCTCACGATCAATCGATCGATGATGATGGGTGTTACAGATCTTGCGCATGCGTGCCTCGCTTGAATTAAAGTCTGCGCGCACGCTTTCAATGTCCGCTCCAACCAGACGTAACTGCATCGCACTTAATAGTGCACTAACATTCGCATAAAAATGTCTTACTAATAATTTATGATACATTAAACTGGCAGCTTTAGAATTAAATTGATTCTTACACTGATGAACGGTGGATTTATGAGCTGTCTGGTAACAAAACTGTAAAAGATAAGATGGTGGTTACCTAAACGTGAACAAGAGATGAGCGCAAGTTGTGTAATATTAGTTGGACGGATAGCAGTTTCCTTTGAACAACAGTGAAAGGAATTACTTATAGAATTCCAAGTAACGTTATTTCCTACTGCGGCAGGATTTGAAGAAGTTCGCACATCGCTAACTTTCCAGTGCAAATAGTCTTGAAGTAAGTATAATTTCTAATTTAAACTCTACCGGGAATTTAGTTCGTAAGTGTAGATCGACCAAACTTCATTTAGTGGTCAAATTTTGTGTTTTACTTAATACGAACTTTAAATATGTCAAATTATTAGATATACGTATGTACCTTTACTGTTCCACAACGCTTAAAATCAAAAAAGTTTTTCATAAGCTCTATTAGACCATTCTACTAGATATTTAATAAAGCCGCAATATTACTAAACCATACTACACTACAGTTTTCTTATTTTGGAAGCTATGCCCCTATCTAAATTCAATAAAAGTTGCTCAAAACCATGAGTACAATGACACGCAAGTTTTAATGCATTGGAAAATTGAAAGAGTGAAGAAAAGTCTCAAGAAATTCACATAAAACAAGAACAATACGTATTTTATTACATTGACGTACATTAAACAAGTAAAACGTTAAACGCCACCTCATAAATTAAAACGGCAAATAATAACTAAGTATCTCAAAGTAGCCATTACTTCTAAACAGTTCACCACGGCAATTAAGACTTACAATAAAAGCAATACCCTGGGAATACGATAAGGTACCGACCGTGGGAGACGGTGAGCGCCTCTAATCTCTAAATTAAGGAAGTGTTCATTTGTAGTTAGATACTGCAAACGACTTGATGAGACATATATTAAGAAAAGAAACTTCCGCAATCCGATGTAATTATGATGCCGGAGTATATTGAAATCTAATGGACATGAATATGGACTTAATTGAACAAGCACCTATAGTGTAGGTAATTATAGAGAGTGTGAGCGTCGTTTTAACGTCTACTTAGGTACAGTAGTCCACACGTCAGTACAATCAAAACCAGTACACGTTGGCCTCACGTTCTATTGAAACTACGTACTACGCTCGGCCTGCTCGAGATCTAAGTGTACCCACTGAGTTGCGGCCTACTCTGTCCGCTAGTCCGGACTTTTATTAGTGAACATGGGCATCACTTACTAAACTACCCACATTCTGTTGTGAAGGGTCTTAAACTAGGTTGAGTACTTAGTAATATTACTAATAGTATCCTACTCTGATATACCGAGATGTAATCACGTCTAGAATACAAGAAAATGATTAGCGGGCAGATAAGTATTAAGTTAATAAGGTATTCTGATAATCTTAGAACGCACCTAAGTATAATGTGCTAGTTACTTATTGATAAATATCCCAACTTGTATACCTACTACCTACATCTATAATGTTGGACTACACCAAATCCATATAGTTACTTACCCGACATCTTAGAATAACTAAGATTATCCTGAAAAGAACCAAAGCAATGAAATGCATTGTATGTGATACATTCATATTCAGACAGACAACAACGTAACGAAACCGTTTGAAACGCAGAATCAATTAGTTCCCCGAAACAACTCTTCACGCCCAATAATCAGAGTAACACCGTTTCAGAAAAAAAACCGTTTAACAGTCTGCACAAGAATTTACATACAAGCAAGTAAGAGCGATTATCTTGGTCCGGACGTCGTTTCCGCACGAAGTTCTGTGCCAACGGTCAACTGAATGACCCGCGTACGTTACCGAAAACGATGCTCAACCGACACACTTTTAAAACGCACCATCTATAACGAGCCCATAAGGCAAAGAAATATCAACCTAGTATATTGACTCAGCAATGTATATTGTGCGATTCATGATACCCCGCAGCAGTTGGAGCATGAACCGTGATAAAGTGTATAAAATCGACTTACTTTCAACGACGCCGCATCGGCCGACCTCACGTTCACGGACCAAATGATGTGGTATGGTTCGCTTCATTTACAAAACCACAACCACCATCTCATCATATCTACAACAGCTCTATACGAGTTTATTAGTAAACAAAAATAAGACGATTGGTAGACGAATAACCATTTTCTGAATGTTTGTAATAATCCAAATAAGGCTTAGAGGGAAAGTTTTTTTCAAAATGGAGCATTTGTAAAATTAGAGAAAAACTAAGTGATTTTTAATATGGGATATTGTATGAATAAATTTGAACAGGACGACTGTCGGTTCAGCCAATAGGAAATATATTTTGTAAATTAACTATTTACACTAAGGCTATAATGATAAAGCTCATAAAATAACAACTGTTCTACTTACCCCGCAAAAGACGGATGGTCATACGACCACCCGGTGGGTATGTCGGAGGAGTTCTCAATTCTACAAGTAAGTATTCTTTATTATTTATAAGTGACGCACTTTTACAGTGTTGTCAGACATAGATGTTTATTATTTAGTTGGTTAGGGTTATATATACCTCAAGGTCGGTTTTTTTATTTCCCCATTTAAATTTAAAAACGACAATCCACCCCTTAGTGTACGAAATAAATTCCTTCAAAATTCGTGATAAATTATAAAGTGACCTACTCAAAAGCGAAAAATAATAATTTTGTACGAATATATTTCACCGACTTAAAAACACACTAAAATCATTTCAATTTAGGTAATCGGTGGAAAAAAAAAATCAATCAAAACCACCATAGATACAAACTTATGAAATGAAGTTATTTTACTTCTTATTCAAAATAAGTAAAATAAGTTCACTTCATAAGTTAACGCTTACAGTATTAATTTAGTCGTCATAAAATTTCCAAGGCATAGACATAGACAATAAATAAACTACAATTATTAACTGAACATTACCACAATCTACGTATCTATCGTATGAAACACAGAATTACCTAGTTCAGGCTCAAATTATGAGTGAACTTAACATAGATTTAAGAAAATCTGTATATTGTAATAGGTATTTTATATTTTTGAATAAATTTATTTATTTATTTATTAAGTAGGTACATAAACCGGATTTTAAAAACACTGAAAACACTTGAGGATCCAATAAAAAAATAATCTACGAAATCGGGATAAACTGTAAACAGTTACGCGTGATCAAACACAAATAAATACCTATTGAATCGAGAACGTCCTGCTTTTTTCGTCGGATAAATATGTAACGCACGGATTCAGTCTTTAAAATAATATTTACCAAGTTAAATCTAGGTAGGTACCTACATATACCTACCACATACGGGCAGACTGTCACAAAAACTATCTATAGTAGCATCATCACGTAAAAGATTAAAAATAAAATATATCTCGACATCCGATCAGCTTTTCCGTAAGATAATCGCAACCGTTTTCTTTGTGGTCAGCTTTGATGGCCCCTAAGCTATCATTACACTGATTTCTGGAATGCTCTGCGCTTAAGCGATATCCACTATCGATATAGAATCTCTCTAGGAACATCAACATTGGTTTATAAAAAATTGTGGCTACGGGTAAAGTGATCATTCGCAATATTGTATTTTCATTCTGGAGGAAGAGGAATAACGGAGCATTCAGCTCTGTTGG
Organism: Phlogophora meticulosa; assembly: GCA_905147745.2. Classification (NCBI taxonomy): domain Eukaryota; kingdom Metazoa; phylum Arthropoda; class Insecta; order Lepidoptera; family Noctuidae; genus Phlogophora; species Phlogophora meticulosa. The sequence goes on along the minus strand of LR990533.1, from coordinate 10,299,320 downwards.
CAGTTTTGCAAAATATTGAAGTATTTACGCTCAAATAGTATCCAGTAGGGTAGTAATTAAGCCATGGGAAATATTACCACAACATTCAAAATTTACTAATGTTAATAGTTAAGCTCCTAGCCATCAGAAGACAAATTTCCATTCGCACTGTAAATAATCCTACAAAAAGCTGCACCTAGTTCTATCCTATAAGATTTTGGCACCCTAGAAGATGATTATTATCATTTAACACACATGATCTGCCAGCGAGGAGGTCGATTAACTTTTAACTCTTACAAACACAGATCAGATTAAAATATATATGTTTAACAATGGCACAGGATCAACTGTTGCGATAACCATCTGATAAACGAAGATGCTTGTTCTACTGTAAGTCCCAAATAGATCTGGCCAGATAACCTGCGGAGTGTTTGTGAACACAATGTGAAAGGAAATTTATGTATGTATATATTATGTCTAACAAATACAATACTTACATTCAATTAACCTCCTAATTGTTTGATGGCGTGTTGGGCTTCCTTCCTACAAATTGAATGCTCATTGTTACAGTTCCGGGCTGCAATCGCACAAGACTACGATGGTACGTATTCACCGTTATTCATTTTTTTGTATATTGGTTTACTACGAGTATCACTTCATTCTCGATCTCTGTATTGAGGGTTCAATTTTTAAGATCAAAGTTTGAAGTCAATAAAAACCTGAGAAAACGTAGACACACACTACACACTTTAACTCATAAATAATTAATGGGTAGGTAAAGACAATACCATAACATAACTAAGCTTCTGAAGTTTATTATGCTATAGTCCGTAACGACAAGAGTTAGTAGTGCCACATAAGAAAACTCAATAGGCACTGACTCGGTCAAATTGAAGAGGAAATTTCTATGCTTTCCACAATATACAGTTATGAACGAATCCAGGTAAATTGTAGCAATTACCTATTTCAGTGACGGACATTCAGTGCACATTTGCGAGCGGCGGCACCGGTTTACGAGACTCCGTTGCAGCATTGCTGAGGAAACCGGAAGGGTTCCGAGGCGCGCCCCTCTTCGCTGACGACCGGGCTACCGACCCTGTTGCTGATCCTGTCTGCCAAATCAGACCCGAACCTGAAGACCCCACAGGACTGCTATACAGACTTAAGATAACAGATTTCACAAGATGCGGCGTACTTAAACGAAACGTTAGTAATTTTTAAGCAAAATGTCAATGTCGCCGATGCAACCTTGCAAGATTGGTGCTTATCTGTCTGATTGTGTTATTGCATATGAATTCAATAACGCGATGAAGAACCTTTATTCGGTCGTAAAAAGTAGGCGTTACAACCTACCTACGTACGAGTATGTAGGTTCATCCATGGCAGCTATTTTAGTTTGGCCATAGTTGCCGTCCAGGCCCAGGAAAATATCGAGAGGCGCGCTTTTTTTCCCTTTCGTTATCAATTTCCATTTTTACTGAGTCAAGCTTTTGTCTTCTTGTTCACACATTATATTAAAGCGTCGTTAGCAGTTAAAACATGAGACATTATATTCTGGACCACTTTATTTTGGTGTCGTACCGTGCGAAATGGTCCTATTGTTTGTCGAGTTAGCGTAAAGTTTCGTGAAGCAGGCGCATGCACATAATGATAACATAGGCACCGGGTGTTGTGTCATCAGCAGATAATAACGTATTCCGTTACTAACAGTAGAGGTTTACTAGTGGCCTACACACAACGAGCCCCTCAGCTGATATATTATTAACCGCTGAGACCGGTACACTATCGAGGTAAAGAGAAATCTAAAACACGTGTGTCAATACGGGAATGTTGCGTCGATTGAATACAATGCACTCCACTTAACTCGATACCTACATTCCCGATAATTGTGTCAATTGATCTACTCAGTTCTAGGTTAAAGAGATCAGAAATCTGTGTGTTGTCTGTAACAAAATGCTGCTTAAATTATCTCAGATTCTTTAGTTTTGGATTATTTTCGTATTATCCGGTGGTATGGTCTTGCTAGCGGCTATTATAAGTCCCAAGTCTGAGTAAATAATGCAAAATTATCGCAAAACTGATATCGCATGATAAAATGTCTGCTGTGTTTTTTTTTTTAATCAATAACCAACAGCCTATCGAATCATTTTACTTGCGTTTAATCTGTAACACGTTGAAAATTGCGTTCCAACCACCTGGTGTAAATCTACAACAAATTCTTTAGACTATATTCAACATAAAGTTCACTTCGGTACTTGTATGGTAATACTAAACTCACAGATTAGCCGAGTCGGCATTTACTTCATAGCATATAATAAATCCGACTCTCTACTTGGTAAAGCTATGCAAATTAGCTACACATACATTAAATAAGTACCTACTTTTATTATACCCATCAGCGAAATACTTTCCTGCACGTTTGACACACAAGAATTATGCGGGGCCGGGGAAGTATCTACATAATATATATACATAAGCAGGTAGTACCGAACTGGTTAACCCGTTTGCTATAAATATAATACCAGCGATAACTCATTCCTCTGTTGCCCTCGACCACCCGGCAACTGACTTAGAAAGACGATCAACTACACTTGTTTTAGCGAGTTAAGTCTAATTTATCCTGTGTAGATAATTGAACATCAGCTGATTATTCGTGTTTCAAAAACCAACGATCTGGAAATTAATTATTCGTCAAAGTTTTTGTTCCGTTAAAGGTTCTAATTTACAGAATCTACATCTTCAGGTTGGATTGGACACCGACACACCATGAACCTACATTGTTCTGGGTTACATTTCGTCAGCTCTTCCTATTTTTACACGCTTTATATTAGCTTCAATTATATGTTTGTTTGTAACCGACTCCTTAGGGCTCGATTTTGGAAATGCCGACAATTTATTATTTCAGGTTCCACCATCATGTACTCTCAGTCATGCTTCGATGTCCGGCTCACCCTATATACCAACGATGAACGTTGTCGTTAAGATGTTGGTCCGAAAAGCTCTTTATAGAATCAATTCATAAAACGGTCGTGCGGTTTCACGCAAACTAAAAAATGTAGTCGCGGAGAAAATGTTTAGACTCAATAATATGTAGGTAATTACTTGTAATTGCAACCACACAACGATTCTAAAGCTGAAAGTTATTGCCTCTTTATTATGATAGACTTTATTTGCGAAAGCGCAAGCAGAACCAGGGCAACCAAGCATCACCTAATAAAATAAAATATTGAATTAGCTTCTTAACATTAGGTACGTATCATGACGCCTGTTTTCCTTGCAGGGTTAGAATGAGGTATAAGTATATGTATATAAGTAATACAGCCATATTTATGTTTTACGTACGTATAATATTGTAGGTGGGCCTAATGCCATAAACCGAGCGCAAATCCAGACTCCAGACGATTCATTAGTCGCAATAGCGGCAACTAAACCAACGAGGCAGTCGAATTCATCATCATCATAATCCACTTTACTAAATGCTGGACAAAGGCGTCCAGAGCGACGCCTTTTTCCAGAATTTTTCAGCCGATCTTAACGCTCCCGTGCAAGTTTTAATAAAAATACCACAATAATATATTTTGTTCCATCTTCATGTAGGGATTCGTCCACGTGAGGGTATGGTTCCCGCAGTTCCCGGGCGTGGTGATGCAGTCGGACCAGGAGCTGATCATCATGTGCAAGCCTCCAGAACCCACCATAATAGAGAACAAGGCAGCGGGGTTCGCTGGGAGCTTGTAAGTATCTAAAATTCATAAAAAGTGTGACTTTTCTCCACAATGGTGGATATACCTATAAGAAAGTGACTGATATTGGCGTTATTATTTAGGTACAGAATAAAATATCACAAATAAACTCTGCAGTCGCTTTGCATTTAAACAGAAACTCTCAGTTCATTAGGCCCAACACTTTAGACTGACTCTCTTATGAACCTTTTGCAAGCCCAGACTTACGGACTGACAAGGAATATTGGACACGACAAGGACTTTCCCACTCATATTAGCAGCTAATCTTTATTAATCATCAGCAGATCTCATCACAATCCAAAAAATTGTCCACAGTCCCCATGGGGCGAGGGTATCCGGCGTGGTAGAGGAGACGCCAGGCCGCCTGGAATACGAAGTGGCCCTGTACAAGGAGGCGCCACCCGTCACCCGACACAACAACCACTCCGTTGACTTGCCTGTTGATCAGGTAACTGGTGTACGTTCCCTTGATTTCTATCTATCTTTAATTATCCGCGGTCCACTGCTGGCTTTAGTTATAAGAAAAAACTGAATAAGTAACCAGGATCTGGAGTCAGCTAGTTTCAATGCGTCATAAGTTGAAAAAATAATAATTGTGAAGTCATAGAGAGAGGTGCCTTCTCAATGTCCCATTAACCTATGTATATTGAAAACTAAGAGATGATTTCTCTTTTCTTAAAACTCTTGCTCACCGGTGGATAAACTACCATTTGGGATATAACTTTAGCCTTATGTATTGTATTAAGTATGACTGTAACATAATGTTATGTACTATCTATAGGTAATTGTAGTCGTAGGCTACTTCCTACCTACTACTAGCTATTGGCTAAAATTCGACACAAGAAACGGTCCAATTGGACGATTTACAGACGTGTACATTTATACCTATGCGGAACGAACAAAAACAACAGCCTGCAATTCATAGAAACATCACAGAAAAAATCCCGATGTTATACTTATAAATGGATAATATAATTGAACCGATAATCGTTTAGGCGGTGCCAATCGGCACGAAGCTCCAGTTGCGCGCGCGCATCAACCCGGACTCGGCGTGGCGGCACATCAAGCTGCTGGAGGTGGCCGTGTCGCCTGACCCTGATCGACCACACGCGCCTGGTGCCGTGCTGCTTGTCAAAGATGGGTAAATGTTGCAAAAAAATCGCCTTTTCTACCTTTTTTTAGACATAAAACACTTCCACACGTTTTATGGTTTAGTCTTGGCTGATTTAAACCACAAAAAACACCGTTACTTAGATTCTAATACCATTATCGAAACATGAGACCGACTTTCATAATTCATTGAAAGGTATGAATTGAAGCCGCAATAACAAATGGTTCCGCACTCGATAGTTCAGACAACTATGAAAAATACTTAGGATAAATCATGAATCAATGTTTTCTAATAGCTGCAGAAACCGGGACTTCGCATCAATCATACCGCACCAGCCTGCACGCTACCGCGAGAGGCACAACGAGGTGTTCCTAGACTTCGAGGCATTCTTGCTCGCTTCCATGAAGGAACGCTCCACGCTATGGATCCACTCGCAGATCAAGGCTTGTATGGACGCCGCTGACTGCCAACCGGACTACTGCTTGGACTTGTTTGAGCCTTCAGGTAAATAAATTGTAAATTCCATTCTTCCTGTCTATTCGATTGGTTGTTGCGTGTGATAAAACTTTCCATAGCACACAATTACTTACTTCAAAGTCCATTCTTTACGCAAACCATTAAACGCAAATTCGAACCACTTTTGAGTCGTTTGGGTTACCTAAGTAGTATTTTGAACTCACACAAAAACACGTTTTATTTTATTATGAGCCATGTCAAATCAATTTCTATTATTGTAGCTAATAGTTGGCGTATTAAATGTAATTATTTATTTTTATAGGACACGGTCGTCGACGAAGATCGCTGCCGGAGGGTTCCCACAGCCACAACATCACGAGTTCGGCATTAGTGGCTGACAACTCGACGACTCCATTCACACGGTTCAAAGAAAACTTGGAATACTCCGTAGTGATGCCCGGCGAACTATTTCATAGAACTCCCATAGAAGCTACGTGTGCCACCTCCATGATGGTAGCGGTGGCTTTGGGAGCGCTCCTGTTCATGTCTGCTTTACTTGTAAGTATTCAATTGTTTTCTCTTGAATTGATTGAATAGTTTCAGAATAGATAGGTAGGTACGTGATTACAGTGATTAAAATAATGGCACAATTTCTTACGTCTGTTGTTTTTACCCGACTGCGGCGAAGCGCAAAAGGTCCTCAAAGACCCAAAATGTTTAAATCTCAGTATATTATGATGTTTGTTGCTGTAGATGACTACGTGTTCCCGAAGTCTTTTTGCGGCACCTACCTTCTTGGGCAACGGAGACTTATTGGTACACTTGATAGCCTATTATTTGTTACCTGCTGGAGAGCGCTGGAAATTTTCCTATCTAAGCAAATCTGGACCTTTTACAGTAATCAATGAGTTAATTTTTAAAAACAATTTGTATCCTTAACGAATCAGACGAGTTAGTTCAGCAATCTTAAGGTTCCTTACCTCCCAACCCCTATAGGATCACTTCGTTGTTTTTGACCACATACAATAACTGAGCTGCTTTATTTTTCCAGATGTGCTACTTAGCAACGAAACTGAACTCTACAATGTTGAAGAACAGTAATCTGCAATCGCCGTCAGGAAAGGGGTTTGAGCAGATTTTGCGGGAGCTAGCGCATCACTCACTACCAGACACGGGATACACTGGCCGTCCAACAGTGCAGTGACGTGATATTATTACTTAGCATTAGTAAATTATGCTCATTGATGTAGGTACCTATCTGATCAATTTTGTCTCATGTAGGTACATCGATTGTTTTCCGATAGTAGGTACCTACTTAATCAAATTGAATATTTTTCATATTTCCGTAAATAATATATTGTTATGGTGAAACTTCTAATGATGCTCTTCTATTAGCTGATAATAGCGATCATAGATAAGAATCTTAAGTTGAGTTTCATTCATTTATTTATCGCTGCAACAAATAATCTCAAATATTTAAATGTTAGCTGCTCAATAATCCAGTGGACACATTACAAACGCGCCGAACACAACGTTTTGCCGACTTTTGGGTAAGATAAAAGTAGATATCGTTACCTAGGTACCTATGTATCATTCAGAGAATTAAAACTGGCATTTTTAGTACCATATCTAAGTAGACACTTCTAAACAACAACAAAAAGGTTTTTAAGATTAGGTTACCTTGACAAACCATAAATGGAATAAGTAATTTAAATAAGATACGATACAAATACCTAGTTGATTAAACTTATGACTGAAAAATCGCAAGTTCAACTTTATGCTTGATAACGAACTTGGTAATATTTTCAGTCATGACTGTCACATTAGTAATAAGATATTGATTTTGATATTAAGATCTAATTTATTACATAATTTTTAAGTTAAATATAGAATAGAATAAACAAAAATAAACACAATTCGTTTTATTAATCCACACTTCATTCTTGATCAGGTTCATTGATTGAGTCAATGGTTTGAAAAGAAGAGAGAGACAAAAATAATGAAATTTTAAATAGGTATATTAAGCGTTAAAACCATTAAATTGAGGTAGGTACTGCCTGGCCTGAGTATAATATATTTTCTGGTTTAAATCATGAAATTCAGTTCGTATAGTTATTTTGAAATATACCGCTGTACCTACATGCAAAGTAGAGAGCGTGCGTGTACGAGTATATTCGTAGATGGATATTTACTCTCAATAGATAATTGTGAAAAGAGACCACTTCCGCTTTTATTCCTGTTTTCAACGCTTGCTTTCGAAAGATATATCTTAGGTCTACACGCAACTACTTTAGCCGCCGGCGATGCCTTGACGGTTTCAAAGACGGCGTGTGGACGTGACTATTAGCTGCGTTTTGAAGTCGCTGGCAATCATCATCATCTGCCTAACCTTTTCCCAACGAAGTTGGGGTTGGCATAGAGCATCCAGATGCAGGTAAAAATAGTACTTTACATAGAGCCACTGTTTTCTGATTTCCACAACCCAGTTAAACTAAGCTGATGGCGATGAGGCGGTTAATCACTGCAACTCTGAAAAGTCTGGCTGGTAGCGACAGGTTGCTACACTGTCTGGATGTGAATCACAGGACGTCATTTGGGCGCAAGTTTTTAACATTTCAGTAGGGATCCGATATATATCTAATTATATTCACTTGACTTAATTGGCTTGACCTTTCTAAAGATACGACAAAACTTTAGTATTGATAAATATAAATACATTTCAATTTATCAAAAACGAAGTTTTATGTGCATCCGGTTAGACTGAAAGACGACCAAACATTGGGAAAGGTTAGGGAGATGATGATGATCGCCAGCAAATTAAGTCGCTACATGCAATCCTAGCTTTAGGTAAAAATAACTCGAATTTATAAATTGTTAACTTCCTTTTGGCAACTGAGCCGATGTAGACTATTCTGCCAGTGTCAAGTATTGACGCATTTGACGCAAAGCGATGAGCCGTCGATATTTGCATTGTGTAATAGACAAAATGATTGATAGATATTTCCGAACGTGCGATAAAACGCCAATCAAACAGAAACGTCAAGTACGACATTCTTAGTTACTGTCAAATGAGTGGTCAAAACGAGAGAATATTAAATCGTTATTTAGTCTCGATCTCTCTTTTACCTACAAATATCGATATTATGCTATCCTGCTGTATAAAATCCTGCTTTTGACACTGACAATTTCATCCCAAAACAAACCGTCCGTAAACGCCATGCGCGCTATTAATCGAGTTGAAGTTGACATAAGCGATAAAATAGTTAAACGTCCAACATTTTAGTTATATTAGTTTAGTTCACCTCAGTAGCCGAAATGAGCAAAAGAAGTGCAACTAATGCAGCGACAAATATAAACTCGAAGAAACCAAAACATTGGTCTTTAGGATTACTAGAATCGATGAAAGATCCCGAAAGTATAGTGAAAAAAACCAAACAAACTGTCGTTATAAAAGATAAATATCCTAAAGCTAAAATTCACTACTTAGTGTTGCCTCAAAATGATATCAACACTATTTACAAGTTAGATAAGTCGCATATAAAACTTTTAGAAGAATTTGGAGAAGTATTCAAGGATATACAAAATGAGACTGATTTACCTCTTAGGGCTGGTTTCCACGCTGTTCCCAGCATGCAAAGATTGCATATGCACATTCTAAGCACTGATATGGTGTCACCTTGCTTAAAAACAAAAGTGCATTGGAACAGTTTTACTACTCAACATTTTAGACCATATGCTGGTGAGTTCATAAAACTTATAGCTTGAAGTAGCCATTTTGATGCTGAAGGAAAACAGCTTTAGGGAGAAAATAATTGAAATAAAATACATACAAAATATCTTTCAAGTATTTCATTGAGTAAGAAGAATACCTGTCTTATTCTTAACACTGATTTGTTACAGATGTTCTAGAAGAATTAAAGGAGAAGGGTTGTATTGAAAAAATGACACCTGAATTACACAAGAGTCTGATGTCTACTGAACTACAATGTAACCAATGTACATACAAGCCTAAAAACATGCCACAACTCAAAGAACATTTATTAACACATATTAAAAAGTAGAATTTGATTTGTTGTTCTCATTTCTACAACAAAATTAATATGTTTTGGGAAGGCGAAATGTGCATACAACATGCTTATAACAGTAGACTTGTATTATACACAACATTAAATATCGGCTATGTTCATTTCATTAGATCATCTGTACAAAATATATAACATAATATAAGTATGTTATGTAACTGTTGGATTTTTTTTAATTATTATTATTTTACCTACATATTTATAAAATGTAAATTCACTTGAAGTACATTATTTAAGTTTAAATACATTGAATATTAAAATTATGCTAAAACATTGTAGAAAAGTTAAGATATTCTTGAAAGTTTTCATTAATAGCTACTTATTACAACAATTTCCTTACATTGCACTTCATATATTGCCTAATCCATTTTAGTTTTTCTCCTACTAGAAGATAAAATTTGAAGAAAATAATTCTTCTCATAAAAACTTAATTGAGCTAAAATTTATTACCTATTCACAATCATGGCACCAAATAGCTAAAATTTTGATGATGCCATCATGACTATATTTACTAGAGAAGTAGTCATAATCAATACATAATTTGTGTCACATTTTTAAAGTCCTTACAGAGACTTGTGTCAAAGAATTACCTGCTGGTGTCTTCTTTGAGAATCAATATAATCCACATCAAATAGCTATTGTGACATAGGTCACAATCTGATTTTAAAGAGTGATTTATGTAGAGATGCTAAAACAAGTTCAATATTATGCAATTGTTAAAAGAATATTGTCAAATTACTCATGTGATAAATTTTTTCTACAAGTGTATTTACAATTTTGAGGACTAACTGGATCCAGTAAGGAACTTGAGTCCGTACTTCCATCAGCGTCTGTAGTATTATAAATTGACATGTTACGTCTCTTGAATGTGTTTTTAGGACCCGCTGACATTGGTGTCTTACATTCGTAAATGTAACTATCAAAACTGTTTGCTTTAGTAGCAGTCTCTGGTGTAGACACTGGTGGGGATTTTTCTCTCTCACTAGGTGTGACAGGTGCAGGGAGTAGTAATGACAGCTTCGATGTAACTGGAGTTTGCATTACTGTTCTTTGCATATCTGGACTTTCTGTCATAGATGAACTTACAATCTCTACTGGCGAGTTGGATTGTAAATCTTCGATTACACTAGTCTCAACATAAGGCTGTTTCATTGTCTGACCAACCCGTGCCATGACTACTTGAACAGGGTCATCAATCCCGAGTTTCTCACACAGTTGCACTGTCTGTGGGTTCATTATTGGCACCAATGGAATGCTTTTTCGGGATTGTGGATTGTGAACAGGAGCAGTCCTTACAAAACTATCTTCTCTAATTATAAGACTTCCAAGTAATTTAATTACATTCTCTTTCTCTTCTTGTGTGGGTGTAAAATCATACCTGTAATAATTTCATTTTAATTAGTATCATACCACATTATCACTTAAAGACAGCTACATAGTAACAATTACAAAGATCCTTGAATCGCTGATTATTATATTATATATAAGTACTAACCTCTCATTTCCACCTGGTCCAGGCATGTGATAATTGACATTTTTTACTACCAACAAATGGTTGGTATTCTTCAATATGGCTAGCCATTCTACATCATGCCTTAGGCACAATTCACCATCATAGTCTGAAGGGACATCCAATATCTGCAGATGTCTGCGTTTGGGCAAACATTTATCCAATGCCAAAAACTTGGTCTCGGTACCAGTATCATGTTTGACGAGTGCTGCATATTGGCAATGCAAATGTGCAGAAAACCAGTAGTCAGGTTTCAGAGTTAGGAGTAATTTCATAGCTGGGATACTGCCCAATTGATTGGACTCTATATCTTCCCTGAAATTTTTGAATTTTAAATAAACAAAGGAACCAATGACAGTACTTTTAAGAGGTAAAACTACAATTTAGAGTTCACTCTATTGCAAATATGTATTATTTATTCATTAAGATTTAAATTATGCTGATTTACTGACAAGTAATATAAAAGCACTAAAAGCCATCTTATTAGAATTACATTTTATAAATTAGTTTACCTCAAAAAGGTTTTGCGTCTTAATAAATTTTCTGTATTGCCATAATCTGTGATGCCCCGAGGCCAGTCATGAGATAACATAACATTAAGTTTCTCTTTAATTTGGCTCAATCTGAAGACTTCTAAAGATCTGACGTGGTATACTGTCCGAAGAGATTTTCCTGAGTAAGGTAGACACTCCCAGTGCCCTTGCAGGTAGTCCAAACCTTTATAAATTCCTGAGATTCCTGAAAATTTTATAATATGAAACTTCAGTGAAATAGACTATACAATTACTAAGACTGTCTAGTTAGGTTTTCAAATCACATTTAAGTGATACTCGTAAGCAGTTACTACTATCTGTCTAACCTCCAATCCTCAGATCTCCATACTTGACAACACCAGCCCGGCCCAAATAATAAATGTTCGGGGCTACCCATCCACCATATGGAAGTTCTTGTAAGTAGTTCGATGCTTCATGGTTGCCGCCAATAAAAATAGTCAATATTGGGGCTTTTTTCTCACCACTGTAGTATCTGCAAGCATTATTTACAACAATGTAATTATTATTAAAACAGCCCCCTGCGCCGATCAATTATTGATTGATGAGGTCTAGTTAGATAACGAAGTCAAAACAGGGGTGTATTTATCTGTGATAACTTACTTATAAAATGAACACATATGCTGGTATTTCTCTGGCACAGCCATTGCCGCCAAGTCCTCATAGTTCCGGACAGATTCGAAGTCACCGCAACATACCAACAAATCAATTTTTATGCCTTCTCTTGTCTGTATTGTTTCAATGCACTCGTATATTTTTTCAAGCTCGCCATGGGCGCATCCTTCTACAGCAATTTTCATTTTTAATTACTAGATTGGGCAATACCATGTATTTGTCTAATAAAATCTTGCAGCAGTCGTTCCCATACTCGAAATGCTATGAACATAAGAACAAACAATGCACAAATACTTCGGCATTTAATATGAATTACAACTAAAAGCTAACCAATCAATGCTGATCCGATATTTCGAATATCACAATTCACAAACAGACAGGCCACAAACAAGTGTGACATTGACATTAACGGAAAAGCGTACTGCGTAAGCTTGATTTACACCACAGAGTAGCAACACATTACTATACTTATACCAAGTTATCTTTCTAAAGCCAACTACCCACTTGCCTAATCTCGACAAACTATACTAAATTCAAACTTGTGCTTATACCGGATTTGCAAACGCTTGTTGCATTCTGGCGACGATTTGAGATCTGCAATCTACTGAATTAGATAATCCGTATTTATTTATCATTAAATCGCACAGTTTAAACTTGTCATATAATTATTTCAATTATGAGTACTTAGTGAAGTACCTACATATTTTTACGGTTGCGAATGACTTTTTGAATAGCATAAACCTAATCTACCTAAAAAACAGAGAGGAGCCCAGGAGACCTCAAAACTGGCTCGGAGCTCAAAAAGCCAAGGACAGGTCTATGAAGAGGGCTTCACTCTTGTGGAGAAAAAGCAGAAGAAGAAGTGCGGTTCAGCATTGACTGGTCCGAACACGTTACTGCGTCCCGCTGTTCCAGCGACGTAACTGTACGTGTCACGACTAAATCACTCCACGAAAGTAGATTAGGTCGTGGAGCACATCAAGATTAGGACCAGCTACAAAAGAAAGTTTAATTACAAGATTAATTTCATTTTTTTTGTGGTACGGGTTCCAACTCACCATCTGAAGATTTATGTACACGAGTATGAAGTGAAACTTTTTCATATTTTCGTTATTTTTATTATATATTTAACATTAATTGGTCAAGTGTGGTGTACGGAAATAATACCAAAATTTAAATAATATCTCAATTTCACTATTTATTTCAATGAATGAGTCCATTTATTATAATTATATTGTCTCACTAGTGTCACTCCTCAATTTAAGTAATAACGCATGGCGCCGTGACGGTTCGGATTTCTCCCATACGTTGATAAAGAAGTTTCACTTCAAAAAACATCTAGTATGAACATGGGCAAACCTTGTGAGTTCGCGTCAGTTTGCGTCACCCACATGCTAACGTGACGTATTGCGCCAGACTGGCAGTTATTCCAAAGTTTTAACACTGCATGTCTGGTTATTTTTCCAACAACTTTTTCAAAAATAATATTGGAGTAAAGCTTTATAATTCCAAAAGCATTAGGAGGTTTTAGCTTTGTTATTCTTTATTCATTGTATATAGCTACTTACATATTTTCTACAAACATTAAAAAAAAAACTGTAGCCCACCGGCAACGGGAACAGGGTCCAAGGTAACGACGGTCGATGCTTTGCGTATCCAAGAGTACCTACCGCTTTCTAGATCCAGCCCTTGATCCACCAGCCTAACGAGAGTCTGTTCTGTAGGTACTGCTATCCACAGCCCACATGTTGACAACTTTGTCAAGATATCCCTAACTATTATTACTATATACTATACTACAATTATATTATTATTACTAATTCAAACTGTCCCGCAGCTGGGCAAATTCTCGATTCCGCACCACCTCCTTTTTTACTGAGTTATAGTAGTCATTGGACACCGACATGAAGTGGGCTCTACTGTTGTAAAACGATTAAAATACCACGGTTTATTTACAGGCGAGAAACTAAGCCGAAAAGTAAATAAAAACTTTTCACAAAAAACTTGATAAAATCACTTAAAAAAGGTATTAAATAACTTCAATTTCAATTGCCCCTTGGCTCACTTTTTGAAGTTTGAAGTTTTTGAAGTTTCAGAAGTCGATCGGCTTTGGTGGTTTCCCACCAAAGCCGATCGACTTCTGAAACTATGGTTATTTTACAAATATTTTTGTGTTTTTTATGAAGTCAGTTTAATTTTATGCAAAATGTTTTTATTAGGCATACCTTACCTTACCATACCTTTTTAGTTTAACCTTCTTAGTTCGCCAAATTTATAAATAGGCACCTACTAAGATACCAGTACCTACCAGGCAGTACCAATATGGCTTTCCTAATCAAATAGCTAACTATAGTCGTTATGTAGGGTACGAGTATCTATCGGTAATTGCCATTAGGTAACTCATGACCAATTTATGAACAGGAGACTAAATACAATACACGCTATGCAAGATATTAAATACATTAGGTGTTTACTTAATTAAAAGTCGCTTCCACGGTTCATATTAAATTCTATACGAATCCATTAGGTAACACCTATTTATATATATTTTTTTTTTCTTAAAAAAAACGTTGCCCCGCACTAGGAATTTCTCCTGTATCGTGGGTGCGTTTAGAAACATTTAAGCTCACATACACAAACAGCCAGACCCGGAACAACTACCTGTAGGTCATACAATTATTTGTTCCGTGCGGGGATCGAACCCACAACACGCGGCGCAGCAGCCGATGGCTCATCAATTATAAATTGTTTATAATTGACGACATTATTGTTAAAAATTGACATTATTGTTTGTGGTTGTTTGTATTATTGTTATTGTTATTTATAAATTGTTTGTTTTACTCGCACTTCATCTTCCTACTCCTGTGAACTCCTGTCTCACGTTCAAATCAAATCAAATCAAAATTCATTTATTCAAATTAGGCTGATAATCAGCACTTTTTGAACGTCAAAACGTTTACAAAAGACAGTCCCCCAAAACGCCCACCCTTCACCACTTCCTAGTGTTTTTGCTGGGAAGAAGAAGTGGTGGAACAAACTCCCCAGCAACATGTCTGTCTGATAGTTTGAAGAACTAGGTAATTATAGTGCTTTAATAAACAATGCTTGTCTACTTATAAATATTGTTATTTTCATTGCAACAGGATTCGTAAGTCGGAAAACTGAGTCAATGAATGCTTATTACTTTATATAATTCTAACTCAAAGGCACGAAACCCTTGGTGGTCGATTCCGGCTCGCTATTTTCCTATTTTTCTTTCATTATCATTGCATTTGCATTTGCATTTTTTGCATTGCATTTTTTTTTTTTAAACATTGCCCCTCACTAGGAATTTCTCCTGTATCGCGGGTGCATTTACAAACATTTAAACTCACATACACAAACAGCCAGACCCGGAACAATTACCTGTAGGTCATACAAATATTTGTTCCGTGCGGGGATCGAACCCACAACACGCGTCGCAGCAGCCGATGGCTCAACCACTACGCCAACCGTGTCGCCATTCTTCACACAATACAGCCATCAACATTGGAGTCTATTCATTACTCTTTTAGTTATTCGCCAGTCATCCCTCCTCATCACATGTCCACATGAGGGCAGTCGCTTTGAACTGTTCTGTAACTGGTGCATTTTCAAACTTCCTCTACTCTATACCTTTTCGTTTCCTTACCTAGGTACTACATAGAGTATCTACGGCAGGTCTTGTCCCGGACTTGTAGATTGACGACTAGACGACACGGTTGGCGCAGTGGTTGAGCCATCGGATGTTGCGCCGCGTGTTGTGGGTTCGATCCCCGCACGGAACAATTATTTGTATGACCTACAGGTAATTGTTCCGGGTCTGGCTGTTTGTGTATGTGAGTTTAAATGTTTGTAAATGCACCCACGATACAGGAGAAATTCCTAGTGTGGGGCAACGTTTTTTAAAAGAAAGAAAGAAAGAAAGAAAGAAAATAAAGATTTCCCTCTCACCTGAGGTGCAAAAAAGGTACTTTGTGGGCACGCATTGTGCAAATTGTTTCTAAAACCTGACACATTGAGGTACCTTAATGTTCTGGCCTCTATACCTACGTACACCTACAGTGGAAATATTGCTATTTTTAATTAGTTTCATATTCGGATGAAAATCCATTTCAGTTCAACACTAGTAGGTACCTAAATAGATATTATTTGAATTCAAAAGTTGACGTGAATTTTTTAGTGGTGGTTCGCTGGTTCAGTCACCCCTCCCCCCTATTTTGAGCTCACGTAATTAATGGATGTCCCTTTAAGTTCAGGTACTTACTATCTGACTCTTACTTGAGGTGTGGTCTTTTACAGTTCCTGATATTATTCCGGTATCTGACGTCAACTGTGAAGTTTAAAATGTACCATGTATGGTTTATTATTTCATTTTTCATGAAACAAGATAAAGAAAGTAGGAAGTAGCATTTGTGGGCCTGGATCTTCCCATGGTTTCCTGTAAGAAATAAGTAGGTTTTTTATTATCCAACCACCATTGGTACCGTTCCAGTGTCTGTCGTGTCCTGATACCTACTTAAGCTTTTAGTGGGAAATAAAGAATATATCTATGAAGAGTAGTAAAGGAAATAAAATGCTTTCATTATTAATACACATTGTAATGTTAGTGGTTATGGCTTTGCCTCATGTACGAGATTGTGGGTTGAAATCCGAAAAAGCAGTAAGGTGGCTTTCTTCAATTCATGTACACTTTCTAAGTTTATCTTAGGAATCATACAACATACCTACCTTAACACTGCACAGAAGTGCAGTTGGAGTGTTACTAGTAAGTACGTATTACTAAACACTTACTTAGGTAGTTAATGACCTAATATGAAGGTACCTATGTGTTTCACTAACTCGCCAGACGATAGCTTACCTACCTACCGCATACCTTGACAACTCAATTAGCAGTTACATTGCGTGAAGTGGGCACAAAATTAGATCGTGCTAATTGCAACGAAGTGGAAGGTTTAATAAAAAGCAACTAATTGCATGTGTTAGTGGACCGTCGATCATGTAACGTGTACCTGGTGTTAGCACTTGACCTCTACAATTTTGTTGCATTTTTCTCGCGTGAAAGCGTCTGCCTGAATCATTACCTACATACTTACCTACTGTATCACTTTCACTGTGGAACTGTTACTGCAAAATATTTCATAAAGTATTTTCCATTTTCTTCAAATAATTGTATGAGCCAGTAAGTTCTATAGGTACATACTGAACGTGAACCTCGCTATCAGGGGTCGGCCTAGCTTCTCCAGTAGTCACGTAGATAAAGACCCGTGCGCTATGACGTCAGAGCGGCCGGTCGCGCTAGCCAATGACAAGGCGAGGCGGCGCTACAGGCGCACGCGCACCGCCCACTTCACCGCTGAAGGGAAAACTTGGAAAAGTTATAGCCTCTCGCGTAAACAAAACAAAAGAATTTATGAAGTTTATATTCTCTTAGTTCTCTAATTTAGAAATAGTTTTAGGTTTCAAAAAGTAGTTGATTAGTGTTATACATACTTAATTAATTATGAAATTACAAAATATTTATAAAATAATCTTATTGCCACATTTGAAACCATTACGTTTAAGTATGGCATCACTTTTAGTTCCTGAGTAATACCCATTTCAAACGTGCTACGACGATCATGTTTACTTACTAACATTTTATAAGTTTATTTACTTTAAAAAGCAATATAATAATGAGTAATCGATAAGTAAACAAAATACGAGACCGACGTATCAGCGACCGGCGCGAGCGCCCCTTCTGTCAAACATTTTTATAGTTATGCGCAGAGCATAAGGAACTCTTTATAGTCTATGCGCGCGAGTCGGCCGCACGCGCGTTCATCTTGCGACATTTAAAAAATCTCTTCGCGGTATTCGAATTTGATCTATAAAGTTTTTTATAAAGTTTGTGGTGACAATGAGCTGGGATCAAGATCGCGACCGGCCCTGCGACAAGGTGGAAATCAATGAGGCAGTCGGAAAACTGTTAGAAAGCTTCAATTATGAAAGCATTGTACCACAACCGACAAGGTAAGTAAATTGTTTACAATTAGGTTTTTTTTGCTGATACGTTTGTAGATACTAATAAGTGTTACAGATTTCGTCCATTTACATATTTATTAACACCTAGATACTGATGAAATATCTCAAATAAGCTTTGGTTTGTGCTCGTAGATACAAATTTTCACACGAAACTTTTTGTGAATTATTTATGGATGTGAAAACAGATTTTGACTGTTTTCAGTTTTATATAGTTAATTAGGTTCCTATGGCAGGCGGTTTAAATATGTAAGTAATAACATTTTCTATAATAATAGATAAAAAAACAACATTCAACATTATTTTGCTGACTTATCTAGCGGTATTTCTTGCAACAGACGTAAATGAGATTTAGGAAATTAAATTCTTAGATATTTATAGTTCAGTAACAAAGTAGGAATCAGGTAACTACTCGAAGTAAGTACAGTTAGTTCGGCCGGTTTAGTCAGGTAGGTGCAGTTTCTTGCAAGGTGTTGGGTTCGATTCCGGGCGATGTGTCAAACGAAAGTGTCGTAAGTAAGTACCTTGGTACTTAGTTTTTTTTCATTTGAGTTTGGAATTGATTTGTGTAGATAGATAGAGACATGAGTCTGAAAAACATGGGTAGCCAAGTACATGTTCAACAAATTAAACAGCCTTTTCGATAAATACGGAGTAGGTACCTACTTCTAATTCTAAGTATTTGATGAATGCGACTGATGCTGGCATATCTAATTTTTTTTTTATTGAAACGGCTTGAGATTTGAATATATAAAAGGAAATGTCGAACGATATTTGTAAATTGGTTAAAAATACGTAGCCAACTACTCTGAGAAAAAACAACGGAATAAACTCAGAGGGCAACAAATTCCATACAACTACCTAGGTACTTACGCCTACATTGTAATGGTCAGATCATCCTAAACATGGTGAAAGGGACATCTACGCAAAAACTGATGGAGGCGTACCTATATATATTTTTTTTCTCATTTTACGTATTTTTCTGATGTGTTTTTTACTCAAAACAATGATGAAAGTCAGTCATTAAAACATTATCATACGTAGCTCAGCCAATGAGATTTTAAATTAAAAAGTTATTAATTTACTTGCGTCTCTCATTAAAAGTCTCATTGGATAATGTAGAAATCATGTTTAAATAAAAATAATCATCAGAAAAACGTCGAAATTAGGAAAAAACAAGCAATCAATTTCACCGCTGAGGCGTCTAGGTTCATGGTATCAGTTTGACCGTCGATATCCAATCCACCCTGTGAGTCTAATGTCTAAGGAGGTTACTTGAACACGTACCTAGTTGTCAGGTCTATTGTCCTTACAGTTAGAAGATGCACATTTTTGAGACGATCTTTTTACAACTTTCTTTCCTGATTTTATAGAGATTTATACCTGAGACTAAAGCGACAACCAATAAGTATGAGGTTTTGCGAGATGATGGACGAAAGATAAGATTTTGTTGTATTAAGTATGAGTAATTATTGTTATTAGTGTAGGTATTACTTCATTTGAAAAATAAAACCTTACAAATTGCAAGACCTCGATTAATTTAAGTGCTTACTTTTAAGTAACTAATACTTAGAGCTTTGGAGAAAACTAAGCGTTTTAAAAGGTGCCCCTAGTCCTAATGTAAAGAGATACGTGAAACCTCAATGTAATACCGACATATTTTGATGCTGTTCTTGTATATAGGTACTTACTTGGTTTACTTTAGGTAAGTCGTGCCGTGTCGTAGTCGTGAAAACAGGCATTAGTAAGTAAGAGTGGATACTTCATAAAGTATCCACTCTTACTTACTTACTTAATGCCTGCTTGAGACTACCTATAATAGAATAGTGTCAGTTTTGATCATAATCAAAACTGACACTATTCTCTTATAGGTAGTGTCATTAGGAAATAAAGCTAAGTCCGCGTAGTTTATCTTGGCACAAGATAAGATAAAGACATGGTTGCGGAAGGATCGCGACCCCCGGCGTAGGTGTGAGACGGAACACCGGGGTGGTTTTTAGTCAGTAGGTAAGAGTCTGACAGACTCCTTCGCCCCCCTCAGGGCGGAGAACATACATGAGGATTTTCCACCCCGAATCAAAAAAAAAAGAAAAGATAAAGACATATGATAGATTCATAAAAAAGAAACAATTGAAAAAGCTCATGAGAGAAAAAGCTTTAGCGCTTTTTGTATGCAGCTTTACATAGCTCAGAAGTCATAGTGGTCCCACGAATCAGTAGGTTCTTGTAAGTCCTGACCACTTTTTACAATTAAACTCTCAAGGCAGAGCTTACCATCAAGGCGCGATCGCAGCCAAAGACTTTGGGGACGATCACAGCGAGGAGCCCCCCCCCCCCCCCCGGGGGGGGAATAAGCTAACCGACAGAAACCACAAGGGTATGTGACCCCCCCTCCCGCTCTCGGGCTGCTACTGCACCATCATCATCTCTCTAAATTTTACAGCCTAACCTTTTCCCAACGGTCCATGTTGGGAAAAGGTTAAGCTGTAAAATTTAGTAGACTAGATAGTTAGTCTATGTTGGAAAAAGGTTAAAAATGTTTGGGATAACTGACCGCCACACCCTAATAACTGCGTAACACGGCACCTTTTAGAAGGACTAGTAGTCAGACTGGGCTTCTGACTACCAGTAACGACTATCAAAGATCTACGAATACTAGCCGGGACCAACTGCTGAACGTGTTTTCCCATAACTCGATATGTAACAGATGTTCACCCATCCACGTCGACCTCTGCAGACGTGGTTACGTGGCTACCTCCCTACCCGTGGGGCTGTTATTAGCTAGCCACAAGCCCTTCGTGCATTCAAAAATACCACGATAATGAATTTAATCAATTCCCAGTTATTTTCCCAAGACAGAGGTGACCATCGCACAAGTACCGAGTGGTTACAGCGCAATAAATAAATAAAGAACAATAAATTCGCTGTAAACGCCCATTTGTTTATCGTTATATTATTTATTGCTGAAGTGACCCCGTATAACATGAATTATTCCGTAATTAGTTATACCTACTTAAATACTTAAACAGATAGAGTAATATCTAGCTAATGCCGACCCGGGGTCAGCGGGGCGGTTTACATGAAAACGACACGCGATTACCGCCTCTAATTGAATAGAATAGGCACTACTTATGTTATCTTCTCCTTGTTTATTAATTTCCTATCAACCGCGTCGGCTCTTTACAGCGGCCCCTTTTCGGGACTTCAAGACTATGTTAATTGTTGGTCCTATCTTCTTTTTTGTAGCAGTGTCATCATAGCGGTGATACCTACCCACTTTTTCGGGAGACCACATTATTATAAAGATACTAGCTGCCCCAGCAAACGTTGTTTTGCCATATAAAATGTTTGGGGTGGACCACCCTTATCATTTAGGGGTATGCAAAATATATGTTGGCCGATTCTCAGACCTACCCGATATGCACACAATTTCATACAAATCGGTCCAACCATTTCAGAGGAGTTTGGTAACAAACATTGTGACACGAGAATTTTATATATTAGACTAGCTGCCCCAGCAAACGTTGTTTTGCCATATAAAATGTTTGGGGTGGGCCACCCTTATCATTTAGGGGTATGCAAACTAGATGTTGGCCGATTCTCAGACCTACCCGAGATGCACACAAAATTTCACGAAAATCGGTAGTGCCGTTTCGGAGGAGTTTAATAACAAACACCGTGACACGAGAATATGATATATTTAGATTAGATTTCATCTATAGATATTTAATCAACTTTGTTTAGTACATAAGTACAGTTTCTACATACCTTATTTTCAACATCATCTCTGCCATGTGTAACACCCGTAGCTAAAATAGAATTTTACAAATAAATTAATCTAATGATTCTCGAAAAATGGAAAAGCTCAATATGTGCATAGTGCAACTTTACCAAAACTTGAACTAAGTACGTAGTTACGTTTGTAGAAAATTCATTTCAGTATTAAGTACCTACGCTTGTGGGAAAATAATATCCAATAAAAAAAATAATTGCAGTACATCCGAATCATCAATAATGGACGTGATAAGAATAATTTGCTTAGTTGCGTACTATCTATAGAGTAGTCTATCTTTTGGAATTGGCCCATATATTGTGACGAAGCATTTCTGCCGAGTTCCCTATATAATAATTATAAACTTACGTTCGGCGTGTATGATGGAAATTTAGATTGAATCTTTTTATTTTCTGTACAGAAAAGTACCCATTTTGCGAGCAACGGTTGAGAATCAAATTAATATTGAACATTTTGAAAGTGAGTTTTTTAAAGATAAGATAAAAGTGACTGCTACTTAGTTTGAAATCAGAGTATAAACATACAAATATAAACACACTGATATTGATCAATGATATCATCCCGTGGACGGGCTGAAATCGGTTTTTTCGTAAATTGCAAGCCAGTGTGTACTTTAAATCATTTTTGTCAGTTAGGTACGGTTACTCTACTGTTATTGCAATAAATACGAAAAATATGAAATCACTACTATAAGTACACTAGCTGGCCCCTGGCCTCAAAAGATAAGTTACACTGCCATTTGTTAGAAATGTATGGAAATTATTATAGAAAAACATTTAATTTGCAATAAAAAAAATATGAAGGTCCATAATCGAAATAAACACTATCCTATCTTTTAAGTTTGACCAAAACACACACAGTAAGCAAAATGTTATTAAAATCGATTCAGTAGTTTAGGAGTCCATAGCGGACAAACAACGTGACACGTAATTTATATATATTAAGATAATACTGGATATAGCAGACGTTGCAGACCCGTGATTTTTTTTAAATTGAGAATAATAATCATAAATAATACAGAAGGTACGCAGAGGATACTGGATTTATATCAATTATTGTCTATAATAATATTAATGTACCTAAAAACAATTGTAAAAAATACTCTCTAATCGGCATGACCGCGGCTCGCATAGGCATGGTCGTGCTCAAGAGCTTTATAAGCTGGGTATACTTAAACGTAGATCGCCAACCGTATATTTTAATAAACATGAAATAGGCAAGACAAATGTAACTACTTATATAGTTTAAGCCGTATGCCATGATAAGTAACATGATGCATTCGAGGGTCCGAATAAGGCAAAAACATTAAATAATACTTACCTTGGTAAAAAAGTATCCCAAAGTTATCTTTAACACGTTGAACGGCAAATGATATAATATAATGACAATACATTTTCTATTGTGTCTCGTTGTTTGACAGTTAAGGTGTTAATTTTATTTTGTGAATAAAGATGTTGACCAGGTGCATAATTAGTCTAAAGTCTGATTTGGTTGTTCCAAATAAATAAATTAAATTCTCGATTTAAGTAACCTAAGTAAGACTAAGGATAAATAATTGAAAACTAACTACATATCTAATTGTTCTTTTTTTTAATTTTATGACATGACGGAGGGCTTTTGTTGTTTATTTTTAAAGACTGTCTTCCTATTTTTGGGTTTAGAACGCTTGAACGCTTTCAGCATTTACGTTCTTACTCCGAGAAAGAAAGTTATCTTGCGCCGCATTTTGCAATAATTAAATGCAAGCATATTTGCTACTTTCACAAATGCGTAGGTACTACTTATGCGTTACCTAAATTAATGCCTAAATATTATAGTGTAACACCTGTGGTCGCGGGTCCGAGCGTTGAAAATCCAAGAGTAAATTTGGTAATTTATGTTTCGCCTTGTGTTACTGAAAACGGCCTATCAGCTCAGTTACCTATGTGAAAGAATCAAAAACTAAGAAATTACGGCAAGAAACTCACAAACAGTAACGGATCAGAATGTTCGATCTCTACTACCCTGTTACCTAACCCTGCTGATCCAGCAGTAGATATTGTGGTAGAAATCCATCTGCATTTAGATACCTTCCCAATGAAAAGGTTTTGATCTGGGTACGTTCTTCGTATTACTTACTTCATTCTTCTCGGCTACACTCTAGACCACGTAACATCGTGTGACAATATTTGTTTTGTTCCCTTCCTGCCTGGTACCAATTTATTTCCGCGAGGCGTAGCGATAAATACGCCTGCGCAAACATTCCCACTATAGGGCGCTTATCTCAGCCGACGGCAGGGAGTCCCCGGAACTCCGAGTACCTATGAATGCTGCCAAACATTGCTTTAAATCATTGAATTGTATGAGAATCGGATACATTCGTACATAAACTACAAATTAGACTACGCATGCGAAAGAGTCATTTTCGGCAGCATAATAACAATTCTATTATTAGCTTCACAGGTTTTTATATAGCTAGGTAGATATTTTTAAACATAGGATTTTAAATTGATTTTCTATTGGTTGGATGCAATATGACCTTAGCCAAAATGTAGTTCAAAAGTTCGTAGCACTTTGATGAACTGCTTAAGTACCTATAAATTGCGTTTATTTCACGATGATTAACTAATGTAAGTACTTATTACTTAGTGCATCCAAAAGTTGTCCGAAAGAGATCACTTTTAGAGATCAGACCGCCCTATTGTAACACCTAATGTAGGGTCTTGATCTTGTATCATCAAAAAAGAATATTTCATTCTTTTAGTACCAAAATTTAGATTCACTAAGAATCTTACATCTACATACAATCTACAAGAAATTTCATTATCTACATTTTTAGATACTTATATCTAAAAATGTGAAGTTCTTCATTCATCCTTCTTTAATTCTTCAATCAATCGAGTAAGTTCAAAGCTCCGTCAGATTAAGATTTCCTCGCCTGCGTTGATCTCACCGGTGCGAGCAAACATCCTGTTAGTTTGCGCAGTGGTTGTAGCCTGGCGTGTAAGTGTGTGCGCAAACAGGCACACAGGTGCCGATGCCGCCGGAACACAACCCCTGTTTGAACAGGCCACTTCGCGCCCTCCGACTCACTTGTTACTTCTTGACATTTGAACTTATAATCAAAGTTTGGCCGCGGCTTCATTCATGCGTTTGGGATAAGTGTTTATTGCTTTCAATCCCTTTGGCTAGGTATGGAGTGACAGGATCGGTCGATAAGCACACAAGTTTGTTTGAATTGTAGATACCTACTACGAGCCTATAGATAGCTACAGCTTTACATACTTCTACAGTAAAATTTTGCCTTATAGGTATGTGTATTGAATATTTCGTAGTAGTATCGTGAATTGTGTACAAATCCTTTATCCTGTATTAGGTAGTTAGGACCAGTTTTACAATGTTCGGTTCGGCACTATCTTCCGGATGAATTTTCCTGAAAAGTTGACTGGAACCTATCCTAAAGTAGGTCTTAAACGATGAAAACATCATTTATGTATTTTTAATCATGTGCCTTTTTCAGCATTATGTTAAATCTCAGGATCTTGTCAACACTGTGCGCTATCAATTACCTACCAAGAATAAACCTACTTACGTTTAAGGTATTTTTAAGAAATAAGGAAAAATATTAGATTAAAAAAAAATGAATGAAATCTGACCGTTTAAAGTGGGTCAAAATAGCGTCCAAAGGAGTCGGTTACAAACATACAAACATACAAGTGAAGCTAATATAAAGCGTGTAAAAAAACAAGACCTTAGGGTCGAGAACTGTTTTTCCAACTACTTATGCAACTGGCACAGTTCAGAATGACTTCATCGCATCAAGTGTTCCGGGAGTGCGGGATAGTTTCAAATATTGACAGAATGTAATCTGGCCGGCACCGTATGTTGGTTAGCGGAGGCCTGGTAATGTGCTCGGTTAACATCGCACCGGCACTGCGTCTGCGCACCGCTCATTACCGCGGTCCTACTAGATATCTGGTACAACACCGCGCTAAACGTTTTTCGCGAAGCCTTCCACGAACTATGCAATCTTTGACTATATCATTTTATAAAGTTGTTTCGATCTTTTATGCTCTCAGTCTATGAAATATCACAAGTGTGAGACGATAATCTTTCAGTTGGAAAATCAATTTTCTAACAAACAATTTACTAAAATCATTATTTATAATCTTTAGGGACACCTAAATCAAACCTTTGAAATACGAGTGTTGACCCATATGCATAAAATTTAAATTCGTCGATATCAAGACGATTAGATGTCTTACACGACAGTAATATCATTCAAAATGAACGAGAGTGAGCTTACAACGTAACCATGTTTCAGCACGAATAAAATAATGTGGAAAATTCCATTTCTCAAAAGCAAACAACGGTAATGTTAACCCTAGTTTCGCACCTATGTTTTGACGTACTTCCCCAGTGCTACGACGTAGTTAGGTGGGCCCCAGTACCTACTTACTAAGTTATTGACAAAGATATCGGGCCGAGTGGTCGTTATCAGTGTTTTGTGGACACAGATGTGGTCTGCGAGTTCCCATGCATCGCCACCCTTCTTGTAGCCGGTAATTGATCGTCCTAATGTAAGTCAAGGACTTATTGGGCTACATTTTGATATTTTCATCGGTTACATTATTTGTTTATCCAACACAGCTCAGCTAGGACATATTTTAATTTGATTGGGGAGGTATCTACAGTGGATAACTAATTATCCACGTATTTAGAAAATCACTCAATAAACTTAAGATATTCAGACCAATAGTGAGGGAATTATTACAGATATACTTATTATGATATATAGATCATATCATACGTATCATATAATTAACAGTCAGAGCTAAGAAACGTGTGAATAATTTCTCTTATGGAAATAATTATTTATAAGTCAGAAATATTTGAATCATGACCTAATCTAACCCATATTTCCAAATTGAAAGAATACCTACAAATATTTATTTATAAAGCTAAATTATAGAATTCTACCACTTCCGGGATGTGAGGGCCAATCAGATTGCATTCGCGGAACGGCGGCGGCTTATCATCTATAAACAGGGCGCATCTGTAGGTAGGCGCGCCCTGTCTATACTCTGTGTATAAAGCCGACATCTTTTTGTTTCAGCAATCTTTGCAATTTGATTTGATACGTTTTTAGAATTATAAGTGCAGAATATAAAGTTGAAATGTAGCTTCAGTTTGTGTTAATATAGGTAAAGATGATACCTGAATCTTGGCACTAAGTTTCTATTTAATTGAACTCTTACGTAACGATTCTGAAGAGATTTCCATAAACCTACAGTACCTGTAAAAAAATGTTGTCGTCAACCGGTTTGACCAGAATCCATTCAACAAAATAAAATCTTATCTGTCTCTCAAACTTTGTATTTCCCATTTCCCGTTTCAAAAGCCGACGACTCACGCACTTCTACAGGAACCCCTCACCCTTCATTGGAATTCAAGTCAGGGCGCGATAATTCTACAAAACCACAATGTTTACTCTGCAGGGAATTATGTGAGAAAATTTTCCCCTTTTTCAACAGAACAAATAGATTCCAATGCACGGTATCGGTCCCTAGCAGCACCCCTATAAAGTAATACCAATTTTCCCAGGGACACTTGAGGCAGGTGCTACTCACAATCTAATCATTCGGTAATTATTCGTTTGGGCGAAGATAAACGCACTCGAGTGGTACAATAATGATTTTAAAAGTCATCTTTCAGCTACCGTCGGGTTTTACAACGCCATTAATTGTTTTATAGCCGCTGTTACATCCACTGTAAAGATTACTGCGGTCTCGGGGATGTTTATAAAATTTAAAGACCAACCGAATGAAGGGGAGACTTTTAATGCCAGTTTGAATGTAAACATTTTGGTTTTGTTTTGCCATTGAGTTGCTAATACAGGACTTTGAAAAATAAACATTCCTTGACAATTGTATGTGGCCACAACTTTCTATCACACACAAAAGTAACTAGTAACAATTAAAATTTAAAGTAAGAGATGACTTACTTTGGTCGCATCTATTTTGTAGACTTTGCTAGACGTCCGTAATTTCTCAGTTTACAGTCCTTAATTACAACAAATCCCTTGATTTAGTATGTTTTAAGTTAATTCAAATCCTTATAGCTTTCAACGTGCGTATATATTAGAACTAAAACCAATTCAGTAAGTAAATGTATTATCGTTTTTCGGCGAAGGACATCTAGAACCAAGCTAATCAGGATTTCCGTACAGTTGCCCTGTTGGCGAAGCAAATGTGAAAAAACAAACCACTGTTGGGTAGATACTGTTGCTGGCCTTACAATGAATGCATATATGTATGCTAAGTTGAGTATTATCCAAGAGAATTTGGGAAATGGTTTTCTGGTCTAGTTTCATGGTGTTGATAAAGATTTTGTAAGGCCTAACACTGATATGCTTATATGTGTATGTTTTCTTTATCAACATGAATCTCTCCTTCTGTAAACCAACTCCAAAAAAAGGAGGATCCTATTTGTTTTTCTTTTTCCTAAGAGTTTATTTGTGTATATATTTTATTTGGGGCTTGTGTTGTGACTAAATAATAACAGCCACATGAGTCGATCGAAGGTAAAGCTATTCTTGTTGGAATCACGCCGTGGATGGGTGGGTGACTATCCATAACATACCAAGACCATGGAAATGACCACGTTAATCAGGCGGTCAGGAGGGATATCACTCTTAGATGTTTGATAGTCGTAACGGGTAGCCAGAAGCCCGAAAGTCTGGCAACCAGTCTTATAACAGGTCACCATGGTACCCCGTAACTAGGTTGTGGAGGAATGACCTCCACAACCTAGTTACTGGGTGGTAGGTAGGCAGGTATTTTTCTACATGGACTGAAAGCCAATTCCAAAATAGTTGGGAAAAGATTAAGCAGATGATGATCGACTTCATTTTATTAGTGCTAAAATGAATCGTACCTAACGGAAAATTTAATCTGTGGTTTATACCTAATATACTGCTCGTAGATCACGTAGCAGCTTATGAGCAAGCATAAGTCAATATCTGCAGTAGGAATGTTGCAACAAATGCACTTTGGCGGCAACAAACTGTCCAATGCACGTTCCCTCGGCAAATTTATGTGTAATAATACACTAATACCTAAGTACGGTGGGCGGCTGCGTCGGCGCAACACTGAAAAGCAGAAATAGCGTGGGCGGGCTCTTCACAGATGACAGCTATCTGTTCTGTTTATGACTTCCTCAGCCAATGGCCTCGGAGCGCATGCAAGTGCGCACCTAGCCTAGGCAAATTTTATATCTTGAGTGCAGGAGGAGGATGATGAGTGGTTTAATACTACGTGTTGTTGTGGACCTTTAAAAAACAAGTAAACTTGCTAGTCTACGTATTGTATGTCTTGATGATGCAGTGGTTAAGCACTCTCGCCTCTAATGCACAAGGTTTTTGGTTCAAAGTTTCGGGCAAACAACTATTTAACTTTTTCAATTCACATGTTTCTAAGTTTATCTTAGACATTACTGACAGCGGTGATGACAAAAATCGTCAGGACCTGGAATTGTAATTTGTTATAAATCTGAGATCGCCAACGTAGAGCAAGCGTGGTGATTAAAGCTCATGCCTTCTCTACATGAGAAAGGGCCCCTGCAGAGGGACGAAAACTAGCTGTATTATACATTTAAAAAAGAAAGAAAACACTTATTTAGATCGTACACAGAAAATATAAACGACAAAAAACTAGATCTACCAAGTATTGAGGTGAAAATAAAACGGCCCTTGCGAAAAAGGCTCCAGGCTGCTATTATTCCTACGTTTGCCTGAAAACACCCAAGTGTAATTCGAACTCAACTAATTATTTCATACGATAACGTATTGTAAACACACAAACCTACGAACGTGTTTAATAATCAGCAGAATGTTTAACATTAGTTCAGAACTAGGCAATACTGCTTCTAATGTAACCTTATCTTTGTTTGTACACATCAATCACCATTACTGCCTACTGACCACCAGTGGACCTACATTGCGAGCTGAGCTTTTCTAAACAATAGCTAATACCACCGAAGCATACCTACCCAAGTCCAACATAATGTTTATGCTTGCCTAAAACCGACACGTGTTAATTCACTGCGTAACCTTGGGAGACTGTTTTTAGTTCAATTGTTTTAGAAGTATGCCATTTTGTTGCTTTTGTTTTAAAGGGCCTGTTTTGTCCACAGCTTTCAAAAAATACTTTTCAAGTCTTGGTATTATATACGAAAAGTACAGGAAGATTCTAGCTTATCGGATGGCTGATACTATAGGACTTTAGTATACTTGAATATTCATAAATTCACAATCGCATACATCATAAGTTCATAAACATGCCACGGGTCATGTTCACGTCTGTTGTCCCCAAAGAATTAGGCATAGATGTTTGTACGTATAAAATTCACACACATTTCGCCTGTTATATTTATTTCCCATGTAAAAGGCGTTGAGTTTATTTCCATCAACCCAGCGCAGATTCAAGCTCCGGGCTAGTGCTAGTGAGAAATTCGAAGGCATCCTGCCCGACTCGGTTCGAAAACAGGACTTCCAGCTCAGCAGTAGCGTTTCCGGCAACTAGTCGAACGAGGCAGTCATTCACAGTCTGGTGCTTAAAAAAACCCAAAATCTTATCATTACTTTGCTCTTTATCAAACGACCGTACATATATTCATCAACACTAACTTTGAGACTAACCGACCGCAGTCCAAAACAAAAACATACTTAAACAAGATTGAGTAACGCGGATATAATAAACACGTGCCCTCTGTGCCTAAAACGAAGCACTTGTAGATAAAATAGGTGCGTATAGTTAACTGATCCTTATGGCACTTAAATTCCTAAGCATATACACATGTATGGCAGACGGATGACTGTGAAATCTGGCAATAAATCATAGTGCGCGCGACTATAAAACTTTTTGTCATTGAAACGTCGTTCTATTGAGATTTTTTAATTAAACTTTAATGGCGTAATACTTGGTTTCTATTATTACGGAACGGGTGAACGAATTGTTAAAGTTTCTTGAAGAATACAATACATGCTTTCATGAGTGATCTCTTTCACCATTATTTTAAAATTTTTGGTGGTAGTGACGATTTTATAGATTTCAGTGTGCTTCTTTGTCATTAATTTATTCTGTATAGAAGTATAGAAATACTTGTCATGCTGAAAATAGATTTCATTACCGTATAGTACCTATTGACATAATTTTAATGAGAAATTAATACTTAAACCATAGGAAGAAAGTAGGTAGGTACTTCATTGATAGAACAAAAGTTCTTTAAACCCTACTTTTTGTAGAACACAAAATTCATCCTGTTTAGTCACATCAATCACGGATTCAAAATATTATTTAATTCATCGATTACATTTCTAACATTTCTATAACTACAAATGTGACCATATAAATCACAGTGATCGCTCCAAGTAGGTACCACTTTGAGAACATAATGTAAGTTGTAGCAATTAAAGCAGGAGCTGCTATCAGTGATTGTCAGGAGCCCCGATGTTACTAACCAGATGGCGTCGCGCGGAGGGTCTGTTTCGCGGCAAAAACTAGCACCAATCTGTAATACAAAAGGCAGCGACAGCGATATGTACCTACTACATACTACAGAGATACAGACAAACTACGCGTTCTAATTTGTCATACTTTGAAGGTTTTTTGGTAAATATTTTAGTGAACATGTTACT
Source organism: Phlogophora meticulosa (assembly GCA_905147745.2). Classification (NCBI taxonomy): domain Eukaryota; kingdom Metazoa; phylum Arthropoda; class Insecta; order Lepidoptera; family Noctuidae; genus Phlogophora; species Phlogophora meticulosa. The sequence continues at coordinate 10,267,765 of LR990533.1, read as the reverse complement.
CATTCGTTTTCGTTAGTTTCTTAGATTTTAAAAGTAATTTTAGGGAACAGTGTTAATTATTTTACATATAAGTAAGCTATTGTATTTCCAAAGAAAGGCATGGTCACTGTGCCAGGACTCTATAGGTAGTACAATATTAATATTAAATAGGCAGCTACAGTCTCATTCCTCCGTTTGGTATTCGTATAATAAAAATGTTTTACATTATGAGAACTCGTTCCGAGTAATAAACAAGGAAACCGCTGAAGTTCGCCGAAGCGGGAGGTGATTATTTCTCCTCAGATTACTTCCCGAGAGTAATCCGTTAGAAATCGATCGACTTTTAGTGGCGTGTCAGTGTTTGAAGAAAAAAACATAATTTATTGTCAGCATTCAGATCGCAAGGAAACCCGAACGGGCATTAGAAAATAAAAAAGTAATAAAATAAGAGATGTTTACGAGCGTAAAATGACGTGAGTCGTGAGGCCGCGCCACTTGGGCTGTTTACAAATGTTCGCTGCGCAGGCGCACACTGTTCACTGCGTGGTACATAAAGGGTAAATCGTAATTTATTTTCTTTATAGTCGTTGGTCGTCGACGCTTGATGGGTTTGGTTACCTAGTAATTATCGGGCGCGCGCCGAAAGCTAAACCAATTTGAGTAGTGTCGGGGCGCGCCCGCTCAAGTGCGCATTTCATATTGTTTATGTCAATACCAGCTTTTTGTTCGGATATGGCTTTAAACTTCAACTATTTATAGCTCTGTTACCAAACAAAACAGCAGGCACTGTTTGATATTTGTTGGTTTGTGTTACAAATATATCAATTTAACTAAGGGACTTAAATCTCAATGCAATGCAAAGCATAAATCTAAGATATTGACCAAGATTTGCTAATAGCTGACCGAGTCACTCGGTAGGTACCTTACTTACCTTAGATAGTGTAAATAAACTCTCTCAACGAGCTTTTACTCTCAACCTTGCGCCAACGTTACGTCGCCGCGCGCCGTCTTTAGCTCTCTAGACTCTACTTAACTGATTCAACTCAAATGCAGACAGGCCTAAGCCGAACCTGTCTATTCATATCTACAGCTGATGACTCAATGCATGTGTCAAATTATCGCTCCATTGAGAGAGACGTAGCCATACAGACCCGTAAGCACGTATTCTAGAATGGATTACTTAAGTACTTAGTATGAAATCCATCAGTTTTGAATCGAGATTAATTCCGGAGCAATGGTCTAAGGAGTACCTATCGAAGAAGTTCTATTAGACCTACATTTCTGCTGCTGCTTTAGTTTTTCCGAACTCTTGTCATGCTGGTTCCAGTCTAAACATTGATAATTTAGAAAACAGTCCAAAGCTTGAATTAAGATTCCAAAGCGTGGCTTGCGGCTCTTTCACAGAGACCTGGAGAGAATATCCCAGCAGTGGTATCGTTATAGACCGATTATGTCCTGCTTATATAAGATTTTTGTCCATACAGGGGTGGTGGCTGCATGCGACGGGCACACGTCAAGAGACCCATGAACGCGTTCATGGTGTTCGCACAAGCCATGCGCAGACGCCTCTCGGAGCAGCGGCCCGCGCTGCACAACGCTGAACTCAGCAAATCGTTAGGATCTATGTGGAAGTAAGTAAAAATAAATATTTAAACAATGTGCAATAAATAGTGTTATGAAGGTTTGAATAGATTTTTGAGACGCAGTGGCTTAGTCGTTAAGCTTTCTAGAGCTTTCAATTCGGCTTTGCTAGATTTCAGGTTTTAAATTGGGTATTTTGAATAAAGTTCTATCAGTCCATCTGTCCATGGATGTATCTTAAATTTTGTCAATAAATTAATATATGTACCTACTTACGGTATGTAACAAAGTTCAAAGAAATTCGTCGTCAATACTCCCATCGAAAAATCGAAACTCACCTTACTTCGAGATGAGCAATTTTTTTGTTAGCTTTACCAAATTCCATCACATTCCTCAAGTCATATCGAACTACTTGATAAGACGATAATATGAACTCGATCCGCCGCCGGTACATTCGCCTGGTCCCGGACCCCGTTGCGCGTGCGGCGTCCAACCGCGCGGCGTGCATCGATTGTTTACTCATTAAAATGCTATCGCCGCTAACTGACGCGATAGCATCTCTAACTGTTTCCACTGCGGCTCGCTCAAACAGAAAATTGTGGAACAAATTCGCACCGAGATCAATCTGGGATCGAGTTTGTTTTAGGTTACTACACTATGAGTGTGAGTAGGCAGGTAACTCATACGTATCTATCGTAAATTAAGTTTATATTATATTACTTGTCTGGATGAAGACAGGGCAAAGGCCTCTCTACTCTCTCATCCCACCTTCGTCTCCTGACAATTACAAACACAACAAAATAAATTGGGCCCTTTTCAATTATCTTTCATACGTAAGGTACTCAATTGATTTTTATTTACATAGACATAATAGAAGATAGCTTGAAAAATAATAAACTATATTTATTAAATATTAAGTAGCTAGGTACTGACTCAGCACCTCATAATAAATTACCATTGGTTTGAATGCCCTTTATAATGTATACGAATGGATGAATTTTTCGATGCCCTGTGTGTCCTTTATTTATATTTTTTTCTTTTCTTTTATTATTACATGTATTAATTGTTGCATTGATTTACTGAATAAATTTGTCAAAAACCTATACAAATTAATCTAATCTATATTCGAAAATACTCGTACTATAGCATAACGTAGACACGGGACAAAATAAAATTTATAAATAGTGTACGCTCTACGCAGTAGTTTCGTAGCAAGCGCGTAGCAACCAACAAAACTCTTATTTTTACTAAGATATCGGGTATACTTTGCACACAGCGTGACCATGCGAATTCTTTGAAGCAAGTACTATTTCCGAACATTGGGATCAAATAAGCACTAAGTACTGCTCAACGGTCGTAAAAGCAACTTGTCGTAGGCCACCCGCGCACTGCACGCGCTCTCGGATGCTACGATGACGAGAATGACATGACTATGAAAGTATGAATAAGATATAGCGCAACGTATAAATAACTGCTATATAATTATTAAGTAAAATCCATAGCAAAAATCCGGCTACAGGTAGGGATTGCAAAGGAATGTAGTTATTGTGTTCCAGAATTCTTTATAATTTCATGCGATGCATGAAATGCTGTCTTTATGTTTTCCTCTTAATTTTTATCTTATACCTTTTTTATGAACTGTTAGACACCGCCACTTGCCACATTTCAAGGTCTGAAAGAGAGAGCGAATATTACTCGTTTGTGTGTTGGCCAGTCGGACGTACTGTAGGCCCGCGCTCTATATCATTTTTATAGATACTCTTAGCTATAGAGTAAACTCACGAGTCATCAAAGAAAACAGTCAGTGAAGTAAGCCTGATTGCTGTGTTGTGATTGGTGGGCTCTCTCTTACACTGTCATCGCGCTCACCTCTCAGGATGCAGATCTCGATCAAGTAGATTAGCCAGGTTAAAGGTCGTAGAGATGTGCTAGATTGCCTTAATTTATGTAATTGAATGTTAAATTAACGACAAAAACTTAAGGTACGAAAAGTTCGTGGGTTTTTAGTTTTGAGTCAATCATGGTCAATAGGTTTAATTTCTTTAAAGGCAAACTTACGTGAATCAATGTCATAAGTATAGGATTGGTTATTTTAATTAAAAGTCTTTAGTTGAAATAAAACAACAAAGATTATCGAAAGCTCATAAATTAACCATCGTACACTTTGTATGGAATGTGTGCTAGCAAGACAAGTTAAGTGGCGTGCATTATGGAACAGGGCTCACGGCACATTACTAGTGACTCGCTGCATCTGGAAATAGTCGTGTCGATACTCCTCACAAAAAAGCCTCCTGACTCAGCGTCGTAGTTTCATACGTCGCGTTGTTTAGCTTGTCACTCATAGCGATTCAATTTAACCGATACCTTCCTTTGCAGAAGTTTAAGCGAAGATGAGAAGTTGCCATTCATCAAAGAAGCTGATAAGCTCCGGACGCAGCACAAGAAAGAGTACCCAGATTACAAGTACCAGCCTCGACGTCGTAAGCCTCAGCCGACGTCATCAGTCCGTCCAAAGAGAGAGCCTTCCCCGGAGAGGGATCAGATTGACTTCGCCGGCATGCCGGATATCTCGCCGGCACTGCTGGCGGACGGGCCGCCGGACAATGCCGAGTTAGAACAATACTTAAAGCCGGCTACGGTGTCGGACTTCCACGAGCTGCAGCCGCGACACTACTACAGCCTCCACCACGCACCTCCACCTCTGCACCCGCCCGTACCCTCCCACCTCCACTCCTCGTGTGCAGACTGGCAGCATTACACGGGACATCCCTAAAATAACTTAAAATTTTATAAAACAGTGTCGTGATTGCGCGTTGATGTCTCAAAGACTTTTAGTAATAATATCAATAAGCTTTATCAAAAGATCGGAACATTTTAATCGTCGCTCATATTTTTTGTAACTTATAAAAATAGGTCACGTAGCTGTTGTAAATATAATTGGGTAGACATGTAGGTAAGTGCTTTGCGAACAGGCGAGCACGTGCGTTCAATTTGTGTAAGCTGAATAAATATTTAAGGTTAAAAGTTTGCCAGTAAATTATTATTTTTTGTTAACTATCAAAACAAAATCTCATTTTGTACACGTGGGTAAATTTCAAATGTTCAAAGCTAAAGGAAAGAGAGAGAGGAACAGAGAAAAAATGGTATAATGGAAAATATAATCGATTCTGTAATTTGAGGTCCTGAAAGAAAATAACAAGATGGTTTTTTTTTCTAAAAACAAGGAAATCTCATTTAATTATCCTCCTTGCTGGACATGAGTTTAAAAAAATGTTAACTTCATTATATTTGATATATTCTTGGCTAACTGTATGTAGATATTATCGTGTCTTTAAGTAGGTAGGTATCGTGTGTGCCTTAAATCAACTTTGTGGAGACAGGAATATGTGTATCGAATTATTAAGATACATATATCTATAGGAGTAGATTGCATGTCGTTGGTAACACTTGAACTGGCTCGGAATAAGAGGCCAGCATATACTGGTTTTGTAATCACTGACGTGCTGGTCTACTGTACATCACATCAAAAATACTTGGGTATTCAAGACATATTTTTTGGCGTTGTCGTAAATACAGGCAGAAAGCAGTTAGTAGTGGTCAAGGAGTCAATCTAACACAAAAACTATAGAAAGTATTCCACCAAGGCTATTTAATTACTATTTATGAAAATTAAAATACTTTAAAATGTATAAAATATTAGTTTGGTACTTTACGAAATTCCTCAAGTTCCAAAGCTTATAAGTTAAGTAGGTAGTTAGTTGGGATAAGCTATAAATAATTAAGTAAATAATATAGTAACTATTTCATAACAATTAAGTATGTTGTTTAATAAATATATTTTTCTATGTTCTACACTATGCCTGAGTTTTGTATGAAATCTTTCTTCTTACTTACTAACCTACATTTAATTTTAAAGTTGTGTTACTATTTCAAATGGCTTTAATTATAACACTATACGTTTCTAGACTGACTTACCGTACTTTTTTCCCGTGGTGGCAGATTATAATTGGTAGGTACATGATAAATTGTTATTTTCTGAAAATTGGTTTTAGCGAACACTCTTACCATTCACACATCAAACAAAAAGTCGAGTCTCTTTAATAGTCCAAACATCATCTTGGTCAGATAAATCATAATGAGAGAAGCATGCAGATAAGTGTGATGTGAGATGGTCTTTAATGAAAGATCCACACAGATTCGAGTGGACCTGTCCAGTCAGTGCACTTATTTGAAGTAGCACCTAATTGAGTAGCCAAACTTGGTGATGACGATGATATTAACTAGTAGGTACTTAATATCATCACTATCACTGAGTTTGTAATTCGATTTAAAATCCAAATTAGCCCAATCTTCAGATTTGTTTGGACACATAGCAGCAAATGTATTTTTCTTTGTTGCGGTCCCAAAAAGTGTATAAATTCTCTGACATAAATTCGCTCGAATAGTTCACGTTTCTAAGAACTGCCGGCTGTACCTATACCTACAGGTCCTCGGATGATGTCGGGCGATGCGCGCGATAGGCGGCGACCCCTACCCGTCCGCCGCTTCCGGCGCGCGCGCAGGCCGGGTCGCGACTCGCGCCCGCCCCGGCGCACAACGCCTCTCTTGTTCTCACCCCTATCTTATCACTCTCACATTTTTCGCGACCGACACTAATGAGGCCAATAAACATATCGGCAAATTATGTAATTATGATACTTTAAGAGAATTTATGAGAAATAAGGCTGATTTATCGCAGGCGAAGTTTATGATGTTACCGACTACAGATAAGCTTGGAAACATCGATGGACTTCCATCATTCTTCTTTACCGATATGCAAACGAAATCGCGTATCGGTAAAGAAGAATGATGCAAATTATAAAGTAATAGTGACATGTTGGTGTCTACTTAATATTAACAATCTCTAACAACATGGCAACAGGCCCTTATCGATTAACATTGTTAATTTAACATCGCATGACTAATGATACAATTCCGAGATTTCAAGCTTCCAGAGAAACAAAAACATTGTACAAAAAGGCTGTTATAATTTTTTAATGGTGCATCGAGGCTGCAATATTAAGATTGAGTGCAAATGAAGCGCGAGGCGCGTGCGCAGGGCGGCGGCTCGCGTTACACATACGATACACATGGGCCGACTGACGGACGATGATACCCTATACTTTGACTAACACACTTTTTGTGCGCCAACACATAAGATATTAATTACAGAGGCGGAGAGCAGTATGCTCAATTTTACGCTTTAATCTTTTATGTTTTTTGTTCTTATCCGTTGTCGTGCGGATTACCACCACATTAACATAACACAGTGATCTAAGAACAAAGATTAACCAAAAAGTGAAATTAAACCAAAGTTCGTCGATCGTCAGAAAAAAAAAGAAGATGATTCATCGCTGGCTCCACTATATATGTAGTTAGATACTTAGATACAATTAGATGGGTTTACCCCTTACGTTATTAAAATGCACCAAACATAATGATATTCTAGATTATGACTGGACCGATTTCACAGACCAATCACGTTAATGAAAATTTTAAGTTTAATATAAAACATCATATCTCTAAAATGCAGCAGAAAGTAAGATCTGACTCAAGTTGAAAAGTAACAAAGCATTTTGCCACAGTATAAAACTAAACAGTGCAACTCAAGTGGAGTCATCGAGCGACATTTCGTGTGAACATAGTCCATCTGTGGCACGCTCAGTGTAAGGCGATACCACGGCGTCTGGTGAGCATCGAGGAATCAAATCCTACACTACAATGTAAGTACCCGCTGATTCCAACACATGTGGCTATCATTGCGTTCAATTATTTACACTAGAGAGGCGATCTCTACGTATGGTTTTGATTGTTAAACATTGAAGTAGGTACCTATCTATATTGAATTAGGGACTCGCACTCTACGTATGAGTACGGAGCTGGTCTAAGATACCTGCTCTTAACAAAGATATCAAGTAGATTGATTAGGTCGTGATTATCAAAAACTTTTAATTTGCAGGCACTTCGGACATAAAGAACTACATATCTAATTAAATTGCACAACTCAAAAAAATCAGGCCTTTGGATCGCCAATTTTCCTAAACGGCTGGTAGTCCAGGCCAGGTGAGGGCTCCCGAGGAATGTACTCAAATTCAAGATATATCTACGTGTAGTGCGTGTAACTTCTTAGACATACTCCTGCATTAGGCTACGTAGGTACTACGTGAGTAGTCCCAGAAAAATCGACCTATAAGATAGAACTACAGCAATGCAAATGCGATAAATCCCCCAGATTCAAAGCAGAGATCAAAAGCATAACATTTCAAGGCTTCGCTTAAAGGGAAAAGAGGCAGCGCGCACTGGAGATTTCTTGGTTGGCAGACAGCTAGATACCTACCTACTTAGTTTAAGTGTTCAGGAAATCAACATGTAGCTTTGGGATTAAATAAAATAAACTATCAACTAACTAAAAGTTCCTAGTGCGTGCAGGCCCTGTAAAGTCAGCATGAGTGAACACCGTAGGTACCTATAAGTCGCGAACGCCAAGTACCTACAAGACGAAAAAACTGGTATAAACTGAAACCAGAAGTTAACAGTCTAGAAATAAGGTGGCATAGGTATAAGAAACTGCTTTCGATATAAAATAAAATGTCGATGATAGGTGCCTACCAGTCGTCTGCAACTCTGCACTTCAGTAGGAACACTTTGATCTCAAGTTAGCCTAGCATACATCTGCCCTAGGGCAGCGATTTTAGTCGCCGGTGACTGGCTGCCATTTTCTCATAGCGCGTGTGGACGTGACTTAGTAGCTATTAGCCGCGATTTAAAGCCGCTTGCAATGCGGTCACTGAATCGCTGTAAATTTGAAAAATCGCTGGCTGGTAGCCAAAGACATCGCTACACAACAGTACAGTACCTACAAATCTGCTCATAAATTATTTATTATATTTATGAGTATAATATTAATTACAAATTATATATTGCGGTTAAACTAAAATAAACATTGATCCTTAAACTATTAATTAAGTTATGGAAATTAGGTTTGAAAACTTAGCGCTCGCACTTATAAGATCTACCTCATCATCATCATCAGGCTATACTAGTCCACTGCTGGACATAGCCCTCTCCTAATGAGCGCCATAGCGCCCTGTCTTCAGCTTGCCGCATCCAGAATCTACCTAATCTAGTAAAAAAATATATTAATGTAAAATAAACTAATAAGCAAAATAAACTAATAAGCAAAACTTGATTTACAATATGTTAAGAACATTCATTCTTTTTTCAGATTCAAACACTTCCCCCCACAGAAAGTTTTTAAATTATTTAAAAAAACTGAACAAAAACGTTTGTGTTGTTTGTGTGTGTTTTTTATTTATTTAAAATTTTAACACGATGTCAACCGAAGTTAAAAAAAAGTATTCCAACGCAAGTTTATATTGAACGTAATCTTTCAATAGCTGTTATACCATAAATTTTAATGTAGGTAAGAGCTAAATTTATTTTACTTACGTTTAACTTAATCGCAAGACAGTGAAACTAATCAAAGCAAATATTTAAAATTAAAAACATATGACTTATCTGTAAAATTTAAGGACAACTTTGGGTGTAGATAACGTTTTTATCCATTAATAAACTAAGTAGAAGACTTCTTCTGGTTACAAAACCTACCTAAGAAAACTCTGGATTTATTTTTTTCTTAAACGATATTGTTTTTAAATCTGAAGTAAGAGTAGGTAAGTAGTGTGTTTAATTTTTGTAAATGATCAAATATCTTGACTTGGCAATGGCCAATAGCCTGGTGACTAAAAGCCTCGAATACCGTCTGTCGATATTTTTGTTACACGGTTGGATCAAAGGCCCGATACAGAAGGCAGTACTGCTCGTGAGGAAGTTCCTGTCTCTGCAACCCTAATCACTGGTAGCTTGAAGCCTGCTCCTGCCATTGGTGGACTACAATTTTGTATATATTTAAAAGTTTTCATATTTTATTTTTGTTTCACATAGCTTAGTCAAGAGTTTTTATATTTTCCTTCTAAGCCGACTGAAGGCGCCAAAGCGTATTCAGAAACTCCCGCCTATTGGTGTTGCAAGTTTATATCTACTGGTAGGAACCATAGACAAATAATCATTCCCCACAAAGTGATAACTTCTTACGGGAGGGAAAACCGCTTCGTTACGTAACGCGTTACGGCACGGCGCCAGTTTGTCTGGCTTCCCTTTCTCTTACGCATACGAAAATGGTAGGCAGGCTCCTCCTATCTCACTATAACCCACAATGCTAGTCGTATTTCCGACAGACGCTTCCCCCTTTCTCTACTCAGTGTTTAGTGTGCGATAGAAATTTACTGTTGACAGTGAGCATGTAACCTAAAGCTATCACCGCTTTTGAAAGTGATTATATAAAATAAGATCAAACAAGCAGAAGATTTAAGCTTTTCTCAAGTTAAACAATTTCAATATTTAATAGTTCAAGTTAGATTTGATTTATCACTTCTGTCGAGCGTCCCGAGAAGCACACGTTTTTTTTTATATTCAAATATTTAAAATGTATTTAAAATGAATAAAAATAATTTTATCCAAAAACTATTTTGCAACTACTTTTTTTCTTAAAGTAAGTAAGTACCAAAATAATTATGTTCAAACAGAATGCGGGGTAAAAAAGATGTTGTCATTATTTTAGCCAGATTTTGATAAAATTCAAGTTAGAAAAAAAAGTCGATAGCTGTGCGTACGTACTACTAATGTGGGGTCTATTCCAGTCTATACAGTTTGCACATCAGAAATTTTCATGACAATAGGCCGAATAGATGGTCTATTGTGTATAGATGTTAGCTAGTAGTTTTACCTAAGTAATTTTATTTCATTACAATTAATTGTTTCAGCCAAAATAAAAATCTAACGAAACCAAACATTGGTTAAGCAGTACATCCATTCTTAAATCACTGCATTTAATGAATTTTTGTCAAACAAGTAGACTAATTCTTAAACGTTAATTTTAAGAATTAAGTTACTTTTTTTGTGTAATTAAACATTCAAACTTTGAGCGCGCTTACTAAATGATAAAATAGTTGCCAATGAAAAAAGAAAAAATTGGGTTGGCACTTCTGAAATTCTACAGCGTATCAGATTCAGTTCCGTAAATAATACAAAGTTAAACATGTTTCAAAATCATTTTACCAGTTGAAAATTACTTACCCCCATGATAGAAACCAACTAATTACACTTAAATAATGTGGCAAAAGATGTTCACAGCAATTAGGTTTATACTAAATTTGCAATCATATAAAACAAAATATTTTAGCATGACAAAACAAAGCTGTCAAGCCAATGGGTTGTCAAAGTTGTCAATTGACGATTTGACTTTTGACAAATCGAATTTATTTAGTAGTAGTCAAAAGGAAAATGTTATCGGGTTTGTGATTAAAGTTCTCACATATTGCAATAGTATGAAAGTTTTTGGAAGTGATAACATGTTTACTCATGGAGATTATTGAGTGATAGTATTAATGGCCGATTTACCGAATGGCTGGGTTCAGCTGGTAAGTTCGATTGACCCTTCCTATTTATTTATCGGGATTCAATTCACTGTGTTTCGTAGTTGTTTGTGAGCCTGTATTGTCTTCCTTGAACTCTATAATTGGATAAATTGTTCAATTGAGCGGGCAAGGTACTCTATATTTGTTTTGAGAATCAAATGCAATCATTGTGTACTGTTGCACTATCTAGGCGTGTTTATAATGTAGTTAACGGATTTTTGAATCTATGGAAATGTATTATGTGGTCCCGTAGTTATCTGACTGTAACGTTTATATAAATTATTGCAACTAAATGATATCTTGTTATTGAAAACCCTTCAAGATTTGTATGAAAGTATATTAAAGTCTGTATATATTTTTTATCTTTCAGGTACCTTTCTGAAGGCTTCCAAGTAATAATTGAGAAGTCGTCAAAGGATGCAAAATGCTGTCTAAAAGATATTCAGTTGCGTTTCTTGTGCCCTGATGACCTAGAAGAGGTTAGTACTAATTAACACAACATCTGACATGACCAAAATAATGTTTGACCCTGTGATTTCATAGAGAATAACCAATTAAGGTCATAGTACTTTTGAGTGTATCCTGCTTATTAACTCTGTTGTTTAGGATTCATAGGCTATTAAAAGCATAAACTTAAAAATAAAGTAGTAAAACTAAGTGTGTTTTTAGAATAAACAAATTTATTAGTTGTGTCATTTATTTCATAGCTCAGTAGATGCAGGTAAAATGATATGATTTTAAAGCAAATACTGTTTTTCTTGTTGGTTAATTCATATGAGTAATATGCTTAGTGAATGATGAAAATAACTTGGATGACCAAGCAACATGAATCATTTGTTTGTCTCGCAAAATTATTGAAATGTCTTTAAATTTTAATGATGTGACTAAATGCTATAAACTTCATATACTACAGTCAGTGTTTGTGAATTTTAATTCAAGCTTGAAGGTCATACGCTTCATGACTTCGACTCATCTATTATAGGATTTGAACAATACATTATTACAGTTACTTACTGTGTTTTGGCTTTTGAGGTCACAGTTTTCTAATAACATTATTGTATGTCCATAATTCAGCTGCATGCAGAATTCTCACAACTAGTTTGAGGCACATATGTACTCACAATTTGTACATTTGCAGATATGTGTGTGCTGCCCCTTAGTTTGAAATTCGATACTTTTTATTTTACTCCCTAATACATAATCTTTGGTTTTACCATTTAACAGTAAACAGCATTCAAATCATTTTGACCCATGACGCAAGCAATTTATTGTTACCGTTTTTCAGGTAAGATCTCTCTGCAGAGATTGGTTTCCGATAGAATACCCTCAATCATGGTATGAGGACATTACTTCTTCAGAGAGGTTTTTTGCCCTAGCCGCAGTGCACAAAAGTGAGATTATAGGCCTTATTGTAGCTGAAATAAAGCCTTACTTGAAACTGAATGCTGAGGACCGAGGAATACTTTCAAGATGGTTCGCCTCAAAGGACACACTTGTTGCTTACATACTGTCTTTAGGTATATTTTTGTTATTTTTTTTGTAACTCCTTTTATAATGCATAACACAGTAGATCAGTAAACGGTAATGACTCGTAGTTCCTAACTCATTTAATAACAGTAAAGTAGAACTAATTGCATAAACATTAAGCGTAAATATAGTAGTTAGAAGTTCTAAAAAAATCTAACACCTTAAGTAGTATGTGTATATTTTTGTTAAGCTTGTAATCACATTAACAGTAAGTGGGATAATATGCTCTAAATATACAGGGTGTGACCCTGCCAACTGCAGAATCACACTATGTAGAATGTAGACTTATTTTATGTGTCCATTTCATATTATATAATTGTAAGAATTTTTATCAATGATCAGTGTGTAATTGTGTTGTATGTAACGCTCCAGGAGTGGCGCGCTCGTTCCGGCGCTCAGGCGTGGCGACGATGCTGCTGGACGTGCTCATCAACCACCTGGCGGGGACAGTGCCGCAGCCACCTCATGAGCACCGCGTCAAGGCGATATTCCTGCACGTACTCACCACAAACACAGAAGCTATACTTTTTTATGAACACAGAAGGTGAGTACAGTAGCTAGCTGTTTTTACTTTGTATTTTGAGACAGATAAAACCACATTTCTACGTGTATTTATTGTTTACGATTGTTTCAAGATTTAGCTATGATTACATGTATCTTTTGAATTTGATCTTATATTCTTAGTGCCATGGCCTGTGTTACAATAGGCCAAAGGTATTGTGTGATAAGGTTAATCACCACGTTCTATAAACAAGCTGATCAGGCTGGGTGCGCCTAACGCACTTAACAATCGTCGCTGATTGTCTTTTTAATGAAACTACTAAAAATCGATTCGCAAAGCTTAGTACAATTCCTTGTAGAATTCTTTTCTTTATTTTAACCGGACCATTTTTTTAAATGACTTTTCCGTTTTCGTTATGAGTACTGGATAACTGTACTAGTGTCCTTACAGTTGATGAATGTCATGATAACGCGTCAATTGACTTATATGACTGTTACATAAGGTCTATATTGTAACAACATGTAAAACACAATCTCTAATTTTAATCTACATTGAGAATCTGAAAAGAAATACGTACCTACATTTTGTGTTGACGTACAAATATTTCAAGGATAAAGGTGATAAAGTAATAATGTATCATTCTGATTAAACCTATATTCACCTTCCTTTACTGCCATGTCTCATAATCTTCGCCATATAAGCTTCTACTAGAATTCGGCCCCGTCAACTGAGTTAGCATTGGCCTTGCAAAGGTCCTTCAAAGGGCAGCTGGAAATTCACACATAATTATTACTGAAGTGGCACAAAACAGAGTAATCGATACTTAAATACATTTAATAATGCTTGTCGTTAGAAATCTCCTAAAATATCCCTTTACGAAGGTACTCCAACTATCTGCGTAGTTTAAGCCGTGGTAGCAATGAAAACAATAATAGTTTGTGAAAATGTAATGGTAGAACTTAACTTTATGCAAACTATGAAAAGACAAGAAAATGCCACAGCTTTACGATGTTTTTATTTTTCCATCATATTGTATGAAAATTAGATAACGATCCTTATGTATGTTATAATACAAATTAGAACAATTATCAAAAAACCTAGTCGGCGGAAACGTACCTTATCTAAAATTATCAGATTGTAGCTAAAATAAGTTATGTAATGGACTATTTCGAGTAGTCATGAAATTTGCCGAATCATTCAACGTTTTAATATACCAAAGTAAATGATACTGAATATAGGGTTTTTTGGGTCGGATATTTTTGCCATGAACCATGACTTTCCCTTTCAGTAAGCTTGCTTATTCGTTTTCTTGGTAGGTTGGAGGGTGTAAAGTATTAAAAGACTTATTTGCATTAATGTGCTAAGTACTTAACTGTAGTATTACTGTGCATATTTTGATTATAATGATTAACCAGTGGTATCGTAGAAGGATCGCATGCAATCGACCATTTACAGTTTCTCATCCTACAGGTACCTAACACATACACCGACTAAGGAAGGATATACCCACAGTTAATTCGTTTTCGGAAACTGCTATCCATTTGGTTTCCTTCATTAGTAAACACATAATTGCAAAAACATGAGTCTATTGGACTGATGTTTGAGTTAATTTATTTTATTCATGTTACAATAATCTATTATTCAATTTAATACAATTTGCAATTTCCTTCGTACAAACCGTAATGAAAATTGTACAAATCCATACTTACTAATATTATAAATGGAAAAGTGTGTTTTGTTTGTCCGTCTTTCACCGCAAAACGGAGCGACGAATTGACGTGATTTTTTATGTGGAGATAATTGAATGAATGGCGAGTGGCATACGCTACTTTTTATCTCTTTCTATCCCCCCACTTCCTAACGCGAACAAAGCCGCGGGCAAAAGCTAGTACTGAATAGTTTCAGTTCATTCTCACATATTATGAACTTTGAATACCTATTTAGCTCCCGTAGATAAATTCGGAATTAATACTGCAGCAAAATGTACTTTCTCAATTGAGCTCACCTTGTACATATATTGGTACATTCGGTACAGCATTCATGCATTCTTTGGCAGAGAGGTTCACAAGATTTCGCAAAGATAAATAAACAATTTGTACGTAGTAAATGGTTATTTCGTTGTTGCGTGTACCTTCGTTATCTCAAGTATAATATATCCTCATCATATATCAAGTACATATACTCTTTTCAAACGTTTCCGTTTTATCTATAAGTATGTTCGTATACATTTAATCTTATCTGATATATCTGTAGGTTATTTTTGCCTTGACCTGTATAGTTATGATGCTTGCAAATGTGAGGTTATGTAACTTGTCTACAGATATAATTTGTAAAATAAGATATTGTCATCCGGATATCTATCTACATACTATGCCTATTCGTCCCGAAGGGGTAGATGATGGATAGGTGCACACCTACCTACTATGAAACATCCTAATATTGACGTTTAAAAGTCATTGCCACTTTATTGGCATCCCAAACACCAGAAATTTGTTGATACATTGTTGATAAGAGGGGGTGTCAGTATCAACAGATTTCTGGCATTTTTCTATATCCATCTTTGAACCCGGAATAATCGCATAAAAGCCTCATTTGCGACCATCAGATCGTACATTACGAAGTTTGAATTAAAATACTAGTAACATGTTCCATTCGTAGATTTCGTCTGCACTCGTTTCTACCGTACTACTACTCGATCAAGGGGCGCTGTAAAGACGGGTTCACATACGTGTACTACGTGAACGGCGGGCACGCGCCGTGGGGGCTGGTGGACTACGTGAAGTGCGTGGCGCGCGCGGCGTGGCGCGGCGGCGGCCTGTACCCCTGGCTGTGGGGCAAGCTGCGCACGGCGCTCACCATCGCGTGGCACCGGTAGTGCGCACGTGCTCGCGCTGGCGCGGACGTGTTCACGCGCACGGTACAGACTTGAGTGTGATGGCTCCGCAACGAGCTCGTTCTTCAGTTCGTTAGTTCCGTCAGTGTTTGGATTGATTCCTATGTAAATACCTAGTCCAGAAAATTGTATTTGCGATTACGTGTACGTCTGGCATTTGTCTGCTACGTGGTTGTATGTGATGTGATACATCCGCAGGATTAATGTTCAGCAATACAGTAACTACTTCCCAGAACCTAATGATTCGCAATATTTTCGGTAATTTTTAATCTAGATTTACTTTGTCATTCTTCAAAGCATGTTTAACTGTGTTTGAATACGTCCGTCGAACAAAACCTAACTCACCCGATGATTTTCCTTAAATGTAACAGGAAAAGAACTGGCACTTTATAAAAGGAATTGTTATTATTTTTACTATTTTAGTTGTTAAGTTAAAATATTTTGCATTGTGTTTCTAACTCGACGCATTCCGTGAGATTTGTCTAATGATGAGAATTGGAAAACTTTATTAATTTGGTTTACAATTTTGCTACGTTGTCAGAAGATTCCAAAAAACGTAGAAGTGCAGTGTGTAAGCAGTGATTGGTCGAGAGAATGTATGAAATATCACTAAGTTATGGATTATTTATAGAGAGCACTGTTTTATGTTTTTATACATTGACGTGAAGCCAAATTTGATAAAAGTATTTTTGCACAACAATTAACGACACGATCGCTGTTCATATTTTTATATTATACGTATCTAGAATAAACGAAGGAACACCAAGCATGAACAAACTCGAACAAACATGGAATCCCAAGGGAGCGTCAATTTGGCTTCATATATTAAACTGACAAAGTTATTTGTGATATTTTATTACTCAAAGCTTTAAATTTAATAATTCATTGTATTTTCATATTATACAAACAAAGAATTGACACATTTTTTACACGAGAATATAATTTGGTTTAAATAGTTACGTTTGTTTGAGTATACTAAAGACGGCATCGAATGCTACAGTCTACAGAAATACAACAAATGTCACGTGCCATGATATACTGCCAAGATTACTAAAGTAAGGTGCCTGTGTGTTCAATGTAAGACATAATGTACGGATAAACAATAATATTGTAACAATAACATTATTATTTACGAGCAATACCCATCGGCTGTCGGGAGCAATGCGAACATACACGGAGAGATAGCCAATCAGGGCGAAACATATATCAGTCCATTCGTATTTGGTGCATTCAGATCACAGTAGCAATCACGGGACGAAGGCACGAGATACGTGTACACATGACTTGTGTACAAATGCACTGTCAATATGGCACAGTGTAGGCAAGCGTCTACTCGGTGCAGTCATGGTTATTACTTTTGATATTAACAGACCTTTGACATATTTGCGAGTCAGACGATACAGTACTACCAAGGTTATAACGTTGTAGAATGTCAATCATTCATTACAGTAAATAATTTTACTTCCCATAATGTATCATGCCGAGCTGTTATACGGGGGGACCCATTTTGAGTGCAAATACTTAAATGATGATTATAATGTGCCTTTCGATTTATTTTCTTGTTATATAAAACAGTGGTCTGAATACGTAATGATTTTTCTGATATATGTTTGTGACCCAGAGATTACGTCCATTATTAGCGCTTCTCAAGTGTACAATATACTACTCTAATACTACACAACACCATAGATACTTCTATAAGTTACTGTAAATTAAAAGGACTAGTAATTTATGTAAATAGTTTTTTATCGAATTATTATAAATAGGCATTGTACAGATTACGAATAAGACGAATTTACAATTAATATTATCAAAAGAAGGCTGTCGTATTGTTTATTTCTTATCCAAGTCTTGTGAAGTATTAAAGTAAAATATTTACAAGAGTGTTCAGTTTTTATATGAATAATCTTTTTCTATCATACAATTTATAAATGTGTGAAATTATAAAGCTGAACAATCTCTCCGATACATGGCATTGATTACAACAATTGACGTGTAAGCCTTAGAGTAGAGAGGCCTTTTCTCTCAATGCTTTTAATGAAATTTATACTGTCTAGCCGATAAATGGTTTTACTAAATTAGCTCTTCGTCAATCGTGTATATTTTGGGCACTTCAGAACAATTTATTTCTGCATTCAGTCTAACCAGTGTACGTAGTTTTATGAATGTACTCACAAGAACCAAAGTATTTTAATATCTTAGTTTTGTTATCACTCACATACTCGGATGTTTTATTCTTTTTTAATTAAGTATTAATACAATTAATGTTTATCGTTAATGTAAAAATTGAGTATTATTAATTTGGACCATTTTTAAATTATTTGTATAAATTCCAAAAGCAGTCATGATAGTTGATTACGTTTTGTAATTTGTGATATAATAATATGTCGTCATTAAACGATTGTTTCGAATTATTTTCTAAAGTTTTGCAAAATTGTAATAATAAGGTCGACATTGTGTGTTAAATTGTCCTTTTTCTATAATATAGCACGTTCCTAATGTTAAATGGAAATTTTACGTTATAATTCTATGTTTAATACTCTAAAATAGGAAAAGATTTTAGCTTCCAAATAAATATCATTGTTGACTAAATTGTAGTTTTATTTGCATTCCCAATACTAGCTAGAATACGCGTTAAAGGTAATAATAAGAGAAACAACCCAGAACAATTTCAGAAAATGTTTAATTTTAATAATTGCTTCATTTTTCATCAACTATGCTGTACAAACTATATCGCTTATATTAGAATTAGCAATTAATAATTGCACGTAAAAAAACTTAACAAATAGGTTTCTTCAACTTTTCGATTGGAATGAACGATTATTACAATAAGTAATATTTTTTTACAATATTTATAACTCTACAAAATGAAAATCTATTCAACAAGCAGTCACAATCGCCCAATGATATGTTAAAATTATTTGTATATAATTTTAATGTTATTGCATTCTAAGTATTAAATTCGCGTCGTGTGTGGGGCGGGGCGAGTGCCATGTCGCGTGTGTCCGCCAGGGGCGCGCGTGTCGCGGCCCATCCGTCGCGGCAAGCAAGAAGCGCCCTCTACACACTACGTGACTAAGTTGTCTCTCTCAGTGGCGCCGCCCTTGTGGTTCTGGCCCTTGAAGTCTTTCAATCTAATTGGCGAAGATTCGCTGCCGGAATCGCCCTGAAACATCATCATGATCAGCATCAGTATGTAAACGTTGATTACATGTACACGGATCTCATAATGATCACTGCATTGGATGGGAATACGGTGTATTAATAAGTGACCGTCATTACTGCCTACCCTCTTCCCATTTCACAATACTGGGGTCTGGCCAGTTATTTCAAACTACGCAGAGTACTGTAGCCAAATGAGAAACTAACGGTTAATCATATAATCATCATAGCGAATACGGATAGTAATGGTAAGTTGTGTGAACTGCATCTCTATTATTGCCCTTTTCGCCGGAATAGCGTTAGATGTTATGGTATGTAGTAGATACACTTACGTTAGCACCAAGTGAGGTGGTCTCTTGGAGTAGCAGCTCGCTGTCGGTGCCTCGGGCTTCCTTGTTCTTGAGGATGGAGCGCGAGCGAGAGTCGCCCTCTAGCGGCCAGCCGCCGCCGCGTTTGTTGCCGTTCTTACCTATTCATATTTACACAAAATATTGAAGATCCTTGTATGTTCTCTTTTCTTTTCGTGCCCTTTGTTGAATCATGTCATTAGGGTCCGACTCCGAATCTGCGGATTGATGCTGTACTTACATAGGTAAGTATAGCATCCGGTCCAAGAGGGGATTTATGTGTTGTAAGTATAGACTTACAACCCCTTACATAAACCCCCTTTTTACTAGAACATCACACTTACTTCCTTCAATGAGCATTGTATTTGACATTATCACGCAGTATGTCAATAGTCGAGTTGACTAGTTTTAAAGGCGGCAATCTGTTCTTTTGGTTGGCTACAAAGATCATTCAGAATTGGTATTAAGCTGGCACAGGCGCAGTTAGAATAGGGTAGTGTCCTTAAAAAATCTGATTGGTCCGATAGTTGGATCTCTCAAAAATACTGGCCACGTATTTTTTCATTTGTCACGTATACCAAAAATGACGACGATATAGTGCGTTGAAATTGCGCGTGACGTCCCGCCGTGCTACACTTTTAACGTAACTGTGACGTCACAATCCCCTTCTCATTCATCGTCAGTTTTTATTGATTTGAGTAGGCTAAAAATACGTGTCCAATACTTTTTGGTAATCTTACTGACGGACTAATTAGACTTACCTAATATATTTTTACCTAGGACACATCCCTATTGTCACGGGCCGTTAGTTTCTATCAGAAGGTAAGCATGTTTTACTAAACATATTCAATGGCGTGTCCAGCATCGGCCGCCGTGCTGTCTCCGTACTCTTCGCCCTAAACTTATTTGTGTTACTTATGTTACTACATTGTAATAAAACCACACTTCAAACTTTTCGTTATTAAGTTGGTGATACAGCACAAATGATGGGTTGAAGCTCCTCATCTACCACCATATACCAATTTATGGTGATTTCCTACCTATACCCAAATGTCCTTTTAATTAGGAGCTTTTAATAAAATCGAGTCTGTGATGGTGTCGGTCAAGTGAACAGCGCAAGCAAAACCAGCACTTCCGTAAGTTTGCTAAGTTCATAATTGTCATGGAGTTATGTTTCCTCGTTTGTAGAGTCGTACAGACTTCTTGCTATCTGCATTTTTAATAGAAGCCTTAAACGATCTAAGAGCTCTTACTCGTAACCAGACTAACTTGGCAATGGAAAGGGAGCTCCTTTGTCGACATTTATCTTATATATGTGGTGAGGTATCCTAAGGAACCCAAGGTTACGTCAGCACAGTGCTTGCATTCTCACTATGGAACCCGTCCTGCTGCCATTTCCACTAGGCTGCAAAGCGTTTTAAGTTTTATAAGTTTACTTATAGGTGGTAGGTACGTATTTGAAATGGACGAACCAAAAAGGATGTGATGATTAATGATCCTCGTAGCTATCCCTCTCGGCGGCTTCCTCTCTTCCTCCGACCAGTCCTGTGGGACAAACGATCATGTTCGCGTTACCCACATGACCATTAAAATAAGCATCATTAAAACATGAAGGCAGTCTAAAAACTCATGCAGTTAGAACACATTGAAGTAGTAGTCAAAATGTGTCTACATCATGCAATCACGACGACGGACAAGGCTGGGAAGACGAGGACATTCGGACACACGACCGAACCATTTGTCACAAGCTGTGTGTGTGTGTGTGTAGTCGGTGAGCGGCGCTGCGGGTCACCATTGCTCACCTGTTGGAACCGGGCCTTTCTGTGTTTGGGCTTGGCGTCGTCGGCAGTTGGCTCGTCCAGCGGCTGCGGCAGGCTGGTCCGCGACGCGTCCAGCGGCCGCGCGCCCGCCACTGTCGTCGCACACGCCACCGGCGTGACTGCCGCGCCCGCTAGGCTGGCACGCGAGCCTCGCGGCGACTCTTCGCCCTGAGAACCTTTGGCACACAACACGCTTCCATCCCCAGATGCACTCCTGCGCACTCCATTAAAGTCAGCGTTCACCCCGCCCCCACCCCCACCCGCACCGCTACCGCCGCTACGGTCCAGAGGATTCACATACAAGTTTGATGAGTCGTTCTCGCATGCGATGTCGCCCTCTGAAGGAAAAGGGTGCGTAAGGCATGATGCAAATGTATCTGTAACGTAAGACATAATACGTACATGGAGCCGCACATGACCACATACGGCGTATGCTGCTCTTATACACATATCATACAATACGCATGGTTAGAGTACAGTGGATACATGTGTGTGCCGAAAGGACTTCGTCATTACAACAGTGATCGAATGAGGACAAGATAGTGACAAATAATTGATCTGATTCTACGTCTACGGGTTGATTGCACATATAAAATACATTAAAAACAAAACTAATTATATTTTTAATTAAATAAGACAGTATGAACATTAACAAGTCTTGTAAACAACAGGTAACTGAAAACATTGAGCGGTACAATAAAGAGTAATAGGTATACGCTTTAGGAAATGCTTTTCTTTTTAATGTTCTGTTGTTTACAATATAGGCAGATTATGTTAAAATTGCGTATGTATATGTACCTGGGCTGTCGAGGCTGTTGGGCGTCGCCTCGGGCAGCGCCTTGGGCGCGGGGTGCCGCTGCAGACAAGCCAGCTCCACGCACACCGGCTGCCGCAAGTCTGACGTCGACATCGGCATCAGCTGCTCCGCGTCAATGAACTCCTTATAACCCTACACCAAAGTGTTAAACGCACTATTAACACCGATATGAAGAAAACCGGAGCTCGGAGTCTGGAATTGTGCTCAGTTGATGACATTAGACTGGCCCTCATATTACATGGGAGTTATCATAACTGCCGAAATGTGGGTGCACTATGGGTACACCGCTACATAGCCCTTCGTGGTGTGTTTGTGTGATATGCTTCCCGTTCTCACGTTTCTGAACGTTTACACAAAGTTTCAGTGGGTACCTATTGCTTGTGTTCTAGGACCAAGATTTTATGCATATTTGAGTTTTAAGGATAGAAGATTTTTTATCAAAATTAGATAAGTTATTTGAAATTACAATACTAAATTTGACAAAAATTACCTTCAAGTGTCCTATGTTAATAAAATGATTAGCTGCAAACATTTAAACCGAAAGAAACAAATAACAAAACCAGCGGATGGGTAGTTAATAATTATAACAATAATCTAAAATAATAAGTAAGTAAATACTTACAGGTTAATGCTAAATGGAAATATTGTTATTAGTAAAGTAGGTATTACATACATCAAATAATAATAAAATAATCCCATAAGTAGATAATTAATAATGAGGCGTCTACAAAATCATGAATGCGTTAGTATCTTAGTACCTTGAACGTGCAAAAACAACATTCAAACTCAGAAGGCAGCTGATCCAAGTCAAGCTGTTTGTCAGCCATCTTCTTTTCCTAGAAAAAGAGAAATCATTAGTAACTAGTTATTCTCGACCTGGCCTTCGGTTAGAGAATAAGTAGAGAGTCAGTTCAAACCGTCAACGAAGTATTGTTTCGCTTTAAAGAAATTAATCAGAAAAGCAATCGTTGATCGCCAACGGTTCATGGAAGCTCAAATCTGTGATGCGTTTTAAATTTGGCTTTGACAAACAGGCAACTATGAGAGTTCTACAATGGTTAATTATTTGGCAACGAGTGTTAGCAAAGATGTAAACATAGCTTACTGGTGTAGGTTCAGGATTTATGAGCAAGCGTTTCTCCGGCGAGCCGAGCCCCTCGTTCGAGTAACGACGCTCTTTCTGAGGGCTGCTCTGAAACTTTTACCTACAGTGTTAGCGAAAGCTTATTGCTGCAATGTGACTACAGCTTCAAAAGGGTCCGTCCAAAGCTTCAAGCGAAAGTAATTAAGAATATTGACTGTTCCCCAGTTCCCTCCACTAGCGCACTGCTGATATCTGCTGAAGCAAAAACAGATTGTGTCATTCAATGACTAGTAATATTAATTGGTAATAAAAATAATTACTACTTATAGGCTTGTTGGAACTCACCCTAAGATAGCCAAGATGATTGTTGGACGTACCCATACGTTTCTGAGCAAGTGTTATTACCTGGTTTGGGTCAGTACTCTGAGGCAGCGTATTGGTGATGGAGTGTTCGTACTGTTTGTAGCAGCCGGTGGTGGCCGGGGCCTCGCCCTCCAGGCTAGTGGCGTCCGCCTGCGACAAGTTGTGTCCTGAAGACACATACCACTGTGAGTAGCGACGTATTCCATATGTTCCACTATTGTCCCCGTGTATATTTAATTTATTTATTAATACTATGAAGGATCATTTAGAACATGACAAAAATAACGTAACGGCGTGAACTACACAACACACATTCCACACGAACAGTACAGTACACAGAATCCAGCGTCCTCCGGATACACACATCAGACAGTCCACAGCAGAGGAATGTTAGTACTAAGAAGCGTTAGGCTTACGCTGACAATGTAATCGACCTTAGATTATAGTCTTCGTCGCACATCGCTAGCTACACGCGACGCCGCTCGACCCCGAGTAACAGACATAATATAAAGGGGTCGAGCGTGACCACTGTGACAGTGGCAAGATGCTCATCTGGCGTCGTCTCTTGCCTCAATGAGGACGCACTTGTCACCTGAAGACAAGGAATAAAACTCTCTGAGTGCACCTCGCCGCAACCAACGAGTGAACATAGCTGTAGCTGCGATGTATCGTGAACTGTTTGGTTTGATTTCAAGATGTCTGCGAGTCCGGAGAGCTATATCGATGCGACGTGCACACATTCAACATTCATTGCATCCAATAAACACAGACACTGTTTGAGCACGAAAGGCATGCGTGCACAGTGATAGATAGAGTTAACGTGCATTCCGAGCGAGACATATGACATGAACAAGCGGCAAAGCGAGTGGCCTACGGCATACTGACCTGTGTCCACGATGACGTCGATGAGGTCCATGCTCTTGGCGAAGGCGTCGCGCAAGTTAATATGGTGGAAGGAAACGATGGAGCCCTCGCGCTTGGCGCGTTCCAGCGCCTCTCGTCGCTTGAGCGCCTTTTCGCGCCGCATCTGATTCTTGTAAAACTCGGCGAAATTGTTGACGATAATTGGGATGGGTAACGCAATTACCAACACGCCGCAGATACAGCAAACTGAGCCGATGACCTTGCCCAACGGGGTCGTGGGGTAAATGTCACCGTATCCGACTGTGGTCATGGTGATGCCGGCCCACCAAAACGTTTCCGGAATCGAAATAAATTTAGTTCCTGGCTCTTCTTTTTCAGCGAAGTAGGCCAACGAGGAGAATATGAGTACTCCCATCGCAAGGAACAACATGAGCAATCCGAGCTCCTTATAGGAGTTTCTGAGCGTGAACCCGAGTGACTGTAGCCCGGTGGAGTGCCGGGCGAGTTTGAGGATTCGCAATATTCGCATAATACGGAAAATTTGCACAACACGCCGCACGTCTTGAAACTGATCAGTGGCGTTCTTATTTGTTTCGAGCAGGAAGAGAGATACAAAGTAAGGCAATATAGCCAGTAAGTCTATCACGTTCAGTCCACCCTTGAAGAACTTCCATTTATCCGGCGAAGCACTGAACCGCAGCACGTACTCGAGCGTGAACCACGTGATGCACACCGCCTCGACCATGGCCAGCTGTGGGTTATCCATGGGCGCGCCCTTGTCGTCGTACACTTGCATCTGGGGTATCGTGTTGAGAGTGAGCCCTATCGTGGACAGCACGATGAAGAGGATCGAGATGACCGCGATCACCTGCAAGCATGCACCAGTGAGCGGCGAGCGGCGGGTCTCGGGGACCTGCACTCGCCGCCACCGCGCTGCCACACTGTGCAACTAAGCCTCGGTACCTAGTGATATGCCACATGTGTCAGATCGGTCAGTAATAATGCCAGTGTTTATACAGAACTACTCTTCCTACATGTTTGTACATCGGTAGTATACTACTTAAATATTCGTAAGATATGTCATTAGGTATGTATTTACAGACAAACGGTAAAAGCCAATATTGTATGTAACAAATGTCTTAATAGTAATCTTAAATTTTGGTGTAGAAATAACATCTATTCGTGTGACTTTGTTAGTAGTGTTGTGTGGTTTCGGTGTAGAAAAGTAGGTAATTTATATTAAAATGTGTGGGTGAACGGACGCGCGTCCGAGTTCGAACTATGTATGTGCGCCTAGAGCAGGAGGCGGAACGAAGCAGACGCTCGTCCGTCCATTGCCCGCATCGCTCGGTTAGTCGGATCAGTATCACGAAGCGGAAGCGCTGGTGGAGTAGGTAGGTAGAGCGGGAGGCGAGCGGGATCTGGGAGCGGACAGGCGGGGGAGGGGGGGGACGCCGGCTGGCGGCGCCACGCCGTGGTGGGAGGCGGCGCGGGCGCAGCGTGGCGCCCGCTGGACCCCCAGGGGGGCCTGCGTCCAGCGGGCGCCGGCGCAGTCCCGTGCCACCCCGCACGCCGGCTACTGTGCGCCGCCCCAGCGGCGGCTGGTAACATTGCGTAAGCCCATCCCATCTTTGCAACTTTGCGACAACAATTAAGCTTTGTTTTTATTAAGTTCCCTTTCGGGAACTTTCGACGTGGCTGTGAACATTGATAAAATTTACTGTAATAAAACATTATTTACAATCCTGAAGATTGCCGTGAATTGGAACCATTGACTTGATAGTCGGTAAGCATAAAACAGGTATTATTTGCAGTTTTGAAAGAAGTGACTTAACAGTAGATGCCCATTGACTCAGAAGTAAATAAAAAAATTAGTTTTTATAAAACCTTATCTTTGCACCAACTAACAAATACATAGAGTTTAAAACTCCTTTACAAACCGTTAGTTAATTAATTATGACCGACGCAACCGGACGGCCCTCTGTAGACCACAACACAAATGTCTGCATGATCAGTGTTCTCACAAAAGTTAGCACAAAACAATCATTGGTGCTGCAGGTGAATCCGAATCTTGTGTTGTAGAATACTGTGTGTTATATCTCAACAACAAAAACGATTTTCATAAGTTTGTTTACAAAATGTAACAAGGCGTAGAATTATAGTTATACAATAATAAATAAACAATTAAATACATACTCGAAAATGTACTTAATATTACATAAATAAATAAGTATGCAATGCACTTAAGCAGTGTTTGCTGAACTTTCGTGTGAAATATCGTAGATAGAAAGAACAAAGAGGTTAAAATTTATTAACTTGCAAATACGTATTATAAAAATTAAAGTAAAGAAATATGTAAAACTATATTAATTTTGTACTTACATACGCATAAGGTAGGCACCGCTGTTGT
Organism: Phlogophora meticulosa; assembly: GCA_905147745.2. Taxonomy (NCBI): domain Eukaryota; kingdom Metazoa; phylum Arthropoda; class Insecta; order Lepidoptera; family Noctuidae; genus Phlogophora; species Phlogophora meticulosa. The sequence goes on along the minus strand of LR990533.1, from coordinate 10,240,901 downwards.
CGAAATATTTTATAAAAAGTAGAATAGTAACGCTACGAAGTAAGCTGGAAGGTGCTCAAACAAAACAATATGTAACACAACACCATATCGATTCGACAAAAGCGACCAAAGGTTACGATCACAAACAGGATACAACATTCACATGGAACACAACACCACATTCCATTAAACGACAACAAACAAACTGACTGCGGCACTGAAGGAGGAGCCAGCGATAGATGTTATTCATGCACCACAACACAACACATAGAAATATAAACTCATATACCAAGCTTGTTTCCTAAATGCATGTGTTCATGAAAGCTTAGTATTAAAAGTGTCAAATCCTTCAGATATTGTGTAGCAAAGTGAAACGTGTACGGATTACGAAACAAGCCTTTTATGTACATTTAGGAAGTATGTTTTGGATACCAGTATATACGTTAAGTATTTCATATTTGTATGTGTAAACAGGAAGTCTTACAGTGGCGGAATGAAAGTAGATATTACATACAGAATGTTCAAGTTTATGGATGTACACAACACAGTATTTAGTGAGTGTGCTTACAGTGCTTAGTGTACCTATACTTAGGTGAATAGTATTATTTCAAAGGTGTCTTATGTTATGTTTAAAGTTGTACAAAAAAAACTACTTCTGCAAATCTACCAGTAACAGTACAAATCTTGTGCACATGGACATTTCAAGAGCCTTACTCAAAACTTACAATTCACAAAAGCAGCTATCTAAAAACTTAACTAGATTTAGAAAAAAATCTATAACCCTTTAGTACCCTTACACTAAACTATCCTCGGCAGCTTTGCTAGAGTGGCAGGGTTAATAATATCGGTAACTTGTTATTATTTTGGTTGAATACGTCGCAATACGTTACCCTGGCTGCGATACTGGTGGTCGGTTTCTCGAGGAGGTCCCAAAGCCACTTCTGGTACTGAGCACATGTGCCCTGACCGAACTCCTCTTCCTCCCGCTGTCGCAAGCTCTCGGCTTCCTTCCTCATCTCTTCGTGCACGTGCTCCTTGCGTTGGTGGTACTTGTGCTGACAACACGACTCCAGGTACAGTTCGTCCACGCCCCAATACTCGAGATCGTCGCTAAACGCCAACACACACATTTCATCAACTAAATGTAACTTTCCAGTCCGATAAAAATTGAGTATTGAACTGAAGCTCTTCGGGTGCCTGGAAAAATTAAAGAGCTTTGTTGTATACGAGTTCTGGGTGAACCGCATATCGCATATAGATATGACAATTATCAAGCTCGATAAAAAATAGAAGCCCAACTGAACGTTAAAAGTTAAAATAATCTAAATAACTGCAGCGTGGTTGTGAAAGACATTCCCTTTGAAAAATAACTAATGTTTCTTCATCAGGAAACAATAATCGTCTTAAAATAGAGTAATAAACCCTGAGGATTGGACAACATTATGAAGAACAAAAACAGCGCACCTATCGAAAAAATACTCGTTGTCTTGTAACGAGTAGTCGTCGCATAGTTCCGTGATAGCTTCGTGCGTGTTGCAGTCTCTCAGGCGGCCGAGCCGGGTGTGCGGCAGGCGCTCGAGCGTGCGCCATAGCACCTCGTGGCGTACACCACCTACGTTGATTATCACTCTCTTGCTCAGCGCCTTTGCGCGGAGCATCATAAACGGCTCCGGTGGTAGCGACGACATCGACCTGCAAGTAGTAGTTGACGGTTTGAGTAATCAATGTTGTGGTGAAGTGTTTTGACTGCCTATAGTGTAGTGCCTGCCTGCCCTCGTGGGAATCAGTAGAATCAGCGAGTTCATAGGTAGAAGAGTTCAAGACGAAACTGCACAAAAAAAACAGTCAAAAGAAATGTTGAACAAATGAATAAAGGACCACTCTAACTATAATAGGGTTGGCATTCAGACGGAATTCCCCGAACGCGTCCGGAAAATCAATCGGAGGCGTGGGAACTGCAACGGATCGGTATTTTGCATGGCTGGGAATATAACGTTACGCTCCGCGCGCGACGACCGATTTCTTGGAGAATTTAAAAGATTGAAATTTTTGAACGTGTACCAGGAATTTTATCTCATTGAATTTAACTTCGTAACCTAGCCTAGACTCATTTCCGTGAACGTGTGGTGGGGCCTTCCACGAGGGAAATGCGCTACACCGTCTCCCAAGTGTACACTATAAATTGGAATGTATTTTATCCTGTGGAAAGCAGGGTATGGTCGGCGGTCTAATACGAGTAGGCTTTCGACTTACAGATTAACCAACTCTTAGGGACTCGGTAGTGATGTGCAGCAGTCCTTGTGAAATTAAATAACATCATATCAAATAAAATATTACTTATTTCACATTTAGCCATATAATATATCACTACAAACATTTAAGTTGATCGTTTCTCTTAGTACCTACCAATATTTCCTGCCTGTCGTTGACAACTAGAAACGGCTTCTTAGCGTATCATTTAACAATAGAAAGTACCTGGAGTGCGTCCGCTGGAGCACGGCATTGCCGGCGGGCGCGGGCGCGGGCGCCGGCGCCGGCGCCAGCCCGCGGTCGAGCGGCGCATCTTGCGCGGGCGCCGCGAAGCCCATGGGCGCGCGCGGGGGCGAGTCGCCCACGTGCCAGCGCGCGGCGCCGCGGCCCGCCCCCTCGCCCCCCATTCCCGCTAGCTCATGGCGCCAGGCGCCGTCGCCTCATCGGCTCCGAACACTGTGCATGTGCTCCAGGAATCTGAAAATAAAAACATTTACCAGTTTTATTAAAATTCTGTAACTTTTAGTTAACAGTAGTATTTATTTATTTTAGTAAGTCTCTTTTTAGGCATTTAAAACCAAATTACTCGTAAAAACCAACTGCAGAACCTAAGTAGATACCCAAAAATCATAACGTTTTTTTTGTATGTATGACACCAGACACGGCTGAATTGCCTTTACCAACAACAAAGAAAAATCAAAGATGACCCCAACAGTTTCAAGAGTGAACCTTCACTTCAAAAGCTACCTACGTCCTACAGGCAGTGATTATCCACCGCGAATTCTCTACGCCGTAGGCTTCGTAGTAGCAATAGCGTAGGTCTCGACGTAGCAACGGCGCGGCGTAAGCTTCGATGAAGTAACATCGTAGGCCCCAATGTAGCTCGGACCAAAAAGATTTATGTTATTATTTATTTAATATCTACTTTAGGCCCCAAATCTACACAATCAATCTTTGAGTGCACCTTAGTGTCATTAAAATGTGAACATTATAAATATGAAGACCGATGCTGCTATAATACAATTGAACGTTTGAGGAATTTCAAAATTGGCCAATGTTCGATAAAACGAACATTAAAAGCTTAGGCAGTATGAAAGGAAAATACGGTTTATACCCTTCATATATCCGGGATACAATACGTAAATCGGTAAGGGCGGCTAAGCCGACACAAACTACATTGTGTACCGGCTACAGTCACTTATGTCGAGCCGTCGAGCGGTGAACAACATCCCTTTCAAATTCACTCCTTTGACCTCTCCGTAATTATTTTTTGTAAATCCTGTCCCAACCGGTCAGCCCTTTCATGTGCTCAATATGTATTTGAATGATTTGTATCCAATATCAGCTTATAATAAATTATTTTATAGCAACAATTTTATTTTTACTGGTACTGAAAGGATGCCTCTGCCTACCCCTTTGGGGACTACAGGCGTGATATTATGATGAATTTTATATTTGTAATTCACGGCACTGCCAGAAAGGAAACTGATAAGAATTAAGTAGGTACATTTGTTATCCGGTTTACAAATCTCTTCTATAAATCCTTAGGAGTTCCCCAAATCAACGTAGGTTTATTGGATACATAAATAACAAGAATAATTTTGGATTTATAAACAATTGCTTTCGAGGTGTGAAAATACTATAAGTATCTAACTGGTACACACAGAATAGCTGAATATCTTTTCTCTTTTTCTATCTAGTCTATCAAAAGACAGTCTGTAAGAGATCGTTTTTAGCGACAGTTGTAGTTTTTTTTGTAGTTGCTTTAAAAAAAATATATTTGTAAGTTTTTATTGTGTACATCATCATGCTCCTACCCTTATTCTAATGTATTTGTTTAAAATAAAGATTATTCCATACTGTTATATAAAATTTAAAGCTTCTGTATTTCTACTAAGTTACGTGGCAAGCCTCGTGGCTTCGGCGTCGTATCGTTATGAAAGCCACTCACTCACAAACGTTGATGGATTGCTTCCGTAGACCCCACGGTCAATGTTGTAAAGTAAACAAAAGGCCCAGTTCGAGTGTTCGGACCCTAATGATATACGTTCGCCTAGTGCTGATGATGTAAGCTGGTTTTCTGATGAACATGTATGGTTGTTCTATAAACTTAAACACGGAAGAGCTTTTTCAAGCTAAGTGTGTTTTGCTGTTTCTTCTCAGGGTTAGACGGATAGAAAACATAAAAATATTGACGTATTTAATTAAAGAATCCAAAACGAGTATTTCGGTCTACAGCAAAAACAAGAATAATCTACATTGTACTTATGTTGTCACAATGTCAAAAATAATCAACCAAATATTATTTATAGGTTTAAACAGAGGCTCAAACCTTTATATCAAAACTAATATCGCCGACATTGCCCAAATCAAAAGAACCATTCTAAAAGCTCGTAGAAAGGTCTCGCGAATAACAAAAGGTTATTCACCCCGAAAGCGGTATTACAAGTTCAGCCAACTGATGCTAATTTATATGATATCTTTTGATAGAGGTTTGCTATCGCTCACAATGTATTTTCATAAATAGTAAAAACTAAAGTTTAATACTCTTTACTGAAACAAAATAAAAGCAAAAGTTCGTGTTAACGATTTTATTACGAAAACGAAAAAGCTGAATCTTTTGTTGGAAAAAAATGTACAAATAAAAATGAAACAGCGTTATAAAACTGTCAACTCACAATACGGCACGAACTACTATTCAACTAAGGCGCTACTGTTAAATATTAATACGTGGCAGTCCAGCCGCATCGATCGGCTGTAAGTTTACGGTAGCTATTTCTTGAAACAGCACGACTGTGGTCGAACAGAATACGTCAGCACATACTGAAACAAATACTTAGCAACTTGTAATTCATACTCAATTTAATCACATAGATTGAAGTGAAATACGTAAATAGTTACATTCATTTTGTTATCTAAATACCTACATTCTCTTTGCAGATTTAGAGCAATTATGAATGTTTGCGTTAGTATTTCAATTAAAATACACCTACGTAATGTAGATAGATGCTCGTAATAGAACACAGAAATAATATTTCATTTCATTCACCTAAACATATGGGATGGTATGACGACACTAAAAGCTCAACAAGTTTTCATAACACCTGTCACCGCGTAACATACTCATTCGTTATAAATAATGAACAATACAAAAGTTGTATGTACAAAATACAATTTTGCAGAAAAAAAAACAATTTAAAAAATAAAAATATCTCAAATAAAAACTTCGTTCTAATATCCCGATGTTTGAAAAACAAAAACAGAAATCGTTACACATAACAGGGGGCAGGCGTAGGATAAACAAGTTGAAGCCTGACTTACTAATCAATCGGAGCCGACATAAAACTACCGAAGTAAAATAAATAAAAGGCGGGCCGGTATATATTTGCTGGAGACTCCGAGACTATTGAGAGTCGGTGGATGGTCAGCAATCGATTACTGGCTTGCGTGGCGCGCCCCGCGACCCGAGCTTATCAAGCCTTCCGACCGACCCTAATCTAATAATAGACATCATGGTAACGTCCTCGACTCAACCTTTATTTTTCTACCCTTTGTTTGCATTCTAGTTTAGAAAACATTGATATAAATTACGGTCATCAATATCGTAGGGCTTGGGTATGTACTATAATATGTAGTTGTAGGTATAGATGTTAGCTTGATTCAGTTCAAAATATGCATCAAATTAAAACTGCAAACATTTTCTTTGAAAGTTTGTAATTGCAATAAAGTCTGGAACTATAAACCTGGTAATAAAACTGAAACACAGTATGCGAACTGCAAAACATTTATAAAATTTTTGCTATTTAAAGTAATGCTTCCGTTTCCGCTCTTTCCGTAGGAACTGAAAGAGGAAAATAGGTAACCTAGTTTAAGGTTCGCTTAATAACGTTACGTAGCTGCCGCCCGTACATTATTGTAGCTTTTTAACACATTTAGAGGATCGTTTATGCTGCGTTTACGCTGGAATAATCACAGCTATTGCAAAAACAAACTGCGCGAGTCTTATGTTTCAAATTCATTATGTAGGAAGCTATTTGGAAATCGCAGTGGATCCCACGTAGTAGTATCAAAAAGGTACCATGAGTAGCCTGAAACCATCGTATATAACAAACCACTGACGAAAATGCTCGTAAAATAGATAAATAAATAAATAAATAAATATTGCTGGACAATCCACACAGCATCATCTAGCCCCAAGCTAAGCAGAGCTTGTGTTATGGGTACTAGATGACTGATATACTTAATACAGTACATTACATAGATAGATATTTTTATTATATATATAGAAAATACCCAGAACACCCGGTACAAATATTTGTAGATCGTACAAACATTTGTCCCAAGGCGGGAATCGAACCCGCAACCTCTTGCGTCGCAGGCGGACCTTCGCCCGCCGCGCCACATCGGTCGTCAGATGAGTTACTAACAGTCTGGCAGTAAGAACTACTATTAGGACGACACGGTTGGCGCAGTACCTACTGCGCAGTGTGTCGCGGGTTGGATTCCCGCACGGAACAAATATTTGTATGGCCTACAGGTAGTTTTTTCGGGACTACCCCGTTTGTGCATGTGAGTTAAAATTATTGTAGACGCACCCACAATACAGGAGAAATGTGTTCTTTTTAAAAAGGAAATTAAACATGCATGCGCAGATTACTGATCCTTAAGTGGTGGATAAACGTGAAGTGCTTTTAATATTATGTAGGCCATTTCATCCCGTTCTTACATTGTACGAAACACACATACACCACATATAGAAGGATCGCACTAAGAGATAGTACGGTTGGCGCAGAGGCTGAGCGATTGACTACTGCCCTGCGTGTAGTGGGTTGGATTCCCGCACGGAACAAATATTTGTATGACCTAAAGGTAGTTGTTCTGGGTCTAGCTGTTTGTGTATGTGAGTTTGAATGTTTGGAAACGCACCCACGATACAGGAGACCTCCCAAGAGTGGGGCAACGTTTTTTTTAAAAATAACAAAAAAAAACAGAACTAGTACTTATAAGTAATATTAATTGTATGCAACTGCCAGTATTTTTCATGAATCAACATTTAACACAATTTTCAGAAACGAGACGAATCTTACTAGTACTGAATAATGATTCAAATCCCACAAATTTTACAATAAATAATTGTAAGTTTTGTACATGGAACTTATTATAATATTAGAACATTTAAAAATACACTTTTGGTGGTACAGTTGGTAAGTCAACATTTACTTTAACTATTTTTACGTCACTTTTTGTTTTAATCAAAAAAGGTTAAATCAGCGTAGGCCTAGTGTGCCTAAGCTATGATGTACAAATTTATATTCTTTGTGATATGTCAAAATGACCTCACGAAGTCACAATGTCATTTCTACAATACATAGTACAATCAAATAAAACGAGGACGTACTTAAATGTGTGCTCATGTCATCGCCATCACCCCCTTGTCCTTATCCCAATTTATTTGGCGTCGGCGCAGTACATATGCCTTCTTCATATTCATACATTTCTATTTGCTGGCATCTCAATAGTCACCTCCTTCCGAGCCATATGATCATTCACACAATCCATCCATCGTTTCTTTGGTGTTCTTGTACTATCGTGACACTCCAAATACTCAACATTTTCCTCACCACATGATACTCATTTCTCCGCATCACATGCAATGACAACCGATTTCCACACTAGTTCTCGGTCACCGGCGCCACTTCCAGGCTTCCTGTATGTGATCATGTCATGTCCAGTTATTCAAATTTCTTCTTTATTAATAACTAGCTGACCCAGCAAACGTTGTTTTGCCATATAAAATGTTTGGGGTGGACCACCCTTATCATTTAGGGGTATGAAAAATAGATGTTGGCCGATTCTCAGACCTGCCCGATATGCACACAAAATTTCATAAGAATCGGTCAAGCCGTTTCGGAGGAGTATGGGAACGAACATTGTGACACGAGAATTTTATATTATTAATAATAATATTTTTATTCAGTATAATTAAACTATACCTTTACTTTAAAAGACTATTATGTACATGAAAAGAAAAAAAAGGATCATAGGGCATCAGAAAATTAATCCGCATTGCTGTCAACGGGAAAAGTGCCCAAAAAACTGGCAACAATGCCACGCTGAATGGCAATGTTGATTCTTTAGCCAAAAAAAAGCTGGCCCTCTGGGCACGTGAAGAGTCGACGAAACGCTTCGCAATGTCCCGACAAACTAAATGGGCACACGGACCCCATGACCCTAGTGTTTCAGCCCCAAACGGCTCAAATATATAACTCCCAATTAGATTGTTATATTTTCGCCCTTTGGTTAAAATAAAAATCATTATGTATTGCCCATGTGTCATTACATCACACTGTAAACTATAGCAACATGTGTTTGCCCCAGACGTCGACAGTCAAAGCTAGAAAACTGGAGCAAATTAAAAGTTTAAATAAGAAAACCAAAACAACTAACTTTCTCAGACGTCTTTACATGTCGGACATACTGAACCGACCCCACACCGGCTGACAACCGACAAATTGGGTATGCATTCAATTTACCAAGTAAATTTTAGGGTTGCCAAAAGTTTGGGACCGTTTTTCTGAAGATCTTATCCGTCACTGAAATGTGTTATGTTACCGACTGTATTACCTAAGTTGTGTAGTCACTGTTCATTATAATAGTCAACGATTATCTGCCTATAACTCATTAAAAGGTAGATAAGTTCCATGAAGCAGTGGAAAACATAGGTACCTTTAGCAAAACGGATTTATTCTATTGAGTCATGCATCATTTCCATTCTAATTTACACGAAACTAAAATTAAAACCTCTGCCTTACATACAAAGGGACCTTACTTTAGAAAAAAAATATCGTAACCAATGTACTTACTTAAAATTACTACTTTTATTCGTACGTAGGCATGAAATTCCATAACAGCAGTATTGAAATATTGCTGCGGGACCCAATGCGGGAATCGTAAACATGATTTTATGTGATATGTTGGACGTGCGCCTCTGTTATGTAACTACAAATGCCTACAGTTGAAAAGGTATTCAGAATACGGACCCTTTTTATCTCAGTCAACCCGGAAAACTGGAATGTCGATATGCGACACTCAACAGACGATGAAACTCCATTGTGGAAGAAAGGCCTCCCTCGATCAATGAACTCATCCCTGTCACACTTCACCGATGGATAAAAGCCTATCACAGGTTCGGTCCAAGTTTACCCTAACAGTGCACTACAAAGAATTTGCGATATTACTATGAGTATTCGTTACATTAAAGAGTTTTGAATCGTGATCGGACGACCAAAGTTCATGTTGCAGCTCACCCCAATATTTACCCTTAATAGCTTGTATGGCACCCACGGGATCTTGATATGACAACCTCCTCCAAGCTGGTGAACTTCGACTATTATCACGTATGATATATAAATGTTTGTCCCCATAAATACAATAACCAAGATAACAAGTATCCTTTTAGCGCGACCGACCACAAAAGCGTTCACCCAGTAAGAACAAAGTAGTATCTTGTACGGGTAATGGGTCGGATGCGGCGAAAGTTCTTATTGGCCTATATACCTACACCTAGAATATAGGTCACGTGACGTTTGTATCCGGAGCCAGCCATTATCTCGACGCCACTCCGTCTGCGAGGCCTACCGTCGCGCAGACCTGCTAACAATTATACCTACCGCAAGTATACATACCTGACGCACAAATAAACTGTTCGGAATATATTATGAGTTGAGTAATTCTGTTATTTTCTGTATTTTATGTTGGCAAGAGCGGGACGGAACTACGTAACTGCTTAATAGGCCTGCTTGGGACGAGGGTGGAGACTGGCTCCGTATTGATCTCAAGTCGTGAACGGGACAGCCGCCGCCACTAGTAAATAAGCCAAAGCTTCACAAACTTTTATCATCGCCTTACTAGTTTTATTTGTTCGCGTCAAAAGCGCTATACACACACAACACGCTTTACTAAATCGCTCTCTTTATGTGAAAACGCGACTATTGTGCACGATAAGATGGTACGACGTTATAGCGAATGGCATGAGACCCTCTGCCAAGTTTGCGGAGGGCGAGAGTGGTATATTTACTTACACTTAAGTGGATGTAAAGTCTTTTTTGTCAAATAAGCCCAGTTGGACTACAATACCTCGTGGGGTCTAACATCTCCCACGCCACAAAAGCAATCAATAAACCATGCGCGTATTGTGTAATCGCGTCGGATACAGTCGTACTGACCTACGTTATATAATATTCAAGCTTCCATAAGCGCAATGATTGCGCTGTAGCATGGTCGTTACACAGCTGCTACGAGGCGTAGAGTGCAACCGATTCGTAGCAGGGTGCTACGCGCTCCTGTTACCTCTGACCTTTATCGACGCGCCCGCGCTGCCGCCCACCGGCCCGTTCCGGTTAATGTAGCCCCCACAACCCCTCCACGCTGAGCTTCCAGTAATTGAATCCAGAGCACGTGTGCATGAATAAACCATTTTAATACCAGCCTTTGAACGACACCCGCATAATACCTGACTACAACGGCTAATAACCTTTTACCACCTACCATAACAACGAAAGATCACCCAATAAATGTTACTCCACCAATGATTAACCATTCGCATACCACGTAAGTAGAACCATCGCGTAAAACGTGGCGGGCGATTAAATTCTCCAACGTGTAATGTGAATATAATGAATTCCGATCGAGCGCCAATTACGGGTCCATGTATCATGTTTTAAATTGCGAGTCATTTTGCCCCTTTCCTGTAGGTACGGGTACTATCATTATGTCATCGCTAGCTTGGATATATAATGATGGGTTCACTAACAAATGCAATAGTTGTATGGGTTCACGTAAACTATTACGTATCTATAACGGCGCAATAAATATTATATGAGCTTTGTATTTAACATTACACTAATGATAAGATAATGGTTATTTAGATTAGCGCAGCATACGAATACAAAGGAAAGCTTTCAGAATTATTCAGCATTATCAGTTCAATCTAAACTTACATAGCACACACACTATCACACCATGTTCACGTAGGTACCTGTTGTGGGTGTACACCACGAAGTAGTTATAGACGTGTCCGCCGACGACAAAATGAGTTGACGCTTATTTTATTCTGTGTGTTCACTCGAAAGTTCTGAGAGCAATAGAATAAATTATCTGGTCCATTAAATTGATTTGAATTACAGCGAGTGGCTGAAGAACTGATGACGCCAATTACCACATTGTTTATCTGGCCCTTTACAGCGCCATTGACATACAGTATAAGTAGTCAATAAATTACTATGCGGACTTATTACACTTCCCACTGGAGCTGAGTTATTCTCGAAGATAATCGTTTATTTCTTAATATGCACCACGTATTGCCAATAACATTCGTTATTTAGATTCATCTACAAAATAGGATAAAATTGTATAATGTGTGAGTATATTTTGTTGTGGCTGTCAAACACACGTCACTGTCGTGTTTTGTTTTATTACGGCACGGTTGGCTAAGTAGCTGAGCGATTGGCTGCTGCGCTGTGTGTCGCGGGTTAGATTCCCGTACGGAACAAATATTTTTATAGACTTCATGTAATTTTGATAGTTTCAATGTCAGTTTAAATGTTCGTATACGCACCCACGTCAAAGGAGAAATTACTAGTGTGGGGCTAGGTTTAAAAAAAAAACAAAAATACCATGATATTGACATCATTTTGGTTCGTTCTATCTTTGTATGTGTGTACATACTTGTATCATACATACGTAGGTAGATTTATATGGTAAACTTTATTGTCCTAAAATAGCACTTAGTAAAAGTGTAAAATTAAAGTCACGCAGCTTACGATACAAAAGAATTCAATCGTATTACAAGTAATTAGACGAGAAGCGAGCAAAAACATTAGTCACACAATCACCCAGTAGACTTAATTTCTTTTCTCATTTCTTCAAAACTGGAAAAGGGCTTTGTAAAAATACAGTATTTATTTGTTTATAGTTAACTAGTGATCCGCCCCGGCTTCGCTCGTGACAAATGATATACAAAAACCTTTCTCGTTCCTCACTCTTTCTATTGCTGCAAACCGAATGAAAATTCGTACAGTAATTTTTGTGTTTATCGCGTACAGACGCAGCAGTGGACTTTGTTTTATACTTTGTTTCATCAGACATACACATCAGATATTTTACTCCGTTCCTCCACAAACACATCACATTCAAGTTCTGTCAGTCCTACTAATGTTATCGATTTCAAATTAGGAATATTTATAACCAATGCTTGTCCACCTACATCTGAAAACTGAGATTATATTGCAAAGAAGCCGAATTAGGGAGTTATAATTTTAAAACTGGGTATCATATGAACGGGCCCTATTTAATAATAATAAAATAATAACAATAATGCTGGGCAATCCACACAGCATCATCTAGCCCCAAGCTACGCAAAGCTTGAGTTATGGGTACTAGATGATTGATATACTAAATACAATACATTAAATAGATAGATATTTTTTATTAAACATAGCATCAGCATTACATAGATCGTACAAACATTTGTCCCAAGGCGGGAATCCAGCCCGCCGCGCCAAATTTGTCGTCAAATTTGCACATGATAAACCCTTTTTTATTTTCATATTTGTAGTTTTTGACTAATAATTTAAAACTAGTGAAGTGCGAGTTACGCATCCCAAGCAAAAAACGAATATATAAATATTCGTTTTTTGCGTGAGATGCGAATAAATCACATCACCTTGCTTCTTGCCAAATTTTAGGGTTCTAGGTCAACAGAAAGTACCTTATAGGTTTGATATATTTGCGACTATCAAAATACGTCGCATAATTGGCCGTATTTTGTATAGCATTGAGTTAGAAGCTTGATTTCCAAGCTTGAGCTCCAAGGGGCCGTAGAACGAAATTAAAATCAAATACGTAGGTTTATTTGTTATTAATACCAAGTTGATACCTTCATGCATTCCTGAGAAAAAGTGTCTTGACAGACAGACAATCGGGAAATAAGTGATCCTATAAATTAGGGCTCCTCTTTACTTTTTAGGGTTAAACGGCATCAACGCGATAATGCCAATTCGTATTTTCTGTAGTCGGCTGAGGGAACAGAAACCAAACTGCCCGGAAGTTGAATAGATGTAGAAATGAATTTTTACCGTTTCTAAGTTCACTACTTAAAGAATTTAAATGAAGTTCAAAATAATAGAGGAACCTATGAACTGTATTGATTTTAACTTGTATCGCAGCTTGAATTAGCAGACTGGACAGAAAAGAGTTTATAAACACTTCACGTAAAGGATAATTTTACCACATTCAGTTATATTACTTTAGTTTATAAAAAATCATATGAAGATAAAGGTATCTACTGCCTCTCGGCATTTCTAGTAGAATTAATGTATACATTAATATAAGGCACTCTATTCCAACACTCCTCGTTGCGATAAAATCGACGCTTTTCATGTGTAGGCAATAAAGAAAGTCGAAGTACAATTTTCAGTCCATTTTTGGGTGTCACGCATGTAGAGTGGCTGTGGCTGACACATGTAGCCGTATTATTGACATACGCACGCACGTCGAAAGCATTTTAAAAATGTATGTGAAGTGGAAACGTTCCAATAGATTTCATGATAAGCTTCACTGCGCGTTGACACAAATGTATTACAAATTGTGGCATTTTACTAATCATATTGTAGAAATGAACTGAATACCTACACCATTATAACTAAAGCTTTAACCACACTGCCATTTGAAATATTAAAAATCACGTTCCTACGACGAATATTTTTTGTTTCGGGAAGCAGCAGACAATCCATTAGAAGTTCTTCAAGGCAAACAATCATGTTTAGTTTGATAACTGCGCTAAGTAAACACATGTCACACATACGACAAGGATAAACACGCAAGTAATTATGAAATTAACAGAAAGAAGTGCGCGGGCGCAGCGCGGGCGCGGTGGCGACGCGTGACAGTTCGCGCGGGACTCTCGCGTGACGTGGCCCGCCACATTTAGCACGACCAGTGTTTTTGGCACGACACACGATGTTCTTCCCGTTTGTCTCCCGCTACTCAGACCACCGCGCTCCAGAACGTTTACTACGCAATATGACAACGAAAACAATCATTACATCGTTAGAGGATCTTCAACTGAGTGACTAAGCCTGACCGAACGAGTGTTCTGCGAGTTTTGTCGAAAACAATACTTAGCTTATTTTATGATTCTTTGTTCCGCCACTGCCACTTAAATATCCGTGTATCTGCTTTTATAATGTTCGTGGTGTATTTTTGTGAAAATACATAAAATACTGAAGCTACGTACATTTATTTTGCAAAAAATAAGCACTGTGTACAAAATGTCAACCCTTATAACGATCCAGGCGGAGATCGTGACCGTCCCAGGGGTGGAATTTACGATTGCATGAAGCCACGTTGCGTGCTCGAATCCGGAGATGGGGGACTTTTTACAGCCCAACAGAATGGTCACAAAAGAAACAGACAAATAGTCGATTATACATGGACATGGCAGCCGGCCCGACCGTCGTTAGCCTCAACAGGTGGACTGTCTTTGATCACACGCTAATGAGGCAGCCTGCCTACTTATTAAATAGCCCAGAAACAAACTGTTGATTCACGTTTGGCTGATTTTGAACCGCAATGGAATTGGGTTAAGATGCTTTTATTAGGCTTTGCTAGTGATGATCTAATACAAATTGTTCACATGTAGATAACAGATGATAAATTATCTGTTTTTTTAATTATCGTTTTTATCTCTATTCTACAAAGTACGTGACTCTAAGAGCTTCCATTAGGTCAGGGAAGTAAACGCTAATCATAAATATGTCTTACACGCGTACGACCAATTAGCCAAGCTATGTTAAAGTCCATCGACACCGTCAGTTCCGACATGTTGGTCTCCAAATAACATGGATACGTGTGGCGCCGGCGACGTAGGTCAACTCGAGTATTTTCGTCCTCGCCTTGATACAGGGCTACCGCATATCATACACGGCAGTTTAATATTAACTATACCGTCATTCGTGGAGCATGCCGATATCTCGATTCCTATTCGAACTCCAATCCCACTGACAACTTCCAGACAAGTAATGCCCACTTATAAAAAGCAGCGAGTCACGTTGGACGCGGCGCCGATGTTTTTATGTCTTATATCATCCAATATTAATCTTCCGAATGGATGTTCGTTTGCTTCGTAGATATATAACTTTCCATGATTAAAACCATGAGGTAAAACGATTAAGCTTTGTCATAGACAGCGGCAAGGGTGAGCGGTATGCGCCCGATCCGGCTCGAGACATTGACCTATCTATTTGTCCGACTATCGGCATTAGGAACGCGTACAGTGCTATACATGCGTAGTGAGCTATTACGAATATATGCCGAGTGGAGATATTTTTGCCGAGCAGCTGTAGCATGCGACCGCGACTCATCTGGCACATCCACACATCGATCCACAAGCTCGCTAGTACATCTGTATCGAGCTCGCAAACTTTCCGCGTAAACAATAAACATCTACATGTTAATGTCTCCTTGTGTACCAGGCTAGTTTATCCTTAAGGCACATCCACTACACGCACTATTTGATGATGGTAGCAGACTTGTGAGGTGGTTATTCTGACTTCTCATTTCTAGACTAGTTGTAGTTCGCTTCGAATTGAAAGTGCATTGGATTTCATTCAACACTTGCCCTCTCCATGTATAACATTAGTCTCACATTTTCTTCGAACTCACAGCTGTTTAACATTTTTGTGCTGATTACCTAAATGTTTATTATTGAGTGCGAATCCGAGTGCAAATGAACGCTTTTAATCTAAATATTGAAGAGGTATAAACGCATTCAAATACGTGTCGACTGTAGATACATCAATGCAAGCCTCATATACTGGTTTCTTGCACAAAATTTGTTGCTGAGGTCAGATTTCAGACGTTTTATACAAATTGCAGTGCAAAATAATGTTATTTGGCTGTCTTTTGATAGCACTCTTTAAGAAAAATACAGTATAATATAATATAGATACATAAGAATTTCCTTACGCAATGTATGACTGAGTTATCCTTATTTAATAAATATTCCGTTTTGTGCTTATAGCGTAATTTAACATTTCATGTTACTGGGAGATTTCCATACAATTGCGCAGGCGATGATACTGGAGAATCCACCGCTTATTTTTCACATTCACATAATTTTTTTCACTTTGTGTATACCTTCTACCCATAGACTCACAGCTTTGCTCACTCTTTACCGCACTTATTTGTTAATGCATTTTATTTGAAAAACATAGTTATTATTAATCCATTATGGATACTAAAGCACGGCCAACATGGACCAATATGTACGTACATGGCACTTTAGCGATGGCCGAACAACCTATCATTATTTATGCCCTACATACCTAGCTGCGATATATTATAAGTACCTACGATGAAAGCGGAAAGGCGTAACGTAAAAGTAATGCCGAGCCAAGGACCACTTTGTGCTATATTTCAAAGAAATGAACACAAACTGTAACTCATACAGACTTTTATCTCTGAGGAATGCGTTAATACGAGCCGCAGTGCTAACTCAAACGACTCAATCTCATAATCAGGTTGGCTTTTATATTCTTTACTACCTTTACTATCCAGATTTCCAGAAGCATATTATTTTATTTTTAAGCACACAACATTATGTCCACAATGTTAATAATTTAGTTATAAACATTTCGTGGTTGTCGAATATGATTTTCCAATAAATTACAACTGTATTTATAACACTATAAAATAGATTTTACGCCGTCCGGTCGTAAACAATTGTAGACTGTAATTGAATTTATTTGTAGCAAAACATACTAAAATTAAATGTATTTGGTAGATACGCTGATGGATCCGCACTTTAGCTGGTAAAGAAAGAAATAATACAATTCCTTGTTATAATTTTGGTTACAACCACTTAGACATATTTAAATAAGCAAATCGACTCAGACGCAACCCAACCTACACACTAGTATGGTTTGGATACATTTGTTTCCCCTACGTGAACCGTTTGAAAAGAGCAACAAACATTGTGACGTACTACCGCCGAGTGCATTCGTTTGTTGCTGGTATATGCCGCCGGTGTTAGTCTCGAGACGGTTTGGCGGGTTCGTCCACACAACACTGACCTAGCAATCAAAATGATTAGGAATTCCATTCTACACAAACGCGGTAAACTACCTACCTACATACATTACGTTATGTAAATTATCATAACTATTGTTATTTTTTTATTCATTTGTAACATTTCCAAATCAAGATAGGGAAAATACAAGTTGTTCATTTGACAGCAGGAAAATGGAAAGTAAATAAAATGGTAGGTAGGTAAGTGTGCTTGCTAGTCTGTTATAGATGTATATCTGGACTGGAGCCTTCAGAAAACACATACAGTTCAAAGTTTTTAGTACAAATAACAAAATATACGGAAAAAGCTCCAAAATTGCACTCTTCATGTATTTTTCATGTATTCGCTTTATACTAATTATTATCATTAGTATTTGACAATTCTCAAAACGATTTAAGTATTGTTTGTATTAATTACACCTCTAACCAAGAAAAAGCTTGCACTACGTGGAGAATACTTAGTTAGTTTAGATTACTGGCCTAAATATTGTGATTGCCAGGAACTGCTTTCTTAACATGTGAGCCAGACAACTGCCAAATATTCTTTCGACTAATGATCTA
Source organism: Phlogophora meticulosa (assembly GCA_905147745.2). NCBI lineage: Eukaryota > Metazoa > Arthropoda > Insecta > Lepidoptera > Noctuidae > Phlogophora > Phlogophora meticulosa. The sequence goes on along the minus strand of LR990533.1, from coordinate 10,222,985 downwards.
AAATAGTCAACACGGAGTGTCAAACTAGGGCATTTTAGTCAATGCTTGTTCCTTCCCTAAAAGAGCATGACAAAACGCATGAGTGCAATAAATACTTCGTTCAAGAGCACATCTAGAGGGCAACATTGGAAAAGACTTAATTTGTAATCCCTGCCGCGACACGGGCCCTGGGCTGCCGTCACCGCACGTCTCATAAAGACTCCAATTTAATGGCTGTCAATAATGGCCAAGTTTACGAGCCATCCTACCAATTTACGGCATATTGGCAAGCAGCCGATATAGTGCGTGTTCATTGTCTTACGACAAACGATGTTTTCGATATTAATTGTAAGTAGCAAAGAGCAACAAACAGAGGCCACCGTTATATTCTCGATTAAATTTATTAGACACGAAACGTAATTGCCAATTGCATTCACTAAGTGATGAAATTTAAAATAGATGTTTATGCATTAGATCGATAAATAGCCAATGCTCAAACTCAAACACCTACTTTAAATTTCATCACCTTCGATTTTCCGAATCACTAAATATCTACAGAGTTCCCGATTAAAATACAGTTAATGAACGTCTTAACTTCAGAGATCGAGTTTCGTAACAGTTTACTGTTTAAATTATACACAAACGTCGTATAAATCGAGTTAATGTAAGTGAACGAGACAATTACCACCATCAAAATATGTTATAGACGTTTGGTGGCAGTCAGCGAGGGACTGTAGGGCGAAGGTCATTAACCCTTTGAACACCTGGCTGCGCTACCTTAGCTTAAACGATACGCTCAGCCAGTACAGTAAACAGACATTCAGACAGTAACCTTTACAGTAATAATAGTTACCTATTACGTCGTTTTCTTTTCTTAGATCCTCAAATAATTTAGTTTTATACCAAACACTGAAAGCGAATTAATACTCATAGAATTTAAAAGTGTACCACAGCTTTCAAAAACTGTGACTTGCATAAAAGCAGGCATTAACTGGGCTCCGGGAAAGAGCGCTACGAAATATATAAAAAAGCAGTCGCTCGTAGCCGTAGCGGTGTAGGCTTTCGTAGGCTTTCGTAGACGGACAGTTTCAATTTCCACAACTAGGTACTGCGCTCACAAAAGATAAGGCCAGTCGCCACACGTTGTAGTAGACACGTGATTTATGTTCTACTCCTAGCGTTTCAACTCGCGCTAAACATCTTTATGGCTATTCGTTTGTCAGACTTGTGTATAACCGGAGTAAACCTAGTAAATTACATAAGTATGAACTTTTGACTAGCACGTTGTACCAGATTAAAGTAAGCCATAAATTATATGCAGTTTAACGATACGGCACGACTCGTATCTTTTATTGACGGGTGTTCGAAACATCGAGTAGTTCGAGCACATAATTGATGAATGACCGACCTGGACGAATGAGCATCTAATGCGATGTTCAAGGTGTTACTATTGTATTTTTACTTTGCAGTCCATTACAGCGTTTTTAGTAAACTATCTATTTAAAGGTTACACAAAACCAGCAATGGATTCGCTGCAAATCGATTCCTACTATTTGGATTACGTATAGAAGTAGCGGCCGACGACAGTGTACGTCAGTAGGTATCGAACAAAATGTATCACGCGCACACTCTAGTGTGTTTGCTTACGTTCACGATGAATGATCTGCATCTAATGTACCAAAGCTCTCAACTCTATAAAATACAGTTTCACAAAAATAGTTCAAATTTTAACGACCGTCACGAGGAGGCAAGTAAAAATGAGAAAGGAAAAGCTAACGGAAACTTAAATATCCACAAATTAATTAAGAATTTTTATCCGCTGAATAATGGTTTATATTGTATGTTTGCCAACAGCTACACCCTAATTGACAGCTATAAAGCCAACGTAAAAAAAAAACAAAATGTTTGCACATTTCCATTTAACTGTTTTTTATACTTCTCACAACTCAAGTTTGCCTTTAGTTTCGATTCATTCACTGTGAGACGTTAGTCCAGAATAAAATATGTGCAAATGATGTTGATATTTTAATATACGGATATTCGAATACATTTCTATGATTTATAACGTGTACAGATTATAAAAACTAAACTACTGCTTAAAGCAATAAACTTTAGATAAGTTGACGTCAGAAACGAAAGGTCATCGGACCCAACCTTGTCACGGCGAACGTCAACAAAATAAATCTTGCAACTAATACTAACTCGTTAAAGCGACAAGAAGGTCAGATTGAATTCAGTTTCAGTTTATCGTGATTTTCTAAGATCAACGATCCTAAATGCATGATATAAGCATCTGCAATATAGTTTAATTATAATGCATCCTGTATTATAAAGTGCGCTATATTCGCCCCTTTAACATCAAAGAAACTCGATCACTCCGACATTGTAAACACAGCACCGGCATCCCACCGCGAGTGCGACGCGGAGCACATTTTCTTAGAATTTGAACCGACTGGTTCCCTGTTCCGTTCCACTACAAAATTAACCGTCTCACTGTTAATCCGACGCTAATAGAGCCGACCTTGACAGTCGTAAATATTTATATCAGGGTTTACGATGGTCAGTGTGAATGTCTTCTAATTTTAAGATGAGACGAGAGTTAATGTTATGTAAATAGCGGGGACAGATGCGCGTCCAATGATATTAGGGTTCCGGATCTGTGTCGTCGTCACAACCTTCTTACAGGCGGGTCACACGTAAGGGTGATGCTACAAGACGCTTGACAGGACACTGTTTCAAATATCGGGTTGAGTTTATCTTCATAGACTATCCGGGTATAGCCCACAGTAGTAGAGCGCAAAATAATACATACTTCTTTTTACATCCCAATATTTTATTTTTTTCAGTAAAGTGAAATGTTTTCAACTCAATGGCAGCTTAGTGTCCGTTACGACTGTAATAATTATTTAAATACTTCGATCATTATTTATAAAAATAACATAAATACGAACCATTAGCATGAAAGCCAAAACCTTATTATAGAAACGAATAGGTACCTACTTACATTAAAAGCCATTTACACTTAAGGAATGTCGTTTCCATACATGTCAGCGAAAGGAACCGTCTTATTGCTACCGGTCGCAGTGATGGAAGGGATGATAATAAAATATGGCCATTTGTAAGTAGAATATTTTTATTTTCCTCACGATTTTTTTCTTCACCGATGTCAGTGATGTCCAAGATAAACTTAGAAAGTACATATGAATTGAAAAACTCACATTGGTACTTGCCCAGGTTTGAACCCACAACCTCGTGCACAAGAGGCGAGGCCTAAACCACTGGGCCATCATGGCATTCATTGCAATGATTTATGGGTATTAACTCGATGTTTTCAACCTGATGCGATCGTGAAAAATTACCATGCTGCTCATGGTACGGAATCTAACCCAAATAAGGCCACGCTTCAGCCTATCAATCGTTAATTAAGTGTCATGGTGTTTGATGGGCTTCGAATAGGTCGTTAGTTAAATGAGGATAAACCTTTACTATCAATTTGGGTTCCACACATTAGAAAGTACAATCAATGCATTTTAAATTTGTTGAAAAGTCTCAAAAATTTGCTCGTATAGCATTCAAAAGTTGACTACGAGTATATTTGACAGTGAGATTTGGCACAAAAACGAAAGAGAAGATTTGACGTCTACACAAATCTCGGACGTAAAATCGGGAAACGGAACAAATTTTTAGTTTGCCTTTTCATTCAGCCATTTTCCAACGGCCGCGCTGGCTTCTAAAGGAAATAGTTAATGTAAACATAGGGCCGGAACTGTGAATAGGGCGGCGCCTTAATTGCGTTGCTCATGTAATTTCGAATGGTGCCGTAAAGTTTGTACCTGGTCTAACCTGGCCTAGTTAACAGTCTAGTTAGTGTAGTCAGTCAATGAATGCTGTATTTAGCTTCACGTGTCTGCGGGGTGAGCACGGCTACTGTGACATGGCTTGTCACACATTTAATCACAGTTAGGGCGATAAAACCGTAGCTTACCAACTTACTCATTTTATGTCACAAACGACCTGTAAGCCCGTGCTCGCCCCGTTATGGAGCCCGCTTGACGAACGCATTTCATAGAGGTCCGGTGCCTGACCAGTTATTAGTTACTTGCTTTCTACCAATTCTTTAAAGCAGTCGTAAAAAACTATGTGAGTCGGGAAAATATGTGACCCATGGGTACTATTATGTGGCACAGCGGGCGAAGGTCCGCCTGCGACGCAGGAGGTTGTGTGTTTGATTCCCGCCTTGGGACAAATGTTTGTACGATATACATATTTACTATGTTTAACAAAAAATATCTATCTATGTAATGTATTGTATTAAGTATATCAGTCATCTAGTACCCATAACACGAGCTCTGCTTAGCTTAGGGCTAGATGATGTTGTGTAGATTGTCCAGCATTATTTATTTATTTATTAGGAGTATTAGGTCTGAATAGGAAAACGATAATTGTTTTGAACGTCAATAAGAAACTACTGTGCAATACGAGTATGGTTAAGGCTCACAGAGATGCAACCTCATTCACATTGCTTATAGCTTTATATACAACCGAACTACCTCTAAGTTATCGAACAGTTGTAAGTCAGATTCAGTCAGTCATGCCTGCTTTTGCAGGCACGTGAGCCATCAATGTCATTGATAGCGTGTTCTGATGACGTAACACCGATAAGCTTATTTCCAGCAGGCATTTCTTTCCTAGTATTGAGTTTGATCTTCTTCTTACAATACGTACGTAAGTCTGTGGCCAATAAATATTTCTTCTTTCTTTCCTTTCTAACTATAGGATAGCCTTGATGCCCGTCAATACAACACAATGTAGGTTTCAAGAAAATCCAACAATGCTTCAAATCAACTCACTCATTTAGACTTTTCAAACAACACACAAAACATTCAACATGACTTCAAAAATGCATTTCTTTCTTCGTTTCAAGTGTTGGTATTTCACACCAAACATACATATGTAAACTAAGTATTTTTTACAGTACGAACTCGACATACCGAAAATGTTAAGTGGGCTGAATTTTTGGCATTTCACAACAAACAACATTTCTTTTTGTTTCTATAAAAAACATATGGTGTTCCACTGTGTGGTTATATTATGAACACGTGCATGTGTAGTTGTTTTCAATCAGGTTTAAATAGGGGGGGTCCTGAATCCGGTTTTTAAATATGTACTTCGGACTATTTTTTTATAATTCTGTAAGTATTCTACTTGTCTTAAATACCTAAGACCTAAATAACCCCACGAGGGCCCATAGTTTATTGCTAAAACATAATCGGTTTATTTTCTAATTAAACAAAGTGAATATATGACGTAGGTAGAGGATAGAATGTGTCTATTGTATGTCAAGGGAGCTTGAGCCGTGTTACATCCATCCAATCGCTACTATATTAATAACATTTATCGTTGAAACCACGACACGACGTTTACCTACTCAAATTAGAAACATTTACTGGTATTAAAAATTACAATTATCTAGGGTACTAAGTATGTAAATGAGTTAGGGCTGTTAAGAGTTATCTGTGTTTGCGCACAAAATAGTTTATGATTTCTCAGTTTTCACTGGCGTTTCATGCCAGGGTTTTTGAGATATACAAAGAAGTATTTAAAGTATTTATTTTCAAGTGATTGAACCGGATGCTTCGACATGTGTATTTGATCATTGTTTATAGAAATTATCTATGTTACGAGTACATATGAAGGTACTTACGTTTCTACTCACATCTGAATAACAATTTACATCGATACATTTAAGGAAGCAGGTTTAGCAGTTACACTTGCCCACCGTTTGTCAATGACCTTATAGTTCAGTGTGATAGACAGCGGGGTCATCGCCATTTATCAGGCGGCCAAATCCCGGCCTTTACCAAAATCTATGAGTCTATAAGAAAGCTCCAATTACACTTTTGTCCGCCCAAACCGAGCAAAGACCTTTAAGCGGTAGTGATCCGAAGCTAGGCTGACGATAGATCTGTATTGTGTGGCTCCTCCTTATAAATATCTTTCAACGTATCCTTTCCCTAAACAATGAAATTATTTTAGGCGCGAACGATTTCTCAACATTATGTTCAATGTTTTCAATTCAATACCCCGGATACTCCTTAAATAAATATATGCATATAATACACATCAATACATATAACATCAGTTTCTGCAATCTAAATTTAAATTTATCGCGAATGAATCACTATTTATATTCCCGCAGCGTAAAATGAAAAGTTTAGAATAAAATAACCAAATGAATAAATATTTTTGAATGTTTCAAATCAAACACGAAACGCATTGCTTGGTTGCTGATACTGGAAGTTCAATAAGTAAAGAAAATGTAATACTTTGCGTTCAAGTTATCTACATATGTATACGTATATGAGCCACGTATAAAGTAACGTACTTAGGTATGCGTCGCCCCACAGGGCAACAGCGTAATATGTTTAATTGTTCAATGGTAATACCATCAAGATTGCTTTGTTATGTGATAGAAATAAGTTGCTACAGGATAGCATAGTTTCAAACAATGTGCTGTTTTCATTTATTAGAATAGCGTAATAATGCCACAAGTTTTAATAACAGCGGGTAATTGAAGTGCCATGCAATTAAAAACTACAGCGATGAACTAAACAATACTCACAAACAAGTGTGAACAAAAGGGGAAAAGAGACCGTCGTTAAATAAATTCACCTTTTCAGTAAAATGGAAATAAGTAATTGGATTTTATTTTGATTTGAGTAGCTCAATAAAGCTTGAATTTGTTTTCGCAAGTCACTGGCGTGTTAGAGACTGGGTTTTGAAAGAAATATTAGGGAAGTATCGTCGGAAGTGAGTTGGCTCCGCCTGGCACTCCGCCAGGTCGAGCTGTTCCTGTCACACACTTCAAACTACACTTTCACGCAGCTTCACGTTTCATACAACTTCAGATAGTTGCCGGAACTTTAACTAAATTAGAGTAACCCCACTTGAAAGAATTACGTCATTTCTGAATGTTTTAGGTACCACTTGCTAAGTACGGTCAACTTTCTTGAGGAAAATCGTACCCTCGTGAATAAAGTAACGTGTAGATGTTGAATATAAACTCAAGAACTTTTTCACCCGACTTTCCAAGCTACCGTAAAAACAAAAGTCGGTTAAAGATCTGCAGAATTATAACAGGCCTTGTTAACGTGTGTTTAGAAACATTACGATGACTTTATATATTAAATAACTAGCTGTTACCCGCGACTTCGGTTACGTAGTGTTTTTATATGACATAGGGGTTTTTTTTTATATAAATAGACATCTATTCTGTGTCTCTACAGGTTTGAATCATCGTTCAATAAATCTTCTACGTATACATAGCACCTGGATGGCCGAGCTTAGCTCGGATAAAACGACGTTTTATAAAAATGAAACCTAGCTAGATCGATTTATTGCTCCCGAAACCGCCTGCATACTAAATTTAATGAAAATCTTTGGAGCCGTCTCAGAGATTCAGATTATATACATATATATGTACATATATACAAGAATTGCTCGTTTAAAGGTATTAGAAACACCCTCTACATTTCAAGTCTCTACGACCAGCTGTTTAGGCTGAGCGTTGTCTGTCAAAATTAGGAAAAGCCGTCGAAAAATTTTCAAACCTGGGTCCAGAATCAAATACCTACTGAACCCATGGTATCAGGATGTGCGTCGATGTCCCTTCTAACCTGTATAAATCATGAAACTAAGTTAGTTGCATCAAAAGAACAATAGAGCGGCTCATCCCACCGTCTTTGGGAAGCTAGGTAATCGGTTAGATCTGGATTTGGGCTAATAAGTCACCAGGCATCCATCATAGCCTCGATGAAGCACGGCACACTTAAATCAACTAGTCTGGAAGCTACGATATTCCTTATTAATTTATCAGTGGAACGAGTATAAAAGTAAGCAAACTTATACAGTATTCGTTTAAAGTAGTAGGTTAGTAATACTATACATTTTGTGGACACCCAGGTCTTCCAAACGAATGTAAAGAGTTGCTTGTAGCTCGGTCGTTCCATATAATAATTTGGTCTATTTTCAAATATTAAATAGTCACTCTATATATACAGAGGTAAATAAATCATCATTATATATTAAAATGATTCAACAGTTATATGCTGGTCTAAAAAGCTAGCATACTTATTTTTCTTTTTGTGTGACGTCGCACGAGCGAGGCAAGCCGTAGGACGCTTTCCGCTCGAGATATCGTGGCTTTCCATTTGTGACGGACCGCGCCCGGAAAAAGGAATTTTCTTTCATAAAGCCGCAGCTCAAAGGGGTATTTGAAAGTTAAATTAAGTGGTGGCCGCTTTTCAGTGTCACGATACGCTCTGTTGTGCGAGTTTCGTCTTTACGTACTGTTTCAAAAGGAAAGTCATGGCCCAATTAAAGTTGCTGGACTAAAAAATCGATCGAATTATTGACACCTCACGAAGAATTATAATCACCTACAGTTTAATATTTAGTGAAGTATATTAGTGGCTTATACTAATCTTCCCAAAAAAACTCGCTAAGCTGATTTATAATAGTGTAAGTAGTTAATCCCTTTACTTCATAACTTCATAGCCACTTACTTAAAGAAAGTTTAGTATATCTACGTCACCATAAGTATATTTATGTTGTAACAACAATTATATTTGAAATACGCAGCACGCTGATATTTCAAATAATTATAATGTGACAATTTATTACGATCTTATATAAATCCACGGCCAACCCATGCAGTTATTTATCACCAGCTCGTGATTAATATTGCAGAACTTTCATACATTTCCAGATAGTTCGCTGTCGACAATTAGAAGAAATGTGTGACGATACGTCACTGACATAATATTCAATATAATCACCCATACTTGTGTAATCGTGCCGCCTCACTTGGCTCAGCACTGCTTTTGTATCGTATAAATTCGGGTTCAGTGACTCATGTACTTGTTATGAACCTAGCAACTCAACATCGGCTAATTTGATATTAATGCTTTTAAATCTACGTACATTTTTTAGGCTTTGATCAGCCCCACGATACATATTAGATTTGTAATCAACTGCTCTATTAGCACTAAAGTACCTATTAATATGCCTATTGTAACTCCTTTTAGTCACGTAGTAGGTTGAATTAAAGTACAATATAATCTTTGTTGTATGTGCCTCTAAACGCTTATTTTCAGAGTATAAAACCTCACGCGAATAATTTAGAACTAGATAATACAACTACGTCACCTACTTACTATGCGACTCATGACTGTAATTAGTGTTCTGACAGCCGCATATGACGCAATGAACGCATCAGCGCAGCGGCCAAATGTGAGGCCGTAATGCAACGCATGCCGCAGCGTAACCGCGGACAGTTTAGCGGTGACGTGTACCCACAGAAATACACCGTCAGCAAAGTGAAGCCACCCCGGGCCGGCGAGCTGGTGACCTGCCAGCCTGGCCTGCCAACTGGGTGAACAGGCGCAGCCGACTCCACTATCGCTCATGGCATAACGATGCAAAAATATTGTGACTACTTCAAAAATATAACGTAACTCTACCTACTTAAAGTTACAGTGAATAAAACAAAATTCATAAATCTTCTTTAGGAAGATCTCCTGACGTTTCATATTATTTAAATACCTATGATGTTTACACTCGTAAAACTTTTCAAGCTTACAGTGTGTATTCAATTTTATTTATTTTATAGTAACTGCTTACAAAATAGTAGAGCAGCGCTTGAAATTGACGAGATGTCGGCAAGCGGCCGCGACACTGCCACCCCTTCCGCGGCGAACGCAAAATGTCAACACCGTGTTGACGTGTTCCGACATTTCAGTATAAATTGATTAAAAAATGTCAGCAAAGCTGCAAAGTATATTTTAACGCCCTTTGGAAATTTGAAATAACATCGGTAGTACCTACATCTATTTCCCATATAGATAGGTTAGGTTATTTAAAGATGCGTGATAGGCGTTGAGAACGCGTTCCACGGAATGGTACTTTGCATGAGTAAACGTGAAAGATCATCGTTTGGCGATGGCAAGCTCGAGCGGTTGCGGAAAAGGGTAATAAATTGTTTGGCTCGACTCGTATCTGAAGTGAAACATCACCGAAGGCTTTCTGAAATAGGTCACGGACTCGGGGGCTGGCGCCAGCGAATAACAAATATCTTACCTTACCAGCTATAGGTATGAAAAACTACCTTGGCTTGTAGAGCGAGGCCTTCCTTTAATAAAAGTAATTAGGTGAAAGTTCCCCTTGTGACTTCCCTATTGTGTTACTTACATTGCACATGTGTGTACCTCTAACTTATCATCAGCAAAGATCATACTCCTACGTCATTTTATTTATCCACACTGGAGGATACTTATAAGATTGCTGACGTCTATCCTCTGAGGGGATAAAACTACCTCATATTTTATTTTTTTACTTCGTGTCTTATAGACTTACCAAGTGGTGGGATATTATGTCATACGTATTACGTACCTTTAATACTAATATGGCTACTTTCACCCTTATGAGTCTACCAGTTTAAGATACTAATTGTTTATTGTTATGTGTCAGAGCTACATAAATTATGATTTGTTCTAGCAATAAAAACAATCATAAATGGTATTAGCAAAATGATAATATTTACTGTTCATAACCATTAATCAATCATTGGGACATGGACAAATAACACTTGCGCGGCATAATCCCTTCGATTAATTAGATGTGTACTAAGATTACTCTGTTATCAGTTGTTAATGGTGTGATAACAAATCGCTTGACTGTTCACTAACAGGCAATCCTGCGTTATCAACTGCTCTATATCTAAAGCTGTGTAGCCATACGGTCCGTGCACCAGCTGAGCTTCGGCCATTAGCTTTGTCGTGGTGGCTGAATTTATGCAAACACAGCATAGTAACAGTGGCTGCGGGTATATAGTGGATACCCGGATGATTTAATACTCAAGTCAAATCGAATTTCCAAAGAGATGACACACGATCCACACGACGCGTGGATAATGTGGTATTTTCTAATGCATGGTGGAAATGATTTTCTGATATGCATATCGAAATAAACTATAACGGGAACGTTAAATGCGCTCCAGTTTGTGTTTGCAACACGTAACTAGTTGTATTCTGTTTGAACAAGGTTATCATGGAACTGAATTTCGTATAAGTACATAATACCTACTGAAGTTATTTAATCGTTAATTTATGTTATATCTAATACATCATTCTGAAATTTTAGAGAACATACAGTTTTCAGGATCAGATCAGAGAAATCGACTGTTTCTTTCGTCTGTCTATCTATGATTATTACTGTACCTACTCATGTGATGGTAATCATCATAGCAGCTCCATATTTTTACCTGTTTATACGGCTATTAAAAAGGTCCTCGTGAGGAGTCTTGCGGATCAAGCCTAACTCATCAACGATTAGAGTATTCTGTGTTCCTCAAAAACCGTATTTATTTAAACTACTTACCCGTGCAAACAATGATCTCACACACTCGTATCAATTTGTAGTCGGTAATCGAAAACTCTCATGACGCTAGCTTTATTTACGGAGATTTTGTTTCTTGTTTTCATCAAACATATTGATAAATATATGAAAATTCACCCACTATGCTACTAGATAGGTATGTGTTTCAATGATAATTTTCTCTCGAAACAAGAAGAAACACTGTAATGTGCATAGTTGTGAATAGATTTATATTTTATCTCTGCCTAGTGTCTACTAGGTGACAGATATTTAAATACAGTAACACTGAAGAAACATAATGTACTCAATAGAATAGTCTTAAAAATCCTTGATGATTACGTATAAACAGCAATTTGGCACCCGTCTCCGTGTGGAATATTAATGAGAATACCCTCACTCAGCGCTCATCGGCAATTAACGGTATTAGCACTTGTTTGATGAACTCATTAATAGCCACCAACAAAACTGTAAGTGTATATATTGTAAAAAATTCAACCAAAATTGTATATTTTAATGACATTTTCATCGTAGGTACTTTCCTGTCTTTAAATCGTGGGAGGTCAAAATAATGGAAACAATATCATTTATAAGATACTCGTAGCAAATTGTTTAAAAAAATGGAATCCACGACTGCGTCCTCAATTCTCTATTATCTGCGAAGAGTGCTGTGCACAAAGCAACTAGCTCCGGTCCCGAAAGTGCTTTCAGTAAAAAGTTTAAAGACGCCTCGTTCTGGCATAAACGGGGACAATCACAGTCATAAACAAGTTTTTAAATACTTGTATTGAGAGTAATAGTTTCCAGACATTGTGAACATTATAGATCTGCAAAAGCACTTAATAAGTGCGCGCCGTTTATAGTACTTCCAGAGAGAACAGTTGAGGATCGACTCTACTTTAATACCTGCAGTAAAACGTTACGTTCGTGTAAATTACTGTTCCACGTGCCTGAATATTAGATAGTCTCCTAAAAAGATTAATCGTAGCAGAATTATTTGGTACGGTTAACCATATTAGAATTAATGGTAACGGTTAACGGTCCCGTACAAAACAAACATGGTGTATGATAAACAGTGGTGTGCCTGTGTACGCGAGAGTGGTGTCCAAATCTTTGTGTGAGTTTAGTGATGTGAGTGGCAGGCGGATGGCTTGCAACGTTGCTGGGATATCGCGCATGCAGGACGTTTGTAGATAAAAAATCGGTGCTGCGTGTAAAACCTAAATGTTGTTGTTTTTGAAACGAAAGTTATATAACTCTACTCCATACTTGTTTACTGGTTTTGTTTTGTTTCATTACAATTTCTTTCAATAACCATCAATTTCGATGTTTCTCTTCTGCCGGGCGTCCCGTGACGGCCAACTTGTTTGAATATGCGTAACATTTTATTTTATTTGTTGCCATGTTCGTATGTATTCATTTAAATGCATTTTACGACCACTTGTACTAATGTTTTCATACTTAGTTATTTGTTTACAATAAAATGGAATGTGTAAGTTTAACCGTATCACTTATACGACATTGTAATATCTCGTAGAGGCGTTTGGTCCAAAATCAAGATTGATACTAAACTTAATCTAGGCACTGCAGACCTTTCATCGGAACCCTCGGTGTGCGAGTCAAACTCGCACTTCTGCAGTCTTTGTTACTGCAGCAGTGGACTGTGATAGTCAAACTTGATTGACTGCCTGGATTTCATAATTGAAAAAAATTGGAACATACCTACGTAGAGTGTAACTAAATAATTCCTCATTTAAATCTGACATCGTACAATTTTTAAAATAATATTATATAATTGTTATGATTTATTTTGAAATTTTAATTATGCATGAATTTCAAACATCCTTTTTATTTTTATTTAAATTCATAATAATTAGATAGATGCACACCATATTTGTATGCCTCCTGGCATAACATAGCGTTCTGTTCACCAAACTCAAGATCTGTATTTCTACCTGTGTTAACAAATAAAAGTGATTTGATTTGATTTGATTTGATTTGAGTGTGTATAATCATATTATAATAACAAGTATTTTCATTGACTGCACAGGTTCACCGCTTACATATTAGCCAGTAAGTGTTCAGTTCGCGGATATCATTAGGGAAGCGATAAAACTCATTATCAAACATCTAATCTTTATTATTGACTCGCCTGTGAAAGTTTATGTGGCAGGCAACAACCACATTGTGTACGTCCAATGAGTTCCTTATGAAACAGTTTGACTGTTGCACTAAGCCGTCTGTTTTATCTCTACGAATCTAGCCGTAAATTATTGGCAATCTATTTTATGGCTTAACATTGTCTTAGAACGTTCCATTTTGAAAAGGTACCCCACTTCAAAATCGTACATTTTTAACGGTTTTTAGTATTTACAAAATATATTTAGACAGGAATCTCAATTTGTAAACAATTGTAAAGATACCCACCTCATATTCATTAAGTCATAGAACTGAGTAGTGTGAAGCTTCCAAATCGATGATGTGGTGCTAACATGCTTGATGTACCTAAGGCAATTACTAAACGCTAGGATACCCGGCGTGTTTGGGCTAGGCAGGCATTCGTCGGCCACTGGGTGACGGGCGCAAGCGAGCGTGGGCCGCACATAGCCGCCCGCCCTTTGTTCTCGCCGCTCGCAACCGGCACGCGATCAATATTCGCTCTAAGTCCAAGATATATACCTACTTTATGCCGGTATAAGCTCACTAATTTACCTGTCCGACTGACCCCCTGAGTAGCCTAACTAATTAACTAAATGTACTCATTATTTTTACCTTGAAGGTTTTAAAAGGAAACTTTGGTACCCTTAGCGCTCTGCACACCCATTCAAGCGACAGATAGGAAGTTTTGTCTCAATTTTGGCAAATCTAATTTAGGAGTTCAATTAGCTTGAGTGATTTCCATTGAGTGAAACTCAGCCCTACGCCATAAATACACAAAACACTAATTTCGGTGTCTTATTAGTTAAAGTTGTTTATTGGCGTGAAAATATAACTTTATTAGGAGTAGGGGTGTGAAAGCTATTAATGTATTTACCACACACCTTGGCTAGTGTAACAGCGTAATTTTCCGTTTTAAATCAGTATATTCGTATAAATCATATGTTTATTTATCGTTACGGGAACGCGGATGGATCACATAAAATCTATTATTCTATTCTTAACAAATCAGTCAAAACACTAAGTATGTTTACGTTAGGTGCTACGAAAAACTACGTGCAAATAGATACCTATTACTGTAAACGAAATAATGTCATTCTATCATGTTACAATCACAAGATACTCGTAGCTACATTATTGTATTAGGTATTTATATATATGAAGAGTGCGTTTAAAGACAGGGAAATCATTAAAAAACGGTTCTTTGCAATAAATGTTTATCTTTCATTAGCATGTCTAAGCACCACCATCACCATCATCTGCCTAACCTTCTCGCAACTATCTTAGTGTAGGCTTCCAGTCTAACTGGACCTTTAAATCGATAATTAATGATAAATTATTGCATTGAAATTAGAGTTAACTCTGGGATGGAGTTCTACCGCGGAGTTTTATTATTTTCTGTCTCATAAGGACCCTCAAAAGTATAAGTTACTCATACTATTTAAATTGTATAAGAACATAGATCTTACCTATTTCAAACAAAATCAAAAATGTACTATCGGCAGTTTTGGTTTAAGTAAACCCAGCCTAAAGTATTGACCGCTTTACGTCTATATTTCTAGAATTCTAGAAATAACTGCTTCTGTTCTCCTAACTCCTGTTATCATAATTTGGTACCTACCTATTTATGTTTCTCTGTAGGTAAACATATTATGTTATATTATAAAGTAAATAAACAAAATAATATAAATGTAAAATAATATAGTGGAGTGGTTTTCTACACGAGCGATACAAGCACAAGGAAAATCTACATACGTAATGTAGACAGACGATGCGCTGAAACACTCAACATAAGTAAGTTTCAATTTGAGACAGACTCCGACGTCTATGAAATTACAAAACTGCGACGTTTTTCGATTTAGAGCTGGTTTACATTACATTCTTCGGTGACCAGCTGTCTGCTGGTGCTGTTCACATTAGGTCGGATCAATAGTTGGTCGATAGCCGCGTAACGGCAGTCTGGGTGGGGTAGGCAAATATAATATGTCAGTCCAACAATTGAGAACGGCGCAATACAAAGCTATACCAATGACATCTAACCGTCCGATAAATATGTCGGCTGCGACTAACGTGACCAGTTCTATTGAAATGCATACGCCAATATATAAACGTACGGACGTAGTAGTCTAATGTGAACCCGGCCTAGAGCCATAAATGGTAATCTTCGCCCACGGATCCACTCGTGTGGTAGCTAATAGCTATCTACCTCAAATGCTGCAGCTTCTCGGAACCCACCTCGTGTTTTCTCCCCCACCCCCTTCTTCCCAGCCCTGCCCCCTCCTACATATCTTGTTCTGCATTCATGGACTAAAGAGAAAATTGCTTCCAGTATATGGACCTATATAGAGTGTTGGGTAAACGGAGAGGTATTATACCCGTTATGAGTTTCCAATAGTCTCAAACAAAGAAATCAGCAGAGGTTTACGCTTGAGGTTTGCCAGAAGCCTATGGAACGGAGTATTCTGGATATAAAATTAAAAGACCCGTGTTAGGAATATGATAATACGTTCCGTCACATGCATACATCACAATATAATGTGTCTTATACAGGTGGGATGACGATTTGCGAAAGACTGAAGGCAGATGCTGCAAGCTGAAGACAGGGCGCTATGGCGCTCATTAGGCTGGGCTATGTCCAGCTGTGGACTAATATAGCCTGATGATGATGATAGGTGACACGCTAAAATGGAATTGGCCTGGACACAGCTGCCGGATATCAGACGACCAATGAGGCAAACTCACGACCAGGTTGCCCTAAGGGCCTGCATAAGGCACTGAAAAAATAATCGCGCGGCTCGTTCCCGCCCATAACAGCGAAATTTATACGGCTAATCGTATCAAAAAATATTATAGGGAATAATTGCAAAAAATAACTCACAACATCATCTTAGTAGGTACTGATTTATTTAATAGGTACTAGTAATCCCGCCCTTGCTTCGCACGAGTGCAGTCGACTGATTTACTTAGCAACATGTTGTCAAACCTCAAGATTTCTGTACTGTGTCCAAAAAAAAAATGAATAGAAATAATTAGGTTATAATAAGGAACAATTTTCTAAATGGTGCTGGAAAACGCATGATGTTAAATATCCGTCACCAATTATTATGAAAAGAGATGCTTTCAAATCAGTTCGGAAGTTCCAGAGAATTACGCGTTCAAGTAACGTTCGCACAAACGCTTAAGGTTTATGATACAGGTTGGAAGGAAGGGACATCGACGCACAACCTGATGATGAATTCGTGATTTTCCTTTTTTTTTGTTTTAAACTGAATCATGATTTTCATCTAACCCGATGAGATTTATAATAAAAGAAGTGATTCATTTACTTTTAATATAAAATCTCATTGGGTTATATAGAAAATGTACAGTATAAATTAAAAAAAAAAACATCAGAAAATACGTAAAAATCTGACTGGTGATTCTAATGGTGATTGAGGACGATTCTCATTATTTATTACACCATGAGTTCAGTACATTATTCTGGACGAAAAAGGTATAAATAGCAATAACAGTAACACGAATGGGAACAGGCCCAGACGTAGATAACGGGATGAGGTGGACTCCTTCGATAAGAAGTGGTCCATTCTTAGCGGCTATAAACAGGGTGGTGTGAAACAAGAGTACGGCACTTTTAATAATAATAATAAATAAATAAAGCATTTCACAAGCAAAGTAAACAAAATGATTTATGTTGTACATGCATATTCACCCGAGTAACTCAAACCACCGATTAAATTACCTAACAGCGAGTTCCGTGGGTTTGTCATTAAATGCCGTATCGGCGCCGGGTCGGTCACGTCACTGCTACATAGTCGGCTGGAAAATAGCCAAATGTGGCACAAGCCACGTTATGTACTGGCTTCGGATTAGATACATGCTACCTTGACATTTCGGCCAATTTGGACACGTATCAGTTTTGAACTTTTGACATGCATAATATTATATCAGTTTCATCTCGCACAATAAAGATATAAAGCCAGCCATGAACTGGCGGACTTACCTACTAATAGGAAAATCAAACACACAAGTATTCCTTTCATTCTTAGTTATATAAATGGACTTGGTACATATACGAATATTGTGAACTCTAAATTATTTCTGAATTTTATGATTTCCATCATCTTACTGTATTATATTGGGGTAGAACACACTAGTAGTATCTAAATACCTATTAGAGGTGAATGTAGTGCATTGAAACCATTCCCCGTTAGCAAATCCGATTACAGTGTATAGAACGCAAATGATGCGTAAGTAGCGTCAGTCAGCCACAAAGCCTACTACAATCCCAAGCTAGAATGTAGCTAAACTAAATCACATCCAGTTAGTAGTAACTATGTTTATATAGTTAGTTGATCATTGTTTAAGAAAGCGCAACCAAACTCCTCCGAAACGGCTGGACCGATTTGTATGAAATTTTGTGTGCATATCGGATAGGTCTGAGAATCGGCCAACATCTATTTTTCATATCCCTAAATGATAAGTTTAGTCCACCCCAAACATTTTTTTTATGTTTTGGAACGAGAAATAATTTACTTATATGGGAAAACAAGCAAGGGTCAGCTAGTTTATCTATAGATATAAGATGTCTGATTCATTCACGAAAGAGTTCAAGAGTTCATTGTGCTCATGAAAATGAATAACTTTCACTACGGGACGAATAACGATCAAAACGTACGGAACCGCTGATTTTATTTTTTCTTTTTCATTTGTTTCTCACCGTTGACCTCCGGAATTAAAGTTACTTTACACCTTTCAGTGTATTTTTAAGTGGGTTGTTGTTTTTTTTGTAAATAACTTTTTATTTTTTCTTTTCAGTGGGTCGATGTAGGTTTAAAGAAACTTTATTCTCAATAAAGACAAATGTCACTCACTTGAGAACAATACTAGAATTTAAATAATTACATAAAGTTAGATTTAAATTTATCAAAGATACAATAACCTAATTTCAACTGCTTGTCACCTTTTACAAAATTTAGTAGGTGAAAATTCAATCATCCCCTATTTTCTACACTTAGGGGTATTTTTTTGTAATTTAACCGACTAAATGAGGTAATTAAAGGGTCATCCAAAAAAAAAGTATCATGGAAATCAGACTATACAGTACAAAGTTTGCGAGAAAAGAAAAATACGCTTAGAATTAAGAACCAAAATCAATTTTGTTACTTGGTAAACGTGACACTTGAGAACTTTTTATATAGAAATATTCGTAAGACTTAATAAAAAGAAAAATTGAAAAGTGGTCCAGAATTTGGAAAATTCTGAAATATTAATTAATATTTCTATGAGATGTTTGTATTCTATGACTCAAATTTTTAACAGGACAATGACTGTCAATCCTGTTAGAAAAAAAATGTTTTTTCGTTCTCAAAGTGCTTAAAAGAAAAAAGTAAACAATAAAGAACATTTTTTTTATATTTGAAGGTGGTATGACAGTACTTTACAGATACACTATACATAGATGATCTACTAACTCCCAAAGTTAGCTTGAATTTTGGAGTACTTAGGATGCAGAACTTACATAAACACAACCTAGACTTAGAATTCATTTCTAACACTTAGGTACTTGGTACTTATCAAAACGTTCGAAAATGTTTTGAGAATTAAATATACTCCGATCCTTTATACCAATAGCTCGGGTTCATTTACATGGAAAATCCTATATTAAATAAAAACTCTATACACTACGTTTGCTCTTTCTCTTAAGTTAACCACTTTGGAACACTTCCGACTCCTCCATTCAGACCTATGTCAATGGATCTGGTAGCATTGATGATTACTAGTACCAAAAACCTTTCTAAAAGGAATCTATAAATGTAAGCAGAACAAAGAAAACAGGTAGCAAAGACCAGACAATTACGTTATAATTATTTTAACTCAAGGCTTAGTTTGGTTTATCAACTTACATTTCGGTACGCTAGATACCTACTTGCTCTAAATAAACTTTTTATTATTATTTACTTCGCATCTGGCAAAATAGGGTCAGAACTAGCTGCAGTAAACAAGTGCTCTTGTGAGAAAACTTTGAAAAGATTTAACCTAGAAAGGTTCGATCTTTTCAAAGTTTCAAACAATCCTACATAGTTCGGAAGGTAATAGAAATCACCTTCCTAACTATGTAGGAGTGTTTATTGATCTATAAATCAAAAGACAATTAGTTAATGTAAACAAAAGCTTCCGGACGTCTTTTCCATTGTTTCATAACAGATTAACTAAATGTTATTCGTTTGAAAACTTGTTTGACATCGGCTGTCAGGAATATAACATAACCACAGACCACAGTCAGCTACTAGAGGCGGTATTTTCAACACTTTTTAAAAGAACCAAGTACGTTCTCGTGTACTCTCACTACGGCACAAATTACCTATAAAAAGTGAAGGATTTGAAGGTGGTCCGTGACAGAAATTGTGCGTACAATGCACTTTCGGCGCCAAGAATTGAAATATTTTTGCTGTCTCTACACACAGCCGACCTGGCATTTCTGAGCTCTGTGAAAAAAAGCTCTTTATCAAGGTACCAACCAGAGTCCATCAGCAATCGGAGGTAAAGTCGTGTAATCTAATTTATGATTTCGTAAATGTTACGATTATTAAAAGTTAAGACATCTACGTCACATACCATGTAAGCTATGTACGTTTATATTTTCATTATGTCAGCCAGGAACATCGATGCAGTACCTACAAGTAATAAATCCTTATATTATGAAAGTAAACAGTGCACGGGAAGAATGCGTTTCTTTTAGTTGTAATGATTTATTGGTGTTTCTGCAATCTACAAAAAAAAGGTTAATATCCTCCAGGAATTACACGCTCTAAAGTGGCTAAAAATCCCGTTTCCGATAAGCTTTTCACGAAATATTTTCCCGGTCGGAAGAAAGAAGCTGTTTTTTAAATATATTTGATAGGGAAGAGGTGGGTGTTCGATTAAGGTAAGTAACTCATACATAACTCTAATCCATTCGATTAAAATACGAAGTTAATTACTTGACTAAACATGTCTACAACTGCGAGGATTAGCTATAGCGTTATGTAGTCGTAAAATGTTGTAGTCGACGTAGCACGTGACATACAACTATAAACATCGCCGTGGGTGGTTATTACATTACAATGAAGTGTGAACTGATGTATTTATTACTTAACTACTATTGGGCAAAATATTTCGCAATATTTTCGCAGACTATTTCCACGAATGATGAGTGTAACGTGAATCATAAGACATATACATACACCTCGCAACCTCGTAGACACTTCAGCTTATGATTGAGTACGACTGTTCACTGCTCAGTCCGTATAACCCCCGCATATTTAATATTTTAATGGGTTGTTATATTGATATAGGTTTCTCACAATATATTGGTTACAATAAGAACCTGAGACCCAGGGTAGATTGGAGAAATGGCAACAGAAGCTGGAGAGTGTAGGCTTGAAAATCAGCAGAACCAAGACAGAGTATATGCTCTGCGATTTCGGCGGTCTCTCCAGCCCTGAAGCCATTGCGCTTGATGGCGTGCTCCTTCCGATCTGCTCCGAGTTTCGGTATCTCGGTTCATTAGTGCAAAGTGACGGAGGAATAGATCGGACTGTCAAGCACAGAATAAACACAGGGTGGCAGGTAACGGGAATAACCTGCGATTCCCACGTTCCCCTTAAACTTAAAGGGAAGATCTATAAGTCAATGATTAGACCTGCTGTCTTGTATGGATCATAGTGTTGGGCCACAAAAGGAATGAATGAAAGGCAGTTGCATGCAGCTGAGATGAGAATGCTAAGGGGGATGTGTGGTGTTACGCGAATGGATAAATAAGAAATGAGTATATAAGAGGAAGTCTGAAAGTGGCGCCCGTGACAGAGAAGTTGTGTGGAAATCGGCTGTCATGGTATGGACACGTGATGCGAAGGAATGAGGATCATGTTGTGAGGTTTTGTTTATGAATGTAGAGGGTTACAAGAGTAGAGGGAGACCTAGGAAACGATAGATGGATTGTGTGAAAGATGATATGGCTAGGAAGGAGGTGACTTCTGAGATGACGGCATTTAGAAATGTATGGAAGAAGAAGACATGCTGCGCCGACCCCAAATAAATTGGGATAAGGGCAAGAGGATGATGATGATGATGATGATGAGTTATCCAGATATATACCTGCTACCTTCATCCACGTTTTATTTGTTTACTTAACTGCTTAATCGATATCGTTTTAATAAGGCTGAATGATCTCTGGTTCAATTAGGAGGAGAACAGTGAAGGATACAACACTGAATTGTGAGCCAAGCCAGGTGATAACTAGGTATACAAAGGCGCAAAAAACAAATAGGAAAATAAAACGTTTAAATGTTAATCGCCGCTCCCTAGACTAGACGACAAGTCTAGAAAATAAAGATAATATCTATTCAGCGCTTTCTTTTTCCCACATAGGGAGACCTACTAGCACAAATAAACAAGAACCTATTTCATAAAGACTCCGAAAATAAAGCCTTTTGGCAAACAAGATATTATGTCACGGCTGACTTGCTGGATATTTGCCAGCCGAAGCCTCCCCGGGAACTTTAGCAAGTCGCCTAACAGAAATTACACATGATATACATAAAGATGGTATACTGAATTTTCTCGTAACTTTAGATCACCTATTTTCCGGCCAAATAATATCGATAGGCACACGTTGATTTAAATAATTCCACCATTTTAACAGAAACTATGAGATCACTGAGTATTAGATGTAGGTACTAGAATGAAAAAAGTGTTGCTTTTATCCACAAAATAGTTTCTACTAGCTTTTAGCCGCGGCTTCACCGATCTGATCGCTCCTGTGGTTCATCGTCATCAGGCTATATTAGTCCACTGCTGGACATAGCCAGCTCGTAATGAGCGCCATAGCGCAGCGTCTTTAGCTTGCCGCATCCTGCATCTGCCTGCACTCTTTCGCAGATCGTCATCCTACCTGGTCAGAGGGCGACCTACACTACGTTTTCCGAACCACAGTTCGGAACTGTTCATTTAAGTAATTATTATGGATTAGCACAGTTTTTTTTAACTCCGGCGTAACAGCAACGTTACCCGTTCCGTTCTCTTCATATTTCCTTGTCAGTTATTGATTTTCTCTGGTCCAACATGTTTTCGGAGAGGCATTACGTGGAAGCCGATTTATAACATTTTATATTTGACATATTGACATTTTCCTTATTTACATATATGTAGATATGTATATCTAGATACGCAGCGATATAATCCAAATCGAATGTGGCTAAGATGATGGTACTGACAGAAAAATATTTTATTAACGTATGGGTTAAACAACGGTTTATGTTACCAAAGAGATTAATACGATCATCGCTCTTTCTGTCTACAAGAGGTCTATTGACGTAGTTAGCAATAGATAATGGATATTCAAGTGCGCTGAACACAAACACACATAACATTCACAGTTTGTATGTGTAACTTGACATGTACTTATTATGCTACATTCGTACCATAACACGGCAGGATACAGGTCGCGATTCCTGGATTCTGAATAAGGTATGATTATACCAATATGAAAGACTGCAGGCAGATGCTGGATGCGGCAAGCTGAAGACATGGCGCTATGGCGCTCATTAGGAGAGGGCTATGTCCAGCAGTGGACTAGTATAGCCTGATGATGATGATGATACCAATATGTCGTTAGATTTTGCACCTTACGGTTACAATACAAATAAACACTTAAATTCGATATTTTCGTAATCGAATTTCTATGTGTTATTATATATTTGGCGCACAAATTTATTTTCCTTGATCACTGCCAGATAATATTTTCTTTGCTTCTCAGGAAAGCTTCTTTCCTCTATAAATTTATGTTTATCGGAGTTTGCAGCGGAACTACGATAAACTTAAATTAATATGATGCCCCGCCTCCGTGCGGGAAGCGTGCAAAATATGTCACACTCAGCACCACCTTCTTTCATTATTATTTCAGTGCAGAGTTAATAATCTCTTATACAGTACTTTACTGAATAGTTCATCTTTACATAGCTACAAATGGCTGATTATCTCTACGTTCACTTGAAAGAACGAAAGAACCTTTTTTAGTCTAAACCAAACTTTAATTATAACAAATGAAACTAGGGATGACCAAGTAGAGTACAACAGATTTCTATGCATCGGTTCTAGGCAACGTTCGCCACAAATATTTTCGCCATTTTATTTCCGGACGAAAAAAAAATTACATTCGGTAGTGTGTGAAAAAATTAAGTGCCATAAAATTAAGCAAGCCTTACAATTCAATTATTTAGAGAAAATTCATAGTAACAACAATCAAAAGCCTAATTACTGAAAAATTGTGGGAATATTTGATTTATCTCTCATTATGAGATTTTTTTATCATTAATAAAAATGATGTCAGTTTATATGATTAAAATATCGACACTTTACTTTTACTTTTGCGAAACAAAATATGTATAAAATTTTCGTTTCCGGTTTTTCACCAAAAATGCAAATCATGGTGAATTTTGATAATAACATCGGTCATTTTTCATTTATTTTCAGTTGTAGGTACTCTACTTGCAAAGATAAGTCCGCTGGACTTGTCATCATCTGTTTCCTCTCATTTATCAACAACATTATCATCATTTATTTATCATTTGTCAACGTCAACGAAAAATATACTGGGTAATTCATAAGTGCCGCCATTATAATTAAGAGCTGGCAGTGAAGAAAGTCGGAGGAGGAGTAAACCTTTTTTTTGTAGTGACGTTTACGTAATACCCACACAGGAGCTGTTCAAATAAATGCAGTTACGCAGGAGATCAAAGAAAATATGAAAAGTAACAGGGATAAAATGAACGAAACGGTGAATGTTAACGTGATGGCTAGAGAATGGAATAGAGACCCTTTTGCGCCTGCCCCAAAGTCACAAGGGACTAGAGCAGGCAGAACAAAGCGGTAACGCGATATTTACCTGAAAAGTAAGCGGACGCATTTTTTAATGGATCTTATACCGGTCACAAAACATAACCTAATAACATATTTACTACGAACGCTATCATCTTTCACCAATATTGTTGCAAAGCCCTAGTTATTCCAGGCAGGTAGCATTGTAGCTGTACAGTATACTCAGCTAAGTGTTTACTAATGAAACTAATCAATAATAGATAGCGCGCCGGCAGCGTCGTTGAAGACGTTGGATCAATATTGGTCTACGTCGGTATTCATGTAAGTTGCACGGCGTGTATCACGGGATCTGAAGTTTTTCATGTAGGCAAATATATTGACTATTAAGTAGGTATGTTCTGTTATTTGTACTAAAGAATGGAAGCTTTATATTTGTAGGTAAGATTCAAAGCTTTCCGCATATAAAAAGCTTATTTATATGGTAGACACAGACATTGGGACGCGGTGTTTCCGCAAAAAATAAAACAAACATATACTCTTTATGTTATTGTTCATAGTGCTAACTTACATAAACACATTTTTATATACTTAGGTAAGTAATAGATGTAAATTCGATACCTCTTTACAAGGTATCGAATTTTTGGTTGGAAAAACCGAGCTAACGATTTCCTCTTACTCTCTGAACGTGCTTCCCCGACCGGCTGGCATATAGGACTGTTTCATCACGGCCGGAGTTGCTTCCATTACTACTAAATGCACAAGAACATCATAATTTCAGATAGCTAACGCAGCTATATCGTAAATGATTTTGGCATTTATCATTTATTTATACCATCTAGATAACTGCATACTTTTTGCAATTCAACCTAATCAACAATAAACAAAAGTCTACTCAAATTATCTGTAAATGTTTGTCATTTTTCCTCTTAAGTGTAAGTTTATTCTGTTGAACTCATACTGGTCTACCAGCCAGGATAATTTCAGGCTGCGCCAATAGTATACTCGTATTTTGGATTGTAGATTGTGTCCATCAAATTTATATTTCGATTTATATCACTACATAGTGCCTCTTTGAATATATTTTTGTAAATCATTGAATGGTTTACCACTTTGCAATACCGAAAGTTAATTAATAGCGCCTTAATTAATCCACTTCCTTTACAGCGTTTACCCAGTGAAAGCCGGTAAATCCATTATAAGTAGAGCATACAATACACAATATCACATGTACCTTGATTGTACATAATTAGTTACGTATGTACATATATGTGTGTATAGAGAAGAAGGCGTTAGACTTAAATAAAAAAATAGGATTATTGGTAGAAAATACAAGACACTGTTCAAGGCACTGACAAAACCAAACAATTCACATCCCGTTTAAAAACTATCCGTACTATGGCAAATAGTTTCCTTTATGCGCTAATTATCTTCAGTAGGCTCTATTTCCCGTACCAGTACAATATACATATAAGGTTTTCAAATAAGAGGTGTTATTTTGATATTCAAAGAAAATTGCCATTTTTTAATATAAATGATCGGATGGTTATTTCATTATATAGAGGAAAGTATGCCGTTAAAAGTGGAAAATAACATCAGGCAAATGACCCCCACGACCACGCTTACAGGACCATACCCTTTTCATGAAAATTTCATTTGCTTTTCATAAAAAAATGATATGGCTAGAAAAGAAATATAAGTGACTCTTGAGATGACGGCAGACAGAGATGTATGGAAGAAGAAAACATGCTGCGCCGACCCCAAATAAATTGGGATAAGGGCAGGAGGATGATGATTTACGAAATGTTTCACACAGTGTATTTAGAAGACTATACAAGTTATAGTCTTACTTAAATAGTTTTACCGTCAATGTGGTTTGCACATCTGGTGACATATTGGACACTTTCATAATTAGAGAATGTTAACATCATAATCGTAGCGTCACGTACGCATTAAAATAAATGTTTCTTGACAACAGGTACACAAGGGGGATTTTTCTATATCTAAAACTAAAACAAGCAAAATTGTTTCCTTGGTTATTACAATCAGTAATTTGAAGATTTGGTCCAGTATTGTGATCGATGGACAGATTTTTAGGCCTATGATTAAATACCAAATTGCCATTTATAGGGTTCCGTAGTCAACAAAGAACCCATAAGGGCTCCTTGTAAACCATGAAGTTCCTTCATGTCCTTACGTCTGATCGAGTCTAAACTCATAGATTTCTAGCACCAGAAAACTGTAATTTGGCATGGGTATGCCATGTATGGCATATTAATCACGCCGTTCTTTTTTAGATTACCTAATTTTAGTGACTTCTCCCCAGGTTGACCAATGGTGCACAGACTTGGTATTTGACTAATATTCAGAAGTCCGAACTGAAGGATTGTCAACGTGCGTAGTGTCTTAGATGTTAAAGTAAAATATCGTGTTCGAAACACCACCGCTCCAAAACGCAACTAGTCGACTACGCTCTGAAGGCTGCACAACTT
Organism: Phlogophora meticulosa; assembly: GCA_905147745.2. Lineage (NCBI taxonomy): Eukaryota > Metazoa > Arthropoda > Insecta > Lepidoptera > Noctuidae > Phlogophora > Phlogophora meticulosa. Next base: position 10,196,073 of record LR990533.1, on the reverse strand, counting down.
AAATAGGATTGGGCAGGAGTCAGGACATGTCTCTCGCATGCCAAACGAGCTGTGGGCCCATAAAAAGCAGAATTGGTGCCCCGAAACAGCTACACGACGCCGCGAAAGACCAGGCGGAAGGCAGGAAGGAAAAGGCGGGAGGACTTAAATGTCTTCCTTAACTATTGAAAAGAAGTAGCGGTATGTTTAATTATTCATTTATTTATTATTAATCGCGGCCGACAGTTGAAATGGAGGGGGGCCTTTGCCCAGCAGTGGGGTAATTCGGGCTAGTAATAAATGAATGAAAAATAAATTTAATTTTCTCGTCTATGTCTATCCCAAACGTCGTTCAAAAATATCGGGGTTGTATGAAAATTATTTTGCAAGTAAGGGATCCGTTTGCGAAACATTAAGCTTTAAAGCGCTAATTTCTCTTAGAATCAAGTCTCCTCTCCCCTCTCCCCTTTGCGGCTAAAAGATTGTTTTAAAAAAGAAACAGAGCCCTAGTATATATAAGGAAGTTACAAGGAATACAATCACGGCCGAGTAGGCTCTATAGATTAACGAGTAAGAGCCAACCAAATTTAAAATGAAAATTGTACCTACGGAGCCCTACACTGTACGTGGCACTACACGCACTTGACCGGTATTTACTTTTATAGAACTGACAATATTAACAAGAAGAGTGTCATAGTGCCAAAACTAAATAAGTATATCTTCAAAAATACAAACGGAGATGCCTCTGTCGGCAAAATACAGATCGTTTGAAGAAAATTACTTTCGACGTTAATCAACTTAAATCTTCCAATTAATAGTTTGTAACTTAATAATCCGTGTTATAGTACTGTATATAAAGTTATTTAGCATATAATACCCCGTACACGCAACCGGCGCGCGGCGTCGTGCAAACAATAGGGAGCTTGGGTGAACCGAAGGTATTTATTCAAAGGAATTGTTGATCGAGCGAACACTTACTAACTAATCGTGGCTGCTACTCGTCTGACGATAAATAATAGTTCCGAGTACCGAATAACGGGAGACATAAAAAAATTACTTGCTAGTAACAAATCTTCACAAGTCTCTACGTAATGCCTCTAAAATGTGGAAAAAGTGCTAATTCAAGCACTTTAATCACTCACTCACATGCTACTTGAACTCAATCTATTATTTAAATCAAGTAATTTATAATCTATATTTTATTTCAATCAAGTAAATCCTATCTTTTAGATAACTCCAGTTTACCAATATTGAAGATCGGTATTCAGTATTAAATTATAATACCAATAGACATGTCTATTGCTTTATCCCATGTAATCAAACAATAAAATTTCAAGCACACAATATTTATTTATTTATATATTTTCTACAATCTATATATCTTACGACAATCTTTACAGGGTACTTTATGCAATTGTTACAAAATTTTATATTGTTATTGAACCGTATGTATTATCGCATAAACACAATGCATTTTTGTGAACTCTCTCAGAGAACAATGGAATGAATCAACGTCTATGAGGTTGAGAGTGCATATTAATTATGTTAAAAAAAGTGTGGATAGAACCCCAAATAGTTTCATAAACTACCTCGAACTTCAGCTTTCATTATTAATATTTTTTATTAATATTATTATATAAAATTAATACCAGAGAATTAATTAATTAATAATACAGTTTTCTGAACACCTATTATTTGTTGCAATCGGAGTTTGAACTTGGTAGGTGCGACGTAATAATATTTTGCTCACTTGCTAGCATCCAAGTAGATAATCCTAAATTTGGTATACTTATGCAACTTTGGTGACAATCCAATAATACGGTACCTTGGAGCTGTTCGCGTGATGTAGCCGGAAGGGGGTCAAAATCGATCTTACTCATTATATTCTTTTGGATTGTAACCCAACGAGCGATCTGTTTGCGGATGAACGGACGAAGTTTCTATTGGCATGTCAGATATAGGTACTGTAAGAGGGATTCATGAAAATGCTATAACATTTTATGATATTTTAACCTCAATTTTATTTTTTGTTATTCTATTTTAAAATGTATAAACCATGTCTACAATGATAGTAATTGGTTTTCGACCGTTATCATCACACTAAAATAAATAATAAACGACACAAGATTCAAGCTTTGTCTTCGTACCTAAGCTTATTATTTTATAATCATTTCCCCGTAACTTATAAAGACATATTTATTTAAACACTCGACTTTGCTTTGTTACGCTGCGAGATTAAAATACATAATGCCAGCTCTGGACGATTATAAAATGCCAAGTTTCACAAAAGCTTTCAATTTGGCAAACGTAGGATGTTTTAAAAGTTCACACACACAAAAGCTTCAATCAAATTACTTAATCATAAAATAACACTACCCATTATAGTATAAATGCCAGATAAGTTACTTGCCAAATCATAACAGTTACAGCCTAAAGCTTCCGCTGAATGATTTATAAAATATCTTCGGAAATCGTCATTCTTTTCAGACTGGCATTACATACTGTAACACACATCTTATTTTCTCAGAATATCTTAGAGAATAACAGAGAATAAAACTGTCCCATCTACCTATTGCCAACCGTTGTTGCTGAATGTCAAAGTTGCGAAAATGGGTCACCGGATGGAGTAGATGTCATGCAATGTACAACAATCAATGCAATTTCACCTTTATATTTCTCATAATAAGTATGCGTCGCCAGAATCTGCCAATGGGATGTGTAGATGCGATTATTTTTGTTTCAGTACCATCCGTAATTCGTGCTCACATTCTTATCTACGAAATTGTTCAATAACAAACATTCAGTGGCTTTAAACAGTTTAGGAACATTACATATCCATTACCGAATAACAGTTCCCATTCATTACGATCACTGGAAATATTAATGATGAATGAAAGTGAAATGTTTACCTGCCGTTGTGACCTTGAGGTGTAAGAGACAATGAGGAGCGTGGTGACTGCTATCGATCCTGGAGCCACGTGCTTGCCAAGAGTTGAATCACCAGAGCTGATGAGGCCAGGATTACGTGAAGGTGTCACAGTTGCACAACAAGGGTTTAACACACTAGTAGTTGGGAGGTAACGCCGGGGTGCGCACACGAATAGCTTGCAATGACAGGGAAGTTCACAGGGATGAAAGGGTTCGCGCGCGAGTGATGATGTCTGTGCGGCAGGTCGCGGGTTCGGGATCGTGGCGCTGAGCGTGCGGGGCGCTCGGGCGTCGAGCGTCGGGCGCGGACTGGCCGAACGTCGAGCAGAGTGTTCGGCCGAGTCGGCGACGCGCGCTGCCGCTATTTGCGCCCACTGCGCCCGCTTGCCGCCCGCCCCGCCCGCCTAGAGCTTTCTCTGCGCAGCGCAACAACAAACATATTTTCTTTATTCCACCTGTAACTGTTCTCGATTGCTTGCTTATAAACATAATGACAAAGGTTTCATTTACGTACCGTGTGCGGTGTGAGAGATAAGTTGTGTAGGTGCATTTATCCCGCATTAATGTTCTAGGGCGGCGACACATTATTTGTACTAAGCTAGGATAAGCAAACCTGTGGCCCTTTTTTATTATTTATCAACAACGCCGTGTTACAATGTAAATGTACAGTCAGACACAAAAGTCTATTAAAACTTCAACTCATAATTCTTCAACATACTTAGGTAGGTACTTATAATTTGGTATATTATAAAAATCTTATGTGCAAACAAATTCAACAGACTCTAAATTAAACCACTAGGTGTAAAATAACTTTAGTTTCTAAAGACGGTGTTATAAATTGAATCAAACGAAACAACCACAACGAAGCCACCGAATTCTTAAAATAAAGTTATTTTATATCTCACTTTTTTGTGGGTCGGTTTGTGAGATATCTAAGATGCAATAGCCCAGTGCTCATCGCCTTTTTCAAAGTATTACTTGTCCCGCTGAAGAGTTCTCGTGGTACTTCACTATCAGATAGGTACACTTCGCCTTGTTATGAGCATAAATTGCTTTGCAACGATATTAAAGTAGTAAAATCGCGACCAGTGAAATACTTATTATTGAGTAGTTTTGGTGTCCATCTGTGACTTTCATCTGCAGTTTCACTTCACTTAATGGTGCTTTCCGACAGAGTTTTTTTAATGCACGAGTTACTGCAAAAAATACCCATACCGTGTGTGCCTATATTATCGGAAGAGTTCCAGCGATTTCTCCAGGATTTCATCATCAGATCCTGACTTGGTGACAATGGGATAATCTCAATAGTAATCATATCATTTCTAACAAAAAAAGATTATTGAAGATCTATTCACAATCGGACAAACATAGAGCCTTTTTTTAAATCGATTAAAAAGAAACGGAATAGCTTGAAATTACAAATAGGTAAAACCCTTTTCTTTCACCACAGGTGTATTAGAAAAAAAAATGCATACATTTCAAAAATAAATTAGGATTATTAGTCGACGTTCAAAAGTGCCATTTTAATGATCTTATTTAAATAAATGATTTGACTTTGATTTTGATTTTAAGTATGTAAGGATCGTAGCAAGTGGCGTTCTGTAGTTTCTGCCTACCCCCATGGGAAAAGGCGTGAGTTCGTGTATATTATGTATAAATATTAAAATGCTAAAAAGTATTTTGTATTCTGTTAATTTACGATGTATTCCGATTACAATTTTAAAATAAGCACGATTACTTTTTAGGGTTCCGTGGTCAGGAACCCTTATAGCTTTACACTGTCCTTCTGTCCGTCCGTCCTTCTGTCCGTCCGTCCGTCTACTAGAAAGCTTTAACTTGGCAAAGTCAAACTGATCAAAATATATTTTTATGGTACCTCCCTTAAATGGCTTAATGGTTGATTTTAGATATGTGAAAAAAATCTGGGCTATTTTATATATAACTAGCTGACCCAGCGTTGTTTTACCATATAAAAGGTTTGGGGTGGACCACCCTTAACATTTAGGGGGATGAAAAATAGATGTTGTCCGATTCGCACACCTAACCGATATGCACACAAAATTCACGAAAATCGGTAGAGCCGTTTCGGAGGAGTTTAGTAACAAATACCGTGACACGAGAATTTTATATAAAAGAAGATGAACTTAGTATATATCTAAGGAAGTGTATAAATAATGAAGTGTAGGTATGTATAAATAAAAAAAAACAAATACTTTATTTCAGACCTTGATCGACACTATGATATTCGTAATAATGTGGTCAAAAGGTGAAGTCAAAATGAAAGTTTTATAAAGTTGTTTTGTTCAGGTAAATAGTAAGTTGATGAGTTATTATGCATTTCTAAAGTTACAAATGCAGAAATAGGTTTGTTTTTATGGTTTCTTTGAGAAATAGTATACTTAAACACTATTCTTTTTGCTTATTCTTTTTGCAATCAGTAAAATCAATACTGTGCATGCTGTGCACTAAGGAACTACTCGGTGCGTGATCCACACGCAGTTGACCAGGTTTTTACAACCTAGTATTTATTTTAAAACTAAACATTTTCATCGGTTTTCATTGCCAACTCTGCATAGGACAATTCAGAGTCCAATATTATACACGTTTTTTTTTTAAATAATCTCTACAAACTATGATTATTTCCTAAAATTATTTTTGTATTTTATTTTATATTTGATCATTTGACGTTCAAAAGGAACTTTTTTCTGGCCTCAATAAAATAAATTATTTGACTTTACATAATGTACAATCATAATACCATACCTACAAATACTTACCTATTACGATTTCATCATGAAACACTCGCGTAGCTGCTAGGATACCTGTAACGATTAGTTGTAGACTTGTAGCAAGTACCGTAGATATAAAGCCTTAGCGCTAAAGCAAGACAAGAATGGTTTCATCAAGGTTGAGAAGAGGAAAAAGAAGAAGCCTCCTTGTCGGAACCAGTGCGGTACTGGGCTGGCAGGACCCAACGTGCTGCTAAAATCAGCAGTACCGACAACGCTGCTCTAGGTGTCTAGATTGCACCACTCTACGAAGGTTGAGGAGATCGTGGAGTACGTGCGCGTCAAGACCAACTGGACTTTGAGGGTCGAGAGGTTGGAGCCGCGTCATAACACGAATTTCAAGTCGTTCGTGGTGCGAGTTCCGACACACCATCTCGAGAAGTTCCTCAAGGAAGAGTTCTGGCCGAAAGGTGTTATGTATCGCCGGTTTCGTGGCCGCCTACATGACACTAGTCAGCGAAACACGACGCCGACACTTCGTGTGCACTAGTTTTAGTTATTATGTAATATATATTTATAGTATTTTTAAGTTTTATATTGTTAATATAGTATTGTATATATTTATATGGGCCTTGATGCCTGAAATAAATGGATAAATAAATAAAATAAATAAATAAAGCAAAGTAGCCGCTACCACACCACTACTGTCGCGTGAGTTTGCGTGGTTTCCGAGATGACCAATAAAATTGAGTAATTTCCAGTCAATTGACTTCAGTGATGTGGCTCATATTACTACTTTTTACAGCATGATATATTCATACAATTTATCAATTCCTGTCACGACTGAACATGAGCCTTATTCTTTTGTTATAAAGTTGAAAAACTATCAAAGATATTTGACAGAATGGGGTAGCTTGATGTGCTGGCTGACGTTACAACTTACGTAATGTTTACGCTAGACCAACACCGTAACCGAACTGAATAGGTACACCCAAACTAAACCGTACAATATCTTTCAGTATTTGTAGATCAATTTGTCGCTCCCGTTACCAACCCAATTCTCCCAATTCCCAATTCTGAACAAAGCATTGGGAAAACCTATAAACGATTTTGAAATGATTTTCTATCAATCTGGACCATCAGCTCGACATCTTCATTGCTTTGACAGTTGTTTGCTGGAAGTAAGAATGGTAATTTTTACCATAAATGTATTTTTTTCTGGAAGACATGACGACATGCTAATATTTCTTTTATCCAACGGCATTTAAAAAAAGATCTTAAAGTAATGAACTCTCATTCAATACATATGCTACCGATGCAATATTTTAGTCTAGTCAATTTTACATCATAGGTATTACTTGTGCAGTTTGTGTGTGAGCTGATCATTCGGCTGCGTTTCCACTGAAGCAGAGCTTGAGAATATTGCATCGGTAGCATATGTATTGAATGAGAGTTCATTACTTTAAGATCTTTTTTTAAATGCCGTTGGATAAAAGAAATATATAATAAGTCCTAAAGTCAAATAAAACTGTGCTATGTCTACTATAATAGTAGAAGTATAACAAAATTGGTCACATCGTGTGCAGATTATTTCCTCGGTTTAAGTCAGTAATTTCCTATTTTAGCCATATATGAAAGCAACAATTACTCTAATGATTATTTATTTTGCTGAGGGTGCAACTCTCAGTAAATAAATATTGTGTAAGGTAAGAACATGAAAGGACTAACAAAACAGGGATTTGTGACAATTTAAAGCTTTTTCTAATCTAGGCAACACTGATCATTTGTCAAACTTCAAACTGTCAATGTCATACCAATCATTCAAGTTCGCTCGCGACTCGTTATAAACTTTGTTTTCTTTGTAATTGCTAAAATGAAACTCTAACGTGATGCAGTATCCTCCTAAATAGTTTCAGTCATACTTATCGTTACTTAATATAATAATCGTTTCAAAATGGCTAAATGGAAATTAACTCGGCTAAACTTTGGAACTGATGAATACACGCTATCGGAGGGCGAAAAAGTAACCGTCGGCAGGGGTATTAACAACACTATAACGCTTTCAAGCGTAGTTATATCGAGAAATCACTGTGTAATACACGTTCAAACCAATAGAGCACTCATCACAGACTTACAGGTACCACATATTATTTATTTGGTACTATTTTTTTTTTTTAATAAGGTATTATATCGAGGGCATTAAACCAGGGTAAATAAATAAAATGCATTTTACCACTTCTCAGGACAAACTAAAAAATGTCCAACTTATCGGAATGTCGGATCAAACTGATTTTTTTCAAATCAATAAATAATTATTATACCTCAAAATTATGGTACCATCCAAATGTACGTAGATTACTTCATTCTGGTATCTCTCTTCTATTCGCCTAATGGGGTTCTCACATATTTACACCCACAATTTGCCAATTATGTTTAAGTCCTATGTAATAAGGCAAGCCTATTGCCATGAACCAGGCACAAATCCAGACACAAGGCTGTTACTGAGAGGTTCCAGATAAAACAACCCAAAAACACTTTGTCCAATCTGGGAATCAAACCCAGGACCTCATGCTCATCAGTAGTGCTGTTGACCAACGAGAGTCTACTTTTAGCAAATTTTAAACTTAAGTGTACAATACAAATCGAGGAGTATAATTAGAAAGGTTGAGGTACGTTTACCAAGGTCAGTCTGTGGATGGGTGACCGTTCGTAACATATCGAGACTCGTCCATGCCTCAGAAAACATGTTAAGCCATTGGTCCTGGCTGTCATTTGTAGATCTTTGACAGTCATTACTGGTAGTAAGAAGCCGAAAGTCTGACAACCTTACTTCAGCTAAAAAACTGGTATTCAGCTGCATCCGATGAAACTGAAGCTTGACCCCACATAGCATAGCCACATAGCCGGGAAAAACGCTAGGCAGATGATGATATTAAACAGACTCTTTTACTTACAACCATTCTAAATGAAGACCTTCTAACTACAAAAAATAACATTATGATTTATATAAATGTAGTCTACACCTCACAATAGGTGATACATATGCCCACATCATGTGACAAAAAATTCAATATAGCAAGTAATTTAATAAAGGCATAAACACTTCTTAGTTTAATGCAAGACTTTCTATAGTTTAAGCAAATTTCATTAAACCATAGGGGTTTAATTTAAAAATTTAGAATAATGTATTTATCATTCAGAAATAAAAATGGCCATAGAATACAATGTTACAGTGATTTATTTTAATAAAAAAAAACAAAAGTCTGAATGCCCTGGATATTACTTTTGATATTCAGTTTGGTAAAAAAATATGATAGATCTAAAATCTGAAGAGCTTTAGATGGAGGTATCATACTACAATATTTTCAATGATATGGAAGTAAGAGATTATTTTTACCTCGATAACAAGAACCTTGGAATTAATAACGGGTGAAAGGGACAAACTGTTACTAAGAGTTCATGATTCTAGAAAAAAAAATCGTTGATTTTTCGTAATTACTACGATTTTCTCTGATTTCAATTTGTGATGAATGAATGAATTAATTTAAACTAAAATGAATTTTAAACTTAATTTTCTAGAGTTCCAATGGAGTGTATGTTGGCTCCACCAAAATACCACCAAACATCCCATATGTCATACAAGATTCCGATACCATTGGGTTAGGTTGGACAATGGGAGCACCACTTGTTAACATCAAAGACTGTGAAAAATATGTTTTCAAATTTCTCAAAGAAAAATGTGGTTTAGTAAATAAAATTAGATTTCAAGGTGATAGTGAACTTGATGAAATTGAAGCAAGAATTGCTGAATTGGACAGCATTGTGAGGAATGAAATCTCCATGAATATAAAGGAAAGTAAGAAATCACCTGTGATCAGCAATGCAATGCCTCTGAAGCGAAAAATAGACAATAACCACAATAACAAACTTAAAAAAATAGAACCCAAAAGTAACAATCATAATAATGAGATTATAAATCTAGTTGAATCTGACAATGATAGTGAACCTCATGTTAAACCACTTGAAATTGGTGCAAAAAAACCAAAACTAGAACCAACATGTGAAAACCAACCAAAACAAAAGATGAAAGACACAGAAATTAAGATTGAAAATGATCTGTTAGAGTTTGAGGCTTTTAATGTAAAACAAGAATATCTGGGATATGATGAGCCAATACAGATTGATAGCGAAAGTGATAGTGAATCTGAGCAATGGCTAATGCGACTATCTCAAAGTTCACCTGGGAAACCTTTTATGAAAATTACAAAAACCCCTAAAAAAGAAGCTTTTAATGAAGACTCATACAGTCAGTTGGATGATTTTGTTTGTATGAGCGATGTAGAAGATGAAGAAGATTTTGCTTTCGAAAACAGACATAAAGGACTTGATAAAAATGCAGTTAATGCACCTCAAGAAAAACAGCATCCACCTTCAGTTGAGGATATTGATTCTGAAGAATTCTTTGCAGATGTAATTTCACTCAATCAGCCCACAGCTGAAAAAGACACACATAGTGATGAAGTTGACGGGTACAATATTGAAGAAATATTAAAAGAAGCTGATAGTCTTATAAGGTCACCCACACAGGGTTCAGTAAAAAAGCCACAATTTGAAAAACCTAGTTCATTGAAGAAGACACAATTAATAGAACCTGCTCCTCAGAAGAAGGCACAATTAACAGAAACTGATTCGCTAAAGAAGGCACAATTAACAGAAACTGATTCGCTAAAGAAGGCACAAATGTTAAACCATATTGCTGTCTTACCAAAGACTAAAGTACCAAATCGTATAGTTACAGAAAGTAAGTTATAAAATTGTAAAAAAAATCTCTTTGTCCTTTTGAATGGCAAGCTGTCATTGCTTTTTAGTGTTTGAAAATAAAGATCGGAGCTAAAACAATTACATAGACACACACACATATCCTACACACATTACCATTGTAATTGTTTTAGTTCGAGTTCATATTTCAATAAAAGACTTATCAACATAGTATGTGTATGAAATGTTTTTTTTTTTCAGTAAAACCAAAAAGCTCTTCTTGTAAGCAGAGTAAAGATAAATCGTCATCAAAAGTACAGATATCTAGCACTCTAAAGGAAGAGCGTAAAAAGAAGCTTAAGGAATTAGCCTGCAAAGAAAAGGAAGGGTTAAAACGAAGTAGAGATGCTCTAGAAGGTAGCAAACCAATATCAACAAATGTGGAGGTTACCTCTTCAAACCATGGTGCATTATTAACTGACTATGCACAAGCAGTAGTCAATCCTGTGAAAAGAATAGAGCACTCACGTAAAAGTAAGGATAAAAGTGCAGAGATCTCACCAAAATCAAAAGAAACAAGAATTAAAGATGTTTCTGAAGACCTGGAAAACAAAAGAAAAGAACCAGAAAAATCAAACAAGGATAGCAAGGATAGGTGTAAAGACAGCTCTAAGCTAAACAGAAGTAAAGATCATGGCAGATCAGAATGCAAATTTGACAAAACTTCAACAAAGCCCACAAGGAAAGAAACAAGGGTGCCTCTCAAGAGTTTAAAGCCATTACCAGATGGTGAAGATACCTATTCTGGAAAGCCAATTTCTAAAGTGGGTCCAATGCAAACTGGCAAACCCAAAAAGAAGGTACGTTTTTCAGAAAATGCACCCCAGGTATTAGAATTTGAAATTGAACCTGGCAATAAAATGAAAAAGACTAGTTCGGTGAAAACAACACTGGTTGATGTACGTCAAGCACCAGTATTTTCATTAGAAAAGTTAACACTCATGAAAATTCTTCGATGGAATCCTCAATGGTTGGATGAGCAGTTGAATTTCAGTGAGCCCCCTCCCATTTTGGGTCACAATAATACACCTATGTCTGTTTTCCACTCATTTGTGAATCACAATCAATATGTACAGTAAGTAGCTTTTTATTATAAACACTATTTTTTATATGCATATTTCTGTTTTCTATTATGCATGTTCTTACTGTTGGTTGTGTGACTTTCAATACTTTTCTTTTTAAACAGGCTATGATTTGCTGATTAAAAAGAATTCACTCCTATTTTGCTATGTTGATTCACATAGCAAAATGATTTACTCCCTAAATAGTAGGTACATACAAACAAACAAATCAAAACTTCGAATTACAGTAATGATATATCTAATAATATATTTTTTATTATTTAATAATGATTTGATGTCTGATGGATGGCTCAGTACAAATTATTTTAATAAAAGGTAGAATGTTATGCCAAATTTTTACATTTGAATTCTGGATTCGTTTCCATACCAATTTACAGGGCTAGTTTCTCAGTTTTCCTAGTACCTATTATTGATTAAAGATGAGAATAATAGCTCAGGATTTTATAAGTGGTGAGAGACTTATCAGTAGCGGAATATAGAGAAGGTTGGCTAAGGGGCGTCAGAGAGTGATATACATACATACACTTTAGAAACATTGCCTTCGTTCTGAGGCAGTTGGGTAAAATATAACTACACTTATCGAAAGCAAGTACCCAACTGACATGTATTAGTAATTGGCTATTGTTAGCCAATTGAGCTGTGATGTGACACTGACAAAGCCACCAAACAGCCTATTATATAGCCTTAACTGGCATTAGGTCATTAACATAAAATCAAATGTAACATCAAACAATATTGCACAATTCATTATCAATAAATAGTTCTGATTCTTAATTTGTTAAAATATAGTACTTAAAGAAAGTATACACATTGGCAGAATGAAGCAAAGGCCGCGCTTGTTCGTAATTTTACCATCGGTGACATTAATTTCAATCGACAATCTATCGAAACACGTATTTATGACATGTTATCTTGCGAAAAAACCCAGGTTCGAAGAGTAAAATACGGATAACTTTTGAACGGCTAAACCGATTTTCATCAAACATAGCAAGACCACTCCTGACTAATTCACCTTTCAAACAAAACAAAACAAATTCAAAATCGTTTCATCCGTTCACACACAGACACGTCAAAGTTATAGCACCCCGTCGTTTTTGCCGATGCATTAACGGGTTAAAAAGCGAAAACATTTTATTTGATTTTATTAATACGTAGGAGGAGGAGACGAAGAAATAATGAAAAAACTTAAAACGAGAACTCCAAAGTAGACAAGACAATAAAATGTAGGTAGTGTGACATTGACAGTCACCTCGAATTAACCAAATTAGTCGCTGAATTGACTTTATAGCTTCATTAAAATACAATTCATTTTATCGGCTCGATCTTAAAATTTAAGCAACACTCGCCTAAGTTAGTCCGTAAAACGGTGACCTTCCATTAAATATCGAGCCCCCTCCGTGCCTCGGAAAGTAACGTGCTTTTGTTCCCGGCCGTCATTAGATCGTCATTGTAGATCTTTGAAAGTCGATACGGGTAAGAAAAGTCTTACAACCGGTCTTACCAATGGGTATCATGTTACCTAGGAACTGGGTTGTGGAGGTCGGCCATGCAGCCATTCGCGCCATGTAAAACACTGGTATTTAGCCGGTTAGACTGGAAGTTGACCCCGCCATAATTGGGTAAAAGGCTGATGACTACTTTTCCAATTAAAAAATATTACAGCATCCTTGACAGCCTTATTCAGGAATCGGTCTAACTTTTTTCGTCAAGATGTTTTATGAACAGCTTGTTTTCATTTGGAATGCATTTACGTCTGTGTACACATCAGAATACAGCCACGGGCCGCAAGAAGAAAAACGCGGACCGCAATTTGTCGACCACTGCTCTAAGCAATAAAATAACAAAAATTACCGCGACATGGAAGCTAGATAGAGACACGTATATTTAGTGTATAAACATGACGTATATTCCCCAATAGACTGTGTTGAAGAATTGCTAATGACATGTTTGTGTCTTTCAGGTTGGTTGGTGACTTACTTCTAATGGAGATTTGGGAATGTTTAACAATCGCGTATACGAAGATGCGCAATCAAAACAATGGAATAGAAATGCGAGTGGAGTCCTTGCCGCCTATACCACCACAGGAGCGATGCCTTGAGCTATTTAGCCTTAGTGTTAATAGTAAGGTTTCTTTTTTAATTACATGCATTTTAGCTAAGCTGGAAAAGATCATATCATTTGTCAACGACAGGTTGGGTTTTTCTGTCCAGAAGCTCTAGATAGCAGCACGCGATTATGGTACTTGGCGGTGTGACACCTCCGTCTGGTCTCTGTCCTGGCGAACAATCCAACAGGTTGCCATCCCATAGGACTATGCAAGTGAGGGAAGGCAGAGTACATTACAAGTCAAATTAAATAGTAAAATGTCTCAATCGTATTATCTCCAGCATAGTTGTCTAGTCTCCGTAGAAATTAGCCGCCTTGACCTAATCAGTCATGAGGATAATCTTATATATAAAATTCTCGTGTCACGGTGTTTGTAATTAAACACCTCCGAAACGGCTTAACCGATTTTCGTGAAATTTTGTGTGCATATCGGTAAAGTCTGCGAATCGGACATCTATTTTTCATCCCCTTAAGTGATAAGGATCGTACAAACTAAACAATTTTTGGCTTAAAATGGCAAAACAACGTTTGCTGGGTCAGCTAGTATTTTATATTATTGGTGTGTCATAATATGCGTGCGCCCATACCATATCTATACTACCTGCTTCCTCTCACGTGTCACATACGCACAATTAGAGATAAAAGTATTACAATGACGCATGCTCTCCCATAACGGCACTTGATAGCCTAATAAGTTGATCTAAATGGGTAGTTTGTAGCTCGGCCTGAATGGGCGTTTGCGCCTCTCCGAATCCGAGTAATATGTCGATCCGAAAAGTCTTAGTACAAATTATTTGTATGCAGGCTTTGGCGCTAGATCCAAATTCCATCCATCCGAATTTAGATCATATCTACTATAGATTAAATTAAGGGTTCAGCGTGCAGTCAGTGGCTTATATTTTTTGGAATGGGCATCTCACAGTTTATCCTTCAGGAATATCTACTGCTTAACTGAACTGTCCTGTGGGGACTTAAAGAGAAATTACGGCCTTCAGCCATGGCATATAAAACTTAAAAGCTAAGGGCACCCCTTGCAGGGTACGAGTCTCGGCCCAGGACGTCTCTGGGAGAAGACAGCAAGGGATGGCCTAGATCTAATAGATATATTATTTAGGGGCTAATTTAAACAACTACTGCTCAGCTACGTGGGCTGGCTCGAGCAAAGGGTCGGGGGAGCAGTCAATGGTGTATTAAATTTACCCTATGGCCAGGAAAACGATAAAGGGCCCCTTTATCGCTGTCTGCCGTATTTACTTGAAAAAATATCACTTCTTCTATCCTACAATGCCGCCCCTTATTTTCACGGTACTAAAAATCCTTAATTTTATAAATTCTAAAACGTTTACCGTCTGGTCAAATTAAAATTTAATAGGTTAAATTTTAATTTGAAGTCAGCTTGTTAAGGCTTTCAAGCTTCGCTCGCTATTGCATCTTATATTTTTGTCATTCTAAAGCATTTCTGCATCAATCGATAAATTAACTTCTAGTTCTGTATGAATGGTAAGAAAAAAACATAGCAGAGATGCTACAATTTTGTATGCAATGTATTTGTAAATTTTATTTTCTTTTATAAATTTTTCTTTACACGCGAACTGTGCACTTCCGCTGCAGCGAACATGAGTCCTTTGGTTTCGTTAATTTACGGGGCGCCAAATCTTAAAATACGCCTCTGGATCCCATGTGCAAAACCCCTATTTGACGAGAACGTGTGAAGTTGTAGAGAAGTTCAATACATCAACAATTTTATTTTCCAGTCTCTGTTCCTGCTTCAGCGTCAAAAACTGTTCCAAGAGTTGGAGAAGTACTTCTGGTTTCCTTTGGACCAGAACAAGCCAGAAATCAAAGATTTTTCTTTGTACATAATGTGAGATGTCTGCCGTCACCTTCAAGTAAGTCCCTTTGTATGGTTTATTCAGTGATGACCATGGATAATCTAGACCGTTTTTAATGTGCTGCAAAATACGTATACAAATTATAAACTACACTGTTGGAATAAAATTAAAATATTCAATTTTATTGTTTATCGAAACAATGGCTAACGTTGACCCGGCGTTATCAAGGACCTTCGCTCGATCCTTAAATGTTTGCATTACATATTTTATTATCTTTGTTGATATATGATTCATCAGTATGATAGTTTTTGCGAACTAATTGAGTTGAGCTGTGAATCAGCTTATTACTACCGCGATCTTTGTTCACACATGTCTAAGTTTGTCTGCCTGATTGCGATAGAACCGCCCATTGTATGCCTCCTATCATACTTGCAAATATTGTTAGAAACTTTATCTGTAATAGTCTTATATTAATATGTATAAGACTTGTAATTGTGTACCACGTTCTACTTCCGGTATTAGTCGATTGTGATAAGAAATTTAATTTGCGCAACGATATTATTTAATTACGAGTATGTAAGAATTTACTTCATTTTAATTAAATAATAATATTGTCAACGTTAATCGTAAAGTAAAATCATAAGCCCACGCACTACTTCCGTTTGTACTCACTTTTGTTATTCGTACCAACATTATCAACCTACATCCTTTCCGGTGTGAAAATAAAGTGGCGGGAAGTAGTGCGAGCGCTTAGACGGCAGTCTAGTTCGAACACTTGAAGGAGGCAGATGAAAATGTCATGAAGTAGAAACGTCAATATTAAAACACTGTTGAAACTATAATTGAAGTGGTTTTTATTTGCATCATCGTTATTAATATGATGCAATATACTGGGCTCTATAATAATATAATCTATTTTCAAATGTTCTGATTTTGTAGGTAACAGACACGCATTCTACAGTGTATCTCTGCATGCTACATTTGCGGACAAACTGAAGTCGTTGAAAATCGGAGAATTAATGATAGGCAGAAACTTAGCATACATCAATAAAGAATTACAGCTGTTTGAAGCTATGGAATATTTGGCGGGATCCCCGCTAAGTGACGCTATACTCAGACCAGAGCCACATCACTTTATAAACAGCCAACTAAATCAGCCTATTAATATAAAATCTCAGGTTTGTATGTTCGAGTTCTCTTTGGGCAGGGGTTAATTACGTTGATTGTTCCAATGGTTTTTACTGGGGCCCTTTATTCCTGAATTATTTTACCATTAATTATTTGTAAAACAAATTAAATAGTATATAGTAGTAATAGTAATTTATATATATAAATATAATAAGGTTTATTTAAAAATCAAGTTGTGGATAAAATGATTGATATGAAGGATATGGAGGGAAAATCTGTGAATGATTGTTGGAATGAGATGGCAGATTGTATAAGAAGAGTAGCAAAAGACGTATTCGGAGAATCGAAAGGGAAAGGTGTAATAGATAAGGATACATGGTGGTGGAATGAAGAAGTGCAAAAGTTACTTAAACAGAAAAAAGTTGCGTTTAAAGAATGGCAGGGTGTAGAAAACGGGAACGATAGTTTGAAAGAAGAAAAGAATATAATATACAAAGAATGGAAGAGGAAAGCAAAACAGGCGGTAGCAGTCGCTAGGGCTAAGGCACAGGAGAAGTTGTATAACTCACTGGATACCCCTAGGGGCCAGAAGGAACTCTATCGGATTACGAAAGCAAGGGAAAAGAGGGCAAAAGATATAACGCATATTAAATGTATTAAAAATGATGCTGGTAAGGTTCTGTGTGAAGATGATGAAATAAAACTGCGATGGAAGGTCTACTTTGATAGGTTAATGAACGAGGAGAATGAATGGAATGGTATGCTTCAAGAGACACAGGTAAATATGGGTTTGGTGAGAGAAATTAGCATGGATGAAGTTAGGAATGCAGTTAGAAGTATGAAAAATGGAAAAGCTATGGGCCCAGATGATATACCAGCAGAAGTATGGAAGGTATTAAAAGAAGATGGATGTATGTGGCTGACTTTATTCTTCAATAAGTTGTTGCATTAGGAAGTGATCCCACAAGAGTGGTGCAATAGTTCACTAGTGCCCATCTTCAAAAATAAAGGGGATGTACAGGACTGCAACAACTATCGAGGGATAAAGCTCCTGTCACATAGTATGAAAGTATGGGAGAAGGTGATAGAGAAAAGATTGCGAGAGGAGAGTGAGATTACCCCAAGTCAATTTGGGTTTATGCCAGGTCGAGGAACAATGGACGCCACCTTTGCACTCCGCCAGCTGTGTGAGAAATACAGACGTGCACATAAGAACTTGCACATGGTGTTCATTGATCTGGAGAAAGCGTATGATAGGGTGCCCCGGGAGGTGTTGTGGTGGGCCGTGAAAGAGAAAGGTGTGCCTGGGAAGTATGTGGAGTTGATTCGTGCAATGTACAGCCGGTCTAGGACGTATGTCCGATCGGCTGCTGGCAACACCGACAAGTTCAGTGTGGCTGTAGGACTACACCAAGGGTCGGCATTAAGCCCTTACCTCTTCTTGTTGATAATGGACGCTCTGACGTCGGACATACAGGAAGAGGCACCCTGGTGCATGTTATTTGCCGACGACATTGTTCTTGTCGGTGAAGATGGACCTGAGATCCAGAGCAGACTGGAGAAATGGCAACAGAGGCTGGAGAGTGTGGGCTTGAAAATCAGCAGAACCAAAACTGAATATATGTTCTGCGATTTCGGCGGTCTCTCCAGTCCTGAAGCAATGTCGCTTAACAGCGTGCTTCTCCCGGTCTGTTCCGACTTTCGGTATCTCGGTTCACTCGTGCAAAGTGACGGAGAAATAGATCGGGCTGTCAAGCACCGAATTAACATAGGGTGGATGAAATGGCGGCAGGTAACGGGAACAACCTGTGACCCCCCATATTCCCCTTAAACTTAAGGGGAAGATTTACAAAACAATGGTTAGACCTGCTGTCTTGTATGGATCAGAATGTTGGGCCGCAAAAGGCATGAATGCTGAGGGGGATGTGTGGTGTTACGCGAATGGATAGAATAAGAAATGAGTATGTAAGAGGAAGTCTTAAAGTTGCGCCTGTGACCGAGAAGTTGTGTGGAAATCGGTTGTCATGGTATGGGCATGTGATGCGAAGGAATGAGGACCATGTTGTGAGGAAAGTTTTGAGTATGAATGTGCAGGGTTACATGAGTAGAGGAAGACCAAAGAAAAGATGGATGGATTGTGTGAAAGAGGATATGGCAAGAAAAGAGGTGACCCATGAGATGACGGCAAATAGAGATGTATGGAAGAAGAAAACATGCTGCGCCGACCCCAAATAAATTGGGATAAGGGCAGGAGGATGATGATAGAAGTAATAGTAATAAGCACACCGCACTACACAAAAATAAACTGATTGATACTTGTAAAGCTATCAATACGTTAATTATGAACAAAATATTATGGGGTACCTTAATAGGTGACAGATACACATCCCTGTATAATGTGTTCTATTGGTCAATCGTATGTTGCAGTGGACAACGACTCTGAATGCGAGTCAGCTGACGGCGGTTAGTTCTTCAGTATCCGCCGCACTTAGCGACAAACCTTCCATACAAATGGTTCAGGGACCTCCTGGCACTGGTAAGTAATACAACATTCTACTACTGGGCTGGTTCTTCCACGGTGACGGCATCACCCTCTGTTATCGCATATGTGAGTTGAATAATGATTGTAATACCGACTATGAACGACCAGACTCCACCCGCTCGTTCGAGACTCTACTTCGTGAGCTCTCTAATTGCGTTATGTCCGGCTATCTATTACTAGATACCAAACTTATATCAATTGCGTTACTGGACATAATAGTGGCAGGTGCGGCATTCTAAACTTTGGTAGACCATACACACTTCAGACACTATTAATTGTTCCACAGGAAAGTCAAGTGTGATATGCGCAATCGTCATGACATACTTCTACAATGAGCATGTGAAAAAGCAACAGAACAGGGGCAAAATATTAATCTGTGCCACAAGCAACGCCGCAGTCGATGGGCTAGTCGTTAGATTATTGAAACTAAGGCAGAGCTTACCCAAGCGTAAGTATAAGTCATTCATGTAAAATGAACGCTTAACTTGATAAGCTAAAGATCTTTCGCTATTTTTTAAATCGTATACTTATTTAATGTTAGCTCTACTATTTTTGAGCTTTATCAGAGCTACTTGGTTGAGTGCGATACCAGTCTAACTTAGCGTCACCACCATTGGTATTGAATGTTGTCAGCGGAGAGGTTCCGCATGGTGCGCGTGGGGCGCGAGGAGGCCATGCACCCCGAGGCCGCCAACATCAGCTCGCAGCAGCTGGCGCAGCGCGACCTGGCGCGCCTGCACGCCGACCACTCCGCCGCGCCGGCCGCGCCCGCCGGCCTGCACGAAGAGGTACCTATTCACACGGGTTTGTGGCCCACCAAGGAACTCCCGAGTTCGCCAATCTGCCTATTGTAGTTCACATATTTCCAGCAACAAAACATGGTCTATTGCAACCAAGTTATGCAAACTGTTACCAAGAATACGAGGCTGATATGGCTAAAAAGGGGATGATGACCAATGGAGATGATGAGATCCTTACAAGCTAAGCTATCTTAAGTTCTACTACCACAATTCTTGCAGATGCTGCATGTCGAGGCAAGGATAAATATGTGGAAAACCCAGGAGAGGGACGCGAAAGACCCTCCACGGGTGGCGTACTGCCAGACCAGGGTCGCTGAACTCGAGAGAAGAATCACATTAGTAAGCATTGTATTTTTAATTTCATCATACCTACTTGTTGTCTCGCGTCGGTGCAAACTATCGGAGGATATTATAATTAGGTCGTACAGTGGTAAAAAGATCAGCAATACAGCAGATTGCTACCGCGACTAGCACTAGCGAAACGTCGCAACTTAAAACCGACCGATTCCCTACGGACCAACCACTCTCATCATCATCATCATCATCTGCCAACATCAATATCATTATCCAACTATGTTGGGGTCGGCTTCCAGTCTAACCAGATGCAGCTGAATACTATAGTAATACTGAATAATAATAGTATTGTACATGGAGCGAAAACTACCTATCTGACCTCCACAGCCCACTTACTGGGCAACACGATACACCTTGGTAAGACTGGTTGTCCGACCAACCATTCTACTACTACCAAATAACACACTACACGCAATCACATCCATGCATCATAAAGCTTAAAAAAACATCACAAAAACGCCCAAAGCCTATCTGAAATCGAACTCAGTTAACAGAGAATTTCGACAATAATAGCGCCGAAATAAGCCGCAAGCGGGTGTTAGAAAAGCGTACTATTTGTCGTTCCGGCCACCCTGTTCAATGAGTGGTGGCAATCCGGGGTTTCGGCCTATTACTGAGTACTAATCCTTACAGCTCGAGGTAAACCGTTCTTGAGCGAGTTGAGACCACAATAGAAGAAGAGAACGAAAATAAATATCATAGATTCAATTACATAGATTTGCTACGAGTATCGTTTTGAGTGTGTCGACTAAATAAACATTATTAAATTAGTACAAAAAACAAAAAACCATACAGTCGAATTGAGTACCTCTTCTTTTTATGAAGTCGGTGAAAAAGTAACTAAGATTATGTTACAGTTTGTGTTTTCTTTTAATGAAAGTTATGAAACTCGAATGGGATCGCGCTTTACGTATGAATATTCTAGCGAACACTGAATTTGATACGATAGTACAGCCTCTTATTTATAAAAGATGCGCTGGTCAATCAAATTATAGGATGCCATCATTTGTGTTAATATTTAGTTATCTTTCGCTCGCAGCTGCGCTCAGGTTCTTCTGGTCGGGGAGGCGGTGGGGATGGGGTCCGCCCCGAACAGGTGGCGCAAGTCGAACGACGCATAATAGACGGCGCTGACATCGTCGTCACCACGCTCGCCAGCGCACAGAACTATAAAATGAAAGGGTTGGTGTTGCCATTCTAATTATAAAAGAATTTCAGTTGTTGTGTTTATTCCTTACGCCTAGCCGTTGTATTTAATCTTTCTATTGCAATTGTAATGTACTAGCAGAGAAGCGGATGGCTTGGTGTGGTGTGACTACCTCAATTTGCTACACAAAACATTCCAACCGTCTGTGATAACTCAATTGTTGTTATTCAAATCACAACTGTCATTCTTTAGATAGCAGCCCTGTGAAATGGCTATACCTAGTGTTTAAATCTGATGTTTCCAGTCTGAGCCAATGGCCATCAACTTTTTATAACGACACGTGAATCATTTATAATTGTTAGCCTTATCAGGAGCTCCTGAAATGCAGCTTTGTAAAAAATAACGAGTGTAGAATTTATTAGAGTTGCCCCTTGTATGCGTAACCTATTTTTTGTAGGCTAAAGCGTCGCATAGCTCTATGTATCATAGACGAGGCTGGGCAGGTGATCGAGCCAGAAACGCTGATCCCGCTCACGCTTGACGTGACGCGAGTCACGCTCATCGGCGACCCTCAGCAGCTGCCTGGGTTTATCTGTTCCCAGGTTTGTACACTGTTTGCATTAGCCACATTTTACTACCTTGCCCAACATGGCACATCGAGCTTCATCTACACTAATATTATAAAGAGGAAATATTTATATGTTTGTATATTTGTAACAAATAACTTGGAAAACTACTTCACCGATTTCAACAATTATTTCACCATTAGAAAGCTACATTATAAACAAGTAACATAGGCTACATTTTATTTTCAAAATTACGCTTTAAAGGATTTTGGGGTTTTGTTTACAATTTCAAGTGTTTCATTTTTTTTACGCAGAACCCTATTTCTTTTCTAAAAATATAAGTAGCCTAGTTACTGTTTATTACAACAGCTAATTGCCAGTGTATTTGCTAAAGTCCCGTCAAAATCGGTCCTCAGATAGACAGACAGACACAAATATAAAAACTGATTTTATGCAATAGCTACCGCATTTAGTAAAAAGCTTTTTTTATATTACAAACAGACACATTTATTTTATGTTTTCTATACAATCTGTAGTTTTGCATCCTCGTCAAATTCAAGGAGGTATATATGCTAATGATTCTCGACCCGAATCAATAATAAACTGGGTAGGTTTTTTATTATTTATTTACGAAAAGTGGTAAGTGTAAGCGCGTCTGTTACTTGCTTTATCACACACACAAACGCTTATTCAACATCGTTTTATTCCCTAAAATTCAAAAAAGGCGCGCGCGCTCCGCTAGCCCCACCCCCTCATCAATCAGATTGTTAGATGTCGCCGCCGCATACAGGCATTTGCAAATTTCGCGCGCTCTATCTCGAAAAGTTCAAGATGACTGACAATTTCTCCAATGTTGAGTTGGTGGAGATGGTACGATGTTATGCCATCAGTAGAGACAGCCTACGAGGAGCCATCCAAATGTTCGCGGAACGATTTCCCGATCGGGCACCCCCGTCACACTGCGTCATGCTGGCTGCTAGGCAGAGACGGGATCATAGGCAGTTTGACGTTCCCCGGCATGCTCAAGCTCGCGGCAGTGAAGGCCTGCCTGTCGCCTTGCAGGAAGACATCCTGGAGTACTTCCAGCGAGAGCCACGAGTACTTGACTGAAAGGTTTGGCAATCAGTGGATCGGCTGTGGTGCAACACAATTGCGTGCAAAAGTAAAAACTGTATTAGTGTTGCGTTATCTAAAAGAAAATTTCAAATCAATCAATTTAATACACAAACAAAAACAAAATCATTCGGTAAGTACTAAAATCTTGGACTGAATTTGCCTACAAAAACAGCTGTGCGACTCAGGTTGAACCTAAATCCTACCTACCGAAATGTTTTTATTATTCAGATCCAACAATTCTTATTTTAGGATTGTCCGTTCAGCGAACTGACGAAATAAAATACAGCGACATGTCGCGCGAGGTGATTCTGTTTTTTGGTGTTGAAATTACTTTTGCATTCTGAAATACTGTCAAATCTAAACAATTTAAATAGCAGATTTATAAATTATTGACCAGGTACCATAATTTAAATTGATAATTTATGTCTTTTGTGACAACCTCCTGATTTATGACGAGGATGCAAAACTACACGTTGTATATGTGGGAATTGTCGATTGAATTGATTTCATTTAATCAATGTAAATTTCTTCCAGAGGGCGAAAAAGCATGGCCTTAACGAGAGCTTGTTCTCCCGTCTAAGCTCATGTTCAGAGCATTGGCCGGGCGGCAGTCCCGTAGTGCTGCTCAACCAGCAGTACCGCATGCATCCGGACATCGCAGACTATCCTAGCAAGGCCTTCTACGACGGAAAAATATTAAGCGTCCCTCCCAGAAGGCCCGAAATAGATATCCCACCGTACAATATTATCAGTATATCCAGTGGAGATAAAGGTCAAGGTAAGTTTATTAAGCAATGAGAATTATGTAACAATTATCTTAATAGCTTATAGAGGTGTCGCCTGTAGACTGTTATTTTTCATGAATACGATGCTTAAATTGTTGGTCTCACAATTCATAAGGACTTCTAACGTTCATTGTTGTGCCACGAATTGGAGGGCCCCCTACGTATGCAAAATATAAACGTAGTATATATAAGCTTGCTGTTGCATCCAGCATTACATTCTCCTATTTCTGTATGAATAGGTTAAAGCGATTGGCACACTGCACCGCATCACGCAATGTCGCGTGGTTGTGCGTGTTCTTACGTTGTTTGCTAGTATCCGTGTTTTTTATAGAAAACACGCGTAGAGCAACACACAGAAAACGCATACACGCGTAGTGGTCGCCGTTCGTCGTCACGCAACCCACTGCATGATGCGGTGCAGTGTGCCAATTGCCTAAAGAAAACCCAACCTTTCGAGGCGGGGTGCGCCAGGCTTAGTCCGCCACTATGTTGTGAAAATATATAAAAAAAGTTTGTCTTGCTCAGGAGTGTCGGGCGCCAACGAGATGGAAGCGTGGGGCGTGTCGCGCCTGGTGCTCGCCATACACGCGGCGCTGCGGCCCGTCGGACTCAAGCTAGCCGTCATCACGCCGTACAACGCGCACAAGGACCTCATCAAGAGACATCTCAGGACATTACAATTGTTAGTCTTTACTTTTGAGTCAGTATTGAAAAATTGTGTTTGTGTGCCAGAATTGAAAAAAAAGGATTTTCGATATCTTAGATTAGCATTTGCCTGCAACTAATGGTCCAAAAACAGCACTTTGCACAACCCACCATTTCCCCATGACGTGAGTTAAAATTCACGTATGTGAGAGAAACTGTCCATCCGGCGACATCCTAAATGTTTTGCAAGGGAGATTAGTTAATAATCAGTTGAAATTATAACTAGGAAAACAAAATCCCACTGTGTAATTCACATTCATAGGAGTGTTTTGTAATTTGTAAAACTCGGATCAGTTATAATGGTTATCGCTCTAGGCGTAATACGTCGGAAATTGGGATTTAAAATTCGGGCACATGTATTGGGCTTTTTATTTTAGTGCAAAATATGTGTCCTGTAACACAACTTGTTTTTTAAACTATTATTATACTTGTGCAGGACCGAGGGCCAAGTGGAGGTGAACACAGTGGACAGCTTCCAAGGCCAGGAGCGCGACGTGGTGCTGGTGTCGCTGGCGCGCAGCCACGGCGTGGGCTTCCTGACGGACGCCGGCCGCATGAACGTCATGCTCACCCGCGCGCGGCACGCGCTGCTCGTGTGCCTCAACCATCATGCGTTGCTTGTAATTATATATTTTGCATTTTACTATTTAACCTTGACCTTAAAACCACAATATATTTGAGCTCGCGAGAAAAATTTGGTTATTGACAGTATCTGAAAAGTAACTAACAATACAGGGTGGCGATTTAATCACCTGCAGGATTTCAGGAGGTGAATCAGACCATGGTACTCTACCCGAATCATTAAAAAATAGTAACTTAATTTTATATTAATATATCGATTACATTTTCAAATGCAGAGTCAATCCTGGAGCGAGTCCCGGGCGTTGACCTCATGCGCCGATCATATGATAGGTACTCGCGCGCACATATATGTGAAAAACACCTCAAGGAAATACGGTCACCCGCGCCCCACCCGCTCTCCATAACACTTGGACGAGTCAATGACAAAGCGCGTGTATCCCTCCACTTTACGTTATATATTTCCCTTCTGAAACGCGGACACTATGGTCCATCTGAGTTTATCAATGTTACCAATGGCACTATCACTATCGCTGTATACGAGGCGTTTGACTTCGCCCCTCAAAAACAGTGTAAGGGCGTTAAATCTGGCAAACTGGTCAGCCACGTGCCGTCAGATAATGATAAGGGAAGAGCGTACGAGGAAATCAGTCCTACGTCACGCAGTAGGTAGTGCTGAGTATTATACCGGTCTTTAGCCCGTAAAGTTTGAAGGGAAAATTGGAATAGGTATTAATTCAGGTGTGCCTACGCTGAATCTCACGCGTTATCTTGTCCGTGCCCCGGGCAGGTCAACGTACGCAGAGCTGCATTTACAAGCTGCCGTTGTTTTGGAGAAATACTAATTACAAAGTAGCGTTAATTTTTATAAATGTGCAAGTTCAAAGCTTTTTCATATTTTTTCATGCGATCATTACTTATTTTTATTTTAAAAGTTATCACTTATTCCAGGTCCTCACATAAATATGTAAATATATTAAGCTTAATACGTGTTTCAATTTATTCTACAGAAAAACCCGCAGTGGAAAACGCTTTTTGAAGATGCACAAAGAAGAAAGATGTTTAAAGTACTTCCTCATAAAATGTGCCAACCTATAACAGCAGCACAGGTGTCCAGTGACAACATTTTGGATTATATCTTATTAAAAAAACATAATAATTACCATCATCGATAATTCCGTCATAAAATGATTGAGAATGTTGTAATATATTGATCTGTCAGGTTAACTTATATTTACAGTTTTGCACTATCATATGCATTTGGTTGCCACCACCTGCCCGCTTTGTAAACAGTTTTCCGTCTAGTCCTTGGTTGCTATTCCAGCGCCTTATGGTTGTGTAGTTCATAAACTGGGTGCAGACTTAACTATTTAAAATAATTGAGGAATGTTGAGGAAAATATTGAATACCCGTATCGCGTGCTACAAAATTAAATCATTGAAATAAGCCAACTCACTCTGACTCGACTCAAACTAAAGCATTAAAATGTGATCTTTATCATCATCGTGTCACATACAGTATAATTTTCAAATATATTAATTGATATTATTTAAACCCAGTGATTGGTATTTGTTGTAAATGCAAGCGATATAAAGGAAACTGTTGCACCCCAAACCACTTTTTTATAACAAGACAAAAGTGTCAAAAACATAACTTTAACTAATATTTTGAAAGATAAATGGTGCATGAAATAAAAAAGTGCAGTACTTTTCTTTGCAGTCAGATAAAAATAGAGGATATGCTTGTTCATTGTTTAACGGCATTTAATGAAATTAGGTTCGTATTTTGTAATAAGTTTGTGTGTTTAGTTTTAGGACATTATTCTCAATTTTTGTGCCATAATGTCAGAATCTTCTTTTTAAAAAAAGTTGACGAAGTGACGGAAACAGTACATGATCGAATAATGAAGAACCGACAAAAAAATATTTGTTGTTTTATGGCAGTCATTATCATCAAGTTTATTTCCCAATTTGCATGAGACTTGAAACTTGATTCAATTTGCAGTATACTCAGTAAACACAAACCAAACACCAACAAATTCAGTCCAATTTGCATGATACGTCACTTGAAACCACCATAGTGTATCTTGGCTACGCACATAAGACCAAATATATTAATACCAGCCTGTGTCTGCCCCACTGCACGGCATAACGAGCATCATAACCGCGCTTGCTCATATCTGGATGGCGAGTTATATTATTTATAAGTTCAAATTTCCTCATGATGTTTTCATTCCTCGATAGCAGTTATGTCTATAATAAACTTACAAAGTTCATAGCAATTATAAATCAAATTGGTGCTTGGCCAGATTTGAACCTAGTACCTCTTGCATAAAAAGCGAGACCAGGCGACTGATTACGACACCCAGTATACATTAAATATGAACAACACAGAAATTAAAATTCGACTGTCTTCAAGTGCATTTGTCATGCAAGCTGACATCCACACAATATGGTAATTCAGGGTCACTTGATTAATCCTGAAATCATATGTAAATTGAATGATAAACTTGAGTGAGTATGGCAGCCATTACTTGGGTAGGTTCAGTACCGCTTTTTCCGTTTGTTTTCGTCTCGAAAACTGATAGCTAGAAGACCAAGTATAGTGTATGACTTGTAATGTTTTGATGTTTTCCTTGCATCTATTCTATCCAACTTTGTTTGTTATTTGATGTGGAATCACATATTGATCTGTGATTAAATCAGTAGGATTAGTGTTTAACTAAGTTTGCATCTATTAAGCATATAATTATATAGTTACATATATACTTATGCTTCGACTTGTGAGAAACGCTTGTTTTACTGAGAGCGCATTGCCTCTAACAAGTAGAAAATTTAATGTAAGGTACGATTTACTCCACCCGGGCGCGGCGGTAAGTATTTTACAATGTGATAAAGGAAATTTAAGTGCCAATACAGTAATACTATCTTAGTGGCTACGCAAACGTAGACACTTTATGTTACTGATTCAGACAGTCACCCGTTGCTACTCTTGGTCACTGGTACAATTCGTTGCTTGTTTTCCGTCAGTATCACGATGGACGTCGATGAAGAAACATTATCTTAGCTGGTGTGCGTGGTTTGTGTCGCACACAGGATACGGAAACCGTTTGCAAATCGTTTGTTTGCGCAGCTCAGTACAATTATCAGGAAGTTTGTTAATGTTGCTTGTGTCTTCAACTGACGACAGTTTCCAGTTGCCGACACCGAAATCTTTTTTTATCGTCAAAGAGTATGTGTAAAGTGGTAGCAACTGGACACAAATACAACAAATTTTGACGCCTGCGCAGGGATTGGCTGTTTTCATTCTGGTTCTATAGAAAAATGAAATAGAAAAATGTTTATTGGTAGCCTGTATCCGACACAAGACAGAAAAGTGTCCACGTTTGCACAGCGCCTTAGTTACTGTGTAGGCACTTGAATTTCCGCATTGCAAAATGCCTTTTGAAGGTTTGTAAAATCGTAGCTTAAGTATCATGAGTATAAATTAAGACTACAATAACACTAACTTAGATGTTTGTGGCTTTGCTACACATGTGTATTAACGTCTAAAATCTCTAATAGGTATTTTTTAAGAGTTGTCTGGACCCCTATTTCATTATTCATCTTGTGTATGCATTTGGTCTTTACCTGTATCCAATAAAAAAATCATTCTTGCAAGTGCAGAATTCAGCCTGTTACAAAAATAATGATTGAATGCCGCAATTTGATAATATTCAATAGCATTTCATTTCATTTCATAATGCGAAACGGCAGTTAAGAAAATCGTATAATTATTTTAATTATTAATACTTCGTGAAATACACGTTTGTTCCGCTCACGAATGACTTGCTTAATAAGATACATGAGACTGAGCAAAATTACATAAAAAGTTGCATTTCGCAGGCTGTCGCTACACATTCGCCTTAACCTAGTAGGTAAAGACCACACCACACATTTTTAATGAACGAATGAGTTCTGTGCATACGTTATACCTAAGGCTTAGATGTACTACGTCTACAATAAAAATATGTTATATTGTTATAGCAGTGTTTCAATTGATATAAACCTGCTATTTCTCAACCACTGTAGGTAGGATAGAACTTACCGTAGACACTGTATACCTCATTATGGCACGACAAGTATAAATGCTAAACCTGATAGGGCAATCCCCACGTAACCAGATTGGTCACAAGGTTTGTGTTCTGGGTCTTGGCGATAGTGATGATCTGAGTTGTGTTGGTACCTAATGTTTGTCAAAATATATTCGTTCGTTCATCTTTCTACAATGGGTATTCCAAAACTATGTTGAAGTATGAACCTCATTACATATCAGACAGATTTAAACATAAACTATACCCCAATACGTGCTCAAACTCGATTTAAAATGCAGCCAACGCACACTACACTGACGTATTATATTTTTATTTGCAATAAAAACACGACGATATTATATTGATCTACACTCATGGACATAATTAGAGGAACGGAACGGAAATAATTAGAGAACCCTCCACCATATGAATATCTTCCGACAATGTTACACTGAGCGTATCTTTCTCCGGGTCGTCTCCAAACTTTCACCCTTCTATCATCTGGTTTAAGACAAAACATAGACTCGTCAGTGAACAATATTTTCCCTCAGTCAGCATAATTCCAATTTTAGTATGAGCGAGTTAAAGTTAGCCCGAGCTATTCGATGATCTGTGGTAAGTAAGGGTCCTATAGCTGGCAAGTATGGCTTTATTCCAGCTTCTTTAAGTCTTCTTCTTACGGTTTTAGTGCTATTTGTCACCTGTCGAACGTCCTGGAGCGTAGATCTGACTTCAGAAGTCAAAGTGCGATTTCTCAGAACAGTGCTCGCCTTGAATCGATCGTCTCTCGCTGAAGTGACTCTCTTGCGACCTTGCCCTGCACGTCTCGTGTATTCTTCAGTCTGCCGGTAACGTTTAACTATTCGGAAGATGACGGATTTGGAAACTCGCAATGTTTGAGCCACTTCTTTATAACTACAACCATTTTCAATTAAAGTAACAGCTTTGGAAACCTGAGCTACGCTAAGATCCGGCATTGTGCCTTCAGGTATTCATTGATGTGTGAGGACACCACCATTGCGATACGTTTTTGTAAAAAAAAACTTGAAAAAAGACAGATTTCATGAAATCAATACGCCTACGTCAGCAAAATTATTCCAATATAGTGAAAATAACAAACGAAAAAAACAAATGAAAGCCAGAAACAAAAGACTATTGAAGTAATTCTTTTTTCAAACTAAATATTAATGTATATGTGGCCATTTTGTTTTAAGAACTTTTTGTACATATATTAGTATTTTTCTTCGATTGATGAAGCGTTCCTCAAATAGGGAAGTGTCCTTAAAAATTCTGATTGTTCCGAAAGTTGGATTACTCAAAAATACTGGACGTCTTTTTTCTTTTGCCACGTAAACCAAAAATGACGACGATATATAGTGCTTTAAAATTGCGCGTGACGTCACGCCGTGCTACACTTTTAACGTAACAGTGACGTCACAAGCCCCTTCTCCTGAACTTTGATGCGCTATATCATTGTCACTTTTTATCCAATATTTTTTGGCAATCTTACAGACGGACTAAATAGACTTAATATATTTTTGGCGGAGCGATTGGCTGCTGCGCTGCGTATCGCGGGTTCAATCCCCGCACGGAACAAATGTTTGTGTGGCCTACAGGTAGTTGTTCCGGGTCTGGCTGTTTGTGTATGCGATTTTAAATGTTTATAAACGCACCCACGATACAGGAGAAATTCTTAGTGTGGGGCAACGTTTTTGAAAAAAAAGAAAAAGAAATGCTGCTCGTCGCCTGTGTGAGCCTTAACGTTAATCTTATAATTTTAGGGTTTTCAATATTAAAGGTAAAAATAAAACATGGAGCTTATGTGATAACTTTTTGTTTGTTCACTTAAAAATTGCGCCATAGTAATATTTCACTAGTAAATTTTAAACGGAAGTGATAAAGGTCTCCAAATGTCATCTACCATCTTCTTTGTTACCTGATTTTCAAGCTCACTTCCACATTTCAATTTTCTACAGTATTTTTTCTGATAGTAAATGAACCAGAATTCACAACCATGGCATTATTCTAAGAAACAATACCCTCTACAGATTTTACAATAATTGTATTTGCGTTTGTTCTATTCTGGACAAAAAACGTATTGTTTCAAAGAATCACTATTTTAGATATTTATGTAAACAATTTTTTTATTAAAACTGGAGAAGGAAGTCTTGTTCAGTATTGTTGTTTTGCAACTATTAACAATGTGTGAAAATATATTATAATTTATTGCTTATGTAACTATTTCCCAAACAGAATCCTTTAAGAGATCAATTTCTCTATATCCATATAAAAGTTTAATACCTCGTCAAAATATAGTTTCAGTGCCCTTGTACTAAAATCATACTGGCAGTATCTTCAAGGTAATTTTAACAGAATTTGTAACAAAATTACAATATACATAGAACAGGTTAATGTCAAACAATTGTTGTCGATTTAATGGAACAATTAAGCATTATAAATAAAACTAAATAATTACAATTACCCTCCGAACAAAGCTATGCCTTCCATTAACAATATGAGTTCAGAACAAGATACACAAATACGTTTTAGTAGAGAACAATAAGCATACAATACTATTGTATTGACTCACATTTTTCTATAATATATATAACAAATAAAGTAGGTACTTAATAAAAAGATATTAATAAAGTTAATATGAAAATAATGAGTACCTGTTTATTTACCATGGGAAGATATAACTACATATTAAAAAGGTAACAGTAACTAAACTAAAACATAATTACTCTCAGTCATATTTCCATTACATATTCTAATATGGGTGTCAACAAAAGAAAACTGTAATAACAATTTGAGCAGTGTAAAATAAACTTATTTTTTAACAGCTGCCCTAAATAGATTCCATTGAAATAATAAAATCAAATTACACATTGAAATGTAAATAAAATTACACATATTTAATAATAAAGATATAAGATCACACTATCAATGGCTAATACGTTTAGCAGTAATGTAAATAGTACTACTCAGAACCATGTTGGGCATGAATGTAGTGAAATAATAGTTAATAAATAAAAATGCACTATATAATTCCACACCCATTGCTTATCTCCTAGTACAACAATAACCGCTTAGTAGGTCTCACCAGTCCTGCAGGATAAGCAGCTCAAGCTATACTTTTAGAAGCTAAACTTTTGGATCAGTATCTTAAAGGAAATTATTGCATGGAAAAATTCTATAATTTAAAGGCTTGTTGTTAAAAATAAGTTTAAGTCCTTATTTCTATTACTTTTGTTTGCGCCAATACCAATCAATTATCCTTAATACAATAGAACTTAATATTTCATTAACTACTTGCAGAAATAACACTTAAAACTGCAGTAGAAAAACATGCAAGCTAATGTTGGTATTGCTTAGATCACAAGGTTTATAATTTAGCTATAAACTATTAGATATTAACATCTTATGAGGTCACTATTTGCGGTTACGGGTAAAGGCTGAAACTGGCAGTAATTACTCATCTTTATACTTAATTTTTAAATATCTGTCTAGTACAAATAATAATAATACTAACTTCCATAAATTTCTCAGTTTGGACTGTATGGCGGTAGCAAACCAATGACTCCAAGAATGTCGTAACTGTAACTATTTTTCGTATTCATGAAGGCTCATTAAACTATAAATTTAAGTCCATATGCTAACTATTTACACATATAAGTGGAACCAACCCAGCCGCGGGTCAATGATGCCTGGGGTAGTGGTGACCATTATTACTGTACCTGAAACAATGTACAAGTTTTATTTAGGGTTTGTGTAACAAATCATGTGAAAACGTTTACATATAATCACCGGCAAATAAGATGGCAAAAGTCGTTAGATGCGCACAAGTCGTTTTTTAGGTCTCTTTGGTGGTCAAGCGGGACGCGGGGTATGAGGTAGCGTCGATCCGAGCGCGCGATTGGTGCATCAGTCGACCCTTGCCTCCCGCACCGCGCCTTCGTCCCGTTCGCTCCCGATTACATTTCAGTGCACGAAAATTGAACCCTTTGTTTTTGTTGTGTTAAACTTAAGTGTTGTTATTGTTTTTAAATTTAGGATAGAGTTCCTGAAAAGGCATAGCATACGAGGAAAGTATGCTCAAACCAGAGTTATACAAATTAATACAATTGGAAAAAGAACAATTTAAAACATACAGCATTGACCAAACACTTGCAGAACACAACCATAGTGTTCTGCGATTGCGACTTTCAATATGATGCCAAGGGTAGTTTTATTAACGGATAGTGACGACGACTAGTTAATTTTTTTTTTCTTTTATATAAACTTTTTTGAATTTTAAATGCACGTTATTTATAACTCCTAATAAACTTGAATTCCTCTCCCTTCTTTAACTTTGTTCTATACAGACATGATTAAATATAAATGATGGCAATAACAATAGAATAATGACAATCAATAAAAGTTACCACTAAGTGTACGATGCGCGAACTTACCCCCACTACGCCAAAAGCTTGCCATCTTATTTGCCGGTAGGCAACCTGTTATATATGCCAATAGCCAATTTAACCATCAAAATAGTTAATGTTATTTATATATACCTGTTGAATCTTTTGTACTTGTTGTTGTGGTGTTTATTGAAGTGGTGGGAGGGGCGTCGCTCGTTGCGATATTTGTTGAAGTTTCCACCCCAGTGTGGCTTGTTTTGTTTTTCCTGCAATTAAAAATAAATAAACTGGTTTATATTCATTACAAGAATGGTGGGCCGACTATAGCGCCTTGCAGACTGAGCTAGGACAAACTAAAGAAACAACTAATACTATGTCTACTTTGACACTAGAGGTTTTAGTTCAAAGAATTAGAAGTAGAATATTTGTTTTAACAAATTTGAAAGTACCAATCAAATAAATATTTTACCTGGAAGGGATTGTAACCATTTCTACTGTTGTTGAAGCGATTGTTATAGTGATGGAATTTTTTCACTTTCTTGTTGCGCCCGCGATCTATTTCATCCGCAGCATCGAGAGCTCGCTTGCGCTCATCTCGTCGTTCTTCGAACACCTACATTGAAAAGAATCTTATTACATATGTTCAGGAACGACCATACCATAAGTCTGCCCCTCCTGGTGCGTACATAGGAGCGAAAGTTTTTCAAAAAAGAAACAAATTGTCAAATGTGTAATGGGTACTGTATATCGATGATCCATCTTGAAACCAGGACTGTTACTGACTGTCAATTGTCACTAATGCCAGTTTTCACTAACACTGGATGACATCTAAATAAAAGCGAGCTGTTTGTTTTTCAACGATCGGGTCAGCGCCGAGAGTCGAAAATCCAACAACTTTTAGGCATTCATTTAATAGTCACATAGTTTTAGTGAAACGTGCATATGTCACTCGTTTCAATGCAGAGAGTAGTGCACTTCAGCTTTACATAAGGGAATAGCTCACCTGTCGCCCGAGTGCGCTATGGTTCCCGTTCCAAGAGGAGACAGGCGCACCGTAGCCGCGGTGCGAGACGGTTTGCAGGTGGCGCATGGTGTCCAGCGGCGCCAGCGGGGTAGCCGGCGCCGGGCTGCTGGCGGCGGCCGCAGCCACCGGCACCGGCGCCGTCGGTTCCGCAGCGCCGGCCGCCACGCTTCCCGCCGCACTGCCCGCCGCGCTGCCCGCCGTGCCGCCCGCCGTGCCGCCCGCCGCGCCGCTCCGGTCGCTCAGCGGGGACATGCTGCTCACACTCGTGTTAGGACTTTGATCGTTTTCTGTTCGTCGCTCTTCCTTTTCTTTTAACCTGGAAACGTAATTCGTAATTATACGCGATGGTTTCAAAACTTCATTATAAATGTGATCTTGTCGGCTGAAAGAATAAAGTGAGGTTGCACAGATATATTGAAACATATTGTATCGTTAACTGTGTAGGTCCCCCCCACACGTACTTTTTGTTGGTGACGCCGTTGAGGCTGGGGCTGAGAAGCGGGCCGCAGCTCTCGCTGGACACGGTCCAGGCGTGGTGCATGCTCTTGGTGGTGACGACGAGTGCGCGGGGTGACTCGCAGCGGCTGGGTTTAGGCCGCCGACCGTCGTCCCTCCTCACGCCGTCCTCGTTCAATCTATCGTTGCGCTCATCTCCACTTGATTCAGAATCATACGGGACCAACCTCGATCCCGTGCAGCCGTTCCGCGGCGAGAGACCCGATGAATCACTCCTGTTCATTTGCTCCTCCAATTTTTCTAAGGGTGATTTAGGCGTCTTGACTAACTTGCTAGTTGATGCAGATTTTTCCACTCCTTTTGCGTTTATGATTGATCTTAGATCAGACTCACTTTTAGATAACTTGGGTTTTACTTGGCCCTCATCACCATTTTGGCGTTTGATTATAAAACTTATCTTCTTATCCTCTTCTACTTTATTGCCATGTTTTTCAATGCCATTCAGAATTTTTGGTGGCTGGACCATTTTCTCTACTTCGCCATTTTGTTTCACCACCCATGGCTCGGAATTGGAACTATTAGACTCTGTTGACTTTCCAAGTGTGCTATTTAAAATTAAAGGTTTGATATCAGGTTTAGGAACTTCTACTGAAGTGCTTTTAAGTAGAACTGGCTTTCTCTCATCACTTCTATAGAAAGTTAGTTTTAAAGGACTTTTATCTCTATTTAGTATATTATCTGGCAACTGTGGGCCATAGACAACACTCGAGGAAGACGCCGCGGATGTAGACGCCGCAGAGGTAGACGCCTCTTCAGTATTGTCTTTTTCATAGAACATAATATAGGCATTTGTGCCCAGCACAGCAGACAGAGGTAAAGGTCGGACACAACTATCGTCAAATTGGTAATAATTGCTGTTTGGTGCTTGTCCTATAGCAGTGTAATGACCGCAATTCTGTGATGGTCCAAGATGAGTGACTAAACTTACTAGTTTATATGACTGAAACAAAAGGCCAAATGTTGTATTTATATATCACATAATTGAAAAAAAATATTCATAATAATGTGTTGAAGTATTTGCTAACTTACCAACTGTTGGTGACTTTTATTATACATGTATTTGTTAAGGGTGATCTTCTTTCTAAATTGCACATGTTTGGAGAGCTTGCCTCCAACTAATGAGAACCGTTTCAATGCTATGCAGAGAACCATAGGAGCACGCTCTACGAAAAATTGTTTGGTGGCAGATACCTATAGAAAGAAAACTTTGGGTTAGATGTTGGATTCGTGTATGCTGATTATTATGTTATTATATTTAAGGTGGGCAAGTCATTTATAAAATTAGCAGCTTCACCATGTAAAATATCATATAACATACCTTTTTATTGCATGCCTCACATTTGTAACCTAAATCTTCTAATCTTTCACGAGAGAAAAATGAGTCTAATGCTTCATCTAGTGTTGAGTGTTTTCTTATATCTAACAGTAAGTCCTGGAAAAATAACAAACATATTAATATAAAATATTATGATGATAATAGGATTTTAAAAAAAAAACTGGTAATTAAAAGATTATAAATTACCAGTTTTTTAAACAGGTACACTACCTGAAAATGCTGATAGGTGGTGGATAGATGATGGCATGCAAGGCACCGGACTGTAGAGCGTAAGTATCCACCTAGAATCTGATTCAATGGTGTTGTTTCTTTACTGTACTGTTCAAATTTGTCATGGTTGACAAACCGGTTTAAATAGCATTTCTCCATTGCTTCCACCAAATATCTGAAACAAATTTAAATATATTACAACTAATGCATGGATGACAAAAATCCTTAAGATCAACAAAATCATTTTCATTTTCATTTTCTATACCTTAAAAACTCATGTGCATCTTCCTGTCTATTGGGTGTGAGGTGTCTGCATATAAGACGTAGCTTGGAGTACACCTGCCAGGGTTTGATGGGTGTTCCACCACTTTTCTGTGTGGCCATCAATGTGGCCCGCATCCCACATATGACACATGCTTCTGAAACATAAATTCATACTTTTAACACATTATAGTTGCTCTTTATTATCAATATCAGCCTAAACTAACATTTACCAAACAAAAGTTTTACCTTTTTCTTTCTACTCTTATTA
This sequence comes from Phlogophora meticulosa, assembly GCA_905147745.2. Classification (NCBI taxonomy): domain Eukaryota; kingdom Metazoa; phylum Arthropoda; class Insecta; order Lepidoptera; family Noctuidae; genus Phlogophora; species Phlogophora meticulosa. The sequence goes on along the minus strand of LR990533.1, from coordinate 10,158,784 downwards.
ACAGTATAATACAAATATGAGACTTCCACAATTTTAGTGTGGATAGATAAATATATAAAAAAATAAATATATTACATGACTATATAAGGTCAGTTTTGTATTTGCTTTACAAGGCAAGTTTATGTTTAACAGTGGAGGATTAGATAAGCCATATTACTCAATAAAATATTTGTTTATGTTAAAGTTTTTATAAAGAAAGAGAAGTCAGGTTATAAGCTCACCTTGTTGATTACATTTCTCAGCATGGGTCACTTCCATGACCAACCAGTTAGCAAAGGCAGGCACATGGAACAGAGCCTGCAGGGTAGAATTCAAATAGCATGTGTTACCCACATTTTGCATGCCAGCACCAGCCGCCCATGCATTTTGCCATCCCAAGTGAACTTTTTCGACAGGAAATAAAACTCTTTTAGGTTTGGGCAAACCATCTTCCTGATTTTTATTGCTTTCTGAAAATGCAAAAATGATAGTTATGTTAGTTATTGCTTATTATCAATCAAAAGATTAACAATAAAAAGCACTATGTGCATAACTTTAGAACTCTTAGAATTAGGTTATTTATATCGCCCAATTATGCAATATTTAGTCATTCCAGTGATTAAAGAAATATTAAATATTATTGTGCCAATGGAGTTTCAAAGCTGTACCTACAAATCCATCTTTATTATAGATCTATTTATACTTAAAGCTTAAATTTAATAGCTTTAAGTTTTGTTATTAAAAATAAACTATTTGTTATTCTAGTACATTTTACTGCACTAAGTTATATATTTGAAGTAAATCCATTCACACATTGTTAGGTCTGAATGGTGAAGTTTAAAGATGTGTTTGTGCTTTACATGTTGTGTGTACAAGTTTAATTTGTCATTTACACCTTAAAGTTGTTAAGAATTGACACATCCAAAACTTTTAGGAAACTTGCCAGAAAAGGTTATTTAGGTGTTCTTGACAAGTCTTTTAGGACACACAAGTTCTTTATGGGTGTCAATGTGGGATAATAAATAACACTATTACTCACACTACAAATTATTATTGTTTACAGTGTGAGTAATAGTGTTATTTACTTATTGTGAACAAGGATAAAGTAGTACAGAAATTTAATTTATCATTATTTACAGGCAACTACACATTTACAATACATGATCTTTACTGTAAATAAAAAAAAACACTACATTGAGTGATTCCGTGTTTAAGATATAACGTGAGATAAAACCTCATTTAAAACAAGTTAATTGAGAATTACCCTAAAAAGTATTTAGCTTCTTACACGTAATAAGTACGTAATATGGTGCTTTCTATCATTGGAAGGGTATTATTTTATTATACCGAAAGTAATAACAGAATTTGTTCAATGATTCCATGACGTTTATTGACAAGTAACCATAAGATTTATAACCTCTAAATTGATCTTATCGCGCATGTAGATAACAAACAAACCTACATTATTTTCAGTATCAGTATCATGTAACTAGTTACCTGATGCTTGGCCGGCAGAATTGCACTCTTTTTTCAGCAGTTTACTATCATGCACTGGCTTTTTAGGTCGGATCACCACGTACTTAGATTTCAGTCCGTCGAGGACGTTGCTTTGATAATCACCAGACTCCTCAAACTCAATCTTAGACAGAAGCACGCTTTTAGCGGATGAGTAAAGTCTGCTATCCAATAATGAGGAACTTTGCGATTCGTCTGGGGTAAGAGATAAACGCAATGCGCTAGTTACGGGGTCGCAAATGGAAGCGGGCATTTTACCTCCAAAATTGCACTATCACGATATCAAAGCACAAAGCACTTCATAATTCAATTTACTAGTTCGTATGTACCACAAACAGGCACTTAATACATCGTCTTACAATAACTTCGTAAACATGTGTATTTTAAATTATTAGGCTGTAAAAGGAAAACGAAACGAATCAACCTTGGCTGGTCCACGCACGACAACCCAAAATGTTACCATAACTTTAAATAAATTGAATAGAACATTTTTGTTATCGTGTATCATCACTTGAATGTTATGCGATGACAATAATAATTGGGTTTGATGGAGATCCTAGTTTGCTACAAACTTGTCTGTTTGTTTTGTTTTTATTTTTTGGAGTATTAAATAAACATTGTACAGGAAAACAACGTGAAAAATATTACATTATTTATTTTTGTAAGGGCAACCCTAGCAATTGCCCTTCCAAAGCCGGCTTCTGCACACACTAAATGTCACTTGGGCACAAAAACCGACACTTGATCAGACCCAATACTATTGTAGTCTTTGATCAGACCATTATGCACTTGGAATGACGGACCATGCAATAAATGTGGAAAATAAATATAAACAAAGAGATCATATCACAGAAGATGATGATTTTAATTATGATTATTAAATTATTAATAAATGTTAAATCTAAGTAGGTTAATATTATGAACATACTAATAAATAATTCTACACACTCGTTTTTTAACTCACATCCATATCAGTCAAAGCTCCGCCACACTACACCAAACGGAGCTATTAAAAACAAAAAAGTAGTTTTAATAAATACAAAGAAGACAAGTCCCAAACCATTTAACTAGAGATATAGCTGTTGGTGATACCACATTGAGATTTTTTGAATTTGCCGCGTATTTCATATCACGCTTTCGTTGGCCAGATTCTAGTGTAACGACATCTATCTCGCCACATACGAACTAAATCGACGTTTCCTACATCGCTATATTAGAGTTATCCACGCGACTGAGTATATATAAACGAGCCCGACAACAACCGTCGGCTACGTCCGAAATGAGACTCTCCATGTAGATCTCAAAATACCCACGGTGAAACAGTTCATGAAGCGACTCACCCAGCGCTTCATGGACTGTTCTACCGCTCATCCTAACCCCTTAGTGTCATCGGCCGCCCGATACACTCCCTCGCGAATAAGTACAGTTCGAAGACCCAGACACACACTCACAGAGCCAGATGATCAGAAGGCCACCAGCACTGTTCGCACACAAAAACGGACATTCCGTCCTCGCTGCCGAGGCCCGTCGCGACGACCCCGTCGATGCCCCCCTCCCGACCCTTTGCTAGAGCCAGCCCGCGAAGCTGAGCCGATTAATGATTAAAATGTCCCTAAATAATGGAAAAATCAGATCCAGCCTGTCCCTTGCTGTCCTCTTCAGCGACGTCCTAAGCCGAGGTTCGTACCCCGCGGGGGTTCCCTTAGCGATAGTCGCTTAGCTTTTAAGTTTTTTATGCCTGGCTGGAGTCCTTAATTTTAATTAAGCCCCCCACAGGAAAGTTCGGTTGAGCAGTAAATATCCCTGAAGGATAAACTGCGAGATGCCCATTCCAAAAAAAAAAATGCGCCATGCGATTTTAGATGCACGCACACAATTTTTCCAAGCTCGGAAGCGCTCTGTATTGGCAGCGTCGCATTCACGCGCAAAGAAACAATGTAATGGCAACCGGCCTAGCGGCCTTCGTGAGATAGATCATCCGTACTCACGTAGTACGAAGTTATGACAGATGTCACAAATGGCGCTATTTTTTGCTTGTATGTAGATGATTTGTGAAAAATTTTCAGATGGACCTGGATACGCTTTTGAAAGCATTGTGTGTAGATATATAATGTTGTATGACGGTCCTTTAATCATCATAAAATAAGTTATTCGCTCTAGAGCGAATAAGTAAAAATAAAATACTTACGGTAAATTCATCTCATCCCTAGGAATGACAGGTATTTACCATACTAGGTTTGTTAACCAGGGATTTGCTTCGAAGCATGTTGCCCTGGTCATCATCTGCCATCATCTGCCTAGCCTTTTCCCAAATATGTTGGGATCGGCTTCCAGTCTAACCAGATGAAGCTGAATACCAGTGTTTTTTTTACATGGCGCGACTGCCTATTTGACCTCCACAACCCAGTTACACGATACCTCTTGAAAAGACTGGTTGTCAAACTTTCAGGCTTCTCACTTCCCGTAACGACTGTCAAAGATGTACAAATGACAACGGCTTAGCGTGTTTTCCGAGGCACGGAGGATTCTCGATGTGTTACGAACGGTCACCAATTAACAGACTGACCTCGGCAAGCGGTAACTTAACCTTCAGTCAACCCGTGCGGCTGTTTTTATTTAGCCAACAGGTCCTCATGGGCACGAACACTTGCTTGCATAGGAAATCGATTCGTGTCAGAATACAAATAAGGATCACAATCGTAATTGAAAATGAAAAACGTGGAACTTCTAAGTATTTTTTACTCGTACGACTATGTATCTTCTTTCTAGGAAGACACAAATTTTTACTAGTATTTTATCATATTGGCGGCGCCGCCACCATTTCCGCGAGCCTGTCGAAACCTACGGCTGTTCTACCGTTACAAACAAGGTCGTTCAGCGTCGAATCAAGACCTCAACGATGGAATTCGTGAGGCTATCGAGGACATAGGGCAGCAGTACTTTGCGATTTGGTTATGGAAAATTTCATGACAAGGATATGGTCCTGTAAGCGTGGTCGTGGTGGTCATTTATTTGCCTGATTTTATTTTCCACTATTAACGGCATACCTCCCTCTTCTTAATGAAATAAACACCCGATCATTTGTAAATAAAAAAATTGCATTTTTCTTTGAATATCAAAATAACACCTCTTATTGGAAATCTCATCTATAACTGTGATTATATTGTAAATGTATATGTGTATTAGGTAACACTACATCGCAAAACACTAGTATCAGTGCACTAGTTTTAGTCATTATGTATTTATAGCATTTTTAAGTTTTAAATTGTTAATATAGTATTGTATATATTTATATGGGCCTTGATGCCTGAAATAAATGGATAAATAAAAATAAATAAATAAAAAACCTTTTACCATAGACTATTTGACTTTTAGTCTTTGACGTTGCATCTCCTAAGTACTAAGTAGTCTGTGGGCTATTTTTTACTAATTACTCATACTCTGTGGGTGGGCCGCGTCGCTGTTATAAAATTTGTCAAAATTTGTATTTATCGATTTGGATTTTGAAATAAAAATTCGGTGTTTGTAATATGAAATTAAACATTCAACAAATTAAATGAATTACAGTAAAAATGAATTTTTTGGCCGGACAGTGTTTTATGATTTTAGCAGGTCAGAATGTTTACATTATGTTACTATTTCATTCGAATAACTTCGTTTCTGATTATCATTAATCTAAAATGAAATTATATTTTATTAATATTAATTAGATATTAATTATGTTTTTCAGTCTTGAGTGACTTGAACTTTTAAATGTTTCTGACTGCGTTTACCATTGATAAATCCTATTAAATTTTAATAATGGTTATGTTTCAGTACTCTGCGTAGTTTCGTCGTCTAGAGTTTTAGAATTAAGTGATAAATTCGTGGATATAAGTCATGAGGGTATGTGGTTTGTGAAGTTCTACGCGCCATGGTGCGCTCACTGCCGCAGAATAGAGCCTATTTGGGCCCATGTCGCTCAATCGCTCTTTAACAGCCCTATAAAGGTGGCGAAAGTTGATTGCACTAGGTTCATGGCTGTGGCGACGCATTTTAAAGTCAGAGCATACCCCACAATAATGTTGTAAGTAATCAATTTAATGGATTGATAAGAAGAAGTGTTCCTTTAAAACCCATACTTATTTCATATCAATTTGCTATAGTATTAAAGGTCCCTATCACCATGAGTATATCGGAGAAAGAGTCAAAGATGAGATGGTCAATTATGCCCTACGCATGTCTCAGCCTGCTGTCCAGAGACTGTCTCAAGCCGACAATCTTGGGTACCTGAAAGAAGCTCACCCAGTCTTCTTTGGATATGTTGGCAAACAACAAGGACCTTTATGGGTAATTTCAAAATTATCTATATTTATTAGACATAGACAACCCATAGAAATGTAGTTCTCATAGTTAAATACCAAATAATCTAATTTCTGCACAAATGTTATTATTAAACCAAAACGCCTATAATCAAAAAAGGTTGATCAATTCGCATGCAAAATATCACTTTAAGTAAGGCCTGATTATTCCAATACCCCAGAATGTATTGCTATATGATAATTATATATAATAAAAACTGTCAAACCCCATGTTAATTCTATGAGTAAAAGTTATCTGAACTTGGAAAATCTATTCTTAAACGAACTGTATTCCTCATTGTTACAGGAAATGTTTACACTACATGCTGAGAAGTATCAGCCACATACATGGTTTTTTGCTATGTCACATGATCTGTTGAAAAATGATGTTAAAATACCTAATAAAACTGCTGTTTTTGTTTACAAAGAGGAAGAAGCCTACTTTTTTGAAGGTATTTAATGAACATTGAAAAAAATACATTTGTGTGAAAATTATCTGATTCATCATTACTTTAGGCATACCTTGATTTACAGCAAATCAGTCATTAATTGAAGATAGAGAAACCTTAAATGGAACACTGGACAAATGGATTAACTCGGAGAGATTTGGGTCATTCCCAAAGATCACTCATTCAAATCTAAATGAACTAATGTATATAAATAAATACATAGTTATTGCTATTGTCTCTGAAAATAAGTTGAATGAAATCACTCAAGCAGAGAGAGACTTCAAAGAAATGATTGAGAGCATTGTCAAGTAAGTATTTTTTGTAAGTAAATCATCCTTAACGCAAAATACGCGCTATGTCGTGGACGTGCGGAAATCGGCCCATCTAACAACACAAGTAAATCATCTTAAAAATTGCAAGATTTGATTTAATAAAGATTTTTTCAGTAATTTTGCATTGTGTTACACATTAGCTATTATTCACTTTCCATTTCACAGTTAGCAATTTTTGTTTATACAGGAAGGGAAAACGGGAGCTTCATGACAGATTCCAATTTGGGTGGATGGGAAATCCAGATTTGGCGAACTCAATAGCCATGTCTGAACTAACGACACCACACCTACTGGTCCTCAATTCTACTACAGGCCACCACCACATGCCTGATGACGATCCTGTGCTCATGACACCTGAAGCAGTTTCAATCTTCCTTGACCAGATACATAACCAAGTAGCACCGGTAAATCCTACAATTTAATAGTTGCCATACAGTCAATGATAATAAAATATAATAAATTGATTACCAAATTGACAAACAATTTAAATTGTCTATATGTTCATGTCACAACTGTTCTTATTACTTGTGAAATGGCTATTGCATGACAAAGGAGAAGCTCACTTATCAAGGCCTGACAGGAATGAGAGCCTGTCCCAGATTCTTTTGTCATTTGTTTAATGTTTTGTGAGGATTTTTTTTTTCTCCTGTTTTCGTGGGTTGGTTTGTTACTTATCTACGATACAATAGCCTTTTATCAACTGCTCATCACCTTTTACCAGAGGCAGTTCACAGATGACAATTCAATATGAGAAAAATCAATCATGTCCCCATTTAAAGGTGGAATTTGAAATTTAAATAGAACAAATTTTGAGGTATACTCTATTCAGTCAATAAGATTATCATCGAAGTCACGTAGTACACTGTAAAAGTTAAGCGTGGTCAAACATTAAAAAAAAATATACGTGTCGAATTGGGAACATGAATTATTTTCTTTGGTTAAAAAAAGTTTCAAATACAGCACGCGCACCATTAGAACTTGGAACGGACGTTATAATGCGGTGCGTACGACGAACGGATGTAATTATGGTGCGCGTGTGTTCGGTGCGTTCTGTGAGCGGTTCTATGGCTCTAAAAACCGGATAAAGAATAGCAAATGTTCTTTTTACTAAATACTATTTCACATTTACTTTTTTTTGTGTACTTTTTATTATTATAAAAGCAGCAGCTGCTCGTACACGATCAACGTCGATGTTGAACAGCAAAACACTGGAACGGCAGACACATGCTCAAAAAATTTGGTGCTTGTAGCATTCCGTTATCTACACTAATCTGGCCCTCATCTGAAATCCATCAAGCCGTCTTACAAGTGCATTTAACAATACGAAACGCTATAAATTTTCTTCATTCTGCACAGACTTTCATAAGACTAAATATACAAATGTTTGTTTCTCCCGCAGACATATGGAGGCAAGAGTTTGCCAGTACGTTTCTACAGAGGTTTTTACGAGGCAAAGACCACATTGACGAATATGTGGCGCGGGAATCCAGTTTTGACGGCGCTAGTGTTCGGGCTACCTCTTGGCTTTTTATCTCTTATCTGCTACTCAGTATGCTGCGCCGATATACTCGATGCAGAAGAAGACGAATCTGCAGGTAAATTATTTATGTACTACTCCTGTTGGCGAAATGATTTTCAAAAAAAGGTGTGATCAAACCCATAGGGATAGGCAGACATTTTCGTAATAAAATTACAAAATCTTTTTATCAGCCTACTTTTTTAGCATAGCGGCCCTCTGAACTTGTGATGTTTTTGACTAGTACTGCCCTGATCATGGACCGGAATAGGTGTCTAGTTCGATTTTATAGTTTTGGCCATCTTGCTATCATGCAAACATTTTGGTCATCGCATCTCTCGAGGCATTAGAGCCTGCTTAGGTTGCCGACTATTGGTTTGGTCATGCAATCAATGTCAATCAATAAGATCCTTTTTAATATAGGGTTATAACTTGGCGCTTTATTATCATTATTGTAGTTATTTATTATATTTATTTATACGGGGCTTGAAGCTAAGTAGTAACACCTGGACGGGTCGATCGAAGGCTAAGCTACGTTTGCTTTGGTCGATCCATGGATGGATGATTCATCCATCACCTTCTCCGTGCCTTGGAAAGCACGGCTGTGACACGAAAATCTTTGACAGTCATTGCGGATTACCAGTCTTACAAAAAGTTATCGTGTTACCCAGTTACTGGGTTGTGAAGGAGGAAGATAAGCATTCGCTTTATGTAATACTGGTCTTTGGCGGCATCTGGTTAGACTAGAAACCTGCCCCAAATGGTCGGGTAAAGGTCAGGCAGGCGAAATTGACAACTACCATTCAGTTATACAGGTTGGAACTTAAAAATGGCCGTGCTACATACAGAAAAAAGGACAGATTAAAAATATAGGTTTCCATTTTTGCCTATTTGTCGTATCGGTTGTTCAGTCCGGTAAATATGGGTTTGGTGAGAGAAATTAGCATGGTTGAAGTTAGGAATGCAGTTAGAAGTATGAAAAATGGAAAAGCTATGGGCCCAGATGATATACCAGCAGAAGTATGGAAGGTATTAAAAGAAGATGGATGTATGTGGCTGACTTTATTCTTCAATAAGTTGTTGCATGAGGAAGTGATCCCACAAGAGTGGTGCAATAGTTCACTAGTGCCCATCTTCAAAAATAAAGGGGACGTACAGGACTGCAACAACTATCGAGGGATAAAGCTCCTGTCACATAGTATGAAAGTATGGGAGAAGGTGATAGAGAAAAGATTGCGAGAGGAGAGTGAGATTACCCCAAGTCAATTTGGGTTTATGCCAGGTCGAGGAACAATGGACGCCACCTTTGCACTCCGCCAGCTGTGTGAGAAATACAGACGTGCACATAAAAACTTGCATATGGTGTTCATTGATCTGGAGAAAGCGTATGATAGGGTGCCCCGGGAGGTGTTGTGGTGGGCCGTGAAAGAGAAAGGTGTGCCTGGGAAGTATGTGGAGTTAATTCGTGCAATGTACAGCCGGTCTAGGACGTATGTCCGATCGGCTGCTGGCAACACCGACAAGTTCAGTGTGGCTGTAGGACTGCACCAAGGGTCGGCATTAAGCCCTTACCTCTTCTTGTTGATAATGGACGCTCTGACGTCGGACATACAGGAAGAGGCACCCTGGTGCATGTTATTTGCCGACGACATTGTTCTTGTCTGTGAAGATGGACCTGAGATCCAGAGCAGACTGGAGAAATGGCAACAGAGGCTGGAGAGTGTGGGCTTGAAAATCAGCAGAACCAAAAGTGAATATATGTTCTGCGATTTCGGCGGTCTCTCCAGTCCTGAAGCAATGTCGCTTAACAGCGTGCTTCTCCCGGTCTGTTCCGACTTTCGGTATCTCGGTTCACTCGTGCAAAGTGACGGAGAAATAGATCGGGCTGTCAAGCACCGAATTAACATAGGGTGGATGAAATGGCGGCAGGTAACGGGAACAACCTGTGACCCCCATATTCCCCTTAAACTTAAGGGGAAGATTTACAAAACAATGGTTAGACCTGCTGTCTTGTATGGATCAGAATGTTGGGCCGCAAAAGGCATGAATGCTGAGGGGGATGTGTGGTGTTACGCGAATGGATAGAATAAGAAATGAGTATGTAAGAGGAAGTCTGAAAGTGGCGTCTGTGACCGAGAAGTTGTGTGGAAATCGGTTGTCATGGTATGGGCATGTGATGCGAAGGAATGAGGACCATGTTGTGAGGAAAGTTTTGAGTATGAATGTGCAGGGTTACATGAGTAGAGGAAGACCAAAGAAAAGATGGATGGATTGCGTGAAAGAGGATATGGCAAGAAAAGAGGTGACCTATGAGATGACGGCAAATAGAGATGTATGGAAGAAGAAAACATGCTGCGCCGACCCCAAATAAATTGGGATAAGGGCAGGAGGATGATGATGGTTGTTCAGTCCATTGATGTTCGGATAACACGAACAAATGTGGGGAACAGATGCTTCTTTTTCTCAATTTCTGAGTTTAAATTTGTTGGTCTCGTTGTGAAAGATGTTCATATTAATGCATGAGTACTTTCACTAAATAAAAGATCAAGAAATATGGACGCAAAGGCGCAAAACAGACTCATTCAATATCTGGTATATCAACTTCATGATTGGCCTTCTCACCAGCAGAGACGCAGAGATCTGACAACGACGAAATGACAACACGGTTGGCGCAGTGGTTGAGCCATCGGCTGCTGCGCTGCGTGTTGTGGGTTCGATCCCCGCACGGAACAAATATTTGTATGACCTACAGGTAGTTGTTCCGGGTCTGGCTATTTGTGTGTGTGTTTAAAATGTTTGTAAACGCACCCACGATACAGGAGAAATTCCAAGTGTGGGGCAACGTTTGTTTTTATGTAAAAAAATAAAATATTTATCACTAATGTATATGTTTTTGTTTCCAGAAACACACGAAAAGAAGGACTAGTCACCAAAATAATTGAGATCGTCATCGCCATTTTTAGTATTTTTACATTATGGGAAGGAAAAATCGAAAGCTGTTTTTTTTTCTTAAATGGTAATATTGGCTTTTTTTATATTGCTTTTGTTTGTGACTTGCGTGACACATTTTATTTAATGTTCGTTGTATAAATTACCTCGCAAAGCCCGTTACGTTAATACGAATATTTGACCATGCAATTGTTTAGTATCAAGGAACAGTGATTGAAAGTTCAAGTTATTATATGACAAGTATGCCGTGGTCAGGTGGGGAGCCAGGTGCTTACTAGGGTCATACTGAAAGTATTTAGAAAAGACAAAAACGGAATACTGTAGCCACCTGTAAATATTTTTATTATTTTGCGAAGTAGTCTTTGTCTCAATCATTGAGTCAACCGGTGAGTACTCTGTTTTAGGGATGTCTTCCACGTTATTGTCGAACACAGCCTGTTCAGTAATAAAATTCGCAAGGTGCTAGGTCGGGCCTGTAAAAAGGATGGCTCACAAATTCCATACCTTTTATAGAAAAATATTTGAATTGCTAAGTGAGCTCAAACTTTGTCGTGATGGATGACGAGACTGCTTCTTGGGCGCTGCTGTCGGATATTTTCCAAGACAACTCGTAAACAATTACTAACATACCAATCTGCAGTAAGAGTCCTTTTATATTGTAGCACAATTGCTGCCAAGTACCCGTCCAAAGAATGAGGCAATCATCTATTTCCCTTGACTTCTGCGCTACTTTACTTTTGTTCGAACTTTCGTTCGAAAATCATTAAATGGAAACATCCCTTGGGCAGATTAGTTTTTGGTTTCGGGCTCGTGACAACATATCTAGCTTTCATCACCTTTGTGAAGATGTCCTTCGCGCGAATCTTCAGTGTCATTTTTTAACCACGTTTCGACTCATTAAACCAGTTATAAACAGTGGCACGAGATGGCACTTTTCGTCATGAATATAGGTCTTTCACCGAACTCATAGTATTTCTCGCAGTCAACTAGCTTAAGCCTAGCTTTAAACCTCATTACTTACTGGTTGAAATCAAACAGCTAGGCAAACAACTTAACTCCCCAAGAAAGCGGCCGACACGTGCTTCATCCATCGAAGTTCAGTCAAGTCAACCACCACCATGACCAGTTAGTGCCATGAGTCGCAATAAAGAGAGAGATAGTAATTTCAAAAGTCAGCCTATTTTGAACAGCTTTACATCATAAATGAATTATTATTATTATCATCAGTCAGTTCGTTTATTAAATGTTGCATTATACTCATTAGCCGCACAGGGCGCCTAGTTCAATGGCGCCATTTAATAAAAAGGATAGACTGTTAATAGGGTAGTGTCCTTAAAAAATCTGATTGGCCCGAAAGTTGGATTACTCAAAAAAACTGGACACGTATTTTTTTCTTTTGTCACGTAAACCAAAAATGATGTCACTACCGTGCTACACTTTTAACGTAACAGTGACGTCACAAGCCCCTTCTCTAAAACTTTGATGTACTATATCATTGTCACTTTTTATTGATGGTGTCCTTAATTTTTGAAGTGAAACTTCTTTATCGGGGTTGGAAAAAAAAATAGTGTAAAATTTTTTCGTTACGCGTCACATTTTTCCGTTACGCGCCATCTTTTTCTTATCCCTACCACGCGTGATTCGAAGTATACTTTCTCCAGCGGAGTAGGGATTGGTAAATGCCTTTTAATAAAAGCCTTTTATTAAACTTTATCTAATTTAACTTTATTTAACCAATTTCTGTAAGCAGTTGCATATAGTAAATTATTTTTTGAAAAATAACGTCATAAAGAAGTTTCACTTCTTACGAGTGTACGCTAGTACACGCACACATTTTTTTTGGTAATCTTACTGACGGACTAAATAGACTTAATATATTTTTACCTAGGTCACATCCCTATTGAATGGGTACAGCTTCCCAAAGAATCCTTTATTCGAAATTTAAATTAATTATTCAACGGCAACTTTTCTAGAAACTTTCAGTGTGACTCTCGTTTAAGGTGATCACTAAGGGAATTGTGGAGTGTTCATTGCTCACTAGATGAGCACCTAAACAAGTCCGATGAGCGGTAGCAAGCAACGGACCACTGTCAGCTTTCCTACCGGTCACACTTTTATTATTTAAGCCGACCGCTTTCACCCACAAACCTGGCCTTGTTGAGAGTAGTCAACAAGGCCAGGTTTTAGATAGTTACCGGGGGGCAAGTTAGACTGTTAATCATATTCAGTAACTTAACAGTTGGAAGGAAGGCGAAAAATTTGCCAAATTGAATGAAGATGTACTTATAAGCATAGTTTTAATTAAATACTTTAATGTACAGAGGCAAGCAGCCCATCAAGCTACCCCAATCTGTGAAATGTATTTGATAGTTTTTCAACGTTATTACAAAGTAATAAGGTTCATGTTCAATTGGGAAAATTTGGCAGTTTGGAGTAGCTTGATATGCTGGCGTCTGTACACTAGATATAAGCGCCGTGAGCACTTATGACGCCGGCGGCTTTTTTTAATTTTCCGGGGTGGGTGGCGGCGAGGAAAATAAACCTGCCAAGTGCGAGTTGGACTGCGCAGAGTAAAGGGTTCCTTATCAGGATGAATATTTACGCATGCGCTGTACAAAAATAAGTTTGCTTCATAGTATTCTTTAAAGAAACTATGAAAAATTAAGATATTCCTGCTGTTGTACCTTTAGAAGTGGATATTACAACTAATAATATGATCCACTTCAGCTTACTTATTCTGTAAGCTAATCAAATCAAATATGAAAAAAAAGTCGATATCGTTAGTAGTTCCTGAAATACGCACCTGTGTCATACCGACAGATGGCCGATGTACCCTTAATGCCTCCTCTACACTTTGGCCCAACTTAAGTCAATGTACTTAAACTTTTATCAAAGCATTGACCTACCGTCATTTGCGTGAACTTATTGTTGTAATACTGAAATAAATACTATGGCTAATAGTCAACCAACACGTAGAGGGAGCATAAAAACATAATTCTTCAATTCTGACTATTACTCGTTAAAAAATGGTCACGGTTTCGACATCGTTGTCAAGCGTCCCACTTAGTAGAATATGAGCATCATCCACGAAATATAAATGTTCATATTCCTTTGAAACTCTTGCTCACATTCGCTTGTAAAAATTAAATATACGGATAAAAATGTGGTTCATATTCCTGTACGCGTACTCAGAAAAATAAACTTACGACGTATCTGATCTGTGAATTGAGCTGCACGGCGGCGCGCCGGGTCTTTCCCGTAAAGGCGGCGCGCCCTTCAAATCGCCGGCGGCGACATTACGCCAGGGCGGCGCTCATATCTAATGTACATATTATATAGTTTTTCATTTAGTAATAATTTATGAACTGAAAATAATTTTAAGATTGCCCATGTAAAGTTAAAAATTACAGCGTTATTTTGTCGTATTATACGATTTAGTATAGTAACATTATTTTGCTTTGAACCGTCAAGTTACTGGAAACGATTAAGGCTGAGCTGCTATCAGATTCTTGGGGTTTGATCACCGCACACACCGGCGCAGCCTATTCTTGGTTTCTGTTCTAGTCATCGGTAGAGATGTTATATTTTGATATTCGTAATATTTAATACTTCATATTAGTATACCATATCTATTACTTAGTGAGTATTAGTCAAATATCAGCCACCTGATACAATATTAACGAATATTGTATCATGTGACTATATTCATCATCATATACATATTTGACTACGCCAAATTGATAGTACCTATTGACAAATAAAAAATATAAACATGTTATACAAGATTCTAGTGAGTATGCACGGTTATTCGCGTATGCCTATTTTAGGTAATATCTAAGGCGATCGTCACACTGCACCTCATCACGCAGCGGGATGCGTGGCGATGAACGACAAACACTGCGCGTGAATGCGTTTTCTGTGTTGTACTACGCGTGTTTTCTATACAAATACTGATACTTGCAAACAACGTAAGAATACGCACTCCTGCGTCACGCTGCGTGATGCGGTGCAGTGTGCCAATCGCCTAAATGAAAGAGTGATACAATTTTCCTTCTTTCTTTAACTTAATAACTCGAACGTAGAATACGCGACGCGAGTGGCAAATCTCATGGCTTGCTTATTATTGTTTGAGTAATACCTGATAATAGTTTATTTTAGATTCGTGTATCATAAAACAAATAAAACTTGAACCTATTACCTATTAGGTACTATTACATTAGTTAAACCTCTAGTCATCGGCTAGCCACCGCTGCGAACCGTCACAATATAAGAGGACCAAACATTTTTTTGGCCTTGTACATTGTGGTTTGACAAGAAGTTAAGGAAACACTAGGTTAGGACAGGCCCGAAAATGTTCAATTTTTATACAGATAGAGCAAAAATGTCAGCGGCCGGCGTGTGTGGATACGGTTACTAAATTTTGTATGAGATCTGGAAGTATAAGCCAGCCTAAAAGTAAAAAGAATAGCTTATAACCTGAGTATGGTGATAAAACATCTCTTATCAGATACATTGCTATTTTTATAAATACAATGTCATTTAATGCCATATAGTGTGTTTTATGCTACTAAGTGTACCTTGGTATATGTTTGGGCTAATTTTGCGGACATTCTTAACTCATGTCGCAACTGTTTGAAGTAGGTACATATATCAAAAGCAAGTTTTATAAACGATTTTATCTTGCTTAGACATGGAATTAATTCTATAAGTGAATCATAGTACTTATATCTAGCTTTCTAGGTTTTGTTTGAGATCATATTGATTATCTTTTTTTCTTATTTGTTTTTGTACGTTTTGTTTGAATTGTTTTTTAAACATGTCTTAATATAAATAAACTTTGTTTTGTACTCTAGTCTATTTATTATGAATGTAAGTCCGAGTTAAGACACCAAAGATAAGAGAATACACCTACAACTATGAGCAGAAAATATGTTAATAAGTAGGTACGCAAGGCTACTTACGCCAGGTCACCAAACACACTTAACACATTTAGGGTGACATTTTTGTCACAGTTTTCAAAACAAACAAATTGAACTTGATTGATAAGCAAATTGTCTACTAATTTTAATAGCTTTTAAAAAAAAACATGATTGCCAATATTAAATTGAGGCCATGAGAACCAGAGTGGCCTAAATATATTTTATTTTAAATAGCGTTTTGGCCTTCAACGCATTACTAGTAGTGTGTTTTAAAAAATAGAGTAACCTATGTCTAAGAAAAAAAAATGTTAGGCCACTCTGGTTCTCGTGACCTCATTTGTCAGTCTTTAAGAAATAGCTGCTAAACAATCAAGTTCCTTGACTGTAGACTAAAATTGTGGCTTGGTTTCTTATGCTAAATCATGGACGCATAAACACGTGAATAAAAACCGAGCAGAATAAATGCTTCATACTAAATACTTCATACTACCCGTCTTGAGCAAGCGTGGTGATTAATGCTCGTGCCTTCTCTGTATGAGAAGAGGCCTTTGCCCTGCAGTGGGACAGTAATAGGCTGGTACTACTACTACTACTACTAAAGCGGTGCTCGGGAATACTACTAACACGCACAGCTGAGTGCGTGACGTGTCACTGCCGAGACGTTCGGGGCGTGCGTCCGCGCCCGCTCGGGTACAAACCGGTGTATGCCAATTGCCAGCTCAGTAAGCGTGTGCTAAGTACGTGCATTGTGGAAGCGGCAGCGATACTACGCAATAATCGAGTGCCCTATGAAAGTAGGTTCGAATTTTTAACTCTGTTAAAAAGCTTCATTCTGCTCGGGCTTTTAATCATGTGGTATAAACATCCATGTGATGAATGTGCTTATGTTGACGTAAACAAATTATACCTCAATAAAATAAAATTATATGGTGGTATTGTGGATTTTAATAAAATAATGTGATCTTTTTATCAAACTTTTATTTACTCCTATCGAAACAAGTATGTTATCCCTGGAGTATTAAGCTTACAGAATAATATTTCAAATTCTACAGCTTAGACAGTTCCTCAATATATAAAGTCATTCGGATTTGCTCTATGTGGGTTTTCAACTGGTTGTACCAAATTGCATATTTAGTATTGCTATCCACATTATTTGGTACTTCATGATCATTTATTCGTGAATGTCTGCCTTGATTAAAATCTCTATAATTTTTCATCTTATTATTTATTGATTTCTTTATATTACTTTGTATTATTGATTCTAGTGAATCAATTTCGCTACTAGACGAATCTGTTTCACTTAAACATTTATCACTTTCTTGCTTTTTGTATGCATTTATTTCCATTTTTGGAGGCTTATTAATATTTCCAACCTCTTTGTTTTTAATATTGTATGATGTCTGTGCACAAGGTTTAGTTTCATTATCTTTAAAAAATGTGGATTGTGATTGCTTATGTTTAATTTCGTTATTACATTTTGATGACTGAAAAGATGTTGGAAGCCCTGCATGTAACAATGAATTTGAGGCAGATTCATCAAATTTGTTATCACACAATCCGCTCTCTATTTTTTTATTCCTTTGTTTTTGTTTTGGTGCCCCTTTCATATTAGTTTTATTAAGTGATTCAAACCGGGTTCCATGATAATATGCTTTATTAGGTTTACCAAATTTATCAATTTTATTGAGATTCTGACTGTTATTTAACAGTTTTATTTGGTCTCTCAGTTGATTTATGGTGCTATCTATTTCAGTTTTTACATTTAGTTTGAGAGGACAATTATTTAGCATGCTCACGGTTGGTACACACTCAGTATTGGATTCTGCATTCAATTTATAAGAAGAATCATAATCATTTTCTGTATGTGATTTAAAACATTGTAATAAATCATTGAAAGTCTCTATTTCATTTTCTTTGGTCTTCTCAAAGGATTTGCATAATGTTTCAAAACTTTCAGTTTCATCATCACACTTAGTATCTCCATTTGTTATTTTATCTATTAGCTCATGATAGGCATCATTGTTTTCAATGTGTTGGTATATTAATGAGTCTTGGGCTGAATCACATTCATGAAGATCCAAATTTTCTTCATCCCAAAAACTTTTCATGACCAAACCATTAATTGATTTAATAGTTTTTTTAAATTTTATCTCCTCTTGTCCTTCACTAAGTATAGTAACAGCAATGCCATAAGAACCAAACCTCCCAGCCCTTCCAATTCGATGTAAATATGTCGGCCATTCATATGGCGGCTCAAAATTTATGACTAAATCAACATTAGAGGCGTCTATACCTCTTGCTGCTAGGTCTGTAGATATTAATATTCTGCATTTATAATCTTGCAACATTTTCAATGCAGCCAAACGATCTGTTTGTTCTTGTTGACTATGTAATTTTTTTGCAGGCCATTTATTCTGTATTAGCATCTTGTACAAATCCCTAACTCTAACTTGATAATTACAGAAAATCAAACATTGCTTAAAGTTCTTTTTGGATAATATTTTGTTTAGTTCATCAAATCTGTTCTTTGTTTGCCACACAATATTAGAGTTGCTCTTTACAATACTAACTAATTGTTTGATTCCTAAGAGAACAGTTGTACTTTCAGGGCAAATATGTTGAGCATTATGGACATATTTAGTCATGACAGACTTTAACAATTCAGGAAATGTAGCACTACTCATAATCACTTGCTTCTCTTTAGGTAATACTGAAAAAATGTAGTTAATATCTGCTTGAAAACTTTGATCCATTAACTTATCTGCTTCATCAAGAACCAATAATCGCACACCAGAAACATCAATATGGTTTGCTTGAATTAAATGCCTTAGTCGCCCAGGACTGCCAACAATAATATGCACCTTATTTTTTAATTTCATTATATCTTCGTGTACAGACAGTCCACCTATTACAACTTCAACATTTAAATCTGCAACAATTTATATTTTTGTGTGTTACAAGCAGGGATCAGAATAATAAGTAGGGTATATTTACCTCAGTAAATATACTCTACCTATTCCAAGCTCTGGTTATGAACACTATGATTAAATGAAGAAAAAACCTAAAGATTAAAGTAACTCATGTTCTGTAGTTTTCCCTACATCCATGGAAACATTAGTGAGTGTATCATCATCATCATAGTCTAGCTATAAGTCCAGATATTTAGCTCACCAAATCCCATGAAAACGATTGCAACTGTAATGAATCCCACAATAATATATTAATCAGGAAAGGACATCAGTTGATTTAGAACAAAATATCTAAATATGGCCCATACAATAATCATGAATCATTGCAGAGTGGGTCAAGAAGGTAGTTAAACCTTTAAAGGCCTCGAGTCAGATTTAACCAACAAAAATTTTTAATGTCCATTCTGCCTGAGTTGTATTTATCTGACATACAATCTTTGTCTAAATTGATTCCTTGGTTCTGCTTTACACTCTACCCTAAAATAACATGTTTAGGGCAAGACGATAGATGTACTGACAATTTATAAGCTGCTGTGGTCTGTGGTCACGGCTGCTGACGCAAAATCAGCCGATTAAAAGGTAAACAGCTGAACTGTATAATTGTGGTACTAAAAAACTTAACCACAACTACTCCCTGTACTTACTTTCCAAATAGGATCCAATTTGAGAAATTACATCACATATTTGTGCTGCTATTTCTCTTGTTGGTGCCAAGATAACAGTCTGCAAGCCTTCCTCCAAGTTTAACTTCTCCAGTGCAATAACTGTAAACACGGCAGTTTTACCAGTACCAGACTTAGCTTCTAGTAACAGATCTAAAATAAAAAACATAATTATACTTTCAAATGATGTGAAATGAAATTACATTGTTTGTTTGTTGTAAAAAGACTTAATAAATAAGAATTTATTTACTTTTTTATTTTTATGATGTAAAACAAATTGACATCTTACCAAATCCACATTTTCCTAAAGGTATCCCGTGTAACTGTATTGGTGAAGGTTTGTAAAAACCGCAATTGGTCAATCCTTTTAACGTACTGGAAGAAAGCAGCATCGTGTCGAAGGTAACATCTTCCGATATTTGAACATCTTGAGTTCTTAACCCTTCGTTAAAATTGTGAGCAAGAACCATGATTAAAATACAGAGTTAATAATTGCATAAAAAACTACGAGAGGTATTAGTTTGGTCCACTCAAATCAGCAATTCAAGTTTACTCTATAAAATCAGAAATTCACCCATGAAAATATTGAAAGCCAGTCAATTTTGAAAATATTTCTGGATTCGACTGACGACTACTGACTATTATCAGTGGAAACTGGCAGATGTGACATTAGGACAGCTAGCGTTTCTAAAGCCGGTTCTACACGTTTTGCATTCGCCAAAATCAACAAACACAGACTTTATAGTACTATCTACCGACCTGTACACTTGCTGCCGAAACCAAAAGATTTGTCTTTACAATGAACTAGATTATCAAGACGAACTACCAGAAACATGTTTTATTAAAAGATGGACCGGTAGGCATATGTCATGCGTGTCACCTTCCCGTTGATTCTATAAGGCATATCGTCTCTGGATATGCCCGTTTTGCTAATGGTACCTGCATTGGTTGTGAATAACTTTTTCAATAAGATACTACTTGAAATTGAATTGCAAATACCTAAAAAAATGAATTTCGCGGGCTGCTTCCATGCATCTGCTTTAAGCTGCATATACACCGGTGGAACGAACGCCAACCAAGAATATTTAGTGTTGGCTACCGCATGCTTATTAGTCTTCGAAGGTACATACGTCTAAATACATTAGTGATCGAGAAAGCAATCGTTGGAAACTGATTCCGGCCCACTTTGATCATGCACGACGACGAAATAGTTAAAATTACTAGTTTTTAAATACCTTAACACAAGAGAAAATAATCGAAAGCGGAGGTGGTGGACACCCATAATTATATTTAAAAATAGAAATATGTACAGTGAAAGTAAGATCTGTTTAAAGTATTCTCACAGTGGCATCTCAATTAATTTTTGCCAGCTTATTATTCATTGGGCTAAATATACATATTTTCACCATTAAAAGTTATAAGACGTCAAACGGAAATAAGCACAAACTAAACGCTCCTTTCCAACGCTTTCGTAAGATCCAGTTTTTTGTTGCATCCGTTTTTATACCATGCTATAATTATCGGCATGTAACTTGGCAAGAGTCGTTAGATGCGCACAAGTCGTTTTTTAGGTCTCTTTGGTAGTCAAGCGGGACGCGGGGTATGAGGTACGTCAATCCGAGCGCGCGATTGGTGCAACAGTTGACAGTTGCCTCCCGAACTCCCGATTACACTTGCGTGCACGAAAATTGTACCCTTTGTTTTTGTTGTGTTTATGTTAGAGATATTGTTATTGTTTTTAAATTTAGTTTTTGTTACGAGCTGATTTTATTGTTGTTGTTTTAAATTAAAAAATTAAGGCAAAAAAAGGTATGCCTTTTTTCGCATACTTTTTGAGCATACTTTCCTCGTATGCATATTATTTATAACTCCCAATAAACTTTACGAATTCCACTCCCTTCTTCAACTTTCTTCTAATCAGATATTATTAAATATAAATTATGGCAATAGCCATAAAATAATGACGATCAATAAAAGTCACCACTTTTTTGTTCCACTAAGTGCACGATGCGCGAACTTACCCCCACTACGCCAAAACCTTGCCAACTTACGTGCTGGTGACTATAATCGAAATTCATCCGTTTTAGCTTTCTCCACTCCTTCATATAATCTTCAAGTATGCCAAATCTCACACTCCTTCGTGACTATACCGAGTTCTTTGTTGAATTTGCCTTTTGATGCGTTTAAAAAATCTGTAGTTAAATCAAACCTTTGTTCTAAACCACACTATTTGATCAACGACTATTTAGATGTCAAGAATAGTTGGTCACTTTGTTGAGCACACGAAAATGTTATAATGTTCTTTCACTTTGTTATTTAGTTGACTGACATGTTTAGTAGTTCTTGATTTATGTGTCTACTTTTTTATTTTACTGTCCTTATTTTATGTTATTACCATGATCCTCTCATTACATTGCGTTCGAATGAGTTGTAGTGCATTATGTGGTTACCAACGATTCGACCAATCTATTGCGTATTTTTATCTAGCAACTGGCAGCAAGTTCGTATTGTTCGTGTTCATTTCAAAAGAATTAGTTAATTCAACAATAACAAAATTTGAGTATAGACCAGATAAACTTATTACACTACTACACCATGCATTCACGACAATAAGCACATAAGACATGTTCTAACCAACATCCAACCTCTCGCTAGGGTTCAAATAATAAGTGCTAAGACACTCCACAACCGCGAGGTGTGCAACCTCAGTGATTTTTTTTTTAAACCGAAGTGGGTATGCATCGGGATGTGATCACGGTAGACAAGGGACACACCCCGTTGTCCATGGCTAAAGAGAACTGGCGCAAGCCTGTAGTACTTACAACCTATGCCCGCAAGCAGGTATGGCAAAGCAAGGAGCTTCACGGGCGCTTTTATCGGGCTCTTCATGGGCCCGATGTTGATTTCTTGGCGTCCATATGCTGGCTACGGTTCGGTGACCTCTTTGGGGAAACTGAAGGTTTTGTCTGTGCGATTATAGTGGAAATCTGGATTAAACTGGAATCACATTATGAAGGACGGGATGGTGTCGGGCATGCCACCGTCCGGGTGAGTCCATCAGACATATTATTTCTGGTGATTCTCGTCTGGCTAACGGCGAATACTTACACGGGCATAACCATACGGCTCTCATTGTGAGGAGGTTCCTGTCTCTGCAACCCTAACCGCGGGTAGCTTGGACTCTGCTCCTGCCATCGGTGGACCACTATTTTTTATATTTTTAAATGTATTTTATTTTTTATATTGAAATACTTAAAAATGTTTACAAGTATATACAAGAAATAAAGTGAATAATAATAAATAATAATGCTGGACAATCCTAAATAAATCCTATATAAACGCTGGGTAAATGAAATAAACTGTTGTTAATGTTGGCGATTCCCCGACGCGAGTACGAGGCTTATTTTTTGACGTTTTAAGCCGGGGGCTTTTTAAATTTTTTAATCTTTTTTTTTTAACTTTAGCTATTGCATTACCAGCAATTTTAAACGTGGCTTATAGTTACGTCCATACCCCGTTTTTTAAATCGCCATTGAGTCGCGTGCAACTGAAGCTGACTGTGTTGACCTCGCATTAACCCTATTGGATGGACTTTTATATATCTGTCACACACACATTCTGTCAGTGTTGTCTTTTAATCGGCCATAAATTAAAGCTAGACCAAGTTTCTGAACGGATTTTTGTGAAATGGCGAATTTGTGATTCTTGTGGATCAATTTATTTTATTTGAATAACATTTTATATGGAAAATATGCAATATTGTGAAATCTTTGATTCTGTGTATAATATTTAAAAATGATTGTGGATTGTTGACTCTGTTCTGAATATGTTATACGAAACCAGTTGATTGCATTTTTGTCAAGTGTTAGGTTTCCTCGCGAAACAAAATCTACATAGGTAAGCACCGTTTTCAATTTTAGTATTGCGCTGTAGTCGTATAATCTGCTTGAATTATTTACTTTTTAGGACTTTCCTTTGGTTTGCCTAAATTACAGACCTAGATAAGTTCATTCTAATTCATAAGTAGGTCATGAAAATAATACACAAATAAAGTATATACCACCTACTGTGTGGTCTTACTTGTATTTACTATTCTTATACGAAGCAAAATACTATTAAAACTATCGTTATATTAGGTAGTCTTAATTAATCGTAACATCTGTTTAAATACCTCGTAATTTTTCGTCTAGGTATTTTGATACCAATTAATGAAATCATGTGCTAAAACAATTAAAGTTTTATGAAGAATATGTCATCCTTCTGTAACTTATTTCTATTGCAATCTTTTTCACCTGATTTTAAAGTTAATTTAATTTGCAATATCACATAATTTTAGGACATTACTATGAATAACAACTGTGCTGGAGTTGGAGTTGGTGCTGTAGGTGGAGGAGGAGGTGCATATGACGCCAAGATAGCAGGGATGTATGATCTACTGGATACCCTGGGCTCAGGTCACTTTGCTGTAGTCAAACTAGCTCGCCATGTCTTCACCGGTGAAAAAGTAGCTGTTAAAGTAATAGACAAAAGTAAACTAGATGATGTCTCTAAATCACATTTATTCCAAGAGGTAAGTTTCCAAAATAATTATAAAATAAACTTTGTTATTCATATCAGAGATCCAATTGAGAATAAATTTAGTTGTATACTGAATTAATAGATCATGATACTCTGATAAACCAAACCAAGATAGCAATAGTTAATTATAGCAATTGATTTCCATAGATTACACTAGTCAATATTTACTTACTTTTACTACTTTACTCCTCAGTTTGACACTACATTCAAAGATAAACATGATAATGTTTTGTCTCATTATTAATTTTGTCTGTGTCAAAACAGAATGGTAAAATAAAAAAGCCATTAAAAACTATTGGCCAACATAGATTTGGTTTCCGTGGTCATTATTCTAATGCAGCTTTGAGCGTAAATAACAAATAAAAATAGTGATAAATCTCAAGAACAAAGTCAGCACTGACACTGCTCAATTTTTGGAGGAGTTCACATAACTTTATTTGTAATTAATTAACGCAGTGGTTTTATCATAAAACAATGTTTTCCAAAAAACTTGGTTTTACTATGTACATTTTACCAGTGCGGTGAAAAAAAGAAATGTGGTGAAAAGTTAGTTGGCTTACGACCGGTTGGTTGGTTGGTCAATGAATTCCAGTGTGTGCGAACTAGACGTTGTACACATAAGGGTCTAACTGATCATCACTGATACTATCTCTGTCTGATACGATGCAAAGTGCCAGAGAGTACCAGTGATGAGCAATGAGTACCAGTGCCCCGCCCGCCAGTGAGTTTGAAAAGGAAACTCCTTTATAGCAGTATAAAGGAGTAGATTGATCACAGCTATTATTTCCAGTAGATATTCATATGATTGAGTAAGTTGCTAATGCTGTCACCAAACACTGACTTTCACTTAACACTGATTGTCACCAAACATTGACTGTCGCCAAACACTGACTCACTTCACCTTTTTAACAGTCATAAACCTTATAAAAATAATGCTGGACAATCCACACATCATCATGTAGCCCCAAGCTAAGCAGAGCTTGTGTTATGGGTACTAGATGACTGATATATTTCAACAATACAATACTTTTTTTATTTTTTATTACACTAACACGTTGCTTTACTTTTCAGGTTCGCTGTATGAAGTTGGTACAGCACCCTAATGTGGTGCGTCTGTATGAAGTAATAGACACACAAACCAAACTATATTTAATACTAGAATTAGGTGATGGTGGTGATTTATATGATTACATTATGAGACATGAATCTGGGTTATCTGAATCTCTTGCTCGTGATTATTTCCGCCAAATTGTTCGCGCAATTTCATATTGTCATAGGTAATATATATTTTTTGATAAGTATCTGGTTAATTTATTTGTTTACAATTTTCCAATATTTTTTCTCTTTTTTCAGATTACATGTTGTGCATCGTGATTTAAAACCTGAAAATGTAGTATTTTTTGAAAAACTAGGTGTAGTGAAATTGACTGACTTTGGATTTAGTAATAAGTTTTGTCCTGGTCAGAAGTTAGAAACTTCATGTGGTTCACTAGCATATTCAGCTCCAGAAATTCTTCTTGGTGACTCCTATGATGCTCCAGCAGTTGATGTGTGGTCTCTAGGAGTGATACTCTACATGCTAGTTTGTGGCCAAGCTCCCTTCCAAGAAGCTAATGATAGTGAAACATTGACAATGATAATGGATTGTAAATATACTATTCCTCAACATATATCAAATTCCTGCAAAAGGTACGATTTATGCACAGTAATCAAAAATGAATTGCAGTATTTTTCATTATTTACTTTGAAAGACCATTCTGGACGTTGGACATTCACGTCTGGACATTGTTAGGAAGTCATTCTCAGTTTATCTGCCAGTTATGAACATTATTATTATTCTACTATTGGAACTGTTATACCAACTGATATAATTTAAATGTGTAACTATCTATATGTATGGTATAAGGTGTATCTATTCATACACAAAATATGTTAAGAGAAATATCTATAGGTGAAGACATCTCAACGACATCGCGATTTTTTTCTAACGTAAAAAACAAAACACTTAAATATCTCTTATTAAATATCATAATTTCTCTTTACCACCTAAAATATGTTGCTCATATTTATTTATTTACTGCATTAATGTTGTTTACAAGGTCTTGTTACACAATATAAGTAATAGTTCGTGCGTGAATAGATACACCTTATACAGAGTTTCTGGGAATTCGCTGTATATCCAGGAACACTCAAAAGCAACAAATTGGACACCCCATGCATATGTATGGGCGAAATTTAGTAGTTTTCGAGTTATTGAAATTTTAAGGTTTATTGAAATTTTATCAGAATTTGACAAAGTTATGTAACCTATAAATAAAATAAAATTGAAGTGTCTGTTTGTAATGTCTAAATAACAGGTTTTTCTATAAACAAATGAAGTTTATATTGTAGATATACCATAAAAGTCTTTTTTTTATGTATTTGTCTGTTTGATTGAGGTAATTACCAAAACGGTTGGACTGAATTAGACGAGAATGTTACTGGCAGATAGCTGATATGATATGGAGTAACGTAGGCTTCTTTTATTTTAGAAAAAAAAAATAGGGTAGGCGGTATAAGGTACGGCGAAAAAAAATAACTCATTGTTTCGTTAAATTCCACACGAAGTCATGGGCACGCTAGTTTAAAATAATAATACTCATTGATACTCAACCCAACCTAATATATGAATGTATAAAATTCACACAAACATTAAAATTATAGGTAGGTATATATATAAACAACCTGTCAAAAGCCTGTCTCCATTAGTAAGATAGTATTAATCTCAAATTCTCAATTTACACATGTAGAAGTTCATGTTCATAGTTAATCTAATTCAAGGCATTTATAATGTTTTTAATTCAAATTACAGGCTTATTGGAAGAATGTTAGTAAGAGAACCTGAAAAACGCGCCACTCTCTCAGAAATAGCTACTG
This sequence comes from Phlogophora meticulosa, assembly GCA_905147745.2. Classification (NCBI taxonomy): domain Eukaryota; kingdom Metazoa; phylum Arthropoda; class Insecta; order Lepidoptera; family Noctuidae; genus Phlogophora; species Phlogophora meticulosa. The sequence goes on along the minus strand of LR990533.1, from coordinate 10,131,660 downwards.
ACCCATGGGTTACAGCCGGTGAAGGGGTGACTGTAGAAGACTTTGACACGCCTTTAGTGGCGAAGGAACAGCTTTCAGAGGAAGATCGCTCAGCTATAGTTCAAAAAATGGTTGAGGGTCCCATCGCTTCTGAAGAAGAGATCTTGGAGGCTCTAGAGAAAAATGAATATAATCACTTAACCGCCACTTATTACCTTCTGGCCGAAAAGAACCTCAGATCCAAAAGGTAAATCTTTTATTGAGCAAGTCTTTAAAAGGCAGTAAAAATGCATTCCGATTTGAAACATAAGCTAGCAAGTAGTAGAATGTTGATCGATTTCCGTAGGCAAGAGGCAACCCTGCGCGCGCGCAGGCCCGAGGCGCTGGGCGTGTCGCGCGGCGCCTCGGCCGCGCCGCAGCCGCGCTCGCTGCTGGCGCCGCCCACGCTGGCGGCCGCGCCGCGCACGCCGCAGGACGTGCCGCCGGTGAGTCACCCAGTACCTACAACGCCCCGTTTCTTTATTTTTATCATCGCCGTATTAGATTTGAAAATAAACTACAGTTTTGTTGCCAATTTGTAGGTCGAACTTTGATGTTGACCTAATTTGCAGGATCAGTACCTTTGAAAGTCACGAAAATGACATCCTTCCAGTCCCTGAGACTCTCGAAACTGAACCCGGCCCCCTCTCTGAATCCTTATCTTCTTAATGCGGGCGCGTCCTTTCACTGGGTTGCCCGAATTGCCCGGTTGCTTGTTGTATCACTTACGATGCAGGTTGCCACGCACCGCCGCGTCTCAACATACGTAGGTGCGACTGCGTGGTGTGTTCTATGTGCAGTACGATTCGCAGTCGTCATTGGTTTTGAAAGATCATTTTACCGGCTTTGTCGTTTCTATTGGTTCAAATAAATATTTCAAACTAAGCGTGCTTCGTTTTAAAACTATTTATAACCGTATCAAAAATTTTGAGATTCTGTTGAACCGAGATTCCGAACCATTGAACAGTTTTTGTCCCCCCTATTTTCCCAGAGCCCGTAAAGGCCTGCGGGATTGGAAGACCTAATCGGCGTGTTCACAGCGTTCCCGAAAGTGCAGTATCGTGCGTGAAGAGGACGATGACGAGGAGGGTGCCGTCGCCGGAGGTCGCGCCGTAGACGCGCGGCGCGGCTCGCGCTCCGAGGGCCGCCTGCATCTGGCCGCGCGAGCCGCGCACGTACCGCACGCGCCGCACGCGCCGCACGGCCCGCACGCCGCGCACGCCCCGCCGCCGGCGCCGCCGCAGCCCGCGCAGCGCCCCGCGCACCTCGCCGACAACCTCACCAAGGTCAGAACCCTGTCACGAGCCCCGGCCTCGTCGCCGGACGACCGGAAGATGCGACCGACCGAATTATACCTTGTCGCAGGTGAACTTGGATGACGAAGGGAGCGCGGAATCGACGGCGCGAGGCGCTCCGCCCCCGGCGCCCCCGCCCGCGCGTCGACAGCGGCTCGAGTGCCGGCGTCGACGCGCCCGCGCTGGTTCATGTTCATCTTCGGATCTCTCTGACGACGACTCCGAAAAGAAGAAGCGTGCAGCGGAGCACGCCGACGGACCGCCGGAGCGCACGCGCCGCGACTCACATGACGACTCCAGCGACAGCCAGGAGCGCGGAGGTGGCGCCGGCGCGCTGGGAGGGAGCCGCAGCGCCGCGCGCGCCCCCGCGGCCGCGCCCGCGCCTGCCGAGCGGGGCGCGGGGGGCGCGGCGGGCGACGGGCGCGCGGGCGGCGCGGGCTCGGCGGGCGGTCGGCGGCGACGCGCGGCCCGCAAGGAGAGCCGGCTGCGCGAGTCGCGCTCGCTGAACCGCATTGCCGAGGTGGAGGAGGCCAGCGGTGCGGCGCGCTGGGCGGGCGGCGGGCTGGTGGCGCTGTGCGGGCGGCCGCTGCTGCGCCTGCTGGCGGCGGCGCGCCCCCCGCCGTCGGCGCGGCGCCTGCACGGACTGTGCTAGCTGCGCGGCGCCTCCACAGGCTGTGCTAGCCGCGCGGCACCTGCACGGACAGTGCTAGCCGCGCGGCGCCTGCACGGGCTATGCTAGCCGTGCGGCGCCTGCACGGACTGTGCTAGCCGCGCCGCGACTGTACGGGCTGTGCTTGCCGCGCGGAGCCTGCACGGGCTGTGCTAGTCGCGCCCCGAGCTGTGCTGGCCGCGCCCCCGATCCCGCCGACCGTCGTCTCGCGCCCCGCCGAGAGATACGCTATCAGTAGTTTTGGAGATTGACGACGGCGTCTCCATATGATCGACGATGTTTGATTTCCAGCTTTTTAGTAGAAAATACCGTCGATGTATACTGCCCTGGGCGTCGAGGTTTGATTCGTGTCCAGAAAATAAGAATTATCGTCCGAGTTATCATCGAGTTACTAAGTAAAAACTGAACGGAATTACAAAATTATCTGAACGCGTGGGACCGCTGTCGATTTTATGCTGTCTGGTATTTGAAATATTTCTACTCATTGTATTTTTATAGAAAATCCTAACAGGTAAACAGGGTTTCTAATGGTTCAGTTTAAGTAAAATTCATTTTCATGAGTGGTAACGTCAACACGATGACGGAAGGTAACAAATTGTTTTACTTCTATTTATACATTATCTATTGACTGATGCACATTTATTATCTCGTCTTCTTGGTCATTCGTTAGGTTAAACATTGTTTTAAACATTTCTGTTAGAACATTTTAACCAATCGAAAGCACTACAATATTGTATTTTTATCTAAAATAGGTATGTGAAACTAAAATTCGTTAATATCTTCTCAACTCTCAACTTGGATCACACAGTGAATATAATTATCTATACCTACTGTTACAATTGTTTTTGATGATGTAATGCTCGACATTAAAAAGGAGCTAGATATACAACTTATGACTAAAACTCTCACTGAAATTCGACACTTTCCACGATAAGTGAGGTCGCTTTCTTCTTGAATGTGATACGCCAGTTTCTAGAACGAAAAAAAAATAGAAATTGTAAGAGTAAACTACTGCTATTGGTTGACTAAATTATCAGCCATTCTCGTCACTTGGCTTATGTTTTGGCGTATATAATTTCGTTCTAGAAACCGCGTGTTAATAATATAATACAAACATTATTTAATAACATCAATTATGAATTAATGATGTTACTGATAGAACTGCGTATGTGTAGGGCTTTTTCTCATGAATTCCCAATGAATCTTAGATTCGCTGAGTGTACAACCATATGTGGGTAGTTTAGTCGTGACTGTAATGTATTCGCTTGGCTTGTATATCTGGAGCAGTGTCGCTGATGTAACTTGATTTTCAGGAAAGTTATTTGTACTACAAATAATATTTGTAACTTTGTCTTAATTATAAGAATTAGTCTATCCAATTTCTAATTCTCAGTTCTTAAATAGTGAAAAATTTTACTATGGGACCAAACTTGCAATCCCGAAACAAATAAACTGCTGTCTGATACGTTTTGTCGATTTTTGTGAACACAAATAATGTATCTACTGGATAGTAGACACATTCTTTCACTGTTTTAGGTTGAGGTCCCATAGTAAAAGTTGTTCATAATGATGAGTACAATGCCCCTTTACGAGGTTTAGTGTAAACAAAAACTAAGCTTGTATAATAGAGCAGTGATCTTTTAAACTCAATTTTTACACGCTTTAATGTTATTTTTCTAAGATTTTCCAGTAATTTATTAAACTTACTTTCTCTTGTGTATATTTCGTATTTTAGTTATAAAAACAATTCAGAATTAACAGTTATTTACAAGACATAGCTAAATCATACAAGTGTTACTTTTTAGATAGTTTTCTTTATTTCGCGTCAAAGTAGCCCGTCCGTATTAAAAAAAAATACAACATAGTATATTTTAAAGAATGTTAGTGTGTGACCTCTGATATTGTTGTTATGAACTTTTTAAAACTGTGGTTTGTTCGTGAGCTAGAGTTTAGCAACTGCGTCGGCGCACTAGATCAATATTTCATTTGACGTCGCGACGCGTAACGTCGCAAGCCGGCGCTGCACGCTCAGAATAAGTTAAAGTACTAGAGGTCTAGTACTTTAATAATTAATTAATCCTTCATAACAGTGGAAGCAACCAGGTGGTTGCTTCCACTGTTATGAAGGATTCATTATTGAACCACCTTTTACGGATTTAGAATAAGTCTGGTGTCAGATCCCATATATCAGACTGGTTATTAGGTACATATTTGTAGCATATTTTGAACCTCTATTATGACTGCATTTTCAATACTATCATTGCAAATGATTAAAATTGTTTTAAATATCTATAAAATATACATAGGTTTGTACTGAGTGTTTATGATTGTTATAATAAAAATAAATGATAGAGTATAACTCTGAAAGTTAGACAAGACCGGTATCGCTAAATCTGTGCAAAACATTTATTATTGTAATCATTCACAAAATTTATAAGCATATAGATTCGAGCGTGTCCAGTGTTTGAAAAAGCTTATAAACTTTAGTGTACATATAATAATATACATATTCATTTATTTTGCCCTTTTTGAAGGTATGCGTGTGAAGAACCGAATAATGCAGGCGTCTGCAAATATTTAACTCATTTGTGACTTTGAAGAAGTTGACGCATTTCATAAATTTTAATGTAAAATTATGAAAATAAAAATTGTTTATTGATTTGTAGATTGTATGCATCTTTAGAATGGTTACATTTTTTTAAAGTAAGTTAATGTTGTGTATTTAAAAATCTATGTACATATTTAAATTGTTGTAAATAAATAGTCTATCTCAAATATTACATATAATTAAGTAACTTTTAGTTATACTAAAGCAATGTCGCATACAATATTTTACTAGGTTGACGTAAACATAACGATTGTGTATTACACTTAAAAAGTTGGATCATTGATTTAGCACTCCAGTGGTGCTCTAAGTTTGCAATAATTATACCCAGACCAAAGATTTAAAGAAATTGTGTGTAAATGCATTTCCTATTCTTGTGCTGTTCGGTGCCAACTTAAATATAAATTGTATAATTATGGTAAAATTCAGACACGTGTGTAAACCACTGTTTCCCTAGTAGGTATATTTTGTGTCGGTGCTTGTTAATTAAATAATGGTCGAGATTAATATTTGGAGATATTATTAAAAGTATAAAAGTAAAATCTAAAACGACGTTTATTTATATTCAGTGTACCGTACCTACGACTCCTATGGATGCCATAGCATTGTTGTTCACTTTTAGATTACAAAGATTCAATACGGAAATATCCTTAACAACACTCATTTGGGACTGTACCTATAGTGAAGGGTAGGCGTTTTTGGGGACTGTCTTTTGTAAACGTTTCGACGTTCAAAAAGTACTGTTTCTCAGCCTATCTTGAATAAATGACTTTTGATTTATAGGCCGTCGTTGTCTTAATGCAAAACTTATGTAGATTAACTGTCATTTTCGTAGGTACAGGTATTTAATTGAATCAGCTTTGAGTAACTGCTCATAATACTTTGAACATAATATATGAAAAACAATTTAACAAATCCGCAAAAAGTTTACGCCCTTTGCGGATTTATCAAATTATTTTAAAGGGGTTCTTCCATGGGGAAAAACACCTTTTTACGCAAACAGTTTGATAGACACTGGTTTGGCCACAAGGAATAATCTTTCCCCGTGGTCAAACTAGTCAATTGATCCCCCTTGTATTATTGCAAAGTAGTAAATTTATTGATGGATATAATATAAAATTATATCCATCAATAAATTTACTTTATACTTACTAAAAAACGCAACTTTGACATCGCTGCCGCGCTGTCACGCGAAGTCGCTGTAGCTGCCTATGGTCACGTGAAGAGTTGACCAACCGCTTGGCGATTTCCTGAAAAACGATATGGAAACACAGATCCTAGTGTTTTCCAAACGGCTCACATATCTAACTCCCAATTAATGTGTTATTTTTTCGCCTTTTGAGCTTTCTGCGCCTGCAGCAGCCGCACTCGTACAGCCCGCCGTACTAGGAAGATGGGATGGCGCAAGGGTGTCGACACATGTTGCATCCTCTGGGCTTTTGATGTGCCAAAGGCCTGCCCATCTTCCAATGTATTAGGCTTCCAAGGCCAAACCATTGGGTTCTAAAATAGCTGGCACAAAATAGGGGGCAAGACTATTCCCATCAACCGGGCACGAATCCAGACTTCGAGCTGTCACTGAAAAAATCTAGATGGAAAAACCCAATAACATTGCCCGACCCGGGTATCGAACCGAGAACCTCACGATCAGGTAAGGCAAGGTCAGGGCAATCATATGAATGGGCTATGTAACTGCACATTAGAAATCATTTTTTAATTTCATATGTGGCACATAGTTTGTGCCTCATTTTGATCAAAATCCATTTGAGATGATGGGAACTCTTGAAATATTATAGGCCCATCTATAGCGCGTATTCTATGGTGAAGTACCTACCAGTAGAACTCAACATTTAACGTCCCTGCATCGGGAACAGCCATATTTTGTAAAGGGTGATGAGCAGTTGACATTAGTATCTTATATAAATTACAAACCGACCCACTAAACTCTGCCAATATTATTATTATACTCTTTGCTGCCAAGTGCGTGTTGGACCAATACGGGGAAGGGTTCCGTAACCGGAATGAATATTTACGCATGTAGGTGTACCTACGGTAGGTTTTCATTTATCTTTGTTTTTCATAGTTTTATCGAGAAATGGCATACCTATGCCATTTCTCCATAAAACTTAAACTAAAGCTTATTTTTGTAATCGAAAAAATTAATACTGTACCTACATACATGCGTAAATATGTATATCCCGGCTTCGGAGCCCTTCCCTGTGCGTGATACAACATGCACTTGACCGGATGTCTTTTTAGTTTATTTTAATTTAATTTTCTATTTTGGTTACTGATTTTTTGTATAAAGTTCACTTTTTATGCAGTTGTTTGTTTTTTTTTTCCATTTTTCCTTTATGCTATGAGATCTTGCTTCTTGCAATATTTCATGATACAGATAACAGATGATACTAGGGCAACGGGAAGTACCCTTAAAGTTTTGATTTATTTGCGAGTATCAAATAATGTCCGTATGCTTATATGGTCCGTAGGTAGGTAGGTACTTATTTGATATTAATTTCAACTTGAAACCTCTACGCGTTCCTGAGAAAAAGTGTCTTGACAGAAAGACAGATGGACTACGAAGTGATCCTCTAAGGGTTCTGTTTTTCCCTACAAACACTAAAGGACTAATAATAACTTTTGTTTCGGAAGTCGGTGGCAAAAAATGAACTAAACCAAAGCCGCAGACTTCCGAAAGAAAAGTTATCATTTTTCATTTCAAATGATCATTAAGGATTTATACGGTTTGAAGCTGGCTTGCAAAAATTCTCACTTAAATTTTAAATACAATAATATATAATTTAGGGAATAAAGTTGTGATAAAGTTCTTATAAAATATATAATCGCATAATAGGTAGATAAATAATATAACTGCTTTGAAAGGTAATTTTAACGACCGTTATCAAAAGTGATAGGTACATTATAGTAATACGTACAGTGCAATATAATATATAAATTAGGTATAATAAAATAAATAAGGTCGGTGGCCGTATGGAAATTAAAATCTTAACTAAAACAAAACGAATTAAGTGTAGGTACCTACCTAATAGTAACTAAAAAGTGTTTAATGAAAAAGTAATTTAAAAAAAATGAAAAGACGTCCTGGGTCCCGACTGCACAAAAATTCAATCAAATAATTAGAAACCAAACTGAAACTAAACATAAATAAACGAAGAAGAAAAAAACAAGTCCATCTAGAATTCTATGACTTTTACGGTCGGGAGCCATTATTGAGATTTGAACTCGATTTTAAATGGCTCCCGTGTACAAGTACTTTTTACTTATTTTAAGCTTTTTTAACCAGCGATACATGTTTACAATACACCTGTCTTCTAAGTTTAGTTGATATAGTGCCAATAGTCTCTAGGTAGCACCCGGATGTTTAGGCGGATAGACAGACCGAAGTTATAAGGGATTTTGCCATTTGGATATAAAACCGGTTAAAGAATAGTTTGACCTCGTGCACTAATAATGGATTCTGTATCAGTAAAACTGTTCCTCTATATTAAGTCGTATATATAAAAAATAGAGGAGCTCGAGGCTAAATAAAAACTGCCGCACGGGTTGATCGAAGGTTTAGCTTATGCTTGCTGAGGACAGTCTGTGAATGGGTGTCCGTTCGTAACATATCGAGACGTATCCGCGTCCCAGTGGGTCCCAGCAGTCATTTGTAGATCTTTGACAGTCTGTTCGGGTCGTCAGAAGCCCGAAACTCTGACAACCAGTCTTGCCAAGGAGTATCGTGTTGCCTAGTAACTGGGTTGTGGAGGTCTGATAGGCAGTCGCTACACGTAGAAAACTGGCATTCTGCTATATCCGGTTAGACTGGAAGCCGCCACCAACATAGTTGAGAAAAGGCTAAGCAGATGATGATCTATAGAAAAAATAGGTATACTTAAGTACTAGTTTCCGTGATATTTTTTTATTATTGAGTACTAGCGACCCCCTTGACAGATAGACGAGACGACGTACGTATGCTTAGATCGTAGCAGGAACACGAAAATTTAAGCAAGAATAGCTATTGAAGACAGAGGATGGAGACGGGCACGGATATCACAATAATATATTATATATTTCAATGTAGGACTAAGTATAATGGACGATGAATATGTTATCTACCATGTTATTTAAAATTGACCCAAATAATGTATCCCAAGAATAAACTTGACACTATCGTGTCAACCACATCCCAACTGCAAAATATGTAAGTTGGTATGCAATATTGAGAGATGTACTATATGATTTCAAGACCATAGACTTCTTATAGGTTTATAATCTGTAATTAAAAAAGTATTCTGTATTTATTTTACTCCTTATTCTCAGGGATAAGGGAGAGAATGGTCAATTTTCTTAAATACAGGGTCCAGTAGATTCATAGAAAATTGGCTGTGATGAGCAGACACAAATGTATCACAATCTTTCTAATTAGGTTAATTCCTGATAATTGCTGAATGAAATTAATGGGTGGATAGTTTTAGAAAAGACAATTTATGACAGTGTTATTTGATTTATTTATTTTTGCTAGTTATACATTGGTAAAAATATTTAATGCTATGAAACAATTTGACTTAGCATTTGGTTTGTAACATTAAATTCATGCATAACAGATGCATGGGAACAAATGTAATAATTATGTAGTTCCCAAATTGACAAGCTACGTGATAGGTTGTAGCCATTAAGAGATTGCATTACATGCATCAGTTAAGTCTTTGAGAGAAACATTTAACCTGATGCAAAGCTTGGAAATGAACCAGTAGTACTTTATCTTATGTTCCTAAGAAATAAAAATTTCCTACAATATTTTACACTTGATCAAGTTAAACTATTAAAAAATTAAGCAACTTTCTGTCACATGAAATCAGTTATGACTAATTACATAGAAATATAAAGTTGAACCTTTACATTTCAGACATGGGATACAGGTTTAAAAATAAATTATGCCCAGAAATATAAACAACAAAAATGCAGATAATGTTTCACAAGATGTCAGAATAAAATGATTAGTTGTATTATAGCTTGGGCATAAGACCACTTACCTAAACCAAGACATCAGTAAAACTAGCCTTAATAATACCAAAAGCAAGTTTAACTTTTTAAAGGCCACAATAATTTAGGTAATATGATAAATAAATGGGTGTTACCCTCTATATGGGTAATTGAAGAGTTATGTAAAATGAATTCTTACTTATTCACCCAATCTACAATTATTAAAACAAAGTTCTTGCACAAAAGACTGACTCAGAGCACAATAAATGCAATTATACAAATCTAAGATACAAACTAGCATAGTATTACTTAAATTGAAGTCAAAATAAATTTTGATGCACATCATCATTGCTTATTAGAAAATCAAGTGAAACACATAATATTATAGTGTGGATTCAAGGTGAGAAATAGGTAGATTGGGTCTATTGAGATAAGTTTTCTGAAGAGAAACTAGAAAGTGCTTCCCTCTGGTGGCTGTGACAGCTTCATGTTTTCCTTCAGGGTCATGAGACGTCTCAGTTCCTGAAGAACTGTCTTGATAGTGTAATCACGTTGCCATCTAGCAAGAATTGGAACTTGTCTGTTATCCACCTGCACCAAAGAACAACAAAATGTGTAACAAGTGTAATTAATTTATAATTAGAACTTTTAATATTACTTATTATTAGTACTTACAAGCCCAGTCTGACTGTTCACACAGTTCATGTTGATTCTAGAAATAAAGCGAGCAGTCGGAGGATCATCAGGGTATCTGGTACCACACTCAATTTTAAGTGAATACATCCTATTTTCATAAGGCGTCTGCAAAAAGAATTTTAAATTAGATATAATACCTACAATATTACAAATATATCATAGTAGTTACAAATAACAGAATTATTACCCTAGGGGGGCCAATTATCATGCCAGTCCAATGAGTGAGGGTCATATCATCATCACTCTCGAGGCCCCAAGATATGGTACCATCGCCCACTCCCTTTTGGCCTTGTTCAAGTTCTTCTAGAAGACGAAAGTTTCGAGGAACCACTGCCCAAAAAAGGAGTATGATTACAATAATGCAAGAACAAAGCAGTCGAAAAGCTCAAATCAAAAACACACAGCTTGCCACAAAATAAATCCTTTTATCGAATAAAACAAAAACTTACCAACGCCTGATGACGGATTCGCCATGATCACAATTTCACCGGCGCGCACTACCTAGCGAAAAAAGTGAATAGTTTTGAGATTTAGCAAGCAGGCATTTACCATGCAAATCGTTTACTCGCTTTTTTGCGGCTGTTCATCCAATAACTAATTATTATAATAAATGATGAAACTTATTCCCATTTATTCCTTGATTTTTTCACTCAAAGAGAAAAAAAGGAAGGTTAGCAGTTTTTTGTTGACTTTGACAAATGTCATTACTCTCTACTCTATGGAATAATTGGCATAAATGGTTTTTGACTCAGTCATCCTTGGTCTTCTTTTAACAGGTGAATTAGGAAAATCGTTTTTCGTTACAATTTGCGATGTTCAATTTTACAACTATTATTAGAACTAGACGCCATCAATGAAATTGTTTAAATACCTTTTTTTTTTCGGGGGTGCAAAATCCTCATGGATGTCGGCCGCCCTGGGGCAGGCGGAGGGGTCATTCAGACTCTTACTGACTAAAAACTTCCCCAGTGTTCCCTTCCTGCACTTGCAACAGTACAGTGAACTTTTCTTTTGAAAATGATATATCATATTTTGAGGTCACTGGTGAAAAAGATTAGTTGTGAAGGGACCTTAGCAGAATTATGCTTGAAATGATTTATTCTTGTACAGTTAGTCAAGGTAATAATGATGGGCATCATTGGAACTTGTGCTTCTCCCCCGGGTCCCAGTTCTGATTTATAACCTTGACTAAGTGTAACAAGGGAGATTAATAAATAGCGACCGAAATACTTAGATCATCATCAACTTTCATCTTTAGCAAGGGTAACGTAAAGGGTTAGATCAAGACTTAAAATAACCATGACAGTTTTGTTTGACCGGTGTGGTAGGAACCCATTAGTGCCCCAAACATAGTTAAATATTTGGTCATAATCATATTTGTACTGGTAGCTGTAAGTGGAATGATCTATTTCTAGCTACAACGCAAGACGCAACGGTAAGACCAATTCATTTGAACCATAGACTTTTCCATGGAAGTATTAAATACTGTCTTACCCACAAGCCAATGTGGACAGAGTTTTCACTATCGGATGTTTCATCATGTGGAATAGGGAGAGGACTGTGTTTACTTTATTTTCAGAGACAGAGTACATCATTATTGTTATTTGGCATCATATGCCATATAATACACAATAATTCAAGACGTTGAAAGGATATAATTCAAAACAAGCCCTAAATATCTGCCGGGCGATCGTCGCACCGGTACCATGGAAAAACCGCCTACTGCAGTCATGCGATTAAACATCAGTTGAGCTCACACTAGACCAGACCGCGGTAAACTATAAGATTTACTAATCCGCAGTCATCTGTAGCCTCCTTCAGCATTACAAACTTGCATAAGGCGTACTGTAGTTGTGCACAAAATCAAGAATAGGAAATAAGAGGAAAAAATGATATGGAGCCGTTTGATATCCAGAAACTACTTTAAAAGGTGTATCAAAAACTGTATAAAAATGTCATGAAAAAAATATATTTACTTAGACAAGACTTAAACATGTCATTATGATTTTGTTGTATTGGTAGTGATGTTTTTGCCCGTCACAGTGTTTGAATGGCACTGAAGGGTAGATCCCTATCTGGCACCCAGCACGGAACAGCATTTAGGTATGCCGTGGTGCCGAACACAACGCCGCAGCGCGTCTATTACTCCTCGTGCACTCTATCTTTCTCACTATACTAGGAAATAATGATCCTGAGGGATAGAATAAAGCGATGTGGTTCAAACCTAAAGTGACCGGTCAACTTTTTAAGTGTGGTAACACTTCTAAAACTGACGTTTGGATAACCTCAAATTCTAATTCAATTTTGTTTGTTTCATGGACAAAAACACCTTTGCATAACTTTCACTTATTCAAAGTTGTAGTTAACTGTTTTCCATGACGTTACAAATACTACGGGTCATACGTAATTCATTTGTAAAACCAACTGAAAATAATTGTTCACGTTATTTTGGCCGCCATTGTAAGTTCTTACGTAGCGAATACCGTTATTCGGAGTGGGGGTTGAGACGCGCGAGGGGGATACGTATCAGCAGCGCCGTTGGAGCGCGAGTTCACTCTGTCACTCGGTCATTACGGTATTTCTGTACAGCGCGTCCTACATTCACGATCGTGAAAGAAAAAGTGACAATGCCCGAAAACAAACAGTTTCAGCGTCTTCCTCGATTCGTGGTGCCCAAACATTATGATTTGGAATTGGTCCCGAATCTGCAGGAATTCACATTCACTGGAAAAACAGCAGTGAAAGTATCGGTAAGTGAAAATTTCATCATTGACGATGCAAAAAAAAATGTTTCCATGTGTGTCTCTGTAAACTGATAGTACATGTTCCCTTTTAGATATTGAGCTCAACTAGTGAAATAGTGCTAAATTGTTTGGATTTGGAGCTGAAAAATGTCAAGTTACAGTACGAGGATGGAGGTACAGACTTCATCAAGCCAATCGAAGTTCGGCTTAACGCAGCAGATGAAACTGCGACCATTGTGTTTGAAAAGCCACTCACGGAAGGCGCCGCGACCTTGCATTGCGAATTCAAAGGCGAGATCAACGACAAGATGAAGGGTCTGTACCGCAGCAAGTACCTGACGCCAGCTGGCGAGGAGCGTTTCGCTGCAGTCACGCAGTTCGAAGCGACAGATGCTCGGCGCTGCTTCCCATGCTGGGATGAGCCTGCCATTAAAGCTACATTTGATATAACTCTTGAGGTGCCTGCTGATCGTGTAGCTTTATCTAATATGCCTGTCAAGGAGGAGAAACTTACTGGTGAAAAGAAGAGGATTCACTATGATACTACTCCTATAATGTCTACTTATCTTGTAGCCTTTGTTGTGGGTGAATATGACTATGTGGAAAAAAAGTCCCGTGATGGTGTTCTAGTTAGAGTTTACACACCTGTGGGGAAGAGCAAACAAGGCATATTTGCTCTAGAGGTGGCAGCAAGGGTCCTTCCCTATTATAAGGAGTATTTTGATATAGCCTACCCTCTGCCAAAGATTGATTTGATTGCTATAGCTGATTTCTCGGCTGGTGCTATGGAGAACTGGGGTTTAGTCACATATAGAGAGACTTGCCTGCTGGTGGATGAGGAGCACACATCGGCTGTCAGGAGGCAGTGGATAGCTTTGGTGGTAGGCCATGAACTAGCCCATCAGTGGTTTGGAAACCTGGTCACTATGGAGTGGTGGACACATCTTTGGCTAAATGAAGGTTATGCCTCTTTTGTTGAGTTTCTCTGTGTTAACCATCTCTTCCCAGAGTATGATATTTGGACTCAATTTGTCACTGAAAATTATATCAGGTATGTATGATGCATTATACTTTTAGGAATGTTGTTACAAATACTTTATCACAAAATTCAAGTACTTTATTGTATACAGTGTAAACTGATGTCAATGTATAACTATTACAATACATCACCATGTGATTGAATATGTTTATCTACAAGTAGAAAGGCAAAACAGCTACAACTTTGTATATAATTGAACCAACAATTACTTACTTCATAAGGATTTATTTATGATTTCTTTGTTTGTGAGAATGTATTCTTTGGATGTTTGCCAGCTGTGTTAACTGTTAAGTCATTCACCTTGTCAAGAGGACAATAGAATTTGTTTAATCACCCACATAATTTCAGTGCTCATTCATTATTCATGTAGGATTGACTAACATGAGTTTTGAAATTTCAGAGCATTAGAATTGGATTGTTTGAAAAATTCACATCCCATAGAAGTTCCTGTAGGACACCCATCAGAAATTGATGAAATATTTGATGATATATCTTACAACAAAGGTGCATCTGTAATCCGCATGCTGCATAAATACATTGGTGATGATGACTTTCGTAAAGGCATGAACATTTATCTCACTAGACATCAGGTAAATATTTTCTATCTAATATTATGTTTTATTTTATCTTTAATTTAACTGTTGTTAAATAACACGAGATCCAGGAGTAACTGTGCATGCATTTTGGATTAAATACCCTTGATGATAATACAATGCAACAACAGCCACTGTTAACACAACTACCAGTGTCAATTTTAAGAAAATACCAACATAGAAACCTGCTCATTATCTTGTAGTTGGTAATTGTGATAAAAGCATTGTTCTGTTTAATGTTTTAATGATAACATTATGTGTACTTACATAAAGCTATAATAATGTAATTGAATGTGGAGATGTGTTATCTTTTCATAGCACTATTATAAATGAAGGTATGTATACACATAATTTAAGAACTTTAAAACAATTAAATATAAACAGTCATCTTTAAACTGATACACATTATGATAAGTTGAGATACTTTATTCTAGTGTTTGTATTTTCAGTACAAAAACACATTCACAGAGGATTTATGGGCTGCCTTGGAGGAAGCCTCTAACAAGCCTGTTGGAGCTGTGATGTCCACATGGACCAAGCAGATGGGATTCCCTGTTGTAGAGGTTGGTATTGCAATTTTGTGCATCTCCAAAAGTCATTGAATATAGTAATATTCACTGGAGTGTATATGCTTTTTGGTTGATTGAACTTCATTATTCAATACTCATATATTTGAAATAAGCAGCAAGTTCTATACATGGGTAGATTTGTTATCATACCTATTGCTACCTGAATTATGTTTGGATGGTGAAGTATTTAATGTAAATATATTAAGAAAACTATCACATTTTAGGTCAGCTCGGAACAGCAAGGGCCAGACAGACTTCTAAAACTGACACAGCAGAAATTCTGTGCAGATGGTAGTCAAGGTGGAGACCCTCTTTGGATGGTGCCTATCACAATCTCAACACAAGAATCACCTTCGAAGGTAAGTTCATAATTACTCATATCTATTTTCTTTAAAAAGTAAAGTTTGATAAAAGTGATTATAATCACAAATTGTTAATCTAAGTTCCTTGGATTAAACTAGGGTAGCTTGAGCATACATGACTGACTAGCCTCTGACTGCCAATTCGTTATAATTATCTTTATTAATAGTAATTTACCATTTATTTGTTTTTTTGCTGTTCTGGACAGGAAATAAAATAATATGTCCCGATATAAGTTTTAAACCTACTTTTATTTTGCTATATTTAAAAGGCACATAGAGATGTGTGAACACATTCATATTCATATACTTATTCCAGTTGTATTTGTTTTTCAGGTAGCTTTATCTACTGTGTTGGAAAAGAGAACACAGGATGTTGTGTTAAAAGATGTCTCTGAGAGTTCTTGGGTCAAGCTCAACCCAGGCACGGTAAGTTTTTAAATGCAATAGGTTTCGCAAATATTTTTCTGGAATCTAGCATACATAGAGAATATAGTCCAGAGTAAGTGATTACAAACAAAATATATTCAGATCAATGTTTTTTTTTTATGTGAATTAGTTGGATCACAAATGACAAATACTCCATTTAATAAAAACAGGTCATTTTAATTATAATTTTAAAAAACGACCAACTGCAAGACAAAAAAGAAGGTAATATACCGCACGGGACAACGGTAGACCACAAACAGCATCAGCGTTTTGTTTTTTTTTCAAATTTTTGTTCCGGTCGCGATGTTACTACTACTCGTCAGTTTCACGAAACACATTTATCCAACTTCAGCAGACGGCACACAGCTAGCTATGGAGGCGGTTTTCATAGAAATACATAGAAAACAGTAGGTATTGGTGCTGCGATTTGTCATTGCGGTTCGGCGGTACTGCCGCTGTCTTTGCGGACTGCCTTCGATATTAGAAGTGTGCCATACAGCGGATTTAAAATCAATAGTGAAAGGTCACTGCTTTTTCTATATTTTTATATCATATCCGACCGCGATCCGCCGCATTAGAAAGGCTATGCTTCCTGATTTTGACCACAAGACAGAAATCAAACTGGGGCACTCGGAGGGTGAGCCCCAGTCTCAGACGCTAACAGACTAAAACTACACTCAGTTCTTCTACTGGGCGTAGCAAGATGTGCTCATTTCGCCACTGGCCAAGGTAGGCTTGCCCTGGTATTGGATCTGTTACCTGCAGGTCCCTCTGGCGGACGGAGGTCATTGGCCCGCCACCGCCCGGTGCGTTTGTCGCAGATTGAGTGGGAGGTTGTGTCGCTAAAGAGACGACGTCATCCCACACGCTCCCCGATCGTGGACTGGACCATGAACGGACGCGAGAGGTCAACCGTAGCACCTCAAGCCTCGACGAAATTACGGTGCAACAGACTGGGCACTCCTCCAGAGTGTGCTGCGCTGTGTCGTCGGGGCAGTTATCACAGTGGTGGCAGATGAGCGTTGACTCCCGTCTGGAACAGGTACTTTTTGAAGCGCCCATCCCATGCCTGGAGAGCATCTGTGTAAGCCAAAAAGTAATGGCACCCTGTCCTCTTTCCGCTGGGTCGGTACTCCCACTCCACCACTAGGACACTGGCAGTTCTCAACTCTGTACTCTTAGATGTAGGTCTCGTTATGAGGTATAAGTGCTCGCCCCAGTCCGGCGTGTCTCACGGCCGCCTCGAAGGAGGAGAGAAGCGGATACCGTACGGTATCTTATCACCCTGCCGGCCATCGCTCTTTTTGATTTTTACAGTATTGCGACGTTGCGGGCAGTTAGGTTTTCCGCCCAAACCCAGGGTACACCCACATTTCGCCAGTTATAGTATATAGCAGCATCATAATAATATTTGTACAAATAATCCCGTGATGACCACATTTTTTTCAATATTTATTGTCACAGGTCGTGGAGATAATCTCTACGAATCAACTTTTAGGTTTAATTTTTAACTCTCATGTGTGATAAAATATGTCACACTCACAAAATACTTTTTGTGAATCACTTACTCTGTTGATAGACACTTGATTTTCAAAATGGTGGACGGTATGAGTGTGATCAATGTTCAATGCTTTTTATTTTGATTTACGATGACGCTTATTGGCGTAATTTATTGACGGCTAACGGCAATCCGTCAGCTGTCTAAATAAACGCAGGTGGCTAGCCAAATTTGTGACGCACAGTACCACTACGAACTGATATTGAAAAATAAATCAGATGCTACAAAAGTAAAAGAGTATTTAATGTGACTGCAGGTTGGATACTACCGCACTCGCTACCCCGCGTCGATGCTGGCGCAGTTAGTAACAGCCATCCGCGATGGCTCGTTGCCGCCCCTAGACCGGCTCGGCCTTCTCGACGACTGCTTCGCGTTAGTGCAGGCCGGCCACACGCAAACCGCAGAGGTAACTAACTTATCTGCATATCAAGGTTCTTTTAGGTATTTAATAGTAAACTTCGTGCTTAAAATACATTTTTATTTTTCAGTCATTGAAACTTATTGAAGCCTTCACCAATGAAGCAAACTTCACAGTATGGTCTTCTATCTCTAATTGCTTGTCGAAACTGAGTGCCTTATTCTCGCATACACCTCTTGACAAGCCTTTGAAGAACTATGGCCGCAAGCTGTTTTCGAACATAACTCGACGTTTGGGTTGGGATGCTGAGGAAAAAGAGAGCCATCTCGATACATTGCTCAGGAGTTTGGTGCTCAACAAAATGATCAGCTTCGAAGACCCAGATACTATCAAAGAAGCTAAGAATCGGTAATTTTAAACAAATTAAGAACACTTCTCTTGTTTTTGATCTGATTTTAGCATGTAGCACTATTGACATAATAATTTGGTGCAGTTTCGAGAAACACTTATCGGGTGCGTGCACACTGCCGGCGGACCTGCGCTCGGCGTGCTACCGGGCGGTGCTGGCGGACGCGGACGAGCCCACGTTCCAGCGCTTCCTGGGCCTGTACCGCGCCGCCGACCTGCACGAGGAGAAGGACCGCATCAGTCGCGCACTCGGCGCCGTCAACGACCCCGCGCTGCTCAACAAAGTGCTGGAGTTCGCTATCTCGGTATGGTTTCTCATTTGGATGTAAGAGATAGTTGGACCTCTGTATAGTCTCGTCATCAGGGTGGCATACATTTATTAGTGTGGATATACGGGAAGAAGTCTATACATCTGATCATTACCCATTTCTTTGTAGTGTAATTTAGCTATTGTAAGCCCAAGATGGTGTGTCAGACTGTGCACGGCAGTTCAGTGATATGTTGGGACAGAATTCCGTCTGAAATTGAGAGCTATTATGAACTGTGTAAGTTAAGAGAAAATGTTTTCTTCTCTGAGCTGTGTGCTTTCATGGTTCCTACTGTCTGGCTGGACATAAACTCATCCTTGATAACTATATGATAACATTAAATACAGTTTATATGAAGCAGATAAGGTCGAATAGTGTGTTTGGGCGGGGGTATAAAAGGGTAGGCAGTTGTGCAATGTGGGTGGAACAAAAAACGTTTGTGATGTTCACTGAGAGGCCAGACTTAAATTCCAAGCCTGGATAGTTGCTGGTTTAAAAACTAGTCCATAGCCGGACTAGTTTTTAAATTGATGCAGAAATCGCGAAATATAATATCAAGGGATGCGTCAAATATTGCGATAAAAATCAAGATAAGCGATAAGTGGATATATTAGTGGAACAAGCTACTTAAAATTTCTGTATGGATGTAAAGTCTGGTCTTGCGGTGAGTATGGCGATATTGCCAACATGTTAAAGACCATTTTAAAGTAAAGTCTCCTATGGGTCCTATGTTCTGGTGAATGATCTTGAGCCCTCTTGTTGGGGAGTGAAGCACCTGTATATGAGCATAGCATAAGCAGTCTGTATGCAGCAGTATGTAGTCCTTTAAGCGGACCATTGTGCGTGGAGTCCAGGTCGACCAGGTCTCTTATGATTTGCTTTGAAGAAAGCTGTGCACCAGGGGTGTACCTGCTGAGATGTTGAAGACGCTTCGATACTTGTATGGCCATCAAATAAACCATATGATATGATCTAATGCTCCTGCTGACGCATATGGGTTGGAGTGCGGGGTGAGAACAAAAGCCATGATCGGGAAGAGAGGACTTTTCCTTTTTCTTAAGTAATACAGCCTGCCTGGTGGCTACTGGTACAATATTAGACCATTCCGAATACGATATGATAAATAAAAATATCCTAAGCCATCTTTTTTATTAATTTACAGGATGAAGTGAGGTCCCAAGACACAGTCTTCGTAATAGTTTCGGTAGCAGTCAGTAAAAATGGTCGCGATCTCGCTTGGCAATTCTTTAAGGACCACTGGCAACAATTCATGGATCGGTACCAGGTAATGTTACATTTATAAGACACACAACTTATAAAGTTTCGACGAACATTTTGCTTGTTCAGACAAACAAGTTTATAGTAAAATATGGCTCTGTTCATCTGTCTGTATCGATTACAATAGTGGCTTACCACAACTCATACGCTATTTGGTTAATTTCAGGGTGGCTTCTTACTCGCCCGACTAGTAAAATCAACAACGGAGAACTTCGCTTCGGAAACTAGTGCGCAAGAGATCGAGCAGTTCTTCCGCGCGCACCAGTCGCCCGGCACCGAGCGCTCGGTGCAGCAGGCGCTGGAGACCGTGCGACTCAACGCGGCGTGGCTGCGGCGGGACCTTGCCTCCACCACCACATACTTACAATCCTACCATTGACCGCAACCGGTACATCCCCTGTAACTTTACGATTCTAAGCTTATTTTATAGATTAAAAATAACCTGCCGCCGAATTTATAACTATTTCGTTATTACCAATAGTAAATTATTTGCAGGACCAAATGATACAAGACTGAAAACTACAACGAAATCTACAGTAATGTTTCATCTAGCAATATTTATTTTCTTTTACATAAATTATAATTATACAAGATCGCCCAGGAAAAGTATATTTATGCCCTTGGCAATCATCGTCTATCGAAAATACGAACACCCGTTAATAAGATTTAAAAATAGAGCTGTTTAAAGAAGGATAAAAAGTCAAAAACCCTTTGGATTGAAAGGTGACAGCATCCTCTGTGGCAGGTTACCTACTCCGCTTGCGAGGTGCAAGCGGAGTAGGTAACCTGCCACAGAGGATGCTTCATCCAATCTTATGTACAACTTAGAAGCTTTAACTCTATGGTGCGACGTTCGTGCTAGTTCGGAAACACGAAGATTACATACCTTTCTGGTTTAACTGTAATCTACTCAACGGAAAGTGGATGTTATGTAGCACAACTGTTTCAGTGTGCTATATTTTTCAATATTTGCTTTTCAAATGGTTGCCCATTGCTGACTGAAGAATGACGATCTGGTTATTATTTGGTCAATAGACATTATAATGCAATAGTTTTATGAATTCTTTGTATTTAAATGCAGAATCATTGTTAAATTAATAGTTACAACTGTAGTTTTGTCGAAGGTTATTGTTATCGGTCAAACATACAATTTACATTTATTATATGTGAAAGTTAGTAAATTTTAATATGTGGTAACTTTCAAGAGCTGCATTGATTTTTAATACCGTATGCATTTTTATGCTAGAAGTTACAGTGCATAGTGTTGTTTACACTCAATATTGTTGCAGAATGAGCTATTCTTAAGTACATGCATACATATATCATCTTTACACAGCAGTACCTAGTTTAAATGTACGAATTTGGACTTATTTCCATTAATCGATGTTACTCGATTCTAAATGGGCACTATCACTTGCGATGTAAGTTAATTACACTAGGGTAGAGTGTCATTCACCTCACTACATACCTACTGTGGTATGTTAAAATAGAGAAACATATTTTGCGTCTAGTTCCACTTAGTGCGATCTACAGGCCTTACATTTTTTGTAAATGTGTATAAATATTATTTAATTTTTGTTAAACATGTTGAGTGTTTTAACTACTGGTGCTGAGTGCATTTTTGTTTAGTTTCAGTTATGTAGGACTAAGTTAACTTTTTGGTATGTGTTCTTACAGACACTTTACAATTAGCTTCTTCATTTAAACTTTGTGCAATTGTTTTAATATTAAAAATTGCATCAAACTTATTGTAATTTATATGAGGGATAATTATTTCAAGACGCATTATTTCATTTTTTAACAGATACTAAAAGAAAAAAAATATTAGAATTAGTAACACTATTTCAAGAATTTTGTTGAAATAGTGTATATTTGGGAATGGTTAAATACTTGTTGAATTTTTAGGTATGTAAAATAATGCGTGTTCAAATTTTGTTATATTCCAATTTATTTATTTGTTGACATGCAAGCTTAGTCAAAATTGTGATTTTGGGGCTATAACAATTTAAAGTTACCATAAGTGTCGCATTTGTTGTCATCACTGATTTGTTTTGTAAGACTGTGTTATCGCAATAAATCGTACAAAATAATATGTATTTCATTATTAAAATCGATCAGACACAGTATTGCAACTTTCACAGTGTGGACTGCAACCGAGTCCGCATAACCTGGTGGATGAAAGTCACACAGTGGCCAAATACAGACAAGTTACCTAGCTAATAAACGGGATTTTATGAAACAGTTACTAGAAACTGCTTCCCCATTTTATATCTAATAAAAGATGCTGGATGCGGCAAGCTGAAGACAGGGCGCTATGGCGCTCATTAGGAGAGGCTATGTCCAGCAGTGGACTAGTATAGCCTGATTATGATGATGATGATGAAAATGTCATATAATTATACGGATTGAAGCAAGAAATGAAACAGTCAATAAAACAGTACATCTATATTGCACTAGAACATCTCACTGAGTATTGTACAAATCGTGTATCGTTATTACGAAAATGAATTATACTAAAATACAAACATTACACAGTGATGCCAATTAAATAGGTAGCGGGTGCATTATCACAACACAAACTAATAGGTACACAAGAACGGCACGAGCAATCCTTCTAACACACCAACATTACGAAATATCAATAAAAGATAAATCAATTAGTTGTTAGAATCGATCGATAAAGATTGTATTACAGTACAAATAAGTCAAACGGCGGCGGCCTATCTAGCGTTTAACATAAGCATTGCGTGTGCATTTTATAATATTCAGAACTTTAAATAGTCTATAATTTACTTTGAAGCAATTTTAAATCATGTTAACTAGTAATAATTCGTTTTCTTAAGTCACACAATGTGAATATTATTGCGCCTTGTTAAACTACTTGAAAGTAGCTAAGATTAGACTAGTCGAGTCGTTTCCCAAACCTAAATTACATAGGCTTTAAATCTATTGCTTGTACGTAACATACATATCATTTTAATTACAACCTTTTATAATGCAGAAGTCAGATCTTTCAACAACATTAAACTTCATTATTACATATAACTTATAACTCTTATTTGTGTAATTATAAATATTATGTACAAAAGATCAGATGTACACACTGAATGGTTCAGACATATAGAAAGAAGTCCAAGTAAGGAACTAAAGGGAGTGTTTGGACATTAAACAGATCGTGTTTGATGCGGCTGTATCTATATACATGCAGATCATCTTAATACTAGTTACCTACTCTTAATATTGTACACTTTATCTTCACCGCAACATACATGTTTGGAAAATTGAGTCATGGAATAGATTCCAGTCACAATTAGGGGAAGATGTATAAAGACTTGCTCGAAAAGATATTTAGAGTTTCAGTTTAGCAATCATTTTCCAAACATGTTGTGGCATACATGCTACATCGCTACTAGCCACGCCGAGGTTTATTGCTTTATAATAATATATTACCGCGGTTGCAGTAGTTTTGCGTAAATTGACAAATTCAGCAACATCTCTATAGATACCATATTCCTAAGAATGAAGGCAACTTTAAAATATTACAGTAGGTGCTCCTAATAATAATTATGAAACATTCCATTCTTAATATTGACGTTGTCATCTTTATTAATTGCTTTAAAATATTGCCTTTATTTTGTCCTAAGTCATTACGAAAATCATAATAATAGAGTGCAATAAGTAATATAGTTTAAGCTCAAACATTTTGTTTAGTTTAAAGTAGAAGTATCTGCTTAAATTTTATTATTTCTGAATTGAACACATTTTAGCAGCTTAAGAATACAAAAAAATACACAGTATGAGATCATGCCCCGAAAAGATATTTTAGGAATAGTTAATAATAGATCTAGAGACTGACTATTCTACTCAACTCTTATTTACAAATCTCATTAATCTACTCACGATTTAAATATTCTTCGATAAGTATTGCACGAGTGTCGTATTGAATGGCAAAACTTTGAAGCAATTATTAATAAATCAACGTTTAAAGGTGATTGTATCTACTAAACATTCATATATTTTGCTCTTGTACCAGATGTATAGTACCATCAGCATTAAATACATGCAAAAATATTCAACTCTCTTTTATTCAAAATATAAAATATTCTAGCTTACAGAAATATATAAATTTATTTTACCATTTTAAATGGTTGCAAAGTAGTATTTACTTACAAGAGAGTCAGCCGGTTAGAATATTAAATTTGTTTAATGCTGACTGTACTGAGTTATTAAGTACAGAGAAAGAAATCAGTACTTACTTGTAGTGCAAGTAAAATACGTTAATATTATTTCGGACGGTTTTATAATAGCGTTATTTATTCGTTTCAACTTAATGTACACATGTGTTGTGAGCAAAGACCGCTGCGTGTAACGACATGGCGACAGTCTACAGTGCATCCTAATTTTGCGCCACGTTCGTGGCAGCAAATAGAGTTCGAAACTAAAAACTTAACCTCATTCAGTCATTTGTGCAACATATAACTACAACTCCATAATCGCTAGGCTTACGCTTTGCTATAGACAAATCAAAATGGTAAAAACTGCTTAGGTGCACTGTTAAAGTTGATGCTTCCCGGGACACATACTCAGGTAGCGGTCTATGTCCGCGACACATAATACATTTATAACACAAATCACTTATATAAAATAAAATGAAAATTATAAAATCAATTAATTTACGAATAATCAATTATACATTCAGATATATTATGAACATTACGTTTTTGAATGTCGTATGACATCTAGATAGTAATATTAGTCATTGTGTTCATTGCATGCAATCATAACATACAAAAAAACAATAATAATGTAAAATTAGAGTATTTATATAAATGTTTACATCAATAATTATGTAAACAAATTACATTTCTTATGTCGTTATTATGAGCAATCTTAAGATAAGATAATTGTTACAGTAAATATTTTATTTGTATGCTATCTGCAAGTAACAGTCTAAATATGAATATATAATTACAACAACAGGTAAAGTTTTAATATTTGTATGTGATTATATACTATGTCTTCTGTATTATTCACTATTCATCTAGAAACAATAATTAACTTCACACTTTTACTGAAAATTTCATTACTCTACAACTAATCTAGATTTTATGAATAAGTTTGCAAAAATGAAACAATAAATAGTTAAAATAAAGAACTGACTAGAGACAGAGATAGATGGCAAAAAACTTGAGAGGTGTCAAGGGACACCCGGATGGAACGAAGTCCCTTATTTATTATGTACAAAAAACCTGTATACACTCAACAAAAATAATCGTCGCGACACCACACTGTTCAATGCGAAATAGAAAGACGAAACGAAAATAACTGGCTTGCTTTCTATGAGAGAGAGAGAGAGAGAGACAGAGACAGACAGACAAACACGCGCACGCCGCACGGCTTACAACTATAGCAAAAAGTGTCATTACAACTTTTTGTCTTAATTTTTTCCGTCTAGCCCCCTTTCGCAACGCGCCATAAGGAACTTCGTTCGAAAATTGTGTAAGATAATCAAATTAAAACAGCTGCCGGAAACAAAATGTCTTATTCAATAATAAGAGAGCAGAAGAACTGAAGATTTCCTCAAATGATTTGTCTTTCAACATTTCATTCCATTGAATAGTTTACCGATTATACTGATCAGAAACCTATTAAACGCTAGTGTCACGCACAATGACATAAAACAATGAAGGTTCTTCAAAATCATTTTGCGAACCACAATTGTCATGTGGTGTGTGTTCACTCACAACGCTGATAAATTAAATTGCGCTGAATGGGAAAAAGAGTCTCGTAAGTTGAAATTAGCAGTATTTACAAGAATTAAAACAGGACACAGCAATAGGATACTGCTTTACATAAATTACAACACTGGAATAGTACTTGTATGACTGTAATGTATATTGTAGATATTTTTTACATAATTTATTTATATCAAAGATCTGATAACAAATATTGAAATAATATCTTCCTTTCGAGAATTATTATTCTTAGCAATCTATAAATTACATTTAACTAATGGACAACATCAAATCGTACGATTTGATTTAAAATGAATTACACTATACATAAAATACACACAAATTATCTAATAAACGCTTTTCCTTACAATATTTAAAATATAATAATACATTTCACAATATATTTTAAGGAGTTCAACCTTTTTCCTTTTCGAAAACTAGAAATATATACATAATTCATTAATGTACGGCCTTGTACTGTTACTTATTTTATTGGGAAATTTACTAATAATGTATGTCATTTAGATCATTTGTAGTACTAATATCTTATATTAATATTATACAACTTCCTCACTTACAATTAAAGTGTGTAAATCTTTTATCGTTAATGATGAAGTCACGTAGGTAAGTAAGTATGTAGGTAACAGGGTTGGGTACAGACCGGGCCAAAAAAAATTGTAGAACCCTGATGGACCTTCGGCCAATTAAAAACATAAATTAGGTATTGTTACTTGTATATAAACAAGCATGGAGGTACTAATCACAAGATGTTTTATAGTAACCCAAATCTTAATTTTATATATTTTTTTAATAATCCTGTCTTGACATGACATCACACAATTTGAGCAATAATTGTTTAGGAATAAGGAAGATCGTAAGTAACATAAAAAACAAAGGAATAGAGATCACAACACTAAAGACAAATGAAAAAAGACGCTAAACTTTCTGATAATACTCTAATATAGGAGCGATAGAAACTATCAAGCGTATTCGAAATATGTAGTTAATTTTAAAAACGTGTATAATTGGTGGGGATTTCGCTTATAACTACGGTTCTTCATTTGTCTGAAACTACGACTAGAAGCGTGAAGACTATATGAAAATATGATTGGCAGTCGTATTAACTGACAATCGACGCCGATTCCACGATGTATCTACACTACAAACTCCATACAGTATGGATTTACCTGTGGATAAACCGTGACGTAACTGTGAAAATAACTTGCAACAAAAACACGTTACGTTACTATATGTCTATAATTTCTTTTTTTTTTCTTTTCTTTGTAGCTCACTGTGAAGTCACATTCTTTTTTGAGCGGCTCATGTTGGTAGAATATTTTAAACGATACACTCACTAATAAATAAACTGATTCTCTTGTGATTCTAATGCCTGTAAAGTCAACGTCATGATTGGATTCAGAAGACAAAATCTTCTCTCTAACACATTGGTTTTAAATCAGAAATAGACTCGGACGTTCTATGACGTGCGTGGTATGGATGGGTTTTAGTCAGTAAAAGTCTGACACGCCCGTTCCATCCTTAAAAAAAAGAAAGGTGATACAGCAAATACGAAGTCGACTATTCATAGGTTCATCTCATACCATACTGACCTGTTTTATTGAAGCAGTCATACAGTAGATAGTTATAACAAACCGGAAAAGCGCAACAGTAAAAAGTATACTGTGACCACATTGTTTGGTGCAAACTACTTATTGTGTAGTTAATTTATAATTTAAAATAGCACAAAATGTAAAAATACTGCATCTTCGAATCAGGTCCAGTGCTTTTTCCTTGACATGTCTTAATTGGTAAACAAACATAGTACGAAAAACACGAACATTTCCATCAAAAACAAAGTTGGTTATGAACGTCTTGTACATTTAAGAAACCCAAACGGTATAAATTACATCAAAAACGGCTTCGTCGTAACATTCATTTCCACAACATATATATAACAATACACTATATTTGTTTACCCAAAAATACAAGTGAAGAAAAATACACTTCTAGATAATTAATGCGGTTTACATAAAATAGGACTATAATAGCTTACTCTATGATGAGGCATCTCGGTAAGTGTTCGTGCAGATAGTCGAATAGCTCGGGCGACGCGCCGGGGCAGTTCGTCAGCTCGAGTTCACGGAGTTGTCGCAGTTGTATGAGGCTCGACAGACCGCCAGACGTTAGTAATGGACACCCTAGGAAATTAGACAACATTTTTTACTTTGCCCTACATTGATAAGGCAAACGTTCGGAGCTGCTGCGATCATAAAACGTGTGAGCGTGATTCAAAAAGTGGTATGCTTTCCCCTAACATATTTATGGAACGTGGTTTTCCAAATCCACGTGGAACATGTTGCCGCCAATATTTAATTTAGTTTAGAGTTTGAAAAATGTTGCCAGCATCACAAAACCATGTTGCTGAAAAAAAGTTATTGGGGTTGTTTTATGTGACTACAAATGTATTTACGCAAATACGTTGCAAAAATGGAGTCGGGCCGGGCGCATGAACACAAACAAAATCTTAACTATAGCTATATAAGTTCATAATTATTTTTATTATTGTATTTCCTGTTAATATTATCTGTGCAGCCGAATCCGAGCAGAAGAAAAGTCGCGATCAAAAAATTGGTACAGGTCTTGCTTCGGTATCGCGGGACGCTAGCAAGCGACGCGCGAATCAAGAATCACTTGAATGATCGATAAGAAAATTATAAATGTAACAAAAAAAAACCAAATGAACCAATATGAACTAACTATAAATTGAAATTATTTGTAGGAAAAAGGAAATTTAAGCTGTAAAAGAAAACAGAAACTCTATAATAGTTCTGTATTTTTTCTATGGAGAAAGTTGATTGAATCGTGTATTGAACGGGTACATGGTAAGAAGAAAAATTTGGAAAATCCAAAAGTGCACGTCTCAACGCTCATTTTATGACAAAAATGACTTGATTGAATATTATATATATATATTATATTAGACGGTAATTTTCAATAGGCTATTACTCAGAATGATACTGAAGCGGATGAAAAAAAAAATGACTCAAAAAGTGAAGTTTTTTGGGCGATATCGTGACCACATACATCATCCGAACATACAGACAACCCGACGTCCACTGAAATAGTTTTTCAAAACGGTTTTTTATTTACTATCTAGCAAAAATAGTGTTTTTTAAAAGTATCTACTGTCATAAAAAAGTGTTATTGTTGATATTTGTCAACTCATTTAATACTCAAAGTCCAAAAGGATCGGATAAAAGCAATTTAAGCCGAGATAATTGCTTGACCTTGAGAGAGTGAGAGTAAAGCACAACTCACGCTTCGCGTTGAGACGTGCAATAATGTATGTAAAATATCATGTTTAATTCAGATTCTAAATGTAATAATTTGCCAATCAAACCCTAACTCTAACACAGGTAAAAACGGGATTACCCAGCTTCAATTGAGTAGACTTACCGGCAAGAGACAAGAGCTGTAATGAGCGCATGCCACAAAGATGCTGTACCCCGAAGTCGCGTACTTGAGAGCACCAGCGCAAGAACAGGGCGACCAGCGACTGCATCGTACTGATGTAGCCCACGCCGATGTCCGTTATGTGGACACATCTGCGTTCAAGGATAGTTATGGATGCATCATTACTTGTTTTTATATTAATGCATGGCAAGCAAGCCCACCTTGATGGTGAGTAGTTACCGGCACTTACGGATAGCTACAAGAAACTACGCTTATTCAAGAATATTTTAATATATTTACCTATCCAATGTAAGTTCCTCAAGATGGTTGAGATCGCAGGCAATGTACTCGAGGGCATTATCAGTAACGCGAGGGCACCAACTGAGGTCGAGACTGCGCAATCGCGGGAGATTTTCAGCCAATAGCTCGACGCCCTCATCCGTCACTTTGCTGCACCCGCTTAAAGACAGCACCGTCAGATTCGGAAGGGAGTGCACTGTAGAAAGAAGGAATACATACATACATTTTACAGGTAAATTAAATAAATAAATAATGCTGGACAATCCACACAGCATCATCTAGCCCCAAGCTAAGCAGAGCTTGTGTTATGGGTACTAGATGATTGATATACTTAATACAATACACTACATATTAAAAAAAAAAATACTATACATAGAAAATACCCAGAACACCCGGAACAAACCTTTGTAGATCGTACAAACATTTGTCCCAAGGCGGGAATCGAACCCGCAACCTCCTGCGTCGCAGGAATGAGGCTATATAGTCAGGTAAAATCGTACGTATTTTGCGATCGCGATGAAATTCTAGCATTTGAACAAATAAGTGTTTTTAGAAGAAACGCATAAATAAGGTTCAGTTTGTGCTAAGTATTCCCGCGACACCTTGTGCCAGCCCTCATAGTATGCGTCCAGGAGGTCTCGCCTCCTCTTTCTGGGCCTGCCTCAGCTGTGCCGTCCATCTTCGGGCACCCATTGTGTGGAGACTTTTGGCCAACGGTAACATTGTATGCGGCTTTCGTGACCCGACCAATCCCACTTGAGCCTGGCAGCCGTTCACGGCGGAAATTTAGGGAATCGGTACCAGGTCTGAGCTCTGTTAGTTAGGATGGGCAGAATACACATGTCGATGAGGTTGAGCTTCAGGGATATCAGCAGGGAAAAGTGACTACACTGACATTAGCGTCTTAATGGACCAGTCACTTTTCCAATTTGGCCCAAGTAGATGTACTCATGGTTCGGTCACTGGCCGGGTTTAAGACCGATTCATCTCAAGTCTCCACAGTGAAGCTAGGACAAAGTCGTCGGCAAATCCGAGGTTTGTCAGCCTCCTTTTGCCGATGACTTTGTCCTTTTCGCCCAATCAGCTCTTGAACTCCAAGAGTTGAGCACGGCTCAACCGGTCAATGACTTTGGTCTTCCATGAGGCTGCCAGTGTTTTAAATATCTCATCAAGTGTACTCGTAAATAATTTGGGTGAGAGCGGATCGCCCTGTTTAACACCCCTTTGAATTTTGAATGAAGGTCCAGAAGGTCCAATCCGGCTTGTTCTGGTGACTGGTACGATTTAATTGCTAGTAAGTATGCGATAAAACTACAAATTAATGACTTTTGGAGGTTTTCCTTTACTTGTGCTGTGAGCCCTTGCTTATTTAAATAATGATTTTAGCTATATTTGTGTTTTGATTAATTTGCGAATATCAAAATATGTCGCATAAATGGCCGGATGTTTTTAGAACTTCAAGGGACCGCAAAATCACGCGATCTAGCCAGACTGACAGTCAACGTAGTGACAAGGGTTCCGTTTTTTTCTCTTGAGGTACGAAACCCTAAAAACAAGATTACTTTAAATAACGTCTCCAATTCATACATGTATTCACTTCTTTGAACGTCCTAATACTAAACAAGGTAGGTAAGTGCTCCTAAGGGCCCTTAGGCGAGCTAACACGGCTGATGACCCTTGACCTTATTACACACGTGAGTCAGCTGGGATCGGCTCGAAATAATTGGGTATTGTCTTCTAATACCAACTAGTTTTTTTTTTAAAGACAAAACGAATGAAATAATATTGCATGTTTTTTTTCAAGAATTTAATTTAGTATAATCATAATAATCATGTTTTAAAAAAGTGAAAAGAAGTAAGCGCAAGTAAAGCTCACTGAGGCCTATAATTTTTAGGACCCGTCCTTTGAATATGCATCTAGATTCTAGCATATTTAGGAAGTTAATGATTTATTTTAAAGCTCGGCCGACGTTATCTATGCCAAAAGGACTCTGCTTCAATCCTGTTAGATATTAGGGTATAGAGAAGGCCTCAATAAATGTACTGGGCTCACATGAAGAGCAATATATGGTACCAAATAGTTCTTACCAATATTAACGACGCCGTGATTGGTCAGCTCCCAGCAACTGTGCAGACGCAGCACACTGAGTGAGGCGCTCTGCTTGGGCGAGAAGTAGCCCAGTGCTGCGTCCGTCACGTGATAAGCTTGCAAAGAAAACTCATACAGTGACGGCAGCAGTTGCGCTACTGCTCCAACCTGTGAAAATTCGGTCAGTGAATATTTTCTTGAGAAAGTAAATAAATATAGGATAAGGTAGGTAGGATTGATGAAGAAGGTATACCATTTTATAAAAAATGTGAGGCGTAATTTATTCATTAGTAATTTCGATGTTTCACATCTGCCAGGTGTCCCGTGAGCCTGGCAGATGTGAAACAACTAAATAATTTTGTACAACTAATATGCATAAAAGAACAGATTACGAAAAGAAAAAATAAAATATTACTAAAAACTTTCCCTGAAAATGATGACTGTTCATATACTAATCATTTATTTTCATTAAATACAAAAATTATAATTTCTAAAATTTATTTCCGATTGTGACAACACAATTGTTTTAATCAGTACTTCAGTAATTGTTATTATTGATGTTTCACATCAAAAATAATTGCACAGTGCTCCATTGAGAGCTCATCAGAATCAGGTCAGGCGTTTTTGAGAATATCGGTAGATCCAGAATGTTATGTACGATTTTTGGTACAAATATTTCTGTCATATGTAAATTTTGACGTTCAAAAAGTGCTGAATTTCAGCCTTACTAGAATCAATGAATTGTGATTTTTAACATTTAAAATTTTTTATTTCATTAAAATTATACAATTATTAATATATGAAGAAATAAGAAAATTGTGATATTGATTTACAAAAAAAGGACGAATGTTTGTTCGGATCTAGACGAGAGCCTGCGCACTTGTTTACACGAAACTTTCAACAAACCATTAAAACATTACTGGGACCTTAATACGGCCGCATGTTGCATGCTCCGTATATAAGCGCCTTAATTAAGAGCGATAAGATGCGTACAGCGTACGCTTATTGAGAGGTCTAATACGCGACACGTGCCTCGACTGTTTGGACTTATGATTAGCCACGAGGCCCGCGTTGTGTTCGCTACGCATTATCAAATCAAATCAAATCAAATCAAATCAAACTTTATTTGTGAACATAAGTACAAAAAGGTGTTATTTATACATTTTGGCTGATCTGTATGTTCGGCCAATAATTGGCATACAAATATAAATATAATATTAGTGGGCTGGTTATCTTACTATCATAATTAATAAATTCTAGGATAAAATAAATGAAGCACTTGAAAAATGTCATGAGCCGCATAAAATAAAGTAATTGAATTTAATTATTAAAAATGTCAAAGAAAATTAAATTTAGTCATAATTTGTCATTTAAAAAGTCTTCAATCGAGTAATACGTCTTTTCAACTAGAAATAGGAACAACTTCTTTTTAAAATGGCTGACATTTTCCTCACTTCTGATACACTTTGGCAATTTATTGTATAATTTTGGAGCCATTACGAAAATACTGTTCTTGTGTAAAGCAGTTTTAGTGTGTGTTTAATATGTGCATGTCATAAGTCTTAATTTTTTATACTAATAGCTTCATGGAAAATGTAATGATAATAGCCATAAGCAAATTCCATTAATCTTGCTTGGGTGCTGAGCCCATCGACTTACTGGCTATAGGTACATTGAGGCTCGAAGATTAAAATTGTTCAATTAGAAAACATACATCATGTAGATTATGTATGCAGTAGGTGATTCATATTAAAATGATACTTACAGCTTCATCAGCAATATTAATGCAATCAGTAAGCGTGAGTGAGACAATTCGTGGAGTTAGGCATGCCCACAAACCAGCCTCGGTTATTTCATTGCATCCTGTTAGTTCTAGCTCAAAGAGAACCTAAAAAAGATTATTTATCTTAATTAATTGGGCTTTGTTCAAGTTACTTTCATTATTCACTTAATTCGAAATGTTATAATTATAGGTAATATTACAAAACTAGCATGCAAATGTTATTTTTATTTATTATTCTTTAAGATGATCTGATTTTACTGGTATTAGGTGATTATAATTTATAAAACAAAAGTTAAAACTGTTGTTAGTGAATAAAAATATGTGATTACCTGAAGGTGATCCAAAACAGCTTCCAGCCCTCTATCGGTTATTGTACATCCTTTTAAACCAATAGCGTGAATATGATGAGCTGACATAGGGAATTGCCTTATAAATTCACTAATATCATCATCAGAAGCTGAAATTAAGATTACCCCTCGAATACCCCTCCTGACTAGAGAATTGTAGAACCTCTGCATACAGCAAACTGTAATAGAGCGCACCTCCCGGCAGTCAAGCACCGCCACCAGACCGGTCCACCAGCGTGGCGAAGAGTATAGTATGTCCCGCCATCTGGTACAAACTTGTGCAAGTGATCTTCGATCATTGGCATTGAAGTACAGGAAAAACTTTTCGAGGAATCTCTCTTCTACTACTACTTGATTCCAAGTTAGAGGCCTGGGTGAAGGTCTGCGGCGACGCGGGACTCTCGGCGCGGCAGCTGCGGCTGTGGTCGGCCCGCACAGAGCGTTGGCGACGCGCTCCACGACGCCGGGAGAACGCTTGCGCCCGCGCAGACCCAACCCAGTGATGCGGCGTGACAGTTCAGCCGAGGCTCGCTCCACGACGCCCTGCGCCGACACTGATGACATCTTCACCTTGACGCGGCGGATAGTGTCCGCCGCCGGCCGGCCGCCGCCCGACCCTGCGCCTCCCGCGCCGTGCTCACAACCCGCCACCGCGTTACTGTATGTACATATTTATAAAATTACTGTGTGCAAGAAATATACTGTCAGTAGTGCACAGTTTCAATATTCATGGACTTTCAATAATTTACATATTATGATCATTTCTACCCAGTGGTTCCTGAATAATTATTTTGGAAGGGTTATGGGGCAGAACACGCTAACTTTTGGAGTTATTTTCAATATAATTTGTCATTTACTTTAGGAAAGGGCCTTCTTTATTAACCCAACTTTGATCTGACTTTTCATGATAATCAAAACATTTAAACAGGTATTTAAGTAAGTTTCTCCTAGCTGGAAAGCAGACTTGGTTTTGAGAGTGATGCTGATTCACATAATATAAGTTGCTTTCATCTTTTGCTTTCTTCATTAGATGGTGGTAGCTCAAGATTTCAGCCAAGTTAGCAACATGAGTTTTAAAATATGATAATGTTTTTTTACCTATACTTTACTATTATGATAAATATGAGAAATAATTTTATTGTAATAATTAAAAATACAGTACAATACAGCATTATAACAGTACATCATACATTCTATTCTAGTTGAGTAATATTTGCTATATTTTATTGTTCAACATTTTCCGATTTTTTTATACTGTTGATAAAATGTACAACATTCCTCACAAATTCATGTGCATACTGCCTGATCCTAATTGTAAGAATGTGATTTCTGTAAGAATGTGATTTCTGTAAGAATATGTGCTTATTTTTCATTAACATTGGTGGGGTTTTAAATGTTAGTAAAATTTCAATGTTTGCCTTCATAAATATATATCACCTACTTTTATACAGGATTTTGCACGTTGTTTTGTACCAATTTAGGAATAAGTTATGCATTCGGTATGGTGAAAACATCGTAAGTTTACGGTAAGCGAATTCTCAAGACCGTAGGGCGAAATAATAATAAGGTAATCGTCCAAATAGACAGAATGTGGATCCACATTTACATTCCTGTATTTTGTTACGTATAACAGTTTTTAGCAAATATTAACGAGAATATAAAAAAAAAATAAAAAAATCGATGCGGTTTCAGTTTTACCTTTATGTTCTTTTCTGGACAAAGAAAAACCATCGTTCGATGTCTGCAATCTGGAGATTTAGTAAAACTGTAGTTTGATTCATTCAATTATGAAAATGTGTCTATTTATTTGAAAATTATCTAGAAATCGTACGAGAAAAATAATATGTACAAAAACGCTCACGAACTCAACTCACAACTAGTGCAGGCCATTCCATACGTCACTGGACTATTGCATGTCAGTTTGAATTTACAACTCGATTTTAAATGCCACAATATAGAATCGATAATTAAAACTAAAGAAAACTGTTCATGGATTCGGCAAACTTCGGTTTTCACTGATGCGTAGTGGTAGCCCACGAAACCGATAACTACTCCACAACCCAGTCACTTTGCCATACGATACCCTATAAGAATAGGGTATCGTATTACCCAGTGACTGGGTTGTGGAGGTCAAATAGGCAGTCCTTTTAAATACTGGCATTCAGCTTAATCCAGTGAGACTGGAAGCTGACCCTAACGTAGTTGGGTAAAGGCTAGGCAAATTATGAGACAACTAGCTTCAGGGGATTATAGACGATCAATTAGGCATTAGTTAAATCTGTTTAATCTATGGAGCCATTAAGTATTGCGTAGGCACAATTATTTTAGATTTAAGTTTTCATTGGAGAGCAGTCTATGCAGATAGCTCTTATGCATATGTAAACATTAGTATATATTTTTTGTTTAGGTCTCTGTACTGTTTTTCATGAGTCCACAGACAGAGTAGTTGTGATATCACAAGTTTATGAAAACTTTTCCAAAATAAATCGGCGTTAGGAGCTTTAAATCCATAGACTCTTATTCCGTTTTGGCTGTAAAATTTACTTTCCCTAGCTGAGGACTCTATATTTCTATATCTGTAACAATTAAGTCTGTGATTTCTGACAGGAGTGACACTGACAAGTAAATTGAAATTCATTCGTTAATAACTTGTTCTGTTTGTTCCGGTGGGGTTGCATTTGCTTGCTACACAATTTTGATTTTGTAGAATTTGTGCTAGAGTAGAGTAGACTACAGAATTTTATTATGTTGGAAGTTGGAGTACAGCATAAATAATACACTATATTATACTTAGGAGAGTGTCGGTCGATTTCGGTTTGTCAGTTGATTTGATAACCTATAATTTATTATGATTTGACCGCCAAACTTAGCCGAATTTGTTGACAAAAAACAATTAATCAAATACCAATTGTATAACGTTATAGTAGTTATCGTTATAGTTATCTGTATCTTGTTAATATCAGAATAAACTCAAAGATCATGGAGTTCTTGGAGGCTATGCCAGTTACTTTCAAAGAAATTACACCAAATTATAGTTTACCAGAAAAGTGGAAAGAAATTGTCTTGAATACAGGTATCTACATTATTTTATATTATACTTCCACCATATTGCCGTCTGTATTGACTGTGTCTTATAATTTCAACTTTTTGTAGGAGGTACCCATAGCACATTACAAGACATCAAATTGCCGCAAAAAGCTGGTGGATACTGGTACAAAGACTCCAAGAAAGTGTACACTCGAAATCGTTTCATTTATTGGTGAGTTTGATATGTTAGCAATATGTTTGACATGTTTGTTTAGTGGTTTGTTTTGGGTTAGTCCAACATGCAATAAAAGCTATGTCACAAGTATTTATACTATATTTTATCTAAGAAACATCAATACTGCTTCTGAATGATAGTAATAAGTAGAATACATTATGGGGAGGGAATAAAAATCAAGAAAAATCATGTAATTATCAAATTAAATATTATAAGTGTCAAAGATACATTACGTCAAGTAAAATTAGTAATATTTATAAACTAGTATTGATATACAAATCCAACACTTCAGAAAATATGACTAGTGCTTTTTGAGGAAGCATGCCTTGAAAATCACCCATTTTAAAGGTATGCACAGTGCCTTAACTAGGGTGGTGCCAGTGGTGCCCAGGTATTAGGGTGCAGACTCTTGGGGGGTGCAGAAATTATCAGTCCACAACCACAAATAATTTTTAAAGGGCACAGTTATAGAAGCTTGCACCGGGCACTTAAATGGCCAAATATGGAGTAGGTTTTAGTGAAGCTGACTTAGTGTATGGACTACAAATCAAATAAAATAGATGATGCCAGCATCTTTAATAAAAACTGTAGATCTACAGTACTGCAACTAAACTTCATAATATAGTTATTAATCTGTTAAAGGCAAACAACATCAGATGCAATCGAGTTATCAGAAGCGTCCCTGGACATAAATCTGTCATCAGCTAACTTGAGATGTAAAGTAGCTCCAGGAACTCCTCCATTGAGCAGTATTACTGTGTATGAGAGAAGTGCATCTCGTGACCTGGTCATATTGGCCGCCACCGTCTCATCTGTACACAGATTGGTATTCCCACATCCAGGGACATTAGATAAGAAGGTAATATACTAATTATTAATATTATATTGCATTATGTCCTAATTATGGCGGCATCTTACTGTGTGGTTGGGCTGCTGACATTGCATCCATTAATGTTTTGCAAAAGGAAGCTGTGTCTTACGATCAAGGTCATGAATCTTTTAAGGAAGTATTTAGTAATATTCATATTATGACAGTGCATTGAAAATTTAAAAATTAAAATGTTAATTATTTAATGAAAAATATGCATCTCTAAAAAACTAGAAGTAAAAAGATATAGTAGCTCAATGATTAATATTTTGGAGGTCCTGCATGCCACTTGCATCCTGTTTCTGTTTTCATTGTATTGTTAGACGGGCCGATTTCCGCAACTCCACGACGTAGCGCGTATTTTGCGTAATTCTGTTTTCATTTAAACAGTACACAGACAATTCTAAATGAAAAACAATATGTATATTAATCAAATTGACAAAAAAAGTTGGACCAATTCCTGAACGTTTAAAGGCTGTCAAGGATTGGCGTAGCTAACTCTTAAGGGGCTCTGTATCAAAACTAGTTAGGGGCCTTTTTACTTATGCTCAAAAGGAAGGCACTGTTGTTTTTATAAATGAAATAAAATAGCACCTTGACTCGGAATATGGTTAAGCTAGCATTGCAATCTTACTGACAGAATGCAAGAGAGAGCAAAGCAAGCTCAAAATTTAGAGTATTCTGAGCTGGAATAGGATAATTTCAATGTGATATTTTTACAGCCAACGAAACAAGTAAGAAAATTGGAGCATACTAATCTGGATAGGTTACATCTGTGACCATAAACCATTTATGTTAATTTTTCTACATTAGGTATTTATTCTAGAAGGCCTATCAATCAAAAAGAATTTGAGGTAGTGAATAACATTTTACATTTTTTTGGGGACACGTCGCCCGTCGTGCCCCTGTCGCTTGGGGGCCCCGTGTCTTTGGTACGGCTGATACGCAGGTAGCTATGCCCCTGCTGTCAAGGATCCTCAAATAAATGTTCTGATACATGATCTGTGTATTCTGTGATGGCTAGATTCAGTCCCTAGAATGCTAAATAAATGCCAGTATTGATTATCTTTATAAAGTGTTTTTTTTTTTCATTACTTTTTCAGTCCACATTTGGATCATTAAGCAGTTCATCACCATCAATATTTCATGATACCAGTTCTATAAACAATCCAAGCAATTACCACATTCTTAATCAATATTCTAATACAAGTAAGTATTTTTACACAATTTACAATCAATCCAGTCAAAATTGTGTGTTCAATTGTGTTGTTTTCATGAATAATTTTGTTTTTTTTCATTTTTAGCTTTTATAACTTATCTAAACTATTAATCTGTTATAGCTACAGGTGTTGCACACACTTGCGCATCCCTATTACGAGACAATGGCGAAGCAGTATTCGCACTGGCATTTGGCCATGGCGGCGAAGGAGGTCTGTTGCTTGTCAAGTTGCCTGTTACTGGATCAGCTGTCACCACTGTGTTAAAGCGAGAGTCCACTGTACCGAGGTTCTTGTCTGGCATCACAGGAGCTTTGAGGTAATAAGGATTTTTTTATAATATAATTATAGGAATAATTCATAGGCTAATCAAAACATCTTCTTTTCTCAGCCAAAATTTGAGATCATATATATTCAGAATACAAAATGTGTCTGTTTTAGGGGCAAGAGTAGCACAGATGGTGTGGAAACTTACGGAGTGGTGCTGACCAGTGGTTTAGCAGTGGCAATATGTGGCGACACTTGCCTTAGAGCGTGGCCGTTGGACGAAGGCGGGGCGCCCATAGCAGTGTCCACACCGCTTTCACAGACATTAGTCAGGCCAAAACCACCACGTAAGTTATTTTGTTGTCTTGCATTGATTGAAATACCATTATATTTTTCTTATAGGAATCATATAAATATTTAGCAATAATGTATAACTCCCATTTATATAATGCTAATAAACCACTAAAAAAACAACAATTTTATTCAATTGATGTAAGTGCCATAAAAATGCATTTAAAAATTACATTTTCAAATTCGCGCGTATTTTGACGAAAACGCTGGACACAGTACTAGACGCCATATTACTCTTATTATTACGTCAGTTGGTTGTGTAAACAAATGCGTTGTTTACAGTTTACACTGCCCTATGACAGGGCAGATACTATTTCATAGACTTTAAAACAGATTCCAAAAAAACATTTTTTAAATCTGTTTTTTTTTAAACTATGAATCGAATTTAAAAGAATATTTTGTCGTTTTATAAACTAAAACTAACCGACTGCTTTTTGCTAAGTGGTAATAATATATATTTTGTTTTTATTCTCTTATGCAGTATAATAAGTATCCTATTTTGAACCTAATGATGATGATGATGGTGCTACTAGGAAAGCTCAAATTGCAATTAAAATTTCCCTTTCTATTTATTTCAGCTCATGGACACATGTTGCAAAGAACAATTGGATCAGATGGAAGTGTTGTATTGGTAGCATATTTATCTTTTCCTAATGAATGCGAGTTTGTTGTAATGAAAATGCACGATGGAGGATCTGGAGGCGTGAGATTTTCTCATATTAGCCGCATATTTGGACCTCAGGTATACCGCTTTAGTATTCTGTAGCCAAATGGCAAAAACGTTTCCTATATTATAATTTACAACAACTTTACTTGAGACTATTGGCAATATATCAATTAAATGAATAAATAAGGAGTGAAGTAATTTAAATATGTGGGGCACTCAAAAAGTTATGCGACACTACTAAAAAATATACTATAGTAAACACAGTTTCATCCGTCTTAACCAATTTTCAAAACACGTTTTCAGACTATATCAGACACCTCTTTTACGTTTTACACACATTCCGTTCCAATCTGCAAAACATGTTGAATCTCTTCATATGAAATTCGCCTATTCAATTGAATTAAATGGTTCACAGCCAGCACGTTCTCTTCTGTAACAGCCGTCATAGGGCAGCTACTTCTTTCTTCGTCTGCCAAAGTTACTTGACCATGCGCTTATATTCGTTGATACAGCAAAACAGTCGCTTTAGAAGGGTCTGACTGTCTTTAAACGCCATTCGAAGTTTTTCAAACGATTCTTCTGGTTTTAGTCGACATTTGAAATTGAACAAAATCAGCGCTCGAAAATGTTTTACTTGTAGATCCATTTTTCACTGAGACAATATTTTATTTGGCTCGTAAAAAATAGTGGAGGGAAATTCGAATTTGGAATTTTGTGTTTTTTTTGTCATAAATATGTAGTCATAGTTTTAATTGGCATCAAAACCAGCCCGTGTCCCATAGAAAAAAAAAAATTTGTCGCAATACTTTCTAAGGTTTAAATGTAATCGAGGATTCAACCTTTTTTTTTTAAACTTTGTCCTACACTGGCAATTTCTCCTGTATCGTGGGTCTGTTTCAAACATTTAAACTAACATACACAAACAGCCAAATATCACAAAATAACAAATAACTCAATACTCATAAGCGTATGGTATAGCTGAAGCCCGTATTTAAAAAAAAAATACATGTTTCTAAGGGACTTTTTTCGTTTAAGTCAATAATTGGTGAGATAATAGATATAATTTCCGTTCCAACCGCAAAAACAACTTCATGGATTAAATACTCATCCGACTACGAACCCCTGCCCTATTCTGATCTGTGTCTGCTCTGGTCAGACACGCACGTGACAGGTTTATTACAATAATATTACTTTACTATTGTTTTGACCTGTGTATAATTAGCACAATTCATTTTAGCTGGACCTCCTTGATTATGCGATTGGTTATGGAGATGGCAGCAATGTTATTTGGGCCTTATGGAGTCAACCAGATGGCGATACTATTATTACGAGTGAGTAGATGGAAAACTGTGGTTTGTATACGAAATGAAAACTCCTTTATTGCGAAGAAGTTTCACAATTTTAGCCTTAACATTCTATAATGTTAACATTTACTATTCCCAGGTGTGTTAGTGGGAGCGGAGGCGTGGTGGCGCGCGGTGGCAGGTCGCGAGGAGGCGGCTGCTCTGCCCGTGCTGAGCTCGCACCAACAGTACCGCGACCGACTGCTGGCTCCCGGCCTGTTCCCACCCGCTGTCATCAGGAAAGCGCTTGTGGTGTGTAAATCTAAATCAAGAGACATTTATTCAAAGAAAATAGTGTTATTTTTAACCCAGTAATCGACACGAACAACAAATTGATTTTTTGAATGCAAATTGTAATTCTACCTAGGTCGCTCTATACTATGGGGCTAAAAGTTTTTATGAAAAAACTAAATGTGTGATCAGGTTAACCATAAACTTGGCACGAGTCTAAAACAAAACCGACCAAGTTTGTGTTGGATCACGCACAAAAATGATGTTTCAAAATATCCATCCATTGGCCAGATCTACAACCGCACTTGGGGCAGTAACGACACGGGCGGAGAGGGAGACCTGGGCGACGCGGCCACGAACGCGGTGCAAGCGCGTCTGCGACACCTCACTGCGCGCACCGCCTCGCCAGACCATGCGCATCTTATGCATAAGTATTTATTTATCTGATGATCAGGATATGAGTTCAGTGCATATACCTCCCAGGTTACAAAAATAGACAATTAAAATTCAGGATTTGACGAATTTGGATTTGGCAATGGTTTCAGATGCTGGTCAGATTTGTACAGCTGGTGCATGCAGTATATGGAGAGTTTGCAAAAGCCGCTGGGACTCATGGTGTCTAAACAAGTAAGTTGTGCTTGCGAAGTCACTAATATAATCATTTATTTGCTCAGTCCGCTATATGTCAGAAGATTACTGATTTACCTGACCATGACTCCATAGTGAAAAATGCTATTTATCTTAGTAATTCCAGTTCAGGTGTTTCCAGACAAAGACGGAATGTTATTGTATTATTATAGTTTTATTGTCTACCATAGGAATCTGATGTGGAATGCGGTTGGTGGTGCGCTGTGGTCCGTCGGGCCGGAATATCACTCATCTGTGAACTAGAACCTCTCGAGAGAATGATGCTGTCTCCGGATGTACCCATCCTCGATGGGACTGGTATGTCGATCACATTGCAGCTTTACAATTTGACTAAGCAACGCATTTGTGATTTTTGACACGCAATATTAACTTTAGGATTCTGCTTCTATGGCTTATACATGTCATGTCATAAACCACTGCGGACGGCTAGTATAAGAGTGGCACATCGAGACTTATACATAGTGTATTTGATTAAGGTGGCGAAACAGGGGAACTGTCACCGGATGCGGTTCGCGTAGTAGTAGCTGGAGCGCGTTGGGAAAGAGCTGCGGGCAGCGCAGCTGCAGAACTAGAGCGGCGCCTGTTCGCATGCGCCGCGCCACAACACCGCCTGCTGCCGCGGCTGCTGCACCTGCTGCTGGCGCCCAACCCCACGCAGTCGCAGGACAACCCAGCACCCGTAAGTGTTAGTGTACTGCAGAACTAGAGCGGCGCCTGTTCGCATGCGCCGCGCCACAACACCGCCTGCTGCCCCGGCTGCTGCACCTGCTGCTGGCGCCCAACCCCACGCAGTCGCAGGACAACCCAGCGCCCGTAAGTGTTAGTGTACTGCAGAACTAGAGCGGCGCCTGTTCGCATGCGCCGCGCCACAACACCGCCTGCTGCCGCGGCTGCTGCACCTGCTGCTGGCGCCCAACCCCACGCAGTCGCAGGACAACCCAGCGCCCGTAAGTGTTAGTGTACTGCAGAACTAGAGCGGCGCCTGTTCGCATGCGCCGCGCCAATTTTTGAAAGTGAGAAAAATGACCTTTGCCCCTCCAAATTTTAATCGGCGTTGCTCTAATTAACAAGCACACCTTCATGATAAATAACTTGTGATTTCAGACTCTAACTCCACAGCAGATAGAAGACCTCACGTCTGTGCTGGAGCCGATCAAAGACCTTCAGAGTGCTGTGCTCAAATTAAACGACGCTCTGAGGTTGGACGCGCCTGAAATTGATGCCGCCAAAAGT
The DNA here is from genome assembly GCA_905147745.2 of Phlogophora meticulosa. Taxonomy (NCBI): domain Eukaryota; kingdom Metazoa; phylum Arthropoda; class Insecta; order Lepidoptera; family Noctuidae; genus Phlogophora; species Phlogophora meticulosa. Next base: position 10,087,953 of record LR990533.1, on the reverse strand, counting down.
AAGTATTGCTTTATAAAAGACACGAATGAGGTAGTTTTCTTGAACATGCTAGAAGAACCTAATATATGAACGTCTGTTTTAGCAGATGATGAAGAGGACACGGGCGAGTATGACGGTCTGATGGCGAGCGATCTCGGTGTTGCCATAGTCACTGAGGCAATACGCCAGATGGCTGAGATGAGGTACGCATACCAAACATTTTGCACTCACAGATAACCGCACAATTTGATGAGAAAAATAAGACTTATTCATGTATTTCACTGCCTCGCCTTATTTCGCGTATATAAAAGAAACATATATGTGTCGTATATAAACCATTCAAATGGGAGGATCCTTTGACTTGGCCTGGTGATTTTACCTTATATTGGATGTAAAGCCTATTTCAATCATTTTTAATTCACTATTTTGTTTTTGTTTTCCCCCAAGTCTTTTTCTAAATAAAAGTAATAAACGTAATAAGTTAAGGTACTCCTATAACATCAGCTATTTACCAGTAAAATTCCCGTCAAAATCAATCCTGTGGTTTCAGACAGTAGCTGGAACAAACAGACAGGCATTTAAAATCTTTTTTAAAAGCACCGTATACAGTTTTACAGTTATTGGTAATAATTAGCATAAGTAGAGTAATGTACAGTAAAGGGTGTTCATACGGCCGCACAAGCCTAGTAAGGCCGATGCGGATGATGCGGATGATGCAGGTCGCTTTCCCCGTGCGCAGGTCGCGCGTGGTGCGCGGCGCGGTGTGCGCGCTGGGCGCGTGGCGCGGCGCGGGCGGCGTGCCGGGCGCGGGCCACTGCGCGGTGCACTGGCAGGCCTACCGCGCGCTGCTGTGGCTGCGGGCCGCTACGCTGCAACCGCAGTACGGACGTTTTACTATTCTAACTATATGCGCCACTCAAGTTTTGACGACCGATGTGGCGCAGCGGGCGAAGGTCCGCCTGCGACGCAGGAGGTTGCGGGGCTCGATTCCCGCCTTGGGACAAATGTTTGTACGATCTACAAAGATTTGTTCCAGGTGTTCTGGGTGTTGGCTATGTATAATAAAAAATATCTATCTATGTAATGTATTGTATTAAGTATATCAGTCATCTAGTACCCATTACACAAGCTCTGCTTAGCTTGGGGGGCTAGATTATGCCGTGTGGATTGTCCAGCAATATTTATTTATTTATTTAAGTCAAGTGTATTCAAATTATATGTCACTGTATAGTTGGAATAAAAAAAATATCGTTAAATAATTCAACAGACGTCAAAAAATCCACTAAAAGGTGTACAAAAGGCTTTGCTTGTTACGAATGATTAATTTCTTGTTACCTATTTTCGAAACTATAGTTATTTAACTATAAGTGATTATTTCTAATCAGATGTTTTTTTTAACGAAAATATTTTTGTGTGTCGCTTTTTAGGTTGTCAGTTTATAATTTATTTATGTTACAACAGCCTAATGCCAACTGTTCAACACCTTTTTACAAAATATTGCTTTTCATGATGCAAGAAGGTTAATTGTTGAGGAGTATTGTCAAATTGGTGCATATGTATTTGAAATACTGATTTCGTAAGCCATGTGGCAGTCATGAGTCATTCCATGTTGTAAATTGATATGATTGAGTCACGCATTGGTACAGGGCGGCTACCTCTGAAGCGTTCCGTCTCAAGCTGAGCGCACTAGGCGCGGAGGCCCCGGGGGGCGCAGGGGGCGCGGCCCGGGGCGGGGGCGCGGTGTGCGCCTACGTGCGCGCGGCGGGCGGGCGCAGGGCGCGCGCCCACCTGCGGGCTGCGCGCGCCCCCACCACGTGGCACCAGGCACTGCCGCTGCTTGCCTACCATCTCGCTCATCAACTGTATCCTTTGAATACTTCGTTTCTTTTCTCGTATCGGCTCTACAAAGGACGAAAGCTTGCCAGTTAACCAGTCTTTATCGAAGAAGTCCAGCTCGTCCCACTTGCCTCTTAAAGGGATCCGGAGTGTGCGTTTGGCCCATTGATCATCTGACACGCGGCAAATGTGTCCAGCTCAATTCTTTTACTTTAGCGTGGCAGCTTTCCGAGTGAAATCAATATTTTAATGGCACGGTACGTTGTATTCCTAAGCTGGTCTTTAAGTTTGACACTCAGAATACTTCGTTCCACAGCTCTCTTTCAAACTTTTTCGCGGACCTCAGCTGATAAAAAAACTATCCCGACAAAATAAATTTCCTGAACACAAACATAGTTGGGCAGTAAGCGGGGGCTTCGAATTCAGTTGGTGGCTGGCCAGTATCGACCAGCCCCGTTTGGTGCAGAACTACGTCAACATGCTGGAGCCCTGGTGCGAATGGAACGCATGCTCACGTTAGTACACACGTGTTTAGTTAATATGTGCCTCATCCTCACCAGCTAATAGTGCCACACCAAAACATACATTATCTGGAAGAACTACTACAGTAAGCAGTGCTTGGGTGCGACTGCTAGTTGAACCGATGACCAGGAAGCACAAGGCTCCCCAAGTATGACCATTATGGTCATACTTGGGGAGGCCTATGTTTAATAAGGGTGTGTAATGTATGGGATAATAACAGATAGTATCATATCACTTGTAATAACATACATATTATGATATAATTTTTATATGCCATTAAACAAGAAAGCTAATTTCATGTAATCTAATTATGTATTTCATACAACCATCATTTTCTCTAATTACATTCCTATTAAACGGCCATTTCATATAATTTTCAATTTGTATAATGATCTTTTTTATATAACGTTAATTTGACCTAATTTTCATATTAACTTATTTTCTAAGGTAACGTTCTTGAGAAAAACAAATTATATTGTAACCTAACCTCAAAATATAAAAGTTGCTTCTGCATCGTCTACCTCCGCGCCTCCGGTATTTATAAACACTAGGGGTAGCAGCCAAAAGACTGCGTGAAGTCGGGGTGCCCCGATTCGACCTATTAACTATAAGCCGGTGTATCCGTTGTCACCATATCGTAGAGCTTAGCTTTGCCGACAGAGCCCCGCTGCGGGCTCCTATTTCTGTGAGAAGGAAACCAAAGGAACCCAACGAGAATGGGATGACGGGAGCTAAGTTCGCTGCCTCGAGCCCCCGCCATCTCGTTGTCTATCCGTGTCCGGGTGCCCTAAGTTCCCGCGAATGTAACGTATTAATCTTGGCCATATCATGAAATGGCCAATTCTTCGAATATACAAAACAAGAATAGTCCAGTCAATATAGACATTTAAAATAACAACAATTCTAATTATACATGATATGTTGAATAGCAGATGCCTTATATGTAATGTGACTCTTAGAATCGCGATATCTCTTATGGCAACTCTTAGGAATAAAATCATGAAGACCATTATTGTAGAGAATTTTAAGATCTACAACTTTGGTTTGGGCTTTTATTTGATCAAACTTTCCGTTATGAAGAAAAATCCAAAAGACCTCAAATTTTGACCTTTGACCCCGAATAAATTTTGTAGCTTACAAAGGATCGATCGGGATTTTTAAAACTTTATTTGTAATGGTAAACCCCAGCTCTCCACTAATATTTGGCTCTCTGGGAATTTTTGTTATTTGACCACTATTTTTATGACTAAATTGGCGGGACTAAGAAGACGTTTCTTAATTATATTAAACATTACTTAAGATTTTGAATATTATAGTAACTGAATATTATACATATTGAATATTTAAATAATATTCAATATGTATATTAATAGTAAATGCTAATTTTACCATATAAAATCAGGTAAAATGAAATTATATCAATAATTCACTATATAATTTGATCATATATATTAAAAATACTATATATAAATTGAAGTTAGGTCATATGATCATTACAAGTTTTGTTATTATTTCAAACGTTACACTCCTGTTAAATAAATAGAAGATAATGGACAATAGTGGACATTTAGATCATTATCATGATTACAGCAGAAGTCATGCCAATCAGAACATAAAAAGAATTGTAATTCCAGGTCAGTTCATCCTCGGTCTCGCTCTACTCGACTTAGACGATGCTGAAAGCGCATACACAGCATTCTGTAAGGCTGCCAAGGGTGTGAGCACTGAACCGTTCTTGCGACAACTGGTGGCCGCACCAGACGAACGTCTTACGCAACATCAAGCCCTGGTTTTATATTATATGAAGGTTTGTTTAATATTATCTTAAGAAACAAGTAACGGCTTTTGTCCACCGTGTCGCACGGCTAGATACCTTAAACAAACTAAAATTTTGACAATGGATGTAATCCTATGTTTTCAGGTGATAAAACTGTTTGAAATACATGACGCCGGTGCTTGTGTGGTTCGTCTTGCTGAAACTGCTATCAGCATTGCAGATAAGGACGATCCCAACTTGGTAATTGAATTTAATTATCGTTGGATGCTTTTCGTTATTGCTTATGATATGTTAACTTCCGCACTTCATCACAGTTCACTTGTAACTGTAAGTTATATTGACATCATCGTAACCTCTAAGTGTAAACAAGTTTGTGGAGCAATAAGGAAAATACGAAATTAGTACCGCCCCGCTAAAATGGACAACAAAAATAAATTAAAACGTTACGTCAAGGAAATATTTGAATAGTACTTGCCTACTGCAGTATTCCTCGCTGTATTGCACTAATGACGTCACAAAATGCTGCAATGAACAGTGTATTCTACAGTTTATATCCTCACAATTTTGAGGACCACTTAAATGTCGGATGTAGGTACGGCCCTGATAGAATTTGACCGGCCATAATTTAGTTTGTCGTCTTGTTCCTGTTGGCGAGACCAATTGATAAGATTATACCAATTTATTGATGTAATCGATCTACTGTTAATGTGTATAGTATCAAGGTCGAATAGATTTTACAAGATCCATTGATTAGTATGGTTTTCAATACATTAGACCGCTAACCCTTTAACCTTTCTGTGGCCATTTGTATAGATCAATGCTGACCGCTAGACAGAGGTAAACGCAAAAGATTAAATTAGGAAATTAAGTTGAAACAAACTTATAGTACCTAAATATAAATTGAGTTGGCCTTTTCTTTGCGTAGTACTGCGCGGCTGACTTCAATCTATTGAATAAGTTAATAGACGTAACTAGGATATTTACACAGTTCCGTGGAACAAAATTGCATTTGTGTGCTTACCATGCATCCATACATACATAAACTAACGACTTTTTCCCACGGGGTCGGCAGAAACTACAGAACGCCATCTGCTACGATACTAATATACGTACCTACTCCTTCCGCTTACCCCACGATCACACCATTAAATACCATTTTTGGTCTAGTGCAAAGTGTTTGCAAGCGCGACTGATGAGTATGGGGTTCATGGGTTGATGTTATTGGGATCTTCCACTAGAAATTTCTTAAAAGCCCGGACTTTTCATGTGTGGCGATGGATAGCAATAGGTTTGCCCTCTCGGGCTGTCTGCTAAATCAAAGCTGCCGTATAGGACATACGCTTGCTGAGGTCGATCCGTGGATGTGAGATGATCCATTAAATACTTAGCCGAGACCCCTGCATACTTCGGGTTTCGTGGTCCGACTCTCGTTCGTAGATCTTTGGCAGCCGTTACGGTTAGTCAGAAGCCCAGAAGTCTGACAGCCAGTTTCTCAGAGGGGTATCGTGTTACCCAGTATTGTGATCACTGGGTTATAGAAGACAGATCGGTCAGGTCAATTGCTCCATGCTCCAATACTGGTATCCAGCTGCATTGGGCTGCTGTTAGGGCTGGTGTCCCGACGTAGTTGGGAAAACGCTAGGGAGATGATGATGAAGACTTCTGATTACATGTGACTTATTACACAACTGGTGAAATGTGATCATAGTGATGACACACTCACCCTGACTTTATGATTTAACCGTTAGATAGCTAGATGTATGAAGCATTTCCTCTTTCTTTAATTCTCGAGGATATAATAATTGAATTTGCACGCAATCTTTGATGAAGTGATCAATTGTTCTGGATATTTGCTATGTATAATAAAAAATATCTATCTATTTAATGTATTTTTATGTTCCCCTTAAACTTAAAGGGAAGATCTATAAGTCAATGATTAGACCTGCTGTCTTGTATGGATCAGAGTGTTGGGCCACAAAAGGAATGAATGAAAGGCAGTTGCATGCAGCTGAGATGAGAATGCTAAGGGGGATGTGTGGTGTTACGCGAATGGATAGAATAAGAAATGAGTATATAAGAGGAAGTCTGAAAGTGGCGCCTGTGACAGAGAAGTTGTGTGGAAATCGGCTATCATGGTATGGACACGTGATGCGAAGGAATGAGGATCATGTTGTGAGGAAAGCTTTGAGTATGAATGTAGAGGGTTACAAGAGTAGAGGGAGACCCAGGAAACGATGGATGGATTGTGTGAAGGTTGATATGGCTAAGAAGGAGGTGACTTCTGAGATGACGGGAAATAGAGATGTATGGAAGAAGAAGACATGCTGCGCCGACCCCAAATGAAATTGGGATAAGGGCAAGAGGATGATGTTAACTTCCGCACTGCATGAATTTGTAAAAGTGAAATCGCAACATGTAGCTAGCAGAATTTCTTGTTCCAGCTTCAATTGTTCGTGTAAACGAGCCTTCGTGTAGTATTGTAGTGAAAAGTGTTCTTTGACCACCATATATAAAAAGTGGAAGTAGCACGGATTAATAAGAGTTTGGTCGCAGGCGATGTTCCAGTGGGTGGTGTTCAAGTGGCACCTGGCGGGAGGGCGCACGGCTCGCGCGCTGTCCGCGGCCGCCGCCAGCCCCGCGCCGCACGCGCGCCACGCCGCCGCCGCCGCGCTGCTCACGACGCTCGGTGAGACCTACACTGTACACGTACACCTTACGTCTGACCAAGTGGCACCTGGCGGGGGGCGCACGGCTCGCGCGCTGTCCGCGGCCGCCGCCAGCCCCGCGCCGCACGCGCGCCACGCCGCCGCCGCCGCGCTGCTCACGACGCTCGGTGAGACCTACACTGTACACGTACACCTTACGTCTGACCAAGTGGCACCTGGCGGGGGGCGCACGGCTCGCGCGCTGTCCGCGGCCGCCGCCAGCCCCGCGCCGCACGCGCGCCACGCCGCCGCCGCCGCGCTGCTCACGACGCTCGGTGAGACCTACACTGTACACGTACACCTTACGTCTGACCAAGTGGCACCTGGCGGGGGGGCGCACGGCGCGCGCGCTGTCCGCGGCCGCCGCCAGCCCCGCGCCGCACGCGCGCCACGCCGCCGCCGCCGCGCTGCTCACGACGCTCGGTGAGACCTACACTGTACACGTACACCTTACGCCTGACCAAGTGGCACCTGGCGGGGGGCGCCTTGTGTGGCTGTTTCGTTTAAATTTATATTTGACGCTTCATTAAAGTGTTATTTATGTCTTATAGCATCTCGCCGCGAGTTGGGCGCGCTAGTATCTTGCTCAGCGCTAGCGGGTGAAGCAGAACGTGCCGCCGCCACCCGAACCAAGCTGCATGACGCGCACGCGCACAACCCGTATTACGACTTCTTGTACGCGCTGTATGTGTCACGACACCATTATAGGAAGGGTAAGCTTAAAGCGTTTTTATATTTTTTCATGTTATTATTACAAAAAAAAAAACCAGTAGTTTGTTGATGATGAAAAAGAATATGATGATAATAATGTTTTTCTTGTTCTCGCTTCTAAAGTTACAGATGCAGGAATAACTTTATTTTTCATAATTTCTTTAAGAAATACTATGAAATACAAACTTATTTTTGCAGTCTGCTGTCAGTCTGTTTCAGTTTCTGTCAAATTAAAAATATGTAAATGTTATTTATGATATTCTTAACAGAGCATGTGATGAGAACTGTGGAACATGGAACTTAGTGTTGGGAAATTTTAACGCCAAAGTTAGACCGAGGCGGAAATTGGGTTACGAGTATATTCTAGGATCAAATGGCTTAGGAGATCGAAATGAGCGAAGAACAAGACTGCCAAAGTTCGCTTTTGCACAAAATATGCGTATTGCCAACAGTTTGTTTCCTAGAAACCATAGTGAAGATGGACTTGGATTTCAGGTCAAGAACGAAATAGATTACCTATATCTTGACTTCAGGCACACAAATATTTAAAGACAGGTGTTATTAAAAAAAATAAGTTTAATTCCGACCATAGGCCACTTCGTGCAAAAATTAAATTCAGCTTCAAAATTCATCGCGTGAAATCATTTCCAGCACCTATCAAAAAAATCTCACAAGGGAAACCCTTTTTAACAATTCAGAAAAGTTTTTATCTGATGTTGCAAGAACAATATAACAGAATAGTAGAAGGCATCCGCAAATGTTCTAATCGGATGATAACAAAAATAAGCAAAACTCACGACTATCTAGTTTAACTAAACAGCAAATAGAAGAAAGATGCAAATATAACATCGCCTCCGAACAATGCAGAGCTTTAGACAAACCCATAAGGTGAAAAAAGCTTTTGAGAAAAACCAGTCTTTAAGAGTAGCTAAACAAGGCATAAGCAAAACTAGAAAATTGTTAAATAGCCTTCAGGACACTAATGGTATGAGTATTAAGCATCACAACAGGGGTACAAAAAAAAGGAATTTTACACCGATTACTACAAAAACCTCTATTCAGACCCAACAAATACCAACACTTAAATGGTATATGAATGCCCCAACCCTGAAAAGATTCCTTGCCTAGAAGCCCAGAAAATTGGCCCAGTAAATGAGTACGTTTATTTAGACCAGCTAGTTTCCTTCAAAAACAGGAAAGAAATCGTTCGCCGAGTCGAGAATGCCTGGAAGAGCTAATGAAGTCGCTGATAAAGGGTGAACTACTTTTATCTCTGAAGCGCAAACTCATCGACATGTGCATGCTGTCCATCCTAAGCCACAGTGCTCAAACTTGGTCCCTAACCGAGTCGCAAAAGTCCAAACTCAAGGTTTGCTAAAGGGCGATGAAGCGTAGCGTATGGGGTACTCAGCGACAGAATTTGTTATACCATAATACGCTCGGAAACTGGAGTGGCTGATGTGGACCATAAGACTGCTGGGTTGAAGTGGGATCGGGCGTGCCATGTCTGTAGAATGCATGAGGACCGATTGGCCGGATGGGATGGCGTGACGTTAGTGACGTAAATAATCATTCGTGTCACTACCTTATGTATCCACAGCTGCGGCGGTAATGTACGAGCGCGCGGCGCGGTGCGGCGCCGAGCGCGCGGGCGACGCGGCGCGCGTGCGGCGGCGCTGCCTGGGCGCCGCGCTCACGTGCCTGCGCCTCGCGCAGCCCGAGCACGCCTTCCTAGCCAGACCTGCTGCGGCCGGGAAACATCTGCAGGTATAGCATGTTACACCGACAGTGCCCTCTACAAGTTACTTGAAATTATTACACTGTCAATTTTCTGTATTTGACAACTAAAATTAGTAAATTCGAGACTAACTTTCATTCCCTATTACTTTACTGCATTTATTTAGGATTATTTTATTATCCAGTACCAGCCTATTACTGTCCCACTGCAGGGCAAAGGCCTCTTCTCATACAGAGAAGGCACGAGCATTAATCACCACGCTTGCTCAAGACGGGTTGGCGATTTCAGACTTATATTAATTATATCAGTCCAGGTTTTCTCACGATGTTTTCCTTCACCGATGTCAGTGATGTCCAAGATAAACTTAGAAAGTACATATGAATTGAAAAACTCACATTGGTACTTGCCCAGGTTTGAACCCACAACCTCGTGCACAAGAGGCGAGGTCTAAACCACTGGGCCATCATGACATTTACCATCATTGGTCCTACATTTATCACCATAATAAAATAAAAAAATAAACTATGCTGATGGAGATTGTGTGTTCAGGTTTATGTTCCTTTTCCTTTTATTTTTTTGTTCAACCGCAAGCCTTTAACAGTTAGGTAACTATTTTAATAAAGTCCTCGCAGTTCAAATGTTAACGACTATATCATAAAAAAAATATAAATAGACGTACAATAATTTGTTATTTTTTTACAATCGGCAGGTTATCGGACCAGAGGATGTGGCTGCAGAACTTCGGGAAGAAGACCCTGACTCTTTGGACCCCGTGCAACAAGCGTTACTCAGTAAGATTTTACCACCACTTTATTAAAATATCCTTAAAAGTCGACACAAATAATCAAATATATATGTTGTACAGAATATTACTAACTTATAATATAACTTATAATTTCATATTACAGGAGGCGATAATATAGATTTTGATGCGTTATACCCAAGACTGAAAGACGCTGAACCAGAAACGCTACTGGCAGTCCTAAAGAGGGCTATAAGTACTGGCCAGTTCCTGCCTCACTGGTTTCTTGAAAGATACATGGTATGTGCTGGTTTTGGTTTAACTATTTTATTCCCCGAATGTGTAGGCAGAAGTAGTTCTATATTTCGCCAGTATTGTTCAAATACAAGATAGAGTGCACCTGTGTTTGCACACTCACTTGTGTACTATAATATCTCTCTCGTCGTATGGCTACTCTTCGTTGAGATTGGCCACCCTGACTTAAATTCACGATAAGGGGCGAGTCTATTGCCATTAACATGGCACGAATAAAGATCTCTGCCTGGTACTGAGGAATCGTTGAAACCCTTAGATTCATGTTCAGCAGATGCGTTTGCGTTCGCTAGACAAACGAGACAGGCGATAGTTAGTAGTTAACCTGAGCAAGTACTACATGAAACCGTAACGTATGATCAGGAGGTGGACGGCGCGGGCATGGTGCGCGCGCTGCTGAGCGGCGGGCGCGCGGCCGAGGCGGGCGCGCTGTGCTGCCGCGCGGTGCGGCGCGCGCGCGCCCGGCTGCTGCCGCACGCGCCCGCCGCGCCGCGCGCCGCGCCGCTCGCGCTCGCCGACCTGCTGCTCGCCGAACTGGCGCACCACACCGCTGATCCTTATGTGCAGCAGGTAATTACTTCGGCTGCTGAACGTAATAGCACTATCCGCAGTGTCTATAAACCTATAGTGTATTGGTGCAATGATTAAGTTAATCCTAAAACTTTACTAATTGGTGAGAATAATGCAAGGTCCTATTCAAATGTAATCGATAAGATAACAGACAAGGCCAAAGTCCATTTACTGACACTTACATACATGTGCAAACTTCATACTTTCATAGATAATCTTGAACATTGACGCGGAAATAATACCGTTTATTTTACTATCACCTCCGCGCGGATCATACATAGTAAAGATTAGGCACCTAATATATATACAATTAGCTAAATTTGTGTTGTTCACTTCATTATTATTTTGAAATGTTTTGCGTCGACTCCATTTTGCTTCAAATATGGCAGGAGTTCTTAATTTATCAATGGGCACCACTTAATCCCGCTTTATGCGTCACCTCACCATCTGCGATCGATGTATTTGTCAACTACACAACAATGCCGCATCACATATTGCAACGAAGGCGTTTTTTATTAAAAAACGAATCGGCTTATCTTCCTGATTAATGCAAAACATGCACAAGCATTTATCGGCAACTGTTAGTACATCTGTCATTTGATTTTTGACGACCGATGTGGCGCGACGGGCGAAGGTCCGCCTACGACGCAAGAGGTTGCGGGTTCGATTCCCGCCTTGGGACAAATGTTTGAACGATCTACAAATATTTGTTCCGGGTGTTCTGGGTATTTCCTATGTATAATAAAAAATATCTATATATGTAATGTATTGTATTAAGTATATCAGTCATCTAGTACCCATAACAAGCTCTGCTTAGTTTGGGGCTAAATGATGCTGTGTGGATTGTCCAGCATTATTTATTTATTTATTGTATACTTCGTGATTTTTGTTGTTGTTACCACACTGCTACAATATTATCATTATGTTTCAGGTGTATAACGATTTAGACAGCCTAGTCAAGGAGTACACTAAAGTAGTGATAAGGATTTCCGAAGACATGAAGCTGGCTCGATTGGAAAATGCTGTAAACTAGTGTTATGATTATTACCTATTGAAATAAAAAAAACGCTTTTTATAAAAAACTCGTTTTATTAACAAAACAATAAATACAAAACGTTTTAATCCGTCACCTCCTTTAAAACCATCTAGCTTATTAATATTATCTTACACCATTAAAAATGTCCTACTGACCAAAAATTATCATCAAGTCACACATCGTGACGTAAGTGATGTATGGTTTATTGAACTAAGATGTTGCCTCTTAAGCCATGTCTTCATTCACACCTCTGTTCAAATGTATAAGCTTACATGGAAAATTTTAAATAGCTTATATAAATACAGTATTTGGGCAACGATGTTGTCTAACGTCCGCAAGTTACCAATTTTTATTTTCGCCAAGTAAAACCACAAGTATAAATACCTTACATTTACGCAAGATTCAAAGCGATTGTATCCTAAAATACTGTCAGACGGAGTAGTTTTCCAAACCATTCCATAATTTCGAAAAACTATTTCCGTCTATCAATACTTAAAATAAATAGGTCTTTTCAATCGTTATTTCACGATCGAAAAAGAGACGCAAGGTATTTAAGATACAGTATTTACACAAATTAAAGTGCATCCAACGCGCATTTTGTCAAAATGGTGCAATATGGGGGCGTCCGTGCAATAATAGAAGCTTACAAATACCCTTGGAACAATATAATAAATTTAATATTACACCACACTTGTTCAAGGATGCCGTAAAACGAAAAAAATGGCATATCCCCCACGACTTAAAAAATAGGTACCGGGTTAGAGAGCATTAAATAATTATTTTGCTATCTTAGTCCGCCTTCAAGCTTTTTGTGACCTTCGATTGTATAGTTCATTCAAGGGGACTTTGATGATAGTTTATTTTGAACTTAAATTTATACATACAAATGGTTTTCCTAATAACCTCGACATAACACACTTACGTTAAGGCAGTCAAGGTCGATGGATATACGTACCTATTTTTATACTTAGATGACTTAACACACAAGACTTACGTTACAATAGTCGAGGTCGCTTGATATAAGGTTTATTATACTTAGGTACCTACCTGCATGATAATCATGTGTACCTACATAAGCTCTACGTGCAAATGATTTTATTAAGCAGCGCCAAAAATGGGAATTCGCTAAATATTATATATAGACTAAATATATATACTAAATATATATATATATATTATATATATATTATATATAGCTAAGTATGTATAACTGCGTAAGCTACTATGCTATTTGCGTAAGCAAATTTTTATAATTTGGCACAACTTGACCGTGCAATTAACCGATACCGGTCAAATAAGTTTTGTTTTTAAAAACAAATCAATACACGCGACTATTTAGGTTTATTAACCTTGGTTGCTGTATATTTATTTTCCGTACAATAAGGCCTAAAGATGCGACCTCGTTTTTTCGTAACTTTGCAATAAACTAACGAAACTGGTTTTAATGTTTTGATGTGTTTGTTTAATTAAATTCCCACAATGTTATGATCTCAGTTAACGTTTCAACGTCTAGCCATTCTCACTCTCATTATAGCTAGCACTAGTCGGACAAGCTTTTCGTAAATGATAAACATAAGAGCAGCTGTCATGATAGTTTGCATTAACTTAGCTTCCAATCCACGGAAAGCTAGTGAAGGCTTAGATTTCACATCTCTAAACAGAGGTTTTAAACTGGCACCAGCGCGAAGCCTCGATTGTACCAATTGAAGTGGATAAGTTAACGTTGTGGCTACTGCTTTTGCGACAGCGCCCACAAGAAATGCCGTAAAAGTATCGAACAGACCCTTAGATATTAGATGCCTTTTTAAAGATTCATACACCATGAACTGAATTGCTGGATTTGAGACCAGCAATAAAGAGGGAACCGTTCCAGACCAAAGTCCCTTAGCTCCTTCCTTTTTAAAGAGATCCATAAGTCCTTCTGTCAAGCTGTTGTACGACGTCTTTTCCAGCTTCATTCTAGTGTTAACGACCCATAAGGGTGAAGTGAGAAGAACGTTTATACTGCCAGCAATTAAACCAAACATCAAGTCTTTTAAGGCAGACGTATCTTTAGTCGACATTTTTCGTAAACCATGGAATGTGTAAAAATAGACAAAATTCGACACGGAGAGTGACTGTAAAACAGGTGCCAGACCCCGGTATAAAGACTCCAGGCCTTCTTCACTCGCTAACTTCAATAGCAGCTCAAATGATGATCCTTGTAGTTTATTGGAATCTTCAACTGAAAACGAAATAGTAATGTTATTGTTTGTTTGTGAAAATCCAGGACTGAACTAAATGAAAATAAGAAGAAACGAAAAACTCAAACACCACTTTTGAGTAAAAACAACATATGAAGTCGGTCCAAAAGAAAGCATGTGAAATAAGAAGCGCATTAGTGCCGCGCCAGTCCTGCATTCATTTGGTAGCAGACAAAGGGTGGACTTCGATAGACATAAATCTATTGCTCTTTAATTTATTGGTCGTAAAATTGACACTAACACGTAATATCACTGCTGCGAAAGCCAGTCTATACAGAGCGAGACGAGCTATTGGATTGAAAAGAATTCCAGCAGTTTCCAGACAGGCTGGATATAATAACTATTAAGGTATGCTACTATGCCACAGACACAGGTACTCAGAACGATAAATCCGTCAAACTTTAAAACTTCTCTGATTTACGGATGGTAATATAGGTACTTACTTAAATAGCTAGTACCTACTAACTAAATTTTATGCGACATAAAATGGCTTATTAGTTTTTAGGGTCCCGTATCAAAATGTTAATTATGGAACCCCTACAGTGCCACTCCGTCTGTCAATCTGTCTAAGACAGCTGCTTATTTCAGGAACTACTAATTCAATGCTATATCAATGCTAGGCCACTTAGTTATATCTATAGTAAGTGAAAGATTTGAAAAATATAACACTAAGGTCACTGTTAACCATAGTTATGCGACACTAAAAATCAATATTTATAACTTTTAAATGGAAAATGGAAAAATATTTTTCCTACCACGGAACCTTTGGTTGGCGAGTTCGACTCGCTCTTTGCCGGTTTTCAAAAGATGTTTGTAATTGTTTGAATTACCTTGTATTCTGGATCTTAATGTGTCCAATGGGTAAAACACAGCCATACCGACAACGCTGCCCTGAAACGACCAATAAAAGGAATTATGATGCCGCATGTTTTATGGATATAAAGGTTAACTAAAGTAAGAATTATTTCCAAGTCATGCATTTTAAAATTAGGTATTATCAGATAATAAGTACGTACCGTCGCTCCGGCAATAGCGTGCACTAGGGTTTCGTAACTAAATAATGAAGGTGCCATTTTTACTTATTATAAACTGCAAACCACTCAAATTAATATAAACATCAATCGAGATTCATCGCACTTTGACCCTGCCCCCGTTAAGCTTCCTTGAATATAAATATTAACGAACAATTTGAAACAATATGACCACCACAACCAGCGGAACGCACTGTACTGATGTACTCACCGACTAGGTGCACAGATTGATAATATAACAGGCTACCTCTACCTTGTGTCGTAACCACAGAGTATCATTTTATGGAATTTATGAAATGTTGCCTAAAAAGCTTTTGACCGCGGCTTCACTCGCGTTAATTTAGAGTTTGGCAATTAATTCAGATCGTACTCTGATTGCAATAATATATTTCAAAAACTGATTCGAAAGGCACGTAGCGCCATCTATTATCAAAAGAATAAGTTAATTTCAGGGGGTTCAGTGGTTTAGGCGTGAAAAGGTAACAAACAAACTTACTTTCGCATTTATAATATTAGTTAGGATAATAATTATATCATATTATCCTAAGCTGATATTCAGATACAAAACTTAGGGTTCAACATGTATTCATAAAGTGTTTTATAAAGCTTAATTTATTCAAGCAATATAAGCAAAACTTGTCTAAGCTATACTTTATATACTTAATGGTATCCTTTTTCCTCAATTTCATACTATATAAACTATTCACTAGCTCATTCATCCGATACAAATATTAATCGTAGAACCAGTTTATTTTAAGAGTTCTTTGTCCTCGTATTGCCAGTCGACACAAACGTAAGATTTTAGTTTAGCTGTTTACGGATTCGACTAAAGTCGAACTAATTAGCCGCAGTAACTTGACAGGATCTAATGTCACATAAGACTCTAAAACATGAAAAAAAAACTGGTGTGCCGTAAATAAAATAACATCGTTAAAGTAGATTCCAGTACAGTTTAATATTGTACCTTGCTGTTTATTTCCACCACCATAGTGCATATTTCAGTGGCATTCGTTCTGACAGCTAATTGCATCAAATAAAAAATCGCACTACGAGTACCTATAGTATTGATAGTCGGTGAACCGTTGATTCGTTTCTAACGATTTCGATCATTCAGTGCCCATCGATATTGGAAACTTGGGAGATAATATGTTTTTACGGGAAAAGGCCTTCACAGATTTTGTATATATTTTGTTAATGTTAAGGGGGGGGGGGGGGGGGGAGCTGAGGGCAGTCCCCTGAAAATCTCGCAGGAAATGTATGAACTCGCCATCACTAATCTAAGTGTAATTGGGGCCTTAAGCGCTAACTTGGGTAAACAAGCAGGAGGCCTTCGAACATTTGTAGGTAACGGAATTAATCGACCAAGCAGAATGTTTTACCCGAGAGTGAAAACAGCCCTAGAAATTTAAAGTTCGGTTGAGCAGTTCATAACTCTTAAAGGTAAACCTATGAGATGCTGATGGTGGGCATTCCAATACAATAATAAAAAATGTTGCAGCCACAGAAGAGACACAAGTGTCAAGACTAGCACAGACCTAAAATATAATTTTATTTAACATACACCACAAAGTGACCATCTCCAACATGGCCCAAACAATCAACAATTATTTGTTTTACTATAAATCTAACATCAGAAAGCACCATAGACACAGACTACAATATAATAATAGGTCTTTACCTATGAAATTGCCGTTTTGTATGAAAGAATTTAAATGAATTTTTTTCATGTATTTTTTATTTGTATTAATCGAAGTAATCACCCATGCAATCAATGCATCTTTGCCAACGCAGTGGCAGTTTATTGATGCCCTTCTTAAAGAAATCAGCTGGACGGGAGGCAACAAATTCTTCAAAGGCATTTTGTACTGCCTCTCGGGTATTGAGTTTTTTTCCCGCCAAGAAGTTATCCAAATTCTGGAAAAAGTAGTAGTCTGTAGGCGCAAGGTCTGGTGAGTAGGGCGGATGACGGAGAGCTTCCAACCCCAGTTCTTGCAACTTGGAGACCGTCTGCTGTGCAGTATGAGGTCGCGCGTTGTCGTGCAGGAGCAGCGGAGACGAGCGATTGACCAATGCTGGTTGGAGATGTGCCAGCTTCTCCATCATTGTGTTCAATTCTTCACAGTACACATCTGCAGTAATGCTCACCCCGTTTGGTAAGAAGCTGTGTTGAATCACACCGGCGCTAGACCACCAAACAGTGACCATCACTTTTCTTGGGGTAAGTTTTCGTTTAGGGCATTGTTTAGGTGCTGAACCAGGATCCAACCAACTTGCTGAGCGCTTGCGGTTATCAAACAGAATCCATTTTTCATCGCAGGTAACAATGCGGTTCAAAATTCCTTCATTTGTGTGTCTGTTGAGCAGTGCAAGGCACGTCTCGACGCGTACTTCGCGCTGGCGATCATTGAGTTCGTGGGGCACCCATTTGTCAAGCTTTTTTACCTTGCCAATTTGACGCAAATGGACCAATATTGTTTTGACGCTAACGTCGAAAGCTGCTGCTAATTCAGCCGTAGATTGTGTATCATCAGCTTCCACAATCGCCTTTAATTCGTCATTGTCGACCAAAGTCTTCGGACGACCGCGAGGTTCATTTTTCAGGTCGAAATTTCCAGAACGGAAGCGAGCAAACCAATAACAGGTAGTGCGTTGGTTTGTAGTGTTAGCTCCGTAAACGTCGTTGATGTTGCGTGCCGCTTGTGCCGCGTTGCTGCCACGACGGTACTCATATTCCATAATTACTCGAATTTTTAACGTATCCATGATGACGAAAAAGATTTAAATGCGATGAAAATGTAACACTAATCAATAAACAAATGACTACTTTTGGAAAAAAGAAATCCATGTTTTTAAAATAAAATTAATTTGAAATTAGAATTCTTAGCCAAACAAAAAATATTTTGATTTGAAATGGCCAGTACTGCAGAGCGGCAATTTCATAGGTAAAGACCTAATATAAGGTAATCCTAAGCCGGTACAAGATTGTTATCATAAAAGCATGTTTTTGAAATGCCAAAAGCATCGTTGACTTATTTTGTTGACCAACAATTACAATAACATTATTATCTCGGTTATTAAACCTGGCAAGAACCCGTCAGATTCTAATTCTTATATCATCAGCTCTCTGTAAGGTGGCAGAACATATTATTAAATACCGCCTTGAGTGGTTAGTTGAACATGGAAACTTATTGCCCGCATCCCAGTTTGGATTCACAAAAAGTATGAGCACCATAGATAGTCTTAGCATATTAACATCTGACACTCGCATCTCTTTGCGAAAAAAAAATAGGAGTTTTTTGTTTTTTTTTCTGGACATTGCCTCAGCATATGATAACGTAACTCCCAGTCCTCAAGGATAAACTTGTTCATCAGTTAAATATTACTGTGAAGGTAGTTCGTTTCATATGTAATTTATTAATGGAAAGATCCATCTCCATGAAATCCCAGGATTCCCTTCTTTCCCCTAGGACTATCTGGAAAGGCTTACAAGGCTCAGTCTTAAGCCTTCTTCTTTTCAGTCTATACACATTCGACTTGCATTTTTCTGTTGCCATTTTGCCAAATTTTGCAGTATGCTGATGATTTGGCTTATTATCTATCTAAAAAATCTCTAGAAGAAGCTACTGGCCGCCTGAATTCTGCCCTTGGGTCATTCAGCACGGTTTCTCTCTATCCGTCCCTAAAAACACAGTAGTTGTTATTACTAAAAAAAGATTCATTTCTCCCATTGATATTATAGTAAACGGTGAAAATATACCTCATGAAAACAAAGTCAAATTTATGGGAATTTGGCTTGACTAAATTATCGGGTATTGCTCACACTGACTTTGTTGCTCAAAAATGCGAAAGAAATATGAATGTTCTTCGATCTCTTTCTGGTGTTTTGTGTTTCTCTCTTTTCGCTATTTGGTGGGGTGCTCATCCATTCTCTCAAAAAATGATGTATAACGCTATAGACCGAAGCCATTTTAAATAATTTAAATATTAATACGTGGTCTTCGAAATGGCAAATCTCTAAAACCGTAAAAGGTAAATTTGATGGTGATCTTCAACCTGAGATTCCCCATTAGCCTTGGTTTCTCAAATTTCAATTGGCAAATATATTAACAACTTCAACAATCAGTCGCCTACGTTTTAATCAATGCTGCTCCGCTCTTTTCCTGGCCAAATTTAAGATGAAGGATAACTCTATTTGTGAATGCCGTTTAGATGACGGAAATGTGAACCATTTATTTTTCTGCTGTCCTAAATTAAGGTTCTCTTAACATGATATTATTCCCCTTCATATCGTCCCACCTCCGTTAATCCGTCCGAAATGTCTTCTCTCCCCTGTGTTTTCTCCTTTTGTATTTAAGCTGTGCAAATTTATAGAATCAAATAAAATAAAATTGTAACATAACAGAGTTGTATTTTGAGATCATTTTATTTTGTTTTTTTTTCTCTGGAAACACTAAAACCAAACTCTGTGCAGAAAAAGTTTTTATATTTCAGTCATTAATGATATTTATTTTCTTTCTGTATTTACTTATAAAAATATTATCTGAGAGTATGTCCAGCGTTTGATAGTCTATCATAGTACCTACATGATATTGGTAAAATTGTGGTTTCTTTTCCACAAAAGCCATTAATAAGAGTTGAAGTTGAAGTACATTACCATTTTTTGTAAAGTTCGTATTTCGTTATCACCTCAGTTATCGTCAGCTGTCAAAAGAGTTGTTGTTTTGTGTTGTCTGCTGTTCACAATATTTTGAACTAGGCTGGGGACTTTAAACGATGAAGGTGTTTATGTCGGAAGATAATCTTTGCGCTCAGAACTTATTAAAACTAGTGTCTCATGGAAATGCTATAGTTGCTGAGATATTAAGGCTAAAGGATCATAAACCTACTGCTTATCTGTAAGTCCATTATTTATTTACCAGATTTTCAATGCAGTTTTATTTGAACTTAACACATATACTAATTACTATTAGTCTTCAATTGAAATTAATTATGTAAACTTTACAGATTAGACAGTAAAGAAACTCTTCAGAAGTACCAGGATGTCATCATGGATTTCAGTTATTTTCAAGTCTCTGATGCTCAAGAAAAGAAAATTATTGCTAATCCTGTGAGTATATTTTATTTAAGTAAATAGTGCAATAAATAATTAATAAAGAAAATACAATTTTCTTTGACAAACTGCACTAAAGTTTATTAACATTGCTTTCAGAAATTGCAAGATTTGGATGATGAGTTAAAAGAAAAATACTTAGAAATAATAAATAGATTTTATTTGCTTTTTGAAAATATTTATCAATATATTGTTGATTTAAACTCTTTTGTGGAGCAGTTAAATGATAATACTTTTATCCAGCAAAATATTGAAACAGTGCTAAAAGATGTAGAAGGGAAACAGCTTTTGGTAAGTTTTGATTATTTTTAGCTTACCCTTGATCTTGTGATTGCTACCGTGACTGTGGAGCATGGGGTCTTGGGTTCAATCCCCTGAAAAAAGTGTGACTGAGCTGTTCCATTAGGAATTTCTCAGAGTTTGGAAGGATGGGGTGACACCGTCTTGGAAAGTACATAAAACTGTAGATCCTGCATGTGAGCTTTGCCCAGTCATGTCAGATTACAATACCATCAGAAGTGCACCAGTGCACACACTTGTGCAATTATAAAACATAGTGATCCACCAATGGCAGCAGCAGGGTCCTAGCCATAGGTTGTAACGGTTTCAGAGACAGGGGCCTCTTCATATTGCAAACCATGTTTAAAAGTACTGCCTTCTGTGTCAGAGTGTGCCTAGAGAGATGGTTGTCGAGGCATTCAGCGATCAAGCCATTGACTTTTACAATAATCGGCACAATGCCATCCAAGTCTATATTATTATTATTTTGAAGTGTAAAATTTAGCTGATATTAAAAGCTTGTTTAAATAAAACATGCTAGTTTCAAACTAACACAACACAATTAAAATGTTATTTTTAGTGTGAGAGTTTATATTTGTATGGAGCCATGCTTCTATTATGCGACCTTTACATTCCGGGTCCAATGAGGGAAAGACTGCTTGTAGCATTTTATCGCTACAGTACAAGCCAATCACAATCCAACATTGATGATGTGTGCAAACTTCTTAGAGATACTGGTTATGATCAGCATAATGGAAGAAGACCAGCTGATTTTCCTGTGGAATACTTTAGGTAAACTTGTTTTCTACATTAATTAATTAATGTCACTATAATGTTCACCACTATTGTTTACTAACAAAACTTTGATTACTGAAATGAATGTTTCAGCCGTGTTTTAATTCGTCCTGAATTTGTTGAGAAAGTGGTAGGAAAACTACGATCAGAAGACATTTACAATCAACTTGCAGTCTACACAATTCCAGAGCACCAAGCATCAGCATTGGGCACACAGGCCAGTATGCTTGTTATCTGTTTATTCTTTACACCACATTATCTGCACACAGATACATCTAAAATGAGAGAAATTGTTGATAAGTTTTTCCCCAGTAACTGGGTCATACCAGTTTACATGGGTGTTACAATGAACATTGTTGATTATTGGGAAAATTTCAAGGCAGCTAAGTCTGCTCTTACCAATACATGTAATGGTAAAATTATCAAAGAGATTTTTGCTAAAAGAGGTGGATCAGTGCCAATGCTAACATCTAAAACTCACCAACTATTAAAAGAAGGAATACTTACTGATGATTTTGTGTTGGATAACATAAGCAAAATCCTAAACCTCTTGTTAAACTCAAATCTAGTTCTAAGGTGGCTTCTTCTCCACAACACTGATGTGACATTTTATGACCACAACAAAAAAAGTAAACAACTTAAGGATCTAGTATTGAAGGAATCCAATTATGAGCCATTGAAAATTTTGGAACTGTTAATAAGTACTGCAGAGCTAGAATTGAAAGTCAGAGAGATATTAAACAAATTACTTGATAATAGAGATTCCTCATGGAATATGAATAAATCTCTCGCCATTGAAGCAGTGGACAGTTTATCTGAGCTTTTTTCTGGAGCAAAACCTGTCGCAAAAATACAAGAAAATGAACAATTGAAACTTTGGTTTGATAATATTTCTAAACAAATAGCATCTCTGGGTGAACCTAGTTCATCGAAATCCATTAAAAAAGTAACTCAACTACTACAAGCTTTAGATGAAGTGGAAGAGTTTCATGGTATCAAAAGCACTTCAACAATCGTTCAGTATCTATCTGATAGCAAAGATGCACTGAAAAATCTTTTGAGGGCCGCCTCCTTGAAAGAAGATTCCTTGGTTACTTTAGAAACAATCGCCGACGTAAGCTACGCTTGGTGCACAATAGATTTATACACCAAGCATATGCAAGACAGCATTAAGGAGAATCCAGCTGTAACCAGCAGACTTAGAGCACTTTTTCTAAAGCTCGCTAGTGCAATGGAGATACCACTACTCAGAATAAACCAAGCTCACAGCAATGACTTAGTGTCAGTTTCACAATATTTCAGCAATGAACTGATTAAATATATTCAAAAAGTTCTGCAAATAATTCCTGAAATGGTTTTTAATATTGTGGAGAAAATAATTGACTTACAAACTTGGGCAATAAAAGAAGTGCCAACGAGGTTGGAAAAGGAAAGGTTAAGGGATTATGCACAGTTGGAAGATAGAATGGAAGTTGCCAAACTCACTCATTCTGCGTCCACGTTCACAACAGGTTCGTATGTGGATCTATTTGGATTGTGACATCATGCTATATACATAAAAATACCCTCTTAATGTAATACAAAAATCAATTATTTCTAGGA
Organism: Phlogophora meticulosa; assembly: GCA_905147745.2. Lineage (NCBI taxonomy): Eukaryota > Metazoa > Arthropoda > Insecta > Lepidoptera > Noctuidae > Phlogophora > Phlogophora meticulosa. Next base: position 10,064,965 of record LR990533.1, on the reverse strand, counting down.
ATTTTGGACATGAGGTCTACATTAGTGGGTGTAATAAGAGTAGATCCAGCGGAATTATTAGAAGAGGGGTTATTAAAAGAGTTGGACAGACACATAAGCAAAAAGTTTGTGGAATTTTTAGAACCTCAAGGGAAAAAATATCAGCCAACAGCAAGTAATTTGATGTCGCGACTACAGAAGCTGGCTGAAAGTATGGATGGGTATAGACGATCTCTAGAATATATTCAGGATTATATAAATATCCATGGTTTACGAATTTGGCAAAAACAGGTATGTTTTAATGTTCCTTGATAAAACCAAACTTGAACCAAACCAAAACCTGTAGCTTGCCTCCTGTAACGTTACATTGCTTGAAGACAAAACTATTGTCCATAAACTGTTACCCTTATTATCATTTAACAATTTCTGTTTTTTAGATAACAGCGATCATTAATGAGAGTGTTGCCAAGGAGATTAGTTTTCGGAAAGGAGTTACGTTGTATAGTCCCTCAGCTGGCTTTATGGGCAGTCTAGCTAGACAAATACCACAGTTAATAGATGCTAGGTACCTATGTCATTATTATGATACCTATGTGAATTTGTTAAATTCAAATTGCAAATGAAAAATATACTAAAACTTGTGTTTCAGAATATGCACATACGTTAACATATGCGCAGCATGGTACGACGTAAAATCTCAAAATGAAATAATAAATAACAAAACTTTCGGAAAATTAAATGACGCTATTGGAGTAGTGGGCCTTCATGGGTTAGATACTTTATACGGTTTTATGGTCAAAAACCAAATGCAAAATGTTCAAGATATTTTTAAACAAGACAAGATGCTCTTGGGGCATATGAGTCCTGATATGAAAGACATGGAACAGATTGTTGCTAAAGGATATAAGACATTCCAACATCTATCAGATGTTCTTGTTTTAATAGGAACCTTGCAGATTATAAGAAGGCATATTGCTTACCAGTTAAATACTAGTTGCAAATTTGACTCGGCGCAATTAGAGGCATCACTAAGAACCATGAATGAGTAAGTAAAGCGGATTTCACAGTATGTACGTATGTATATCAACAGAAATATTCAAAAAATTACACAATATAGTGAAAGGTTACTGACAAGAGCAACATAGGTAAATATTGATGAAATTGTGTTTCAGATCCTTAATAAACGAATTGAAGCTATCAACACATTCTGAAACATCACCAAAAGTTTCGTCTTTACTCATGCAGAATCTGGAAGAGTGTTTGGTGAGATGTGGAATCTATGAACCATACGATAAAATCTACGTGAAACATGCGCAGGAGTTGTTGAATGCTGATATGGGTCGCATTCTCGTTGCACTTTTAATTTCGCAGTTACCCAGAATGCAACTATGTTATACAACAGGTACTCATGTTTATTTAATATTTCGTTATGCGACATTGAGGCTGGCTTTGACAATTTAAACATGCCCTCTTTATTGTAATTTCGGAATTGTCTTGTTATTTACTCACTTAATCTGTTTGTGTATCTACTTACACGAAAATATTTAACTAGTCTGGAACGGTGAATGCTATTAAGTCGCATTCCTCTCTATTACCGTATAGAATCTAATAAATACAAAAGAAGGTACAGTCAAGATCTGCCTGGTATTTGAAAGCAACGTATACGTATTTGTCGATTTGATACCCCTATGGGTGCGCGCCAGTTCACTTTAGCCAAAGAGAGCGGGGTGAGGCCGTTGCCCACATCGACCATATTTCTATGCATCCCCACGTCGTCGGCGCCCAAGAAAAATTTCCTGAGACTGCCTACCTCGCGGTTGTGTAGGGTATTAGCATTCAAGAAGCATCGACTCCACATCTTGGGCGATGCATGCTATTTGCGGTCAGCAATGTGTGGATCCTCCTATTTAGGGCATCAAGTTTCGTCTGAGTCCATAAAAAACCGGCAAAACCCAACCGTTGAAGGCGCGCACCTTGTTCCCGCCTGATAAAGTACTATTTAAAACTTTATTCAAGCGGACAAAGAGTCCTTCAAAGATGTTTCATGTCAGCACCATTGATTTTTTTTTGCAGCAGCGGCGTTTATGCCTAATGCTTCCGACATACCCAAAATCTTTTACGTTTCGGTTTAGGACAGTGATCTAAGGTGTATGGAATCCGAGAGTTGGGTTCTCACTGACTGATGTCTGACATATTTGAGAATATTGATCACGATTCATTTCTTTAGACTTAGAGGTAGAAGACGATGGTGACTTCTTACCAACCGACTTCAAAAAAAGAAGAGGTTCTATAATCGTAATGTTGTGTTTGTATGTTCACCGATTAGGTACTATGTACTCGTATTGCGAACCGATTTTTGTTTTTTTTTTGTTTGAAATGGTATACTCTCGAGGTGGTCCCATTGTCACCAGGTTAGGATCTGATGATGGAATCCTGGAGAAATGGAGCGAACTCTTCAAATATTAAAGGCACATCTATAGGTTTTGGTCTCTTTGTGGTAACTTGTGCATTTACTTAGAAGTGGAACTGATGAAGAAGACCACAGATGGCCATCGGAACAACCCAATAATAAGTATTTCACGGGTCCCGATTAGATTACTTTAATATGGCTTAGCAACCATACAATTTTTATTTCAGGAAATTGGAGAAATTCATTTTTACATGTAAATCAACATGTTGCCGCACAAACGTCGGCGTCGGTGGCTACTAGGTCTGCGGTCGGGCTACATTGTCGCCTATAATTGCCCGAGAGGTAGACGACGTGGCGCTTGCTACGGAACGTACTTCATAGAAATACGTAGTAACCAGTAGCGACACGGCAACTTGTCGGCTATGGAATCATACCTTAAAGGTCTTGGTAGCCCACATCCTATCAGCAAGCTCCATAACAATACTGCTACGACACGTACGTGTAGTGTAGGGCTTCAACCCTAAGAGGTGTCTGAAGATTGTATTGTACTGAACGTGTATGCTGTCCCCAGACTTCTTTGCATACTCAGTCCAGAGCTGGCACGTATAGACACTCCGACAGTATGTTCTGAAGGTGCCTTACGCTCCTGCGGATAACGTTTACGTCATGTGAATTGACACCAATTTAACATCTAGTTCTCTCTAACAATTCCTGAACTATACCTATAGCATTTATTATAATGAGACTTTAATAAGGCACATGTGACATTATTTGTGGTTTTTCTTACTTTTTAGGTGATGTAATAACGAGAAGAACAGGGGACAATATAGATGGCTACCCTCTGTTAGTGGGCATCTACTCTCTTTTACGCCAAAGTAAAAGTGAAAATGTTGATATTTTTGTTGATTCCTTATGCACATATGTGAGGTTAGTATTTTTATTATGTATCCGTCTTTAGTACACCTTATACTACCTTGTCCTATGGCTTGCTTTTGAGCACATTCGTAATTCTCTATTTTGTGCAGTGGGGCGAAAGTGTGGTATTGCAGGACGGATCTGATCTGTGCGATGGCTCATACAGCAGAAACAGAACAACCAATTTGTGCAACCATGTTCATTTTAAACCATCTAAAATTTTCTTAATTACAGGATAAAGCATGCAGAATCATCTAATGACAGCGGTGCTATTGTAAGGATATTGCAATTGTTTTCGGAGACATTCAATTATCCTTTTGAAAAACTCGAAGATAAGCTGCCTCTAATATTGCTTACTCATACTCTTCAAAAGTAACACTATACATTTAAGAGCCTGTACTATATGAAATAAAACAACTTGGTAAACATTTATTATGATATACTATTGTTATTTAGAAAAGCTAAGCTAATATATTATATTCATTAAACTAGTTTCAATTTTCTTGAAATACTTAATTCTTATTTTACACTTCTAGCTTCAACAGGAAACACTCAGGCAACAATAGTACCACTCCAGAAGGTACATTTATCTATAGTTTTGCCTTGCGAGTTCAGGATTGAACTGTGAATTGTATTTTGCTTTCATTCCAGAATCTTTTTCGATTTCTGTACTTAAGGGTTTATGAAGACCCTTCAGAAACAATTCGGTTCTATATTTTTCTTGTTGCTCACGTTTTAATCGAGCTTCTCGTAACTTTTGTAATTTTTTTTCTTTATCATCAGTTTCGTCTTTTTTGTTTTTGTTTTTCTTTTGTTTATGTTTTTTCTCAATAGTAATATATTTCTCTACTTTTGTTTTTACATCAGGTATAGGGTTTTTTTTGTTTTTATAAGTATTATCATGAAGATGTTTAAATGCATTCAGTGGATCAAGCATCTGCTTCTTTTTCCAAGTTACTTCTCCATTTTTCTCATCAGGTTCTTTTACTTTAGGTTTACCATCCTGATCTTTCAAAACCAATTTGTCATAGGTATCTTTAATATTACTTGAAATGGAGGCCCTAGATGTGTCTGGCGGTACTTCATACCAATTCTTTTTACCAAGAGCCTCATTTGTATCTTGTCCAAGATAAGTTAAGTAGCCAATTTTCTTCTCATATTCTTCCTTCTTTTCTTTTACATCCTTGTCATGTTCCTTATTAGTAGTTTTTACAGCATCCTCAAAATTTGCAAATAAGTTTATATGTTCTGCAGTTGCTTGTTGTGTAGGATCTGGATCTGGCTCTTTAATTCCATATTCCTGTAATTTTTGCTTGCTTTTATGTTTTAACACACTAAGACGTGCCTCACGGTCAGCTTGTTCAACTCGCAACTTTTCCTGTTGTTCTTTTTCTGCAGCTTCAGCTTCATCTTTTCTTACTCTGGCTATGTTCTCTTTTGTTCTTACATGCCACCTATAAAAAAATAACAACAGTAAAATGAATAATCATAGATGTTCAGAAATGTATGGTAGAAGATGACATAATTGGGATAAGGGTAGGAGTATTGAATATGCAAGACTTTATCGCAATCATAATGTTTTACATAGGTGAGGTGGTGATGAGTACATAGATGTTCAGATAAAACCTTTATGGTGAAATCTCAATTTACCATTAAATTGTAAAATTCCAAGATATTGACAATTTTAAATTCCAGTAAGAATATAATATATTATTAGACTAGACATTTTCGTTGATCAACATTTGATGAACATTTGGGTTTTGATTACTTAGGTACTGAAATAAAAGTTACTTGATTTTCTAAATAAAACCCTAAATCTAAAAAGTCCACCACAGGATAATTATTGTGCATGACTTATAATATTTTCATACTTTCTCTGACTTGAAATGATGTTCTGACTGCAATATCATTATTAATTATTATGATAGGGTTTAAGGATAGCCAGTTTTACCTATACCTAGTTAATAAGTTCTGGACGCCAAATAGGCACGTAAAATACTGGTATTCAGCAGATGACGATGAGGGTTGGATGATAAGACTAGGTCAATATTGTGGGTGAGAATCTGGTTAAATACAAAAGTCTGAAAAAAAGAAAATACTATTTACAAATATAGGGTACATTAGGAAATACTTTTTCGTTTTAAATCATAAATATGTACCTTTTCTTCGGAAGGATATTCATCCTAAAAATATAAATAACCTATTGTTAATAAATTGAATGTAAAGAACTTATTCACGTTCACAAAATAATTATTATACTTCGATTCTTCATCACGATTTTACACTATGATAAACCATGAAACACTGGACATTAAATTGAACTCTTCATAAATAGCTTTTATTGAAGAGACGACACAATTTTGCGGTGATATCAGCGAATCTTTTATTTCACACTATTGCACTACTCTATTACAAAAATGAGACATGTCAGAACTTGGCACTTAACAGCAGTGTTGCCAACCCTAATATAGAGTAAACTGTAGATATTCTTGAAAAAAACTGCAGGATAGAAAGGAACGGCTACTGTAAATTACAAATTATAAAACAGTAAATCTACATCTTTATCTTTTTATTACTTTGTATTATTATATAGTAGGTAATAAATACAATACATAATAGGCAGCGAATTAAAAACAAGAAAAATAATGTAATTATCAAAGTTTTAATCAAATTAAATGTCGACAGTCTCAAATAAAATAAGTAATATTTAAAAACTAGTATTGACATGTTAATTCTACAATTCAGAATATGTGACTTGCGAGTTTTGAGGTGGCTTGTCTTGAAAATAGCCCATTATAAAAGTAATTTTGCACAGTGCCGTAATTAAGGCGGTGCCAGCGGTGCAACAATGTTTGATGGGCGCAGTTTTAGAACCTCCCACCGGACGCATAAAGGGGTAATTACGGCACTGCAATGAGATAGTAGCTGATGATACATGTTAGATAGTATGGCTAGCTACAGTCTCATTTTCTATTTGTAAATATTCTTGATTTTCCGTTTCATCTTTATTTTTGTTGAAATTGTACAATTTTTTATTGAATTTTTGAAAATGATCATTTTTTACTTTGTTTAATTTTTGACTTTGTGTGCAAGGTACAATGCGCGCAACCAAAGATGAGACCTGTCAGAGGCTAGTAGAAGGGATTTTGCGCAGGTACAGTCGCGCTCAAAATAGTTAAATAAAATAATGAGTTCGGATTAAAAAAATCCGTTTTATTGTCGGGAGTTCCTTATTTGTCACGTGAAAATTGTGGATACAGCGTTTTATCACCCCTTTATCAAAATCGTCCACGTCGGTTACTGGGTTTGGTCTCGGTCGTTTTTTTCCAGGAGTGCGAAACACTGACAGCAAATCGGAGCTATTCGCTTCCTTAACAATTCTCTTCACCGTGATAAGCGATGTTTGAGTGGCAGCAGCAGTACGTTTTTGTACCGCTTTCAAATTTCCGACGCCTTCCTCCGCTTCCTTCGCCATAAACTTGTAAACGTCATACACCATCTTCCTACTTTGCCTATTCAAAGTTTTGCCTCGGGGCATAGTAAATAACAAAAACAATAACAATAAGAACGATAAAAAATAACTATAGGTAACAAAAAGCACAATAACTATAACAAACAATAACGAACACTAGTATCAACTTTTGTACTCGTCAGTATTTCGGACCACAGCGGCGTGTGCGCGGGCAGCGGGAAACGTCAGACGACTCATACGCATGCGCATTCGCGATACCTCGTCCCGCACGCTCCTGCCTCACCGCGCAATGGTCTAGTCCCTCCCCGCTTGCCTCGCTTACCGCCAAAATGCTCTACGAACTGTTTACTGCGCAGGTATGACCACGTGATCCGTCAAGTCTCATCTTTGGCTGCGCGTATTGTACCGTTTATTGTGGTCGTAAAAAGTTTCGTTCTTAATTTCGTTTTCATAATATTAATTCTCGATAACAAGCGTTCTATCGTAGCAGTACCGTGCGGCAAACATAGAAGCTTCCTCCGGCTACCTCCGGATAGTAGTAGGTTTTACTGAAGCTAACATAGTGTGCAGCCTATGTAGCAAATAAAATATATGACGCTAGCAAAGAATCTTAAATAAAAAACAGTCGATTTCGAGGCTAAAACTAAATCTGAGAGAATTTAAACTAGGGTTGGCTACAGTGATTGACAGTGTCACAGGTCTGAATGATGTACATAAATAAGGTATTTGGATGTGTATTCGGTTTCAGGGACTCGTACATACAAATCAACTTCGGGTGTATGGATTGGCCGTTACGCGGCATCAAAATGCGCTGAGTATATGAGATTTCGAAAAACCGGAAACCTTTGGAAAAACTGACCCAAGGCACAACTACTGTACTCAACCATAGAATTAGTAAAATTCATCATGATCGGTAGCCGGCGACATTTAAAATTTATTACTTTTTGAAGTGAAAACCTCTTTAAGCGCACTGAGCATTATATTTTGTGGGTTTTGAATTAGATTGATCCGTCACGCTCAGCTATGTGACGCTCGTTCGGGTAATGACGACTCGAGTCGCCTAAAAGAGCGACTTTCATTTTTAGAGTACATACGTTACAAATGACAATCAGCCAGAGAAAAATTTCTCAGAGTAATTTACATACAATTATAACATATAAAAAAACAATATATATAAATTATTATATAAAATAGGTAATTATTATTGCCTACTATATGAATATAGAACAAACAATAATATGCAAGGGTGCCAAAATACCAAATTACAAAAACAATTTCGAGTGAAAATCATATTTTATGGCAATTAGAGGGGCGAGGTATTGCCTCGATTGAAATTAAAAATTGTATCCAAATTATCAACATTAGTTTAAGTATCATTCGTTCCTTTTTTATACTTAATATAATTTATGTAGTGAAAGCGTCCACCAAAGGATGCGGAAAGATAATCTCACTGTACCTTGATTAATACAACACGAGGAATATAATGGCGCATTCTGAACTGGGATAGGTTAAGTTTTGGTTGTGATGTAAAATCTAACATTGACATCAATTCAGGATCCCTAATTTGGTTAAAAATACTAGATTGTAGGTACTGTAATGCAAATGCGAAAGCTTTAGAAGTGCATCGCGCCTGTGGCCTCCGCCTGTGTGAAACCTTTGTAAGCCATAAACAAATAATCATAGTTTAGTTGGTTTATGACATGTAGGTATTAACTGCATCGTTGGTCTAGTGATCGCAAACGCGACTGCTAGGCATGAGGTTTGATTTCCGGGTCGAGCATTGTGTTATTGAGATTTTACATAAGGCATTTCTCAGTAGCAGCTTGGAGTTGGGATGTGTGCCCGGTTGATGGCAATAGGCTCACCCCCTACTGCATAGGACTTCAAAGTATAATAGGTGAAATGTGGGTACACTTTTGCCTAACCCTTCGGGGAATATAGGCGTGATTTTATTTGGTTTATACACGCATAAATATTTGCTACCTAATTTAACATTCAAATTCCAGCAGATAAAGGTCCTGAAACGTTCTGTCTAGCATATAACAATTCTGCTGAGCTAATGCGAAACATATTATGAAGATTAGTTTCTCATCCATACTAATATTATGAAGAAGTAAAATTTGTTTGTAAGTTTGTATGAGGGGTAATCTCCAGAACTAATGATCCAATTCTAAAAAAATCTGTTTTAAAGTTAATTTATTCCTGGGTGCTATAGGCTATTATTATTTTGAAAGCTACGCTTTAAACGGGGGGAAGAGGAGATGTTAAAGGTCGAAGGGAAAGTACGAAATCCATGCGGACAAGGTCGCGGGCGAAGTGCCAGTCTGTAATATACATTTGGATAGAACACTGATGTACCTAGGCGAAACTTTTTGGTAAATAGATGATTACTTACTTACTTCAACAATAAGAAATGGAAACACATAATTGTATTAGATTATAGGTACATATTCATGAGCTACTTAAATACTATCAAACTTAACTCAGAAACCACTTATTCGATCGTAATCGTCTTTCCTTCATCCCTAATCACTTTGATACCTTAGCAGTATGAAATTATTGATACAAAGATTCCACCTCTAGACAGTTTATTAGAACACGTTCTCGATGTTTTGGAACCTGTAAAACTGCGCATTTTAGTCGCTTTTTTCCACAGTTTTTACCCGTAATTAGTCTTTAGGATATTAATTATTTTCATTTTTCATGCCTACCTACTATTTGAAACACTATGTGATATTTTACGACCAAGGCTTTCTGAAATTTCTTGTATTGTGTGTCTTGACATGCAAAGTCAGTTTTTGTCCCCATTTGTAAAAAAACATAATTAATATATTTTAAGTTCGCGGGTCAAGTTAATTAGGAATGCCAGAACAAAGACAATTACTTTTTCTCAGGCTTGAATTGTCATATATTTTATTTAGTATTGCCAATGCGTCCAAATAAAATCTAAAGAACACAAAATTTTAGTTCTTAAGTCTTCAATAAATAACGTTACTTTTGTATTATGTACGATTTTTCTTCACATAAACGGTATTGAAACAATTCTGCACATTATTTTAGTCGAGTATAACATTGCCAACTTGTTTGTCGATGGGCAATCCCTAGTGCGCGTAATGTAATGGACGTACAGACGCAACTCATAGCAAACTTTGTCTTTATTGAATTTATATTTTATTGAAACTAGGTAATTGCTGGTGGTAGGTTAAATATCTTGCAGTGACGCTTGAAAATAAATATTTTTCAACTCAATGTGGTTAAGGCTCCACCGCTCTGTCGTTTGCATTCGTCAACATAATTTAGGTTATCCATAATAAAAGCAATAAATAAAACCTTTTTGTTATTTTAGCGACGATATTGGCATAATGGAAGCTGTAGAGGAGCCTCCACTTCATAATGCTCCCGTGGATGGCATGAAAATAACAGTTGTATTTGATGAAAAAGACGAAAACGCCGTGGCTTCGGTAGCAACGGATGTATGTCACAAATCAAACGGTGTCGCAGATTCCGAATCCGCAGAAGTAGCTGCAGTAGAAAGTAACACAGCCCCTAGCGAAGACAGTAAATGTGAAATTGATACTTTGGCAGTGTTGAAGAATGAGGTGCAAGAAAATATTGAAGCGACGGCGGTAACTGTTGTGTCAGAAATTGATAACACAACAGATCTGACTGTTAGGGGAACCGAACAAAACAAGGATCCCACTGATGATCCAGCTTCTGTCACCACAGAGTTGGAAATAGATGAAGCTAAGGACATTGATAAAAACAGTGGTACAAATGTAACCCAGTTTGAAGAAACTATCATTGAAGAAGAAAGTACTGAGGAACCACCCTCCGACCGAGTCACTTTTCAAACTGAAATTTTAGTTGAATCTAATGATGGTGAGGTGATTGAGACTATAACAGAAGAGACAATTATTGATGATCAGGACCCTGACAATTTACTTAGTGGACTTAGCCATGGTATTGAATTAAGTGAAGCTTTACGCTCATCTGATATTGCTGATAGTGTGGAAAATAATAACTGTACTATAAGACAAGAAGTTTTCAATAATGAAGAACTACTGGAAATATTGCAGGGGAATGATCCGGTACAACCAGAAACCACACTTCCACCGAACTTCAACAAAAATATACATTCTAAAAAGATTCTAGAAACACAAATAGCTTTGCAACAGCTATCAAGATTGAAAAGAACTACAAAGAAACGTAATTTTGACCGATTTTCTAGAAACAAAAAAAGTGAGAAAGTAATAAAAAGTGAAAGAGGAGAAAAAAGTCATAAAGCAGCTAGAAGTGATAACATACCTAAAAGTGATAAAGCAGAAAAAGTTGTCAAACAAGATCATTCACCAGAACAAAAAGAATCACCGAAAAGTAAACCTGAGGAAAATATAGTCAATGTTCTGGTTAAAGAGTGGGATGATGAAGAAACTTCTGAAGCAGATCAGAATCAGAAGTCTATTGATTTGCAGGAAAGTGAACCCTCTGTTGAAATTATTGAAGAAGTTGTAGTCTCACAAGAAACTGTCACAAAAGAAGAAGAGGCAGCATCCACTCCGATTTCCATTGATTCATCAAGTGATGGAAAAACTCCAGCTTTGAATAAGACCATTGATGAAACCCAACCCCAAAGGAGACTTAGCAGAGTTATAAAGAAAAAAATTATATTTGATCCAGACAATCCTGACACTTTTACGAAAACTAAAACTGTTGTTAAAAGCAAAGAACCTAGCTTGGAGAAAGATGCTATTCAATCTAAAAAAGTGAAGACTGAGCAAATGATTCCGGTGGCTGGCACATCAAGTTCGTCAAAAACACATTGGAAAAAGCCTCCCCCTAAAGTCTGCAAAACTAATAAGCGTTTGACTGAAGTTGATAAATTACTGATGGATGAAGGTGCTGTGAATATGATATATCAACTAACCCATGGGGCACCAAAGGGTAAAAAGAATATGAAAACCAAATCAGAATTTATAAAAAAATTACAGAGCTCTACGCCTGACTCAAAGGAAATGAAATTTCGAGAAAGGAAAAAAGAATCAAAGTATGAGGAAGGAGAAGCAAAAAAAATTCTTGGTGGCAAGCACAGAGCCTCTTTGAATAGTTCAGTCAAATCACCATCAGTTTCTGAAGACTTTGAGGCACACAGTGCCGATGATTCTATTATCTATAGACGGCACTCATCTAGTTCTTACTCAAGCTCATGCATGAGTCCACGACGGCTGAGCGATGTAGAGGCAAGCGGCTCAAGTAAATCTTCACATGTTGCTCAAAGTGATGTTCAGAACCTGCCTTGTACCATAGTCAGTAATCGCCCATTACCTAACATGTTCATGTCAGACAACATAGACACTGTCACAACAGACATTATAAATAAAGATGATTGCATGTCTATAAAAGAAAAACTAAATTCAAAGTTAAATCTTGCCTTAAATAAGAGGAAACGTGACAATTCCAAAGCCGAAAAACCATCAAAGCTAAAAAAACTAATGAAAACTGATGAAAGAACAGATGTAAACTGTGAAGGTTTTAAATACTTGTCCATAAATTTTGATCACAGATTAGCTGAAATATGTGTTCAGAAGCCGGGAACCAACTGTAGTATTGAGGTTAGTGTATCATAATCACCTTCATGTCTATCCAACACTTTACTGCCTTCTTTTGAGTCAGTTGGATATGTACATGTATTAATTAAGACTTTATTTCTTTTTGACAGATAATTAAAGAGTTAGAAAAAGCACTACAATTGATTGAAGTAAGGAAAGACATATCAGTAACTCTGTTAGCACCTGAGTGTGGGACTACATATTCAGATTTAGACTTAAGACCTTTGTTGGGTGAAAATATGGAAAAAGCTACAAATTTTGCCTATGAAATGGCAGAATCTATAAGGTAAATTAATAAGTATAGTAAAAATATCTTTATTCAATATTATTATTAATATTTCAATAAATCTGTAGGTATAACCAACATTGTATTATAATTTGAAATGAAGCAAGAGAAAGGGTTAAATGTTCCATGATATGATTCCAACAAGACTGCCAGGACTTGTTTAAAGCTGTGTTGCAAAGGACCTGCCCCTATAAATAAGAAAGCTATGACGAAATGCAGATGTGTAGTTCATACATAGTTTTCAAAGTCTATTCCTTTTGGAAACCTTGTTAATTAATGATCAACTTATGATAAAATCTTTAAACAGCGCTGTAGCTCTGATCAATCTCATAAACAAGCCAGAGCTGCTACTGCTCAGGCTGTAATATCATATTATTTGCCTTTTAAGCTTTCTTTACTTCAGTATTGTTCTTAAGACAGCCCGTCTTATTAAGCAAAAGTTTCAGATTTAATTCTCCTAAACGTGTACAGGTCCCTTTTACAAGCAGTGGAACAACATAGCAAGCTATTATGTTCAGCGATGAGTGGTCGATGTTCCGGCATTGGCTTGGCACTGATTGGCCTAAGCGATGTGGCACTGGCCTCAGAACGAGCCAGCTTCGCTATCAGCCCGAAATCACGTTCATCGGTGGCGCCAATAGAGCCTGGAGTATCAGCGTTCACTACATACAGACTCTTGTCTCAACCTTTAGTAAGTTTCTATTTTACAATATTTTATCATAGATTTCTAAATAAAAAAAAATAAAAAAGCTGAGGAAACAGGAGGAACAACATTTATCAATTAGAATTTCAAGACTTTTAGTTCTACTTTAATATTACTTGTAACTTTTTGTTGCAGTTAAACGATTTGGTTGTATTTGGGCGGCGGTTGACCGCATCTGAAGGTTTGCAAGGCGGTCTGGTGAGCCGCACACTATGGCCTGAAAACTTTTATGAACAAGTTCTCACTATCGCTAAAGATGTCGCGGCTCAACCCGCGCAAGTAAGTTAATAATCTTCATAACTGTCGTCTTCTTCTATGCGTTGGCAGTAAGCTTTCCACCCTCTACCCTCGTAAAGCAGTTCCGAGATGTGCGTGTGACTTATACCTCCGTTGTGCACACATATATGATGTCTAGGGCACAAACAAGACTGGTACAGAGCGTTTAGATCGTAGTTGACGTTTCCACAAAACTCCCCGGTCTTGCACATTGGAAGTGTCGAACACCGATACGTGCTCTTGGTATCTTCACTAGAAGTAAGTTTCCAGTAGTTGGGGTCCCGACAGCGACAGCTAAACGTTATATTTGGTGGGACAAGCTGTATGTTTACGTGATGCATTTCTTCAAGTTCATCGGGATTCATACGTTGGTAGGTCGTAACTACGTTGAGGGCGGTGTCGTTCATGGTACATTCTGGCCAGTCGGTGACTGGTTGGCAAAACTGAAAGCGATGTCCATAGATCAAAAACATGTTTCAATAGGTGATATCAGCAAGCATTTTAGTAAATGACTGTCCATGCACACCATACTTTCAGTAGTACATTGGCCTAGAAGTAATCGCAAACACCAGAAATCTTAAATCTTTTGTCATATTTTGAATAGGCGGGATATAGCATCATCGCTGGCATTTGTACTTAATAATGAATTTATATACACGTATAATATGGTCAATATTTAGATGAGTCGCTAATATTTACCTGTAAATGAGCTCGGTTGTTCAGTTCAATCAGACTGTCGTTATGTGCGCGCGTGTCGCAACGCATGCGGCGCGCGCATCGACACAGCCTAACAAGCGCAGGCGCACGCCAGTAACGCTGTATAAGCGCAGAGCACGCCTGTCGCGAATTGCATGAAGGCAGGCTGCGCTCACTTTCTTCCTAAAAAATAACGTTATACATAATTATTTTGCTTTCGATACTGATGCGCATATTGAACTCATTCCTACATAATAAAAATACTGAAGAGGCTGTTGACCAAAACTGCATCTTACCACACCCGCCATAAAAATCAAAATTAGTAGCGGTATACGTAGTTCTTAATTTTTTAATATTTTTAAGGTAAGCCTTTACTGTAGAGAACAGTATTCGTTTCCGATATGTTATTGTATATTACTTCATGTTACAATAATATCACTATTAAAGGCACTTACAAACAGACACTTAACTTTCCTTTTCAAAAGATTAATAAGCTTGGTACTTACGAGACCATAATAGTACAAAACAGGCTCGTCGTTGTCATCGCTTGGCTCGACCCAAGTACATAGCACTAATAGCAATAGTACGTTGAACCACATAGTAATTACTACTGTAATGCATACTGAACTCTCTTGACTAAGCTCCATAATAGGTCGCAACCCATTTCGATAAGATAACCTTGTTACGAGATATTAACTCAAGTGGATTTGTTTCTACTAAATGAATTTAGTATTGTGTAGACTATAGAGAGAGAGAGAGAGAAAAAAAATTCGAGAAAATCTCACAGATATCTAGCTTTACTATCGAGCGAATAAAAGAAAGAAGTAAATATGACCTAGCCACCGAGCAACGCAGAATTTTAGTCAACAACTCTAAACTAAGTATTAGTATAGTGGTATCAGTTTTTTAAACGTTTCTCCACTAGGAATTTCTCCTGTATCGTGGGTGCGTTTACAAACATGGGATCCGATTAGGAGGCCTTCTTGGAGACCTGCCACCCGGAAGTATTTTTTGCGCTCTGAATGACAACAAAGGTTAATAAAAAAAATAGGCAATCATGGGGACTTCCGACAGATGTGAAAACTTATAAGTTTGGAATAACTGTCAGCCTCGCGCAACAACTCGCATTAGCATGTCGGTGACGCGAACCCATGAGTTTTGCCCCCAACAAAAGTCGCTCAACGCGGTCAAAGCAGTTTTCACATCAATAAACGATTGTTCGTTTCATCCTTTGTTAATGTAGGTTGCAAGTTGGAAGTTTTTAGGCTGTGGTTATATTCCTACGTTTTGTTTACAGAATATCTGGCTAAAAAAGCAACTACTGAATATGAAGAAGGGTGGGTCGGAGTCTACATTCCTGATGCATTTGGAGAAGGAGCGAGATCTGCTTGTCGAGTATTGGACCTCGGTAGAAGGACAGGAGATCGTACGTGCATCGTACAACGCCTAAATTTTAACTTGTTAGTAAACAGCAGTAAACGATATTAATTTTACAGTTACCTTTTATTCACGTGTTGAATATTAACTGTTTATAAAAAAAAACGCTACAACAGGTCGAATTGACCTCGCAAAAATAACACTTTTTTCGTAAATAACACAATATATATTGAAAAATAAATAAGATAATATTTTCAGACCCACGACATTCTTTTTAGTCCAGTCATTTTAGCATAAAAAGGGGTCAACCTAGTAATGAGAGATCATAAGCTGAACTTTCGTATATACCTTCATTTTGGCGTTCTTAAAGTTGTCACAAAAGTCTCATAAAATCTCGTGTCTGCGTCGTAAGTTATTCAAGGTGAAAGGTGAAAAGAACTTTTAACACAGTTTTTCGTGAGTATCTCGGTTTCTAAAATCTATTATAAAATTTGTGACAAATTTTATTTGAAACATTTATTGCACATAGTGCAAGGTCAACCGTGAATATCTGTGAATACTTCCTTGAATTTTGAATAATTTGTATTATTTATCAGTTAATACATTGTATTTAATAAAAGTTTACATATTTTTAATTTGACCTTATAGCACGCTGAGCGTTGCGCGCTCACCGCCCTCTATTGCAAAAACCCAAGGTTGGTTGGATTAGGTTAGGTAGGTTGATCGCTAATTTTACTGGACTATTTATCATACAGGCTACATTTTTATTTATGATTCAAAATCAAACAATCACTAAATGTTTTAATAAATTACAAATTGCAGACCAATATCAAAATTACTGTGAAAATTAAAATAAGTATGGCCCGATGAATGTATAGGGATTAGGTATTGTGTAAAGACTGCATTAATGAGAAGGTAGATAAAATAAAGGTGTGAATGCATATAAGTTTATTTAGAACAGTTTGATTTATGCTTACCGACAGATTTAAATCCTTTGTGTTAATTATATTTTAGTCATAGAAAATTATGTTAAATTGTTACAATAGATGAAATTGTTTATGTCCTTGTTTTAGATTTTGATGAGTTTATAAATTAAGGTTAGCATAATTTTCCTTTTTTCAGCCAAAGTTCGCATTCACGGCTTTATTTACAAACATTTTTATAATTTGGGTAACTTTATTGAATACTGCGAAACTGCATTTTGTTACACATAAATACAGTCCCGCAGGAGAAAAAATGTTAATAAGTAAAGCAGTAAATGTTATTTCATAATAAAATGCGTCTATTCTCGGTTATGATTATTGCAGTTTACACTTATTATTTTTCATTTAAGTTCTCTATGGAAACTAAACAGAATATTTTAATAATGCATTCTTGTTTCAATTCAAAATAATATTGTTTAAATCCAATATTTATGTATTCGTATTTATAAGTGTACCTAGTGGTAATTTATTTCTTTTTGGTTTGAATAAAGTGCCTTTTATAATATCGAAATCTATTATATATTTTGATTAAAATCTTAAATATACTATGATTATACAAAATAATACTTAGAGTACCGACCATATAAATGAAAATAATTGTTGCATGAGACATCACAAGAATTGTATGTTATGGACACATTGATACTACACACCCAACTCGATGTATAATTTTTGAGGAACGGACCGATGTACGGATGATTAAAAGTAACGTGAGGGAGGAGGTTATGTGCATAAGATGCACCAGAAATGTTGCACTTTCACCGCATGGTACAAACAATAATAATTGTGTGCTAATGTCGCGTGTTCTTTGATAAAGATTACTTTGGATTGAAATTATGGATGTGTAAATTATTCGTGGTGAAAAGGGTTTGACGTAAATGTTATATTTCGATTAATTCGGTAAGATGTTGATTCAAATGAAGTAAAAATGTGTACAAAATGGATTTATTGCTTTTTAATTGATGTGACACCTTGATGTTTACTGATACAGGATAGGAAAGTATTCCACCATGTGTTAGTTTAAAAAAACACGTAGTTTGTGTTCGACTAGACTAGCTGGTTCACTAATGTGCATCATTTAACTTTACAATATTCATTAACAGCTCTTTAGTGTCATTTGCAAATCGCTTGGAATGTTTTTATTTCCGTCAATTACTATCTTTTGCTAATATTAAAATGTTGTATTTGTGATGTCATCAATGTGTTGTCACGATATTAACTATAAGTATTGGTAAAATTGATGTTTCGTAAAATTCGTATTTGTATATAAATACTTATATATGTACTGCAATCTATTTTCAAGATCTTCGATAAAATGTATATTTTAAGGTAAATAGTGACCTAAGTGAGAGTTTTTATACCAATTTATTTGATCGCCAGTAGCGGTCCGAGGTTGGAGGTTGGTCACAACCCTTATTTTTTTAAAGAAATAAAAATCTTCCTGCGTAAAACGATCAAGACGTCACAAAAGTGACTTCTCAAATATTATCACCCTATGTATAAATAGTATACATACTTCCATTTGTTGCGTAATTGTTGTTAGTAAACTTATTCAGACCTCCCCCCCCCACCCCAATGCTTTGACACGCCCCTAAAGTCTTAGGCTACGACCGTGCTTATTGATCGCGTTGCAACTGGTGTAGACAATGATGGGAACTTTTAATTATTATTCCATTCAAATAGTAGTGCGTGAACCTTAAAAGGTATAAAAACTCGCAGTTGATCCTCACTAAATATGTTATTATATGATATTCTTGTAAGTGCTATCTTGAAAATGTCACTGTCAAATCTGTATAATGTGTAATTTAGTTTTCCAATATAGATATATATTTCTAAAATTAGGATAAATATAACATGATAGCCTGTTTTCCCTGGAAGGGTTGGGCAGAGGTTTACGATTAGTACAACCACGTTCGCCGGTTATGTTTTAAGTCCCTTATTTAAATTAATTATTTGGTTTAAAAAAAAAACAAAACTCTTTTCGTTCAGACACACACGTTATTTGTGAAAATTAATACATCCATATAAGTTAAGGTCATTTAAATTATGGGTTAAATAATTTTAAGTCACAGGATTATGTCACATCAGAGTATGTGGATAGTGTAATTATAATTATGAAGTACTGTAATATGTCTTTTATTTCACGTGTTGTTTTGAAACTTTCGTTTGGTCGCCACTAGCCAGTTAAGCGTCTCTCTCTCATTGTCATCTACTCGTCACGTCATGTCATGTCATTGCCATTTATATGGGCCTTGACGCCTGGAATAAATGTATAAATAAATAAAATAAAAAATTGCGCGGACTCAAACACTTCCCAAATTTGTGGCTGGCATAAGGCTTCTTGAAAATATCGATATTTTATTGGCGACATATATATTCCGATGTATAGTATTGTATACCGAAATATAATACTAAAAACGACTTTTTTACATAATTTTATATAATACATATCGAAACAAAACATCCTAGCTCGAAAAGCTGGACATCAAATCCATGAAAAAGACGCAGCATCCACCTAGGCTTTCCCAAACATAAAAAGTGTGATTAGCTCTAAATAACTATATTGCCTACTTACTCTATTACAGCTCAGTGACTCGCTTAAACGCAGACTTATAGCTCATTTAACTCATGCTGCAAACGCTTAGGAGGAGACTGATCGCCTCGCTAAGTCAATAGCTCTTTCGAAGTTTGGACTCTGGAGCGGCATGCATGTCATTTCGTCAAAACAACCGAAAAATTACTAACCTACTAAGTGTCACTGTTTCTTTTTATTATGACTGTACGTAACGTGGTTCCTTTTGATAGTGTATAGTCCCCGGCACGTAACTTGGCAAGAGTCGTTTTTTAGGTCTCTTTGGTAGTCAAGCGGGACGCGGGGTATGAGGTAGTGTCAATCCGAGCGCGCGATTGGTGCAACAGTCGACTGTTGCCTCCCGAACTCCCGATTACACTTGCGTGCACGAAAGTTGTACCCTTTGTTTTTATTTTGTTTATGTTAAAGAGTTATTGTTATTGTTTTAAATTTAGTTTTTGCTACGAGCTGATATTTTTGTTGTTGTTTTAAATTAAAATATTAAGGCGAAAAAAGGTATGCCTTTTTTCGCATACTTTCCTCGTATGCATATTATTTATAACTCCCAATAAACTTTACGAATTCCTCTCCGTTCTTCAACTTTCTTCTAATCAGATATTATTAAATATAAATAAATGATGGCAATAACCATAAAATAATGACGATCAATAAAAGTCACCACTTTTTTGTTCCACTAAGTGCACGGTGCGCGAACTTACCCCCACTACGCCTTAACCTTGCCAACTTACGTGCCGGTGACTATAACTAAGTATTTTCTACTTTATCTTAATAATAATAATTGCCTGTGAAAAACGTTAAGCCTCTAATCTTTGACAGACGTTACGGGTAGTCAGAAGGCCGCAAATCTAACAACCAGTCTTTCCAAGGGGTATCGTGTTGCACTGTGGTAGTGTCCACCAGATAGGCAGTCGCTCCGTGTAAAATACTGTAGTATTCTGGTGCATCCGGTTTGACTGGAAGCCGACCCTAACATGGTGGGAAAAAGGCTAGGCAGATGATGATCAATAATAATAAAGATTTATAGAGACTTATGATAAGTTTACAATGAAGACTTCATTGTAAAGTTATCATAAGACAACCATAGCTGTCTGGTACAATAGTACCAAAGAGCTATGGTAGGAAGAGGGAGCGATGAGATCCGTAGTATTCCGAAGCGAACCTCGTTGAGACGTCTGCCGAGGCCATGGATAAAGCACTAATGTACTAGCCGAGACCTATTGAACGTAAATAATACACTAATCACCTATAATCATCAGCACGTAAGATGGCAAGATTTTGGCGTAGTGGGGGTAAGTTCGCGCATCGTACACTTAGTGGCACAAAAAAGTGGTAACTTTTATTGATCGTCATTATTCTATTGTTATTACCATCATTTATATTTAATCATGTCTGTATAGAACAAAGTTAAAGAAGGGAGAGGAATTCAAGTTTATTAGGAGTTATAAATAACGTGCATTTAAAATTCAAAAAAGTTTATATAAAAAAAAAAAAAATTAACTAGTCGTCGTCACTATCCGTTAATAAAACTACCCTTGGCATCATATTGAAAGTCGCAATCGCAGAACACTATGGTTGTGTTCTGCAAGTGTTTGGTCAATGCTGTATGTTTTAAATTGTTCTTTTTCCAATTTTATTAATTTGTATAACTCTGGTTTGAGCATACTTTCCTCGTATGCTATGCCTTTTCAGGAACTCTATCCTAAATTTAAAAACAATAACAACACTTAAGTTTAACACAACAAAAACAAAGGGTTCAATTTTCGTGCACTGAAATGTAATCGGGAGCGAACGGGACGAAGGCGCGGTGCGGGAGGCAAGGGTCGACTGATGCACCAATCGCGCGCTCGGATCGACGCTACCTCATACCCCGCGTCCCGCTTGACCACCAAAGAGACCTACAAAACGACTTGAGCGCATCTAACGACTTTTGCCATCTTATTTGCCGGTGATTATACCCAAGTGAGTAAATTGTTTGACGTAGCATGAATAGGTACTTGACCGGGTTCAGCTGGTACCTGTTTGTGCTACGTCAGACTATTTGCGATGTTATTGGTGGTTTCTGGTTGTCCCATTACACTCTACGGCAATTAAATCTTCGTTCCTGCATAATATAGGAGGTATATAAATAACACGTTTTTATATTTACTTTGTCCAATGCAAAGTGAAGTCGCAAATGGTTACTAAAGATTTCATTTTTACGTCTAGCAAAGATGAACAATCGGCATCATCAGTAAGACAGGAAAGTATTAAAAAGGATGACTAACGAGTTATCAACTTCAATGGGTTCACGGGGATTGAATTGCGGCATTTTAAGAAAAAAAAATATTCATTAGGTAATGCGCCTATTCCATATTTGCAACCTGGCTGTAGTCAGCGTTGATTGTTCTCCTTATAGCAGCGCTTTCATTTTGACTGACCTGTATGTAGTTAAGAGTAAGTACAAACAAATAAAAGCAGGTCATTGTTTTAGTTTCACTTTATTTTACTACTTATCACACTTTTTCTGCTACATTGGAAATAATGGGCTTGGGTCTAGATTTGAATAACAATTTCTTTTTGACAATAGCCCTCACTCTATAGCTTGTTTTGTCTTCTACGACAACTTTTTCTATCACCGCCATTGGTTGCTCCAGTTTTTGTTCTTTGCCATTGAGGATATGGTGGCCGAGTACTAACACTGGGTGTTTGTTTCTATTGCTGTAATGCAAGTCACCAACCACTGTGGCGTTTGTTAACCCTTCCTTTTTCGTCTGAATGAGGCCCTGAAGCTCAACTATTGCCCACTCTGGTACTCCGCTGTCATTTTCATTTTTACTGAAACAAATAGTTGGAGTCTTCATAAAAATCAGTCACAAAAACTAGAGCGGACGGGGAACTAAATAAAACAAATAAAGTAAATGTAACTGGAATTTATTTTCCTAGTCGAAGAGTAGCTTGACTTTTATATATAAGGGTAAATAATCTTCCGATTACTTGTAAAATCGCAGCATAAACATCTGGAACATCGAAATATTTTTTTTTGCTTAAATGTTTTATCAATTCAGCCGAATTAAGAACACAATAATGAATCATACGAGGGACGTACAGTGTATTGATGTTAGTATCGGAACTTCTTGAAGAGCGGGTGTTTCTGCGCGTTGGCGTTACGTCGGTGCTCGTAGTACAGCGCGTCGTCCGCGCCCGCCAGCGACGACAGCGCGCCCGGCCGCCGCGCCACGCCGGCACCGCCCACGCCTCCCTCGCGCTCCTCCTCGCACTCTGTCTCGGATGCTGCCAGCACCTGCAAGTGTGGACGTGGACCGACATGCTTAACACCCGTTGTCACAAACGTTAAGCCACATCTAAATGAATGCCGAAATAAAAGCACGATGTATGATTTTCAACTGTTGGCTCAGGTCCGAGAGCTGAAAATCCAGAATGACTATATAATACGTTTTTAGGCATTTATTTAGGTGTAGTGTTGGCGAAAACAGGCATTAATATTCTTGATTAACTTGTATGATTGATTTGTAAGTCCAACTGGTAGGAATGAGCTGTTTAACGTTATATTATCGACATCCAAAAATGTATTGGGAATAGCAATTTAAAAAAAACGAACCTGTTGAAGTAGCATGCCCTGCTCCTCACGTGTGCCGTAAAACATGTCTGGCTCCGAATCCATTCCTTTTAGTTCTGTGATGACCTGCAAACACACTTCGTTAGTAAAAGCATATTAAATTAACTATGTATCTTAATACCTTTAAACGAGCAATTCTAATATATGTGTAATATATAATCTGAATCTCGGAAACAGCTCCAACGATTATTATGAAGTTAAGTAAGCAGGGGGATTCGGGGTCGATAAATCGATCTAGCTAGGTTACATTTTAGAAAACGTCGTTTTATCCCAGCGGAGCTCTGTCATCCAGGTACTTATTGCTTATATGTGAAGCGTAAACTTCGGATCCCTTATTCAGAGTATTTCGCGCACGAAGGAGTGTGAGATTTGGCATACTTGAAGATTATATGAAGGAGTGGAGAAAGCTAAAACGGATGAATTTCGATTATAGTCACCAGCACGTAAGTTGGCAAGGTTTTGGCGCAGTGGGGGTAAGTTCGCGCATCGTGCACTTAGTGGAACAAAAAAGTGGTGACTTTTATTGATCGTCATTATTTTATGGTTATTGCCATCATTTATATTTAATAATATCTGATTAGAAGAAAGTTGAAGAAGGGAGTGGAATTCGTAAAGTTTATTGGGAGTTATAAATAATATGCATACGAGGAAAGTACCTATGCGAAAAAAGGCATACCTTTTTTTGCCTTAATTTTTTAATTTAAAACAACAACAATAATATCAACTCGTAACAAAAACTAAATTTAAAAACAGTAACAATAACTCTTTAACATAAACACAACAAAAACAAAAAAGAGTGTGTGTACTTATGTACACGCGTTAGAAGTTATACTTCTTAACAAATAATACAACAAGCAATTCTTGCTCGTGGTTACATTAACACCTTAACTGCCAAACAACGAGACAATGTATTGTTTGTCGGTCATTTGGCGTTCAACGCGTTAAATCTATTATTGAAAAAAAAAAAATATAATGGAAAAGTATAAGTTAGTGCAAATTATTTATATTTTGAAATCTGTTGTACGGTTTAATGAATCACAGTATGCAAATAAATAGTAGATTACGCACCAAGGGGACAGATCAGTGTATTATGTCACGGGCGCCATAATGAATACCGGGCGTAACGAAGAATTCTAGAGTTAACTACCGAGCGCATCGATGGAGTTAAGACTAGAATACTGAATGCAGCAAAGGATTCAAAATACCCCAAGACACCTTTATTCCCACGAATACTCTTTACACAGTACACACCTTCTGTAGTAAGATAATAAAAAGCAATTCGATTTTCAAATGTGTTCTCTTCGGTACCTAAAAAGATTTATGCAAACTTTGTGTTCAGGTTCCAAATTCAAAAAACATGGTCGACCAGCGGGCATTATGTAATTTTATTGCCGGCTAGACCATAAGGCTGGAATGACTTTCTTTCGGTCAGGTTTGCATGACATATAGTTTGACATTACCGGTAGTGTCAAAAAATACTAGAATATACAACTTGAAAATAGTTATCAATTTCATGCTGTTAAATTTAGGTGTCGGTGTGCGCGCGCATCGTAAAAATTCACTCTCATCATTTTTCTCCATCGCGCCAAAAGAAGTATAACTTCAATATTTCTTTGAGGGAAAATGGCTTATCGCGTGGATCATTTGTAGGTATGGAACCTGTAAGACTAATTTTATTTTCACCAGGAACATAGTGGGACGACTTTAGCAAAAAGCTCTTCAGCTTTTGTCTTACCAACGACTTCGCCAATATTTGATTGATGGCGATAATATTTTCCAGTTTCATTTTAAGGTCAAAAGTCTCTTCACCTGCATACCTGGCTTTGAAGATGGTAGTGCATTCCCTATCCCACAACGACGGAGAAGGGTTATTGCCGTGATTTTTTGGTCGGGAAACAATCATCAACTGTAGTAGATGAAGTATTGGAGAAGGAAGAAATACATTCCTGGGTATTTTGAGCCGTAATGCCTGAAACTATGTTAAGCGGGCGCCCGTGAGGGGCACCTATCGCGTGGACACGCTGGTTGGTTCAGTGGGAACGCGACGGGCCCTGTCGGGGTACCGGGGTATAAAGACTGGTGTATTTA
This sequence comes from Phlogophora meticulosa, assembly GCA_905147745.2. NCBI lineage: Eukaryota > Metazoa > Arthropoda > Insecta > Lepidoptera > Noctuidae > Phlogophora > Phlogophora meticulosa. The sequence goes on along the minus strand of LR990533.1, from coordinate 10,039,965 downwards.
AGCGCGTGTCATCACTGGCGGGCCGCGCGCGTGCCCCGGTGATAGTATCACCATACAATTTTCGTGCACGCAACGTCCCGCTTGACTACCAAAGAGACCTAAAAAACGATTTGTGCGCATCTAACGACTCTTGCCAAGTTACTTGCCGATAATTATACCGAGCGACCAGGAGTTATTATAACGAATGCCGCATTTTATCTTATACCATAGAGATACTGTTCACATCAAGCAAGCCGTGAGCTGCGAGCTCACTGTGCCTTTTAAACGAATATGAATCTTTTCGTTAAGATGATAATATTTATATTCATATAAGGGTATATGAACTAGCGTTTCTTACGAATATGATCCTGACTTTATTTAGCAAACTAATTTTAAAGAACGATCTAGAATGTTACTCTTATAAATGGACAAAAAGTGTTGTGAATTCGGTGAGATGATTGGAACGAAAGTTGAAAACACATAAATTTCAGATGAACACGTGCACAACCACCTATGTAACCTCACATTCGGCGGCTGACTGTACAATACGATTTTTTTTAAACGTTGTCCCACTCTAGGAATTTCTCCTGTGTAGTGCTCTCCAGTTTACACTCACATACACATACAGCCAGATCTGAAACACCTGTATGCCATACAAATATTTGTTCCGTGCGGGAATCGAATCTGCAACACACAGCGCAGCAGCCATCGCTCAGCCACTGCGCCAATAATGCCGTCAAATCTTCATGCCGTTTGTTGTGAACTGACCTAAACTGACATAATAAGGTCACCTTGTAACTGTATCCCTGGTTGACGAGAAACCGTTGCCTCTTGCGACTGTACGCCATTTCTAGCGTGTCTTGTGATACCAGCGTGTAGAAGAAAGCGTTGTACTCCTCCGCTAACGCACCCTTCTTAGCTCTTAAAATACGACCTGAAAATACAATTTATATTAGGTTAGGAATTTGTTGGATCTTTAGAAGCAATTCAAGTTTTTCTCAGGTGAAGTAAATAAATATTTTTACCCAATCGTTGAGCTTCCTGCCGACGTGAACCGCCGTGCGAAGAAATTTGAATCAATACGTTAGCTTCGGGTAAGTCAAAACTAGTGTCGGCCACTTTACTGACGAATATCGTGTTCACTTTATGGTTGAATTTGAAGTTCTGCAATATCTGTATCCTCTCGCTCTGTGAGGTGGGTCCGTAGATATACGGCTTGTTCATTTTGACGGCATAGTGTCGGAGGGCGAATACGTTGTCTGAGAATACGATGGTCTTGTCCCCGCGACGCTCGTGGTATCTCACTAGGAACTGACAGGCGCGGAATTTTGATGGATTCATTACGTACAGCAGCATTTTTTTGTTAATTCTGTAAATAACATTTGCAAAATAAAACAGTGCTGCCAGAGGGTTAGTCGGTTTTTTTTACAGATTTTTTGGGAATACCAGTATACATTATAAAAACAGAATCAGTTTATAACATTGTCAATATCATAGGCTTCCTTGCTTTGATAAAAAGCTAACATAGCTGACTATTATTGGATAGTAGAAAAAAAACCACATCTTTGGCAACTAAAGAGAGAAGAGAACGCGCTTACTTCTGTATAAGATATTCTCTGTAGAACTCTGGCGTCATGGGACACCACACCTCGGCACACTGCACGCGCGCGATGTAACCATTTGCTTGCAACTCCAGCCAGTTCGCTTCGTACAGCTTCGGGCCGATCAAGAAGTTCAGGTCAGCGATCTTGTCGTCTTCACGGAGTAGTGTGGCGGTTAAACCTACGACAAATATGTACGTGATAATAATGTACGTCCGGGTGGACTTGAACAACTGAGCATTTTTAAATGAACCTTCTCATGATTAAATATCACTGATACCAGGTTTCTAAGGCACTATTATCAATAATCAAGAGCGCAAAAGCTATTGATTCTACAATGTTGGATGTCAGTTTCAGTCACTATTTTTTATTCTGATGTGTTTAGCTGTAAGTTTTCCATAGTTTATAAATAAATGTTAATTCAGCCAAGTTCTTCACTAATTCAACAAGATAAGATATTTATTTGTACATAAGAAAGGAAACAGGGTACATTACATATGTAGGTAGTAGATGGTACGATCGAGTATGACAGTATTGGCAGATTTCTGACCCCTAAACTGATCTGACCTGTATCTTAGGAATCGAAAAAGAAAGAAAAAGGCAGCGTCAAGAGTTCGAACTAATATCACTATCAAAAAGATACCTCAGAAGCCAGGCTCTAATACATTTTGGTACGCATTTCTGCTTATTTATGCCTGCAAATGCTCTTAGTTGTTACCCAGCTTGGCGTGCGAGTGCACTATGGTGAGCACCCTGCGGAACATTTTGGCGGGGATGGTGTGCACCTCGTCCAGCACCACGAGCCCCCACTCCTGCGCCTGCAGCCACTTCATGGTCTGCTCAGCCTCCCACGAGCGGCGCTGGCCGTGAGTGATCATAGAGTAAGTTGTGACTAGGATGCCCGCACCCATCGGCTTGTCTTTGGCTTCTGATGTGAATCTGTAAGAGAAATAATTGAATCATAACAAATGATCTTAAGATGGCCGAATTCCTCAGCGCAGGTCAATTTTAAGTCGTCGGTATGTTTCATGCTTTCAATAGGGATGACGCCTGGTTAAAGTAAATTATATTTTGTCCGTCAGTGAGACAATAAAAAAATATTACACGTGTATATCTTGTTTAATCATATTTATAAAAAATTACTCAGATAAAAATAATCAAGTTGGGGAGTGGAAACTCGCTACGTCACTAGTGTATAAAAAATTCATATACGTGACATCATGCCCCATTTTAACTCAATTTATACATGGATACATTGAATCTTTCGATTACTAAGAAAAGGGAAGATACATATCCAATATATTTTAATACCTAATCTACATGACAGATAAAATAATGTCATCATCCCGATTCAAGGTGTATTGTAGCAACTGAAAGAGTGTTTTATGTATACATAATCATTAGACTGGGTTGAGAGTTCTGTTAACAAACATTATGATGACGACATAAAAATGATATGGTCCAAACAATGACGTCAAAAATTATGAGTTTTAACAACGGCTATAGTAACGAGTGACGAGCAACGAGTTTAACTTGGAAAAGTCGTACAGAGATGAACATGTTGTTTGTGTGTTTGTACCTGCATATCATGCTATCGTCTGCGGTGGACCAGCACTTGAACTGCTGCTTCCACTGCTCCACTGACACGCCGGAGTTGCACAGCACTAGCGCGCGCTTGCGCACCGTGCACACCGCCGTCACCCCCACCAGCGACTTGCCCGCGCCGCATGGCAGCACTATTACTCCTGAGCTGTAGCATACAAAGTAAATGTAATCCGCATCATTGAAGAAATTATTAGAAATGGTGGCCAAACATAGGAGCTTATAGCATATACCTTAAAAAATCGGCTAAGTGCGGGTCGGACCCGCACGCATTTACGCATGAACAACATTGATTTTATCGACACTTTTTTTTGTTCGACTTCGACTAATCACAAAATCTTAAGTCACTTAGAAATACTTATCATAAGTAATATTTTTAAGTACAGGAACCAACAATACCCCTCATGCTTATTTGCACTAGTGTATGGTTCAGGTTACATGCCACTCCTGAATATTTTAATGTAATTTCATAACATATTGTTTGGCGATTCATGGAATACACCGTCTTTCCGAGTTTTATCGATATAGTACCAAAAATCACCCAGAAAAAAGGAGTTTGGCATAATACCGACGGTTATAAAGGTTCCGCTTATTGATTATGTAATATGAAGAAAAAGAAGTAGAAATGGGCCTACATGGCGCGACCTAAAAGCAGTAGACACAAGTAGCTTAAAGTGTCAAGAGCTCAAATTCAAAAGAAACTCAGTTCCAATGTATTCGGGAAAGTAAATACTAAATAGTAATAATAGTAGTAATACTTTCCGGAATTAAAATTCCGAAAAGCTTAGTTCTAACATCGTTTGTTTCTACGTACCGTGCCCGACCGTTTCCAAACATCTTGCGAAGACTTTTCTCCTGGTAAGGGCGCAGCACGGCGGTGGGCTTCAGATCTATGTTGATGTCAGGGTTGATGGTGTCGTTGCGGAAGTCGTACTCTGCCAACAACGGGTGTTCCAGTTCGATGCAGCGTTTTTGTATTACCTGTAAAGATTAGGGTCGTTTAGGATGTCACTATTTATAACTAACAGTATTCGGGCGTTTCTAACTGTATAGATTTATAAAGAACTTGATACTTCTGAATATGAACAAGTTTCACCGTGGCAACAACACAAAAATTTCATTTTTCGCTATTGTTATTAGGGTAAAGATGTGCAGAGTCGATAGCCGAACACCCCACGCCGTTCCTTGCATAAAGACCCTGTTATTTTAATGATTTAATTACAAATGTGTTTTTAGATTTTCCCTAACTTGTAGTATAAGACGGTATTAATTGCCAAATTTATACCCTTTACATTTTAATTCCCTTGAGAGTGTCGAAATATACGTTTTTATAATAGAGATAATTTTAATATAAGAGGCATAAACGGCCAAATCTTTTTTTTACGTAAACTTAGAAGTTTGATTATTTCACAGTTTGAAGAGACTGGAGACATGAGTATATCGTTTTAATTTCAACTCGATAACTCCACGCGTTCCCGAAATTAAGGGTCGTGACAGACAGACAGACGGACGGAAAACAAAGTGATACTATAAGCGTTCCGTTTTTCCTTTATAGATACGGAGCCCTGAAAATCAAAAGTAAAATTGGACCTTATCGGTTACATTCGCCTAAATTACAGGCGTAGTTCTTCTTAAACTAAACAAAGATGTTTTGAAATGAAAATGATCTACTTAAACTTCATAAACACAATCCAATACTAAGCCCGTAGTACAAACACGCCAGTGTACCTCAATTTTATCAGGATCGACTTCGAATGCGACGGCGGTGTTGGCGGTGATGTCGGTAGCCTCGTCGTCGTCATCTTCCTTGTCCAGCTGCTGGTAGAACTGGCTGATGTCGTCCGGAACTGCACCGTTAGCTACCGGCGGCTTATCGGCAGTCTCTCCTAAGAAAATATAGCTCAATTGTACGAAATGTACGATATCTATCAGTTGATATCTAAAAGTTACTTTTTCAGGTTTAAATGGCTGAACATATTTACATGAAACTTGACACACGGATACCTGTGATAGAATTCACATAGGATACTTTTTTATTACAGTAGTACAGTCCTGTGGGATGATTTCAAACTTTGCGCGTGCTAGTTACTTTAAAAAAAAAAAAAGAAACTGAAACGGCTAAGTAACTATAAAATTAAGAAATCATCCAATAACGTCTTTCTTGTTTACTATAAGTTACGCGTCTCTGTTGGAGTCTACTGTTGCGCGACATCAACGAACCTATAACATTACCTGTGCTTGTAACGTGCCGTGACTAGACCAACCTGGCTTAAGAGCAGTAGCTGATTTATCAGGCAGGGCGGAGGACAGGAAGTCATCATCACCGTCACGTCGCAGCCTGCACTGCTGGATTATTGGGTCCTTGAGGAGCTTCTGTAGCACCTCCACATGCTTACTCTCCACCAGATATCTACAACCAACACATCCTGGTTATTTTTAATATAATATCAACTACAGTTTAATAAAACCTTATACTGGGATTTACAGTTTAGTTAATTGATTGTGATATATTTATGTTTTAATAAATTCACTTAAAAATAAAAATAGTTTTATAGTCAAGGAGGAACTTACATGACCATAATGAAGTATTTACCATAATGATTCCTCTTTAAATTAATTGAATCTTTAGATATTGCTCACCTGTTATGTTTTAACACAAGTTTCACCTTGCCGTACGACAGTGTACACAGTTGTATGAACTCTATGATGCCGGCTGGTACAGCACATTTGCTGAGCCTCTGTAAGTACTCAATAATGTCCATAGTCTGTAGGCCCACGGACACTGCAGCGTATAGACTGTATGCTGTTAGTTTATACTCATGAATGTGTTGTGGCCTAAGAACAAAACAAACTTAATTAAATTTTGCTTTTAGATAGAGGACATTGGGGAAAAATGTATGGTGTATGGTCTAAATCTCCACCACTAACTAAATAGTCATTTGGACCACTTTTTACCCTTATAATATGGCAAAGGAAATAGCTTTAATAATGTTGTGAACAAACATTCAAGTTTGATAAATATGTTTATTTAACATCCTCACAACATCCGCATCAATTGTTTGTAGCGTAAATATTTTCATAAAATAACTTAATTTGATAAAATACATACCGACACACAGGTTCTGCAATGGCAATGAGGAAATCGTGAGCATGTTTGTAGACTGGTGAGAATGCTTCCAAGAATATGTGACCATTTGGTGCCACCCATAACGGACGACTGGCATTGTCAGTCTTCAGTGCCATTTGACTTCTAAAATGTGAAATTATTAATGATCAGTTAATACAACTATTATGTCCAAGTTGCCATAGTCACCACAAATTATAAAAAAATGTAGTAACAAGAAGATATAGATATGCACCACAGCTCCAGCAGTGAGCCCAGATATCACTTCTCAAACTGACTGACATTTTAACACATATGACCAATTTTCATATAGTTTGCACCAATATGAGAAGGCAAGGACGATGAATAAATATAGAAACAGTTTACCTATAATCCTTGGCACCAAATTCATCTTCGGGCACTTGATCATTTTTCTCAGCATCCTGCATAGCAGCTCCAGGCACACCCACATTCTCTGCGTTATCATCATCCACTAGATCTATAGTCATTTCTTCTTCAACTTTCTTTTTTTTACCTGTAAGAACAATTATTTAAATATTATCTCAACTCATCATCACTCGTCTTAGAAAAACATATCATTGTTGACATCAAAATGTATGAATGGTACAATTACCATAGTAATGAGACTTCTCGTGATCTATAGTAAATGGATGTAAGGAAATTATCACCTTCCAACCTTAAGTTAAGTTTTATTGGATATAGTTTGGTTCAATTCCAATATCAAAAGGGAGTAGAATTTAATAAATTCATAGCTTACCTGATCTATCACTTCCTGTTCTCGAATCATATTTTTTAAACTTTTTTGGAGGTCCCATATTGCGGCCTTAATTTACTTACAAAAGTTAAGATGTTTGTTATAACTTTTGTAGAAGTACTCACCAACACCTACAAATTAAGAATTTGAGTTAAGAATACTTGATGGTATTTTATTATTAATTATACGGATTACAACGCCAGGAAACTTCAGTAACTTACCGGAAAAGAAACAAAAATCACGACACAATTATTTAGTATTAATGGTACTTACCAGTTTTTTTTGTCAACTTATTGATGTAATTAATTATCAAAACGCGGTAACGTTACTAGAAGTCATATAATGAAATCTGCTTTGGTAATAAAACTACAATTATTTGATAATTCCTTTTATATTTCTCAGAAAGCTGCTGAATACGTATATCGTGAAGTGTTTACCAGATTGAGTTTTATTTGTTATGTCAAGTCAGGATCAAGTCTGAACCTGAAGTCAGTGTTGCCAACTGGGTATTAAGATTTTGAAATAGGTTGAATTTGAAAAAGAGATTTGCCTAGAAATGAAATAACGGCTAAATCGCTCATTGGCCAACTATCAATGAAATGATTTTTTAATTTTTAATATCATATCATCATTTTCCTTTATATGTCTGCCGGTATTAATTTTTGAAATTATCATTCTTTCTCCCATGGTGCTCTGCAAGTTTGATGTAATTCGTCGTTATACATACTGGAAAGTGCATTTTCAATAAAATTCATACGTACCACTCACGTAATACAAAAATCCAAATCGAATGAAAATAAATACCTAAAGTCGAACACAATATTATAGGAGAACGGGGAATCCCCATATTGAGAAAGAAATTCCCATATTGAGTTAAATATTAGTAAATTAGCTAAATTTAATTATTTAAAGTCAAAATTCATTTTTTTTTAAACTAAAAGTATTGTCTTTCTTGTTTTCATTCGTTTGCGCCAATTCGCCTAAAAGAGGTTGCATGACAAAAAGGCCCAGAAGCCTTAATTATTTTTTTCATTAAATCGTTGAATAAATGTTATTTTATAAAAAAACTTTTTTGCTCATTCTACCAAACTTGTTTTTTATTGACAGATATGACGTCACTAAATGGCGCTGAGTCGATCCTATTCCTTCTTAGTTGAACCGCATTGTATTTCCGAAAATCAGCAGAGCCATACCATACAAATAACGGGACTGGATAGCCAAAATAAACTAAAATTTTAAAATATTTGCAGGTCAATATTGTAAATACGCCCCAATAGTTTGGTTTTATGATATAGACCGTAAATCATATGATTTATTTTGAAACGTGAGACACCGAATTCGTAATTTGTCTGAGGATCGTCTCACCATCAGACTAATAATAATTACTAGTCATTTCGCGTTACCTATAAATACTACTCTGTGGTTAGTTTAGAATTATCGATCGAAGTTAGAATACCAAATACAATTTCAAAAATCATCCTGAACTATGCCAGAACCACCCAATTATTTTATTACTATGGAATCATCATTTAGTTTTGAACAGGCCAAATTTTTACTTTTTTTTATTGTTTACAAAATGTATTTTTTCAGGTTAGGTATAAACTTTATTGAATACTAACCAGTCAATGTATATTTGCATGTTCCTTGTGCTTGCTGATTATGTTGTTGAACTGTAAACTAAAAGTTTTCTTGAAAACTAGACAAATACAAACTTTCGCTGATGATCAACGCTGACGATCGATAACGTTGATTATGTGAATGTTGACTTTTGTTTTTTAATTTTGTTGAGGGTTGATTGACTTGCTTGTAACGACGATGATTGTCAATGTCACATATCACAATGTCATTGTCTGACATTACTCATTGTTGCCAACGTTTGGTATATAAAACAAAGCATATAAACATTTTTTCCTTTTGTATTTAACTCACTCACGTTTTGAAGATCTTGTCTTACTAAAAAGTAGTAAGTAATGTAGATGGCCCATTACTTGTCATGGAAGATTTTAATAGTCATCGCTATCAGTGGGAATCAGAGTTGATCAGTGTGACAGTACTGGTGAAGGCCTAATGGATACGATGGACGATCTTGATCTATTTATTATTGATGACTAGCTGCGCCTCGCAGTGATGAGTGAGTCATCAAACGCGAGAAGTTACTCGTTAATTTTTCTGCAATTGTGTTTTTTTCTGAGCAATTATCTTAGGTTTTCTTTCTCCATTAGAACTTTCTACAAACTATAAGAAAACTTTTAAAACAAAGATGAATGAAAACGTTGAATTTGTTCTCAAGTTTTAGCATGACCAAACCAAGCGAAACAGGAATTCATTTTACATATATAGAAGATAGATGGCAGTGCCACACGTAAGTCCCGAGTAGGACAAAGTAATAGTTGTGTTGACCTTACATTTTGTTCGTCCAGCAAAGCCAGCCTTTTATCTTAGAGTCGTTTAAATATGACCTATGGAAGCGATCACTATCCCATCACGTGTAAAATTTCATCTAAAAATACTCCTTTATTAACTTTTTACCGCCATCATCACAAATACGTGACGAACGAACGCCTGATATTGAAAAATTCATGTAGACAAAGAAGAAATTAAACGTTTTTATTGAAAAGGCTTGGCACAGAGGGCACGCGCGCTTTTGTGCTCTGGCGGTCAAAAGGTTAAAGCACCAGCTATATATCTAAGAATAGGCCTGAAACTGCGTTAAGCGCACGCCGGCGCAGTTCGATACGAAAGTGTTCCATTGCGGGAACCACGCGGGCGTCAGTCGGGCGTTACTGGGCCCGCCTTCGTATGACGGATACTATCACCGGGGCACGCGCGCGGCCCGCCAGTGATGACACGCGCTTAAATAAACCAGTCTTTCTCTGCGACGGGTACCCCGACAGGGCCCGTCGCGTTCCCACTGAACCAACCAGCGTGTCCACGCGATAGGTGCCCGTCACGGGCACCCGCTTAACATAGTTTCAGGCATTACGGCTCAAAATACACAGGAATGTATTTCTTCCTTCTCCAATACTTCATCTACTACAGTTGATGATTGTTTCCCGACCAAAAAATCACGGCAATAACCCTTCTCCGTCGTTGTGGGATAGGGAATGCACTACCATCTTCAAAGCCAGGTATGCAGGTGAAGAGACTTTTGACCTTAAAATGAAACTGGAAAATATTATCGCCATCAATCAAATATTGGCGAAGTCGTTGGTAAGACAAAAGCTGAAGAGCTTTTTGCTAAAGTCGTCCCACTATGTTCCTGGTGAAAATAAAATTAGTCTTACAGGCTCCATACCTACAAATGATCCACGCGATAAGCCATTTTCCCTTAAAGAAATATTTTTTATTGCTCTTTGGTAGATCTATAATATAGAGGAGGATGTTGCCCTGTCTTTGAATATCTCTTTAAATTCATTATATCAAAGGTTACTCGACCACGGGTTATCTTTAATTGAGCACTCCTTAGAGTTCTGTAGTTATTTTTACTCGCAGACGTTTTGATCCTCAGGCAAATATTTAAAGATGGTCAAGCTATCCCAATTAAAGAAAAGGCCAGGTTCCTGGGAGTTAGGATGGATTCCATGACAGGAGTTGATCACATCAATCCTGTCGTTAAAAATATGAACGCTCAGTGTCAGTTCTGAAGGCCTTATACGGGGTCTGATGATGAGCTTACCTATGCACTCTAAAATGAGTGTGCAATGCTTTGGTTAGAAGTGTGATGGACTATTGCTGCTTCTTAATTGATGCCTTAGAATTGTAGTTGGAGCAATTAAACCTCCCCTATAATCCAGGTAGAATGTGCAGGGCCTCCCCTTAACTTTCGTATACAATATTTAGCAGGTCGTTTCTTGTCAAAAGCTTTCGCCCCTTCACCCAAACCCTTACTTCCCAACTTAGAGCGAATCCACCTTTGTTTAGAAATATTGGAAACATCTCTTATTGGAAACATAGGTACATAATTTCCCCCGTTGATGAATGGGTACAGAGAACTTAAAAACACCTCACACGTTTGTCAATATCCCACGCTTCCAGTGCTTTCTTCCGCATACGAAGTGATCTATTTTAGGCCAAAAATCGTTTTGGGACTTGGCATATTAATGCTTGTGCAAACCTTAATTGTTCCTATTATCGATTATGGTGATGTGTGATTTACGACCTGAATACAGATCTCCTCAACAAACTTAACCGTCTTCTTATCTTCATTCAATTTGATTTTAATATGCGCAAATATGATCATGTCTCTGCGCATTGGTCGCTTCTAAAGCGGTTGAGAGCAAAGGACAGTAACTTCCCTGTTTTCGTTTCTTTACTGTCCCAATTCCCCAGTTATCTAGCCCCTCACGTTTAGAACATTTACACCAACCACAATAGAAATCTGCGTTCATCACATAACCGTCTTCTTCAATGCCATGTATTGAAGAAGCTGTACTGTAGAATCATAATAGAATCAATAATAAGTGGTGGTGTTTTATCAATAATAGAAATCCAAAATATAGTCTTCACTTGCTCTAACAATGGTTTATACATTTAAATTAGCTTGGGTTCCCAATCACGCGAGTATAGGTGGCAACGGATTCGCTGAGTATGTAGGGATCGTAGCAGGTGGCGTTATGTAGTTTCTACCTAAACCCATGGGAAAAAGACGAGTTAATATATAAGTATGCTGATTCACTGGCTCAATATGCTTCGTGTGGGTTGTACGTCTAGGTAACCCTGATGATCAAAACCATACTATGTTATTCACAGTTATGACTTACGGGCTGACACAAAATTTAAACTATTTAATTTGTGGTCAGCAATGTGGCAGGTAAGTTCCAAACGCAAGTATACAACCTGACATCCAAAAGAAACCTTGGTTTTTGAAATGTTCTCAATTATTATTTTGTTATCGTTGCCCCACACTAGGAATTTCTCCTGTATCGTGGGTGCGATTACAAACATTCAACTCACGTACACAAACAGCCAGACTCGAAACAACTATCTGTAGGCCATATAAATATGTCTTCCGTGCGAACATCGAACCCACGACACGCGGTGCAGCAGCCAATCGCTCAGCCACTGCGCCAACCGTGCCGTCAATTATTCAAAGGCACTTTGATCTTTGCGTTGACTAATACTCAGTCGAAATTTGTCCAATGTTACTAAGAATGGACTATAGTAGGTACTTATCGCTATTTATTGATTGTTTGCCTTAAATTCCCTCCAAGTAATTTTTAGATTATTAGCCAAGGAGATTTATTACTTTCATTTTCACTTTTAAATATTCATATGGAGGTCGGAACTGAACAAAAAGAAGATTATTGACCATTCTACTGGGTTTCTGATGATTTTAGCAAACACTACGCCACGCCGCCGTGAGCTCGGATGCAGGATAAATAGGATGGAAAGGTGGTTAGATAGCCTACTCAGCGCAGAGTGCAGGATAAAGTAAAGTGGTTAATTGTAGCGATCCATGAACATTTTATTTAGTATATTTTATCTAATTTGAGTTAGTGACAATCCACAAGTAGGTACTTCAGAGTTCAGGCGCATTCTAGCCAGTCAGTTGAAGTCAGCTCCGCCACTAACCTTGGTCACTGCCCAATCTTTTTCCCTGCGGTATGACCTTTTTCACGATAGTTGATTTGTGGAATTTGGAAATGAAAATCGTTGTTCATTATTGGTAGGTCATAATTTAATGCAGTTTTCTTTTATTATTAAACATTTGCTTCTGCTTTTACTTATTAATATGACAAATGGAATATTGTTTGATATCTAGATTAAATATCTATTCTGTGAGACTATTTAAACAACTTTTATATTTCCATCAGCATTTTGTACAACGATTGCTAAAATAGCATTTCCGACACTAACTATAATTTTAAGGCAACAAAAAGACATGGCGGGAGATAATAAAATGATAAGCTGCTTTAAGTATTAGAATACTTGTGACCGTAAAATAAAAAACAAAAATATAGAAATTAGAAAGTGAATTTCTATATTTTTGTCCTGTTATGCAGAATACTGTACAACTCGATCATAGGGCTGATGTTCAATTCCATTTCTCTCATAGCATTGAGGAAACTCAATAGAGAGATTCGTTTCATGCACGTTCTATGCTTCAATGTCATCATCTGTCAGTGTGATGAACAGACCCCTCTATTTTAAGGTGTAGGCCACAACAATAGTTTCTTATATATTTATATTTAAGTATATACAAATAGTTTAAAATAAATACTAAATTGTCTTTCAATTAACTATTTATCAATCGCCATATTTAAACATCGAAGACAAACAATAAATATACAAAACAAATCAGTTTTTAAGTAATTATAATTACTTATTTCTTTTAATATTTTGAACATTACATTATGTTTCAGTCCGTAAAAATGGCCGCGTGTAGCACTCCAATGCTGTCAATGTAATAGATTCAATAAAATGCGCAAACTTTTGTGCCATTTTACTAACGATACAGACAAAGGATTGTTTCGCTTCATACATACAACGAGACAACGCACACGTTCACACGCACTCGCGATAATAATGCACTACACTATCTCTTAAGTAACAACAACGTACTTATGTTATAGGTATTTGGAAAATAGGGCACATTTCAATTAACTTCCTTTGTTTGTATTGTGCTGCATACAATTCCAGACAACGTTATAAATACGTGAACATCCTCAAGCTTTCATAAATAAGTTATAAAACATTTTTGGGATAGAATCAAACTACATGTGGTAGCGACTAGAATTTAACATCTAAATTAATATAATATCTCATCGTATTAAGAAGCTTGTGAAGATTGCTATATTTATAACTGTTACAAAGTTACATCTATTGCGCTATTTTATTGTAAAATACTTTAGCGTCCAGCATTGCAGCTAACTAACGGCAAGTGTTAGGCTTAAGACCCGTAATTGTATTAAAAATCAAAACACTTTTTGACACTATTATATGTACAGGAAAAATACAAGTGTGCACTGCAAACTATCAATTTCAGTATGGACGATAAGGCGAGCGCCCATTACTATGCAATGGGCTAAACGGTGTTTCTCTTTGCAAGTGTGTGTGTAAAACAATGGTAATGACAAAACACCATTTAACTTCATCTATTGATGATATCATGGATAGTAAACAAGTAAATGACTGTCGTGACACTTTAATAACGGTCGGCATTACATATTCTGCATACAGGGCGACCAAGTCGTACTCACATGTCGTACAAACATCAGGTAGTGACCTTATGATCTCAACAGTATGCAGGATACCTGCCGACCGAATAATATAAATAATAAACAGCTAATTTATAACTAATTCATTTAATATTTTTCTTTTTTATGTCTATTTCTAATGAGATTTCTATTCATCTGCATTTTAAATATCAGTCACTAATCGATTGTCAATTATTGTCAGCATGACTAGGTATCGACACGCACTACAGTCGTGCTACTGGATACAGACATACAAGGACTACAGGCAGACAGGTGGAAGCAACTAGTACAGTAAGTATTATCGAGAATATTTCAACATAAATATGGAATGTAGCAAACACTCAATTGAAAAGACCCCCGGGTTCTGGCGTTCGGCCATAATTAATCTAATAATATTAAATTAGAGACAATATTTACAATAAAATAGTAACTATGCAACGTAAATTAATATTCCTTGCGTTTACTGTACTGATATGCATCCTTTACATACAATTATAAATAAATATAAAAGTTGTTTAAACACAGATGTATAGCTGCTGGATAGAAATTAAACTTTAAAATAGGTCACTTAAACATGAAACTGTACACTGCAAGACATCAGCTCATTGTCGACGGAGCCCTAGCTGATACACGATATCATCGAGGGCAACCGTCGAAAGATTCATTAAATATTATAATATACCTTTAATCGTTTCTATCTGAATCAATTTCACCTAAGACAACATACTTCAACGTAGACTTTGTAACGTTATATCTTTTTACTTTATCTCAGTCTTAGTTTTCGCGAAACTCTTAGACGGCGCGAGGAACACGGGCTCGCCCGGCGGAGCAACGGCACCCGACGGCACGCGGCCCACCCGACGGCATGCGGCCCACCCGACGGCATGCGGCCCACCCGGCGGCACGCGGCCCACCCGACGGCATGCGGCCCACCCGACGGCATGCGGCCCACCCGGCGGCATGCAGCCCGCCCGGCGGCACGCGGCCCACCCGACGGCACGCGGCCCACCCGGCGGCGCGCGGCCCACCCGACGGCACGCGGCCCACCCGGCCCGCGGCCCACCCGGCGGCACGCTCCCGAATAAATAAATACCAAGTCTATAATACTCCGGGACGCGCGTGCACTGCGGCGAGTCCGACCGTCCCGATAATGGAATGTAAGCGTGATATGGTCTCTACGGGGCAGGCGCGGCTCGGTCACGCGTCGGGCGCCAGCGGCGGCGGCTCGGGCGCGGCGCGGCGCGGCACCATGACGCACGGCGGCGGGCCGGCCGCCGCGGCGGGCCGCGCGCCCATGCGCACCCACCAGCGCGTGGCCTTCTGCAGCAGCCCGTCCTTCTTGCCGCCGCCGCGCCGCGCCGCGCCCGCCTCCGCGCCGCCCGCCCACTCGGGCACGTCGCTCACGCACTTGTTCGGTGGAGGCTGGAAGCTGCTTCTCGTCAGCTCGGCTTGCTGCAAAGGTAAATTTCAACATCAGTCGCTTGATCGACACGTAATATCTACGTCAACCGAGGATTCAGCCCTAACGATCATGCAAGGAAGCTTTTATGGTGGATTTACTTTATGGACCACCAGATGGTAAGTGCTGCAGCCTATCTACAAAACCAGAGGCATTGAAGATATGCTGCGATCCCAGAGACAACCATTGAAAGCGGATAACAGCAACGCTAACCAGCGTCGGTAGATACTGGTGTAGGGGTAGTACTTTTGGGCGGAGCTCCTTCACAAACTAAAGGGTTCTACTACTACAGCTTGAAGGTATTTTGCAAACGATGTTACAGTGGAAAGACAGACGGTATAGTGGTTACCTGATAAGGGACTCGTAACTGTAGATGCACGTCCTGTCCGTACTCGCCGTCGGGCAGCTGTATGCTGGGCGGCAGGCCGAGACGTTCGGCCGCGGCGGCGGACCGCGCGCGCGTCTCTTGCTCCACCATCTCTTGAAGCCGCCCCACCATCGCCTGCAACCTTTGCTGCTTCTCCCATTCCCTGTAACATTACAGATATTCTATTATAACTGTTACTTCATAATCAGGCAAAGTAGTAAAAAGGTGCTTAAAAAGAGTGAAACAGCATTTATAATTTTGTTTATAAAAAGCGATGCCGTGGAAGACCCGGGCAAAGATGGCGAGACAACTAGACGCTTAAAGACCAACAGCTATCAGCCGTGTGGAGTGGAATGGGTGGAGGCTTTTGCTCAGTAGTTGGACATGATATTAATATAATTTTTAGTTCCTGTCTGTTATGTTTTTTTGTAAGATTTCGGTAGCTTTTACTTATCTTTTGCTGACACGACAAAAAGTAACTTAATTGTGATGTGTTCAGAAATTTCTATATATCTATTTTATATATAGACGGTAGTAAGTACGGAGTGGTCTTGATATGGTGGCAATAAGAGGTAAAGCAATACAACAGCGGAAGATCGCAGGATTTTATCATGCGATCGGAATGTAAACAGTCATGAGATTTGCGCAGGATTAGACTAT
This sequence comes from Phlogophora meticulosa, assembly GCA_905147745.2. Taxonomy (NCBI): domain Eukaryota; kingdom Metazoa; phylum Arthropoda; class Insecta; order Lepidoptera; family Noctuidae; genus Phlogophora; species Phlogophora meticulosa. Next base: position 10,023,223 of record LR990533.1, on the reverse strand, counting down.
TCTAACTACGAACATGTAGGAGTGCATTTACACAGCCTTCACAAATGGCGATACCTAAACGTGTCCCGTGTGGGCGCCCTGGGCTGAGTGACCCTACAGCCCAGCCACCACCCTGCTGACAGCCTAACTATGGGGTCTCATATGGTTCTTGCCGACTCGAGAGTCGAAGATCGGAAGGTAGAAAGTATACTCACAATGTGGGATGGTGATGTCTGTGATCGTGCCGTAGGCGCGGTCCCCCCGGCGCGCCCAGCCGCTCCATGCCCGCGCACCCCGGCACTTGTACCGAGAGCATCTGCAAATCACAACACACTACTCTCACTTATGTGGTTATCCTCGGGGTTAATATTTTATCACTATAAGAACTACTATCATATGGATCACGCCTTGACGGTCAAGTCGCCAGCTTAATACGGATAGGTCTAAGGATTAGGTCGTGGATTGTATTTCTAGTACAGACTTAACTGAGTTTTTTTGTGCAGACATTTATATAACTATAGCTGGGTTAATAAATATTTCATAAATTGGACCTAAAGACATTATCAGAAAGTTAAACATATCTGCCCAAGCCCCACATTATGACAACTTCAGCCATGACAGTTATGTGTGTTTGGTCACAGCTGGGGCTTAGTTAATGGACTAAGGCATTGTTCACCAAATACCTACTGTATTGACCTATTTACGGGAGCTACATTAATTAGTTAACAAAGCTGATTGTAACTTATTATGTTTCTTAGTTGTTTAATGTTTGTAGCATCTAATTATTGATTTGTTATTCCTTTTTGTCAAGTCAACAAATGTTCTGTTAACCTTTGAACAGTAGAGAGAAAATATGAGATGCTAAGTTTGTATTACATGTTATCCTTAAGCAGAAAACATGACTGTTTATTTATCCCAATTAGCGTTTAGATTTAGAATACAGACTTCAAATAATACCTACGCTAATTATACAAGATTTATATTATCTAAACAGGATATTGTACAACATTAATTGGAGTTAAATTTACCTCAAGTTATAGTGGAATGTTAAACGGAAGAACTTATCAACCAATTTGCAACTAATATGTGCTCATATTATTTAAATTGATTATTCTAAATTTATCTTAAATTGCATTGGAATAAAGTACTTAATTCATAAAATCTAGAATCATGGAAAATTTGGTTTAAGACAAAAAAAATGCATTCAGCAACATGAGCTTTTGTTTACAATCTGAGGTTTTTTCATGCATCATGAGATTTGTTTATGTTTAGCTGTAAGTATTACTTTCTTTTATTGGCACATATGGAATTAAAAAAAAACTTTCTCTACATTAAGTACTTTCCTATTCTTTGAGGAAGAGTAAATATCATTTTTTTTTTGTAAGTTTTATTAGTAGATAGAAAATAGCATTTGGAAATGGTTTATGCTGAATGGAAAACCTTTTGATTTTCCGAAAATTAAAAGACTGGCAGCTTTGTTGTAGATATTCTAACTAACTATTAAATTATGTGGCCTTTAAATGTGCTTCATGAAAACCAATTATGGATTACTCAAATGGGGGAAGATTACAATGTTAATGAGGAAAACCTATTTTAAGATATCTAATCATTTAGTGCTTTAATGGCAGTGAATTAAATTATTTATCTATTTCAGGTTTTTGTGCATGTTTGGTATGTGCCAGCCTCATCATCTCAATCATACACTCTCTTAATCTTATCATATTTTTAACAAATTAGATTTGGTGTGAAAGTTATGCTTTTATTTTGCAAAAATTTGTATGGATCACCTTATTTTTTTTAATCTTTATTTTAGAGGCTTCAGTGCCAATCAGACTGGGTTTATATGCCAGCCTTACAGGATCAGACTTATCAGAGAACAATTGATAGCATGCAGACTGTAGTGGCAGCCAGTATGCTACCCATTGCACACTACTTGCACTCCCTTCTCTTCTTGCATGTAAGAAATGAGAGTATCTGATGGAGAGAAGGATTTCTTCATCACATACATTCTTTCAAAAATAATAGTTACAGAAAATTATCAATACTCATGCTCTCTTCAGACAAAGGCTGGCTACAAAAGATTTCTTGATTGTGTAAGTTAATATTTTGGTAACAGTCTGTTTTTCAAGTTCCCGTACAAATCATTTACCACTGTCACATTTGTAGTATCAAATGGATCATCTTAAAATAATCTATGTCCATTAGAGTTTCTACAACACTGATTGGCAAATCTGTAGCAAGACATACAGTGCTCTTGCACTCCAAGGTATATTTGTGATTATATACTGGTAATGGATATTGATTTTCCATACCTTGTTTCTATAAGAGCACTATGTTTAACTGAAATAATCAATGTTTTATTTTATTATTTTTCTATTTTTACTGTTGATTCTGGATGATTTTGTTTCATATTCTAATTATAATTTTCACAAGATTAGGGTACAACAGTAGTGTTTTAGACTGTGTTATTAATAATTTATCATATCTTTAAAAAAAGTAAACAAGTTCTTAGGTAGGTATGTAATGAAAGGTCAATGCACTGCAACATTCTTTTGTTTGGATGAATAATCAGTTATCAACCAACAAAGGTGTTTTAGTATCACATTGTGTTCCACAAATACAAACTAACATTTTGATAACAACAAACATAAAAAGACATCATTTAAATGATTATACTTATCTAAATCAAAATATTACTTGAAAAGGGCAATGTCCTTAACAAATATTCAGTGATTATGAATATGGTAAGTCTGTGGTTACTAGTATGTTTTGGTAAGGGATAGTCTGAAGATTTACTCATTATTATTATGTTTTATAACACTGCTAAAAAATCTGGTTTCTAATATGGTAGAATAATAAGATGTATGTAGTGACCTCTATAAATTGTGATCATTTAACATTGAAAGTATTTTGTGTTTTTATTGTCAGTAAATACATTTTTTTATGTAGACGTTTAACATTCTCATTCTATATAATTATGTGTTCACAAATAAATCACAAAATGCACATAAGGACATGCTCTCTAATAATATTCCTGCATAAGTAATAACCTAAAAACATGATCTTTTAGAACATGTAAAATAAAGAACAGTCTACACACTGTATGTCACTCACAATTTAACTTCAACCATGCCATTACTGAGTGCTACTTAGTTTCTTTTTAGATTCTCCTATATGATAACACAAGTCTATTGAAATTTCATCAGTATCACCAATATTTTTTATAGATTATCAACATTTTTATCTTTTTGTTTCCACTTTCCTTATCAAGATAGGCAATATAAGTAAACATATGTATAGAAGAGTGGTTTTAATACAATCCACAACATAATACAACCTAAAAATGTAACCAAAGTGTTACATACAGAAGCTAGGTTTTATTCAAGACAGTCACAACGGCAAGCTATCCAAAGAAAATGCAATTGAATGGGTACAGTGGTTAGATAAATGGTTTAGTATTTATTATTGTAGATTAGGAATACTATTAGTCTAGCCACTATTGTCTTCATAAAATTCAATTCCTTGTACAAAATACCTAACCTATTTGTTGTGATAAGATTATAATCAGTTATTTTCTACTTTACACTCAATATTGACACATTTTTTCTGAATGCTTTACTATCTACTTTTATCTAGTTTATGAATGAAAGACATTAAGATTATCATAATTTTAGCAATCTTTGAGTATACCCACTGTTTTTGATGAGCATATTTTCAAGTTGTGCACATATTATTGAGTTGGCATGTCACGACTGTGATACAGCAAGAGGTGATTACGGAACTGTCTGTCATGAAAATTTATTTAAATTCACACAAACAACGTCTGGGTGTGACGTCGCTATCGGCGCGCCTCTTATCACTTGGCACGCTCCCGCCGTCTCGCGGCCATCCGAGTCGCCTCGGGCCTCACTCGACTCCAGTACAAACATTCTTGTATTCTGTCCATATTCCACATAATATTTACTAGCTAACGCTTGAAAACTTCGCACTGCTATTAATCAAGTCTAAAATAATGGCAACGTATGTCTATTTACAATTATTAACGTTGTACTAGATTATTCAATATTCTTGCAGCTAAAATAAATTACGACTGTATCAACACTACTTACTATTTGAAACAGTGTCGTCCACAATTTTTGTAGGTTTTCCACCTATGGATGACAGTTAGTGATGTGCTTAAATCCAAATTCGGTGGCACACTACTCGAGTCACAAATAAGTGAATCGATCACGAACATAAATGTTCTGTTTGATAATTACACTACACAGTCACTGACATTTGCATTTGTTTTGTTGAAGCTGTAAATATTTTAAACAAAACAATCACAGGGCACTATAGAGAGATTAGCGCGTTTACAATAATTAACTATCATTCACTAATAAATAAAAATATGTTATTTAAGGCATTAACACTATAAAAATAAAATTATTTATTAATTAAGAACAACGTATAAATTCCACTATCGCGTGTTTTGTGATGGAGTTTCTTAACTCCTTTTTTCATATTGGCAGAAAGACGCCTGCCATCGAGCGAGTCTTGTTGTTTAATGACGCGGACGGACGCGGCGCGGTGTTCGCAGTCGCGTAGCGGGGAGGACGGGCGGGCGGGCGGTGCACCGGCTGCCCCGATGTCGCCGCACACTAAAGTGTTCGTAGTGTGTAACATTGCTCACTCACACATACAAATATTCTGTCTAGTTCACTATGTGTGCTCAATCGGTACTTCGGTGGGTGCGATGATACGATGAGTGTGTTTGTAGATTATAGTGAGCGTACCGTGTGTGTGCATATGAGCTGGCACACATGTAAGAGAAGCTCGATTGCTGCCACCGTCGTAGTTGTTCTATATGCGCACCTATAACTGTAATAGTGAGCGATGACGCGTTTGTCGGCTCGCGAGACGAGACGGTTGGCATTTCTCAATGATCGAGTTGTAGTCATAGAATGTACGTAACCAATAATCATAGGTGCACGATTTTTTTTACTATAATTAAAATGTAGTTTATGCACATAGTTTAAGCATGTTTAATAATGAATGGAGTACAATACAATAAAGATATCTAATGCTAAAAATAATCTTAGCTTAATTTATCTCCTGTATTTAAATTTTCTTTTTAGGGTTCCGTAATTAAATAGTAAAATGGATATCTTTTAATATTTTTTCGACATGTCGGTCTGTCCGTCCGTCAGTATGTGTCTCAGCCATTATCTTAGGAGACCTTATGGGCACAATATTCATAAAGTTTAGAAGTAAGATGAATTCTATTTAGCGCTTAGAAATTCCACCCCTCCGATCCAGCCTGATCATGTCGTTATACAGACTGAATGTGTTTTCAAGTCAGTGTGGGTAGATTCTTAATAGGTTCTTGAGAAAAATGCATATCTACCTATTGGCTAAAAAAAAAAAAAACGATTGATAGCAAAATTATAAAATAAAAAAAATAAGTAAATAGTAGGTACCTATTTATAATATTATAATTGAAATAAAACGACGACTTTACGAGCTCATCATACTTTTCACTGTTTTTTTTCTATGACCGTCTATAGTTAAGAACTTACCCCTATTATGGCTAGAGCAAAAAATCTGCCTTCATATCACAAAGACACAACAACAGACAGAAGAATGTTTTAAGCATTCTGTACATCAAACGTAAATTTACACAAAATAATTGCTGGGGATAAATCACTGTTTACGGTAGCGCACAATGTAACATTGTATGGTTGATTGGGTGCATTTAACAGTACAGGGGTACTTAAAGTTAAGTTGTAGCATTTAAAACTGGTTTTCATTAAAATGTCAAAATAGTTACATCTTTCACCTTCAGTATCAAAATCGAATAATGTCTCTCTATTAGATAATTAAAAAGGCACTTTTCAACCAGAAAGCTTTCTAGTGTGTTCAAATACGGAAAGAACAACTGACTCATGGGCGTCGCTAAGTGTCTCTATACAGTCAGAATAGACAGAGACTGGCCATCCAGGAAAACGAGCCAATAAGGGAAGAAAATTGAGCCACCTATACTTTATTAAATTGTTTGTCATACTTATCGGAAGCGATCTGCAGTGGCCTATGGGAATGTCTAAATCGATTGCGTACTCAAGTATGGCGCTGCAAACACAATTTGACGAAGTGGGGTTATACTGACACATGCGAGAGCAGTGCTTTTAATCCGACGATGTCCCACTTGCTGGCGCATCTCAAGATCCCGTTCGCTTGGATCTTTGTAAACTTAAAAATACTGCTGATGCCACAATCAATGTGACCACCTACTGGGCTCAAATACTTAACTCAATTACAAAGTAGGTAATACAAAATAATTCAAATACCGTCGCCTCGAAAAGAAGAAGAAGAAAGTGATACATGTCCTAGTCGTCTAGTAGTGGTACCAGTGTGCACGTGTAGTAGTAAATATTGTGACCGCGGCGTGGGCCATACCCATGTGTAAGATAGTGATGACAACGACTCACGGGGTTGGCGGCGGCGGCTGCGGCGGCAGCGTGTCGGCGGCGCAGGTGCGGGCGGGCCAGCGCGCCCGCAGCCGCACACACCAGCACAGCGGCGCCAACGCATGCGCCCGCCCACCACCACTCTGAAAAAATACACGTTACAAATTATGCAAAGTATTTTCATCAATTATCTCATTTAAACATCAATAAAATCGATTTGATGAATTTGGAAATCATTACTTAACTGTCTGTAAAATGCCAGTGATCTAGATTATTATCGAAAAGTTAAACTCTGAATTTCAGTATCTCTAGATCGGACTATCACGCACATAATAAACGGGAAGATTTATAAAAAATGATAAGAACCTGCTGTCTTGTATGGATCAGAAAGTTGGCCCACAAAAGGGATGAATGAAAGGAGGTTGCATGCAGCTGAGATGAGAATGCCAAGGGGTACCTATGTGTTGAGTGTTACGCGAATGGATATAATAAGAAATGAGTATTTTAGAGGAAGTCTGGCGCCTGTGATCGAGAAGTTTTGAGGAAATCGGTTGTCATGGTATGTACAAGGAATGAAGATCATGTTGTGAGGAAATTTTTGAGTATGAATGTGGAGGGTTACACGAGTAGAAGGAGACTAAAGAAACGATGGATGGATTGTGTGAAAGATGATATGGCTAAGAAGAAGGTGACTTTTGAGATGCCCGCCAATAGGAATATATGGAAGAAGAGCACATGCTGTGCCGATACCAAATAAATTGGGATAAGGGTAGAAGGATGAGGAACGAAAATTAATAATCGATATCATCAATACAACTGTCCAAGTTCTAATTACCCGATGCATAACAAGCGTAACGTCAAAGGCTTGGTAAACAGAGTAGTGCTCACTTTTAATTAAGAAATTTACTTCCCTAGGATCTGATTATGATAACTAAAGACGATACCAAGATATGCCATGATGAGCTCTTTTGAAATTAGGTCTCGCGCTGATACGATGTCTGGGATTTATTTCTACTCATACGTCCGGGAACTGGATGAAAGGTTTTGTTAGGTTCATTCAGTGATTTGAAATTATAAAAGTCATATCGGTTCATTAAATATCTGCCAACCACCGCCATTGGTTACCCAGGTGATGGATAAGTGGGTACGCCAGACTGACAGCAGGTTAACAAAGGCTGACCGACAAACCGCTTGTTTTAAGAAACCATCGACGACCTAGTATGGGAATGGGAAGTAAATTCGCTGAATGCAACTAAAGGTTTTACGTCAAGAGTGGGAGCAGTGTGTTAACAAGACAGCTCCTTACTAACTTATCCTACCAATTTCGTTCATTAGGTTATTAACATTCTGTTTGTAGTTTAAATGGTTAGGAACCTGATAGAAAACCAAGATCCTATGGGGCCTTAAGGCAACGTCAAAGGTGGAAAGTACCTACGACGCTACTGTCCCGTGTACAAGGATATTTGGGCCACAAAAGTGATATATAGAAAGACTGATGAAAATGTACCTCTAAGAATGTTGGTGTTAAGTAATGCGTCCGTAAATAGATAGAAGAAGATAAGAAATTAAGTAGGAGAATAAACCAGAACGCCATGACGACGCCTCATCGTCAGCGTGACTGAGAAGTGTGCATAAATCGTTTCGTTTGACCCTGTTGTATGGGCAATATGAGCTTGTAACTCAGATTCGAACACCTACCTAAAAAAAGGGCTATTAAAAATATTCTGGATGGAAGATTAGTGAAAAAATGATTGGGTCCAGAAGAAAGAACTCTTTGACCGTAAGCAGCACAGACACGAAATTTTGTATGAGCATTGCCTAATTATAATAGCACGTTTTCATAATAAAAGCTTGGTTTGAAAAATCATTTTTCAAATTTAAACTTATAATGCCCGGGGTAGGCAGAAACTAAGCATTTTGAGTGCAATGACAATCTTTGCACACTCGCGTCCAAATGTGTAGGTACTTATGTAATTTTTAAAGTTATTGCTTAGTTGTTAAAATTTTGTCTTTCTTATAGGTACGGAAAGTAATCGAACATCGGTATCTATCCCCTCTTTTTGGGCTAGGTATGTACACCTAATTTAAACAACCAGTACTGTAGTACAGTTGCCTGGTGTGGAATATAGTATGGGATGCCAGCACTGAATAGCTGCAGTACAGTGCTACTCAGTGCTGAAGAATTCCTAGTTGTGGATGCTGTATGTTGTAAGCACCATATCTTAGCCGAATGCGATGTTTGCCCTTCAACACGCTATTATATTCTTACTTAGTAGACATGCTTACTTTATGTAAAACAAAATAGAACTGTAGTTCTGTAGTCTTAAAAGTGCGAATAAATTACTAATACTTATGTAAATACAATTTTAATGAGGTGAATTGATTCGGAAATCATTTCGTTTGTAGGTAAGTATAAATACGCTGATATTGCAAATGCGATTAAAAAGTAAATACCTTAACATTAATTCTTAGATTAGATGTACTTATACTTAAATAGTTATCTATAAACAAAGAAATTATAAGTATGTATTTGATTTGAATCTGTATGAGATTGGCATTACCTATTTACAACGCTAAAACCAACATTGAGTCTATAGGTGGTGCATTATTTACTCGTTCCTAGTAGATAGTAGGTACAGCTACTACTGTAATTTATTAAATCAAATCTCATCTAATATTATTGCCATTCCATCAGACTATGGGAGTGAGTTAAGATGAAGTTGACGACTAACGGCTAGTCTCCGCCGTTATCGAAATTCGTTAGAAAAAAAAATAAAAATTTATAAGCAGCCTGCCCAATTCCAGATTAAAGCAAAATCTTCGTATCTACCTATAGCTTCAAAAACATTTGAATTGACGGACAAATTCATCAACTCAAACCTTGTATTTGAAAGAAAATGTTCACATATATCTACGTCACAGTCGATGCTGCATTGCAAATCCGTGTTTGTAATCGCAAAATTAATATATTATGTGATATAGGTACCTACCTAAGTAAGTGCAAATAATCAATTTTCGGATTTATTCCTTTACAAGTACTGTGATATCAAGTGCTTCTTCCCAAATTTCATGCACCTATATCAACGGGAAGTACCGTGGGTTTTCAACAGTGAGATAATAATCAAAATATGTGACATAATTAACCGTATCTTTGGATTACATTGACTTGAACTTGAATCTTTCAGCCCGTATTAAAAAACTAAAGGTCTAAGTTTTTTGGTATTAATTTCAACTTGATAAAGGGACTGAGAAAAAGGGTGTTGACAAACGCACAACAAAGTGGTCGCATAAGGGATCCGGTTTTGTCCTTTTCATTTTCGGAACCCTAAAAATGACGGAGACGCGAACATCAATTAAAATAAAACGAACCAGCACAGGTTCGATATATCATGTACGATCTTACTTTGGAATACGGACGCGAGATATACACCATGATTACCACCATATAATTGTGAACACAACGTCGATTGAGTTGGTGCGGGCTCAAAACAAGGCGAATGCAACAAGACACTATACTAAACCTCTATTCAGAATTTTAAAATGTGTTAATTAGTCTAAAAACTTTTTGAACACAAGTTACACAAGTTAAGCAGACTGGGAAAAGGTTATGAATTGAACCGTTCTTCGAATAAGGAAAGATTATGAAGGGATGTGAGAATTGAGCATGTTTTGCACGATGAAGTTATAAGTAATTTATGTTAGAGATGATAGCAGTGACGACATTTCAATAAAGAATTAATATCGAAGTACTTATTTATTTGAAAGCATCTACTCTAACGACTTATACCTACACCACAACAGAGAGCATAATATAACGACCATTAGTAGGCTATGGTAAATTTGCCAATTTTAGCTCAGATACAAAGCACTTACAACTTAGTGTTCTTAAAGAAATACTACAACATTTTTAAATACCCAGTTTAGGTTATTAAAAAGTAGCCGATATCGCCTGTATTAAATTTCATCAAAATCAGTTGAGTAGTTTAAAGTATAACAGGCAGACAGAGTGACTTTCACAATTACAATATTAGTGTGTATTATGGATAACACTGATTCAAAAATTATTTGTACATATTATTGGTACATAGGTATATTGGTATATTTTTATTTTAGATAAACCAAATCTCTCATTACTCCGTGAGCGCAATATGCTTATAAAGGGGAACAAAGATTTCTCTTCTCGTGTTAACTAATAATAGATTCCAGATTGCCCCTAGACAATTCACCCTCGAGGAGATACTCGGAGACGTATGTCGGCGAATCCTATAAGTACTATTAATGCATACTGTCATGGCGTTTACTATAAATAAATAAATAATGCTGGACAATCCACACAGCATCATCTACCCCCAAGCTAAGCAGAGCCTGTGTTATGGGTACGAGATGACTGATATACTTAATACAATACATTACATAGATAGATATTTTTTATTATACATAGCCAACACCCAGAACCCCGGAATAAATCTTTGAAGATCGTACAAACATTTTCGCAACCTTCTGTGTCGCAGGCGTATATGTTATGCTTATGTTTTATTTTAAGAAAAGTAAAAGTAAAAGTACCTAATATTCATTAAACATGGCCATCAGTGTAGTCGGGAGATATCATTATACATTGGGCTAAGGAGTTAATAGAAATACATTTGATAACCATATTCTCGATGCCCCCCTGGCCTAGGCCAAAAAACTCAGGAAAACTAGAAATCCAATGGCTGCGTCAGTACAGACACCGAACTACTTGCAAAGTGCCAAGCTACGAGTATGCGAGTATACAAAAAGTGATCATGTTTAATTATGATAAATGCTCAGCAAGATTATAGTGTTATTTTATGGATAGATAGTGAATAATTAAGGAAGACTTATCAAACCTGTCTAAGAGACAGGTTTGATATAACTAGCTGGCAAAATTTTCAACGACATCATAGATAAGTAGTATTGTTAAAAGGTTTAAATAAAATTTGTAATTGGTTAAGCGTTACCCAGAAATTCAGTGGGTAAAAAATATTTGTTTAGGTAAGCCTATTGCTTCCTCAAATATAGTTCAGATGTACGCATACAGACCTATATTTAACAATTTTATTTTTATACTCGTAGTCCCTCTTATATGATTCTGACAGTTTGATAGCACACTACCGTTCCACTTATACGTAAGTTGCCCACACGAAGATATAACAGAATCTTCACTGTAAGAGAGGCTGGAAGCACGTCCTCAGCGATCATCATCACATACCAGTTGATGACCATGGCGTAAAATTAGGTTTACTATATTGTAAATGCGTACAATGCGATTTATGAGCGTTTACATTCTTTAGTAATGACCTAGAACGAGACGGCGCCCTGAATAATTGACATAGTTAAAAAGAAAAAGATGCATCATTGTAAACATCAGCCGCATAAGTTGTAGGGAATTGGCTCAAGCACTGCTGGGAGGTATTTAAGAGAATTTTAAGACTTCACTCTGGACACTATCCATCAGCGAAGTTTGCATTCCTTATGAAAAAACTGATACACCAAATTGAAGAGAATGTAATCAGATCGAGGACGTGCAGCATTTGCTGATGGATTGTGTCCGCAACAGGCGTGAGAGGGAGTCACTTTTGAGAGAATTAGACTTAAATAGGCTTAACATAGGATTAATACAATCAATTTTATCCCAACCAATTTCAGAAGGTGCCAAAAAGTTATCTCATTTAGTAACAGTCCTTTATCGGTGACTTCTACCTTGATCCAAGTGTTTTATATAACTGTTTAACTGATTAGTATAGTTTATGTGTTAACTATAAGGCTTAGTGTAATAATGGAAAAAGGCACGATGGGGTTGACATATCTGGTTAGATAAAAACCCCAAATCAAATAAAGTAAAAAAAAAGAGAAAATAAGAAGGTATTTAATAGGATTATGTACTATTAAGACTGTTTGCGTAACAACCTGCCACACACTTCAACGCGGAAATAAAGTCGAACGTTAAACTTGAATGGAATGACACGTGGCCCGTCGCGGTCCAAGTGGGGGTCGTAGGGGTCATGACACCCCAACCACCTAAATATAGTATTTCTTTTTAAACATTTTAATATGCTACATATGCCAATATAAATAAAATGGTTTCATTTGAGTTGTGAGGAACCGAATTATTCTTGATTAACCACTCTTATCAGGTTTACTAAAAAGTGCATCATTTGTACTACTTTATTTGTCACCCTAAAGAATCAAAATGAAAACGACCCAAAAAATACAACAGCAAAAGCTAATGTCACATGAATTATATTAAATAGAGGCAGGGCAATATAGCTTGTAACTTTGCTTCGATGCTTAATTTGTTCGTAGCTTGTTACGTAGCACGAGCGTAGACGTGTCGTAGCAACGTAGATCAAAATATCGTGAGTGTAAACTGCACCTACGTAGCTATGCTCCAAGACTCGGAAACGTAGTCAAACAAACATGTATTATCCGTTTTATGTGAATAACGATGCTTTATTTTCGTAATCAATGTCAAAACATTAGTTATAAATTCTTAGGTTAATGCAATTTCGCATTAAGTGCCATTCTATTTTTGCTGGAGAGTTTGTTTGCGTGGTTGGGCTAAATTTAGCAAGCTTAATCAGAATATCTCTCTTGACGGCCGACCGGAGTAAAACCGAGCGCACGTTTTCATAACTTAATTGTACGGTATGTACAAATATACATTGTGTGAGCAATATTATATTTTGGTATTTGCAGAACGGCGGTGTAGCACGTAGAACGATGCCTGTTTACATTATGAATGCTTCATGCAAGCTCCAAAAAGTTAATAGTTATGTAATAAAATATTAACGGTTTACTATTAATAAGTAGAGTGCAGTCGATCGATACTTAGCTGTGATTACAATTAGATCGTTTTCTGGTTCTGTGAGAAATTTCAAGGACGAAATATTTCAGCGTGTATTTGGAGAAGACGTAATGTTTATGCTGAATGTAATGTAATAGTATCAATGACATGAGGGATGCGTCACTCGCGTCACGTCTAGCGATCAGTATCAGTGTCTGCGAGCCCGATCTCGTACAGCAGGAGTTAGCGCGGCCGCGGGTTACCGTCGGCGGTAGAGGCCAAAACAAACGGCATGTGGTCGCGCGTACTCGACAAAAATTCGACATCGTTCGCCCAAGAATGCACAGTGCGGTTATTTATAGGAATAGGAGGAGCGCGGGGGCGGCGGCGACGTCTGGTGTCGGTCTGCCGGGGCCTGCCGCCGATCACCGAAATAGCTTCTCCAGCTGGCGGTACCTGGCCACGTGGCATGAACTCACTCGTTGAGTGCTGGCTTACCTGCCTGAGCCTTGTCAGCGACCACTCCACAGCATGTCTGAGCTAGTGTCGTATACGCACCGCTCCGCTGGCCAGTAGGCCGACATTTCTAATACAAAATCTTAACGAGGTTGAATTGAAACATAAACGCAAAGGGCCCACGCTGACGATTGACTAGATTGTATTGTGGTGTCAATTGAGTAATAGTAATTTGTAGACAATCCGACGGTATTGCAGAATCAATCATAAGCGTGGTCAACTGGTCGTATTGAACTTGTTCTACCAGAACTCGCTCGTTGACACAGAGGTGTGGTAGATAGGCGCCATAGTTTCAGTAGACTAAATAAAAATAATTTATTTGTTAGTATATTGACACAAATTGAGCGAGGTGATAGCAGTCTAGTCTTAGGTTTGATAGAAATCGGAAAGATATGAGAATAAAGGTGTTAAAACATCAACCCGGTTGTAGCCACCTGCGTAATCGCGATACAATCCGTGAAACTAGTTTAAATTCAATGCAAGTGTAGCATTCAAATATCATAAATCATTATGTAGGTACATAAATACATTTCTTATCAGTACCAGACGGTGACTGAAAACATGGCGGAGAAACGAAAACACATTTTTAAAAGTTTGACGCGTTTAGTGCCCTGACGGCTGGGAGTACGGAGAGTGCCAATTATCCGGTTGGACATCAACTATCTGTGCGTCGCAGACGACTTGTGCTCTGTGCCTACTGTGTATACCGACGTTCAATTTTATACCTGTCTAGCTGTATAGCTAGTAGTAGGTATGAATATATATGTCATCATCATTCCCTTGCCCTTATCCCAATTTCATTTGGGGTCGGCGCAGCATGTCTTCTTCTTCCATACATCTCTATTTCCCGTCATCTCAGAAGTCACCTCCTTCTTAGCCATATCAACTTTCACACAATCCATCCATCTTTTCCTGGGTCTCCCTCTAGTCTTGTAACCCTCTACATTCATACTCAAAACTTTCCTCACAACATGATCCTCATTCCTTCGCATCACGTGTCCATACCACGATAGCCGATTTCCACACAACTTCTCTGTCACAGGCGCCACTTTCAGACTTCCTCTTATATACTCATTTCTTATTCTATCCATTCGCGTAACACCACACATCCCCCTTAGCATTCTCATCTCAGCTGCATGCAACTGACTTTCATTCATTCCTTTTGTGGCCCAACACTCTGATCCATACAAGAATATATATGTATAAACCAATATATACTAATAGTAGTTGATAATTAGGAGTGCAGAGCAGTAATCACGTCAGACCCACGCAAAGCGCGACCCTTTGTCTATTTGAGAGAATCCAAATAGTCATGTAAAATAATGATCATACAGTTGAGATAATGTATCTAATATCGGTCGTAATTTACGAGGAGTTTTAAATTACTTATCAGTATGTACGATAGCGCTGAATTGAATCAAACCGTTGAAATATGTATGAATCAGCACGCTTGCGGATTCGCACGTGTAGAACTAATGGTATAATACCGAAGAAATCTCCAAGTATTCATAAAGACGTATTAGAATTCTAAATCCCTCGTGGCTTTCGGGATTAGTCAGAAACAAGAGAATACAGACAAACATTTGCTTACGGGAGCAATCTTTTATAAGTATTTATCTGTCTCTTCCATTTATCGAGGACATCTACCTTTAACATAAGATTGTTTTATACAAAAATATAGTAGTTTATCACACATTGTATGTGGCGGTCAGGTTACCTTTATTTTACAGTATTAATACTATAAAATAAAGGTAAGCAGGTCGCCTGAGTCGACTCTTCCTCTTTACTTAAAGATTTAATTCAGTAATCCGTACTTTAAGACATAGCTGCGTGATTTCGTGGTAATCTTTCGACACTAGTACAAGTACGGTAGGCCGCTCGTCAGTGGTAATAAAACCAGTGTAAGCTGTATTGACATTATTTTTAAGGTCTGTACTACGCGGGGCCACCTTAAGTTCAATGTGTCACCACAGACATGCGGCCTACTGTACGTTACTATTTGTCTTTGTGTTGCTTTACAAAAACTATGGGACGCTCCATTGACTGTACCTAGAAGATAACCAGCTGATGTACGGCCACGTTGTTATTGTCACTATCACGCATTCGGCTTAGTCATATTTATCTTGCTTTATCTTAAATAATTAACAAACTCAAATCTTTAAATATAGAACAATGCTGACCTACATAAGCTCTAACATTTTATAATAATTATGTCGCAGTTTCAAAACGATAAGTGAACTATTTTGCGCAGTATCCACGCTGGAAGAGAGAAATTTTCAATCAAAACCATAAAATGCAAAGTATGTAGGTGCGTAACTATGTTCTCGTAGTGCCCCAGAAAAAGATCGTAAAGAGCGCGCCGAATAAGTACAAATATGTGCAAAATTCTAAGCCGTATTTGATAAGGGGTGGTCTGGGGTGTGGGGGGAGGCTGGCGGGCCGTCTAGACGCGGCGTAATTAGGAAGGTGAGCGTAGGCAGACGCGGACGAGCCCGGCCCGCTCCGAACCTTGTGTCACCTCTAATTAATATAACAGGTACATTACGCATTCTGGGTGCACACAACACTGATTTTAACATTCAACCAGCCATACGAACTTAACGATCCTGGGAGATTTCTATTGACCGTCATTTCAAACTTTTTAAAATCTTTTAATTTTTACTAAACTTAATGTTGGATCAATGAGTACACGGTTCAGTATAGACGTATAGGCTATAGTGTACCAATATAAACGGATGATAAAGTTCAAGTAGTAACCTGTGGTAATGGAGTATCGCCTGAATTCTAGAGCATCGTAGCAGCACGAAGGAAATTTTATTTGTCTGTACTTGTTATATCGGTCTGTGTCCCCGAAACGGTTCAATGACGTGTCTCGCGGATTTCGACTTGTTTATCTCACTATTTCTCTGGCCTATCTACTTGTACCTATTCCTGAGTGAATAAACTTTATGTAATAAATCTTCTTGACGTTGCGTTTATGAGAATGTAGTACTGGATGCATTGAAGGGGGCGCGCTTATTAGTATTGTGAAGTCGTAATATCATGTTGAAAGAGGTACGACAAAATGCTCATTGTAATGCCAATCTATTTATTTTTGTTCGTAATCTAAAAATGTGTCTTAAAATTGACAAAAGAATAATTTTGTAGATCTATGGTTGATTATTAGATTAAAAAAATAGATTTATCTCTGTCTTTTTGTTATTTCCGTGTATACAACGTACGTTATCTGTTCATGAATGTTGTGCTATGTCTCGGGACGGGTGACGTGTGGCTAATTAAAAGATTATAAATACGCAAAAGAGAGATCCTACTCCATATGTGCCTGTGTGTCCTTTTGATACGTATTCGAGGCTATCAGCTGACGATAAACTGTGAAGAGCTACCTATTGCACCTATTAAGGTAGAAAAAGACAAAGGGCAACCATATACTGTGTGTAATGTGGCGGACGCGGGTGCTCAAGAGGTGTGATTGATGGTGTTTAAATTTTACCAACCGACTTTACTGGACGATTCATCAATGGTAAAAAGTTTAGAAGATTTTAATTCCCATACACTTTCGAACCAAAGTTATGACTTTATTTTCAGGTTTCATCATCTACACGAGGTTCAAGCTGCGTTATTGAAAATGGCTAAGGATGGTAACACCGAATCGAGTTACGTATTGAGTTGTTACAAGTAGCTTTATCATAACTTTACTTTGTGTTTATTGTTAGGGGGTTGGGCTTTAGCTAAATAATGATCGGTTGGGTTAGGTCAGCTCTAGGAATCTACCTTTATTGTTTCACCAACTTTGTTACGAAACAGAAACCACGTAGTAACCAACAAAATCCCGTAGCAACACGCTGAAAAGTACGCCCTACTTTGTGTAGCTACAGCACATAATGTTGTTGTTACACTGCCTACATAGATGACACACGCGCGTGTCATTGTCATTCGGGACGCTGCGAATGACACTATGTTGAAGGTCATTACAACAGAGGATGTTCGGAGTAATGGTCGTGTTCCTCTGCGGAGCGAGCGACGGCCGCGGTGAGATGCTGCTAATGCGAGTTGTTAGTCAACGTCGGCGTGGACTGGTGCCGCCGCTCGCCGGTCGTCGGTCGCCGGTTGCTAGCTATAAATAAATAACATAAGCAGAGCGCCGCGTCATCGCCGTCACTTCGCGCGAAATACGGTCTCGCAAACAATTGCTATTGTCTATGTGAATGCAACGCCACGCCGATGTTATTCAGAGACGTAAATGCATTTAGGATGAATGGCGTGTGTCGTAACGTTTTGTTACGTTGTTCATACGTCTGTGTTGTCTGTCTGCCTTTGACGAAATAAATGCGACTTTATGAGTTCTCATTTGTTGTGTCTATAGGCAGCTTACAAACTTGCAGTAGGTAAACGTGTCAACGAAATGTAATTAATTGTGTTTAAATGTTGCTGTTCAACACTTAACGTTGTTGTCTCTGTGACGCGCAACAATCGGACGTAGGTGCACGGTAACAATTTAGCTCGCAAACAGAAATGACCATCTGGAAGACAGTACTTATATTTACAGGCAAGTAATATATAGGTGTATAGTCGGGTACAAGTCGGGAGCCGCGACTGGTGGCGGTAAATAGCCAGTTATTTCTATCGATCCCGCGGCCCTCCGACTAAATCCTTAGAGTACGACATCATTGTTCTGAGGAGTGACTTCTTACTACAAGCCGATCTGGTGATCTATAAGTACTAATTGCACGTAATATATAAACATGCATCTGTTAGTTGGTAATTGACTGGCTCATCATCGCTGAGCCAAAACCACTAAAGTTATAAACACCAAATTTACACAGTATAGGATTTGTATAGAGAAGACAAGAGATAAAGGGTTTTTCACACCACCTGCTCATGTCATGCAACCGTTACGTAAAATAAATCACTGTAGGGCCGGGTGTGACGGGAGCGCACCCGGGTAGTCATTTTGTACTGTATTTGATTACTACCCGACGGCCGTTAATGTGATTTGAATTTGGAACCCCAAATACAAAATCGCAATCGACGCCCCCAAGCAATGACTCGGTATTCGTAAACCCTAAATTTTAGAAGAGAAATCATTTTCTTATATCGTTGAATGACATTCATGCATCAAATGAAAGTTTTGTTAACTGTTGTTGTGTTACTTAAATGCAGTATTCTAATATTAATACCTGAAAATTTGAGAGTGTATGAATATAATGAAACTACGGTAAATGCATTATAATGTAATTTTATCTTCATAAGTATTAGAGAAAATGTGAAAATGACCATAGACACCGAATTTGTCAAACAGCAAAAAGTATATTACCCCCTTATTGGATGCGGGTGTCGGTATGCATGTACAAAGGTGTAGCTCGATGTGCTGGCGTCTGTACCTACTATTTCTGTTTAATGTCTCACAGAAGGTGTGAAAAGCAAAGTATTCTCCTCGAGGATAAAGGTTTCTTTGCCTTGGGCTAGCTTCAATCCCTCTCTCAGGATTCTTGTCCAAATATTCCACTCGGGAGTTGTCTCTAGAATTCTAGATAGGATTCTAGAGATTGGGTGCCATTTTAAATATCAAGAATAGGTGCTTGATATTTTAAATGGCGCCCATTACATAAGACACTGCTTTATCCCCTTGATGCATAATATACTATTATTTTGTTGTACACTTTTGTGGGGAAAAGCAGGAATTTCGTTTATTTAAATAAAAACATTTGTTCGTTTCGGTTTACAAAATACATGGTCTGCACGGATTACAAGATTTGCAAATATTTGCTGTGATTATGTAGATACATAATCATGGAACATATTATTGGTTCCGCTGTGTATCTATTAAATTATTTACTGGAAAAATGTATATTCTTACAAGATTTACCAACGAAATTTTCTAATAGAAAATTTCGTTTAGATTTTCTAATTTCTTTTCTTGTGATTTTCGTTTATTTGAAAATTTCAGAGAATGTTTTGTTTGTTCACTTTGTGCTATACCTATAACCCATCAGCTCAAAGGTTCCCGTCATATTTATAACATACATATATGATTGTTCATAGTAACAATATTCACAGTTACTTTATTCATTCATGTGTATGTTACAGATTTGCTTTGCCAAACTATAATCTCAAACTTGAGAAGATAACATATAGGTCATGGTCCCAGAAATAGGGTTAAGTTCTTCATAACGAACATGTTAAGAGGTGATAAGTACATTTTGTATGTTACTCACATAAAAGACAGGTACATACCTGCCTATTATGGGAGGATAGACAACGTCAGCAGATGTTCAGTATGTACTTATAAATAATAATTTCGAGCATCCAAAATATCCAGAACCACAATTAAATAGAACTCAGGTGGATATCAATTTAACTCGTAGTGTTGTTTGTTGCTACCTTCATACGTACATGTAGGCATATACTTTTACAAAATCAATTTGAGGTCGAGTATGCAATATCGATTTTGTACCGTGAGGTGCGGGACATGGGCGGCGACGCAGCGCGGTGGCGGCGTAGCGCGGGTGGCGCGTAGCGGCCGCGTAGGGATGCAGCAAGAATGCGACACGGCCGGCCGGTACGCGCGCGCCGTTCTGGGACGATGCCCGCGAAACTTACTAGTATAACTGGAAACTGGAAAGCCGCATAGTTTGGCACAACACTACTAATTGAAGAACTTGTATTTGACTTCATTGGCTTGCCAGTTCTACAGAAAAGGCTCACGGACCATTATTGAACTTATAGGAAATCTTATATTAGGCGTGTGAGTCATGATGTTTCTATTTTAGATGCGATAATATGATGAAGAGGTCGCTGGCTCTGATCGCTCCATCGCGCGGCCGAGAAACGCAGCACTGGCAGTGAGGTAGTACTCGTCCTATGAGTATGCGTGCACGTGAGTGGTGGTAGTGCGTGTGGGCGCGGCACTCGGTAGCACTTTCTCCGTGCATCAGGGCCGGTGAGCTGGACACTGTCGTGCATATTTCCCCGTCATTTTTGCGCGCGCATGAGGCCGCAAGCGCGGTCTCGATTGTTTTCGTCGTGTTTCGCGGGTTATTTCGGGCGTGTGCGCCGTGGCAGTGCAAGCCACTCGCGCACGTCGGACTGTCCACAACGCTACCACTACAACACTTGATATTTGATCGTCGATGTAGTATATTTTGATAGAGCTGTAAATCAACAAGCATAGGCATTCGGGTCGAAAATGTTTAGGGCCATTCTTATAGCGCTCATTTTGTTCATTTTGTTTTGTCCTATGCAAGTTTTAGATTACAGGTGATACAAAATGAAGACGTTTACTTTTTATTGGTTATTACTATAACCGCGTAATTGACCCATTAGTTTAAATAACTGATGAGTATTCATTGTTTTAATAGGGCAAAGAGAGGGGGCGTGGTTTAGATAACATTATCTAGTTTATCATGGCATCGCGAATGTAGGCCCACTATTATTGTTCGATTTTTCCAGGAAAATATACAGATTTTGAATTCCATTTAATTTTGTATTCATTGTATTGCTTAATCAATGTTATCATAAATTAGAGCCAATAAAGTTCCTCTTTGGAGTTGTAAGTAGATAACTGCCAAACCTCATAGACTATTTTAAAACAATCATCTGATTATGTGTGACTGCCTCAGCAGCTTCACCATGACTGATCTGTATGCACCCTTTTTAACGATCTTTTGTCGAGTAAAAAGGGGTCACAATCGAGATATTGTATCACCCTTTAGGTTGTATTAAGTAACAGGTCCCTCCATACGTACAATGTTTCATCACTTGAATCAAGGATTACCAGACTACACGTTATGTAACTGCTAACCGGATTCAACACATTTTGGAGCAGAATTTATTATAATATGAACATGTCTTAAGTCTGAGTGCGAAACGTTGAGCTCAGGGGTAGCGGCGGTCGTAGGTCGTCGGCAGAGGCCGGGCTCGGGCGTCGGCCCCGCGACCCACTTCCTCCCTCACCCCCTGTCCCCCCGCGAGCTCACCCTCCCCTGTCCCACACTCCTTTATCACAGTGATAACAAGAAGTCGGCCTGCTCCTGCACTAGTCCGCACCAACTCGGTGCGCAAGCACCAAACGCTATCATCTGTTACTATTTAGTATACAATTGCTTATTTAAGTAGTTAAGCAGAAAAACCACTGCAAGCGTAAAAATAATATTCATGTTGTGAATGCGATGACGTCACCTAGAATATCCCGCGTATTGTTGCGCTGACCCAACTCATAAGCGGGGTTACCAGAGTTTTTACTCGTGTCTAAAATAACCTGAGATTTATCTAAGCTACTTTAAAACCTGTCTTGGTTAATCGGATTCAAACGATATTCGAAATGCATAATTCACATATGAACGATGTAATAGTGCAACATGGCTGACCTTTCCGTGAATCTAAAATCGCGCGTCGCGACATAGTAGGTGAATATTTAAAATCGTGCGTCGCGATATAGTAGGCGAATATTTACAATCGATTGGAGGGAACCTTATCGATTGAATTGAAGAGTAGCGGAGGCGATAGCGCGTGTGTTGTTGGTGTAAATATTGAGCAAGGTGTGGAGAGGCGCTGGCGCGATGGCGATGCGACAAAGGCTATGGAGTCGCAGTTGGCCAGAGGGCGACAGGCGGCTGTGTCTGCGGCGGCGGCGCGTCGCGTTCGACGACCTACCGTCTCAAGGCCGCTCTTACACGTGCCAGTCGTGCCACCGGGCGCTTCCTACCGCCGCCATAACAAATCTCTCCCCGCCCCACACCCTCGCGCCCAACCCATTCTACGTGCTGCTTCCCGAGCAGATCCTACTACCGCGCACGCAACAAACAAAATACTTGATTCTTAGAGGAGGTCCTTACCTAAACCGATCATTCAATAGATTTAATATGATTCGAGTTAGATCAGAATTGCGACTTTGACACTTATAATTCGCTGATGCCCGATTTAATTTTTCTTCGGGATGGAATGTGTTTGAACTAATACAACCAAAGACAGTTATAAAATGTTCAGGTGACAGCGACGTTACAGTTAAATTTATAACACATTTTGTTTTATGCGAATAACAAAACCTAATCCACCTGTGCTTGAATGTAAAACAGCAGACGCAGTGGTGTAATAAATTACATAAGTATCGAATAGTTAGATACTGTTTTTATTCGATTGGGTATCTTGTTGCTGTGCCTACGTAATTATCCTAGAACTTTATTCGTGTTACGTCGTGTACGCGATATTAGATACCTAATAGGTATAGTATTACCCATCTAGACTGTTATAATACAAGATCATAGTTCACCTGAGAAGCTATTTTGTTTTGAATATACTATTGTAAGACAGTTGACACTGCACTGTGAATATTAGTAATTTTAGGAACACGACGACGATGTTGTCAAGCCCGTATGACTAAATCCTAATAGTGTTTATAATTACGAGTATTTCGCAGCATTTAAATTAAAGAAGACAAATGTGCAAACATAAAAAGAGCCTTGGGTGACTATACTAAGA